>JAUAME010000011.1:13380833-14637500 GCA_030820535.1 Quercus parvula | reverse complement strand
TCAAATCTACCTCATAAGATGGCAAAATACCTCAAATCGATCTTGTTCTTGACCTTCCCTGCTCCCGCCCTGGGACGGAGGGAGACTATTGCCCCCCTAATTTTTATTATTATTATTATTATTTTTATAATTAATATATACATAGTCACCAATTTTAGCAATTTTGTTCTATAAAATCACACTTTGCCCCATTTAATATTATCATTGATTCTTTTAGGAGTACTACTCTAGCCACAAAATTTTCTATAACATTTTTACAAATTGTTGTAATAGTAAACTTTTAATGGTTTGCATTTGGGCTCATCACTTACATCGCATTTTTACTTACTAATAACCACTTACCACATTAATAATTTGTAAAAAAAAGTTTGTAATTCTAGCATTTTCCTCTTTTTAAAGGTCAGATCTAAAATTTAAAGCAAAATAAACAAGCCCAAAAAAATTATTCAACAACAAAAATTACCAATAGTAAAGCTAAAAACAATTAAACTCAATCAAACAATTTTACCTAAAATAAACAACTTGACCTTTAAAAAATTTTAAACAAAATAATTTTGTCCATACCTGGATGCACACATAAAAAAAAAAAAAACTCATTAGCTGTTAAGCAACTAAACCGGAAGCTAGAGCCACTGCACGCAACTAATAGTAAAACTGTCCCTCCTAACTTCAAGTCCTGGCTCTGTTCCTACTCCCGCCCTTTGCAGGTTTTCTCTATCTCAAAGGAGAGACCAACATCCCTAATTTGATCCATCCCGTTGCCATTCTTAACCTTGAGGATCTTAAGTTGAAAAAAAAAAAAAATGAAAGAAAGAAAGAAAGAAAATATAAGTTCAGTTCTAGGATATTTGACTTATTAGAAAGCTACGTGAATGTCAAGGGAATTATAATTATATTTTCGGTGACATGAACCATAGTTTGTTTAACAATTAAGTCAATGAAAATAGTTTTCATATAGCAAACTACAATTAAATTGAGGTTGGAATCTGGGGGAGGAGGGCCGCCATTAACAAAAACAATTACAACAAAACAATAAAAGTAAACGGAATGAGTGATATTAATTGATCAATCATTCCATATGAATTTGACACCAACCCCCATAATTTTCTAATCAGACATTTTGGGTGACGAATTAGACAGATTTGTCTGATTAAGGTTTCCAATTCCAGGACGTAAAGGTAAAGTTGGTCGAGGTTTCTGGGCTAAGTTTGGGCCCAACTATGCCCAAATCATAAAACCCTCAGTTTTTATTTATTTTATAAAAAACATAAAAATCCTCACTCATTTTCGAAATATCCTTGACAAAAAATAAAAAATAAAATATCAAATCCTACTTAAAGACTGCAATATTGATTTTTTTAATATTATAATATTATTGCCCATATTAAAAAATGGTTAGATACTTCTAAATTGAATAAAATAATTATGCCGTACTCGTGATTGTTGAGATGGAAAACTACACATATATATTATACTCTGATTTTGTGTTGGCGTGCAAAATGTACATGCCCCAATCGTAAGACAATTGATTGTTGCACCATGTAAACAGCGAACCCACATAACCCAAATCTCTGAACCCACAAAAGTCTAGCGCTCCTCTGAACTCCAACATTTGTCGCTCAGGCCGTGGTGCCCCACCCATTTTTTCCCTTGCCTTCACAATAATATGTAATAAAATGTACATCACAAATTACATTAATTTAAGTTATAGTCCAATTTTTAATATTATGACATCACTCATTAATACAATAATACATTTGAGCTTTACAAAGTATAACTGACATGATCTTGATCAGTGATGGTTTTATGAATTTTTTTGTGGGCGGTTATTAAGAAACTTAAATTATACAAAATTTAATAAAAAAAGAACATACATTGACAAAACACACACACACACACAAATAAATAAAATCTTACAATTTCTTTTTACAAATCTTTTTTTTTTAATTTTTTTTATTTTAAAATCGTTACATGATAATTTCACTATCAATGTTGCAAGGACTCTTTACATGATAAATTTTTCTTGGACTCTTTATTTTTATTTGCAAGGACTTAATATATTATTAAAGGGACCAAAGTTTAAGAACAAATTTGGCTACAAACTTAGTTGTAGTCACTCTCATTAAATAAATTAATATTGTTACATATTTTGAAAATTTAATCGATGAATTGCATGTTCTCTATGCTCTTAAAACATGTGAAAATTTCATGCCAATTGGATGTTATTTACCATTTGATCCATAAAATTATTTTTTATGTATAATTTTAGATTGCAAAAATTTGAAATTTAAATACTTGATTAACAACATAGCTATTGATCTTTTATAATCTTGAAATTTTGCAAGTATGGAAGATTTAAGAAGAAAATATAATTAAATGGTGGATTTGTTAAAATTCACATTTAATAAAAAAAATATTGAATAGATTTAGAGCCTTAGTTTACAACCAAGCTTGTTGCCAAATTTTGTCCAAAATTTATTTATGCTGGGCCTAAAAAAAATTTAGGGTGGTCATAGTTTTTTTAATGATAAAAAAATTATAAATTTTTAAAATTTATACATAATAATTGTTTTTTTTTTCCAGGTCAGGGTGGTCTTGTGACCACCCAGACTCTATGTAGAGCCGCCCCTGATCTTAATCGTAGTTTTATAATTCAATAGTTATAACAAGGAGGAGAATTTGAATCTTGAATGTTTTAAAAATATTAAAATGTGTCAATTCATTAAACTACAAAACTCTTGTAACACTTAAACCTTACCAAAAAAAAATAAAAAAATAAAATCAAGAGTCATTAGTAGAATTACTTGCCACTAAATAATAATAATAATTTTTTTTATACAATATATAAATTCTACTCTAACACAATCTAAGTATATGTGTGTGAAACTCTCTCCTGAAAATTTGAACTCCGTCCTTTATCTTCCACACTCCATAAGTATTTAATACTTATAGAGTGATCATCACGTTAAGAGTGCACGGTAGTTGCCACTAAATAATTATTAGCCTACTTAAACATCATGTATCTTGAAAGTTGGACATGTTATACTTGCTCTGAAGCTTCGAGGTTCAAAGTACTACTAATAAATATTTGTTGCTGACATTATGACAATAAAGCTAGAGTTGATGTCTCGGTAGGCAAATGCTTCACTCTTTGTTGAATCTGCCTATTACTCTAACGAGTCTAACCGGCTGCAGTAATAATTAAGTGCAATTTGGAAATTGGTTGGTGGTTTTAACAAAATAAAAAAATAAAAATAGAGAGAGAAGAAGAAGAAATAGTCAAATAGCTAGGTAGGTGACTTAAATTTTGTATATTTCATAAATTTATATGACTGTGATAGTGTCTTAAGACTGATAATGGCATAAAGGAATATGTATAAATTAATTAAAATAGTGTTTGTAAATGATAATTATGATAATAATTATAATAATAGGGAGGAGAATTTGTAAAGAATTTAGGAATTTAAATGAAATGATATATAGGAAGGACTGGTAAGATGTAACATTGCATGGGACCCGAAGGTTCTGGATGCATATGTGTATGAAAGTGAGACAATTTGCAGCTTTGACGTGAATTAAATATATTCCATACTTAACTAATATATGCTTTGCCAACCATGCATACGTCTTGATTTGAACACTAGCTCATCAATATAAAAGTATTATAGGCGAAGAAATTGGGCATGACCCCCATGCATTTGCTGACACAATAAGCATAAGATATACGTTAGATATGTGAGTAATATATATTTTATAACTAAGGAAAAACACCTATAGTTATTATTTTATGATTTTGCTTTTTGTTTTACCTTGTTAATTAATTTGTATTGGAAGTCCATATGAACTAATGAGACAAGAACATAAATCAATAGAACTGCAGCATATATTATGCTTTTGCATTTGTATATGTGGTGTGATGAACCATTTCAGTGTTCGATTAGCTTGTTTGGAATAAGATGGAGTGTAGCTACAGTTGATTATAATCACCATAGAAAAAAAAAATTGGGAAAGAAAACTTCATCATAGATGATGCAATTAGCACGATTCTTATATTCATGTGTGTGTGTCGCACAAAGGAAAAGAAAAGATGAAGTAGAATATGAAAGAATAAACCTTGGATTATAGAATACTATTTTGTGGCATTGAAACTTCAACAATCAAGAAGAAATGATGCCATTGTCACAATTCATATTCATCAGTCTTTTCACACGCGCTATACACGCCTTTATTAAAGTTTTTTTTTTTTTTTTTTAACATAATATTTTTAAGTAGCAGTGATAAATAGTTATAATTTTATTATAAAAATGTAGCTTAACTTTTTATGTGTGGGGACTAGACTGTTAGTAGGAGTAGAATTTGATGGGAAATTTTAAAATTTTCAGTTTACTTTTATGTCTTTAATTCGTCTTATTGTTAAATCACTTTCAATTAGGTAAAATGGTTATTTTCGTTAGTATAAAATAAAAGACATTAAAGATTTTCGAAAATCCTCCCTATAATTATTGGTGTGTGTGGAATGAAAGGCTAAAAACACATGAAAAAATAGTCATCCTATTCATGCGTGTGGTCATACTCAATCTGTAATGGCCAAAAAGAGCTAGAAGGGGCATATGTGGCTAAAATATAAGGAATGGAAACAAAGACAGAAAAGAAAAAGGAGAAAAAAGCGACTTAAGTCATCAAAGTTTGTTCGTTGTGGTGGAAATTTTGGACCCACAAATTATTTTTGCAAATTTGAACCCAAGAAAATTGAGACACAGAGACAAGTTTTGTGTTTCACATCTCTCAAAAACATCTAGTTCTCCTGGGTATATATTTTTATATTTGTGCTTCACATTCAGTTAGCGGTAGTGGAGCTAGAGCATGGACTTTCACACAAAAAAACATCAGTCTGTCTTTTACTCTATAGTCTATATTCTAAGTTTCTGGGTTTTCTTGATTAGTTTATAAAAAATTTGCATGGCATATTGTCCCTTGTACTAATACAATAGTTTATATTGGGAATACCTTTTATCTACCACAAGAAGCATATTGGTGAAGTAGTCATGAAGCTTCTTCGAGATTTGAAAGTGTCCTTCTATTTTATCATATTATATATATAGGTATTATTTTTATTTTTATAATGATGCATGAAAATTAAGCATAAGAAAGCATGGCATGCATGCATTCATGTTGTTTATATATGCATGATTCACGGCTATGAAAAATTGTTTATTATAACCAGAAGGACCTCAATAAGACGACAGACATACTCATTCTCAAATAATGCGTTAGATCCGCATTAATAGGCTCACGTATTCTCATGCAGATTAAACAATTGGATATAAAATATATAAATGTAAAGAAAATTAGAGCAGGAGTACTGTTGGGCGTTGACCCTCACAAGCTAGGAGTTGTGGATGAATCTTTTTCAGACCTACCCTATAAGTTTTTTAATGTAAAAATTTTGAAAGGTCTGTCTTTTGAAAGGTCTGTCTTTTAGGATCAAAAGTAGTGGTTTTCGAAGGTCTAAGCCATCCATTGCTGTATATCACATGAATTTCATACTGATGAACATATAAGAGTAGATGCATTGGGGGACAATTATGTTACTTGCAAAAGCATTCTATACGAATTAATATGTTGGCATGCATGCGTGTAGTTAGGGATATATAACAAAAATGACCCTCCTCATTCGATCTGCCTATCCCGAGTTTCTATATTTTAAAGAGGGGATGAAATGGGGTTGAGTTTTACTAATCATGTCTTATCTTTAATAATAAGACGAGTGAGTGATTAATATAATAAATATGAACTTAAATTTATAAGTTTAAGTCTTTTAGGTAAAGTAGTATCTTTATATATTATATCAACTACTTAATTAAAGATTTTTCAAAGTGTTTATCTCCCCAATAGATATTCAATTAATCATTTTGCACGTAATATTTAAAGAAAATATAAATAAAAACATACTTAAACAAAGGATACTGAGACCTTTTAAGTATAAGCACAATGGTTAATTATAATTCTGGAGCAATTACTAGGAGTGATTCTGGTGTAGCACTTAATAAAAGTATAGCGCAGCGCACAACTATATGTAACCCGCTCTCAAGAACTTCGTGATTCAAAAGAAAAAAAGAACTCCTGGGGTAACCAATCACTTTCTATGGAAAACAAGGTTATACACGTGGGTGGAATGAAAAGGTTCTCTTCCTACTTAATTAAAAGTATGATCTAATTAATTTTCACAGCTGATAAATCTGATATCTGATATATATATATATATATATATATATAATGCATGCGGGGTAGGGCACTTTTTTGGTGTGTCGTGGGACCCTTGGGTCCTTACTCCTTAACAAGTGAGTGCCCCAATTTGGCTTAGTCAATGTCTTCGAAATCAAATTCCATTTTCACTCATTCTTTTTTTTTTGGGTTATGTTTTTCTTAGTATATATCCAAAATCATAATCTTTATAAAGATTCTCTAAATCTTCATATTTAAAACCCTAAATAAATTGCTTGTTTGAGTTGTTTCTATATGATAACATACGATACATGCGCCACATATTTTTTTTTTTTTTGATAACTAAAGAATTGAGAATAACTAAGGTAACTAGTAGTTTGTCTCCTCTAAACCATGGTTTTCTTGACCTTGTGTACCATTGGGATTCATCGGTTCGGTCAGGTTAGGGGTAGATTTTTCACAAATTGAAAGTCAACTTTTTTTTTGGCCCTAAGAGCCTTGTTATTTAGTAGCATAACGTACTCTCATTTATTATAAGAATTAATAGTTCGTTTAGATTGAAGGGAAATAAGAGGGAGTAGAGTAGAGTAGATTTGACTCAAAATTGGCTTATTTTTAACTAATTCTACTCTACTCCCCTCTACTTTCTCTTAAATCCAAACAGAGTATATGGTTCAAAGTCACTTTCATTTACGGTTGTAATTATCAAATTATTTAAAAAAATTGTTTGTTTTTCATATGCATGCCCTAAAACTGACAATAGGGGTGGGATTGCTTCGACTTAGATATATATGTCGATCGGTTTAGGTCTCTACATGCTGAGTGCAATATTAAAATTCAACAAAATAGCCCAACACACTTAATATCTAAGAAGCTAAGGCGAGTTTGTTTCAAAATAAAATTTAAATAAGAACATACATCAATTATTTCAAAGTATTATATATATATATATATATAATGAATTAAGGTAAAACATAATTAGTGAGAAATACCTAACTTTCTATTACCATAATCCCTAACAAAATGTAATTCATTTATGTGGAAATGATATTATTTATAGTGTATCATATTTGTTGTTCAAATCCTATGCACTTCCCCCGCTCCCATCATGTATTTATATAATTTTTTTTTAAAAAAAACCCAAAAACGTAAGTCCTTTCTCTTCAAATTAATTACATAATCACAAAAGATTTTACAATATATTGTTGGGGAGAGAAACACCTTAAAGAGACTCTGTCTCTTTAAGTAATTAATATAATATATAGAGACTAACATTTTCGGTATTTACTTATAAGTTTTTCTTCAATTCCTTTGTAGTTGTAACTTTTTTTTTTCCTTCTTTTTTCGGTTGGTTCTGGTTCATATTCATTATTGGGCTATTGGCCGAAGGGCTTTACATTATTCAATAATGTTATATATAAACATTATTGAAATCCTATTTTTTTATATTGTGGATTATTAGCCATTTCCTCCCATGAACGTAAACACACTACCAAAATCATGTAAAATTCTCCGTGTTATAAATTTCTCTCTTTTCTCTTTTTTAATCTTGCTTAAACTGATTTTTCCACAACATATACAATATTGAAGTCTGAAGATCAGGAAATTGCTCTTTTTAATGCAATTACACCTTATAAAATGGATCTCACATCCCTTTACAGTCACTTATTTATTAAAAAGATAAGAAAATTTTTATTTATATTTATTTATATTTACAGACCAAACATTAATTGGTTGTCATCAGTGATCACCACTCCATACACTCACTCACACTTTCAGTTATATATGTATGTTTTTTCTTTAGCACTGAGTAAAAATAAGCTCATTTGTCTCATTCGAACCCATCAGCTAATTTGGTAATAATAACCCAGCAAGGTGACATGGCCTGAACTCTTGAAAAATCTTCGAGGAACAAAACCCGTGATTCCCGACGAAAGGAAAATCTCATTGGACCCTTAATAATTGAGTTTGGGTCTGAATCAGAAACAGCAAAGCATCACACACGTACACATGCATCAACCAGCCGATAGAGTTGCTGTGTTAATTAGTAACTCATCACTAATCAAGTCTCACTGTAAATACTAACCTTTCCAAACACAAATATATATATACACACACACACACACAAAGTTACAAACCAACTACACGTGCCGAGTCCTAAATTATATTAGAACCTAAGAGGATAGAGTAATTTAAAAATTGTATTAGTTAAAAGCCTTCATATTTTTTTTTTTACACTTTCAAATTTTCAATTATTTTAGGGGTGTTTAATTTGCTACTAAATTGCTATGTTAAAAAATAGTTTATTACTTATCAGTGATCATATTATTGGTTAAAAAATTTTTTTTAATACAAAATTGGAATTGAGTTCTCATGTTATATATGCGTATCCAACATTTTCCATTTATTTATATCTGGGGTAAAGAGTTATTTTCTTTTGAATCAAAATGTTTGTGAAGTATTAAATTATTAATCAATTGTGTTGTACTGATCATGGAATATGGATTGTATAACGTGTTGTGTCTACTCGCAAATCAAACAAGATAAGATAAAGGTGATCCAACCGATTGAGAGAGAGAGAGAGAGAGAGGTACCAAGGGTCTGTTTAGATACTACTTATTTTGTTGAAATTAAAAATTTATTGCTGAAAATACTGTAGATAAAAGTAAAAGTTAGTTGAAATTGTACAGTAGGGCTTAAGAATAGTTCCAAAAGGTGCAATAGGTCCTAAGAATAGTAGCAAAAATAAGCTGAATAGTAAAATAATTTATAATTTTCATCCAAATCCAAACGTATACTAAGTGTGCGTTTGCCTAAAACTGAAGTTGCGTTTGCGTTTTTTTGGTTGGTTCCATGAAACTGTTCATGGACTAGCCAAAACACAAAAATGCGTGAATAGTGTTCATGAACAATGTTTTGCCTTTAAAAAAATATTTTGCTACAGTATTTTCAACAATAAACTTTCAGTTTTCAGCAAATAAGGTATATTCAAATAGATCCCAAGTGTTAAAAGATTGCTTTTTCACCAAGTTTAATTAGAAAAATTAAAATATTATTAACCTCTTCTAATGATCATAGTGATTAAAACGTACTTGTCTGATGTATACTCTGAGTAAATTAACATAGAGTGGGCAAATAGTTTAAGGTGAGGAATAGTACATCCCAACACCCCCTCTTTTTTTTACTTGGTCAAGAAATTGCTCTACACGAGAGATGCCTTTCTATACTAGGTGGCACGTAAAGGATTTGGACTCACATGACCCAAATTATATATATCTTACATCGTATTACATTTATACATGCATACACAACACATACATGTATGACATGCATGCATGCATAACAATGTAATGTACAATACCATTTATACATTTCCACATACAAAAGCACAAGAGAGAGAGAAAGAGAGAGAGAGACGGAAGTCTTTTATGTCAAGATCTAGGGTTTGCATTCCCATAACAGGTACCCATAGACTACTGTACAGAGCTATAGCTATGTCTTTCTCGAAGCCAACTCTGTATTGGTAAGTTTGATATATTAATTTCTTGCTAAGATCTGTCCCAGCATGGGGGAAGAAAAAAAGAAAGACAGCAAATAGATGACAAACTCAATTTCATTACGGAGCTAGATACCAAGAGGCCCTAATCCCTAATTATTCCTTCTGTAGTGTTCAAATGATTTTGTATTCCTAAAAGCCACAGAGTGTTGATTTTGTCTCATCTATATACCATAAACCCTGTACATAGAGGGAGCAAAGAAAGGAGAAATAGCAACAAATATGGAGGAAAGTGGTGGCTCTGAGTGTTCAAAGATGAGCCCTTCCAACCCAAATGAAGATGGAAGCGAAAGCGGGGAGAATGATGATGATTATAAGCCGAAAAATGGAGGGAGCTCGAGCAATAGCACGGTGGAAGAGAGCGAGAAGAAATCATCATCAGTGAGGCCTTATGTTAGATCCAAGATGCCTAGGCTCCGGTGGACGCCTGATCTTCATCTTCGTTTTATTCATGCTGTTGAAAGACTTGGAGGTCAAGATAGTGAGTTTCTATGTCTAACCCTATATATATCTTATGAATTTATCAAAATATGGAAGTTAATTGATTTTCTTATTATCATATGTTCTTATTTCTTTTCGTGCAGGAGCCACACCAAAGATGGTTCTTCAGCTTATGAACATCAAAGGACTAAGTATTGCTCATGTCAAGAGCCATTTACAGGTAATTTGACTTCAAAGAACCATGATTTATCATAATTTATATATACAAAGCTTTTTATTTTTATTTTTATAGCTAGCATGGCTAAATTTGCTCTTTGTAATATTATTTTCTACATATTTTCTTCTATTTCACTAGATGTATAGAAGCAAGAAGGTGGATGATCCGGGTCAAGGTACACCAAAATTTCCATTTTGTTTGTTAATTTTTTTCTTCTGATCAACACAAAATAGTTAGGGTTTTCTATTAGTTCTTGATGAAAAAAAAAATGTTTTGTTTCACATGACAGTTTTAGCCGATCATAGGCATCTTGTGGAAAGTGGAGATCGCAATATTTATAACCTCAGCCAACTTCCAATGCTTCAAGGATACAATCCAAGCCACAATTCCAATTTCCGGTATGAGATTTAACCATAATTTGAAAACATTAATTTTGTTTACTATCCCCAAAACAATAATATATTAATATTGTTACAATTTTTCCCTCTATGTATAGCATGATAATAAAAAATTAAGTCTCCACTTTTGGTCTTTAAAGAATTTGATTTTATAATAACATTTTTTTTTTCTTTTCCCAAGATATGGACATGGAGACTCTTCTTGGAGTAAAGCTTATGAAAACTTGATGAGTTGTAGGGCTCGTAGTTCAACCAATAACTATGGCGCTGGATTTTATGGCACGGTGAGTGAGAAGATCTTTGGTAGCAACTATAACAGTTGGACTAATTGCAATTTCCATAGGAGAGCTTCAACTTTTGGTGAACAATCAGTGTGGAGAACCCATGAACTCAAAGATGGTTTCCAGTCATTTCATCACAACCATGAATCCTTGCACAATCAACCAAGATTGACTTCAATTGATCTTAATCCGGTAACCCATCTAAAAGCAGAAGTACTACTACAAGAGCATACAAGTTCTAGTAATAGCAATGTCCCTTCAGAATTCAACAAAACAAGTAATCTACAAGAGTGGAAGACCTTGAAAAGGAAAGCCTTGGATTGCAACCTCGATTTGGATCTATCTCTTAGGCTAACGTCGTCGACGAATGATGATAACCATAGAAGAAGCTTGGTGGACCACAAAGTTGATCATAGTAATCTGTCTCTGTCTTTGTATTCTCAATCATCAAGTCTTTCTAGCTTGAAGGACGGACGTGTTGATGGTAATAAAGAGCAAGCTAAATGCGCAAGTACTCTGGATCTGACTATATGAATGCGACAATTCTAAGTGAGATCTTGAGGTACTTGTTCCAAATAATTCAATTTATGATTGTCTTGTACTATCGTATAAAATTTTAGTCGCCCCCACGTAATTTTTACTTTCTTTTATCGCCAGCTCAATCTGCGTATCAATGAAATATATCAACAGATGTCCCATATATATTGCAATGCTTTGTTTTGCTACATGGGTATTTGAAAGATTAAACATGCTGTCTTTTTAAGTCTTTAGCATTAGATGGGGAATAAGAACCTAGGTATTTTATTTTCTTTTTGAAAGCAATGTGTTTTTAACATGTTTCATATATAGATGCTTTATATGGAAAATTTTGCTTATTTCTTATGCATTTTATTGACTATAATGTCAGTTCCTTCACTACTTAACATTGATTAGATTTCTGGAACAAGTAAATTGAGAATAATTAGCAATAAACCTATCAAATGATGACTACCTCAAAATCGTGTCACTTAGGCTGGGTTTGGCTTGATATAAAATGTTTTTTGAGTATAAAATTCTATTAGGTGAAAATATTTTTTAGAAAAAAAAATATTTTCAATTGTTTAATTTTGTTATGGAAAATACCCCAGAAAATGGCTTTTAGTATTTGGTTTGCATGTAAAATTATAATCAGAAAATATGTATATAATCCGGCAAATACGTTGGCTCTCTCTCTCTCTCTCTCTCAAAATGGTTGTAGGGAAAATAAAAGTGTAAAACAATTTACACTTCACCCACTCTTATTTTATGATCAAACTAATCGTATTTTCCGGTCGATCCAAACACCCTATTGAGTGTAAAAAATATTTTCCGTATATATTTTTCACCCAAAACAAACACATCCTTAATAAATAGTGTTCCCATTTTACAAAAGAATGCTTAACCCTGTCATATACTCTTGTATTGCTTAACCATTCAATACTGGAGGAAAATTTTAGAGATAGATCATTTTTACAAGACTCAACTGGTGAAGCTAGAAATATAAGACTTACTCAAGCCACTGACGGAGCTTTTATTGTGATATTCATTGATGAAAGTAGGTACGATATGTACTATTTAATAGCTTTTGTTGGGTTCACCCAATAGTTTTAGGAATATAAAGTTTGTTCTTGATGTTGTTATAATAGTTTTTTTTTTTTTTTTTTGTAATATTCAATAGTATATGCATGCCTATATCAGGCTAGAATCAGTTTTATAATATACATAATCATATAGTCATCATTTCATTCCATTACTATGTTGGAAAAGTAAGCGCCCAAGTATTTTCTTGGTTTCATCAGTTTTGATAAACTAATATTGAGTTTAGAAATGGTAATGGAGTGAGCCGGGATCAGATAATGGATGTCCCATCCCATCTCCCTTTCCAGGATGAGACGGGATGGAGAAAATTCATCGCTTCTAATAAGGTGACTATGAAATTGATGTGATAAGGGTGAGATAGAAAGAGAGAGGTCAGAGGGGCAGGTATGAATTGTTGAGAAAGAGAAGTGTTTTGGGAAATGTATAAAAATATTGAATTTTATATATATATATATATATATATACACACATTCATGTACTCGTATGGGATGGAGTGGACAAGATGGATTGAATGGGCAGAATATTTTGTGCCTTTCTTAATTGAACTATTATATTACATACAATGACACAAACATCATGGTATATATGTTATACGAGTAATTATATATTCACACTAATATAAATGAGGAGAAACTTCAAATTTGTCTAATTATTATGATAATTGAAAATTATGTTATAACAACAAAATATGATTTGGCAATAAAGGAACCTCCATCACTATAAGTATGAGGTGGAGGATATGACTGGAGTTCAAATCCCCTCAAGCCCTCATTGTCTTACTTTATTAATATGTTGTAGTCTAATTAATTGGCATTTCATCTTTAATGTGGCTTGATGCCGTCAATGTGGTTTGAGATTGTTGTTTCCATCTTTAGTGTGGCTTGAGAATGTATTTTTGATTCCATTAGTGTACATATGAGTGAGTTAATTTATAATACCAATGGAATATGAGTTTAAATTTTTTTGATAGTTTGAGTTACAATGTTAGCAACATATTGTAATTATTTCTATAAAAAAAAAAAAAAATCTCTTCGAATGTCTTACTTTATTAATAGGTTATAGTCTAATTAGCATCCCATCTTTTAGTGTGACTTGAGACCATAGATTTGAGCCATTAGTATACTCACAAACTAATTGGCTAATTATAGTCTAATTGGCATTCCATTTTAATGTGGGTTGAGCCCCCCCCCCCCCCCTCCCTTTTTTTTAATTATTATTCCATTAGTGTATATGTGACTATGTGAGTATGAGTTATTTATCATACCAATGTCAAGAGTTTTGTAGTGTAATTTGAAATTTTTTTAATGTTTTGAACGGAATTGTCCATGGTTCAAATCTCATATCTCCTAATTATTGAATTTTATATATATATATATATAAATTGATAAGGGTACTATTTTGGTTCTTAAATTTTACTAAAAGTTTGCTTCTCGTTCTTAAACTTTAAAAAGTTCTTTTTTCTTTCCTAAATTTTTTATAAAAATAAATAAATTTCAATAGTTTAGAGATAAAAATAATTATAAAAAATCATTTTTTTTCAATAGTTTAAAGATGAAAAACAAATTTTTGGTAAAATTTAAAAACATAAATAAAATTTTTTCAATAGTTTAGGGATGAACTTTTTAATAGTTTAGAGACAAAAAATGAACTCCTTAAAGTTTAGAGATGAAAAACAAATTTTTGATAAAATTTAGCGACCAAAATAGTATTTCAAATAATCATTAATTAGACTAGTTTAATTTAATTTGAGATGAGTCACTCGGACAAGAGAAGCCACTTTGACTTCATTTTGAATACAAAGATGCGGTTTCAACAACAGCTGTTTTCTTTGACCAAAACATCGCTAAAGTATACTTCATTTACTTTGCTAATGGCATCATTCGCTTGGAATCTAGTTGATAAATTTTTATAATTCCTTAAATTAAGCATTCTTTATCTAGAAATATATTATCCCGTCCGAGACAATATAAGAATGTTTGTGGGTTAATTAATGGACCTGTGTCTTACGTTTAGATTTACTTAATTTGCAAATCAAGCTTTAGCAGCAGTTGCAATCCCCACATTAATTATAATTATCTTTGAATTTTCACATACATTCATGGACCACATATAGATATTAAGATCGAAACAAGTCACAACTAAACCAAAAATATAAGGAAACATGCAAGTTTTTTATTCTTTATCTGTTTAAATATTCAAGGTCCAATGCCACAAAGTTCATGTTGAAAGACATACTAGGCAAAGGTACAATACAAAAAAGGTCCAAGATACAAATCATGGTCCATATATAGATATCAAAATGGAAACAAGTCACACCTAAACCAAAATTAAAGGAAACATGCAAAGTTTTTATTCTTATTTTCTTAAATATTCAAGGTCCAAGGCTACGAAGTTCATGTTGAAAGTCATATCTAGCACAGCTTCAAAAAGGGTACAAAAGCTGTTGCTTCTACTCGTCTTTTTGGTGCTACATAAAGCTCTTTTTCAGTGACTCCATCTCTTTCTTCAGCGCCACATATTCAGCTGCAACAAACAAATCCATTACTCTATGATAATATTAGAGTTTACAAGAAACTGTTGCATCGTGACAATTACTAATGATTTTATACATCGAATATATATATCATTTCTCTGAGCGAGATAACATACCATCTTTATAAGCTTTCTCAATCTCCAGAAGTTCCAGCATCTCCCTCATTTTTTCGTTCTCCTCTCTCATAATCATGTGCTGAATCTCATAGTAGGTGACCTGTGGTGCCAAGAAGGATATCTTTGCCTGTATGTATGAACCCAAAAAAATAAGATTAATGTTACAGAGAAATAACACTAATAGAATCGAATATTGAATAGCACACACTGACGCACTAAAGAAATGCAAGTACGTACCTTCTCATTTTCTATTTCTCTCTCGAGTGCCTCGATGTACTCTATCTTCCGAAGCCGGGATCTCTGGGCGGACTCTCTATTAGCAAGCAGGCTACAAAACAAACTAATTAATCTTCTTTAGCTTGGTTCATCTATAACAATATGCTTTGCATTTATCCCAAAGATATTTCATTGTATAGCCCTTTTTTTCTTCACAACGGGAGAGAGAGAAATTAACAAGGTCTAAGTTGAGGGCCAGGGGCATTTTATAATAATTATCTTATGCATCTAATATATATATATATTTTTTGTTCTCACAATGCACGGATTTAATATGATTATGGGACTAACGGAAAATGTATATATATATTGGATAAATAAGATCTCTTTTTGCAGGATATAGATTAATGATATCTTATAAAAAGAATGAGATAAAAAGAATGATAGAATGCAAAACAACCGTCTCATCTTCTTGGGGTTCATGCCTGGATTGATTTTACGATCCCATTTGTGATGGTAAGCAGCAGTACTAGACTCGCATTTGCTTGAATCTTTGAGAACAAGGGGCACATCATCTTCTATGCTTTTGTTCTTGTCTGATGGCAGTGGAGATTTCTTAGGTGCATTGAAATGATTACACTCTTGGACACCGGTAGTAGACAGTTCAGCCTTTTCAGCACTGAAACTTTTACGAGGACCGAGCTCAAAGTTAATTGTTTTCAGTAGTGAAGCAAGTGCTGAATCACTAGCTGATCGACGGTGCCCAAGACGTAGAGTTTTAGGCTGTGAATTCAGGTTCAAGCTCTCCATGTTGATGCATGGAGATGAGGAGCTTTTCTTATGTTTCGGCATTTGAGAATTCTCCATTATAAAATCAACCTGCAAGGCAAACCAAAACTAAAGTCAGAATATGCTTCTCACATATAATAATTATGAAGAAGGAGAAAACCTTCTAAAGGCATAATATTCACTGCCCCACCTTGAGAAAAGCTGAATGAGAGAGCAGTATTTTGCTTGTGTTTCTAAGGCTTGCTTGACCCTTTAGTTATATAGGAGTTTCAAGCAGGAGATAATCCATGCTCAGAGTGCCCCAAATATGGTTAGTTAGGTTAGCCCATTGAATAGCATCTGGAATACATGGTAAGTATATCTTGAACAAGAAGGTACACCTTGGCTGCCTAAATTGTGTCATAAGTAATAAATCCTATTTTAAGTCATACCAACTTCAATCTTGTACATATAATTTGTTAATATTGCTCTCAAAACTTAGATTGTCATAAGTTGATATTATTAAGAAGGTAGTTCTTCATTACCTAGATAATTAGGAGGAGTTAATTTAACAAGGCTAAGGTGAAGATGAAGACCTTAATTTGCTTACGTCTGATGTGCATAATTTTGATGCATGCATGCTGAATTACTAGTTTAGTTCTAGTCCAAAATATACTACATATAGTAAATCATTTGTTTAATATAAGATTAGCCTAGAAATAAGTCTTTTTTTTATTTTTTATTTTATTTTTTATCATGGACACATTGTAAAACATAGAGCGGAATAGTATATATATATATATATATATATATATATATATATATATATATATATATATATATATTTTAAAGAATAAAGATGTGACCATAATAAAAAAACCGAAGGGTAAATATGTATTTTACTAGAAAATAAAAAAAAGTAATGACATAACCATATATAATATAATAATATAAAACTGAATAATAAAGAAGTAGCCATTTACGGCGTTATGCTTATGTGTAAAAAGATAAGGCCGAACCACATTAATTCCTTCTTAATTACAATAATAATAATAATTATTTTTATTTTTATTTTTTAAACCATTCCACCACTTTTGGGTTACACACAATTTAGATTGTATCAAACTTGAAATAAATTAAAAATAAAAATTCTATAATGTAAATTAGACCAAAAAAAAAAACTTTTAACCAATAATTTTTCTATAATTCTGAAATCTAAAATATCACTGTTTGGAATAATGAATTTGTACTCTATGTACTTTGAATTTTGTTTAGCAAGTGGTGCCATAGGTAGGGTTTCCAAACAAGATGAGAAGATGTTGTTCTTGCTTAGCAAAAAATAATATATATATATATATATATATATATATTACCATAAAATTTTCTTAACATCTAAGAAAACAACTTTCTCTCTCCCCAAACTTTTGTGGAAATGATATTTCCTGCATAAGCATTATAAATACATCCCCACACTTAAACCCTGTTATATTTTCTAACAGAATATTCATTTATTTTAAAACATTACTTTAAATAAACTAACTATACCGTTAACCATGGTTAGATATAACCATTACTAAAAGGAGAGAGAGAGAGAGAGAGAGAGAGAGAGAGAGAGAGAGAGAGAGAGAGAGAGAGAGAGAGAGAGAGAGAGAGAGAGAGAGAGAGAGAGAGAGAGTTGTATATGAAAAAAAATGTCAACTCATATTTTTTGAGAAAATGTCTTTATTTTTTCTTTTCTTTTCATTTTTACATTTGTTCTACCCCTTAAATCTTACATTTTCTCTTTTACACAAACAAATACTCTTCCATTCATTTTGAAAATGCCAACTCATATTTTTTGAGAATTTTTTCTTTCCTTCTTTCTTTCGTGGCTCATTTTCTCATTTTAAACCTTCAATCTCACTTAGTAGTTGAAGGACACAATATATGCTTCCGTCTCCCTTTGTCAGGATCGCACCTTTGATCTCCCATTGCATTTAGCTATTGGTGAACTTGACAGTAATTTTGTCATCCAAGAGCCCTAACTATTAAGGCTAAATTGGCTATTGCATATTTGAGATTTAGGTTAAGAATATTATGGGTGTTGTACGGTGTATGTCCATAGGCCTACTTACCTTGGGCCCTGGCCCAAGGAAATTTGGATATCACCAAGCCCAAGACCAAAGTTAGGATCGACCCATTGCTCATAAGCTTGGTATACGAATGCACCTCGCACATAAGGTGCTCAGGGAGTATCCTTACTTTGTTTGGCAATACACCGATATCTCAGGAATGCCCTTGGGAACCACGTTGCCAAATAGTTTTTGGAGGCTAGCACCAGTTCCAATAGTTCAACCCCATTTCCAATGGAGCATATTTCTTGTCAGGAATAATCAACTTGGGCCCCTCCCACACGAGTGGGATTAGGGGGCAATGATGATCCCTCCACTATCCTAAAGCTATAAATAAGAAAAAGCAAGGAGGGAAAGGGGGTTGGACAATTGGGAGGTAAGAAAAGAGAGAAAAAGAGAGAACAAACACACAGGCACAAGAGTATAAGGGAGAGGAAATACATCATGACAAGAGGGTAATCCCTCTTTGAAGCTTGCCTGGGAGCTACCCAGAGTAGGAAACCCAATACCCACAATATAAATAAATTGTAAGCCCAAAACAGTAGGCCTAGTTAGGGAGGAGGAATCTTGGGTATGTACAATTGGTGCCGTCTGTGGGAATCTCCTACATAGCTATAGTTCTACTGAGGTTCAAGTAGGGAAGATGTCTGAGAGGCACTCAGCTAGTTACGCTGCCAGTGGATTTGGAGAATCTTCTTGGGGTTCTAGTTGGCGGGAAAGGAGGCACAAGAGAGATGAAGACCGGAGATACGAACGTGAAGAGCATTCTGGTCCAGGGGAGGGATCGTCCTAGACATATTGATCAATGTCGGGTGCTTCCGAACACGAGTGTCATGATTGGAGGGATCAGGAGCTAGAATGCATGTGTAGAATTATGAGGGATTTGGAGTTAGAGGTACGAGGTAGGCACTGACAAAGAAATCATGAAGAGCATGCTGAAAGGTCAGCAAGTGTGGGGGGTAGTCATGGAAAAGCATCTTGTCATTCTGGGTCTCGTCAGTTTAGGGATTGGTCCCGGGAATATGTAGATAGAGATTCAGTTTCCCCTAAGGGGCGGAGACCTCGGAATGCCGCCATGAATGCTATAAGCCGATCATTACGCAGAGCTGCTTGGTCACCATTCTTAGAAGAGATTGAACAGGCACTGATGTCGAGCAGATTTACCAGACCCTTGTTTATCTCTTATGGCAGAAAGATAGACTCGATAGAGCATGTAAGTCACTACATCCAGATGATATCTCTGCATAATCATAACGATGCGTTGATGTGTAGGGTGTTCCCCTCTAGTCTTGGGCCCAGTACTTTGAGGTGGTTCAACAGGTTAAGGAAGAGCTCAATTCATAGTTTTGGAGAGTTGATTCAAGAGTTTGGGATCCGGTTTATGACCTGTAGCCGGGTACCGCAACCAATGGATGCGTTGCTGTCTATGAAGATGGGAGTCGGGGAAACCCTTTGGAGTTACACTAGTAGGTACTGGGAACTGTACAACAAGATTGGTGGGAGTAATGAAAAAATTGTAGCAAGCACGTTTAGGCTAGGATTGCCTGAAGACTCTGAATTGTGAGACTCGTTGACAAGGAAACCTCTAGAGGATATGAGGCAGCTTATTAGGCGTATTGAGGAATACAAGAGGTTAGAGGATGATCGGTAGTAGAACAAGGGGAAGGCATTGGTCACGGCTCAGTATTCGAAGGATTCCCGACAAGGGGGTTTTCAGCCAAGACCCAGAAAGGACCTAAGGATCCAAGAACTCGACGCTCGGGTAGGAGAAGTCAACGTGACATTCATGGAGCCCATGCATAAAATTCTGGACCGAATTAAAAAGGAGTCGTACTTCTAGTGGCCGAGCAAGATGAGGGGTGACCTGTCAAGAAGAAATTAGAATCTGTATTGCATTTATCATCGGGATAAATGGCATACCACCAAGTAGTGTAGGGTTCTGAAGGATCACTTGGAGCAATTAGTAAGGTCGGGGCATTTGAAGGAGTTTGTTTAGGAGCCTAGGGGTTAAGAGACCGGGCAAAACGCAAGACCTTGAGGGAACTCTCTCCCACCCCTGTTGGATGTAATAGAGGTTATACATGTTGCTTTAAGGGGTACCTTGGTGACCTAAAGAAAGGAGGTGCTGACCGTGGTGCTAGCGGAGAATTGTTAAGAAGAACAACCGTTGCGGAAGAGGGTGAAATATGTCCGGGAACCTATTACTTTCAATGATGAAGATTTGGAAGGAACGACCTAGCCTCATGATGATGCGCTGGTAGTTACAGCCCGGATAAATGGCTTTATAGTGAAGAGAGTATCGGTGAACCAAGGAAGCGGAGTCGAAGTGATTTATCCTGACCTGTTTAGGGGGCTTGGCCTGAAGGACGAAGACTTGTCTAAGTATGATACACCTTTGGTTGGATTTGATGGCCGGATGGTAATCCCTGAAGGGCAGATTTCACTCCCTGTAAATATGGAAGGTTAGGAGGTGATGGTGACGTTCATAGTGGTTAAGTCATTTTCCCCATATACATCTATTCTCAGTAGGCCGTGGATTCATGCAATGGGAGTAGTCTCGTCCATGTTGCATGTCAAAGTCAAATTCTACATCGAGCATGGTATTACAACGGTGAGGGGAAATCAATAAGTGGTAAGGCAGTGCTTGGTAGCTGCCATTAACCGAGAGATAAAATAGAAAGAGTTTGCGGAGGAGGTTCCTTTATAGCAATTATAGGAGCCCTTAGGGGAAAAGGGGACTAGTTGTGCCAAAAAGTTGATTAAAGTAAGCATATTGCCGCATGAGAATAGGAGTTTTCAAATAAGAGCGAGTATGCCGAATAAGGATAAGGTAGAAATGTTATTATTGTTGGTGCAAAATGTGGATTTTTTGCTTAGAGTTCGTATGAGGTGCCCGGGGTAGATCCAGAGTTCATAGTTCACTGACTTAATGTGGACCCTTTGTACCCCCCTAAGTAACAAAAGTCAAGGAGGTCATCTAAAGAGCACATAGAAGTTGTTAAGCAGGAGGTGAAAAGGCTCAAAGAGGCGGGGGCGATAAAAGAGGCTTTCTTCCTAGAATGGTTGACGGATACAGTGGTAGTGAAAAAGAAGAATGGTAAATGGAGGGTGTGTGTGGACTTTACCGATCTTAACCAAGCATGTCCGAAAGGTCCATTCCTTGTATTGAAGATTGATCAACTGATAGACGCAACATACAGACACCGGAGAATGAGTTTCTTAGATGCCTTTCAGGGTTACCATTAGATTGTTTTGGCTACCGAAGACCAGGAAAAAATGTCATTTATCTCTCCCAAGGCTAAATATCATTACACGGTAATGCCGTTCGGTCTGAACAATGCAGGAGCCACCTATCAAAGGATGATGACTAGAATGGTTAGGGAGAAGATCGGTCGTACTGTCGAGGTATACATTGACAACATGGTAGTGAAAAGCAAAGAAAAGTAGGGGCATATTGGTGACCTCACAGATATATTTGAAGTACTTAGACGGCACAAGTTACGCCTTAATGCTGACAAATGTGTCTTTGGTGTGGGGGTTGGAAAATTCTTGGGGTACATAATCACTCACCGAGGGATAGAAGTGAATCCCAACCAGATCAGTGCTATAGAGCGCCTTAAGTCGCTGAGTAACCCAAAAGAAGTGCAAGTCCTAACCAGCATATTGGCCGCACTAAACTGATTCGTTTTAAAGTTTGCTGATCGGTGCCACCCATTCTATCAACTGTTGAAGAAATGGAAGGGTTTCTAGTGGACCGAGGAATGTGAAAAAGGCTTTCTAGGATTTGAAGAAGTATTTGGTATAGGCACCAATATTGTTAGCGCCAGAGATCAAAGAAGATTTATTCATGTATCTATCGGTGTCCAAGCACGCTGTAAGTGTCGTATTGTTAAAAGATCAAGGCATACAACATCAGATTTATTATATTAGTAAGACCTTGGTTGGCGCGGAGATAAGGTATTTACCCCTAGAGAAGTTAGTATTGGCTTTGGTGCATGCCACTAGAAAGTTGCCTCATTACTTTCAGGTTCACACTGTTTACATACAGACCGAGTATCCATTGCAGTCCTAATTAAAGAGATCTGACTTCATGGGCAGGATAGCCAAGTGGGGGATTAGGCATGAGTCGTTTGATATAAAGTATAGGCCTAGAAGTTTGGTCAAAGGCCAAGTTCTCGCAGACTTCGTTGCAGAATTCTCGCTGAGAAGAGAAGTGGGGATTGTGTGCTGTGTGGATGTTTAGCCTTGGAAAGTATTTGTGGACGACACATCCAATGCCATGGGAGCAGGGGTTGGGATTGTTATAATCACATCAGAAGGAATATGGGTGGAGCATTCTTTCAGATAAGGTTTTAAAGCATTCAACAATGAAACCGAGTATAAAGCCTTACTCACTGGAATGAAAGCTGTTCTTGACCTAGGGGCATGGGAAGTAGAAGTATACTCGGATTCACGGCTAGTCGTTAACCAGGTGAAAGGTAGTTTTGAGGCTAAAGATCCCTGGATGATCAAATACTTGCAACTGGTAAAACGAACCATGAGCTAGTTCCAGGAGGTGAATGTGAGTCAAATTGCTCTAGGACAGAATAGGCATGTAGATTCTTTGGCCACATTGGCATCGTTGTTAACCAAGGAGGTGCCCCGTTTGATTAAAGTAGAGGTTGTAAAAGAACCCAGCATAGATGTAAGAGTGAATGTCTCAAATGTCAGGGTGTCTGAGTTGTGTTGGATGAATCCGATCATTGAGTTTTTGGTCGAGGACCACGTACCGAACAATGAAAAGGAAGTTGATAGGATACGCAGAATGGCTTCGTGATTTTGGTTTTCTGAGGATCACAAGTTATACTTGAGATCTTTTGGAGGGCCTTACTTGCAATGCATGCACCCTAATAAAGTTGACAAGCTCTTGACTAAGCTCCACGAAGGGATATGTGGTAGTCATGTTAGGGGACGTTTATTAGCCCACCGAGTAATGATCCAAGGGTTTTGGTGGCCCTAGATGCAGAAAGATGCTGCTGACCATGTACAGAAATGTGAGCAGTGTCAGATTCATGCCTAGTTGATACACCAACCGATAGGAAGTTTGAATCCCATCAATAATCCATGGCCTTTCACACAGTGGGGGCTGGACATCATTGGCCCGTTCCCACAAGCCACGGGAAACCGAAGATTCGTTTTAGTGGCCGAGGATTATTTTACCAAATGGATAGAAACCGAAGCATTGGCCAACATTTGGGATGTAGATGTCAAAAAATTTATGTGGAAGAACATAATGACTAGGTTTGGAGTACTGGAGTCCCTAGTATCTGACAATGGGTTATAGTTTGATAGTAAAGCCTTCCGCAAGTTTTGTAGCGACCTCGGCATCAAGAACAGATATTCAACCCTGCCTTACCCACAGAGCAATGGTTAGGCCGAAGCCACCAACAAAGTAGTCGTTAGTGGACTAAAGAAGAGGCTAGAAGGAACCAAGGGCAGGTGGACCGAGGAGTTACCAAACGTTTTATGAGCGTACCGAACAGCCTCGAGAAGGTCCACGAGGGAAACCCCATATTCCTTAACATATAGGGCAGAGGCTGTCATACCCCCAGAAATGAGTCTATGTAGCACATGTGTTTTAGGATTTACCTCAGCCGGGAACGAAGAATTAATGGTGAAGCAATTAGACTCATTAGAGGAATGCCAGGAAGCTGCAACCATACGATTAGCAGATTATCCGTAGAAACTTGCACGGTGATACAACAGGGATATAAGGAGAAGGGAGTTCGACGCCGGGGACCTAGTACTACAGAAAGTAATAGGGAACACATAAGATGTCAACGCAGGTAAGCTCGCCCTGAACTGGGAAGGGTTGTACAGAATTACTGCCATTGTTGGAGCAGGAGCATATTATCTAAAAGACATGAATGAAAGACCACTTTCCCAGCCATGGAATGCTCATAATTTGAAAAAGTTTTACCACTAATCGTGGGCGTGTAGTAGCTTGAGCAGTATGTAATTTAATATCTGAACAATATTTATGTGCGTAGTTTTACTCGAATTCTTGGCCTTGTTGTTATTAAGTTGTGAATTAGTTAAGGACAGAAGCCTGGTTCAGTTTGATCTCGATCACCGACTAGGTGAAAACCTTCTTAAATTAACTAAGGACAGAAACCTGGTTCGGTTTTATATTGATCACTGACTAGGTGAAAACCTTCTCAAATTAGCTAAGGACAGAAACCTAGTTCAGTTCGATCCCCGTCACCGACTAGGTGGAAACCTCAAATCAGTCAAGGACAGTAACCCGATTCGGTTCGATCCCAGTCACCGACCAGGTGGAAACCTTATTTCTTAAAGTAGTTAAGGACAAAAGTCCAGTTTGGTAACATGACATCTACAAATAAATAGAACAAAAACATGGCAAAAATGATTTAACTCCAACAAGAAATAATAGCAATAAGAATTGTTCACAAATATGAGAGTTATAAAGCCAAAGTAAATATGTCTTGTCACCACATCTTGGTGACCATAAGTAAATTAAGTAAAGCAAATAAAAAAAGGAGAAAAAACAACAAAGTTAAAAGATTTCTTCTTCAAGTAGCTGGGTTGTGAGGTTGATCCGGTTGAATTGGAGTCATGTTCACGGTTAGCTGGGCAGCAGACTTCGGGAGCTGAGGTTGAGCTAAGTTTTGCATGGCATTGGGGTTGCTAGTGATTTCAAGATCGATCAACTCTACATGAGAGTCAATCTCTTACACCAACTCCCTCATACTTGGAGTATCTTCTTCCTCAGCACTAGTGGGGTTTTGAACCGGGGGAGTGGGATCTGGGTAGGGTATTTGATCGGGGTTTCTAAAAGGGGAATCATTGGGCACTCCCATAACTTGCAAGGCCGTCATCCACCCCTCACTGAACCCGTATCACCGAGATTGGTATATGATTGGCTCGACTGAGTTCTTGGCGTCCGCAAAACCTGTGTTGTACCATTTATCCTTATTAGCCTCCAAGGCTGCTTTCAGCTCAACAATCTCCTTATCACTTGCCGAATTCAAACTCTTAACTTCGGCCAGTTTGAGCTCCATTCCCCCTAGTTTGACCTCCAACTCCTCCACTCTTTGCTCTGTAAGTGCTCAGGCCCTCTCAGCTGCCCTTATCTGTTCCTTGACATTCTCCACGACTTTTTTTTTGTCCTTCACCGTGGCCTCAGCAACCTCTTTTAAGGTTCTCTCCTTGTTAGACTCCTCTGTAGCATCCTTCAATCTGTCTTCCATCATGTAAGCCAATTGTGTTGCCTGTTATAACAATATCAATGATTATACCAAAAAATAACAAAAAGTAAAAAGTAAATATATATATATATATATACACACACATAAAAATAAAAATAATAAAAATAAATAAAACAAAAAGTAAGACGTTTTACCGCAATAGAATGCCATTGCAACCGGCCTCATCACTCCTGCCGGAGAAATAGTGCACATCTTCAGGCAGTTGCAGGCCCTGCCAGAGGCTTCGAGCAATCCCTCCACCCTCACCTAAAGCCCAATTCCTTACACTGGAGGTCACAGGAAGAGGTCCGCTCTTGAGCCTGAAAATTGTTTGCCATCCAATGGCGGGGAAGGAGGAAGAGGATGCCACATTAGACCTGTACAGTTAGGCGTGCGTCGTTGGTTGATTCTCGGATGACCACAGCAGCCGAGGTAGAAGCTGGAGGAATCCTCGGGGGAGTTTCTTTGGACCTTCTAGGGGGATGGTCGGTAGTACATGGCCTTTTTTGAGCACGGGTAGTAAGGGGGTTGATCCCTGCCTTGGGCTTGTTGTTGCATAGGGCGATCCCCGAGCAGAAACCGGTTAACAGTAATGTTTCGCCAGACCACCATCTTGTCCTCTGTGCTTTTGGCTTCAGCTCCCGAAGAATCTATTAACTCGACCTCTACTTGGTCGGCAGGTTGGACTTTGACATGGGGTTCCTTAACTGGGGTGTGAATAGTGCGACATTGAAAAACTAAATCAGCAAATTCGTCCCTTACAGGTATCAATGAGTCTACCCTAACGAGCCGGGGGCCAAGGTCTCGAGCTTTGCCTACTGTTAAGTTTCTGGGGAAAGAAGTTTGGATGCTGTACGTTGATATATGACAATAGTGGATTGTTTGCCAACAAAGCTTGTCCAAAAGGTTGGTAGCTTGTATAAACCAGGGTGCAGTCGAGTATGAGATGGGACGCCCAAAGTTACTCGTCAAAGTTGACAAAAATCTTTGATCGGAGTATGAAATTTAGGTCCTTCAAATGCATGACCTTGATATCCAGTTTAAACTTTTTGCCCTTTGCATCAAGGCAAACAAAATTGGTTAGTACATGTTTAAACGATAATAAAGACGAAAAAATCACACTAAGTTAAAAACAAAATTAAATGAGCACAGTATCGACCAACGTCCCGAGGCGAAGTCGGGCAGGTGAGTTCGTTGGCATGCCAATTGCCGCTCACCCAAACAAACTCTCCTATTGAGTTTCTGTTAGAATTGGGAAGGCATGATTTTAGCCATACCCTTACATCCCTAATCATTAGGTAGTATGTTGATCTTAGGTTACCGCACAAGCTATACATATAGTTTATATCATGGTGGTCTAAATGTGACCCATACAAGTGATTTAATCGGCTGACAGAACTCACTACACAGTAAAAATTAGGTGGGAGTTGGTTGGGACACAGATCATAAAACCTAAGGGTCCTAAGTATTAGAAGGTCCACGGGAAACCTAACCCCTCCTTCTAAGATAGCCATTAAAGGAAAGAACACAACATGGGGACGCTATTCAAGGGCGATGTTGTCCTCATGACAATACGATATCTCTACATCATTAGGGACAGCAAACCCAGCCCTAAAATTGGCTAAGATTGCTTTAGTGTCAAGAAGGTGAGCAAATCCCATTCCTAACTATAGAATAGAAAAAGAAAAAGAAAGTAAATAAAGGAAGGAAGTGAGCAAGGAAACTTACTGTGGGCTCTAAGAATTTTTTTTTTTAATTTGGGGATCTATGCTTAGGAAGAGGAATGTGCTTAGTAGTGAAGAACTTAGAGAATTGAGAAAATGAAAAAATAATCTGATGGGAAGGAAGTCACTATTTATAGGGAGTGAGCAGTTAATGAAAAAAAAGGCTGGAAAGCCTTTTTGTATTATTTTTTGTAACTCCCACACGCGTGGCCTCGATTCACGAACCGTCAATAATGATTACAGCCAGATATGACAGGTTTTCACAACGCTTCTTTTAAGAACATTAATTACTATCTTATCTCGCATTAATAACTGACGGTTACTCTTCTCGAGGAATTGTTGGCACACTGATACAAGTCCTTGATTCGTTCTCGGTTGCCAGACACGAATCTAGGGGGGCTATTGTACGGTGTACGGCCATAGGCCCACTTACCCTGGGCCTTGGACCAAGGAAATTTGGATATCACCAAGCCTAAGACCAAAGTTAGGATCGACCCATTGCTTATAAACTCGGGATACGAATTCATCTTGCACATAAGGTGCTCGGGCAGTATTCTTACTTTGTTCAGCAATACACCGATATCCCAGGAATGCCCTTGGGAACCACACTACCGAACAGTTTTTGGAGGCTAGCATCAGTTCCAACGGTTCAACCCCATTTCCGATGGAGCATATTCCTTGTCAGGAATAATCAACTTGGCCCCCTCCCACATGAGTGGGATCAGGGGCAATGATGATCCCTCCACTATCCTATAGCTATAAATAAGAAAAAACAAGGAGGGAAAGTGGGTTGGACAATTGGGAGATAAGAAAAGAGAGAGAAAAAGAGAACAAACACACAAGCACGAGAGTATAAGGGAGAGGAAAGGCATCACAAGGAGAGGGTAATCCCTCTTTGAAGCTCGCTCAGGAGCTACCTAGAGTAAAAAACCCAATACCCACAATATATATAAATGGTAAGCCCAAAACAATAAGCCTAGTTAGGGAGGAGGAATCTTGGGTATGTACATGTGCTTATGTTTTTTTTTTTGGTATAGAAGTATATGCTATATATCTGTGATATTCCTTTTAACCAGCATCTCCAATGAAATTGAAGAGTACTTCCAATGTTGTATATATTTTTCTTCACATTTTTCATAATTATTTATTTATTTATTTTCTCTCGTTTCCATGTATTTGTTCCTTTTTGTCACCGAATTATTCAATTATTGTTTGATTTTGATTGATCTCAACTTATTTAATTTTGGTTATTCTAACTTTATTTTTTACTTGATATCGGTTATAGCTCTAAAAATTTATGTTTTAATTTTTTTTATTGACCTGATTTCATTGTATACATAATTTATATTAAATTAAAATTTATAGATGCAAATACGGACGATATAACTCATATAGTTTGAGATGAGATTCTCAAATATGAATATTTTAAATGTTAGATCTATTGCTAATATTGACTATTGAGTAGATTGAATAATTTTTACATGTTAATAATAATTTTCATATTAATTATTTACTTGTTTTTTTCATCTAACTTTATTTCATGTTTTATTCTTCTTGTTCAACAATTTCTAGAATTATTTCTACAACAAATGAAGTGGTCCTAAAAATTAGAATCATCCACGCCACAGATTTTTATAGGAATTTTTAAACCAAACAAGCTAATAAATTAATATAAAATAGATAATATAAAGGAAACGCAAGGAGCCGGACTGTGACTCTGTGAGTGTTCATTACAAGTACATGAAAATATGATACAATGCATTCCTCATTAGCCAAAAGAAGAACAGGTTGCAAGGAATTCCAATTCAACATAAGAAAACATATATAAGATGTGAGAGGAAAACAAGAGTGCAAACTGCAAAGCAGTCTTTGTTTTAGTCAAAGGAGGCATATCCACATTATGCTGAGCCAAAGTTTAAATTTTCCTTAATGAAAACATTCCACGAAAGCACTATATATATTGTGGGCGAGTAGCTACCTTAAAAGGTTGAAATGGTTGTGGATTTCTTGAAAAGAAAATGGAGAAATCAGATTGTTGACAGTTAATTTGATAGAGTGAGAATTCCCAAAATATACGTAACATGATCTTCCTTTGAATTACAATGAACAATATTGAAAGTACTTTCCACTTCTTTTTTATGTATTGAGTAAAAAGAATTAAGACTCTACCTCAGAGAGAGAGAGAGAGAGAGAGAGAGAGAGAGAGAGAGAGAGAGAGAGAGAGAGAGAGAGAGAGAGAGAGAGAGAGAGAGAGAGAGAGAGAGAGAGAGAGAGAGAGAGAGAGGCTGTAAACGAACCAAGCTTTGCTGAGTAGTGCATATTTGAGGTTGGCTCGTCAATGAAAATCAAATGCTCAAGCTTGGCTTGAGCCAGAGTCTTAAGAAAACAATGTTTGAACTCTAGCTCGTGAGAATGCCAAAAAACTTGAGTTTAGCTTGGCTTGGCTTAATTAATTAGTCAAGTCAAGTTTGAGCTTAATATCAAGCTCAAACTCGAACTTAAGTCAAATTTTTTAGCTTGGGATAAAAAAAAAGTTGCATTATCAAATGCTTATACCTCCAAAAATCAAGTAAAAAAAAAAAAATTTAATGGGTAGTGGTAAGTGGTCTTATGTGGACTATGTTATTATTAAGATATGTGTAATATTATACTAATGAGTTTATTTAGTAAATATATATCAAGCTATAAACGTGCCTAAGCTCAGCATGTATTGTATCGAGTCTTATTGTTTACGAGATTGTTCACGAACAATTTTTTTTGCTTGGGCTAAGTTTGTTTATCAAACAAGCCTAAAACTAAAACTCAAGCTTGGCTTATTTATAAACAAATGAACATAAACAAGCTTTTTATCGAGCCTAACCCGAGTTGTTTATGAATGATTTGGTTCGTTTACAGTCCTAGTATTAAGAAATGTTTTAGTAACAAAATTTATTAGTTTGATTGGGAAATCAATATAAAGAAAAAGTCAATCTACTTTAGTAGTGCCAAAGTTTAAGCCATAAACTGTAAGTCAATGCAATGTATAGATGTTGAAGTCATGCTGCTGTAAAGTTGACACACAAATTTGTTTTAAGTAAAGTCTCTTTGTCATTGAATAAAAGATTTAAAGTTCAAATCCCGCATACATCATAAACCAATTATCATGAAATGGACGATATATATCCTTTTGGCAACGAAACTAAAATGTAGCTCATATTTCGATATAATAATGGCTATATTTTAAGTAAAGTTTCTTTGTCGTTAAATAATAGATTTAAAGTTCAAATCCCACATATATCATAAACCAATTATCATGAAATGGACGCTATATAACTTTTTGGCAACGAACCTAAAATGTAACTCGTATTATGATATAATAACAGCTATGTTTTAAGTAAAGTTTCATTGTCGTTAGATAAGAGATTTAAAATTCAAATCCTCTATACATCATAAACCAATTATTATGAAATGAACGCTATATAACTTTTTGGTAACGAACCTAAAATGTAACTCGTGTTATAATATAATAACGGCTATATACCATGTTAAGGCACCAAAGTTTAAAAAAAAAAAGAAAAGAAAAAAAAAGAAAATGTAACTTGTGTTATAATATAATAACGGCTATATACTCATGTTAAGGCACCAAAGTTTAAATAAAATAAAATTAAAAAAAAAAAAGCAACGCCCACCGTGGGGTTCGAACCCACGACCACAAGGTTAAGAGCCTTGCGCTCTACCAACTTAGCTAGACGGGCCTGCAGCAAGCTTGCGGCATTACAACCTATACCGTACACTGCTACAGAAAGTCCGAACTAAACATGCTTTGGTTAATAAGGTGCTAATGTTAAAAATCAAAAGAGATGGCTACATAAATTGGCGCCCACCGTGGGGCTCGAACCCACGACCACAAGGTTAAGAGCCTTGCGCTCTACCAACTGAGCTAGACGGGCCCACGCCAGGTTTGTGGCATTACAACCTATACGGCTATACTGTGTTAGCGTTCTACAAAGTCGGTGAGGTGAACCAAACTTGCTTTAGTAGCCACAAGTGGCACCTTAAAAAGGTGCTTAAATTGCTGCTAATGGTAAAAGCTGAAAAGATTAGGATGGTTACATAAAATAGACGCCCACCGTGGGGCTCGAACCCACGACCACAAGGTTAAGAGCCTTGCGCTCTACCAACTGAGCTAGACGGGCTCATGCTGAAATTTGCCTACAATCTTGTATAGCTACAAATAACCAAAAAAGAACCAAGAGAAAAATACAAAAGGAGGTGGGGAAAACAAACAAAATATTAAGAAAGCTTCGGTTGACTTAAGAAGAAAATCAATTTAGAACAATTTTTTAATTCATCGCTTTGACAATCTGTTCTAAAGCCAATCAAATTCTTATCAAAATTGAGATAATGTTTGGTGCATTGTGAAATGTTTTTTGAAAAAATATTTTCAATGTTTTCAAGTGTTTAGTATGATGTAAAAGCCTGATAAAATTGAAAATATGTTCGATTGGAAAAAAAATTTGTAATTTTGAGCAGCGTAAAATGTGGTGCAGCCCAAAAAAACCTAAAGCATTTTCCCTTTTCTAAAATGCCTTCAACCTCTCTATACACGGTAGCTCAAAACCAGGTTGGGCTTGTGTCCAATGACTAGTTTCATTGGACATGTTGAGATGCGAACAAGTGTCCGTATCTTAGTATGTCCAATGGAACTAATGGTCTGTTTGGAAGGAGGGGGAGTGGAGGGGAGTAGAGTAGAGATGGCTAAAAATAAACTAATTTTGTGCTAAATCTACTATACTCTACTATACTCCCCCCCCCCTTAATCCAAACGAACCATAAGAGTTTGGTTTCTAGCTTTGCTGCTTAACCACTAAAGGTTTTATTTATTTATTTATTATTTTTAGTGTGTTTTTGATGTGTACGTTGCTGCTTGGTAAGAATAAAATTATTTTATTTAAAATTATTTAAAGGGCTGGGTTGTTTGTTTTAGGTAAAATTAGTTGATAGAGCTTAATTACTTTTAGGATTACAGTTAGTAATTTTTATTGTTGGGCTAATATTTTTGGACTTGTAAATTTTGTTTTAGATTTTAAATCTATAATTTTTTTTATGGCCTTTGAAAGGAGGAATATGTTGTAGTTACAAATTTTTTTTTTTTTAACAAATTGGTGATGTGATGAGTGGTTATTAATAAGTAAAAAAAAAATGGTGAAAGTGGTAGGTTTAGATACAAATCAATAAGAATTTACTACCTCAGTAATTTGTTAAAAATATTGTAAAAAAGTTTGTGTCTATAATATTACTCTTAGAATAATCAATAATATTGTTAAGGGGATTAAATGGTAATTTTATAGAAAAAATTGCTAAAATTATTATTGATGTCTAAAAAAAAAGGTACTGGGGGGGGGGGGGGGGGTGGGGGGGCGCATTGCCCCCAGGGTCTAAGTCTACCTCCGTCCTTGTTTAAAGGTTTGGTCTTTGCATGGTGGTGGTTTAGATGTGCTTCATGATGGTGGCAACTTGAACATTAGTCAACGATTTGGGATTGGTCGTCGAAGAGGGAGGCACAACTATGGCTACCATATTTTTAATTATTTTTTATTTTTTTATTTTTTATTTATAAATGTATGTTGATACTTGAATTTGGTTCATATGGTTCAATTTATTGGATTTTCTTTATCTTTTCCCTTTGTTCTAGTTTTTAGTAAGATCATAGTTGTTCGTGGTGGTGGATGTGTTGGATGGTTGGTCTTGGAATTTGGGTGGGTTAGGGTTGCCAAGAGAAAATTTTAGGTGCATTTTCCAAATTAGTCAAATGCTTGAAAATATTTTCTAAAGTATTTTCAAAAAAAAAAAAAAAATTAACTTGTTTTCTTAAAAATGTTTTATGTTGAAATAAACGTAGTCTTAATTAATTTGCATATATGGCTTTAAACATGTTTGAAGTCAAAGGTTTTCCTAAAAGACATTGAGACAGCTATGCAATTGATTTCTCAATCAATAGTATGTAGTATTGACAAAATAAACCCTGGAAAGGCAATCAATAAACCCTGGAAAGGCAATCAATATCAATATATATATATATAAAAGCAGAGAGCTCATGAGAGAGTGCATGAGGTCCTACCAGGTAGCACTCTAATTTTGCATGTAGCATTTTTTTACCTCTTTCATTAAGTTTTTTTTTTTTTTTTTTTTAACTGTTATCCAAAAGTTTACATTAACTTATTTTATTGTTATCTCATTAATTGCCTAAGCTTACACCATACCTATCTCTATTCTTCATGTCTTTTAGTATACCCATTGTTTTAGTATGTTAAAAAAAAAAGCAAAAAATAAATAAAATAAAATAAAATAAGTAAGGATTAATAGTAATAACTAACTAGATAAAACCCTGAAGAGAGATAGAGAAACACAAAAATGTTATGGATTATTAAATAAAACGTACTATTTCACTATATATTGCCAAAATAAAAGACCCGAGACTAACAAAACATTTGAAAGAGAGAGAAAGAGGAATCTAAGAGGTCACCACCTCCATTATATTGGCCTCCCACCACCATCAAGATGCTGAAACCCCTACAGTTTTTTTTTTTTTTTAATTATAAATTAAGGGCTTAAATATGATTTAGGTTTATGTAATTTGGTTGGATAATTTTTATTTTGGATATATAAGTAGAGAGAATATTTGGTGTGTAATGTAAAACCAAATTCTACCATGGTTTAATTTTAAATCATCTATAAGATACATGTATATACACTTGCCCACACCATGTCTTAATGTCACATTATCAATGAGTGGAAGATAGTCAAATAGTTGGGCATACTTTCATTTCATGGTATGAAATATGTGAATACAAAAAAAATTAGTTAATTTTCATAGTCCCGTTACTCTTTTGCATTTATATTTTGTTTCATGATTTAAAAAAAAAAATTACCTTAAGAAGGCTACAAATATGTAGTGAATGTATTAAACTAATATTTATTATCTCAAAATGTATATGTTTCTTTACTCTAATTTAGTTTACTTTTTGTTTATAATCTTTGTACAACATTATTTAAAACTGTCTTACATAAAATATCATAAAATTATTCATGCATCATACGAGCAACTTTCTAGATATATGAAAACAAGATAGCATGACATGATGTTTAATTCTAGTAGATGTCACTAATTAAGACTGTAGGGGTATTGGGCTCAGAAGCTCATTATCCACATCTATATTGGGCCCGAAACCTAAGCTGAGGACTAGGGTTGTCCGAGAAGGAAAAAACACCATCAAGGGGACCCACATTAGTGAACGACCAAGTCGGTCAGGGTCATGAGGGCACAATAAGGTACACCAAGGACAAAGGTCACCTCGGATAAGCAAAGCTGAGGTCCGAATAAGCGGTCTACCATCCGAGATGACGTTTCATGAAGTTCTGCAAGACACAGATAAACATTGCCAATATAAAGTATGGAAGGAAGTCCTAAAATATTTAAGGGGAAAGCTGCAACCACTGCATTAAAGGCTTTGCAGCTAACTTTCTGGCTGCATTAATGTGGAGAAGACCCTTGAACAGGACTACATTGGTTCCCTCAATGCACAAAAGGGGCAAAGGGGGGTGTCTAATGGGACATATACTCAAGTATGGACTAGGTGATCAACAGGTGGAAGGCCAGGATCATTTAAGGGGGACTATATAAGGGAAAAGACCCACCATGGACAAGGGATCGGAAATTCAAGAAAGAAACACTGTAAAAATCAAGAACAACACCTGTAATCATTTTTGTGAAGAATACATAAGGACAGACCTCCTCGGACCTAAGCCGAGGACGATTTTCATAAAATTTCAATCTTTTGTCTTTGCTTTTGTGAATTAAGCTTGTTATGTTTGTGATTTGACTCATTCTGACCCAATTTTTCAACATATTCTCTACAAATTTATTGTTTTGGACTTTCTGGACTGAAGTCCATTAATTTTTGGGCTGCCTCCCAAGTTTGGTCCTTACAAAGACCATAAGCATTTAAGTTCTAGTAAAAGTCATTATTTAGAACTAATTAATTTTTAACTAGTTTTAAACATATATGTTTAAAACTAGCTAAAAATTAATTAGTTTTAAATAATGACTTTTTATTAGAACTTAAATGCTTTTATATATATATATATATATATATATATATATATATATATATATTTTGTAGGTAATTAATTAAGAGGAAAAATGAGTGGATAAGTCAATCTTAAATTATATTTTAGTTGTTGATCATCCATTGTTTTTTCTTTATTTAGTTATTTTGGATAGTTACAAAGAAAAAGAGTGAATTTGAATTTTAGACGTCTTCGTTAGAAATACTAAAAAATGTGGATTGAGTTATGTGTTTTTGGAATATGGATGGCTTTTATCCCTAACTCATGTGACTATGAGCATTTAGTACCAGCAGGAAATCGTTTAGCCGTTGAAGGTAATGACAAGTCGTTGATGGCACTTGACTATTGGGATAAAGCTTACATAAACGGTTTGTCGTTTTGGTGTTCCTCATCGTTTCTTTCTTTATCCCATAAACCGAAATGAACTCTTTCTTTGGGTTGGGCTTTCTCTATAGCGTTGGGCCCAAATGGAAGTAGAGATTATAGATCTTTAATTGGATCAAGAGTTACCCAAGTTCACACAAAATGGGCTTACAATGGCAACCTGTTAGTCTGTTACCCAAGTTCAAACATTACCTAGATTAGATTTAAATCATTTATTACTTTTTTTTATATTTGATATACAAAATGGTGACACGTGACCCTTGACAGTACATAAAACAATGATATATATATATATATATATATCATCTTTTGTAATAAATATTCACTATAAATTCTATATTATAATAAATATCCACTATAAGCTTTTTTAAATACTTCATTAATTTTTTTCCTTTTCTTTTTCTCTTAAAGATTTTTTCACGTGCCAACAATAAATAAAAATTAAAAAAAGTCCTTATATGTACACTTTAAATTTCACCATTATAATAAATATTCATTTATAAACTCTTTTAAATATTCCATCAATTTTTTTCCTAGTAAATATTAAAAATAGATAAATTGGTTAATTAGTATTAAAACAAACCCAAACATCACAATTATTAATATAATTTACAACCATTCTAGTCAAATAAAGTAAAATCATTATGGCCAAAATGAGAAAAAAAAAAATCCTTAGTTCTATTCATAATATATACACTTGTCAAAAGGAGAATCATTCCGTGTATTCATTTTTTTTTGTTTTTTTTGTTTTTTGTTTTGGAGGTACAGGAATGGACCCAAGTGAAGGCCCGACCTCTCTGGCCGAAAAAAGAAGAAGCCATATTTTGTCTTTTTTTTTTTAGTTGGGCTCCCTCTCTTCCAAAACCTTAACCCCCATTAGTCAGCCTAGCTTAACCCAAGCCATTATTCTATATGGATGTTTATTTGATTTTTTTTTTTTTTTCACTTATACTTCGGCCCCTAACAGTGTGTGAAGTAGTGGGCCCCCTTTCTGCGAATGCGCCTTTATTTAGATTTTTTTTTTTTCATTTTTTATCTGGTGGAGAATCTTTCTAAAAAAATATCTTTGGCAAAACGCAATTCGTCGAAGGGATAAAAAAAGAAAGAAGAGAAAGCAAGGGAAGTTTTTTGTTTTTTTGTCTTTCTTTCAATCCAGATAAGAGAATAGGGAAACCACTAAAAAAAATGAAAGTTAGATAATGAAGTTTCAGTAAGAACTAGCATATATATATATATACATAAATTAAGTATTATACAATAAGCGAATTCCTAATAAAATTTAAGGGAAAATTATACTTTACCACTTTAAACTATACACTATATTATACTTTGCATCATAAACTATTTGAATGCACGTTTTGCACCATAAATTATGATCTTTGTTATACTTTGCATCCTAATATTAGTTTTACTGTTAAGTTGTGTAGAAATTAAGAGCACGTGATTTGCACATGATTTTTGCTTAAGTGGTGCATTGTTTAAAGACCAAAACATTAAAACATCATTTTCACTTATAAATAAAATTACTTACATACAAGTAGGAACAATTCAAGAAAAAAAAAAAAATCAGATTTGTAGCGGCCTTTATCATCCCTGTTTTTCCACTATTTATTCTCCTCTGCTATAGAAAATTTCATAATCATTCTTTATGTATTGGACCTAATCTGGCGAAGGTTATAGATTTTTTCTTGTTATACTGCTGGAATATCGATCCAACCAACAATGAACCATCATTCAGTCATCTTTTGTGCTATTTTTTTTTTTTTTTTTTAAATAGTTGTTAAATTAGCCTCCTTGAGAGGTAGTAAAAAAATTTGAGATTGTTTTATGCAATAACGATTTTTTTTTTGTTTTGAAACATGGTTGCTCCGATGAGTTGTTAAAATGGCCTCCATTAAAATTGATTCAGACATACGCTATTTTAAATTATGAGTTTTAGGACCCCAAAAAAAAAAAGGAATTGATGAGTCGATATTCGAGTTGTCATTGACAGATTGACTCAAGAAACTGGGAAAACAAGATTAAGGAGTCATAAACAAAGTGTGAGAGATACACCAGATAGCATCCCCACTTTTTTGGAAGAATTATTCGAATTACATTAGTATAAATCTCTCTCCTGTCTCTAGCAGAAGCAATATGACTAATCTTGAAGCAATAAAACTGACCGAGAATTAATAGATATAGGCATATGGCACGGCAACTTATATACTCAAAACACATCCCTAAGTAACAAGAATTGTCTAAATACAAAGTGCACATACTGCCATGCCTAAACTAAACACCGGTGAGTAAGCATAGGAAGAAATCATCTTTCACAATATTTTTTAATGATAATTAACCAGCAATCAGCTGACAAACTTGTGATTGGAGCAACGCCACTTTTTCTTAAGTTCGAAGATTACTGTTGCACCAATCATAACAGATCATTTCAGCAGTTGCGAAAAATGTTTTCCTAACATTACTCAACACCGGTGAATAAATTCTTGCCACTCCTCAAGTTTTTGCTGCAATTTTGATCGGAACTGACTGATTGAGCTCTGGCTCGCCAAGCTTGGTGGGCTGATCATCCTGAGGTCGCTTTACATACAGAAGGAACAGTAGAAAGACAAGAAACAATGAAAAAAACAGAACTAAAACAAGCATCATTATCTCACCATGGAGAGCAAAATCGGGGTCCTCAGAGAAGAGAAGCTCATCCCTCTGAGGATTGTTAGGTGCCATGAAAGGTGATAATTGAGCACTAGCCATAGAAATGTGATTGTTGGGAAAATGGTGGAGCTAGCTGCTTAAAGAGCTGAGCCTGTGTAAAGTAATATAATTCTCTTGCTAAATGGTGATGATTGCTGGTTCGATGTGATGTTTCTACATGTAGCAGCCAATTGCAAAGGACATGGGCCACATACCCCCAATCAGTCACATGTAGCGTGGACATAAGAAGAACAAGGCAGGTAAATAAGACAATCAATGACGGTCTAGCTTTTGTCTATTCTTAATTAAGATGCAGTAAGAACATTCATTCATGCTCATTAATATGAAAATTGAAAAGGAAAGAGATATGTATGGCTTAGATGTGTGACATATTATAAATCTAGAACAGTCAAATTGGAAAGCGGTCCTTCCTACATAAAGCCATTAAGTTTTGCAAGTAGGCATCCAATTGTACGAATATTGGTCTGCAAGAAGACACGATGCTACCATTCTGGCATTTAGCCAAAGGATGTCACGAAACTGTTGTCTTAGCAGTAAAATTTTGGAAGGAGAGGTATTTTGTGATATATAAATTTAACGGTGACATATTATTGCTTAATCTTAAATTTGTTTTTGTATGCTCTAATTAACTCAATTAGTAAAACCTTTTATCATCAAATAAAAAATTTACTATAGGTTGAAATTTTTATTGTATTTAAGAGAAACTTTAAATTTGTCTTCAACTTTAGACATAGAGCTATTCAGCAAAATCATCGTTTCTATCAAAAGAGCAAAATCCTAAACCCGTTTAACCCCACTTTAAAACAGAACCAAACTCTTATTGTAAAGGCTTTGTACTAAAAAATAAATTGGATTCATTAATAAAGTCAAAATTTAATTTATAAAATGAATAATGATAATGTTGAATAAAGTTATGAGAACAGATAAGTGTCTATAATAATTACAAGAATCAAATGATTTATATAAGAAAAGAAAGCTTGATAAATAATTATGTTTGTCAGTCTCGTCCCTTTCATACGAGAGCATCGGTTTAAGTAGATGCCATCCCCATATTTAGCAAATATGAACACAGAAAAGAGGAAAAACTACAGAATACAGATATATGTTGCTTAAAATAGCGAAATAATTATTAATTTTACTATTATATTATGAGAGATATTGATTTGTCCCTCTATTATAATTTAATGAAAAGACATCAGGGATGGGCCAGAACTTTTGGATTTTTATCAGTTTAGGCACAACTTCTTGTCATCAGTCCATGCTTTATCTTATGATTGGAGCAGATTTGTTCTACAAATTTCACAATTTAAATGACCCAAGTATTGAAACAGATTGACAAATGACAAAGGTTAGTGATATGGGGTCAAATCAATTCCCGACATTTACAAAATGCACACAAAAATACAATCATTATATATATAATTAAGGATGAGGTTAGGTTCAGTGCATGTACTGCATTGAAATAGTGACATGTGTTCAAAAGTGAACTTGTGTTATAATTTCAACGAGTCCAGTGCAACTAGATACCTCACCCAAACCTCACCCTAAAAGTAAAAGCATGAATAAATGATACTCCCACTCTCTCACTTTTTTTGTCCTCTATTTCATTTTGAAATGTCTCAAAATATTGTTATGTTTCTAAAAATAAAAGTCATTAATTTACTAATTCAATTTTTTGATAAATTTTTTTAAGAGTAGTTTTGGAAACTTATACATTTTTAAAAAATAGATAAAAGTCATTAATTTACTAATTCAATTTTTTGATAAATTTTTTTAAGAGTAGTTTTGGAAACTTATACATTTTAAAAAAATAGATAAGATAATAAATGATATTCCCTTAAAAAGTTTGACTTTTCAAACACAACAAAAAAAGTGGGACGTAGGGAGTAATTAAGAAGTAATTCCAAAACTAAAAACGTCTTATCATTTTATTAGTCTTGGTACAATTTTAGGATAAGTTATATTTTAAACCCTATAGTGCAAGGGTGTCACAAATTAAATTTTATAGTTTCAAAAATAACAAATTAAATATTAATCATTGAAAAAATAATAAATTAAATCCTATAATTTTAAAAATAGTATGTTAAATCCAAAATTTTAAAAAAATAATAAATTAAACCTCACCTATTTTAGTGAAATTTGGTCGTATTTAAATTCTTTAAGCATAGATTCCTAATTTTCTTCTAAAAAAAGTATAAATTACTAATTTAAAAATATAAGTATTGATTTCAGTATATATTACTATTTCTTCTCCTCCTAATCCTACAACCAAATAAGGGGAGAGAGAACCTGATATCAAAGACGGACTCAAAATTTCAAGTTAGGGGGCAAAGTAAAAAAAAAAAAAAAAAATCTTCAAATAAGCATTTATATAGTATTAACAAACTATTAGCCAAAACAAATATGCAAAATTATTGTTTCTTAATACATTATAAGACGCATTTATTTACCATCAAAGGCAAAAGACACAAAACACCTTTGATTTTTATTTTGTTAATTATTTTGTTTTGTTTTTTAATAAAATTTGTTATGTTTTGGGTTGAGGATTTACATAGGTTTGGGTTGAACTAGGCTGGATTAGGCTAATGATTTTGGAGGGGAGGAAGCCAAGCTATTTGAAAGAGGGGCCTAAATATATATATATATATATATATATATTTTATACTCAAAATATACCTGTTAATTTTTTTTTTCCATAAGGAAAGTTGGGATTTAAAAAAAAATCTTATTTCTTACATTTTATTAAAAAAATTGTACGTAAGTATTAAAAAAAAAATAATAATAAAAAACTACATCCTTTTGAGGTGTTTTTAGTGGCAGATTTTTGAAAGTACTTGACAGAAGAATCAAGTTAGCATTAGAACTAAAATTAAAGAACGAAAATAACAATTTCCTCAAATTATTTTTTAAAAAAGTACCATTTGAATTTTAGCCTTAACAAAACATAGGTATTCACAATGAATTCCCCCTATTAAGATTTTTGATCTTTTAAATAAGTCTGAATATGGATGTATGCACAACGTCATGGTTAGCAGCTACTATGGATGTATGCACAACGTCATGGTTAGCAGCTACTAGACACTGTTCCAGTTGCTTTTGTACTCAGAATAACGATAAAATACACTCCAATAATCTTTAGGACTCTGTAGACACCGTATGTATAAATGTGCATTCACAATTTAATATCACTGCCTCATTGGACAAAAAAATATATTGACCCACACACATGCTTGAGAGAGAAGCATTTCAAAAAAAATGTGCATTTCTAATCCAGATTTTTTTTTTTATTACAGTCGCTAATGAGAGAGAAGCATTTCGAATGTAATATAAATATCACTGCCTCATTGGACAAAAAAATCACTGTCTCATTGGACAAAAAAATCTCGATTCGAAATGCTTCTCTCTCATTAGCGACTGTAATAAAAAAAAAAGAGGTAAATTCCATTCACAAACTTTGAGGCTTAAGCTTAAGTCAATCAAATCCAAAACTTTTCAAAATAGACCAATTTGTTCCTTAAGGCCAACTTAATCCCTAAAACATTTAAGAAATATGACCAACTGACATAATAGTTTTTAGGGGCTAAGTAAGCTTTAGGGACCAAATTGACAAGTTTTGAAAAATTTTGGACCTAGGTAATATTCGCTCAAATCTCAGAGTATGTTATTGAAATTTACTCTAAAAAATTCAACATTAACCAATGCTCAGCTTTGTAATTTAAAGTACCCCCACCAAAGGGATTGTCAGAATTTGAGCCTCACTCCAAGGTAGGAACCATCAGTGATGAGGGTGACATGCATTTCATATGGTTGAAATAAGCATGCGTGATGGGCCAGAGGCTGTGAATTGTGAGCAAAACAACGAATTCTATGGCTAGAATTCATTTTGATCATTGATGACTACGTATGCTAGGTCCTGTCACTTACATGACCTCAAAGTTTGTCGTTATTTCTTCTTGTGGAGTAAAATAATTAGGTAAGTATATGCTAATTAAGAGTCTATTTGGGATCTGCTTATTTTGCTGAAATTAAAAACTTTTTATTAAAAGTACTATAGATAAAAGTAAAAGTTAGTTGAAATAATATAATGAGATATATGAATAGTATCAAAAAGTATAATGAGGCCCTTAAATAGTAGCAAAAATAAGTTAAATAGTAAAATAAGTTTTTTTAATTTTTGCCAAACACACACTATGGACCTCATAATTATGTCTCATAAAAAAATGATAAGTTATACATTTACTTGGAATAATTATTTCATATGTTTAAAATTTAACATGTATATCCTTGCTCTCATAATATATGGGCCTCATAATTATGTCTTAATGTCTAAGTCTCATAATTATATAGGGCCCAAATGTTGTGAGAATGATTTTGAATTTGCCGAATGCATGTAATAAAAATGACAAGGTTACTGGCTAAGATAGTGTTGAATGAGAGAAATTGAGTGCGATTATGAAATTACCATCATTAGTGGCAAAAAAAAAAAAAAAAAAACTGGTAGATCACAATTTATGTCTAACTTAAACTCTCAATTTAGACAGCAAGGGATATATTGCTACAATTCTCTCAAATTGGGGTATTCAATTAAGCAAATTGATAGTTTGGGGGATTATCAGTTGGATGAAGCTTTAATATAGAAAATTTTAATTCCCTCCCCCTACCCATCCCCCTCCCCATAAAAATGCTTGCCAGTGAATGTTAGATTAAGTGACATATGTGAAAATAAAAATAATGTTGAGGTTGATAGTTCAACGCCCAAGTGTACAAGTTGGTATCTTGTGTTTATTCTGCATGCAGTGGAACCACATAAAAATCTTTTTCTATAAAGTAATACTACAGACATGACAATTTTTACAATAATTTAGTTGGCAAGTTTTATAGGTTCTCATTTGGGCTTATTTATGACATTATTTTATAATCTACCATTCTCAACTTGCCATCTCAGTAATAGTAGAATATTTTGCAAAAATTTGGTAACCTTGGTCTTGCTGTTTTCCACGTGTAAATATAACTTTGTCATTAAAAAATCACATTCACACACAAAGTTTGGCACCGTGCCATCTTTGTTTGCAAAAGCGATAAAGAATTTGTCGAATTGAGATAGGAAGGGGTTCACCTAATAGGAAGATGCAGTCTAATTGATTGGACATGAGGGGCCATTTCCCAACTTTTTTTTGTTTTGTTTTTTTTTTTTTTTTTTTTTTGATAATTCAATAATTGAGAGTGAAGAGATTTGAACCTTGAATGTCTCCGTTGAAAACAATTGAAGGTTCAATCAGTTGAATTACAAGATTCTTAATGCCATTACTCAACCTAAGCACATAGAAAAAGCTAAAAGTAGGGAAAAACTAGATCCATTAATTCAAAGTAATTGTAATAAATGAATTATAAAAATAACACTTTTTTTTCTATGATAAAATAAACCATAATATATATGTATATAATTCAAAATAATAGGAGAAAGAGAATTGAAATCCATATTCCCAACGTCTATGAACTTTTAAAACTCTTGACCCTTCTAAGCATTCACATTAGGTCTTGTAAATGCCATATGTTAGTAATATTTAACATCAAAGCTCCAAAACCTCCCATCATCTGGTCTTGCAAACTCTTGCAATTGCAAAAATAATTTGCAATTGTGCTACAGTGCCATCCTAAAACATTTAGGATGGCACTGTAACACTATTGTATCTTGTTTTTTAATCAATTTTTATCTCTCTCTCCTCTGTCTTCTCTTTCTCGTCTCCTTTTATTTCTCAACTCTCTCTTTCCTCATCTCTGTCATCACTCTCTCTCATTCTCTCCCAAATCCTATGGTTTCTTCTCACCAAGACTCCATGGCTGAAGCTAGCTACTCCTCTAGTTTGTTATTGAGATTTTATTGCAGTGGTGGCTGAATTTTTATGGCGTGGGTCGTGGGTTCGGTGTGTGGGTGGTGGCTAGGTTACTAGCAGATCGAGGTGGTGGCGATGGCATGGTTGTGGTGTTTGTATGTGTGTATAAACGTGAAATTTCACAAAAATAGAAAATGGGTGTGGTTTAGTTTTGTTTGTTTGTGTGTGAAATAGGAAAGTTGGATTTGAAAGAAGTGTGATTTAGTTGGATCTGAAAATGGGTATGGTTTAGTTTCTTGGTCTTAGTCTTTGTCTATGGCTTTCTTTTCTCTGGTGTGCTTATGCGTGGGAAGCTGGGTAAACAACTATTCTACAACAATGAGTGGCTTGCCACAATATGTGGCTCACAGTGGAGGCTTTCTCTCTCACGGTGGTTTGGTTTTTATTTAGTTTTGGGTTATATTATTATTTTATTATGTAGATATATTATTTTAATGTATTATGGTAGAATAAAAGTTGAGATGTTCGATATATTGTAAAATGATATTGTATAATTGATAAAGTAATTTTTTGAGATAGTAAAATAGAATAAGATAGCATTTTCCAACGTGAATGCTCTAATCTGTAGTAAAAACTCCTCTCTAGGTTAAAGCTCAAAGTTCTCGGTTACTTTAATTGGCTCCACCGCTACAGGATTTGCAAGGTAATGCGTCTTATTTTACTGGTTATGTCTCTGGCAGCTAGCCAAGGACAGAGGAATCTCAGGCCCACAATTGATATTTCATGGATAGGCCCACAATTGGTACCAGCCACGTTATATAAGATGATACAATGGATGTTAAAGGGAAGGCAGTACAATGATTGCAGTGAATGGCCCATTTTGCTAAGGACATCTTCTTGGATTTTTGTCGTCTGACAAAGGCTTCTTCTTGGCCCAACCATTTCAACTAGTTTCTAAAAATTGCTCCAACAGAGCCCAATTTAAAAGGTCTCTTCTTGGAAACATGATTTGTTTTTTCATAGACGTATATTATATGTGTCAATTTTTGAAAAAAAAAATAAAAAAATATATATATATATATGTGTGTGTGTGTGTGAGAGAGAGAGAGAGAGAGAGAGAGAGAGAGAGATTTAACTCAACTTATTTGGTCGATTAGAACTGCGGATTTTTTAGTACATCACATTCATCTATTTACGATTTATGTGACGGTAGAAAATTTGTGATGGAATTTTCAAGGGAAGGAAAAGAACTATATCATGTCCTACAATTGGAAATGACAATTAAAGCCGCCTAACATGACAAATGAGACGAGAATGGGAGTTAAATCATTCCCTGAAACAAGTTTGGGGTGAGAGTGTGTATCGTGGGACCTTGCCCAATTTATATGTAAAAGATTCTTTTTTTAAAATTTGTTTATAAGTTTTTTTATATGGTGTGTGTATATATATTCTTTAGATTTCAAATTTTAAATAAATGATGTTTTTCGGTGTTGTGTTATTGAATTTATATTTTTATGTTTAAGTTTTAAATTGTTTATAATTTTTAATTGTTGTATTGTTATGTTTGATTTTTTTTTTAATAATAATGAAGCTTAGGAAAAATATAAATACTTTTTATTTCTTTTATCAATTATCATGAAAGTACTATGTAAGTATAAAATAAAATAAAAAAAATTAAATTAAATATCTCCAATATATGTATATATGTGTGTGTGTAAAACCAAAGCTAAGAAAAAATTTAAATAAATTCTAAATTGGATTTCAATTGCAGTCAAATTTTAAGTCATGTGTTCCATCTATTTCTTTTTTGTTTTTGTTTTTTTGTTTTTTGTGCCAAGTGAATTATTTGGTGCAAAAATTGATTAGCACAAATCTAATTAGATTCTAAATTGAATTTCGATTGGAGTTCAATTTTGTGCTACGTATCCCATCTAATTTTATTTTATTTTTAAATTTTTGTGGCAAGTGAATTATTTAGTGCAAAAACTGAATAGTTTAAATCCAATTAAATTCTAAATTATATATATATGTATGTATGTATGTATGTAATGAGAAACCATTACATATTTTAAAAATCTATGACTTAAAAAAATGTGTAAATTGTAACTCTTTACACCAGGTAAAATTTGAACTTATACATGTGCGTAATTATGATTATTTTTAATTGTACCCGTGCATATACATAGGATTATATACTAGTTAAAATTGTAACTAATGCTATTTTAGTGAAATAAAATAACAAGTATCCAAACTTGTATAAAAATTCTTAGCAATTTTCTTTTTGAACCAAACCACCTAAAAAAGCTCCTACTTGGAGATTCTTAATAAGTTTTTGGGGGGAATAGAAGATTCCGCCATAAAATCTAAAGATGTCTTGTTTTCTAAATTGTCAACAATTTTGTTTTAAAGAGTTTACCAATAGTTTTTAAGTTAAACATACTTAAATTATAAAAGGATTAATAATAAATGAACACAATTTTCCTCCAAACTATGTTGAAAGAATCCCCTCTAGGCTTAAACTCTTTACTTGGTAGTTTTAATTAGACCATTCACGTGTATTAAATCATACGATTAAATGACCATTTAGTAGATCAAGTAACTTAAAATAAATGTAGAAGCTCTTTTGATTTGCCACGTAGTAAGTTGAAAAGGAACTTTCTTTTCAAATTGCTTTGGAGTATATATAAAGTACACCATTAATAGAAAAGCAATTCAACCATTTTATTTCCTATTGCCTTCTTAACAGGATTTGATTCCCTTTGGAAAATACGATGATATTTATGCTTTGCAAATATTTGCCCTGCATCCTGATAATACAAGTTGCAGTGAAGCAAGAAATAAGCATGTTCCTTATGCAATGGCATACTTTCCAACTTGCATAGTATTCCAAGTCATTTTCGTGGGCTTAACATTTCAATTTCTTCTGTTCCCATCAATATGCTTGTGTGATGGGAGGCATTTAAGCTGTAGTAACCAATTAGCTACATTTTTAGAACCCAAAAATCTTGTAGTTTAGTGTTATACTTAGATTCTTCTAATTTTTAAAAGAATTCGGGTTCAAATCTCCCATTCCATTTGTTATTAACAAAAAGTTACAAATTCCTAGTTGACGAGAATGAAAAATGAGTATTCCAGAAAATGAAGTAAACAACATGAAATATTGTAATAGTAATTTTATCAAGTCATACTAAATAGATATCTTTTGGACATAGAAAGTGATATTTAAGGTGAATTTGAGAAGATATATTTAATTATCTTAACAATTTATATAACATAATCAAAAGATTTCACTAGTCTATTGTTTTGGTGAATCTATTCATTGTATCCTTATATAATACGGTTAATAATAAATTACTAGTCTCTTTTTTTTTTTTTTTTCTTTTTTTAAATTACTATAATCTCTAGGATACAAAGATTTGTGAAAATGAATGATAAGGGGAAAAGTAAAGATTCTTATAAACTCAATGGTTTCACAACAAAATCCTTCAGAATAATTCCTAAAGAATGATACTCACTATTCACAACTGGTAAGTGGTAACCCTTAAAATTGATTCCCCTTTACAATTGTTCTTAATAAATGTCACAGAAGATGTGTATGGCTTGCTAAAAATTATATTCCATTAGATGGCTTATATTGTAACTCAACCATGCATCACAGAAGCAGTCTGGGGAAGCCAAACGCTCCAAAGACTTGCGATGCAGCTTCAATATTTTAATCAATTACCTAGAGTAAATGAAGAAATAGAGAAGGATTGTTGTGGTATTGGTTCAGATTTTGGACTTTTCAAGTCTGTAGAAGTAAAAAATGACCAGTCTTCTTGTGTCAATTGGAGGGGGAGAAGAGCAGCGGTTTTGATATGCCTCTTTGAAGGTCCAGATGGTGAATTACGAGTTATTCTTACAAAGAGATCCATGAAATTGTCCTCTCACCCAGGTAAATTGAAATCAAATTGTGTGTGTGTGTGTATGTTTTTTTTTTTTTTTTTTTTGGTATTAGTTTTTATTTATTTTATAGATATATAGAATTTCATTCTATGGCGTTTACTCTATAATGATTTCTCTTTATCATTAGGCCAAGAAACCTATTGGTTTATGATGTAAGCGATGTTTGAACTCCAAATCTCTTTATTTGATGACAAGAGATTTTATAAGTAAGCTAGTTAGAACCCAACAAATTAATTTACATACTAACTTTAGTGCATGGAGCATGTTGAGAGTTTGATGGTGTGACCGTGTGAGAATCATGACTCATAGTCCCCTATTTTTTAGAAATAATAGAATAGACTCTTTCAATTTGAAACAAATCCTTTAATTTGATGAGATTTAATAATTAGATAGTAGGATAAATTACAAATTACACCTCTAAAGTTTAGGAGAATTTAGATTTTATACTCTGAAGTTTTAGAATTTGGATTTTACCCCATAAATTTTGGAGGTGTTTGAATTTTACACTCTTAACATTTTAGAATTTGGATTTTACCTCATAAATTTTAGGGTGTTTGGATTTTACACTATAAAATTTCAGAATTTATGAATGTAAAATTCAAGCACATCCAAACTTTATGGGGTAAAATTTAAATTTTGAAATGTTAGAATGAAAATTCAAATACCCCCAAACTTCAAGGGATAAAATCCAAATTTTGAAATTTTAGGATGTAAAATCCTAATACCCCTAAATTTTAGGATGTAATTAGCAATTTACCCTTACATAGTATTACAAATCTAAAAGTGTATTTATTGCCAAATAATTTAAAATTTAAAATGATGTGACATTCTATACATTTTCAGATTAACCATGAAATAGAATTTCTCCATTTGGGAGAATACTTGAGCCTTTACTTGATTAGAGAAATAAATGTGTATGAGAATAGACAGGATTAACTTCAAATCTCGTTAAGAAACAGTGATGACTAACAAGATCTGCCCCCCTTCCCCTGTCTCCTCCAAAAGAAAGAAATTTTTTTGATGTGGCAGAATTGGCATTTTCTGAATACACCATGTGTCAGATAATTTTATAATTCTTTAACAGATTGTATTCTTTAAATCTATCGTTTTATGCAAAAATGTGGAGGAAAACAAGATTGATGGTTAATTCATGTTCCCATTTGGCAAACAGGGGATGTAGCATTACCAGGTGGGAAAGTGGAGGAAGGAGATGCAGATGACTCTGCTACTGCCTTAAGAGAAGCCAAGGAAGAGATTGGCTTGGAACCTAATCTAGTTCAAGTTGTTGCCACTTTAGAGACTTTTATTTCCCAGGTTCTGTGATTATCACTCTTTCCCATTTGGTATTTTATTTTACATTTCTCATGTTCAATACAAGCTAATTACTATTTTAATATGGCTGCAGCACCTGCTCAAGGTTGTCCCTGTGGTAGGCCTACTTGCTAGGAAAGGAGATTTCAGACCTTCACTCAACATTGATGAAGTTGATGCTATTTTCGATGTTCCACTAGAGATGTTTCTCGAGGTTTTTATAAACTCTCTTTAATCTTGTACTTCCTACTTGATCTTGGGTCATGAACTTTTAAGATTTGACTTATGTTCAATACTTTGGAGCACTAGATAGGACCCAATGACAATATGTGTTAAGATTGTGTCCCAAACAATTATCTAGTATACTGGATAGAAACTTTATTCTAACTTTTGTGTGAAGAGCATAGTATACCACTAGTAATAGTGTCAAATAGGTCATACAAGCCTTATACAGGAATAAAGGCAACAATAAATTAGACTCTCTCTCTCTCTCTCTCTCTCTCTCTCTCTCTCTCTCATTGAAGAGTATACATAGCAAAATAACCCTAGGGTTATAGTAGTATAGGTAGGAATGTAGGATTCTTTTAAATAGTTGAAAAAAGGTAGGATCTTGAGGCTAGTTATTTTCTATTCAATGAGATAAACTTTCCAAATATATAATTCCATAGTCCTAGGTGTTAATGGTGACTCAAACCTAAGCGCTAATTGCAAGGAGAACAAAGATGAACCACATGACCTCTACTCGGGATTGTTTACTTGGATTCCTAGTACAATCTAGACAAGGACATTCAATGGATTTGAACCTTGATTAGAATGATATGGTGGGCTTGGGCTTGTATCCATATCTTTAAAACTATTCACTACATTAGAAATTTACTCCAACCAATTGCATGTAAATTCTCCACATGAAGCCAAAATGTTCATCACACATGTTCACATTCTTATACAAAGGGATTATAAATTTATAATTCTTTTAGAGTTATTAGGGTAATTTTATTGTGGAATTTTTTCAATTCTATATTTCTGTAAAATTTGTGAGTATAATTTTGGCGCACATGTGCGCGCACACACACACACACACATATATATATAGACATTCATTAGTACAATACAATATTATTTTGTTTTTATATATATATTATATTGATGATATGAATTTTTTTTTTTTTTAGAATACTAAATATTTTTAACACACACACACAAGGAGAAGGGAGAAAGTTTTAAATAAATTTATAGTGGTGTATATCCAAAATGGTTTAACTCTTAGATACACAGCACACAAACTATGAAAAATTTAGGGGTAATTAATTACACATAACCCATTTGTGGTTAAGGCGAAAATCACTTTGCCTACCTGTGGTTTGAAAAGTATTACTTAACCCACCTATGGTATATTTCTATCAATCTCCATAACCCACCTTAAGCCCAATCGTTACAAAAACACCTCTTAACCCCAAAACACAACATAACGCGAATCAAAACATCTAAAACTCAGAAACTTTTCGAGAGAGAGATCTGTGGTGAGATCAACATGTTCTTCATGGTTTTTATATCTCTTTTTCGGCCTGTCTTGGCTCGATGGTTTCATCTCGTCATGGCGGTTCTGGCTCTCGATAAGTGGTTACAAATTTTCTCACTATTAATGGGTTGTGGCTCTCCATTTGGTGGTTTTGTGTCACCATTTGTGGGTTTTGTTGGTTTTTGCATTTGGGTTTGCTTTTTTTTTTTTTTGCAAAAATCACAATGGCCAGTGGTTATTGGTGGATTTGGTTATGGGTTCACAATAGAGAGAAAAGAAAGATAGAGGTTTTGGGTTTTGAGAATTTGGTTATGGGTTCACAATCTCAATCTCACCACAGCCATATCAAACACCTGGCTTCTCTAAATTCTTCTCCAAATCGTCCTTGTATGTTGGTAAGCTTTTTTTTTTTTTTTATAAGGTTTAACACATACCCATTATTCAATTTTCTCTCTTTGTTTGGTTTCCAAGAAAATAAAAGGGAAAAAAATATTGGGTATTGTAGTTTGTGTTGTTTGAGCTTTATATTGCTATGTAAAGGTTGAAACTTCTGATTTGTTTTCAATTGGGAAGGAGAAAGAAATTATGGGTTTTGTGATTTATGTTGTTGAGGTTCTTGTAAAGATGAGAGACTTACTGAAAGTTGAGCCAAATGGGTGTTTAAGACTATGATTGAAGAGTTTGATTTCTTTTATAGTTATATGGTTGCTAAGAAAATTTGAGAGAATTTGGGAATGTGAAAAAAAAAAAATCTGGGTTTAATGATTTATGTTACCTAAATTTAGAAGCTTGCCTCTATTATGCTAAAGTTAATATAAGAATTTTTGTTTGTTTTTGGCGTAAAATTTATTTTCTGCTTCTATTTGGTTGCTAAGAAAATCGGGTATGTTCTTCATGTTCAAGATTTATGTGAATTGAGAGAGAGACCAATTCCACTTTTTGATCTTGTTTTTCTTGCATTTTTGTGCTATTTTTTGTTTTGGGAGGAGAGAGACATAAAATTTGAGTAAAAATACCTATTTATCCATGATTTTAACAGATGTGAGTTATGGAAAACAAATGGAATATACCACAGATAGGTTAAGTGATACTTTTCAAATCACGGGTAGGCAAAGTGATTTTCGCCCTAACCATAGATGGGTTCAGTGTAATTACCTAAAAATTTAATACACTAATTATACAATAAATGAATAGATTTTAAAAATTCTAAATATTACACCAACCACCAAAATATCCAATTCCCACTAAAGTTTTTCTTTATGCATGAACGTGACCTAACCATGGGGGACTGTAGGTATGTGTGCTATCTATCTTAATGATGAGTACTTCATTGCACTGATCACAAGCTGTAAATGTTGACTTTTATTTTACAAAATGTTGTATTCCTATGTTTTGTAGGAAGATAATCATAGATGTGAAGAAAGGGAGTGGATGGGTGAGAAATACAATCTTCATCTGTTTGAGTTCAAATCAGAGCAAGGGGTTTTTCTCATATGGGGTTTAACAGCAAGCATTCTTATTCATGCCGCATCTGTAATCTACCAGCGGTCTCCATTTTTCAAAGGGCACCTCCCTGACTTTCAACAGTTGCAAAGATCACTGCATCATATTCTAGCATAATACGTGCATATATGTGTTGCAGTATAATATGCATGTCACTTAAAAAGTGACACTGAAAATGCAGAAAGCGAGAAGGTATTTCATATATAGTGTTAGATATATTATGACTCAAATCATGAATTGTAGGCTTATGTTATGTACATGTAGAACAAACATATTAACCTTAGGTTAGTTTATGGTTAGCCTATGGTTAGTCAAATATACTCTAAAATATAAACCTTACTTTGAGTTCATTGTAATACAAGTGCTTAATATAATATGTAGTTGTCAATGACTTTTTCATTGTGGATGTAGGTCATTAGGTAGAACCACATAAATCTGTGTGTGGTCAAATCACGTAAACTTTTGTGTGTGCTTTTCTTTTTCATACTTATTCACTCATCATCCAATCATCACACACAATCATACAACAATTTTCACAAATAAAATATTTTCAAATTCCCTTTCATAGCTTGTAGATCCAAATTAAATATGAGGTAATTAAATATGAAGTCTACACACTGTAAAAGGAATGATGCATATATGTCTGGATGAGTTAATTTATTTCTCATGTTCAACCCTAATCACTCTCATGAGAAAATAATAACATATAGTTCATTGTAACAATTCTTTCACATAAAATGATTTTATGAGAAATAAATCAATTAACCATCGTTTGATCCCTTCAAAATTTGACCAAATTGTTTAGAAATATAATTTAATCACGTAGTTTTTAGCAACTCTTGCTGAATAAAAGGTGTGTTTCCTAGCTAATTAAGGATTGAAATAGCCTTATCTTGTATGGAAGAACATTCGACTAAAAATTGATTGTTAATGGCAAACGTACAAATTAAAGTATGAGCCGCATGGACGATAAGCAAACGTACAAATTTTCATTCCACATGTTCCGTACTAGTATACTACCTCGTGGATCCGGATCCTCTCCATTTCAAAGTGAAATGGAGAGTGTCCAGTTAAGGGACAGGATGCATCTAAAATAAATCAAGGGTGTAAAAACTGCCACGTCAATTAAAATTTAAAACACTCAAGGGTTAACTCAGCAAACCCTCTCAATCTCTCTTCTCCATCGCTGAATGTATCAAAATCACGAACGCCGAATATAGCAAACCCATCTTATTTTCCTTTGCCAAACCAAATCTTACCCTCTTCTTTCTCCCATGTCTGTATTTCGCTGATGGAAATCCTTTGGTGGTGGCCGGTGGGTCAGAAAATTTAATGGGTTTCTTTGTGAAAGAGATGAAGAAATTCCTTTTGGTTTTCTCGGCAACCAAACACTGAGTAAAGGAGTCTAAAGAGCAGATGAGATTATATGGGTTGTCCTTTTGATATTTTGGCTACTTATTAGATTTAGGAATGAAGAAGATTTATGGGTTGTTTTTTTTATTTTCTTGGCTGCCAAACACAAAATGGGGAAGATCCATGTGACTTTTTCTTTGGATTTTCATGGCTACCAAACACAAAATTAATAATAATTTTATTTTAAGAAAAAGTCTAAGAAAATCGTTGGTGTGGTGTTGATGAAACATGAAATTGTGTGGTGTTAATGTCCCACTTGCTTGTTGTCATTGTGGTCTTCCTTTAGAAATCCCCGGTTGCTTGTTGTCATTGTAGTCTTCCTTTAGAAATCCCAGGTAGCTTTGCACTGGGAGAGAATGCACAATCAGCCATATCTTTTTGGAACCTCAATTAAGAAAGAAATACAATACGACAATGGAGAAGAGAGATTCAGAGAGCAAAGCACAGTGTTGGTGATTTTGATACATTCGGCGATGGAGAAGAGAGATCGAGATAAGATGGGTTTGTAGAGTTAACCCTTTTGTTTAACCACAGTTGTGCTTGTAGAGTTAAATGTTTTAAATTTTAATTGACGTGGCAATTTTTACACCTTTGATTTATTTTAGATGCATCGTGTCCCTTAACTGGACACTCTCCATTTCACTTTGAAATGGAGAGGATCCGGATCCCTACCTCGTGGCCTTGACCAGTTGGGGAAACTGGAAACCCATCAACCAAAATCAACTTCATTTATAAAGGCAATTATCATAATTAAAGGCAATTATTTAAACAATAAATATGGAATAGAAAACATAATTATCATTTATAAAGGCAATTATTTTCTCTACGTAAGCATTTTTGGTAAAAAATTAAATAATGAATATGGAAAGTCTCAAATTTTCCACAAACTTATATTGTAGTCCAAAAGTCCTCCATTCAGGCTTGCTATTGTGCCACCACATTGAATTGGATGAGAATATATATATATATATATATATATATATATATATATATATATATATATATATATATATATATATATTTGTAAGAGTTGTTGAAATCATAAATACATCTGAATCATAAATACATTTTTCTCTTTCCTTATGTATTTATATATGTTCTCTTTTTATTTCTATTAAAACTAACAAGCTTAGGGTATGTTTGGTAACTGTTTTTTTCCCTTGTTTTCTGTTTTCAAAAATAATTTTCTATTTTTTAAACTAAAAAACTTGTTTGGCAACTCAAAATGGGTAGAAAACAAAAACTATTTTCAAAACTCAATTTGTGAAAGAAACTGAAAACATGCAAAATGCTGTTTTCAGTTTCTAATTTTTAAAAGTCAATGAAAACACACATTTAATTTAATGAATCTATCTCATTTAATGAGTTAACATTAAAGTTCAAATCTTAATAACAACATATTTTAGTATTTTCTATTTTTTTTCTTAAAAAACCATATTGTGCCTGTGTTGATGATGTTGGAGATTTTGGTACTTCTTGGTACAATAATTGATTTGAAGAATAATATGTCTTTGGCCTAACTCTTTCTTTTATTCCATGATTCCAATCTTATGTTGATACAACAAATTGTTTTTAATTTAGGTTGTGCTATTATCATAGAGGTACTAGAAAATGAGAGAAAAAGGAAAGTCTTTTCCATGGTTGAATTATTAATGTTTTCCTCTTAAACAGTACTTGAGTTGACCATCATTTTTCCCCCCAATCTTTTCAATTTACAATTGTTTGACAGGATATTATTATTATTGTTCCCCATTAAAATTACACAAGACAGTAAACTTTTCAAATGTTAAGTCCTATAAAGTTGAGAATCCAAAACCTTATGATTATTATGCATTATTTTCCTTAATTTTCATATAATCTTTAAATTTTTTTATAATTATATTTTATATTGAGACAATGATGAAGACAATTAATTTATTCTCATGTAAGTTATTGGTAGTACAAATATGTTTTTTGTGTGTGTGTATGGAAAAAAAGAAAAGAAAATGAACATGTTTCTTTAAAAAAAAAAGGAAATATAAAATATAACTATAGATTCCAATGATCGATGAAGGAAATTATATTTTCATGTCAAATTTATTTTTGATAGTCTAAGTATGAATAATTTTTTTTTTTTTTTAAAGTAGCAATGTATATAAAAATATGTTATTATTTCAAATTTTTCTTAGACATTTTGGGAAGTCCAAGCTCGAGAAAAAATTGCTCATAATTAATATGAAAAAAAATGTAGCATAAAATATAACTATATATCCCCTTTAAATATAAACAAATCTTCTCAAATCTCCCTTAATTTGCTAAATGGGAGACAGTGTATATATAATTATAGAATATTACCTTCATGTTGATTAACCTTTGAAATCTTTTTTTTAGTTTTTATTTAACTTGATTCATATGTAAAACTTTAATATAAACTTCTATTAAGCAATTGTAGGGTCACAAATTGTAGTCCAAACCCAGATGGAATAGGATATGAGCCCAATAAGTCCAATACAATAAATTTATGAGAGAGTGGGTGAAAGAACTGGGCTGGTGATGGGTTTTACAATGGTTAATAGGGGTTATGAATCTGTCCGAGGAGGATAAAACACATAATCAAAGGCTGAGCTCGAGTCCGAGGAGTAAGTTTTTGGATAAGTTAGTTATTTCTGATGGTATCCGAGGAGTAAGTTATTGGATAAATTGGCTATTTCTGATGGTGTTTTTCCTAGTGCTACAGTGAATCTTCCTCAATGTTTTTCCTTAATATTTTCCGATCCCTCCCTTCTGGAGGCTTTACTCTATTATATAGTCCTCCTTTATTCAATCTCACTGTCCATTTGTCTATTATCTAGCCTCGTACTCGAGTTTCTGTCTCCTTCCCCACCGCCTTTTGATTTTCTAGGAGTAAAAGTGGTTGAAAACATTGTTCAGAGGTCTTCTTCACATTAATGCGGCTAGGAAAGCTGCTGTAATGCATTTAATGCGGTGGTAGCAGCTTTTTCCTTAGATATTTCTGTGTTCTTATCCCTTCCCTGTACATTTGAAGTCTATCTTCGTTGCTGGAGCTTCCTGGAAGGTGGTCTAGGGTAAGACGAATCTCACTTTACTGACATATGTCAGATTCGAGGAGGATGACCCTCTCGGACCAACACCCCTGAGTATTTATCTGCTCTATTATCTATTACGGGGCCTTTTCCCATGCTTTCTTCTCCTCGGACGCATTGTTATTAAAAAGTGGGACTTTAAGCCCAACGCAAAGGCTCAAGTTTTGGCCCTCACAATAGCCCCTCAAAATTCTAATTTTTCCCTCTCATCCGAGGAGAAAAAATATAATTTTGATGTGTATCCACAATTATATTTAAGACCACAAGGATATTCGAACCTAGGCACGCGGAAGGGTCATTTCCGTCATTTCACGAGAGTTTCTGACGCTTGGGAACTTGCACAACATCATTAAACGCTTTGGGCCGCGTAACGCTCCAGACATCCAACGGTGGAATTCTCATCTAACGGTTCAAGTTTTCCCTTCAATATTTGGGCGGGATTGCGTCCCCTTCATTTTTGGTTTCTACTATAAAAGCTTCTAAACGTAACTCTTTTCTCCTTTCATCACAGTTTGCAATTTCAGAGCGTTCATATCTTTGCTTTCCTTACTCATCAGACCATTTATCATACCTTCACAAAAGAGACTTCAAAGATCCTCCAGAGACAAGAAGATCAATTTGCATCTTACCCCACGTAAGTTTCGTTCTTCAAACTTCCTCCATCTCCTTGGCTAACCTCCTCGGCCAACCATCCTACCCTTCGCAAGCTAAAAATGGGTAGATTTGAGCGTCTAGTAAAGACTCTGGCCTTGATAGAGTTGTTCAAAGAAAAGTACCACATTCCCCAGGAAGTAGTGGTACGACACTGCACCACAGAAGGGGTGAAGTTTGACCGAAAAGTAGGAGAGGTCGTAATCCCTATGATTGCCTTCATAGAAGGAGGCATGACCGTCCCCATGGGTAGGATTACAAGGGATTACCTACGTGCCCATAGACTCTACCCCCACCAATGTGCTCCCAATTTTTTTAGAGTCCTAGGATCAATTAATGCTTTGGATCGACATCTGGGCCTAGGATTGACTTGGTATGACGTCGCTCACTTATACGAAGGCCATATAGAATCCGAGCAGGATTTTACCTTAAGTCCCGTTCCAGTGTGGTTAAGTTGATCTCCTGCCTCCCCAAATCTAATAAAGGGATGAAAGATGACTACCTCATCCTGTCGGGCCCTTGGAGTGATGGCCTACCCTGCCCAACCAAGCTAGGAGAGCCAGGTGGAGCAATTTAGATCTAGGATATCTAACATTAGATTTAAGGAGTTCTCGGCTTTACTTTACTGCACTTAAATATCATTTTAATCCATTTACACTTATTTATTTAGTTATTTTTGTATTGCCGAGGCTCTTAACTATTTGATTCGTTCATTTGACAGATAAATTGTATACCAACCCAAAGCTCAGCCTAATCAACGTTCTAGCACTTAACTACCTGCTCAGGTCACAAATTTTTGTGAACAACGATGGGCAACTTCGTGCAGTTCACCTGATTCTGGACTTTGAGCCAATTTCTAGATCATTTCTAGACGTCGGCAATTCTATCCGAGCAGGCGATCACCATTTGGCACGTATAGACGTTTCTCGGCCAAATTTCCTTGCTTCGTATGATCTTCCGCCCGTCGATCATCCTATCCCACAAGGGATACCTTTCGCTGCCCAACCATTACAACAAGTTCCACTTGGAGAAGCTATTATCGGAGAAGGAACAGCTTCCTCTTCTTCCCTTGAATAAGAGATTGACAGATTCAAGTTCGAAGAGGAAACAATCCTTATATCGGAGGCTGAAGAGGAGGTAGACGAGCATTCGTGTGTGCAAACCCCTGCCCACGTGGTAACTTATATTGCTGACACTTCAGACGAGGAGGAAGCAGTGGCCCCCAAGACCGGTCCAAGCCTGAAGGAACTGATGAAGGACAGGAATAAGGCGCCATCCCCTCAAGATAAGAATAAGTCCAAACCTCCTGCAAATCCTCCTCCTCCTCCACCTCAGATTCCTGCTGACCTTGGGCTGAAACCTAACCCAGACCTAAGGAGGAAAAGGACAGTGGATACTGTCAAGAAGGGGGAGTTGGGCCCCTCTAAAGGAAACAAATAGGCCAAACAGACACAACAGGAACATAGGAGTAGAAGGTCCAGCTCCATGGACAACTGAGAGGATGCCCAGGTGGCCCAAGTACGTCGGCCTGCACGTACTTGGTCACCTATGTTGGAAGTTGATGGTATGCCCATCGCGTTTGATGCCACGCTTAGGCATTATCGCGGGGGGCATGCTGGTTTGTTGGCTGAGGCTCTGGAGCAGCCTCTTCTCCTCCCTCAGGTTATGGCGGCTTACAGGAGTTTTAACCATCCGGACCTCTTCCTCTCCCTAAAAAGGGACTTGGCTATGGTAAGCTATTCCGCTCACTTCATTTATATTTACTTGCATTTTATAGCAGAAGTATCATCATTTTTTTTTTAAAAATTTTTTTACTTACTAGGTCACGCAACAAGTTTTCGTGGCCGAGGAGTGGGTAAAGAACTCTCGCAACGAGATGAGGTCTGCCCTGGATGCCCGAGACACCGCAGAGGCTCAGCTAGGTGCACTGAAAGATAAACAAGCACAACTGGCCGAGCAAGTGAAACAAGCTTTCAGGGACAAAGATAGCGCTGAAGCAGGCCTGAAAACGATTGAAAGACAGGCTGAGGATCTTCGCAAGGAGCTGCATTACTCCGAAATTAATTTGGCAATAGAAAAGCAGGTGGTGACGGATCTCCGCGAAGAACTTCGCAAGGCCAGGGAGGCTGCCCAACTACTAAAGGAGGCAGCTGAGGCCGAAAAGCAGGCTGCGTATGCCCTGGGGGTTCAGGAGACTCAGAGCAGGCTTACAGAGGAGTTCTCTGCCGTAGTTAGGGATTACTGCGACATCACTTGGGGTAAAGCCCTTGATGCCGCTGGGATCCCTGCTGATTCTAGCCTAAGATGACCTGAGAGCATCTATTATGATTCGGACATCCGTGAGCTCCCAGACTCTGGTTTTCCTCCTCCAGAACAAACTGCCCAAGTGTCTGAGGCTCCTACAACAGATCAAGCCCCTCCTGCTCCTTTGGAAGTTCCAACAAACTCTTGCCAAGATGCTGGCCAAGGGAAAAAAGTTGAAGTTCCCCAGAGCAAGGATAAGAACCAAGATAAGGGTAAAGGCAAGACTTCAGACACCGCCATCTCTCAGTCCAAGCAAGTTGCTGACCCAGGGGCTCCCAAGGCACAAGTTTAGGACATTAGTTTTAGTAGTAAATTTATTTTCTTTGTTTAATGTTTTTGTATTTTTTTTTTTTTAAAACATGTACTTCACTCTTATTATCAATGAAAATATATTCCTTTTGCTTTACAAGTCATGATAATTAGTGGTGAACTCCTCTGTTTTCATCATCATTTTTTTTTTTTGAATTGTACGTATGATTATATCAGGCAAATAAAGCATATTAGAGGATTAGTTCAACTAAGAAGGTCCATAACCTGGGTCAATACATGAACCAAGTAAGCATTTTCAATATTAACAAGGTAACAATAAATATAACAAGGTAACAATAAATATAACTTAAAGAAACTTAGAACAAGTGTTAACTAACCAAAATTATCTGGTCCGAGGACTCCAGTCATGACTGGATTTAAGTTTAAACACTTAATAGAATTAGGAAAGAGTGTTAACTAACCCAAATCATCTGGTCTGGGGACTCCAGGCATGATCAGATTTAAGTTTAAACACTTAATAGAATTGAGAAAGAGTGTTAACTAACCAAAATCATCTGGTCCGAGGATTCCAGGCATGATCGGATTTAAGTTTAAACACTTAATAGAATTGAGAAAGAGTGTTAACTAACCCAAATCATCTGGTCCGAGGATTCCATGCATGATTGGATTTAAGTTTAAACACTTAATAGAATTGAGAAAGAGTGTTAACTAACCCAAATCATCTGGTCCGAGGACTCCAGGCATGATCGGATTTAAGTTTAAACACTTAATAGAATTGAGAAAGTGTAAACTAACCCAAATCATCTGGTCCGAGGACTCCATGCATGATTGGATTTAAGTTTAATCACTTAATAGAATTGAGAAAGAGTGTTAACTAACCCAAATCATATGGTCCGAGGACTCCATGCATGATTGGATTTAAGTTTAAACACTTAATAGAATTGAGAAATAGTGTTAACTAACCCAAATCATCTGGTCCGAGGACTCCATGCATGATTGGATTTAAGTTTAAACACTTTGTAGAATTGGGAAAGAGTGTTAACTAACCCAAATCATCTGGTCTGAGGACTCCAAGCATGATCAGATTTAAGTTTAAACACTTAATAGAATTGAGAAAGAGTGTTAACTAACCCAAATCATCTGGTCCGATGATTCCATGCATGATTGGATTCAAGTTTAAACACTTAACAGAACTACAAGAGTGGCATACACATTTAACATAAAGAGCAAATATTGATCAAATAAACATTTATTAATAATAATACCTCTTTAAGTTATTGACATTCCAAGGACGGGGTACTACAAGCCCGTCCAGATCTTTTAAGAAGTATGCTCCAATGCCAGCGTTGTAGGTGATATGATATGGTCCTTCCCAATTCGACCCCAATTTTCCCCACGCCGGATTTTTTGCCAAGCCCACAACTTTACTTAGTACCAGGTCACTAGGAGTTAAAGGTCTTATCTTTACATTGGCATCATAACCCCGTTTTAGTTTTTGCTGATAATGGGCCAACTGAACCATTGCGTTCTCTCTTTTTTCCTCAATCAGGTCTAGACCTCTTGCTAGTTGCTCATCGTTGTCTTTTGGGTTGAACGAGCTGGTTCTCGTTGTCGGGAACCCAGACTCCAAAGGGATGACAGCTTCAGCTCTGTAAGTCATTGAGAAAGGGGTCTCTCCAGTGGATCTACAAGGCGTGGTTCTGTATGTCCAGAGTACCCATTTACCTTTTGCATCATCCAATCTTTTCTTCAATCCACTTAATATGACTTTATTCACAGCTTCAGCCTGTCCATTCTCTTGGGGGTAAGCTGGAGTAGAATACCTGTTAATAATTCCCAGTTCACCACAATAATTTCTGAACATCTTGCTATCAAACTGGAGTCCATTTTCCGAGATGAGCACATGAGGGACGCCAAACCGAGTAACAATGCTTTTCCAGACGAATCTTTTTGCATCCACATCTCGAATATTGGCTAGAGGTTCCGCTTCAACCCACTTCGTAAAATAATTTGTGCCGACTATGAGATACTTCTTGTTTCCCACTGCTTTAGGAAATGGTCCAACGATATCTAAGCCCCATTGAGCAAATGGCCATGGAATAGATAGTGGATTGAGGATTCCCCCTGGTTGGTGTATACTCGGTGAGTACCGCTGGCACTGATCACACTTTTTAATGTATTCCAAAGCTTCTCTCTGCATATTTGGCCACCAATAACCTTGAGTAATGGCCCTATGTGCTAAAGATCTGCCTCCAGTATGACTTCCACAGATTCCTTCATGCATTTTTTCTAAGAGTGATTCGGCTTGGTCGGGATGAACACATAGCAAATAAGGCCCTGAAAATGAACGCCTATATAGCTTGCTGTCCTCCGACAACCAATAACTAGTAGCCTTTCTTCGTATCTTGTCAACTTCAATTTTTTCCTCAGGTAAAATATCTTCCTTCAAGAATTACGTGATGGAATCCATCCAACTCGGACCCGCTCTCACTTGGTTAATTTGAACCGTGTTTACTGTTGCCGAGGGTTTGCGTAGGTCCTCAACAAGGATTATTCGAGGCAAGTTCTATGCCGAGGAGGTTGCAAGCATGGCCAAAGAGTCCGCATGCGCATTGCCACTTCTAGGGACGTGCAGTAAGCTAAAGGATTCAAATTTCGACTACATAATTTTAATTTGATTAAGATACCCCCGCATCCTTTCATCTTTGGCTTCGAATTCCCCTTTTACTTGACCGACAACCAGCCTTGAGTCCGAGAATAGTTTTATGGACTTCCCTCCCATTCTTTGGACCATGGCCATTCCTTCCAGTAGAGCTTCATATTTAGCTTTGTTATTCGTAGCTGGAAAGTCTAACCTTAACGACTTCTCAACGATAACCTTCTCAGAAGACGTCAGTACTAATCCAACCCCTGAGCCTTTTTGGTTTGATGCTCCGTCTACATGTACTTCCCATGTTGGAGGGCAGTATTGGGAGATCGTATAAACCAATTTTTCATCATTGTTTCTGTTTGCCAGTAATTCATCTACTTCAGGTTCGGTGAATTCTGCCACCAAGTCGGCGAGGACCTGTCCCTTCACGGAGGTACGAGGCATGTACTTGATATTGAAAGCCCCCAGAATTGTACCCCACTTGGCTATCTTTCCCGTGTAATCAGCGCTTCTGAGTATGATTTTTAGCGGGAGTTGTGTAAGAACTACCATTGTATGCGCTTGGAAATAGTGAGGCAACTTACGCGTGCCAAGCAACACTGCCAGGATAGCTTTTTCCAATGGTAGATAACGTAATTCCGCTTCATGCAACGACTTACTCACATAATACACTGGCCGTTGTACACCATTATCCACTCGTATCAACACCAAACTCACTGCACACGGGGCTACAGCAATATAGGAAAAAAGAACTTCATCTGGTTCAGGACTAGACATGACCGGTGGTCATGCTAGATAGTCTTTAAGTTGCTGAAAGGCCTCGGCACACTCCTTTGTCCATTCAAAGTTCTTCCATTTGTTGATCAATAAGAAGAAATGTCTGCATCTATCTGCTGATCGAGATATGAATCTGTTCAAAGCGGCGGCCATACTAGTTAGCTTTTGCACTTCTTTTGGGTTCCGAGGAGTTCGCATATTGTTGATGGCCTTAATCTGGTCGGGATTAACTTCAATTCCCCTGTGAGTAACCATGTAACCCAAGAATTTGCCCGATCCTATACCAAATGAGCATTTGGAAGCATTTAGACGTAATTTATAGCTTCTAAGAATTTCAAAGACAACTTCAAGGTCCTCTAGGTGCTTCGACACCATTTTTCTTTTCACCACCATATCATCTATATAAATCTCAATATTTTTCTCTAATAATGACTCGAACATCCTCGTCATCATTCTCTGATAGGTGGAACCTGCATTCTTCAGGCCGAATGGCATCACTTTGTAATGGTAATTCCCAACTGGAGTAACAAAAGCAGTTTTTTCTTGATTATCCAAGGCCAAAGGTATCTGATGATAACCCTGGAAAGCGTCCAAGAAACTCATCCGAGGATGGCCGACAGTGGCGTCCACCAGCTGATCGATCTTGGGCATGGGGAACGGATCTTTAGGGTAAGCTTTATTCAAATCTGTGAAATCAACACACACTCGCCACTTCCCACTCTTTTTTTTGACCACTACCGTGTTTGCCAACCATTCGGGATAGAAGACTTCCTTGATAGCCCCAGCCTGTTTGAGTTTCGTTACTTCTTGACGGACTGCTTCTGCATGCTCTTTGGATGGACGAAGGGGGAGCTGCTTTTTAGGAGTTATTAACGGATTAACATTCAAGTGGTGGCAAATGAAGCCTAGATCCACCCCTGGAGCCTCGTAAGTATTCCAGGCAAAGACGTCAGTGTTTCGTTTAAGGAACTCTACCAGTTCTTCCCTCTCTTGCTAAGGCAGTTGGGATCCGACTTGAAAAAACTTCTCCGGATCGTCTCCTATTGTGATTTTCACAAGATCTTCACATTTCATCTCATCGGATGTCCCACCAATAGGTAACATTGGGGGTTTTAACTGCTATAACTCCTCTCCGTGAGTCACAGATTCTACTTCAGGCTTATGTCGGATGGCTGCGATCATGCACTGTCGCGCCATGGTTTGATCACCTAGTATTTCTTCTATTTTGCCTCTGGATGGGTATTTGATCTTCTGATGTAGGGTGGAAGAGACCGCACCTAAAGTATGAAGTCAAGGTCTGGCAACAATTGCTGTATAAGGAGAATATGCATCCACTACGATAAAATTGACTTCCACTATTTTCGAACCGATCTGCACTAGTAGTCTGATTTGTCCCTTCGGGATAATAACCTTCCCTTCGAAACTCACTAGGGGAGAATTGTAAGGCGTCAGATCTTCAGTTCTTAAATTCAGCCCCTTGAAAAGATCAGGATACATGATCTCGACCGTGCTACCTTGATCCACCATTACTCTCTTCACATCATAACCTCCAATTCGGAGAATGATCACTAGGGCATTATCATGAGGCTGAATAGTTCCAATCTTGTCCTCGTCTGAGAATCCCATGACCAGGGACTGATCTAGTTTAACTCTCTTCGACTCGTGGCTACCATCCTCAGGAAACAGGCAAGCCACAGACATTACTCTAGAAGGGCATGATCTTGTTCTGCCAGGCGCTGCAAAAATAACATTGATAGTTCCGAGAGGAGGTCTTGAAGGATTCTCCCTTTCCGGCCGAGTATCGGTCTGACCACCCAAACTACTAGAGTGATGCAACAACTGTTTCAATTTGCCTTCTCGGACAAGTTGGTCCAAGTGATCCCATAAACTTCTGCAATCCTCTGTAGTATGGCTATGGTCTCGATGGTATTGACAATAGAGATTTCGGTTTCACTTTTCTGGGTTTCCCATCATCTTATTGGGCCATTTGAAGAAGGATTCGTTCTTAACCTTTTCCAAGACTTGATGCATGGGTTCTCGGAATATAGTTCCGACCACCTGATTGTTACTTGATCCTTGCTGCTCGGTATAATCCCTTCTCGGCCGGTTATTGTTGTATCTGTCCGACCTAAAATCTCTCCTTTCTTGAGGGACAAACTTAGCTTTCCCTTTTCCCTGTTGTTGATCATTTTCTATCATTTTATACTTGTCCACCCTATCCATTAGTTGTCGCAAACTGGTGACAGGTTTACCTGTCAGGGATTTTCTCAAACCATGCTCGGAAGGGAGGCCGACCTTGAAGGTTCTAATAGCGACTTCATCAAAATCGCCATCGATCTCATTAAACATCTCCCAATACCTTTCAGCATACGACTTCACAGATTCTCCTTCTCTCATTGTTATAGACAGCAGAGAGTCTAAGGGTTGAGGAATCCTACTGCACGTAATAAATCGGGAACAGAATGATTGAGTAAGCTTCTTGAAAGAGTTGATGGAATTAGTCCTCAACCCATTGAACCACCTCATCGGCATCGGTCCTAAGCTGGAGGGGAACACTCTGCACAGCAAGGCTTCATCCTGAGAATGAACTGCCATCTTCTGTTTGAACTGGCTTACATGCTCCACAGGGTCGGTACGTCCATTATACATGGTGAACATAGGTTGATGGAAACGTCTGGGAAGTTTTGCCTTTTCTATTCCCCGAGTAAAGGGGGACTTAGAAATTTGGCTCAGAGCCTTCTTCATGACCTTAGTTCCTACCCCTCTCCCAGATGGACTCTTTCTCCTCCTCTTGTGAGAATGTTCTTCCTCATAAGAATAAGATTCACTAGGTGGGGTTTCTGAGTGTTCTTTGTAACTGGCATCTCCTTCATCGTTGGAAGAAACATCAGAGCTAGAAGGGGTTTGTTTTCGTTGTGCACGACGAAGTTTCTTTTTTAGATCTTCAATCTCTCGTTGCAAATCCTTTTCATCAGCTTGCTTATGTACCAAGTGACTCCTTCGTCGATAGCCACTTCTACCAGCATGGAGCGTCTGCGAGCTACCCTCTTGCTGGTTACCTACGTGATTTCCATGTTCAAGGTTATGGAGCTTATCTTGTTGATGAACGTTAACAGATTCTGAATGGGGTGGACTGATCTCATGTGGTCCTGAATTCGCCATAACTGTTATAAACCTTACTAGCACTAATTCTCCCCACAGACGGCGCCAATTGTAGGGTCACAAATTGTAGCCCAAACCCAGATGGAATAGGATATGGGCCCAATAAGCCTAATACAATAAATTTATGAGAGAGTGGGTGAAAGAACTGGGTTGGTGATGGGTTTTACAACGGTTAATAGGGGTTATGAATCTGTCCGAGGAGGATAAAACACATAATCAAAGGCTGAGCTCGAGTCCGAGGAGTAAGTTTTTGGATAAGTTAGCTATTTCTGATGGTATCCAAGGAGTAAGTTATTGGATAAATTGGCTATTTCTGATGGTGTTCTTCCTAGTGCTACAGTGAATCTTCCTCAATGTTTTTCCTTAATATTTTTCGATCCCTCCCTTTTGGAGGCTTCACTCTATTATATAGTCCTCCTTTATTCAATCTCACCATCCATTTGTCTATTATCTAGCCTTGTACTCGAGTTTCTGTCTCCTTTCCCACAGCCTTTTGATTTTCTGGGAGTAAAAGTGGTTGAAAACACTGTTCAGAGGTTTTCTCCACATTAATGCGGCTAGGAAAGCTGCTGTAATGCATTTAATGCGGTGGTAGCAGCTTTTTCGTTAGATATTTCTGCGTTCTTATCTCTTCCCTGTACATTTGAAGTCTATCTTCGTTGCTGAAACTTCCTGGAAGGCGGTCTAGGGTAAGACGAAGCTCACTTTACTGACATATGTTAGATCCGAGGAGGATGACCCTCTTGGACCAACACCCTTGAGTATTTATCTACTCTATTATATATTACGAGGCCTTTTCCCATGCTTTCTTCTCCTCGGACGCATTGTTATTAAAAAGTGGGACTTTAAGCCCAACTCAAAGGCTCAAGTTTTGGCCCCCACAGCAATGAATCTCTTGAAATAGACAACATAAGATTTTATAATTATTATCAATAAAAAATGATAACACTCATTACATTTCTTATGAAATTCACATTAAAAAGGTAATAGTATTTTTAATAGTTATTTAAGGACTAATAATTAGAAATTTATAAATAAAATAAAAACCGTGCAAAACTCGGGTTAATAACTAGTTTAGTTTTAAATTATAAAATTTTAAAGAGACAGGTCTAAACAAACCTGGATGGTATCCCAAAACACCTATGTGTACAATTTGCGATAAATATATTTTTTTTCTTGAATTTTCAATTGGAGAGGAGACGTCAACGATTGTATAGATTAAGATGAGAGTCCTAAAACAAACTTAGTTTTAAAAAATTGACTAAACGTTTAACTTTCAATTTGTAATTTTTTATACGGATGGAGAGCGCTACGGTTATCGGACAGTTTTTTAGGTAGGAGTTATCTTATCCAATTTTTTATTTTTTATTTTAATAAGAGTTACCCTATCCAATTGTTATATTTTTTATTTTTATAATAAACATTATTTTTTTATAGGTAAACGTAGCTAATAGTTTATAGGTAAACATTAATTTGATAAGAGTTATCCTATCCTAAGAGGTTTTTTTTAATTTTTTTTTTTTTATGGAATAATAGCTTAATAGTTGTGATAATAGTTGTGATAAAAGATAATTGTACTTGCAAAAGAGATTTTTTTTTTTTTTTTTTTTATAGGTTAGAGGAGGAGAGTTGAGAATACAAATCTTCTATACCATTTTTTGTGTTTTACCTTATATTTCATCAATTACATCTTACCATATTTTTTTTAATAATAGCATATATAAAAATAGCGTAAATAGCTTTATTAAATAGTAGCATAGATATACTCTATTTTATTTAAATAATCATTTTATTTATTTTCTATATATATCAAGAGGATTCTGAAAGTTAGTTATTACTTTTTTCCTTATAAAAAATATCCCTAAATTAATTAACCAACAACTTAAAACTGGAGTTAAAATGGTAAATTGGTAAAAGAAAGTTAGTTATTACTTTTTTTACTGTAAAAAATATCCCTACCTAAAATTTAAAAATATGATTAAAATAGTAAATTGACAAAAATAATAAATTCTTATTTTTATGTTGAAATACTTTCCTATTTCTAATAAACTTTTACATTTACGTTAATTTAAATTCCTACTTCTATTCACTAACTCCTTATAAAAAAATTAGAATTACTCTTTTATTAGTTTTAAAACTCTTCCAATCTACAAAATTTACCTCACGTTTTTTTTTATTGAAAAAAATAAAAATCTCAAATTATAATAAATATAAATTATTAATCTTTAACTAAATAAAATAGAATAGCCTTTGAGTTTGTGCTCACGTGCCTGATGAGAAAGCTAGTTTATTTTATTATTTCACACTCTAAAAATAATTCTCGCTTCCGCTTCTCTCTCCTCCCAAACCTCTCTCTCAGCCGCCGTTGCTGCTCTCTGCCGGCGCCGGCGCCGCCGCTGCTTCTACCCAACACAAACGTTGTCGTCGGTTTAGCCTCATTGCTAGAAACTGTGACGTTTTGAGCTCTGTTCTGTTTGTCTTTGTTCGGTTTGAGAAGCATCTGCAAGCATTGATAAGAAGGAATCTCCCACTTGCTTCCTTTCTTACTTCTTTACATTTGTTACTTTCCGATTCCAAACTATACTGCCATGTTATATAACTTCAATTCCTACTTTAGAATTCGAAAGCCTCATAAGTTTATTGATTTCTTACATTTTCATATATGTGTTTGTGGTAATAGTGGTCAGTATGGGCAAGAGGTCAGCTGTTATTTCCTTGAAAACCCGTTAGCTTGTATTGGACTTGTTGCATATTATTCTTCATTTTAATCAAGAACCTCTTTTGCTAGTAGTAGAGGTCAACCTGCTGGGAAAGGTGAAATTGATGATACTGATGATGGGTATGGCAGATTTAGGCAAATGGGTTCCTGGGATAATGGGGATCTGCAAGACTCTAGCTTTGATAAATTTGATGAAGCTAAAGAGCTTGAGGATGATGATGATGATGACGATGAAGAAGAAGTAGGAGAGGATGGTAATGATGGTGATGATGACATTGATTTTATGGTTTTGAGTTCAGTTAATAGAAATGGTGAACAAAGGGAAGGTATTGGAAGAGTTGAGTTGGATGAGGATGAAATAAGACACCCTTTGGTGAGAGAGATTTGTAGGTTGATTGAACTTAGGTTGGCTTGGAATCCAAAGCTTGAAGGGGAATTAAGGCACTTACTAAGAAGCCTTAAACCTCGCCAAGTTTGTGCTGTTCTGCGTTCTCAGGCGGATGAACGGGTTGCTTTGAAATTATTCTATTGGGCTGATCGGCAGTGGCGGTACAGACATGACCCAATTGTTTACTATACAATGCTGGAGGTCCTTAGTAAGACTAAATTGTGTCAGGGTGCTAGACGGGTTCTTCAGCTCATGGCCTGCAGGGGTATTGTGTGCCGGCCTGAAGCATTTGGTTATGTGATGTTGTCGTATAGTCGGGCAGGCAAGTTGAGGAATGCAATGCAAATTTTGACTTTGATGCAAAGAGCAGGAGTTGATCCTGATTTGTCAATATGTAACACTGCAATCAATGTTTTGGTGAAGGGGAATAAACTGGAAAAGGCATTGAGGTTCTTGGCCCGGATGCAACTTGTTGAAATCACACCTAATGTTGTCACTTATAATAGCTTGATTAAGGGGTATTGTGATGTGCATTGTGTTGAAGATGCTATTGAGCTGATTGCTGAAATGCCTCTGAAGGGATGCTACCCGGATAAGGTTAGCTACTATACAGTGATGAGTTTTCTCTGTAAGGAGAAAAGGGTTAAAGAAGTGAGGGAATTGATGGATAAGATGGTGAAGGATAGTAAGTTGATACTAGACCAGGTTACCTACAACACTCTTATCCGCATGCTCTCCAAGCATGGTCATGGAGATGAGGCTTTGGAGTTTTTGAGGGAAGTAGAGGAGAGGGGTTTTCGTGTTGATAAGGTTGGGTATAGTGCAATAGTTCACTCATTTTGTAAGGCTGGAAGGATTGACATTGCTAAAGAATTAGTAAATGAAATGTTCAAAAAGGGTTGCATTCCTGATGTTGTGACTTACACAGTTACACTACTGTTCTTAATGGGTTTTGTCTGGTAGGAAAGGTGGACAAAGCTAAAGAGATGCTTAAGCAGATGTACAAGAATGGCTGCAAACCAAACACTGTATCATATACTGCCTTGTTACTTGGGCTTTGTCGGAGTGAAAAGTCGTCAGAAGCTAGGGAGATGATGAAAATGAGTGAGGAAGAATGGTGGAACCCAAATGCCGTCACTTATGGTGTTGTGATGCATGGTCTACGTAGGGAAGGAAATTTGTCTGAGGCCTGTGATATTGTAAGGGAGATGATTAGAAAAGGCTTTTTTCCAACCCCAGTTGAAATTAACTAACTGATTCAGTCTCTTTGCCGAGAGGGAAGAATGGATGAGGCTAAAAAGTTCGTGCAGGAGTGTCTGAACAAGGGGTGTGCTGTTAATGTGGTAAACTTCACTACTTTAATTCATGGATACTGCCAGAAGGATGATTTGGAAGCTGCTCTTTCATTGCTTGATGACATGTATCTTAACAACAAGCACCCTGATGTAGTCACGTATACTACAGTGATAGATGCATTGGGGAAGAAACGTAGAATAGAAGAAGCAACTGAACATACAATGAAGATGCTGAAGAAGGGTTTGGATCCTACTCCTGTTACATACAGGACAGTTATTCACCGGTATTGTCAGATGGGTAGGGTGGAAGATTTGTTGAAACTATTGGAAAAAATGCTCTCAAGACATTCATGCAAAACAGTGTATAATCAAGTTATTGAAAAGCTTTGTAGTTTTGGAAATCTTGAGGAGGCAGATAAACTCTTAGGTAAGGTGTTGAGAACAGCTCCAAGAATTGACGCTAAAACATTTCACATACTTATGGAGAGTTATTTGAGCAAAGGGATTCCTTTGTCAGCATATAAAGTGGCCAGTCGCATGTTCAACCGGAATCTGATTCCTGAATTGAAGTTATGTGAGAAGGTGAGTAAAAGACTGATGTTAGAAGGAAAATGTGAGGAGGCAGATAGGCTTATGATACGTTTTGTTGAGCGTGGACACATTTCACCTCAGTGTCAAGAGCATTTGGGAAGCTAATGGGGGTTATCTTTGCTACAAGAGCGATGGATATACATCTGACATTTTCATCAGCATTATGTGTGACCATTGTTAAGTGCTTTATCATGGTAAGTTCCCGTTCTTTCATCTTCATTTATTAAAGAGCAAAATGCAAAAAAGACCTCATGTGGTTTGGGCCTATTTCAAAGACACTGCTGTATGATCAATTTAATGTAACCCATGAAGTTTGAGAAATGATGAAATTGCTCCTTCTGTTGCACATCTATCAATTGTGATGGATGGGAAGTGATGCACCCAATTGCTTTATTATAAAAAATTCATTTTAAAGTAAAATTAATAAAAAAAAAGAGGGAGAAATATTTTTTTGTTGTTGTACGGAAATTCATTTTTGTTGCAACTTGCAAGCACGCTTTCATAAATATTTTCTTGACTTGGTAAACGAGGGACAAAAAAGACACTCCAGCTGCAGAAATCTTAGAACTTCGATTATGTCTGCAGTGTAATGCTTATTAATGAAAAAATTATCCAAATATCCCTTTTGTTGCTGCTGTTTTCTTAAACATTACATAGAATCTGATTTTAAATTACTTAAAGGTTTTGCAGGTGCAGAATGAGAAAGTGTATTTTCAAAGTTTGAGCTCCATAATCAAGCATTTAAGAGTACCTTTGTGGCACAAATCTCTTTTAGGCCATTTTTTGGCTGTGATAGGCTTGTGAGTTCCAGTGTTTCTAGTTTGGGAAAGTTGCGGCTCTGCCTAATGCAATACATTCTTCTGATTTGAATTCCTGCATTATTTCAGGTATAACATGTTCAAGAAGCATCGAAAGCTCAGTAATTTCAGGGCAATCTTCAATTTGTAAGTTAGCCAGGAGTACAACTAAGGTTCCTCCAGGTGTACCAAGAGGTGTTTGTTTGTTGAACTTAAGTAAATATCAAAATGATTCCTGTCAATGTTTGTTTATATGTTAATAATTATGACGAAATCTAACACATTTATTTAATAATGAATTATAAACTTCTAGGATGGGCTGTACCTTAAAAACTAAGGTAACTTTAAATATTTCAATCCACCATAAACTCTTAGAAGGTAAAGAGCTTGTTGCATGTTAATTTGGCCCAAAATATTTCCAATCTTTCTTGTTTGACGTTGGTGGAACTCCTAAAATTAACTTGCTATTTGTCTGTATTTTCTGTATTATTCATTCCTATAGAAGCTTTAACGATTCGACGAGCTTTTACATATTTATATATTTATTCATTTATTGTGATATCAATAGCTTTGATCAAGTCATGCAACATCACTACATATTCAACTTACCATCTAATCTTCATCCATACGCAAGTGACACAAGAGGCAAACACCTTTGGTTTATCCCTCCCAAATAGTACTGCAGCAAAGCCTCTGTTGCAGTTTATTGATCCTTTTGGTATAGTGCACTGTACGTTAAACTTATTGTATTGTAGCTAAAACTTAGACATGGAAGGGCTACTCTTTCATGCCTCTGATATTTCTATTTTGAGTCTCATACTTGAACCAATGTATACCATTTTCAAATGTGATCATTGGCCTTTTTTTACAGGTTGTCAAACATAAGTAGCAGCACTAATAAACACAAACAAATTACTACAATTACTTCAAAAGCTTTGCAACTTCATGTTATTAAACCTTAATTCTGAAAAAAAAAATGTTACTGAAGTTGGACCTGAGCTAAGCTCAATAACAATGGGTTCGGATATGTAATCCACCTTTAGTACGTTCTTGATTAAAGTAAAAAAGAATCTGTAACGTGGGCTCTAATGTCTAGGCCTTTGATTGGGCTAGACTAGTAGACTTAGCGTTTATTTGTAGTATTCTATTCTATGTCCAAATTTAGTGGTTTCCCAAGTCCAAATCCGGCCTAATTCTGTCCAATGACCCATAAATGTAAGGCTTTTACATAGAGCAAGGTTCTTTGGTGATCTACGAGTTGACCCCATCCAAAGATAGGCTCTCTCTTTGGAAAAATTCCAAACTGTTTTGTCGGCTAGATATTCTTTTTCCTCAGGTATTATGAAAAAATCAAATACTACTGTTACTTTAGTTTTGCCCGTTTAATTGATTATTCAAATATTGATTTTAGTCTTATAAAAGGTGGCCGAAAAAAGCTAGGGGTGCCCTTCACTTGTGGGAGGTTCTCTGTCCCCTCTTCCAACTTTTGGGGTGTCCTTGATGTGGATTTATGTGACCATTTTATTCGACCATCCTCTCCATTATTGTCCATCTGCAACCAAAATGCCAGTTCAATCTTGTAGTTTAGTGGTACATATACTCGATTCTTCTAATTTTTAAAAGAATTCGGATTCAAATCCCCCTCTTCCACTTGTTATAACCAAAAAATTGCACGTTTCTAGTTGACAGGAAATGAAAATGATTATGCCAGAAAATGAAGCAGACAACATGAAATATTGTAATAATAATATTAGCAAGTCATATCAAATTGATATCATTTGGACATAGAAAGTGAGTCAAGGTGAATTTGAGAAGAAATATTTAATTAGCTTAACAATTTATATAACATAATCAAAAGATTTCACTAGTCTATTGTTTGGTGAATCTATCATTGTATCCTTATATAATACGGTTAATAATAAATTATATAAACTCTTTTTTTTTTATGAGATAAATTACTATAATCTCTAGGATAAAAAGACTAGGGAAAAAGAATGATAGGGGGAAAAGTAAAGATTCTTATAACTCAATGGTTTCACAACAAAATCCTTCAGAATAATTCCTATAGAATGATACTCACAATTCACAACTGGTAAGTGGTAACCCTTAAAATTGATTCCCCCTTTACAATTGCTCTTTATAAATGTACAGAACATGTGTATAGCTTGCCAAAAGTTATATTCCAGTACATGGCTTATCTTGTAACTCAACCATGCCTCACAGAAGAAGTCTGGGGAAGCCAAACACTCCAAAGACTTGCGAAGCAGCTTCAATATTTTAACCAATTACCTAGAGCAAATGAAGAAATAGAGAAGGATTGTTGTGGTATAGGCTCAGATTTTGGACTTTTCAAGTCACTGGAAGTCAAAAATGATCAGTCTTCTCGTGTCAATTGGAGGGAGAGAAGAGCAACGGTTTTGATATGCCTCTTTGAAGGCCAAGATGGTGAATTACGAGTTATTCTTACAAAGAGATCCATGAAATTGTCATCTCACCAAGGTAAATTGAAATCAAATTGTTTTTTGTTTTAGTTTTATTTATTTATTTATTTTTTTAGATATATAGAATTTCATCCTCTGACTTTTGCTCCATGATGATTTCTCTTTATCATCAGGCCAAGACACTTATTGATTTATGAAGTAAGTGGGGTTTGAACTGCATATCTCTTATTTGATGACAAGAGATTTTATTAGTAAGCTAACTAGAACCCACCAAATTAATTTACATACAAACTTTAATGCATGAAGCATGTTGAGAGTTTGATGGTGTGACTGTGTGAGAGTCATGACTCATAGTCCCCTATTTTTTAGAAATGATAATAGGCTGAATTCTTTCAATTTGAAACAAATCCTTTAATTTGATGAGGTTAAATGATTAAATAGCATTACAAATATAAAAGTGTGTTTTGTGCCACATCATTTAAAATTTTAAATGATGTGATACTATAAATTTTCAGATTAAGCATGAAATGGAATCTCTCCATTTCGGAGAATACTTGAGCATTTACTTGATTAGAGAAATAATTGTGTATGAGAATAGACAGGTCTTTTTCATGAGAATAGACAGGGTTAACTTCAAATCTCGTTAAGTAACAGTGATGACCAACAAGATCTGCCCCCCTTCCCCTGTCTCCTCCTCCAAAAAGAAACAAATTTTTTTGATATGGCAGAATTGGCATTTTCTAAATACACCATGTGTCAAATAATTTTATAATTCTTTATTAACAGCTTATATTCTAAGTCTATTGTTTTATGCAAAAAGGTGGAGAAAAACAAGATTGAAGGTTAATTTATGTTCTCATTTGGCAAACAGGGGATGTAGCATTACCAGGTGGGAAAGTAGAGAAAGTAGATGCAGATGACTCTGCTACTGCCTTAAGAGAAGCCAATGAAGAAATTGGCTTGGAACCTAATCTAGTTCAAGTTGTTGCCACTTTAGAGACTTTTATTTCCCAGGTTCTATGATTATCACTCTTTGCCATTTGGTATTTTTTTTTGTTTTACATTTTCATGTTCAATGCAAGCTAATTACTATTACAATATGGCTGCAGCACCTGCTCAAGGTTTTTTCCCTGTGGTAGGCCTACTTGCTAGGAAAGGAGATTTCAGACCTTCACTCAATATTGATGAAGTTGATGCTATTTTCAATGTTCCATTGGAGATGTTTCTCGAGGTTTTTATAAACCCTCTTTAATCTTGTACTTCTTACTTGATCTTGAGTCCAATGCTTTGGAGTACTAGATGGGACCTAGTGACAATACGTGTTAAGATTGTGTCTCGTACAATTATCTAGTGTACTAGACAGAAGCCTTAAAATAACTTTTGTGTGAAGATTATAATATACCACTAGTAACAATGTTAAATAGGTCATACAAGCCTTGATATACTTGATCTTTATATTTTATTGTTGAAATTTGTATATTATAAATATACTTATTGAAGAGTAGACATAGCAAAATAACATTAGGGTTACAGTAATATAGGTAGGATTCTTTTTAATAGTTGAAAAAAATGTAGGATCTGGAGGCTAGTTACTTCCTATTCGATGAGATAAAACCTTCCAAATGTATGGCTCCATGGTCCCAAGTGCTAATGGTGACTCAAACTTGAGCGCTTATGGCCAGGAGAACGAAGATCAACCAGTAGACCCCCATCTAGTATTGTATAGTTTGGATTCCTAGTACAATCTAGACAAGGACATTCAATGGATTTGGACCTTGATTAGAATGATATGATGGCTTGGGCTTGGGCTTGTATCCATATCTCTAACACTATCCACTGCATTAAACCCTTACTTCAACCAATTGCATGTAGATTCTCCATATGAAGCCGAATGTTTCTCACACATGTTCACATTCTTATACAAAGGACATATAATTCTTATTGTAGAGTTTTTAAATTCTATTTATCTGTAAAATGTGTGAATATAATTTTGGCATATCATTTACACCAACCACCAAAATATCCAATTCCACTTAAGCTTTGTTCTTTATGAACGTGACCTCACCATGGGGGACTGTAGGTATGTGTGCTATTGATCTTAATGATGAGTACTACATTGCACTGATCACAAGTTGTAAATGTTGACCTTTTACTTTACTATGTTTTATTCCTATGTTTTGTAGGAAGATAATCATAGATGTGAAGAAAGGGAGTGGATGGGTGAGAAATTAATCTTCATCTTTTTGAGTTCAAATCAGAGCAAGGGGTTTTTCTCATATGGGTTTTAACAGTAAGCATTTTTATTCATGCCGCATCTGTAATCTACCAGCGGTCTCCATTTTTCAAAGGGCACCTCCCTGACTTTTAACAGTTACAAAGATCACTGCATCATATTCTAGCATAGCATGTACATATATGTGTTGCAGTATAATATACATGTCACTTAAAAAGTGACACTGGAAATGCTGAAAGTGAGAAGGTATTTCATACATAGTGTTAGATATATTATAACTCAAGTGGCTCAAATCTTAGAACAAGCATATTAACCTTAGGTTAGTATATGGTTAGCCTAGGGTTAGTCAGATATTCTCTTGTATATAAACCCTATATTGAGTTTGTCGTAACACAAATGCATAATATAATGTATAGCCATCAATAGCTTTCTCATTATGGATATAGGCCGTTAAGCAGAACTACGTAAACCTTTGTGTGTGCTTTTCTCTTTCATATTTCCACTTATCATTCAATCACCACACACAATCACACAACAACTTTCACTCAAAGAATATTTTCATATTTCCTTTCATAGCTTGTGGATTCAACATAAGTATGAGGTTTACACACTGTGAAAAGGATGTTACATATATCTACGCATGAGTTAATTTATTACTCAAGTTCAACTCTAATTGCACTCATAATAAAATAATAAAGTATATAATTCATTGTAACAATTCTTCCACATAAAACAATCAAAAAAAAAAAAAAAATCTTCCACATAATTACAAAGTATCTGCAAGGAAATTTGCAAAAATAAAATGATTTGATGAGAATTGAATCAATTAACTATCGTTTAGTCCCTTCAAAATTTGACCAAATTGTTTAGAAATATAATTTAATAATACAATTTCCAGCACCTCTTGTTGAATAGAAGGATTGCAGTGGCACAATCTAAAAGTTTCCTAGCTAATTAAGTATTGAAATAGCCTTATCTTGTATGAATAAAAATTGATGTTAAGGAACATTCGACTAAAAATTGATTGTTAATAAAGTCAGTCCGCATGGATGATAAGCAAGCGTACAAATTACCATTCCACATGTTCCGTACTACCTTGTAGCCTTGACCAGTTGACCCATCAACCAAAAGCAGCTTCACCACAAGTTCACATGTGTGGAACAGACCGACCGCTTATTTATAAATTCATACTATTCAACGCCTCCACTGTCCGATTACATTCACATATGCTATTCTCTGTGCTACAGCGTTTTTTATTTTATTTTATTTGAAAAACTTTAAAGTATAATAATAATACCTTATACAAACTGTACCTAAATTGTGTGTGACAGTTCACTGGAAGCTTCCAAATAATTCAGACTAGTAAGCCAAAGAGTCGACCGCGATGACTCCATGGATGTTCACTTTGTGAATTGATCACCAAAACGGCAAAACAAAAAACCCCACTATAAATGAACTAGCTTAGGAAAACAAAGTGTTATTAACACAGATACATATTGGCCTAAAGAAGCAAAGAGCCATGACCGCCACCCCAGCCTATAGCCTTGTTAGCCCAGCAGTGCCTGAATGGCTAAACAAAGGCGACAACGCATGGCAAATGACAGCAGCCACTCTCGTGGGCATTCAAAGCATGCCAGGCCTGGTTATTCTCTATGCCAGTATAGTCAAGAAGAAATGGGCCGTGAACTCAGCTTTCATGGCTCTTTATGCCTTTGCTGCAGTGCTTATTTGTTGGGTTCTTGTGGGTTTTCGCTTGGCTTTTGGTGATGAACTCCTTCCCTTTTGGGGTAAAGGTGCACCAGCTTTAGGCCAAAAGTATCTTGTCCACCAAGCAAAAGTCCCTGAGACTCTCATCAAGCCTTGGTATCCTATGGCCTCTCTTGTGTACTTTCAATTCACTTTTGCTGCCATTACCACCATTTTGCTTGCTGGGTCCGTGCTTGGGCGCATGAACATCAAGGCGTGGATGGTTTTTGTGCCTCTTTGGCTTGTGTTTTGCTACACTGTGGGAGCCTTCAGTCTTTGGGGCGGTGGGTTTCTTTACCAGTGGGGTGCCATTGATTACTCTGGCGGCTATGTTATCCATCTTTCCTCTGGGATTTCTGGTTTCACTGCAGCTTATTGGGTACCATTCTTTTCCTTTTGTCTTTATTTAATTAAGTTCTTAAGGGGAAAAAAATGATAATCCAAAGAATTAAGGGCTAATCATATGCAATTAATCAATCTTCATGATCACTTATATACTCCAAATCGACTTAATCTATATACACACACATATACACAAGATCTTAACAAATCCTTATCAAAAAAAAAAAAAAAAATTGGAATCAGTTATAAATTCTCATCAGACTAATTAGAAAATGATAAATTTATTCTTTTTCGTCATTTAAATCTATCCAAAATCATACTTATTGTTATTTTCTTAAGTGACATGTCTTTTTTTACCACAGAATTGAGTATTAAAATATAAAATCAAACAAGATATTAATTCCAAGATTTCGTCAGAAGAGATGCCGTGTTTTTCCGGTCACACTAATATAATGCTAAATTGGTATAGGTTGGGCCGAGGCTAAAGAGTGATAGGGAGAGGTTTCCTCCTAACAATGTTTTACTTATGCTTGCTGGTGCTGGGCTATTGTGGATGGGTTGGTCAGGCTTCAATGGGGGGGCACCCTACGCAGCAAACGTTGACGCTTCAATAGCAGTCATAAACACCAACATAAGTGCAGCCACTAGTCTTCTTGTTTGGACATCTCTAGATGTTGTGTTCTTTGGGAAACCTTCTGTGATTGGAGCTGTTCAGGGCATGATGACCGGGCTTGCTTGCATTACTCCAGGAGCAGGTTTGTATTTTTTTGACCAAACCCCTGTTATAAGTCTCATTATTATTATTATTATTATTATTGTTGTTGTTGTTGTTGTTATTATTTTCATTCACTTAGTCACTGAGAAAATTTGGTGAGACTGAGAGAATGAATCTCATGAATTGGACATATGCATCATTCATATATCGACTTGTAAATCATAAAATTGCATACTGAGAAAGATTGAGAGAATGAATCTCATGAATTGGACTTATGCATCATTCATCTATCGATTTGTAGATCATATATTTGATAAATAAATACGATAGGTGTCACGGTGACATTATTATATTGGGGGTTGTTGCAGGGTTGGTACAATCATGGGCGGCTATAGTGTATGGAATTCTTTCTGGTAGTATTCCATGGGTATCCATGATGGTCCTTCACAAAAAGTCTAGTTTGCTACAAAAGGTGAGGCTTTTATACGATAGATTTTTTATTTATATATTTTTTTTGTGTGCGCGCTTATCTCTCTTTTATACTCGTGAAACATGATAGGTAATAGAGTTGACAAATTTGCTAGCTTGTTCCCACCACTTTTTGCCACTAACAAAGTCGAGAAATATGTCATATGTGATAAAAAATATTCAAGCTAGAATTAATCAGGATGGTTTTTTAGGTTCCTTTTTGCAAATGAAATGAGGATTTCATTATACCTTATATATGGTTATGAAATCTTAATTTACCCGAAATATGTTTGAAAGATAATAAGCTCAAATCAAGGCAATTTGGTCTCCACTAGATCCACTTGCTATTACTAGGTAAGGAGATTTATGAAGACATGAAAATCAATGTATTAATATAAAGCATGAAATGTTCTCTTTCCCTAAAAAAAGTAACGTTTCAAAAAAATCATTTGAAAATCCACTTAGTGCAGAAGTGTCATATGTTGATGTTGGCTTATGAAACTTTATGATGAATTTGATTTATTTTTTTTAATGTTAATATTTAGAATGAGAAAGTTTATAGACACAAAATTTCTTGCCTCTCTTCTCTTTTTTATTATTTGAGAGACGGCGTTTTCATTCCACTTAGCCATCTAATATACAATACATTCTTTTGGGGTTTTTTTATTGGTATATTTCTTTTTCTTTCTAAATTACAATTTTCTTCAATAGTTACCATTAGAATAATGGTACAAAGCATCAATCATTTTCAACCTATTAACAAATACACATCATTCCTTCACTTACACGTAATATTTCCATTAATACAGTGATATATCCATAGCAGTATTATTACCATCCTTAAGACTTCAGTTGCTTTCCCATGTACATGATTCAATCTCTTCTATCATTTTCATTCTATAGTCTTTTCTTTCTTTCTTTTTTTTCTTTTTTTTAATGGATATAATCTTATCTTCCAAGGCGGCTTTTCTGCTTTTTCTCTTTAACCAATAAGATACAACGATATTAAAAGACAGATAAGACGAAATTAAACGTGGGCCTTATATGCCATTTTTTTCTCCATTGCTACAGGGCAGAAATAAATTATTTTCTCAATCCTTTGATTAACCTCTTGAGAAGATTGAGGATGGTAATCAGGGATAATCTCTTAGCTAATAGGCCTGATCAAGACCTAGAATTAGCCTGCAGGGCTCTTTTAGGTGGATCCAAATCCCATGCAAATACCACACGAATATTGTATAGTGTAAAAGTTTTGAAGTGGTTTATATTGAAAGTTGCTTTTAATCTGAACCTTGGATTAATGAATTTTAAAAGAGTAAAAAAAGTAAAAAGTAAAAAAAAAAAAAAAAAAAAAATGAAAAAGGTAAAAAATGTTGTGAGAGAATTGCAGGGATCTCAATCCCTTTTAGGTCTCATGCAACATCATCATTAATTAGCATTATTAATATAAACCTTCTCCATTATTAACATGATGAACTTTTATAGAATAAAAGAGAATCATTGACATCCTTTAGAGTTCTTAATTAAGGTAAACTGTATAGTATCAGTATGGATGATAGAATATTAAATTTTGTTTGAAAATCTATAATTTAAAGACTCCAAATTAAATAATGTTAATTTACATAGTGATGGAATGGTATAATTCAATCCACTCATTCTATTATGTATATATCTTCTTCTACATAGTGATGGAGTGGTAAATAGCATTCAATTGATATATATCTTCTTCTTATTTTGTCCTTTTCACTAATATACTAGTATTTTAATTCTCTTCGATAGCGTTTCTCAAAAAAAAAAAAAAAAAAAAAATCGCTTCAATAGCAAGCAAGCATTATAATTATACCATCCATTGTTTTCAACGATAAAATAGTAATCACATATTTTATTCTCTTATTTTATAGAGTATCTTGATTGCATAATTTGAAAGGACCCTAATGGTATTGCCATGATTAAATTCTCAAGTGATTTATCACCACAAATTCAATTAATTGTAACCCTTTCTTTGTTTTGGAATCATTATTCACTCCCTTAAGTCTCTTGTAACTTTGACCAACAAGGGCAGGAAACTCTTTCATTCAAACAAATGAAGCATATCCAACAGCATATCACTTTTATATGAGGAAACTTTAAAGAGTAACGTTGAGATACCATAAATCTTATAAAATATCACAAAAAGTTATATAAATTTTATTTATTATATTATTGAATATAAATGTCGGCACACCAATCATATATATTCTTTGTCATGTTAAATTTCTTAGTCTTTTGTAATAAAATTGATAATAATTTCTGTCTTTTTCAAGTTCAAATTACCTAAAAATTGCTCTATTAATTGTATGGTTATAGGTGGATGACACCTTAGGTGTATTTCACACGCATGCGGTGGCGGGGCTCCTAGGCGGGCTTCTCACCGGGCTTTTGGCGGAGCCAGACCTTTGTGCTCTCATACTAAAAAATCCCAACACAAGGGGTGCATTTTATGGTTCTAAGGGTTGGGTGCAATTCTTGAAGCAATTGGCTGCAGCCACGTTTGTGATTGGTTGGAACATAGTGTCCACCTCAATAATTTGTCTAGGCATAAATTTTTTTATTCCATTAAGAATGCCTGACGATCAGCTGGTGATTGGAGACGATGCTGTGCATGGAGAGGAGGCTTATGCTCTTTGGGGAGATGGGGAAAAATATGACCCTACAAAGCATGGTTGGCATGCATCTTTGCACTCAGACACTGCACCGTCACCATACATCAATAATGGAGCAAGAGGTGTGACCATCAACTTGTAAGCCAACTAGTGTATCATAGGCCACAAAAAACAATGAGAAAACAAGCTGGTAGGACATGGAGTGTAAGAGGTAATTATTTAATATTCCGAAAATAATGTTTACTTCTATTATGTAATAGTGGATTCAGTAATTAAATGTACGATGGAATCCGCAATTCATGTGAGAAGGTTGATGGAGTATTGAATAATTTTTTTTGTGTAAAATGTTTTGTAATTATTTGATTTTGTGAGTATAATTTTTTAGTGAACTTATAACATCTTTATAGGAGAAAATATATACATACAAAATTCCGTTGTTGTTTTCCCCCCCACGTTCAGTCTTATTTTGATTATTTGTTTTGAGTGTACACTTATCATTTTGTAGAGCTGTCTTATGTGACTAGTAATTGTGTAACACTTGACTCTAGAGGCTATAAGAGCATTCACATTGGAGGAGCTATAAATTTAGTTATTTGGTACCACAAAAATTATTTTATCTATTTTACCTTCTCACTTTATTTTACAAAACACTCAGCATCAGTGATTTTATTTTAATTTTTAACACAATAAAATAATATATCCACTACAATAAACAACATTTACTGCCCAAAAAAAATCACACACACACACACACACACAAACAAATCAATGACACAAGCCACAACCACTGCCAAAAACCCAAATTAGCTAAAATCAACCCACAAATCACCACCAACACAGCCACACCACCATTGACCCACAAAACCCAGCCACCACAAAACCCAACCAAATCGCCACCAAACCCACTCTTCTTATCTTCAAGCCACCAAACCCACTACCCCAAACCAATTACCACCACCGTCACCACCACCATCACAGCACCACCAAACCACAACCACCATCACGGCAACCTAAAGCTCAACCAAAAAACAAGCAACCAACAGGAAAAAAAAAAAAAAAATCAACCCACAAATCGGAACAATGGTACAATCGAAACAATCCATAACCCACCACCCAAAAATCCACCACCACCAACACCCAAAAACCTATACCCACTGCCACCCACATCCACCACCACCATGGCCACACCGACCCACAAACCCCACCACCAACATAGCCATGCAGAGAATCCCACGCCACTACACCGAGAAATCCACTCTAAGTTACCTAGCAACCACGCTGGCTCTGGGCAGGGGTAGGCACTTTGGTCGACGAAAGTGAGGAAGAGAAAAAAAAAATGGAAAGGGGAGAGGGTAAGACTGAATTGAAGAGAGAGAGCCAACAAGTAGAAAAAGGAAACAAGTAAAAAAAAAAGGAAGAAATATTATTTAATTAGAGGGAGCAATAAAATATAAGGGATAATTACAGTTTACCCACCTGTGATTTGTCTCTAATTCTATGTGCCTACCTGTGGTTCAAATTTTAACACTTTGCCCACCTGTGATTATCATCGTCTATGTGTTGTGTACCCACCTCTCTCTCACCGTTACTCTAACACAGAAATATGTAAAAACTCACTCCCGTACAGATCAAAACACTCTCTTTCCCAAAAATCACTCACTGCCATCCGGCTTGCTCACCAAAAATCACTCAGTCTCACTCCCACAAATCACTCACTCCCATCATTCATGCAAATCGAACCGAGGAAGACAGCTCCTCTATTCAGTTGTGGCAAGAAGACTCACTCACTCCCATCGTGCAATGCTCTTCGCTTCACTCAAGGTAACTGGGATTTGTATGCTTGAGATCGTGCATGCAAACCGAGCCGAGGAAGATCAAGATTATTGCTCCTCTGTTCAGCCGTAGCAGGTAGATTAGTATTTTTCTTTTTAATCTTTGAAATCTAGGGTTCTAAATTGGGTTTTAAAATTCCTTCTTCCAAAGTGGGTTTTAAAATTGGTTTTAAAATTCTTTCTTCCAAATTCGGTTCTTGCTTAACCATGGAACTGGTTAAGCAAAAACCCAATTTTTTTTTACAGTTGCTCCTCATTTTTATATGTTGTAGGCTTTGGGTATATTCCTAAACTTTCGTATAACTTTGTTTTTGGACTGTGTTAATATGACACTTGATTTATTGCTTGAGGCCAAGTTGCCACATAGAATTGAAGATTCTAAAATGGCTAGCTGAAGGATTTGGAAAAGTATAAAATATTAATGGTGTTTTTATTTTTTAATTAATTTTGTTATGGTAGATTACATTGGATTTAGACCATAAGTTGATATTCATAGTAGCTTATTGGCTTTTTCCTTCAATTCGAATGTTACAGAGGTACTGTGGTGGTTGACACTAACTGCATTGACATTAATCTTATTTTGCTTCTCATGTACTATGGTAAATTTAACTGTTGATTTATTGCTTGAGGCCAAGTTGCCACAGAATTGAAGATTCTAAAATGCGCACGTGTGTGTGTGTGTGTTTTCGATTTTGGTATGTGTTTTGAAGGATTTTAGATAATATGGCTACTTTGAATGTTTAATTGTTTTTGTGGAATGTTACCAAATTGAAATCAGTTTGATCATTGGTTATTGCTTCTGTCAGTTTGAAATCAGTTTGATTTACTGCTTCTGTCATCAAATTGATCATTGGTTCTGATTTTTAGATTAATTAGAATGTTACTGGTTGAGCCTGTTTTGGACAGCTTGATAGAATTAGTGTCTAGTTCTAGTGGTTTGGCTGGTTGTAACTCATTGACTAGTTAATGTAGGTGTACAGGGTTTTATTGCTTGTTGTGAACTAATGGACCAGTGAACTAATTGACTTGTATGATAGTAAAGTGAACTAATTGACCAATGAACTAATGTTTACCTAATAGAATTGAAGATTCTAAATTGTGGTAGGTCATACTTGTCCAAAAAAAATAATGTTTACCTAATATAATTTAAAAGTTGTCACAGGACCAATACCCTCCATTCCCTTCTTTGATTTTGTTTTCTCCCAGGACCAATACCCGATGGTGCTAATGCAGTTGTTCGAGTTAAGGACACTGAGCAAATTGAAAATGCTTCAGTTGAATCAAAAAGAGTAAAAATATTGGTACAAACTAATGAAGGTGTTGATATATGTCCAATGGTATGATTCATTATTTCTTTAGAATAATGCTCATGATTTTATTGAGATAATTATCCAGTCAATTATTTTTTGATAAATAAAATAGTAGAGATAAAAAGCATTCAGACAATTATGAATATATTTGCATTTTCTTATTACTTTAAAATAAAGGTATATGGCCCATCAACTTCTTAACAATGTGGTTGTAACATGAGTAGTTGTTACTAAATTTAGATGAGTTGATTCTTGCCACTTGTAATAGATTTGTTGGTCTATAAGCTTGTAACAAATTTTTGCTATGTCTTCATCAACTGGCAATAGCTCTACAACTAGTGATTTCTATTGTGCCAGAGATGGTCATTTATGTACCCTTGAGAATTGTGCCCTAAGAACAAGTTGAAAAGCTGGTAACTATAGAAGAAGATTCCTCGGTTGTAGTCAATTTAATGTAAGTAACAATTACATAGTTGTATTTGATTTGAATTGAATTATTAGTCGTGATTAATTGTGAACTGCGAAATTAATTATTATAATTGTAATGATCACGTTAGTCCCAAATGTGGCTTCTTTCAGTGGGTAGATAACGAAACTTGTAAGAGTGGCCGTGAAAGGATAAGTATGCTTGAGAATGAATTGCAGCTTGCAAATCAGAGAGAAATGACAACTAGGAAAATGGAAGAAAGATCTAACCGGAGGGAAAGAGAAACTCATGAGCTTTATGTAGAAACTAGGGAGAAACTTAAGAAGGTTAGAGAGAGTGAGAGATTGTATAAGGTGGCACTAGTTTTGTCATGGTTATTCTGCCATGATGCTTGGGGGGATGATGAAATGTTATTGGAAATTGAAATACAAAGTCTCTGATTATTGTATCTCCCTTTCAGGTGGCCCCCAAATCTCCCTTTCAGGTGGCACCCATCTAAACCAATGATTGGTCTACAGCCTCCCAAAAACCCAAGTTTTTGTGTATTATACCTGATATACATTCTCTTAAATTTGGAATGTGCATTTTCATCTTCTATTTCAATTTGCAAAATAACCCTACTTACTTTATCATTCAATCTTATCATCTCTGCATAATCCCTAAGCTTCCCATATTGTAGCTATTCATTCCCAGTAATCAAGTTAGTAGCTTTCCTTTATGCCTTATACACTTAACTGTAACTTATGTCAATTTCAAGTTCTTGCTTCACATGATGTTGAACACCAACCACTTTCCAATTGGGGTTTTTTTCAAACTCTTGCATAAACTTCTTTGCAACATAACCTGAAGTCACTTGGCTATGTTTGAAAGATCTAGGGTAGGTGCACTCTGGATTGAATGTTTTTATTTGGAATGTCAACTTTCCAGGTAGTTGAGGTGCATAACACCTCCATCCACATTTATTTATGTAATAAACTAATATCTTCTTCTTCTCATTCAGCTTGAACTTGATATCTATTGGTTTCTTTATAGCATATTCCCTCAATGCCTCCCTAAATACCTTGGAGTTTGGAAACTTCATTCCTTTCTTTAACTTTGGTTTTCTCATGTCCGTTTGGACATTAAACTCAGGTTCTTTTGCAGTAGTTGGTGTTGGCTGATCATCATCGGACCCTACTAGACTTTCTATGTCATCTTCAAGAGGTGGGTCAATCCATTCACCCTCTTCAAGAGGTGGGTCATTGTCAACTGCAGTAGTCCTATGTGGGGCTGCATACATATGTACATCCTCATGTGTAGATGGCCCATCATCTCCTTCAAAGGGCCTATGTAGGGCTGCATGTGTAGATGACCCATCATCTACATTTCCAAATACATCATCATCAAAATCTAGCCCCTCAAACCCTTCCTCTAACCAATCAAAATCTTGTCCAGCACCTTCTTCAACATCCACATTACCTCCCTCATGCACATCATCATCACTCTGACCCACCTCATGCACATTATCATCATTTGCTACTTCCTCATTACCAAATGGTTGTTCAACTGCAAGTGGCTCCTCACCACCCTCAACATATAGTCTTATCTTATCTGTAAGCCATGCAGCATGAATCTCACACATATAAATTACATCATCATCTCCATTTATAAGCCTTAACCCTTGCTCCAAATTACCTCCAAGAATAAGATAATGATATTTACTTGTACTAACTGCCCCTACATTAGAACAAATATCTTATATTTCAAAATAACTAAGTCTATCTAGGTCAACATTATCAACAAAAGAAGTACTACCTTCTAAATATACCAAATTTGGGTTCCACACAAACTGGCCACCATGATGAATCTCAAAATTGAATGTCAAGTCAGCCATCTACATATAAAACACAACAGAATAAATGAAGATGATAAAACACAACAAAATTGCCCTTTTTTTATTTTTTTTTATTTATTTATTTTTTATGACAAGCATATTCCTTCTTGGGGTTTTTTAAACTTATAAATGAAGATGATCAAAGCCTTAAAGCATACATATAAAAATGAGGCATCTAGTTCTATTGTTAATAAAGACTCAATACCTACATGGATAAGAGTAGTAATAAGAGCAGCACCATTAGTTCACTGGTCCAAGACCTAGACTTAGCACCTCATTAGCTACACCTGCACATTGCATCATTTTTCCACAAATGAGAAACAAGGTCCATTAGTTCACTAGTCCAAGACCTAGAACCAGTCTTGAGCCTTTACAATCATACAAGTCAATTTGCGACACATAAGAATATGTAATTATGTACATAAAATTACCAAAAGATAAAAATATCACAAAAATGGAATCCACAACAATTAAGAGAGTAATTATTATCACAAACTTATTTCAAAACAGAATTGAGCAAACAAGAGAACTCAGAATGCAATTGGACTTATTTTAAAAATGCATCGCAAAAATGGAATCCACAACAATTAAGAGAGTAATTATTATCACAAACTTATTTCAAAACAGAATTGAGCAAACAAGAGAACTCAGAATGCAGTTGGACTTATTTTAAAAATGCATATATAACCATCTAGCTTATATCAGAGCCTACCATCACAAATATTATTTAAAATGCTTCCTTCTCTTATAAACATTTGACCAAACTATAGAGATTTTTAATTCTTTGTCACTGAAATACATACCTACAGCATGAAGGCTACTATTAATACACTCAAAAAAAGCATTGCTGTCTCGAAAAACTGAAAGTTTAAGTCCACAGGTTGCCCCAGAATCCAACCAACAAGTACATAAATGGGAAGCTGCAGCAATATAAAGATGATTTTAGCAGATATTGATGCCAAAATGAAAATCATCAATACAATAATACTAAACAGAACAATCATCAAAGCCTACAAAATATAAAAATGAGGAGCAACTGTAAAAAAAAATTGGGTTTTTGCTCGGAAATTTCTTCAACTCGGAAATTTCTTCGACTTTGTAAAAAAAAATTTGGGTTTTGCTTAACCAGTTCCATGGTTAAGCAAGAACCGAATTTGGAAGAAAGAATTTTAAAACCCAATTTTAAAACCCACTTTGGAAGAAGGAATTTTAAAACCCAATTTAGAACCCTAGATTTCAAAGATTAAAAAGCAAAATCCTAATCTACCTGCAACGGCTAAACAGAGGAGCAATAATCTTGATCTTCCTCGGCTCGATTTGCATGCATAATCTCAAGCATACAAATCCCAGTTACCTCAAGTGAAGCGAAGAGCATTGCACGATGGGAGTGAGTGAGTCTTCCTGCCACAGCTGAACAGAGGAGCTATCTTCCTCGATTCGGTTTGCATGAACGATCAGAGTGAGTGAGTGAGTGATTTTTGGGAGTGAGACTGAGTGAATTTTGGTGAGCAAGCCGGATGGGAGTGAGTAATTTTTGGGAAAGAGAGTGTTTTGATTTGGATAGGAGTGAGTTTTTACATATTTCTATGTTAGAGTAACGGTGAGGGAGAGGTGGGTATATGGCACATAAATGGTGATAATCACAGGTGGGCAAAGTATCAAAATTTGAACCACAAGTAGGCACATAGAATTAGAGGCAAACCACAGATGGGTAAAGTGTAATTATCCCAAAATATAATATATTGGTTTAGCTTTTGAGCTACAACACATTCATTTTTGGCTGTGTACTATAGCTGAGAAGCTAAATTTTTTAGGAATAGCTTCACCACTTTCACCTCACTTTTGTAATTGGTGGTAATAAAAATAACAATATAGTTTTTTAGCACCACTAATACTAATGCTCTAAGAGCATCCACAGCAGTGGAGTTAAAAATTTAGTTATTTGACACCATAAAAAGTTATTTTATTTATTTTACCTACTCACTTTACAAAACATCTAATAGCAGTTGATTTATTTTAACTTTCAATACAATAAAATAATATATCTACTACGATAAACAATTCATTTATTTCTTATTTTTCTCCATTCTTCGTTATCTTCGACACCACTACCACCGCCGCCAGCACCACCAGTGAAGAAGAACCAGAAACTTCTGTAAAATCACCAGATGCTATTCTTTTCGTTGAGGCAAGCTTGGTTAGCTCCGCTACAGCCTCCTTTCATTCTGACCATTTGGTAGCTTTCACTCCATCAAATAACATGTGTGCATTAACTTTTGCTCAAATATTCAACATAGGGATGGACCCCTTTTGTGCTCAGAACTACTTTGCTTATTCAATAAATTGCTCCAACTCAGCTTTCTATCTTTCTGCATGGCTTCCATACTTTTATCATTACGGAGTATTTGTCAAATGCTAAATCTCACTGAAATTCTAGATTTTGTTTTTTGTTCACTGCTCTGTGATCTGATTTCCCTTGGTATGCCAGTCACTAAATGAAGAATAAAGATAGAAGGAGTGGTGGGTTTGTTGGCGGAATGGGTGGGGAGATCGGCGAGATGGGTCGGTGCTGGGGGTGGGTCAGAGCTGGGCTGTGAGATTGGTCTGGCGGTGGAGGAAGAAGAGAGAAGATGAGGAAAGTGGAGGAAGGAAGAAGAGCAGCCAGAGAGAGAGAGAAAAAGAAAGTAAAGATAAAATATTTTTTTTAACGAGAGAAGTGAGTGAAGAATAATAAAATATGTATTTTTTTTATTGTGCACAGCTATTTATAACTAAAAATTTTTAGCTTCTTGCTACATTGTATAACTAAAAAATTTAGCTATAGCATCATTACTAAAGCATGCATTTTAAGTATTAGTGGGGTTAAAAATAATAATATAGTTATCTAGCACCACTATAACTAATGCTCTAATTATAGTACTTAACCTCCATGGGGGGGTTTTTGTGCGTAATACAAAATCCACATGTGATGGATTTATATTTTATATGAAAATAATATTGATAGGTATCATCATATGATTAATTCGATGTTTGGTTTTATTAATATTTATTGATTTACATATAAAATATTACCACATAAGATTAGATGATATACTCAAATTTTCTGGAATTTCAAGTTTTAAGGAGAAACTATAATGAAAATTTGTGTTTCCCCCGTAATTTTTTTCCATTTTGAGAAAGTAGATAGGAGGATTGTATCCAAAGAAGTAACCAATCAATAGAATGAATTAATTTCTGAATGATGGCACTATTGGAGTTTGCCTTTCGTTCTGCTTGATTGTGCAGGCCAAGCTTTTTATAAATTCCACCCACATTTGTTAAGCCTTTTTTTTTTTTTTTTTGATTGGGAATATTACTGCATAACATTAATAAACTCAAGTGCTGCAAGCAGCTACATCAGAGGCCAAAGCAGCTTCTAAAAAACTGGGGGTTTCTTCAACCCATGCCTCAAAATCAACTACTGACTTAGCATAATGAGCTAGAAGATGGGCTGGCATATTGCCTACCCTTTTTATGTGAGAAAAATCAAAAGAACGAAAAGCTTGAAGATGATAGAGAATGCCTTCCAACACGTTAGCAACAGCAGGTGGGACAAAGGAGCCACCTTTAATAAAATTGTATACTTGTAGAGAGTCCCCTTCGAAAATGATCTCTTGAATTCCAACATCCCTCGCAAACAGCACAGCGGCTTCCATATATCCTTGAGGAAGACATTGCGTCCGTCGTTTCTGTGGAAAAATTGGAGCGTAACTATGAGCTACACACAAAACAGAAAAACCATTAGGTCCATTAATTACTCTCTTGGAATTTACTTATAGAACAAAGTTTTCTGAGTCTAGTTTAACGCGTTAATTGAAAAGTCATCCAAGTGTGGCATGTACATATATACCAAACAAATGAACAATAATGCAAAGAAATTGAAACCAAATAACAAAAAGACAACAAGATTGTCACAACAAGGCCAATACAAGATTCCTCAATTGAAAAAACCTCATAAATTCTTTGCTTTTTGATTCTAAATGGGTCTAATTCTTCTTTGTGGCCCCTCACATCACATGTCAACTTGTTCAAAATCCTCATTGGCTCTGTCCCCACTCCATATTTACCAATTCCTTTGTATAAAATTATTGGCTGACAGCCATTAGCCACACCATCTTGCTTTTAAGTTAATTTCCAACCTCAAAACCCAGGTGTGGATGTAAATCTGGTTGCAAGCCAAGCAATCTGTATATTTGAGATTTCGGTACGTACAATTGTTATCCATAAGCCTTACTCCAATATATAATTTATTTTGTATAATTTGATTCATTACAATTGTGAGAACCTAAGATGTGTAGGCTTGCTTGGCAACTCCTAGACATGCTTGGCAACGTCCTCGGCCTCCTCGGCATGCTTTGCAATGTCCTAGGCATGCTTGCAACGTCCTCGGCCTCCTCAGCATGCTTCCCGCAAGGTTCTAGGAGTCCCGCATCGAAGAAATACCCCCCCACTTGCTGCCTTATAAACTGTGAAGCTAAGGGAGTAGTGTACCACCAAACTTCCATATAAGACACTTTTACCTTAATTCCAATATTTGTCTGATATATATACAATGTTTCAACTCCAATTTTTTAAATTAAAGAAAACATTTATAGATGTGTAAGGGAAAAGTTAATTAATCATATCTTTGATTCTGAAAAGTTAATTAATCATATCTATAATAGAATTGGTAATCCGTAATTAATCCGTAGTCTACTCCTAAGTCGTTTGGTACGAAATTAATAGCATATAATACAGAAGAAGTATCCAAGGATGGTATCAAAAGAGAAGGAAAAAGAAGTATCTAAGGATATATAGAATGAGTCCCCACCTTTTTTTTATTATAATTTTGTTTTTAAGAAAAATTACATTTTACCATCTTAAACTATACCCTATCCTTGTTTGAGAAAAGTACATTTTACAGTTTTAAAACTCCCTAGATCTCACCCTTTTCATACACTCAGGGAAATATTAAACCACATATATTGGACAAGTTTTAAAAGATTTTAGGTTATTTATTTATTTATATGTTGTATGATAAGTTTTTCAATTAAATACTACCAACTTAATTCTATTGATCAATGAATTGTCTCATTAATTCTTTATATTTTTAAAAGAATCATATCATTAATTTAATTATCTTTGAAAGAAGATATATAATTTGTACTACATGGATAAGTTACATGATTAAATTTCATTGAGAAATTCAATATATACAAGAAATAATATATTAATTTTTTCACCAATTTTATAAAATAAAATAAAAATTAGACTTTTTTTTTATAGAAGAAAACCTGAAAACATTATTAATGAAGACCGACTATATCAACCTAAAAAACATAATAAAACAGTGGTGGAACATCTTCCATCTACACAGCATAATTTGTGACATTAAAAGAATACCTAACCAAACTATGGACAAGTTTATTAGCATCTCTCCTAACATGAGAGTATAGTATTTGACTAAAAAATCTAGAGAAAAACTTAGAATCTTGAATCAATGGATCAAAGGAGGCTAGAGCCCTTCCATCTTCTCCCAAAGCTTTCATGATTACCTCGGAGTCACCTTCCAAAATAGCATGACCAATTTCGATTTCTATACCAAACTCAAGTGCTGGCCGGAATAAAGACTTAGGGTGAGTTTGGTTTAGCCTTTTGAAACTGGGCTTTTTGGAAAAGTGGGGTTTTCAAAAAGTGCAGTATGAAATTGGGCTTTTTAAAAAAGCTAAGTGTTTAGTAAAAACCGTTAAAAAATGTTTTTTGAAAAAACTGAGTGTTTGGCTAGTACTAATAAAAGTGATAGTTTGATAAATAAATTACCAAAAAGGACAATATATATTTAAAGAGAATTCTTTATTTTATTTACCGCTCTTAATGAAAGTTATGGACACAATATTTTCACAAAAATTTCACAACAAAGTCTATATGACAAGTTGTTAATGGTAGGAAAAAAAAAATTGTTACTAATAGGTCTAGGTGAGAACTAAATAACAAATTACTATGTAAACTTTATTATGAAATTGTTATAAAAATATTTTGTTAATAGTACCATTTTTTTTCTAAAAAAAATAATACTAATTTAAAAAATTTAGAGATATATTAAAATGTCACAATATTTTTACAATACTAATTTAAAATTAATCTTTGTAAAATAAAATTTTATTAACATCACAGTTGTAAAAAAAAAATTGTGAAATAATTTGTATTCCTGCTCTCCATATTTTCTTCCATGTTACTTTATCCAAACCCAAACACTCTTTTAAACTTTTTTCTTTCACTTTTTTTTGATCCACTTGTTCACTTCTTCCTCATCTTCTTATTTTCATTTTCTTTTACTTTCATCCACACAAAGCCCCACACACTCCACCACATATTAGTGAAGGACTTCAAGATTTTCAGAACAAGATCTTCAGCCGGGATTGCCTTGTTGTTGTTGTTGTCTCCAGCTAAATTATTAAGCAAAGAACGTAGCTGATTTGCAAAATCACGGCCTTGAACAAGCTCTTCTATTGCCTTTTTCTTGCTAGAAAGTAAGCTCTCAGGCCAAGTATACTACATTGTTGTGTGTGTGAGTTTCAGTGTGTTTTGAGACTTTTGTGTTATGTGTATATGTGATTGTCTTTTGAGCTTTGAGTCCTTTGTGTCAAGGTTTTTAGACTTGGATCGTTCATTAAATCATAAAAGGGAGAGGTTCGAGATTTTTGAGGTCGAACCAAGGTCAAATCGGAGTTAAACCGTGATGATGTCATAATTAATTTAACAATTAATTAAAACCTAAATATAGATATTAAATTTATAAAACTAGCAAAATTGACAATATATCTATATATGTGAGGGAAATTTAATGATTTTCAAGCATATATTTAATAATTAAATAAGAAAATTAATAAAATAAAATAAAATAATAACCATGAAAACATTAAAATTTATGATTAATTTTTGAAGTAAAGTTGAATATCTTTGAAGGATTTTAATTATAATTTTTTTCATTCCTTATAAGAGATGGATAATTTAATTAAGTAGAATAAAATTGTGTTAAGTTGTTTTTTTTAATTAAAAAAAAATTGCTAAGGGGTTGGACCGCATGGTTCTCATCAGTTCGTGTGGTCCAACCCCAGTTTTAGGGGTTCATGGAATTAACAAAAAATTTGGTTCTTTAAGCTTAAAAAACTAGTTTTCATCTCGGTTCCTGGTTTTCACGATCCAACCTCCGGTCCGGTCCGGTCCGGTTCTGAAAACCATGCTTTGTGTTTGGGGTTTTTTTTACCGGCCAATGTGAAGCAAAGCAAGAGGGTTTTTTGAGATTAGATATGTAAGACTTAAATCCAAATCAATAAATAAATAGAGAAGAGAAGAAGAAGAAGCAGCACGGAGAGGCTTGTTCTGAAGATGAGATGAGAGGAATCCGTGAGGTGAGCTACATACCTTGATTTATCAAAGGGTAAAATTGGGTTTTCTATAAAATGTTTGGCCAATTTGGTAATTGAGGACAGTCTCTCAACGATAATATTTATGAAAGTAAAAGTTCGGAAGAACTGTGGTGTGTTAAAGTGAAGTTGCTTCACATTTTAAAAAGTAGCATTTTCCAAAAAACAAGTTTTATTTGGTTTACCAAATGCATATATTATATATTTGGTTTCGAAAAGCACTTTTTGCTCTTGAAAATTGCAAACAAACGGGCACTTAATACAAGTGTACAACAACACCATAAAATGATAAATTTTAGATCCCAAAAAGAGATCCACATAAGTTTAATCCGTTTTATGCAATTCTTAATTTCAACAAATAAAAAAATTATATGACGTGGGGGTTTCGTTTGTGGGTGTCATATTCACTTGTGCATATAATATAAAAGACAAGTAGGCTTTAAAAAACTACACTATAGACCATATCTAAACATATATATTTTATAAACATATATAGGTGATAATTCTTTTTAATTTTTCGAAATAATTAAAAGGTAATTTTCGACATAAACTCATCGATTTCACATCACAAAACATACTTGTTAAAGTGCTATTACTCGAACAGCTCAGTTCTTAGCCGGCATCATGTGACAATTCAAACAAAAGTAAAGAAGAAAGAAAAGAATACAAAAGCATTACATCAGGACATCTAAAACAGTTTGATAATAAGATCCAGTTTCAAAGGTGGGGACTGTGAACAGCGTTCACTAGTCGCCAAAATCGATAAGCCCACATTTGTTTTATGCCCAAATTTCCATGTTCACACCCCAAACAGCCTGGAAAACTTTGAATAATGAATATGGTGCGAAAATTATTGGTACTGTAGTAGATCCCACCAATATTTATGGTTATGGGCGCTGTCCTTGTATGCGTAACTTCGCGCGAGTTCAGATCTTGACTTTTAGCATAAACAAAATTTCTATGAATTCAAAGACTTTTGGACAAGAATCTGGTGGAATCTTCCCTCATTTGCTTGAGAGATTCAGTGCATTCACCAGCACAATATCTTTTATTAAATTTGGGATCATGTTCGGTGCATTAGCACACCGATCACATGTTAGAATACAGATACATATTCATGTTTATATCATAATGTCCATGATTTATATTAATTCTTCATCTCTTATTGTAATAATTGAATTATCAAAAACTTTAGGATAAAGCTAATTCAATGACATGGTTGGAATAATCAATAAACCTTGAATATAATTGATAGAAAGATGTACAATATTGATTAGTATCACATATAATAAAAAATAAAAAATAAAAAATTTAATCGAAAAACATATTCTTAACTTTATTATGGAATTTTTTAAATTTTAGCCATTTATTTTGAAAAGAATTGGTATTGACGTATTGGAATTCTATATCACAAATAATTTAAGTGGACATCAAAATCTAATCTACCTGAAAAAGATGATATGATATGAGAAATCCAGCTTCTAGTCTTTGCTGAATACAATTTATATATATGCGTATGCGCGCACCTTATTTCATTTAATCATTTTGACAAAATAGTCAAAATCATGCTTAGATGACAACAGAAGTGGATCCTACATATTTGATATTTCAAATAAAAACACCTTGGCAACGGGAGCTTCTTTTGACCATGAAAATATAATTTTGAATCATCCAAGTATCCAATCACCACAAAAAAAAAAAAAAAAAAAAAAAAAAAAAAAAAAACCCATCTAAAAGCATACAATTGTATTCTCTATATAACTAGTGGTGTCCTAAATCTACACCCTCTGTGAAGGTCTTTGGGGTAGAGCTACAACCTTGAAGACCCACCAAAGATGGCAAACTCTTCAGTTGTTCCATCGGCATACCTTCAAGGCACACTTCCAGCCGTGCCTGAATGGCTAAACAAAGGAGACAATGCATGGCAGATGGTATCTGCAGCACTAGTTGGCATGCAAGGCATGCCTGGGCTAGTGATTCTCTATGCAGGCCTGGTGAAGAAGAAATGGGCTCTAAACTCAGCTTTCATGGCTCTATTTGCCTTTGCAGCTGTAATGCCTTGTTGGGTATTGTGGGCTTACAAGATGTCATTTGGTGAAAAGCTTCTTCCATTTTGGGGTACAGCTGGCCTTGCTGTTTCTCAAGACCATTTGATACTACAAACAGTTTTACCCTCCACACAGTATAAAAATATTACTCCTGCAGCTACACCCTTATACCCTACAGCTACTATGGTGTTCTTCCAGTATGCCTTTGCTGCTGTGACTGTGATTTTGCTTGCTGGTTCAGTTCTGGGTCGGATGAGTATCAGAGCTTGGATGGCTTTTGTACCACTATGGATCACTTTCTCTTACACAGTTGGTGCATTCAGTGTATGGGGTGGTGGCTTCCTCTTCCAATGGGGTGTCATGGATTATTCAGGTGGTTATGTTGTCCATTTAGCTTCTGGTGCAGCAGGATTCACAGCAGCTTATTGGGTAAGGAAATCTTTATATTTCATTGGCAATTGAGAGATTCCATTTAACATTAAGATTTTAATATTTAATGGATTTAACGAAGTACAAAGTGCCATGTTATTTAATTTTTGTTTCAACAATAAATTATTTAAAATTTTAAATGATGTGACATTAGATACATAATACATCTTTAGATTTATAAATATTGGGTTACATTAATTAGCACGAAGTTGTTAATGAATTATCAGTTTTGACACAATTTTTATTGGAAATATAAAAAGTTGTCAAAATAATTAATTCTATTTTTTTTTCAAATAAAAAATTTTAATTCTAAAAATGTTTATTAAACAAATATCATTAGGGCATCTATTACCTTTTCCCATAAATATTTAGTATGAGCCATGATCTATTTTTAAAGATATTAATTTTGGAATTGTGTGAAATTTTAAATGAATGAATATGGATTATGATCCTAGTCTAATAACTAGGATATTGTGTGGGGTGTAATTTTTATTTAAGGGGCAATGTTGAAAGATACTTTGTTTAACTCTCAATTTCAGCCATTAAAATAAATTGCATATGACATAATATTGCACTGATGATCATAATCCATGTAAGGGTGTACGAATTTATGCAAAGTAGTCAATAGTGTAGCATCCAATGAATCAAATTATTCAACGAAAATAAGTAGTAGCTTTGACTTTCGCTTGGTCTTCACTGTAGGTTGGACCAAGATCGAGGGAGGACCGAGAAGAATTCCCACCTAACAATCTATTACTAGCACTTGCTGGTGCTGGAATTCTTTGGATGGGATGGACTGGTTTCAATGGTGGAGATCCTTTTTCTGCCAACGTGGATTCCTCTATGGGAGTTCTCAACACTCACATTTGTGCAGCCACCAGTCTGTTGGTATGGACATGTTGGGATGTGTTATTCTTCAAGAAACCATCTGTGATTGGAGCCATCCAGGGAATGATAACTGGGTTGGTCTGTATAACTCCTGGTGCAGGTGAGAACATTCTTATAAGAGAATTTTCCCCCTTACATATTAGTAAATTCACAACAAATAAATTTCATCATTGCTAAGTTCGTAGGCAGTGCACAAAATTTCTACGTTTGCAAGATTTGAGTTGGTCAAAGAAATAATGCTGGGTTGGCCAGTAACTGTTGGGTCCACCACAAACAGTTGACAAACTCAATAATTGTGAAACCTATTTTCTTGTAAAAAATGTTGTATCATTATTGCTTTCATATACCATAAAAATAAAAAATAAATAAAAAAAGTCAAAATTGAAGTTATTATCAATTTTCGTTATATAAGATTTACGAGTAGATGTAATAATGAATGTGATTGATATCACTTTAAAACATAATAAATAAATGTCTCAAAATTTTTTTTTTTTTTTTTATTGATGATACATCAGCTTAAAATTTATGATATTCTAAAAATTATGCTATGCCGATACTTTATTCAATTTTCTCCACATTCTCAAACTTTCCGCAATTCACAGGTCTTGTTCAAGGTTGGGCTGCCCTGGTAATGGGAATAGCTTCAGGGACTATTCCATGGTACACAATGATGGTTTTGAGCAAGAAGCTACCATTTTTGCAAAAGGTTGATGACACCCTTGGTGTCTTTCATACTCATGCTGTTGCAGGAACCTTAGGTGGAGCTCTTACTGGACTCTTTGCTCATCCATACCTCTCGAGCCTGTTCCTACCTGTCCCCAATTCAAAAGGGTCCTTCTATGGTGGTAGGGGGGGAGTTCAATTTTGGAAGCAGTTGGTAGCAGCAGCTTTTATTATAGGTTGGAATGTAGTAGCTACATCCATCATACTCAATGTCATTAGACTAATAATACCCCTTCGAATGACCGATGAAGAGATCGAGATTGGGGATGATGCAGCTCATGGAGAAGAAGCCTATGCTCTTCAAGGGCAAGGACGAAGGGAAAAATTTATTCAAAATGGTAAGGGTAATGCTCAGATTGAACTTGAAGAACCCTGATTCTATTGTTGGACTAAAGGAAATGTAAAAACATTCATTAGCAATTTTATAGACCGCATAAGAGATTGAAAAATGAAAGGCACATATTAAATGTTGTAGATAAGCTACTTAAACACGCATATGAACTAAAGGTGGGGAAATTACAATTGTTGTTCAAGGAATTTAGTTCCCTTTATTACATTCATGAATTCTATAACACAATGCAAAAGGTGAACTTTGAATGAAGCACCAAAAGATATTCTGCATGCTTGCAATTTTGGGTTTCACACCTTGTTCTATAGACCATTGCCTTGATAAAGCACATTTTAACCAATTCAAATTGTTCCTAGTCCTGAGTTACTTTTGTTGATTATGATGATGAGGTTGAGGAATTCTAGCTTCCAACTTCAGAGTCAAAGGTTTTACATTTGGTTGTTAACTAAGACAGCATTGCTATTGTTGCTATTTCAATTGGAGTGCTCTAACAACCTAGAGAGGACTTCCTGACATAAAATAAAGAGGTAAGAGAAGCCCTTTATTAGGTTTGACATCTCGTCTTCTCCCTGTAGATGAGAACGACAGATGACAAAGATGTCACACATTCCATAATCAATCTCACAAATACTTCATTAAACCCAAATTAAGTTCCTCATAACAACTTGCAGAAAAGTTTCCAAATTATCATTTAAAATAAGCTATTAATTTGCAAGTCCAATTTTACTGCCATTAACCCATCTTTCACTTTTCTTGATTTGAAAAGCTATGTAACATTTCTGGCACTACCACCTCATTTTCTGTAAATAATTTTCCGGGAATGAAGGATGAGAGGTCTTAATCTTGACACTAAGAGATTAATAGAGTAATAGGTCTTAATCAAGATTGAGCAATGGTCTTCTACCATATTACAAAGACTAATAGACTTGAAATGATTTAAAAGAGGTAGTGTTAGGTAACCTAGGTTGGCCGAATATATATATATATATATATATATATATATTTATATAGTAACAAAGTAATTGGATTAGTGATATGGTTCCCTTTCCTTTACACACAAATAATGAAAGGGAATAACATTAGACACGGCAAAATAAGTTAGAATTTTCTAACCCAACCCGACATGAAAAATACCCGATTCGAACCCAATTTTTTTGACCCGAAGCAAAAATGGGTTGACTCGTGACCCAACTCATTTAAAAAAATTTTGGGTAAAAAAAAAAAAAATTAAGACAATATTGGTTTAATTGTTTGTTGTGAGCTTTAAGGAAACAATTAATTGAGACATTTATATAACTGCATGCAAATGAATTGAAAGATGAATGGTTGATCATTCTGTAATGAGTAAAGATTTTTAGATATTAAATAGCAAAGTACATGCCAAGATAATTTGGTTATAGTAGAGTTAAAAACATAGATTTAAAATTGTAGACATATGTGAGAAACATTCATAAGTGTGAAAATAGTAAAGCCAAAGTATCAAATTAGCATAAATTATGAATGCTTAGACCTATTTTTTAATGATTTGTGTCCAAAATAAACGGCTTTTCAGAATAAATTATGATATTTTCTAGAGTATGTGTTGCTTAACAATGATATGATATTCATAAAAGAGACCATGTATAAATAATTAAACAATCAAACTTTAATGTATATTCTCAAATTGAAATAGAGTATAAATAATTAAACAATTAAACTTTAATGTATATTCTCAAATTGAAATAGAGTGTCAACCACAATTGATAATAAATTATAAAATTAATTTTCAAGATTGTAAACTTGTTATATGTTTTTATTCTTTGTCAAATGAGTTATCCAATAAGTCATTTGTAATTTTGTTTTATATTTTGGGATATTGATATTGTGTAGAAATAAAACTATTGAATAAGTATTAATAAGTTTAACTGAGTTCATTCTTGATATAAGTGTTGAATTCAAAGTAATGCATTTTACATCAAGTAGTTTGTTGCATAACTTTCCAAATGGCAAATACACGTTGTTTTCTTTATATATAATAATAATAATAATAATAATTCATGTGAAAAATATGGGTAAACCCAACCCGACCTGATTGAATCCGTTTTTAACCAACTTAAAATGACCCGTTTTAACTCATAACTTGATTGACCCGATCCGGAACTGACCCACTCGTTCGCCATGTCTAAATGACATTGACCAAATCATGCTTAGTTGAAAACAAAAAGTGGGTCCTACATATTTCAGATAAAATAAAACACCATGACAAAGGGAACTTTCTTTTTTTTTTATTGCATTACAAAGGGAACTAAAGCATATACTTGCATAGTATTATTCTTTTATAAATTTATATAGCTATATGTGTCCCGTATCTGTAGCCTCGAGCTTAAGCTTTTGGGAATCTATAGCATTAGTGAAGGTTTTGGGTGTTTACCAACAAAAAAGAAAAGAAGAATAAGGTTTTGGGGTCAAAGGCAACAAGATTGAAGACCCACCAACCAACAATGGCTAACGCTTCAGTTGTTCCATCGGCATACCTCCAAGGCCTCACTCCTGCTGTGCCTGAATGGCTAAACAAGGGTGACAATGCATGGCAGATGATATCTGGAGCACTGGTTTGCATGCAAGGCATGCCTGGGCTAGTGATCATCTATGCAGGGCTAGTAAAGAAGAAATGGGCTCTAAACTCAGCTTTCATGGCTCTATTTGCCTTTGCAGCTGTAATGCCTTGTTGGGTACTATGGGCTTACAATATGTCATTTGGTGAAAAGCTCCTTCCATTTTGGGGCAAAGCTGGGCTTGCTGTTTCTGAAGACTTTTTAAACTCACAAACCATCTTACCCTCTACACAGTACAAAAATATAACTTCAGCAGCTACACCCCTGTTCCCCATGGCTACTATGGTTTTCTTCCAATATCCCTTTGCAGCTGAGACTGTGATACTGCTTTGTGGGTCAGTTCTGGGTCGAATGAGCTTCAGAGCTTGGATGGCCTTTGTACCACTGTGGCTCACTTTCTCTTACACTGTTAGCGCATTCAGTGTTTGGGGTGGTGGCTTCCTCTTCCAGTGGGGTGTCATGGATTATTCAGGTGGTTATGTTGTCCATGTAGCCTCTGGGGCAGCAGGATACACAGCAGCTTATTGGGTAAGGAAATCGATCCAATACAAGATCCTTTTCATATCTTATTTGGTGGATATAACAGCCTAATTTTAAATTACATTGTACAGTATATACTTTTAGAATCCATTTCAAATTGATTCCCTCCATTTGAAATTGATCAATTTCATGGTTAATATTAGATATTATAAATTCAAAGGGAAAAATTATACTCTATATCTAAAATTAACCCATTTATGATTAATATTAAATGTTAGAAGTTTTAAATAGTATAGATTACCATGTCATTTAAATGTGAAATAGACTCTTCAATTCTAATGAAATGAAAAATATTTTCAATGTCAACTCTTTACACTATGATGAAATGTATCCTCCACTTAAAGTGAGATGGAAATCATTTATAAATAAAATGGATGACCTCTGTATCCACCAATCACAGTAAGTAGTAACATTGACTTGCTTGGTCTTCCCTGTAGGTTGGACCAAGATCGAAGGAGGACAGAGAAGAATTCCCACCTAACAATCTATTACTAGCACTCACAGGTGCAGGAATTCTTTGGGGGGGATGGACTGGTTTCAATGGTGGAGATCCTTTTGCTGCCAACGTAGATTCCTCCATGGCTGTTATCAACACTCACATTTGTACAGCCGCTAGTCTCTTGGCATGGACATGCTTGGATGTGATATACTTCAAGAAACCCTCTGTGATTGGAGCTATCCAGGGGATGATGACTGGATTGGTCTGTATAACTCCTGGTGCAGGTGAGAACATTTCATAAGAAAATTTGTCACCTTATACATATACATCAGGAAAATGTTTAATCCACTATAATTTTTACAATAGATTAACATAACAATGAATGTAAAGGGTAAAACTTACATATAATTCCTTCTAAGTGCAGTGGATTAGGCTCTCCAAATAAATTCAAACAAGAAATTGCATTGAATTCAATTGTCTTTGAAAACGATAACATTGTATGAACTGCACCTAATTTTTTTCTACAAGTCAATGATTGAGTTAACTTTTTTTATGATTGATGGCTAATCATCTTGTAAGTTTTATATAGTAAAATTTGTAGCATCCTCTCTATACCTTATTCATTTTCTCATTCTCAAACTTTCCCCTATCCACAGGTCTTGTTCAGGGCTGGGCTGCACTGGTAATGGGTATAGCTTCTGGGACTATTCCATGGTACACAATGATGGTTTTGAGCAAGAAGCTGTCATTGCTGCAGAAGGTTGATGACACCCTTGAGATCTTTCAAACTCATGCAGTTGCAGGAACCTTGGGTGGAGCTCTTACTGGACTCTTTGCTCACCCATACCTCTGTAGCATGTTCCTAACTGTCCCCCTTTCAAAAGGCTCTTTCTATGGTGATGATGGGGGAGTTCAGTTTTGGAAGCAGTTGGTGGGGGCCGCTTTTATAATAGGTTGGAATGTAGTAGCTACGTCCATCATACTCAATGTCATTAAACTTCTAATACCCCTTCGGATGACTGACGAAGATATCAAGATTGGGGACGATGCAGTTCATGGAGAAGAAGCTTATGCTCTTCAAGGGCAAGGACGAAGGGACCTAACTATTCAAAATGGTAGTTGTACTGTCCTGATTGAATAACCCTGATTCGATTGTGGACTAAAGGAAATGTACAAACATTCATTGGCAATCACATGTACCACATAAGAGATTGAAAAAGGAAAGCAGAGATCAAAACTTGTAGAAAAGCAACTTAACCATGCCAAGGAAATTGCAAATGAACCAAAGGTGGGTAAATTACAATTGTTCTTCAAGAAATTTAGTTCCCTTACATTCATGAGTTCTGTAACACAATGCAAAAGAACTTTGAATGAAGCACCAAAAGAAAATATATATTATTCATTCTTTCAAATTTACGTTCCACACCTTGTTCTATAGACCATTGCTGTAAAGCACATTTTAACCTAATCAAATTTTTCCCAATCCTCAGTTACTTTTGCTGATGATGATGAGGTTGGGGCATTCAAGCTTCCAACTCCAGAGTCAAAGGTTTCCCATTTGGTTGTTACTGAGACAGCATTGCTATTGTTGATATTTGGATTGGAGTTTCTGGCCTTCAGGCTGTCAAGTTTCTCCACAAAGTTTTGGACACGACGTACCTGTCCAAGGAAGTTAAGAGATGATGCAGCAGCCTTACAACAACAAAGCCTTAATCCAAAATTCTTTGAGATCGGCTATGGATCCTCAATAAATTAATTAGGGACAGTCACATGTATTCTTTTCTTCCATTGTATTCTACCTGAAGTCATACTCTCTAATACTTCCTTAAATGACATGTCCTTTTTTATTGCTTCTATGAATGTTATTTTTGGTCTTCCTCGAGCCTTCAAATATTTAAATTCAAGGCTATTCAAGCAAGTTCATAGTTCCATAAAAGCTTAAAACCTAGCCACAACAGTTTTACATGCCCATTCCACTAGTTGCAAGAACCAAATTTTTAACAAAGTGTTAGATGAATCAAACCTATCAGAAATATACAGTCGCTTTGGTTCACAACAATAAACTTCATTCATTTAGAGAAAAAATGACGTGACTTCCAGTTTCATGTGTCCTAGACACAATTCTACCACGAAGGATAGAGAGTCTTACTGAATCTAATAATGTGACCATCAAGTAATCAATCAGAAATACAGAGTTAACATATATCGTGGGCAATAGCCATATCATAGAACTTGAAGACAGGTATTGGATCTCTTGCCAGATCATCATTATAAAAAAATGCAAAGAAGCAAAAATGCTACTGCAACAAATAGAATACATACAGCATATATATAATACACATCCAAAGATTTTAGCCCCCCATCCCAAAGAGAAAATAAAGGATTAGCCTGGGATGAAGATAAGATTAATCTTCACAGTCCAATTTGCCAGCAAGTGTAATAGTTTGTTCGTGATTGCACCAATTACTTTTTTAAAAATAAATAAATAATAAAATTTTATCAGAATGGAGGATATACTTCATGTACACAGGATGATTACACAAAATTCTCCTAAAAAATTACATAAACACCACTTGTGTTGCACCAATTACAACTAATTCCAACATTTAATGCAACAATGGCTCACTATTAATTCCACTAATGTGGAGACCGGAGAACCCATTATCAGAACCTTGGAGTAGCCGTTCTCAACAAGTTGAAACAGAATTACTAGCTCTAAAATGCAATGAAAAGTATTGAACTAAAAAAATATTTACGACTAATACAAAATGACTTTAAACTGGTGTAGGTTTCTTTTTGGTGGTCATTGTTGCTTACAAAAATGGCTATTATTAATTCTTTCAATATTTCTTTTTCCTAAGTCATTCAATAGAAGTCTTCTGAAACATATACACACATTTTCTATATGTTTCAAAGCACATCTTCAGATGCATGGCACAACATAATATAGGATATGAGATGAAATACACATTAGCAACAAGGATCACATGAAGTGCATCATTTTATATGTTGACTGAATCACAATAAAATAAAAAATAAAAAATTATCATCATGACTTAAGAATTTTTAATCCACAAGTAAAAACATAGTAACATTTCTACTGACAACATAGAATACTAACCTCAGCCTTCCGTTGCATTTTTGCTTCTCCTTCAGCCTCAATGCCATCCAATTTCAGTAATTGCCTCATAAGCAACTCCGTCAATACAACAAATTCTTTCTCCTCAACTTTTGTCCCACCATTCACAGCCCCTTCCAAGGCAGCCACCTATGCAAAATAAAATAACCTAAGTGAGTCTCAGTTGTATGCAGCCTTCAACAATAAGTGGTTTCAAAGGAGATATGGACTCACCCTTTCCGAAAGCTTATCAACCTCTGCTCTGACTCCTGCAACTGCTTCACACGCCTTTGAAATCTCATTATTTTTTCGTATCTCCTCAAGCTTCCTCTCTTTGCTTGCAGGGTTCTCCAAAAGCAAAATCTTCGACCTATCCTTCACACCTGCAATGTGGAGATGCTCCTCATCCTCTTTCTCTTTTCCCCTGAACAAGAGTCTCTGGTCTTTAGCCTCTAAACCAGTTTTCTGGACAACAGCGTTCTTTATATCCCCTGTCATTAACGAAACACTTAACGCAAACATATATAAACTTCAATCAGAATAGATTATAGTTCACACTGGTCACCTAGCAGGTTTCAAGTTATAGTTTTACACAGACATACACCAGTGCATAAAAATAAACATTTGCACTCAGAAAAATAATGATATATATAAAACCATAATCAACTAGAAGAAAATACAGATTAGCAATTAAAAATTAAGAAAACCATTAAAAAAAATTATGCAGCAGAAACTTTCCAAGAAAATATACATGGAAACGAGTCGAAGGGCACATCTAACTTTTGCGTACGATTGTTAGTACACCAGTTTTAGGGACTACATGAGTGTAGAAGAATTCAGTACGCAATTCTCACCTCTCTTACCATTATGAGAATTTCTAGTACGATACTGAAAGTTTTCACAAGAAAAAATACAATAAAATCATGATAATAAGAGCACTACATCTTACAAGATAAGCCTTACAAACCAATATGTCAACTTTTTTAAACACAAAACAAAAAAGTAATTAATTAATTAATTTATGTTGCCTTGTGGCATCATCACATTCATTGCTAGCTCAGTTTGTAGGTCATTTGTTGTACAATTAGTATTTCCTTTGACATTTTCCTTTCACAAAGAGTGCCACTGGGGACTGAAAATTTTACTTCATAAACATTACATATTAGATACAATAAGGAAAATGCTAACGCTACTATCAATTGTTCTACAAAAACCTTACAAATTGATGTGTCAATATGCGCGATTGGTGCCATATCAACAACATAGAATACATTTTTCATTTACTTATTTTTTCATGTTTAAAAAAAAGTGATGATGAGATAATCATCTTGGCAAAAATTAGACAACAATTAGAAACTAATGTGGACTCTTTGATTGTGCTTTGACTTTGATTAAATTAAGTTTTAACTCTTCGTTCTAAACATACACACAAAATGACCATATAAAGACCATTTTGTTTCTCTCCTAAAAAAAAAAAAAAAAAAAAACCATTTTGATTAAATTAAAATTAATTTACTTTAGACTTTAAGAAAATTTTGATACCAGTTGTCTAAAAAAATCCGTTAAATTTTCCCATTTACTAAAAAAAGTACACAAAAAATACGAGCTTGAGTACATATCAGAGCTAACAATAATGTCAAATCTCAACACTTCAAATTCTCTTAGCATAAATTAATAAATAAAACCCACAAAAAAATACAAAAATATAAATACAAAGGAAGAGAATAGAAGAAGAAGCTTTTACCAAAAGTAGAATGGGCCGGAACATGGAGCACGTGGTGGGCCGGGCCGTGGCAGACGGTGACCTTGATGGTGGGCCCACCTGTGGATTCAGCAGCTGGGGCAGAGGCACCATCATCAACGACGACGTCGTCTCGCTTCTGAACTAACATGCCGCCAGGTCTCATCTCCCAATCGATCTCCTCATTTTCCTCGACGTGAGACGACGCCGTTGGCTGCTTCTGGTTCGAGCTCTTCCTCATCTCGATTCGAATCGAACAAAGAATCCCAGAATGGATAGATAGAGAAATAGGAAAAGTCTAGGCCTTTTTTGGGATGTTGATATGAGAGCTTTCTGTGCAAAACAGTGACTGGGCTTGGACTTTGGAGTATGAGAAAAAACGGGGTTCGAGAGAGAGATCGGAGAGAATTGTGAAAGCGTTTTTTTTATATATGGAACGGTTGGTCGTTTGAGAAACTAGAATATGTGGATGACCTTATTTGTTTATTTCCTTTTTGTTTGTACTTTGTACCGCGCATATAAATTATAATAATATGTGGTCGGCTCCGACCCAATAATGGATTCTCACCAAAACCGGTGAAAAAGACAACTATTGAGATTGATAAAATCCTAGTTAAAAAAATTGTTGTATATTTGATTTGATTTTTTTTTTTTTTTTAAGATAATAATAAAATAGAAGTTATTATAACCATCATGCGGATGAATAATGTTTTACGTGTTAAATGGATTTGCTACGTGTGTCAACAAAGTTACCTTGGTTTCATAAATTATATATTTGTTAAGTGATTTAGATCTTCTAGATTTTCTATGGTACTTTACTAAATAGATTTCCTTAAATCTTAATCATTCTTTAATGATTTAATGGTTTAGATTCTGTCATGTCAGCATTTCACTAACAATAATCTAAATTGTTTTGTTTGTAATATTATTTTATTATTTTAAAAATATTGTTAGCGGAATGCTGACATAGTAGAATTTAGACCATTAAACTATTAAAGAGTGGTTAAGATTTGAGGAAATCTACTAGTAGAATACGCTAGGAAATCTAGAGGATCTGAATCCTTGTTAGGTTAGTATTTTTCTTTTATCTATTAAATTAGAATAATGACTTTTTAAAAATATTTTAAAGTTAACAATTTTAAGACAAAAGTCAAACATTTAAAAAAAAATCTTTTACTTTTTTTTTTTTTTTTTTCCAATGAATGCCTTTTTTTTTTTTTTTTTTCCTAAAAAAATGCTTTATCTTTTGGAAAGTTGGTGAATCAAATTAAAGAAATAATAGATTTTAAATGCCTAGAGTTTAGCCACATTCAAAAATATTAAAATGTATATACTATAAATTTCTTTTTTATATTGTTATTTCTTTCACGTAATTATCTTTATGTTTGTTCTTGTCAAAGGACTTGTAACTCAATCAGTTGATATTTTTTAGTATTTTCAATAGAGATAATCAAGATTTAAAACCTCCTTCTCCTATTGTAATTAAAAAAATAAAATAAAATAAAATAAAAATCTCCATGTTCTCATATTTCCAAAAATTAAATTAATCAAAACCATAATTTATAAAAGATAACTTGTGATCTCAACTACTTCTTGCTTCCAAAAAAAAAAAAAAAATTCATATTTGTAAACAATAGCCATTCGAGCAAAGTATAAGACATGAATAAATAATAATAATAAATAGATAAGGGAAGTTTACAATTAGAAAAAGAAAGCAATGATTTTATTTATTGAAATATTATAATTTTTTTGAGGAGATATTATAATTTCTTAATGGAAAAAGGTTATTAAAAAATTACATATCTTCCTAATGGAAAAAGAATAATAAATTTAAACCAAAGCATTAAACTAAGTATATTCTTGTCTTTTTTTTTTTTTTTTTTTTTTTTACAAGATAAAATTTCCACTCTAACCTAATCTAAATGTATATATGTGTAAATCTCCTTCCTGAAGACTTGAACTCTAACCCTTACCTTCCACACTCTACAAACATTTATTTTTGTGGAGTGAACACGGCACCAAAAGTGCACTGTGGTGTATATTCTCGTCTCTTAATTTAATCTTTAATTTACTTTTTTGAAGTAGATAATACCTTCTTCTTTCTTTTGTGTTAAAAAGATGATTCATTAAAACAAAGTAACCAAACACAACTCCATCAAGACAGAGCCTGTTACAATACAAACCATCCAAGTCTTTCCTAAAGATTTCCAACACGTCTACAGGCGAACGATTAAAAGCACAATAATCTAATTGATGTTCAGCTCCCTTCCTTGCCATCATGTCTGCGCAACAATTAGCTTGCCGAAAGCAATGACGAATCTGAACTTGCTAGAAGTGAGTCAACAGCTACTTACAGTCATCAAAAATATGGGAAATTATATTGTTTACATAGTCTGGTTTTGTCAAAGCATCCACAATCACTAGCATCCAACTCAACTACCAGGCATTGAATATTCAAATTTTTACATAAGACTAGCCCGCCCCTCATCCCCCACATTTCTGCTACAAAACTACTTGTAGTCCCAATATATCTCGACAAACCAGCAATCCATTCTCCTTGTTCATCCCTCACAGCTCCTCCACATCCGGATCTCCTCGAGTTGCCAATACTTAAACCATCAGTATTCAATTTTTTCCAACCACTTGGAGGTCTCTCCCACCGAACCCTCTTAATTACGCTTCGAGTGGACTGCCTAGGCAAAGGAACACAATGCATGAACTCCACAACTTGACTGTTAATGACGGATGGCAGGTTCGGGTTTGGGTTTTTCCCATTGAAAACCAATTGGTTCTTGCTCTTTTATATTAAACATACCACAAAGGGGAAAAGTAACCTCCAATGAGGCTTGCCCCGAATAAAATTGTTGTTTGCTTTCCCATTTGTGCTCAACCAGTTTTGGAGATTGGAATTCCAAAACCCCTGATTCCGAGTCTCCATTCCTAACTGAATCCACATAGCCATGACCCTTGAACAGTCCCTAAGAGCATGTAGTACGTTTTTTTCTTCTTTAATGAAAAATAAAATCCTTTTTACTGTTTTATCTTTTTCGAAAATTCAAAGTATTTACATCTTGTACTTTGTTCTTTTTTTTTTATATACATCTTGTACTTTGTGATGTTGCCATTTACTACACTTTTCTCGAGTTCTGATGAAACTTGTGGTTTAGGAGTTGAAAACTAGTACGCAGTTAAGGGTAGGCAATGGCCCAGCCCATAAACAATGTCTATTGGGCCTTCAATGAATTGGACAGATGGCCTGAACCTTTAAGAAGTATTGGACTTTTAACAAGTTTTTAATGGGCTTAAAAAATTTAATACTATAAAAAAAATCATATATCACAAAACATAAATTGTAAAATTGAACCATAAAAGATGCTTCAAAAATCATTGAGTAATTTTTATTGATTGGAATAAATTAGTATTAATGATACCTGTATTTGTATATAATTAATTACAAATATTAACTATAACTCTATAAGTGTATGAATATATGAAAGAGTTAAAAATAATGAGAGGTGAAAGTAGTCTACAGAGAGTTTGATATATATATATTTTTTTTAGGAAATTTCAACTGACGTTCACTTCTGATGATAACTTTTTATCTTCAAATCAAGACATCAATTGGTTTTTTGGTGTAAGTGAAAATTGAATTTCAAATCTCTTGTTCAATCATCAGATTTTATCAATTGAGCTAACTATAATCTACTAAAAAACTTGATATTTGAAAGAAAATTTTAACAGTGATAATCCTTTTTTATATATTAAAAAAAAAAAAACTATAGAATATATGTTAATAATGCATAACTTAAGAGTCTCTTCTCCTTCACATCACTAGTAGGCTAATCTAATGAGCGCCTGTGGGTAGAAAATGGTTAGGTGTATGTTGTTTAATTTACCGTGATAGGGAAAAAAAATGTAAAGGAGCAAAATTCAATTGGGCCCACATTTATTTTCCGACCAATTCAAGTGAAAATGAATGAAAATCTTATGACTAGTTTGGACGGAAGGAAGAATAGAGAAGTAGAGAAGAATTAATCAAAAATTAGCCATAAATCTCCACTCAAAATATGTTATTTAACTTTTCATAGTTATTAAATTTATATTTTTACCCACACATTTGGTTATTGAATTTATATTTTTGCCCACAAATTTCTATCCCTCTCTCTGCATGATCAGGACATAAAATTAAAACAATTTTTCCCCCATTTCCCTTTCTTTTGTCACCAAATGGATGAATTCTTCCCCTTTTATTTTATTTTATTTTTTTCCTCTTTTCCTTCTTATTTCCAAAGATAAATGTTTTCTTTTCCCTTTCTTTCTCATTTCCTATCCATGCAGACAAACAAAAAAGTGAATTTTGGTTTGGTCTACCTGAAAGTGTTTACCCCATTTCCATTATCTTCTTTCTCATTTCCTATCCATGCAACCAAATGGGACAAACAAAAAATTGAATTTTGGTTTGGTCCACCTGAAAGTGTTTCCCCCATTTCCATTATCTTCTTTCCAACACGTAAAGCAAAGAAAAGATTTTACATCCTCTCTTTATTCCTTTCCTTCAATTCCTCTCTCCTTCCATCCTAATGAAGTGCCAGGGCAATTTTTACATCACTAAGCATGGATGCACAGCGAATTTCAATTACTTCACAATTTTTTTGATTTAGTAAATTGTGATTGATATACAATAAAAATGATATTAATAAATATTTAGTGTGAATATGATATTGTTATTAAAAAAAATGTGAATATGATATTGTACTAGTCAGAGTCTTAAAACTTAAATATTGTAAAAAATATATATTGTCTATAATATTTACATTTTCATTTTCTTCTTTCTTACACTTTAACCATATAAAGAATTTCTCTCTTTATTCCTTTCCTCTCATTCCTCTCTCTCTCCTTCCATCTTAATGAAGTGTTAAAGAGTTGCCAGGGCTATTTTAACATCACCGAGTACGGATGCACAACAAATTCAACGACTACTTCCACAATTTTTGAGTTAATGAATTGTGATTGATGTAATTTTTGAGTTAGTGAATGAGGTAATGAATTGTGATTGATATATAATAAAAATGATATTAATAATATTAAAGAAAATTCAATGTGCATGGATGCATGTGAACTACTTAATTCCAACTTAAATATTGTGAAAAAAAAAAAAAAAACAGTTAATGTCTATAAGGTATTTATATACCAATTCCTATAACACTTCTACTAATCAATTGCTTACGAGGAAGTACAATAGGGCAAAAATGTCACCAAAATGTTAGAAGAGATTAAAAGTTAAATGTAAAAATGTGTTTCATCAGTGACACTAGTGATACTTAACACTTGTATATGTTGCACAAACAGAATTGAGGCCAGATGTATTTAATATCAAAGGTATAACATCCAATGCAATAAGATTAGAAGACAAAACCAGCACTAATTAATACGTATTAGCATATTGCAACCACTGCTCGCTCTAAGCCAATACTGCAACCACCGCTTGCTCACTTTAGTGTGATGATCATTCTACAAGTATCATTTCACAAATATAAGTGCTTGCTCACTTTAGTGCGATGATCACTTTACAAGTATCACTTCACAAATATAAATATTTGTGAGGTGTAGAGGGCAAAAATCAGATTCAAGTCTCTAAGAAGGAGACTCCCATATATACACTAAAATTAAACTATGGTGGAATTTAAAAACGTATTGCACCAAATCTCAATTCAACAAGCCTATATTATAAATATATACATGAAAAAGTTGTCATAAACTGATCAAAGTGGCTTTGAGATGGGGCATGTAGCAAGTTGAGATGGCTGGCTTGATGGTGATCTTGTACTTGTATTGAACTCATGGTCGTGGTCGTGGTCACGGTCTAGAAGGTTGCATGTCGTTGCGCGTACTAAGGGCAAGAAACGCAGTGGTATATGCCATAATAACCTTTCTTGGGCTTGACCATAGACAAGCTTATGTGCAAGATTGTTCTGGACTGCCTAAATTGTGTGGAGTACTAGATTAACAAGAAAATTCCAAAACCTGCTTCAGAGGCTGCATTAGAGTTTTTGGAATGCTCATAGCTTCCTCAATGACACCGGCGGCATTTAAGTTTTGGGCTTTTGGGTTTTGATTTTGGGGAAGGAGAGGGTTGCATGAAAGAATCTGAAAAGAGAGTGGAGGGCATCAAGTGTATATATATATATATATATATATATTACCGGTAGCGGTTTAGGCGGCCTAATGTTGATGAGTGACTGGCTTGCCGGTGGATGATGGTCTGACACTCCAACGATTCTTTCTCAATCTCCTTTTTTTCTGTCTTTGTTCTGAGGAAGAAGATGTTTTGGTGAAAGAAAGGGTATGTTTTGGTGAAAGAAAGGGTAGCATCGTGAAAGAGAAGGCAGAGCATAGGGGGTTTTAGAAAGGTTTTATTATTATTTTTTTTTTTTAATATTGTGCTGACGTGAACAATTGTGGAAACTCCAAAAGCTTCGATTTTATATGTATATATAGATGTGGGAAATACATTATTGGGCTAGAGTATAAGCTCGACAAGAGTGTTACACTTACAAAGAGTATAAAACACCAGTATCTGTAAGAGAGACTGCGATTTCTAAAATGTCAAAAACGAAACCAACAACATCTGCAAGAGAAAATGCGAACTTTACAAAACTGATATTAATTAATTTCACATTCGAAGAGCGTCTTAGTAAATGTTATTATTGCGTCCAAAGTAATACTTTTCCTCTTAGAAAATGGCCACCAAGACCGCCTCTCCCAGCACATGCCCTTCAATCGCCTCCAACAGCTTGTCCTTCGTGACCTATAATAATTCAGAAGATTTAAAATCAATAATAACCTTGCTTTTTTTTTTTTATCTTTTTTTTTTTATCAACAATTAAAAGAAACATGTTAAATTGAATGGTTGGTTCTCAAACATTAACATTAACTTTTATTTCAAAATTATACTTCATATGTGTCACTTTACTCCGTAGTCTTTGATTCAAAAATTGTAGCCCCTATACCTTCAATAAAAAATTTGTGTTCCTATCATACTTAAAGATTAAAAATTCTATCATGACAAACAGAATTCATGCCATTTATAACACATTACAGGCACCATGTTGTTAAAGTCACATCGATTTCATACTTATCCCCAAAAAAAAAAAAAAAAAAAAAAGACATCAATTTCATGAATTTTGTTTTCCATGTTAAAATTTTTTTATGCATCAAAGATCGATGATAGGGACTTTTTAAAGTATAAGAACGAATTTGAAATAAATTTCAAAGGTTAAATTTTTTTCTAAATATATAATCTACACAGAAATATAGAAACCAAATATATAACCATGTCCATACCTTATTACCAAGGTGCACCTCATCATCCAATGCATAAAGTTTGAACTCGAACCTATGACCATGAGAAGGCAACTTGGGTCCTCGCCATCCAGGCACTTTCAAATCAGTGACCCCTTCTTTGATCCCAGCATAGTCACCTTCCATTTCCTCTTCTTTCCCTGAAAACCCCTCAGGTAGGCCCTTCAAGGTCGGAGGAATGTTCACCACAACCCAAACAGTCCATGGCACAATTGGACCATTAGGGTCTGGTGCATCAATATCTTGCACCACAAGGGCTAGGGTCTTGGTTCCCTCAGGCACGTTGTACCATTCAAGTGGTGGAGACAAGTTTTTCTTTGCACCTTGACCTTCGTCTGTGTACTTCCTAGGCAGCCTTCCTTCGTGGTTTATTGCAGGTGATACCAGCCTGAACTCATCGCTAGCCATATCTACCAAAATTTGACAATTTTGCTTAGTCTTAATTGTCAATATGTACCAAATTTCTTTGATTATATAGAGCTAGTATTTTTTGGGTGTGTTATTTGGGTGACACGTGGTGTGTGGAAGTTTCATGTTGGCGAGAGAAGGAGAGAGAAGAATGGAGTGGAGACACATGGTACATAACGTGGAGCATTGTGGGGCTTTCTAGAGAAGGAGAGAGCCTGGTCATGTTTGAAACCCGAAATTGCTGCTGTAGCATGTCGGGAAGGCAAGCCACGAATTTAGAACCTTCAACCAATGTTCCAATTCCTTAACCAAATAATTACATATTCAATATGATTCATCTGAATGTTCGTGAATGGACTTTTATTTATTTATTATTATTGAAGTTCGTGAATGGACTTGGAAATTGAGATAAGTGTAAAACCACAATAAGATGAACCGTTTGATTCTCAAAAAAAACAAAAAAAGATGAACCGTTTTATGGGCTCACAGGCCCAAAATAACCTTAGAATAAAATTCTCCATCTTTATTAAAGCTAGAAAAAAAAAAGTTTTAACTATTAAGTCAAATAAATAAAAGTTCAAACCATAAAGTTTTGTATTTGTCCCCATAAATAATATTACTTTAGAAATCCATTCCAGAAAAGTAGATAACTCATTGTGCCACATTCAAATAAGCTTATAAATTTATATATGATGGGAAGCTAAAAATCGAACCATCTCCAAATCGTCTATAAGAGTCGTCTAGAGCTAAAGATCAACCCAACATAAAAAAAAGGGTCGTCCATGAGAAGAAAATCGTCTATAGACTTAAGGGTCGTCCGTCTAGGGAGAGCACAGACGACCCCCCAATACTTGGAAAAATTCCAAAAATGAATTTGTATACTTGTAATTCGGACCACGTGTTACTATTTTGAAGCATGAGCAAAACCTTTATTCATCGCTATGACTGTTGTGGAAGATAAGATTTATTATTCTAACTTCTATAGCAATTGTGGAAGTTAAAATCTGAACCTTCGACACCTCCACAAATATTGGAGCGGTTACTAAACAAGTAACCGCTATAAGGCCTACTATATAAAGACTCATCCAAACAAAATAAGGATAAGTTTTTACTATTTCCAAAAAAGTTGGGAATTCCTGAGTTTCCAGAAAACAAAAATTAACTTAAGCATCGGAGGGTTCTTGGCTGGTCTACCCTGGTCACCTTTGATCTTTTGTCTTTTTCTTTTCAAGCCTTCCAAACAACCACCATACCATCGAAGCATGAAGCATTCAGTCTACTGGTTTTCTTTGCATTATCAATTGGCGTCGTTTATCGGAAAGGATTAAACTTGTGTTTTGCAGTTTACCTTTCTTTGACAAAAAGACTATATGGTTCAAACAAGATCAATGGCTACTAGTCCAGGCCACCAGGAAAGTGGGAACGCTTCCAGTCATCCTAACTGCGATCGCCAATCAACATCGGTCATGCAACCGCCTTCCATGCAACACATACAGTCCATGACAGCAGCCATGGCAGAATTAACTCGCTAGAACCAAGAATTGACTAGGGAGATTAGTCTAAGGAGGCAACGGCATGAGGGATATGCGGAAGGACAAGCCCAAAGCCAAGAAGTTAGAGGAGAAAATGTTGAGCCCGAGAACCAATCAAGAGGTACCACTTCACGAAGGGTGCCACTCTTAGAGAGAGAGATAGATCAGATGAGAAAAGTTATGGATGAGATGAGGGAGAACATGAGAAGGGTGAATCTCGTAGATGATTTAATTCACTGAACATACGCCCCTTTCGTGGCTTCCATCAATAGTCATCCACTGCCCTTTAAGTTCAAGATGCCTTCCTTGGACTCATATGATGGAACGCGCAACCCATGTGATCATATCGCTACCTTCAAAACTACGATGCACCTTCAAGTGGTCCTAGACGAGATTATGTGTAGGGTCTTCCCCTGCTACACTTAAAGGGCTGGCACGAGTGTGGTTCAATAAAATACCTTCAAACAGTGTAAGTTCTTTCGATGAATTGAGTAAGTTGTTTGTCAAAAATTTTATTGGAGGACAAAGGCATAAGCGCTCTTCATCCAGCCTGTTAACCATAGAGCGAGGGGAAAATGAAAACTTGCGGTCCTTTGTGACTTGTTTTAACAAAGAAGCCTTGACAGTAGACGAGATGGACGACAAGTTGTTGTTGGCAGCCTTCCATAATGAGGTTAATTCTGGTTTATTCATACACAAGCTTTATGAGCAAGAGCCTCAAACCATGGCTGAACTCGTCCATTCAGCCCAAAGCTTTATGAATGCAAAAGATACAATCATAGCCAAGAAGAGGAAGAGAGCTGAACAAATGGAAGCGGATTTCCCACGTCATCCATATCAAGGTCCTCGTCCAAAGAAGGCCAAGATAGGAGAGAAGAAGGATCAAGACAGCAGGAAGGCAGGCCTATCTTCAGGAAGGAGTCAGCATTACACGTAGGGGTGTCCATCAAAACCCGGAAACCTACCCACCCGCCTAAACCGCCCGGGCTGACTCGAAAACCATCTGACCCGACGCCGACGACGGTCAGAGACAAGTCTCCACCACCAAAAATCGATTAAGGCGGGTCGGATAGCGGGTTTTCTTCTTCAAAACCCGATATACCCGATCCGACCAACAAAACCAAAGAAAGAACGCCAGTTTTACCCAGATCCGTTCAGATTTATCGATATTCCAGTGAGAAGTTTGGTAGTTTTTGGTTAGATTCGGTGAAGATCATGGTTTTCTCTTTAGATCCGGTGAAGATCTTGGTTTTCTTGCTTAGATCCGACGGTGAGATGAAGATTTTGCTCGTTTTTTACTTAGATCCGGCTTGATGTGGTGCTTTTGCTTCGATTTTGCTCAGATCTGGGCTTGATTTTTGCTTCGATTCTTGCTTGATGTGGTACTTTTGCTCAAATCTGGGCTTGATATAATGCTTTTTGCTTCAATTTTTGCTTAGATCTTGTGATTTTCTCTGAAATTTGGGCTTGTGTGGTGGTTTTGAGCTTTAATCCAGTGAAGATTCCATGGTTTACCTCAGTACCAAGGCCGACCGACCCAACTGTCGTCCACCGAAGACTAATCCGACTCGACCTAAGGTTGTCAGCGACGGGTCGTTCATTCGTCCACCCAATGTAAGCGAGTCGGTTGTGGGTTGGGCATAAACCCGACCCGGACCGACTCGTGGACACCCCTAATTACACACCCTTGAATGCTCCACTTGATCAAGTACTTATGCCAATCAAGGATGACCCATCCTTGAAATGGCCAGAGAAGATGAAGGGAGACCCCAATAAGCGCAATAAGAAAAAATATTGCCTCTTCCATAGAGATCATGGGCGTGACACGGATGAGTGCTATGACTTAAAACAGCAAATAGAGAATCTTATCAGATAGGGAAAGTTGAGGCATTTTGTTGGAAGAGATCACAAAGACAAAAAGTTTAAGGGTAAAGTAGAAGAGTCGTCGTGGCCCCCACTTGGAGAAACAATGGTTATTATAGGAGGAACTTCAACAGGGCAATCTTCCAAGTCAAGGAAGACATACCTTAAATACCTTAAAATGGTGCAAAATGTCCAACTCTCTGGACGATCACCAAGGACGAGCGGGGCAGACAAGCCAGCTATCACGTTCAAAAACGAGGATGCAAGAAAAATCCACTACCCATATGATGATGCAATCGTCATCACTTTACTCATCGCAGACTATACAACCAGGAGGGTGTTGATGGATAATGGAAGTTCAGCAGACATATTATATTACCCCGCCTTCCAACAAATGAGGCTTGGACAAGATCAACTTTATCCAATATGTTCATCCTTGGTGGGATTCGGAGGAATGAAAGTACAACATGTAGGCACCATTATGCTACCTATAATGGTGGGATCATACCCGCAGCAGATAATCAAGGAAGTGAATTTCCTTGTGGTGGATTGTTCATCTTCTTATAATGCCATCATTGGAAGACCAACTTTGAACAGTTGGAAGGCAGTAACATCTACTTATCACCTATCAGTCAAATTCCCTATAGAGTACGAGGTGGGACAAGTGCAAGGAGATCAGTTAACAGCAAGAGAGTGTTATTTAGTCATGTTGGTTGTGGATGAGCACGTGCAAAAAATGAGTATTGAGGAAAGAAAGGTTGCTACAGAACCCACTGAAGTTCTAGTACACATCCCTCTGGAAGAAGGTAATCCCGAGAAATTTACTAGAATTGGAACAAGTATGAAAGAGAAAACGAAGCAAGACCTCGTCCAGTTCTTAAGAAAGAGCATCGATATTTTTACATGGAATCATGAAGACGCCAGGGATCGATTCAAGTGTTATCACTCACCGGTTGAATGTGCACCCATCTTCCAAGCCTATTCATTAGAAGAAGAGGGTTTTTGCTCCTTAGAGAGACAATGCTATCAAGGAAGAGGTTCAGAAGTTAACCACGGTGCAATTTATTCGGGAAGTCTATTATCTAGACTGGTTAGCTAATGTGGTGGAAGATGTGTGTAGACTTCACTGATTTGAACAAAGCTTGCCCTAAGGATAGTTATCCTTTGCCACGCATTGATCAACTGGTAGACTCAACAGCAGGTCATCGGTTGCTGAGCTTCATGGATGCCTTCTCAGGGTATGATCAAATAAAAATGGATGAGACAGATCAAGAGAAAACATCATTCATTACCAGTCAAGGGTTATTCTGTTATAAAATGATGCCCTTTGGTTTGAAGAATGCGGGGGAAACTTATCAAAAGTTAGTTAATCACATGTTCCATCCATAGATAGGACGGAATGTAGAGGTGTATGTTGATGACATGTTGGTCAAGAGTCTAGACGAGGAGAGACACCTGGACGACCTACACTAAACATTTGATACCCTTAGACGACATCAAATGAAGCTGAATCCAAAAAAATGTGCATTCGGGGTTTCGTTAGGGAAATTTCTAAGATTCATGGTTTCACAAAGGGGAATTGAAGCAAATCCAGATAAGATCCAAGCCATATTGGACATGGAACCTCCAAAGAATATCAAGGAAGTCCAGTCCCTAACAAGACAAGTTGCAGCTTTAAACAGGTTTGTTTCTAAAGCTACAGATAAATGTTTACCCTTCTTTAAAATTCTCAGGAAGGCATTTGAATGGACGGACGAATGCCAAAAGGCCTTCTAAAATCTTAAGGTTTACCTTACCACAACTCTGCTGCTAAGTCCATCCATACCAGGTGAGGAGTTATACTTATACTTAGCAGTATCCCTGCGTGCGGTAAGTTTAGCGTTGATCAGGGAAGAAGGGAAGGTGCAAAAGCCTGTATATTATACAAGCCGAACACTGAGGGGAGCAGAAGGACGATATCCACTGATGCAAAAGCTGGCTTTTGCATTAATAACGGCTTCTAGGAAGTTAAGGCATTACTTCCAAGCTCATGTAATTACTGTTATGACTGATCATCTGCTCAAGAAGGTGATGAACAAGTTGGAAGCCACAGGATGATTGATCCAATAGGCTATCAAGCTTAGTGAGTTTGATATCAGGTACCAACCAAGAAATGCAATAACAGCTCAAGCTTTAGCAAATTTCATTGCAGAATTCACTCCAAGCCATGGTGACTTAGACGAGATGGAAGGCAATAAAACATGGGCCGTCTATGTGGATGGATCGTCTACAGTACATGCAGGAGGAATCAGAGTTGTTTTGAAGTCCCTAGAAGGAGATAAGTTGAAGTACAAGGTTTGTCTGTAGTATCAAACAACTAATAATGAAGTTGAATATGAAGCCTCCTTAAATGGCTAGAATTGGCTAAGTCCTTATGGGCAGAGTCAATACTCATCCATGGAGATTCTCAGTTGGTTATAAGTCAAGTGAATGGAACGTATGAGGCTAAAGAAGAACGGATGAAGAAATATCTTAATAAGGTGAGACGCCTTATAAAGAAATTCAATGAAGCTCACTTCATCTAGGTCCCAAGGGAAGAGAACATAGAAACAGATACTTTAGCAAAAGAAGCATCAGTGAATGAACTGACGGACGAGTTCGATAAAGTCCAGTACATGTCAAGCATAGATCTTCCAGAAGTACAGCAGATAGGGGGCGAAGAAAATTGGATGACCCCAATAGTCAGCTATCTAAAAGAAGGAAAGCTTTTAGAAGGAAGAGATGAAGCTCGAAAGCTAAGGATCAAATCAGCTAAGTATATCCTTATGGACGAGGTGTTATACAAGAAAAGTTTTTCCCAGCCTTACCTGAAGTGCTTAGCTCTAGACGAAGCAAATTATGTATTAAGAGAAGTTCATGAAGAAGCATGTGGCAACCATTCAGGAGATAGATCATTCGTCCATAAGGTCGTCCGTGCAGGTTATTACTAGCTAATCATTCAGGCTGATGCTAAAGCATATGTCAAAGTATGTGATCAATGTCAGTGATTCAGTAACGCCCCTAGACAGCCGTTAGAGTACTTCACCCCAGTGATGGTCTCATGGCCCTTCGCACAATGGGGGTTGGATATTCTAGGTCCCTTTTCAACTAGGATCAGACAAATGAAGTTTTTGGTGGTAGGGATTGATTACTTCATCAAATGGGTGGAAGCTAAACCCTTGGCAAAAATTACACAATAGAATGTTAAGAACTTCGTCTGGAAGAGCGTTATGTGTAGATTTAGGGTACCTAGGGTACTAGTGTCTGACAATGGACGACAATTTGATAACACCTTTCAGGGATTTTTGTGAATAACTTGGAATCAACAATCATTACTCCTCACCCTCCCACACACAGGCCAATGGACAAGCAGAAGTAGTAAACCGATCCTTACTGAAAATCATCAAGACCCATCTTGAGGGGATAAAAGAAGTATGACCAGACGAGCTACGAGGTGTTCTATGGGCTTACAGGACAACTGTGAGGACCCCCACAGGGGAAACTCCCTTCAAACAGCCATCAGAGTACTTCACCCCAATGATGGCATCATGGCCCTTTACACAGTGGGGGTTGGATATTCTTGGTCCCTTTCCAATTAGGACCAGACAAATGAAGTTTTTGGTGGTAGAGATTGATTACTTCACCAAATGGCTGGAAACTAAACCCTTGGCAAAAATTACACAACAGAATGTTAAGAACTTCATCTGAAAGAGCATTGTGTGTAGATTTGGGGTACCTAAGGTACTAATGTCTGACAATGGACAACAATTTGATAACACACCTTTCAGGGATTTTTGTGAATAACTTAAAATCAAAAATCATTACTCCTCACCCTCCCACCCACAGGCCAATGGACAAGCAGAAGTAGCAAACCGATCCTTATTGAAAATCATTAAGACCCGACTTGAGGGGGTAAAAGGAGTATAACCAGACGAGCTACGAGGTGTTCTATAGGCTTACAAGACAACTGTGAGGACCCCTACAGGGGAAACTCCCTTCAAACCAGCCTATGGAAGTGAAGCAATCATACCCGCGGAAGTGCATATGGCTAACCACAGGGTGATGAAATACCAGGAATAGGAGAATGAAGAATAAATCCCTCTTAAACTTGATCTTATTGACGAGGTAAGGATGGATGCGGAACAGAGAATAGCAAGATACAAAAGTCTTATGGCTAGGCAATATGATGCAATGGTAAAATCCAAGCGCTTCAACATTGGAGACCTCGTCCTTAAAAGGGTCTCCTTGGCAACCAAAAACCTGGCTCATGGAAAGTTAGGGCCTAATTGGAAAGGACCTTATAGGGTTATCACTGCAAAAGGCCGGGGTTATACTACTTGGAAGCCCTAGATAGACGAAAACTAGAGCACCCTTAGAATGTTGAACACCTGAGGAAATATTACCAATAAAGGGTCAACCTGGACGAGCATCGTCATGGATGAGCATTATGGACGAAGTGGTTACGTGTTGTTTTTCTCATGTTTGCTTATATTTACTACTACTATTGTGTTTTAAATAAGTCCTTAAAAGAACGCATTAGTTTCTAACTTTTGTGCTATCTAGGGACGAAGTTGGGATGGACGAAGTTATATACTTAGTCTGTGTGTAAGTTTTTAATTCCCTAAGGCACTAGCTTTTAAGCATGTGCCATGCTTGTGGAAAAAGTTTATGTATGTACATCTAGTTTGGATTTTCAATGTATTTAATGTTGTGAGAATCTCGTATTTTGTGAGATTTCATTCAAACTAATCTGCAAGAAGGCAAAAGCCAAAGACGAATAAAATCTTTGGATGCAGGGATATAACGTCTATGAGCTTTCCTTATATAAGGATAAAGCAAAGGAAAATAAACCAAGGTATATCCGTCTAAGCGCTTGACGAGGTAAAACCTAAGGTACATTCGCCTAACCAATGGGCGAGGAAGAATGTGCACGTAAAAGTGTGCAACATCCATGGATGAATTTGATCGGCCAAATAGTCCAATCTTTGGACGAGTAAATGCTGGCAACGTCTTACCCAAAGACGACTAAAGGATCGTCCAGCCTATGGACAAGGGATAATGCAAGCTAAGTCAAATCTATGGACGAATAAAGTTAGTGAAAGAAATACCATTTAAAGAATGGTAAAAATGTTGAACATAAAAAATTATTCTAACATGGACAATGTAATCGAAGGAAATTCGTTCATATAGTTAAGACGAAGATAAAATGTCTTATAAGTGGATGGACCACACTTTAAACCATAGAAATAACATGGACGATGTAAACAAGGGAAAATTCGTTCATACACAAAGCATATAGCATGTTCAACACCGAATGAAGAATGAAAATGGAAGTAAATGTTCATTCATAAAAATTAAAGAAGGGTAGATGACCATCGCCCAAAAACCCTTAAGTTATGTAAAGTCAATGAAGGTAATTGTATATATATAACTCGTCCATAAACTTGGACGAGAGAATTGTACTTTAATAAATTTCAAAAAAACAAAAGTAAAGCCCAAAACAACGGGCATTTCCAATAAACTAAAGTTAAAAGGATTTTTACTGAGATAAACTGCCCAACTTTGGCTCGTCCCCGCTGGCAACAGTGGCATCCTGAGTGACTTCATTAGTAGCATCGTCCACCACGTTGACGTCCTCAGAACTCATCGGAAGCAAGGAACTTTCTGTGGCGAGATGAATTTTGAGGGAATCAAAGTTCAGGTCAGGATAAGCCTCATTGGCATCAGCATAGAAGTCCTCGTAGCCAGCTCCATAATGACTGTCCAGACGATTTTTATACTTGTCTGACTTCTTGAAAGCTGCAATGGCTTCTTCACGAGCTTTTTCCAAGGACGAGTTGAACTTAGAAATTTGGCCCTCCAAATGAGCAATGTGGGTTTCCTTTTCAACGGAATCTGCTCTAAGTTCTTCAACCTCGTTCTTTAGTTTCGTCTTTATTCCTTGCAAACGATTGAGATCCTCAGTCAATCTGATCACTTCCCCCTTTTTCAAAAGGAATTCTTTGTTAATCTCTTTATTGTCCTCTTTAGCTGTCTTAGCCTCCTTATATAACTCATTAGCCTGGCTGGACACCGTGTAAAACTTTGACATGGCCTGCCAATGGACAAAGGAAAGTTAGGAATTTTATTCAAAATTGAAGAGTGTAAAACAAAGGTGAATGAAATATATATACCTTAAAAAGGTCATGAATGGAAGAACGTTCAAAATCCCTCACTGACATATTGTGACATGAATTCACTTCGTTGTCAGTGATAATTCCTTTGAACGTCTTCCATGCATAACCCTCGTCCAACACCAAGTTAGGAGGCTGCTTAGACGGCTCTGAGGGATGAGTCTTGCGAGAAGTTTTAGTTGGAGGGGGAGGATTAATCCGAACGGGTGGAACAGTTTTGACGGGCACCATGTTAACCACTAGATCGTCCAAATCTACCATCAGAGGAGTAAACTTTAGGACCTTAGGAAGGGGAATTTTGCTAGACTTTTGCTTTTGCTTCTTAAGACCTCGATGACTTGGAAGGTCACCAAGGTCCACCGAGTTGGATATAGTCTTCCTCTTCCCTGTCTAGACGGCAGATTTCTAGATGACTGGGGTAGTGGTATCGTCTTGGATGTCCTCATCACCACAAGTTAGAGCCTTTTCCTTGTTTTCCTTCATGGTGGCCATTCCTATGACGAAGAAAATGATTTAAAAGAAAAAAAGAAAAAGAAGAAGAAGGGAGAGACGGATGACACTTACTACGACGGGTGGTTTCTTCGTGCCCAAGGTTTTCTGCAGAAGGTACTGGGCCAAGTCCCCAAGCCGCTAGACAACCAAAAGTCACTAGGTCGTGGAAGGATCTTTCAAGGAAGGCACGAACTTGATCAATACGATCTAAATAAAATTTGTCCAAATGAGGACGAACGACAGCTGCATCAATATGAAAAAGGGAAGAGAGGGTTAGACGAGTAAAAAAAAAGAAAAAGAAAGGGGAAGATTAGAAAAAATAGATAAGAAAAATGGGAGAAAGACATATCCTCAGGATGAAGACGATTTAGGGGGCCGGTAAAAGGAGGGAATGGGGCACTACTCACATCAACTAGGCCTTGAGCCCAATTTCCAGAAATAATAAAAAACTCAGTCTTCCAAAGCCTGTTAGAAGAGCTACGACCCTTTATTAAACTAAAATAAGGGCTCCTAGACGAGAACCGGTAGAAACCAACAGATTTCTTTATCCCCGAGGGCGTATAACAGTAAAGGAACTCGTCCACTGTAATTAGACAATTCCCTTCCAATGCCTTACACCATAACACTTGCATGACAACTATTATCCTCCAACCATTAGGGTTGAGCTGGTTAGGTCCAATACCCAACCTATGGAGAAGGCCTCTATAAAAAGAATTTAAAGGAAACCTAAGACCTACTAAAAGGTAAGACGTATATACACCTAAGCCTGAAGAAGGAGAACAACACCATTCCCCTTCATTGGGTTGACGAGGCTTAAATTCCCTAGGAATCTGGTACCTATCTATAAGGGTTTTTAACTTGAACTCGTCTAAAGTGGACGCTATTTCCAAGGCACAACTATAAATTATGTTCTCCTCATCTTCCTCCTCTTCGTCTTGAAGAGGGCTAGGTGGTCTTTTGGACGAGTTGGCCCCCGTCCTAAAAGCCATCCTACGTTGCATTTCCTAGAATTCCTCTAAAGAAAAACCAAGAACCCTAGATGAATAATGCTCATTTGAGGAACTACTACTACTATTTGTAGTACTCTCACCATTCTCATAACTACCTCCACTTCTAGAAGAGATGTCTTGATACTCGTCTATCGCTTTCTCTAGGCTACTACTAGACTCAAACATGATTGTTTGAAAAAAGGATAAAGACGAAAACCTAAGGAAGAGAAAAGGAAATACCTGATGAGACTAGAAGACGAAGACTAGACGAGGTTCTTGGACGAGATGGCAGAGAAGAAATTATGAGAGAGGTGAGGGGTAAGAGAGAGAATGCACATATTTATAGGGCCCAGAGGTGAGGTCAGTGAAATGACACAGCCCAATTTAAAAATGACACGTGGCATTTTTTGATAAACGAAATCGACGCAACATTCCACCAATTAGATTTTGACGCGTGGCACAATCTGGAACAATCCATTTCGACGAGGAGAATGATGACACATGGCATAACATTCAGCCACTAACATAGTGGCACGTGTCAAAGTCAATAGTAAAACCTACAGTGCTCTAAACGACCCCTAGACAAGGGGGCAACTGATAGGGAGCTAAAAATCGAACCATCTCCAAATCATCCATAAGAGTCGTCTAGAGCTAAAGATCAACCCAACATAAAAAGAAGGGTCGTCCATGAGAAGAAAATCGTCCATAGACTTAAGGGTCGTCTATCTAGGGAGAGCACGGACGACCCCCCAATACTTGGAAAAATTCCAGAGATGAATTTGTCTACTTGTAATTCAGACCACGTGTTACTATTTTGAAGCATGAGCAAAACCCTTATTCATTGCTATGACGGTTGTAGAAGATAAGATTTATTATTCTAACTTCTATAGCAGTTGTGGAAGTTAAAATCTAAACCTTCGACACCTCCATAAATATTGGAGTGGTTACTAAACAAGTAACCGCTATAAAGCCTACTATATAAAGACTCATCTAGACAAAATAAGGATAAATTTTTACTATTTCCAAAAAAATTAGGAATTCCTAAGTTTCCAGAGAACAAAAACTAACTTAAACATCGGATGGTTCTTGGCCGGTCTACCCCGGTCACCTTTGATCTTTTGTCTTTTTCTTTTCAGGCCTTCCAAACAACCACCATACCATTGAAGCCTGGAGCATTCAGTCTACTGGTTTTTTTTGCATTATCAATATATAATATTTAAAAACTGAAACATAGTATTTATTATTATTATTATGCTCTTGTTGAATCACATCAGATAGTATTTCAGTCCATTGCAATCTATTTCGGTCCAATTCGGCCTATTCAGTTAACTTTGGCCCACTTTGGTCTATTTAGTCCATATGGGTCCACTTTGGCTCACTTTGGTCCCTTCATTCCACTGTGGTCCATTCGGTCCATTTGGGTTTACTTCAGTCTATTTAGTTCACTTCAGCTTACTCCAGTCCATTTAGTCAATTGTAGTCTACTTCGGTCCACTTCAATCTATTGCGGTCCATTAGGTCTATTCGGTCCGTTTGGTCCACTTATGTCTATTTCGGTCCACTTAGGTTCATTTCGGTCTGTTCAGTCCATCTCTCTCTCTCTCTCTCTCAAACTTTGCATTTCTTTTTCCTTTGTAATAATATTTTTCCCTTGAGGAAAATATTAATAAAATGAAAATTTTAGCATCTTCCTTGTTTTCCATGGCATCTTAATATGGTCTAATAAGTGAAGTGACACCAAAATTTATACAACAATTAAAAGAATATGTTGTGATTAATACAATAAAAATTACATTAACAAAATGACCTCAACAAATTGTGATATAGACTATAAAAGTAGTTTACAACAGGAAAAAGCTACAGAAAATGAAAGAATTTTTTATTTTTAGATTTTAAGAACTGGGAATCTAAGTATATATAGCTCAATATGGTTGGAAGAAGACTGATCGAAACTGAACACTATTCAAAATCGAACAAGCATAGGTCAACGTCTATTGAATGAGGAGAGAGAATGAATGAGTGAGTCGCCTAGATATACAGATTCTTTGTCGAGAAAGTTTGACAAAGTGTAGGGCTAAATCTTTCGTAAACGTTTCTGTTACTCAAGAACTGCAGAAAGAGTCACCACCCGTGTACAATTTATTCAGAGTTCTTCTGTGGACACATATTCTTCAACACATTTTGACATAATTTGTGATTGAATTGTCTAACCTACACACAGAATCATCATTAATACTTATAAAAATTAATTTAATCACAACTGGAAATGTACACTAACTGTAATAAAGTGTGTGCAAAGACTGTGTGTCTGTGTGCTAGACTTTTTGAGTATTCATCACCAAGAGAGTTGAAAAACGTGACTCTCTCTCTGCCTAAACAGTAATTTCCTGAAAACTAATCATACCTTATTATAGCCATGTTTCCACACTATTAGCAACCACACCACACATCTTTACAAGCCCTCCAAAAGGGACCCCCAATCCTGAATTCTTCAAATCAAATGGCTAATCCAAAAGATTACCTATAGATAGTACTAGCAATGTAGACCTGTCATGTGTTTTTTTTTTTTTTTTTTTATATCTTCTTTTGATATTGGTTCTGTTAAGTGGTCTCATCACAAAACCCCTAAAAGAACTCAAATTTATGTTAAAATAGTACATATATATCACTACCATCACATGCATATCAACAAAGTTGTGACTGATGTGTGTGTGTGTGTTTTTTTTAATGTTTTTGGGTCATCAGACAGAGAGAGACTGATGCGGGTTGAAGAAGGTAGGTTTTGAGAAGACAGGTAAAGCAGGTTATTTTCATTTTTCAGTGGAACAAGTAAGAATAATTAGGGTTCTACCCACCCCAACGTGAAAACCGGAGACACATCACACATGTGTGTACGTGTTTGCTTGCTCTCTTTTTTCTCTCTCTCAATTACTGCTGTTCCCACAGCTTTAACTCTTTTCTTTGAAAGAAATTTCGATTTCATCATTTATGTTGCTGAATAAAGAATAATTCTGGATATATAGTATGACAAAATGTATCACATCTGGGTATCACATCTGGGAATAGAAGTTTTGCTTTTACTCTGTGTGTCCGGTTAATTACATCTTCCTGTCCCTGTGATTAGCATTTTGACTGCCGGTGACTCCAATATGCTAAGAATTTGTGAGTAGTTGTGTTAGAAGTTGTAATAAGAAGTTTTCAATTCAATCTGTCACGCTATCAGTTCATATGATATTTTATGTATTTTTTTAGTTTAAAACTAAACTAGTTTAAAAAGATAAGTTATATATACATATATATATATATATATATATATATGGATGAATATAAATTATACCAAGTGTAACTCTGAAGTTACACATTTTTTAAACTATAGATTTTTTTTAATTCAAACAGTTAAAAAATAAGACATATTTATCTATTATATCATTAAATACTTTCCTAATTAATAGTTTTCATATTATCTCTCTCCTCGTTAAATATTTCTCTAGTCTCTCTTTCTCTCTTTATTAATTAATTCTTTCCTTTTTCTTTGAAATTCTTTTTTTTTTTTTTAAGAAACTTTTCCTTTACAATTCCTCAAACATTTCTACTCAATTTGAAAATTAGTGCGGCTACCTGATGCTATGGAGATTTTTTTTTTCTTTATTTTCTCCAACAAGTTGGTGTCCATTTTTTATTATTTTCTACTACAAGTTAACATTAGAACTTAGAAGTGCTTTCGTTGTTACGGATTTACTTGTTTACAGTGGTGTGGCTATTATGAGTTCTTGTTTATTATTGTTTAGTGTCTTGATTAGTTGTTAATTGAGAGCATGTTCGTTTGGATAAAACAAATTAATGAAAAGAACAAAATAAAATTTTAAAGGAGCAAGTACTATTTAGTATCTGAATTCCTAAAAATTAATTTCTCAAAAAAAAAAAAATAAAGTTCAGGGATAGCCATGATTAGATCATTTCAATTTCTTGCAAATAGATTTGTACTTATTATGTCTCTTAACTTATCTAGTACCATTTGAATTTCTTGCAAATAGATTTGTACTGAAGTTTCTGCCCACACCAAAATTATATAGTGCTCTTTAACGGTTGGAAAGAAAAAAAATGATATTATGCTCTACGAATAGAAAGAAAAAGGAAAAAAAAGTATGGAAAGAATTTAATAAGGAGAGATAAAAAAAAAAGTGTAGTATTAATTAGGTAATGAGGGGGAAAAGAATAGCATTTAATGATTTTTTCTTTCAGCTGATAGATCTTTTAAAAATCTACGGTGTAAAAAAGGTGTAACTTGAATCCATATTATATATATAGGGTTAGGGGTGTCAATGTTCGACCCAACCCGCAAACACGACACGAACCTAACACGGGTTTTCTCAGGTTAGGGTTGAGCCTTAATGGGTTTGGATCATAAACGGGTCGACCCAAAAGCGACACGATAAGAAATGTGTCATAAGCGGATCAACCTACGTAACCCATAATAGACACGTTTGACACGTTAATTTATTTGTGTCAACCCGAAATGACCCACTTAACACAACTTGTCTAACTCATATAACAAATAAATATTTATTTTATTTTAGATTTTTCAAATAGCTTTTATATCCAACATATATTTTAAATTTAAAAAGAAAATTGAGTAATTACAAAAACTTACAAATGATATAATTGGAAATTGAAACTTTACAAACCCTAAATCTCTAAACCTTACAAACCCTAAGGCTTTGTTTGGGAGGAGGGAATAGAATATAATAGAAAGGAATAAAAAGAATCATTTTAGAAAATTCTTCCATTCCCCTATTTGGGAGTTTTAATAGAGAGAATGAAAAGCTTATTCCCCTGTTTGGGAGTTTAAGTAGGAGGGAATGGAATGGGTAGGAGAGAACACTCATTCCTCTCTATTCCTTTAAAACCTCAAATTTTCATTCCCCCCGAAATTCAGAGGAATTGGAGAGAATGAAATTAGATTTAATGAGTTTTTTTTACTAAAACTCCCAAAATACCCCTGTATATTCAACTCTTTATTTTAAAATAGAGGTCTAATAGTAATATTGTCATAAAATGATTCCATTCCATTGCCTCCATGTTGCTCTTAAACAATATTAATTACATTCCATTCATTTTCATTCCTTTACATTCCTTTATTTTAAAACATCCGATCAAAGTTATTTAATTCCATTCCATTCCTTTCCATTCCCTTATAATCATTCTATTCCCTTCCATTCCCTTATGAACTCCCAAACAGAGCCTAAATCTCTAAACCTTCTTATAAATATCTTTATTTTTTATTTATTTTTTATTTTATAAATTTCAGTCGTACTACTCACTCTACTATCTTATAGTTTTACATCCAATTCTCAAACTCAGAGTCTCAAACTAGTTATTGCACGCTCTCTCTCTCTCTCTCTCTCTCTCTCTCTCTCTCTCTCTCTCTCTCTCTCTCTCTCTCTCTCATGTGTTTATTGTTTCTACATAATGCTTTTGTTCTATAAGCTTTGAACCCATGTGCCATTATTAATATATGAGATATATTAATTGTTGATCAAGGCCACAGTTGTTGCTTTTGTCTTGTGCCGTGTGTGTGTGTGTGTGTGTGTGTTTTTTTTATTTTTTTATTTTTTTAGTGTTGGACACCGTTTGCATATCTTGCAAGTGGGTTTATTGAGATAGTTTATAAACTAGGTTTGATGGGTAATGCTTTTAAAGATTACAACAATGTGGGTTGAAGATTTGAAGTGTATGCATTGCTTTTGGGATATAAAAAAATTATTTCTAGATGGATATTATATTTAATATTATCCAGGTTGAAATGGGTCGTGTTACATTCGTGTCAACCCAACACGATTCGTTTATTAAGCATGTCAAATGGGTTGGGTTAAGTCAACCCGCCTTATTAACAGGTCGGGTTAGGGTTGAGCCATTTAGTCGAATACCCTACCTCGATACGACAAGAACTCGACATGCTAACCCGAATTAACACCCCTATATAGGGTTAGGTTCAAGTTACACCTAGTGTAACTCTAAGTAAGTAATGTTACACCACTCAATTTTTTTAATTGAATGCGAATATTGACAAATTCACTGTTAGATTACATTATCTTTGTATATTTTTCATACTTGCAAAATTTCAAGATAATCAAATATTAATAGCTATGTCATCAATCAATTGTTAAAATTCAAATTTTTATAGTTTAAAATAATGCATAAAAGATGAGTTTATGGATTAAATGGTAAATAACATCCGATTGATATGAAAATTATCATGTATGTTAAGAATATATATAACATGTAATTCAACGGTTGGATTTTCAAAATATTAATTTAATAATAAGTTATTGGATGGTGTAATATTACTTAGAATGACATCAAGCGTAACTTGAACCCAACTCATATATATATATATATATATATATATATATATATTTGGTAAACAGAAAATTAAATTAAAAACAACTAAGAGCATTAGTATTTGTAGTGCTAAAAAGCTATATTGCTATTTTTAGCACCAGCAAATGCAAATTTATAGCTACATTAGTGGAGCCAAAACCAAATAATTTGGCTCTACAATTAAAGTGGCTGTTCACGGTAGCTCAAAAGTAAATAAAAAAAAAAAAATTTGCATGTTCACATTACTTTGTATAAAATATATTATTTTATTCATGTGTTCATATTGCTTTATAATGAATATATTATTTTATTGTAGTGGATATATTATTTTATTGTATTGTTTACATTATTTTATTGTGTTGAAAGCTAAAATAAAACCATTGATATTGTACGTTTTATAAAGTGAGAATGTAAGATATATAAAGTAATTTTTTGTGAAGTCATATTACTAAATTTATGGCTTCATTAATGTGGATGCTCTAAGGGATACAAAGTCTAGGGTAACCTACACCCCAAACATCAGCTAATAACTTATACAAAGTACAAGAAGGAGGCTGCAAATACAATTCATAGCTATCACTAATAGAATGTCTTTCCTTCGCCAAAATATCCGCACATTGATTTCCTTCACGGTAGGCGTGGTGAATGCGGGCTTCCTCAAAAGACTGGAGGAGAGACTTGCAATAAAAAAAAATCAAAGCATTAAAAAGATAAAGTTATGCGATTAGTGAATAGTTAGGTGTTCCAACCAAAAATAAAAAAGAAAGGAAAAAAAGAAGTGTTTTTTAAGTATCAATAAGTTTCGGGATATCATATTTTCCACAATTACTTATATAATTGAATATGATTGATATATAATAAAAGTGATATCTATGATAGATCCAAATGAAAAATTGAGAGTAAAATTGGTCAGATCACAATAGTTTATGTAGTAATTATGAAAAGAGTTGCATTTCTATCATTACTTGTATTATTTAATAAAAGCCTAGGCATCATTCTAAAAGAAAATATTAATATATTACTAGTACATTTCATTTAATTAGGCAACTGTATTACTCTTTTTTTTTTTTTGGTTAAAAAAATTTAAACCCATAACATCTTAGTAATTTCAAATCAGAATCACATCATGCGAAAACTCATTGTACTTGTAATGATTTTTACCTATATTGAATTCATCCTAGCATTACTCATTTGATTTTATGATTTGTCAAATGAGGATCCTCGTTTTTATAAATTGAATTCATTATATATGGAAGCCTATAAGTTCCCTCATAGTGCAAGAGCTTGGTACATTTGTCCTAGACTCCTAGTTCAAATTCTTTAGGGAATCTTTTAAGGAATTATCATGCACATATACTATTTTTTTGATATGTGTTAATAATTTGATGTTCAAAGAGTTCGGAAACACCTGAGGTAAAAATAGTAAAAAGAAAAAAGAAAATATTGCTGTTACTGTCGTAGGTTTATTATTCATCCAACAAACCAAAACTTTGGGTTCTTTAAAGAGTGGGGTTTTTCAGTGAAACTTTGGAGGGATATCTTGCTTGAATCTACCAATGGTTGAAGTAACTTTGATCCAAAATTCCCTTTAAAAGAAGAGCTGATGAGACAATAAGCTCTTTTCTTTAAATTCTTTTCCACTTAAAGAGAGGAAACCGCAAGGAAACATTAATAGTTATTCTCTTGCAGCATACAGTGAGTAACCTCGGGATAAAAAGCTTTGACCGTACACTTAAAAGCCCGACAAACACTTGCCCTCAGATTTAGGCACACCTGCTAACAATGATACATCCACTTCGAATTCAGAGGAAGGAAATAGAAGGACCCCCCATTCTTCTCCTTCCTCCTCTTCTTTCACTTCATGACCCACCTTAAAAGAAAACTAATTGACTATCTCTCTCTCTTGCCGACTAGTTAAATATTACTGTTGCTAATTGACTAATTGTTGGGTTCCTCTTGGGCCTCTTCCATCGCAAATAATTTCACAATAAGATGAGTCTCGATGAGAATTGGAAAATGTAAAAACTGTTATGTTTGTAACGGTACTATTCGTTGAGGGATAGAAAAAGTGATTTAAACGAGTTAATTCTCTAAATCTTTAATAATTTTGTTAAAAATATTCAAAGGGGTCCTTAAAAGATGTTTTCAACTTTTGAATTAAAATTGAAATTTTTAAGAAAGAGTTCTATGGTTTGAAACTTTATGTTTTCTGAATCCATAACTTTAAAAGTATTATTTATACATTGTACTCAATTTTCGTCGCACTCAAAATTAAATGCTTAGAATTTTCTTAACGAAAACTCAAGCTCAACTCTATTGTTAAAACTCTAGAGTTCGTTTGGTATATGTGTTTAAACAATAGTTTTCAGTTTTTTTGAAAATACGTGTGAGTGAAAAAGTGTGTGAAAATATGTGTAATATTATTTAAAAACTAAAAATATGTGTTTAAGTTTATGTATCAAACAGACCCCTAATTTTTTTTCTACGTTGAATAAAATTCATAAAAGTTAGGGTGTGTTTGGTAAAGGAATTTAAGTAATGTTATTTTAATATTTTTGATATAGGTGTGAGTAAAAAAATATGTATAATATTATTTAAAATATTTAAAAATGTATTCAAAATGATCTAGTCAATAGACCCTTGTTTATATTTTAGCTAGTAAAATTTGTAATATATCTCTTGCGACTAATCTTCAAAGTTAAAGGTAAGCAAACGTGGCTTTTAACGAGGCAAAGAAAAACCTTTGCGTATGCTAAAGAGATCTGCTGGGCTCTATGCCCCTACCTATGTTTTTTTGCTAAGAATGCCCCTATGTTAGACACCCGTATCCTGCGCCAAAGATTGGCTGACTGATCACATGACGATATCCTCTCCATTCATTCAAAAATATCATATCAACATTATTCCACATTGCTCCCCCTATATATATGTCTGTCCCATAATAAACAACACAACTACTCACAATTCCAAGTCTCAAAAACCAAACCAAACCAAACCCAGTTTGTGTGTGAGCATAGGAACTCTGGCAGTGTTTCTCTCTCTCTAATGGACTACCTTTCCACTTCTACTAACCCTAGCTCATCTGGGTTTTCTTCGGCGGGAAATAACAACAAAGAAAAGAAGCCAAAGGGTGGGAAAAGAAGCAAAGGAGTGAAGCTCTCCACTGATCCTCAGAGTGTGGCAGCTAGGGAAAGGAGGCACAGAATCAGTGACAGGTTCAAGATCTTGCAGAGCTTAGTACCTGGTGGGAGCAAGATGGACACGGTGTCTATGTTGGAAGAAGCTATTCACTACGTGAAGTTCCTCAAGACTCAGATTTGGCTTCACCAAACCATGATCAACTTTGTGGATGAAGACCCATCTCTATATCTTGCTGGTACTTATCTGCCTCCACAAGAGACCTATTATGCACAAAACGTTTTAGTCGATCAAGTACAACCTTCAGAACTAGTACCACATCCAATAAGTTCTTCCTTCCAATGTGAAGAACCTGTGCCTTTTGACACTTATGTGAAATACTAGGGTTTGGTCTCTATGTGTTTGTGTCTGTTTGGGGAGGGGGATGGTGGTGTTGTATGATCTATCATCTATGTGGTGTTTGCTAGAAAATCATGAGATTGCTGTAGTTGTTGTTAAGGGTATTATTTTTGAGGGATGTGTGATAATGGAATCTTGTGTAAAATTCTAATGTTAAATTAAAATGTAGCTCTTAACTGAAACATCTTGTTCAAGTCATTAGTCATACCATAGATTCTAGTTTTTAATAATTAGGAGCTGTGCATGAAGCTAATTAGTTCGCCTTTGCGTAGAACCACTCCATATATGGCTTATGAGTGTAGCCAGCTGGCCTGAACTAAACCTGGAAGCATATAGATATGTTGTAGAAATTTCTTGAAGACTAAGAATTGATTTGCGTACATGAAGAAGTTTTATATTGGACTTAGGAAATGCACCGGTCCCGTAGCTCAGTTGGTTAGAGCGTTGGTCTTATGAGCCGAAGGTCGCGGGTTCGAGCCCCGCCGGGACCAATTAATCTTTTAATTTTTTAAATTTCTTTTTTGGTTTTCTCTTTCCATGATTTTCATTGCATTTTTTTCTTCTTTTCCTCTAGAAAAGGAAAAAGAATCCTTGGTGCAACATCCAGAATGTGGAATCAAGACTCTTGAAAAGGTATAAGATAGAGTGATGATAGACAGACATCATACAAAAATTTTCAGATTGCAAAAATTTGTTGTAAAAGATAAAAAGAGCACAAAGCCTTAAAATCAACACACGCCCTTTTTAACTCACCTAGGCGTACAATTGAGAATCATTGCTATTAAGGTCATGACACCGTTGCAATAGCAAAGAAGATTAATTAACCCAAGAATTGTTCTAGAATATGTTAGATGCCAACTAGAGTAGAGAGACTCTCTCTCTCTCTCTCTCTCTCTCTCTCTGTATTTCTTTTCTTCTACCTTTGTTTTGTGGTGGGGTAAGCAGGTGTTGATCATGGGAGACTCGATGTCAATTTTTACCTTTTTGATTTTTGACCATTAAAAAGGAAGTGAAAATCTATTCATTGTGCACTCTCTGACCCAAGAGGAATTGAGAGTTGGGCTACGCATTTTTTTCAAGGAAAGTCCAACATTGGTGCTTTCCCAAAAGCCCAAATCTCAGTTGTGGCCCTGAGATGCTGACAATGTTTATATCAGTTCATTCGTGTTTACTTTAGAATAGCAAAAAAAAGTAATTCATAAATCTGCTCTATCCTTGTTAGAGCATCATCATTGAAGAATGCTACTCTATCCTATTTTACCATCTCAAAAAGTTACTTTATCAATTATACCATACCACTTTACAATACACCATACATCCCAAAACTCTATTATTTTATTTTTTAATCTTTCTTTATTATTTCTTTCCAATCATCACTTTTTTTCGGCTAATTATTTGATTCCAACGGTAACATTTTGGAATAATATATATATATATATATATATATATTTTAGAATACTGCTACAGTACAATTCTAACTTATCATTATCATCTAAATCATCAGTAATATATGAACTATCATCATAATTTATCAGGAGGCCAAGAAATGGGTGTTTCTTTTCATACACCCTGAGAGTACTCCCAAAGTGTTCTTCCCATTCTAATTGGAGAAAAACATTATCACCTTCATCCAACTCATCTGGATTAGGAATATTAGCAGTAACAAGTTTTTTGAAACCTTTGAACCATAGATCAAAAGACCTAAACATAGCCTTGCTTCAGAATATGTACTTGTATATCTGTTGGCAAGTTGGCAACAACACTTCTTAATATAGATCGGGTCTTAAGACTCAATCTAGCATAATCAGTGCTCATTATAGTCATTTTATCCTTTGAATGGATATCCTCTTTGCCAAAGAGTTGACTAAAGTAGAGATCATTTGTAATATTTGAGTAGTTATCTGGATGGCTTCCAAAAGCCTTATTTTCCGAGACAAGGTCATCTTCTGAAGCAAATGTTTTTTCTAAAACAAGGTTAGCATAGTAGCTTGCATACACTTCATTTTGAGCAGTAAGGTTAACAAGGTGGATTCCAAGAGCTTGGAGGGTTTTCTGGAAAACATCACAATGGTTTCTAGTAAAAGCAAATTGAAGGTTATCAAGAATGAGTTTAATAGAATTTGGTAACTCTGAGTAAATACCATTGTGGAATTGTAAATTTCGAGCCAAAACTTCTTGTAAAGCAATTATCATATCACCACTAGAGTATGTCACCTCTGTTGGGACATCTCCTTAAAGGGATGTTGCTCTGTTGGGTTTTACCCCAGAAGAAGCGCCTTCATGCATTCTGAAATGTTGTCCCGCTGGGAGCCTTTTGTTTTGAGAATAGTCCTGTACAGGAGCTTTTCCCTTGGGAGCCATAATAATCCACCTACTAGTGGTATAAGTATAAATATTACTATTATCCTACTTATTAGTGGTACTTATTCATGCATCATTGTCCGATTCCTGCAAAGAAGTATTGATAATGTTAGGACGGTTGATAGTATTAGCATTATGAATATTACCTTTAAAATCATCTGTGAAATATTGACAAGAACTCATTATTAGTTCTTAGATAAGAGCATTCATGGGAGAATCTTTTTCATAAGACAAATTATCAATATCAATTTCAGTCTTTGAAGCAAATTTGAATTTTACTTTCTGTCCAAAGGATCAGTAGTAATTCCATCATGTTCAATCAGAAAAGGATACAAAACATTTATAAAAGGCAAACCAAGAATCACTTTATTAGTCAAATTTTTAACAAGAACAGAAGGGATCTTGAAACATACATTATCATGACACACATGAGCATTATTCAATTCATATTTAATTTTCATCTGAGAACCATTAGCAGAAACCAATCTTTTAGTAGATTTTTCAAAATATTTTGAAGGAATCAATCCCCTCTTGGATACAGTTCATATCCGCACCAGAATCAATCATAGTAATAACAATGAAATGATAATTAGGAGAAACAACAATTTTAACTTTTGTAAACCATTTGGGAGGAATCAGTTTGTGAACAAGACTAAGTTGAGTGTTATCAACAATACCTTTATCAGAAAGAAGGGCTTGTTGACTGGATTCATCTCTATCCTTGTGCTCATCTTGTTCATTATCAGATTGTGGTTTATCAAGGCTTTTATCAATTTTTAACATTATTAATTCTTGTTTAATATTGTAATTATCATTTTTAATAGTTTTAAACTCATTTTTTAAATCAATCATTTCTTGTTTAACAATAGTAATTTCATTTTGAAGATCATTAACAGTTAAATTTTTGGATTTCTTTTTATTAAACCTTTCCAAAGTTTCTTCAAAGCTTATGGTTGATTTTAGTTTTTTACCATTTTCATCTTTTAACAAATTCTTCTTAAATTTATCCAAATATTCTTTTTGTAGCTTAGGGTTTTGAATTTGATTTATTAATTGAATTATTAATTCTTCACCCTTAGTGAGAGTATTAGCCGAGTTAATAACATTACAACAAGAATCTCTACAACCAATTTTAATATTAGGAGAATCAGAAGAATCATTAGCAGATTGATAGCAAGAATTAGATGAAAAAGAAAAATCATCTTCCAAGGATTCAGACGAATTGTTTGATTCAAGGATTTTGAATAATTCTTCTTGATCTTTATTATCAATATTTAACATGTTAAACTTATTCTTTAATTTACCAGGTTTTTTATTACAATCCTTACTGAAATGACCAGGTTTTTCACAGTTAAAGTATTTACCTTTACCTGGGCTTTATTTATCATATTTTTTGGAAACATTTTTCTTTTTAGCATAAAAATCATTAGGTTTAACAAAATTATTTTTGGATTTTTTTTATATTTTTTATGACTATAATTTTTGTGACTTTTATCATGTTTTTTCCCTTTTTGCTTGGAATGAGCAATAGGGGGCAAATCATATTGTTCACAAAAATTTCTCATTTCATATTTAGCTTTTTTCTTAGTTTGTAATTGGTATTTTAATAATTTTTCATCATTACACATATTAATACCAGGTTTTTTAATAGCACTAAAAATGTCACCATAAGTTAGGTGATCATACAATAGAATCATTTTAACCTATTAACACTCGTTTTACCTTATGAGCAAAGATTGGAGGCAGACCGTCAATAAACCTTTCTTTCCAATAAGGCTTGTGGCAATCTTTTCGAAGCATCACCCTGGAAATTAAAATATCTTAGTACCATCTGTAATCAGTCATAGTAGGACATCTTAAATTATTCAACAAATCAGAAATTCGGGATGAAATATTAGATGGAGTACCAACAAAATGTTTGAGAATGGTATAGATCAGAGTATTCACACCATTAAGAATACCGCGACCAATATTTTCATCAAAAATAGGCAAACCTTCATCATTCTTTTTAACGGCGTGTTTAATAGAATCTCTAGATTTGTTTGTGAGATATGAATCCCACCATCCACGAAAAGTACCAGAAAAACCAGTAACAAGTAAATTAACAATATCAGGTTGATCAAGATCATGGTTATTTTGATAAGCAATACCAACCATAGACATATGGCTCATTTTATTAATAATTTCTTGTTCAGACAAACCATTAATATTTCATTCATAAAACTTATCAGCAGAAACAAAAAACTGTGTTTGAAAAACTCTTTCTTCAAATTGCATATCAGGAGGAGTAGGTCTGGAATACCAGTTTTTTGTAAAAGACATGGGTTTGGGATTTCCAACAAATCTTTTAATTTCAGGTAAATCATCATCAAAAATCTTTTTAGCAGAAACAGATGAAACAGTATCAGAATCTGTATTTTCATCAGAAACAATTTCTTTTCCATTTTTTGAAATAATGCAAGCTGTACTTCTAGAAGTACCTTCAGTTTTAACCTTTAAATCAGAAAGAATTTTGTCAACAATTTCAAGCATTTTAGACTGAGAGGTTTTGAACATAACTTTCTCTCTTTAACTGGGTAAATCAATCAAAGGTTTCTCAGTTTTTACAAAAACAGATTTTTCAGTAGCAAGTTTTTCAATAAAACAGTTCTTTCAACAATTTTTTCTTCAATACGGTCAAGTTGCTGACCAATAACATGCAAGGATTCATTAGTAAAATTGTTTTGTTCAATAATACTAGTGATAGGGGTATGATCATCAGCAATTTTGAAAGGAGTGGCCTTAACTTCCGTCTTTTGATCTTGACAAGTTATCAAAACTGTCTCAAGAGGTGGATGACTAGACTGAACAAGGGCTTTATCAGCTGCTTTAACAAAATTTGATTTTTTTATCACACTCAAATGTTGATTTGAAACTTCATCATTTGAAACATAATGGTTTTCAAGAAAATCAAAAAACAAAATATGTTTTTTCAATTGATTCATCTTTTCTAACCATTTTCTCTTAACACGGTTTTTCTCAGATTGAGCAAAATTATCTTGGAAATATTTTCGTTTAATTCGGTTTTTTGAAAGTATAAACTCATCATACAAAGGAATCAGATTAACTTCAAAATTTTCGTTTAAAACAGTCAAAACTCTCAATTGCTTAATATAATCAGAGTCATCAATAGGAGGAAAATCTTCGTCAGATGGACAAGCAGATGGACAAATAGATTTACTATCATCTTCTTCTTCACTAGCAGGTTTGCTATATGGAGAGGAAGCTTCTGGTTTAGTAGAATAGTAAATAGAGCTAACTTTATCATTTGAAATTCCTTTCAATTTTAAATCAGCAGGTTTTTCAAAATTCTTTTTCAAAAATTCATTGAGATCTTGGTCTCTTTTTGAAATACTTTCAGATTTTAAATCAACAGGCTTTTCAAAATTCTTTTTCAAAAATTCATTGAGATCTTGATCTCTTTTTGAAATACTTTCAGATTCAGCAAAGGAATGTCTTCCTTTGTTGATTCTTAAGAGTCGATTGTTTTGAAAACTTATTTTAACAGTACCATCAAGATATTGTTGAATATGGGTAAGATCAAGCTCATCAAAAATAGGTTTAGCAATGGGAGATTCTTGTTCCAAGAACCATTCAGTGGGAAGTTTAATGTCTTGTCATTGAATCATTTTTGGAATTTGAACTTTAGCATCAGGAGTTGAACATTTAATTAACATGGTTTTACCAGAAGGTTCTCTATAATTTATAGCATTAGGATTTAATTGAGTACCCAACAATCTATAATAAATGCGATAAATCAAAGCAAAAGGTTTACTACCTTCTTCCATGTGATAACCAGATGAAGCAATATTTAAAGTCAAAGCTTTAATAATGTTAGGATCATCCACAGCCAGAGTAAGATTAGGATAACAGCTAAAGTAAACAGGACCATCATACAAAGAAGCAGTAATCATACCAAGAATGCTATCTTTAAAGTTCTTAAATCTAGCATCATGTAAACACATGAGAACAGAAGCATTAATGCCTTTTTGGGTGTGTGGTTTAATAACAACTTGAACCATTCCAATATGCAAATAGCTGAATTTTTTAGAAGCAAGAAATTCACCAATATTCTTTTTAGTAAACAAGCAACATTTTTCATGAGAATATTTGTTCAACAGTTCTAACTTTATAAGCAGAATGAAAAGTATTTTCAGCCCCACTTATTCTGTAAACATTTTTAGTATCAATCTTAGGAATAGTCCATTTACTGAAATCAGAGATCTCACTATCATCAACATTGTGATCTTTTTCATTTACTATATCAGGAGGACAACCGGTCCTAGAGCTGATAGAAGAGTTGGATCTCCACAATCTATCCATACTATCCTCGTTTTAACACTCAATTATCATGTTTTTCTCACAACCGTTGCATTTTGTAACATATACCCTAACCAACCTTATACCTCACATGCCCTACACGCCCTCTCTTGGCTCAAACGGGTCTTAAAGTTCGGTTCTAGGAATTCACTTTATGACTAGGGTGGCGCCAACGACGGTAAGAAGGGAACATAACAACAGAGTACCAAAGTTTCGGGTAGACACAGATGGAGAGATAGAGAACACAACACCACTATCACCGGCCAGAAAAGAGTGGCTCTGATACCATAAAGGGGGAAGGGACACAGCGTTGGAGGCGGAAGCACAGTTATACAATAATAATATAAGTTGAAAGTAATGCAAGTAAGAGAATACGTAAATGCAATGCTATAGAACCAGCCAGGTAGGCGGTAGAGCCAGCCAAGTAGGGGGTATAGCTTGTATAATTAAAGTAAACGAAAGCAATTTAGAACCGTCTAGGATGGCGGTAATCCGTCCAAGGTGGCTGTTGCAACAAGTAGCATAATGAACATAAAATTGAAAATACTTGTTATTGAAAGTAGAATAAAACACTTACAGTAGTAGTAGTAGTGATTACAAGTTGTCAACAGGTAAAGAGTTACAAGGCTTAGGAACTAGAACTAGTTACAAGCTTTGTAAGGGTAATAGGGAAGTAGGGAAGTTCTAGTGCACAAGGAACTCTCTCAAAGAAAGGCCTTCTAGGAGTAACTCTCTCTAGGAAAGAAGTCTTAAACTAAACTTTAAAATTGTATTGTAGCACTATTGCAAAAAATTTTGTAATAGTGGGGTTTATAATTTTCTGATGCAAACGTTTTTGAGCCATGAAATGCTAAAAAGTTCTTACATATGACATTAGCATTCTTCAATGCTAATGCTCTTAGTAACTATCAGCTAGCTACAACCCACACAGTTGGTGGCCTGATAGAAAACAACTCGGGCTTTCATGCATATTGTATGGGTTTGAACATGCCCGTCAGCGCTTTGTGAGTGTCCAATCCATTTGTGCCTTGAGGCAAGTTGGGTACTGTTATGGTAACACCCATGCTGTGTAGCCACGTGGGTCCCTCAACTCAATTTTTGTTTACCAAAAAAAAAAAAAAAAAACTTATCAGCTAGCTGCCATATTGGTAGTAAAATCACATGTACGGTTCCAGGACCCCCCAAGAGCACGGTTTCTTTGCCATATCTTTAATTCTTTATGACTCAATCTAGACCCCTCAATCATTAATTTCTCAACAAGTTAAAAAGCCGATTGAAGTGCGGTCCATTTGCTTTGTTTTTATTTGGCTAAGTCTGATGTCACTCAACTCAATTTAGACTCCTCAATAATTGATCCCTCAAAAAGTGAAAGAGCTACTTGGTCAAGTCTTAGTCAGATAAGATAGTCATAGATGTTGATCTCCTCACCCCAAAAAAAAAAAAAGAAAAAAAAAAAAAAAAAAAAAAAAATATATATATATATATATATATATATATATATATATATATATATATATATAAATATAACATGTTTACATATCTCTCATTTTAGTAAATTCTGTGAGAAGTGAATGGTAGAAAACTTTATTCTCAAAATTTTTTTTTTTGTGATATTAATTCTTGAAATTAAACTTGTAATCTGTCATTTTTTGTGGAAGACACTTTCTATCAAACCAACACCTGATTTCTATTTAAAAAAAGGGGAGGGGGGTGGAAATGCAATTTATACATGCTAACTTTGTCCAAAAATTATTTTATTTCTTTAAGTTTGAAGTTGGTTATTTTAGTTTAATAACTTCCTCATAATTATTTACTCTTTTAAGTTTGAAAATGGTCATTTTAGTCAAGTAGCTTTACTAAAAAATCATTTTGTTCCTTTAAGTTGGTGGTTTTGAGTGATTTTTGGACAAAATTATTGTACTAAATGAGTTGTTAAATGATCAAAATGATTTTTGGATAAAGTTACCGAATCAAAATAACCAAATTTCTTTCTCAAATAAAAAAAAAAAAACTTAAAAGGCTAAAATGACTTTTAGGTAAAGTTAACAAACTAAAATGACTAACTTCAAACATAAACGACATAAATGATTTCTTATCAAAAAAGAAAAAGAAAAAAAAGATGACATAAATGATTTTTGGGCAAATATGAAAAAGAAAAAAAATATGACATAAATGATTTTGGGGGAAACTGATATGGCAATGAATAAATAAAAATGACAGACCGTTTGTATTTTTGGGGCAATGAATAAATAATCTTGGGGCAAACTGAGTGTAAATTGTATTTTTGCCGACGAATAAATAAAAATGATATGGCAATGAATGAAAACTTTTTGCTAACTTATCAACGACAGACCGTTTTCCTCAAACGGCCAATTGCTTTTGCCAATATGTGAAGGTCAAAACTCAAAACGTTCAGTTGTACTCCGAGCTATGCACACTGCAGAGCTAACTTGAATCTAATTATGCAACCAGCAAAAACTAGACCATGAGAAACAACTCAATTATGTAGATTGTGTACTGTGTAGGAATTTCATGCGGATCACATTTGCATTGAAGATAACAGAGAGACTCCAACTAATAGAGGACTTCAACATATATTGCAAAACAAACTTTTCTTGTTTGTGCTCAGATATTGATGCTCACAAATTCTTGGTTTATATATAGAGACTCCTTGTGCAAGTTATATGCATGAATGCATGTGTTTCATAGACAACTTTAATGTGTCGCTCACCTGTTTGTTGAAATTCCTGAATGAGCATTAGCTTGAGTCTGACGTGCTTATTTTTTTATATAGCAACCACACAGATAAACCCAGTTCAGATTTAGGTAAAAAGAACATTATTCGAAGCCAGAAAGGCTACAAACAAGCATTATTCAAGTTATGTGTAATCTCATCCCCCCACCATTTGGGTTGATTATTCTGTATCTATCTACAGAAGAAAAGGTCCTAAAAATGAAAAAAAAAAAAAAAAAAAAAAAGAAGTCCAAAAAATGAAAAAAAAGGCATAAAAGGTTTGCTATGATGAAGTAACTATGAAGAAGATGAGGATGAAGAAGAAATGGGGGGTGAGTTATAGCATGTGCATTGAGGGTCATGGATGACCCTCTTCCTACTGATGTCGAGTTTAGAACAAATAACACAGTACCGTCCGTGAAATTCTTCATCTTCCATTTCATCATCATTATCATCCTCGTCTTCACTTTCTTCTGTGTTCTCATCTTCAATATCTTCCTGTGCCTCAACCTTTGCATTATAGCAGCCAGTGTAAGACAATCCCATCTTTGGAAGAATAATCAGAAGAATCTTTTCAATGCTATCATCCTGCCATTTTCTACCTTCCTCCCAAAATGTTAAGGGAGCAACAACAACTGCTGCTCCAACCCCAAAACCCAATCCGGTCAGTATGAACTGCCAATCAAAACCAATCAAAGTTGTTGAAATTTTGCATCTAGCTTTTTGTGTTGCTGAAGGTGGTGAAGCTTTATCACTTGTGCATTCTGTTTGCAAAGGGTACCCACATAATCCCTTGTTCCCTTTATAGGAATCATTTGAAAACGTAGCAAATTGCTTGCCTTGTGGAATCTTCCCCACCAATTGATTGAACGAAAGGTTGAGAAATGAAAGGAAAGTAAGACTATCTACAAGATGCACAGGGATCTCCGCTGTAAGGTTGTTGCTTGACAAGTCTAACGATTCCAGCTGAGACAAATTTCCCAAAGATGGTGGGATATGGCCTGTAAGAGCATTATGCGATAAGTTGACGACATACAGTGATTTGAATGCTGCTAATTCTTCTGGAATTGGCCCCTCGAGTTTATTGCAGGAAATGTCAATTGAGGTGAAGAGTCTTAGAATCTTCACCAGCTCAAACTCTAGACCTTTAGTGGTAACTGTTATTGCATCTTGATAGTAAAAGTGACCAAAACTTAAGAATCCAAATTGGAGCTGACTGAGCTTTGACATGACCTCATCTTCATTGACCATCATTGCCTTCCAGGTAGAAAAGGATTTTCTTGGAAGCTGACCGGTAAAATTGTTTGAAGCTATGTCTATAATCTGAAGCATCGGCCAGGTGGCATTTGGCCCATCACAACCAATGGGCCCGAAAAATTTGTTAGATCGCAAGACAATGACACGTAAGCTGGATATGTTCCTCAAGTAACATGGGAAGACATCCTCAAAATGGTTGTTCCCTATGTCCAAAACCTCCAAATTTGGGCAATTGGCTAGAGACTCAGGTAACTTTCCTTCTAGTAAATTTCCGTTAAGACTTAGAGTTTGTAAAACACAATTGCTTAGAAATATGTCAGGTATTGGGCCAGCAAGGTGGTTCCTCCTTAGATTTAGAACCCCTAGAGTCTCACTCATTGTGTTGAAGCATTGAGGAATGGTGCCACTCAAGGAATTATTAGATAAATCAAGAACTTGAATATAACTAGCATTGCATAATGATCGAGGTATATTCCCATGAAAGTTATTGCTTGAAAGAGATAAGAAAATTGTGAAAGTAAGGGAGATACCAATGCTAGTTGGTATAACTGAGCTGAAATTATTCATTGAGAAGTCCAGATACGTAACTTGTGGGAGATGTGTGAGTTGCCCCTGGAGTTGGTTGGAGTGAAGGTCTAGGACACTTAATTGAGAAGGAAGATTCCAGAAAGGCCCTTGTAGAGTCACAAGGCGGTTATATGAGAGATTTAGGTAAATAAGATTATTAGGTTTCCAAATCCAATTGGGTATCTCTCCAGGAATCTGGTTGCGTGAAAGGTCTAGAGTGACTAATTTGGATTGGTTTTTCAAGAAATCAGGGAATTTGCTCAATTTGCAAGAAGCCAACTTCAATGTGCTAAAATGGGGAAAGAGCAAGAAAGAAGCAGTACCATTATAATTGATTGACAACTGGTTGTAAGAAAGATCAAGATTTGATAGATTGCGTAGATTCTGAATCTCATCAAGCTGGAAGGAGCCATTAAGTTTGTTGGAAGAAAATGAGAGGAATTTAAGACCTTGGAGCTTGAAGACAGACACAGGTAAGGGCCCTTCCAAGTTGTTGCTACTCAAATCAAGTGTGTTCAATGAGTAAGAAGAAACGTTAAATCCCTGGAGTCCACCAGAAAATTTGTTGTTCAAAAGTTGTAGTTTCTGCAGAGATGGATGGGAAAACAGGGACATTGGAATACTCCCTTCAATTGAATTGTTACCCAAGTCAAGATTCACCAGTTTTATAAGCTCTTCCCACTGAGTGGAATTAATACTGCCTTCCAGATTATTACGGGAAAGGTTTATCTCTGTCAGATTCTTGGCCATGCTGAATGATGGAATCTGTCCGTTGAATTCGTTCAACGACATGTCCAAATAAATTAACTGAGTAAGTTTTGCCATAGATTTTGGGATTGATCCACTGAAATTGCACCCAGAAAGATCTATTGTGGACAACATTTTAAGGTTACCAATAGAACCTGGCAGTGCCCCTGAAAATTTTGTACCACTAAGCAGCAGGGACCGAAGAGAACCATTTGGAAGAAATTCTGGCAAAGAACCTTGAAGTAGTTTATTATATGATAAGTCAAGCGTCTGCAGTGTCAGAACCTTGAACATCTTTTCTGGAAATATTCCATTCAATCCACAAGAACTGAGACTCAAGGAAGTCAAATTTTTGAAATTTGCAAAAAATTCTGGAAATGGAGCATTAAAGGGATTACTATCGAGACGAATAATTGAGAGGGACTGAAGCTTCGATAAGGAGAAATTAAAAGGCCCTGAAAGATAACAACCAGACATGCTCAACACCCTTAGATTTGGCACTGATGAAGATAAGGCCTGACACCATTCATTCCCTGTTGCTGATATATTTACACCATCAAGATAAAGTTCCTTCAGCTCCCCAAAATTCTGAACTAGCGTAGCTAAATCTGGGTTCTCAATTTTCAGCATGGAAATACTCAAGAAAGAAAGGGTAGACAAATCGAGAGTAACCAACCTTGTGAGACGTGATATCGCATTTGGAATCTGCCCTACAAAGCCAGCATTTGACAAATTCAAATAACTCAACTTCGTCAGCCTGCCAAACTGAGATGGAATCGCAGAAGAACTCAAGTTGTTATAAGCCAAATTCAGAGTCTGAAGATTCTGGAGACTGAAGAGGCTTGAATTGTGAAGTCCACCCGTGATGGATTCGTTGAACAGGTCGAGACCAATAACACGTCCCTCCTTGCTGCAGGTTACACCTTCCCAGGAACAGCAATTTGAACTTTTATTCCAGTACACTAGTGTTTTGGACGAGGTTTTGTTGAATTTGAGGTTGTTCTTTAATCCGATCAAAAAGTCTCGCTGATCGGTAGTACATGTTTGAGACACCACGAAGATACCAGAGTTCAGGAAAACTGAGCATATGGGTATGAAGAAAAGCCATGAAAAGAGTGAAATTCTCATTGGGTGCTGTAAAAGTGCACAGAGCCTTAAAATAAAAACACCCTTTTTAACTCACCTAGGCTACAATTGAGAATCATTGCTATTAAGGTCATGACAACGTTGATGATATATGTTAGCTGCCAACTAGAGTAAAAGGACACTGTACTTTTTCCACCTATTATGGTGGGTTAAGCAGGTGTTGATCATGTTGATCAAGGAAGTAAAAAACTATTGTGCACTGTCTGACCCATGAGGAATTGAGAGTTGGGCTACACTTTTCTTTTTTCTTTTTTTAAAAGAAAGTCCAATGTTGGTGCTTTCCCAAAAGCCCAAATCTCAGTTGTGGCCCCGAGATGCTGACAAAGTTGATATTTTGTTCATTCATGTTTTCTTTAGAATAGCAAAAAAATGATTCATTAATCTGCTGTATCCTTGTTAGTAACTATAAGCTACCATATAGGTAGTAAAATCAAATGCACGGTTCCAGGACCACCCCAAGAGCACGGTTCCTTTGCCATATCTTTGTTGCAAACGAGTGGACTGAGTCAAGTTATGACTCAATCTAGACCCCTCAATCATTGATTTCTCAACAAGCGAAAAAGCCAATTGAAGTGAGGTCAATTTACTTTGTTTTTATTAGGCTAAGTCTGAGGTCACTTAACTCAATTTATACTCCTCAATAATTGATCCCTCATTATGTGGAAGAGCTCCTTTGGTCAATTCTTGGTCAGGTAAGATAGTCATGTTGGTCCCCTCACCCCTTTCATTATTGTAAAAAAAAAATAAAAATAAAAATAAAAATTATAGCGTGTTCACAAATCTCTCATTTTAGTAAATTTTGTGAAAAGTGATTGATAAACAGTACTCCCATATATATATATATATGTGTATCTATGTATATATTATATATATAGTATATATATCAAGGCATTTGCCATCAAATCAACACCAACTTCTGAAAAAAAAAAAAGGCAAAAATGTAATTTATACCAGCTAACTTTGCCCAAAAATTATTTTAATTTTTTAATATTTAGGATCTGTTTGAAATCCGTTTATTTTGCTGAAATTGAATACTTTTTGTTGAAAGTACAATAGATAAAGATAAAAGTTAGTTGAAATAATACAGCGAAACCCATGAATAATGCCAAAAAATGTAATGAGACTCATAAATAGTAGCAAAAATAAGCTGAATAATGAAATAATTTTAATTTTTCATTCTTACCTAAACAAACGCTTAATTTGATTATTTTAGTCCAATAACATCCTCTAAATTATTTACTCCTTTGAGTTTAAAAATGGTCATTTTAGTCAAGTAACTTTACTCAAAAATCAATTTATTCCTATAAATTGGTGGTTTTGAGTGATTTTTGGACAAAGTTACCATACTAAATGAGTTCTTAAATTACCAAAATGATGTTTGGATAAAGTCACATGATTAAATTAACCAAATTTAAACTTAAAAGACTAAAATGAGTTTTAGGTAAAGTTTACAAACTAAAATGACCAACTTCTAACAAACTAAAAGGACATAAATGATTTCTTCTCAAAAGAAAAAGAGGACATAAATGATTTTTGGGCAAAGCTAGTGGGTGTAAATTGTGTTTTTGCCAAAAATGAAATAAATAAAAATGATATGGCAATGAATGAGAACTTTTTGCTAACTTATTAACGACAGACCGTTTTCCTCAAACGGCCAATCGCTTTTGCCCATATGTGAAGGTCAAATTTCAAAACGTTCAGTTGTACTCCGAGCTATGAACATTGCAGAGCTAACATGAATCTAATTATGCAACCAGCAAGAACTAGACAATGAGAAACAGCTCGATTATGTAGATTGTGTACTGTGTAGGAATTTCATGAGGATCACACTTTGCATTGAAGATAACAGAGAGACTCCAACTTATAGAGGACTTCAACATATATTGCAAAAAAAAAAAAAGGTTTTCTTGTTTGTGCTCAGGTATTGATGCTCACAAATTCTTGGTTTATATATAGAGATTCCTTGTGCAAGTTATATGCATGAATGCATGTGTTTCATAGACAAATTTAGTGTGTCGCTCACCTGTTTGTTGAAATTTAGCTTGAGTCTGACGTGTTTGCTTTTTATATAGCAACCACACAAACAAACCCAGTTCAGATTTAGAATTAAAAAAAAAAAAAAAAAAAAAAACTTATTCCCAAGCCAAAAAGGCTACAAGCTGGCATTATTCAAGTTATGTGCTCATCTCATCACCCCATTATTTGGGTTGATGATTCTGTATCTATCTACAAAAGAAAAAGTCCAAAACATACATAGAAAAAATAAAGAGAGAAAGCTTTGATATGATGATGTGACTATGAAGAAGATGAGGATGTAGAGGAAGAAGAAGAAATGGGGGGTGAGTTATGGCATGTACACTGAGGGTCATGGATGACCCTCTTCCTACTGATGTCGAGTTTAGAACAAATAACACAATATCGTCTGCGAAATTCTTCATTTTCATCATCGTCATCATCTTCACAATCTTCTGTGTTCTCATCTTCAATATCTTCTTCTGCCTCAACCTTCACTTTATAGCAGCAAGTGTAAGACAATCCCATCATTGGAAGAATCACTAGAAGAATCTTATCAATGCTATTGTCGTGCCATTTTCTTCCTTTCTCCCAAAATGTCAAGGGAGTAACAACAACTGCTGCTCCAACCCCAAAACCCAATCCAGTAAGTATGAACTGCCAATCAAATCCAGCTAGCATAGTTGAAGCTTTGTGTTCATATTCTGGTGTTGCTGATGGTAGTGTATTGCATTTTTTTTTCAAAGGGCCTCCACATAATCCTTCATTCCCTTCATAAGACAGTTCCGAAAATGTAGCAAATTGCTTGATAAATGGAATTGGCCCCAGCAAGTGATTGAAGGAAAGGTTTAGAAATGAAAGGAAAGTAAGACTATTTGCAAGTTGTATAGGGATCTCTCCTGTAAGCTTGTTGCTTGACAAGTCTAATGATTCCAGCGGAGTTAAGTTTCCCAAAGATGGTGGGATTTTCCCTATAAAAGCATTATGTGAAAAATTAAGAACATATACTGATTTGAGTGCTCCTATGTCTTCTGGTATTGGCCCGTCAAGATTGTTGCAGGAAATGTCAATGGAGGTGAAGATTGTCAGAATCTTCACCAGCTCGAAGCTTAGACCTTTAATGGTAACTGTTATCATATCTTGATAATACAATTTACTTAAATGAAGGACTTCAAATTGGAGGTGACTGAGCACTGATTTGTCCTCTTCTTTTTCATCCATCATTGCCTTCCAGGTCAAAAAGGATTTTCTTGGAAACTGACCTGTAAAATTGTTTGAAGCTAGGTCTAAAATTTGAAGCATCGGCCAGGTTACATTTGACCCTCTACAACCAATAGGCCCGTAAAATTCGTTAGATCGCAAGACAAGGACACGCAACTTGGATATGTTCCTTAAGTAACAAGGGAAACCATCCTTGATGTGGTTGTTCCCAATGTCAAAGACCTCCAAAGTTTTGCAATTTTCCAGAGACCTTGGTACCACTCCTTCAAATAAGTTTCCATTCAGATTTAAAGTTTGTAAACCACAATTTTCCTGGAAATATATCGTTTATTGTGCCACTGAGTTTGTTTCTCCTTACATCCAACACCCCCAGAGTCACACTCATCTCAATTAAGCATTTGGGAATCGTTCCATTCAGGGTATTATTAGACAGATCAAGAACTCGAAGATATGCAGCATTGCATAATGATTGAGGGATACCCCCTTGGAATGTATTGCTTGAAAGAGAGAAGAAATAAGCAAAAGGAAGAGAGTTACCAACGTTAGCAGGTATGGTAGAGTTGAAATTATTCCTGGAGAAATCCAAGTATGTGGCAAATGGTGGGAGAACCGGGAGTTTCCCCTCAAGCTGGTTGGAGTGAAGATCTAGGACACTCAAACTAGAAAAATTGAGGTTAGGTCTTTCCAGAGTCATCACCAGGTTGTTATAAGAGAGATTTAAGTAAATAAGATTATGAAGTTTCCAAATCCAGCTGGGAATATTTCCATTGATCTGGTTAATTGAAAGGTCTAGAAAGGTTAAATTGGATTGGGTTTTCAAGAAATCAGGTAATATTTTCAGGTTGCAAGAAGCTAATTTTAATGTGGTAAATTGGGGAAAAGAGGAAAACGAAGAACTAGTTCCATTATATTCAATCGAAAGGTTGTTGTACGAAAGATCAAGATTTGAAAGATTTTTCAACTGCTGAAACACATTAAGGTCCAAGGAGCCATCAAAGTTGTTTGAAGAAAGTGAGAGTAACTTCAGACCTCGAAGTTCAAAAACAAAAATTGGTATTGGTCCGTTCAAGTTGTTGCTACTCAAATCAAGAGTGTCTAGTAGGTAAGAAAAAATGTAGAGAAGGTGATTGAGTCGACCAGAAAATTGATTATTGGAAAGTTGTAATTTCTGCAATGATGAAAGGGAAAACAGAGAGACTGGAATACTACCGTAAAGAGAATTGGAACCCAAGTCAAGGTTAACAAGATTCGAAAGATGTTTCCAATCAGTGGAAGTGATTTGACCTCTTAAATAATTATGAGAAAGGTTTATCTGGGTCAAATTCTTGGCCATGTTGAATGATGGAATTGGTCCGGTGAGGCCGTTTAATGACATGTCCAAATAAACCAATTGAACAAGATTTGCCATAGAGTTTGGGATTGACCCGCTGAAATTGCAACTTGAAAGATCTAATCTGGACAACATTGTAAGGTTACCAATAGAATCTGGCAGTGCCCCTGAAAATTTTGTACCACTAAGCAGCAGTGACTGAAGAGAACCATTTCGAAGAAATTCTGGCAAAGAACCTTGAAGTAGTTCATTATTGGACAAGTCAATTGTCTGCAGTGTTTGAATCCGGAAGACTTTTTCTGGAAATGTTCCATTCAATCCACAAGAACTGAGACGCAAGGACGTCAAATTTGTGAAATTTGCAAAAAATTCTGGCACTGGAGCATTAAAGGGATTATTATGGAGACGAATAATTGAGAGGAACTGAAGCTTCTGTAAGGAGGAATTAAAAGGCCCTGAAAGATAACAATCAGACATGCTCAACACCCTTAGATTTAGCACTGATGAAGATAAGGCCTCACACCATTCATTCCCTGGCGCTGATATATTTACACCATCAAGATAAAGTTCCTTTAGCTCCCCAAAATTCTGAACTAGCATAGCTAAATCCGGGTTCTCAATTTTCAGCATAGACACACTCAAGAAAGGAGAGATAGACAAATCAAGGGTAACCAACCTTTTCAATTTCGAAATCTCTAAGGGAATCTGCCCCGCAAAGCCAGCATTTGACAGGTTCAAATAACTCAAACTCGTCAGATTGCCCAACTGAGATGGAATCTGTGAAGACTTCAACTTGTTGTAAGACAAATTCAGGTTCTGAAGATACTGGAGACTGAAAAGGCTTGAATTGTGAAGTCCACCCGTGATGGATTCGTTGAACAGGTCGAGACCAACAACACGTCCCTCCTTGCTGCAGTTTACACCTTTCCACAAACAGCAATCAGGAAACTGAGTTTCATTCCAGTACAACAGTTTTGTGGACAACGTACGGTTGAAGATGAGACTTTTCTTCAATCCGATCAATAAGTCTCGCTGATCGCTAAGACATGTTTGAGATTGAGACACCGCAAAAATACCAAAGTTGAGGAAAAGTGAGCAAATGGGTATGAAGAAAAGCCATGAAAGGAGTGAAATTCTCATTGGGGTCTGTAAGAAGAAAGACTCATACAGTAAAGAATTGAAGAGGTGATGAAATGAATTGTGGGTTCAAGAGAGAAAAGGCCCATGGAACATGACCTTATTTTTGGCCTGTGGCTAGAGTGGTGGCCGACTAAAACCCACTCGGGTTTGGCACGGAACCGCTACTGAAAGTTTGTGTGGACTTTTGGGGTAGAAAAACAGAAGCAGAGAACCAAAAGCCAAAAGGCAAGACAAGAAAGAGAGCGATTGAGAGAGAGAGAGAGAGAGAGATGAGATTGTTTTTGTTAGGTGAGATTAATCATAGTTCAGAGAGAAGTGCCGTCGTCGAAGAAAAAACGCGTATTTGTTTCTGTCTAACGTTTGGTCTGCTTTTGTTTATTCTGAATCCTGATGAGGACGGCGACTTTTCGAGCTTTTGTCATTTAAAAAAGTACCGCAATCTTAGAAAAATCAAACCAATGACATAGAACTAGACACCCCCCCCCACCCCCCCTCCCTCTTTTTTTTAATATTTTTTTAAATATTAAATAAAGATTAATAATTTTTTTTTGAAACTAATAAAGATTAATAATTTGATTTGAAACTGATAATGCTTGGATGATCAGTGGGCTGAACTGTCTTCGACGTTATCAAAGGTCGCTAGTAAATCCTGAAAACAAAGAATAAAATCAAAGGTGACCGGTGGAGGCCGGCCAAAAATCCTCCGATGGCAAAGTTAGTATCTTTGTGATTTTTCTTTGTAGGAAAAGTGAATGGAAGTTCTGAATCCCTACCTTGTTCGCAGATCAGTGCTTTTATAGCACACCCACGGAACAGTCATCTCCCTTCATGTAAGTTGACGGTTTCGACAGTAACTTATATAACTGTTTTTGGTATCGTATCGTTTGGCCTGATTGATCTAACCGTCGTTGGCAACGGTTCCCATCAATTTTGTCGATTACGGAAAGGTGTGATTGTCCTATGTCTGGTCAGTGATGTTCACCGCCCAGCTTACTCAGGACGAGGTTAGGCTCAGGACGAGATTATCTAAAATCTCGTCCTTCCTGTTTTGCTCAGGACGAGTTTTCCTCGTCCTGACTTTCACGAGTTGAGGTCGCAGATCAGGACGACCCATCATGGACGAGTATAGAGTTGTAATTTTTTTCTAGTTTCATCAGTTGCCCCCTTGTCCATGGGTCGTCCAGAGATATCTGACTTCTGGGTACTCTGCCAATGAATTGGTGACACGTGTCACAACTTTATTCGCAGGAAATCACGTCGATTTGCCTGACCGAGGAAAGTGCCACGTGTCTCCTTTTCATTCGTTTGTGTCGTTTCAGATGTCAGGACCCATTGCCTATAAATAGTTGATTTCCATCGCTACCCCTCTCATTTCTGAAATTTCCCTGTTCAATTACTTTCGTCTTAGAGCCTCGTCTAGAAGTATTCCGCGTCCATAAGTTTCCCTCGTCCTAGATCCAGGTATATTCCTAACTTCATCCTTAGTTTTCTTGTAAACTTTCCATAAAATGTCAATTGTTCTTTCCTCGTCTAGCGATAGTGTAGATAAAGCCATAGACGAGTATTCTGACCGTAGCAGTTTTAGTGGGTCTAGTGACAGTGATAGTAGTGGTAGTAGTAGTGGGGGGAACACTACGGACGAGTACATATCTGGTGTCCCTGGGGTTCCCTTAGAGGTTCTCCAGGAAGGGTTACAGACGAGGTTTGAGTCCGGGGCTCAGGCAGGAACTAGTGCCCCCTCGTCCACAGTGCAGGACGAGGATGAGGAAGTAGTGTACAGTTGTGCTATAGGTATAGATTCAAAGACAGATGATAGGAAACTTGAATTACTTAAAACATGGTATCAAATTCCAGACGAGCTTAACCCTAGGTTAGCCGTCCGTGGAAAGTGGTGTTGTCAGCCTCGTTTTGGTATAGGTATTTATGAGGCTTACCTTTTGGGAGGGCTTAGGTTACCTCTAAACGGTTTTGCTAGGGAGTTATTGTCTAGGTTAGGTTTAGGAATTTGTCAGTTTAACCCTAACGCATGGAGGCTGGTTGTATCCATGCAAGTTTTATGGAGGGAGGTGTTTGAGGGGAACCGTCCTCTCACTGTGGACGAGTTCCTCTTCTGTTACAAGCCCTCCGAGATTAATCAGTCCCTTGGCTTTTATCAATTTACAGCCAGGGGGAAAGATTATAGGCTAATCAAATCCCTAGTCACCTCTGATAGGAACTGGAAGACAGAGTTCTTCTTCGTCTCAGGTTTCTGGGCTGGACGCCCCATTGAGGTTGACATGGACCCATTCCCTCCATACACTGGGGAACTGGGAAACCTTCGTCCTGAAGGTATGTTTGTTTCAACCTTATTTAGTTTTTAATATTTTTTATAATTCAAAAATCCTAACTCTTGCTTCCTCGTCCTTATTTTCTTTCAGGTGCTAGACGACCTCACTTGGATAGGTTTCATATTGAGCGCATCCAGAAGGCTCGTCTATACACTGACAGGACGTTTCATTCATTAGTAAGCCTCCAACGTCTTGCTACTTGGGGCTTAGGTCCTATACCTTCTGCTGAAGCCTTTGCGCACGAGATTACTACTCGCAGACGTAAGTTATTTTCATTGGTTATATATATATGTATATATTTATTTTATTTTTTAAGGAAAACTGACGTCTTTCCTTTTAGGAATGGCGACAATGAAGGAGAACAAGGGCAAGGAGGTTGTGGACGAGGGAGCTAAGTCTCAACCTCGTCCACCCACAGGTGAGAAGAGGAAAAACATATCATCTAGGGTGGACTTGGGTGACCTCCCAAGCAGACGAGGGAAAGATAAAAAGCACAAATCTTCCAGACTTCAAGGTGTGAAGTCTCCTCCTGCCTCTAGTCTGGAGTCCCCTGTGCAGATCCTCGATCCTGAGCCAAAAGATCCTCCGTCTAGGAAGGTCTCGTCCATGGTTCACGCCCCCACCTCGTCTACTGCTCCCAAGGAAGTTCCTCAACATCTTTTAGGAAACGAGGACTTAGCCTGGGAGAGGTTTTCGACGGCAGTGACTGATGTGGACGTGGGTGCTTGTTACAACATGTCCTTGAAGGATTTTGAGCACTCTGGTGTTCATGATCTCTTCAAGGTAAGCTCTTAAGCTCTTTTTTTTTTTTATATATGCACATGTCTCGTCTTTAATTAATGACACTGACCCATACTTAAATTTCAATATGCAGGCCATGTCTAAGTTCATTGCCGCGTCCAGGCAGGCCACTGAACTGGACAAGACGAGGCTGCTTCTAGAGACCAGAATAAAGGAGGTAAAGGAGGAGAGCAAGGTGTGGGCTGAGGTGGCTGCTAAGGCCAGGGAAGAAGCTAAAGAGCTCAGGGACCTTAATGAAGAGCTCAAGACGGATGTCCTTGAAAAGGATACTCGTCTTGACGATCTTCAGAAAAGGAATAATAACCTAAGCGCTCTTCTCGAAAAGGCAAAGGAGGACGCAGTTGCAGAGTTCCAGACGTCCAAGCAATTCACTGACCTGCTGGACAAGAACTACGCAGTTGGGTTCGAAGACTTTAGGCTGGACGCTGCAGAGAACTTCCCCAACCTTGATTTTAGCGTCATAAAGCTCAATCTTGGTGCTGCCACTAGCTCTCTCCTTCAAACAAGCTCAGAGGACGTCAATATCGAGGACGATGCTAGCACACTACCCCCTCCTGCATGAAGACTTAGTTTTATTTTCTGTTGTTGTTTTTGTTTTTTTTTTTTTTTTAAGGAAATGTAATTCAAGTACATTTGTCTCATCCATGGTTTTAGGACGAGACTTTGAACAAATTCTGGGTGTTTGGACGTTTAGTAGTCCGCCCTTAAATAATTTGATCAACTCTTTTTCCTTTGTAATCTTTATGTGAACGAGAATTTTTCTTACTAAAATATAAGTTCATGCTCGTCCATTGGAGTAATTTTTATTAGAACTCCAGTTTTAATTCGTCTTCGAAAAAACATAATGGAATAGTGATTCCTCATTATGTCTTTAAACTTGTAGTTTTTTCACCTTTGCCTCGTCCATATCTTGGATTGTTTTGGTGATGTATTCTTCGTTTCCCCGTCCATGGTCTGGACGAGTATTTTTGACACGTCCATGTGTTGGACGTATTGAATATTTGTTCGTCCATGGGTTGGACGTATTGAATATTTACTCATCCATAGGTTGAACTGCTCAAATCCTGTCCAAGGTTTTTACCTCGTCTTATGTTTGGACGAGTATACCTTGTAATGAAGGGCATACTGGCGTTTCATCTCTGTCGTCCAGAGAATTTTCTCGTCCATGGACTGGCGGATTTGAACAAAAATTTAAACAAGAGTAATATGGGGATTATGGATTCACACAACACTATGTACATAACATAAATATTGTTCACAGATGGGGCACATACTCATAAGTTAGTGCCTTATAAAAAGCTAAGTACATACAAGCAAATCCACCACCTTGTCCATAACCATATCATGATAACAATAAAATAACACTATAGAACACACTGCAAATACATATAATAAACCATCTCATATACGCTCGTCCAGGAGAACCTTCATTTAGGCTGGCATTATACTGATAATACCTTCTCAGGTGTTCAACATTCCATGGATGCTCTAATTTCCTCCCGTCCAGGGCTTCCAAGTAGTAGGACCCTTGCCTCTTAGAGTTGATAATTCTGTAAGGTCCTTCCCAATTGGGCCCCAACTTCCCATGAGCTGGGTTCTTGGTTGCCGAAGAAACTTTCTTCAAGACGAGGTCTCCAATGTTGAATCGCCTCGGCTTAACCATCGCATCATGTTGCCTAACCATGAGATTTTTGTACCTTGCCGTTCTTTTCTCTGCGTCTGTCCTTACCTCGTTTATGAGATCGAGGTTCAAACGGAGTTGTTCTTCATTATCCTTGTCCTGATACATAGTCACCCTATGGTTGGCCATATGTACCTTTGCAGGTATGACTGCCTCGCTTTCATAGGCCAGCTTGAAAGGGGTTTCCCCTGTGGGGGTTCTGACAGTTGTTCTATATGCCCATAATACACCCGGCAGCTCATCCGGCCATACTCCTTTTGCCCCTTCAAGACGAGTCTTGATAATTTTTAACAAGGATCGGTTTGCAACTTCTGCTTGACCATTTGCTTGAGGATGGGCTGGTGAAGAATAATGATTTTGAATTCCAAAGTGTCCACAAAAATCCTTGAAGAGTGAATTGTCAAATTGTCGTCCATTGTCGGATACTAACACTCGGGGCACCCCAAACCTGCACAGAATATTTTTCCAGACGAAGTTTTTCACATTTTGTTGTGTGATGCCCGCTAGGGGTTCGGTTTCCACCCATTTAGTGAAATAGTCAATTCCTACAACCAAGAACTTCATCTGCTTGGTTCCAACTGGGAAAGGACCTAAGATATCTAGACCCCATTGAGCAAATGGCCATGGGGCCATCATGGGGGTAAGGTACTCCGACGGCTATGTGGGGACGTTACTGAACCGCTGACACTGATCACAAACTTTGACATAAGCTTTAGCATCTGCCTGAATAGTTGGCCAGTAATATCCTGCACGGACGACCTTATGTATAAGTGATCTGGCTCCTGAGTGGTTTCCGCAAGCTCCTTCATGGACTTCCCTCAACACATAGTTGGCCTCATCTGGCGACAAACATCTAAGATAAGGTTGTGAAAAACCTCTTTTATACATTATGTCGCTCAGAAGGATGTATCTGGCTGACCGAATTCTAAGTTTCCTGGCCTCGTCCTTTCCTTCCGGGAGAGTTCCGTCCTTCAAATATGATATTATCGGGGCCATCCAACTTCCTTTATTCTGTACTTGCAGTACGTCAGGAATGTCTATACTTGGAAGATATTGGATTTCATCAAACTCGTCCATAAGCTGATTTGCTGAGGCTGCCTTTGCTAGCGCATCTGCGTCCATGTTCTCCTCCCTTGGGATTTGAACAAAGGTAGCTTCTTTGAATTTCTTCACTGACTGCAGTACTTTCTCAAGATATTTCTTCATTCGCTCTTCCTTGGCTTCACACGTCCCGTTTACCTGACCCATGACTAACTGCGAATCTCCCAGAATGAGTACTGATTCAGCTTTTATGGACTTGGCAAGTTCCAAACCTTTTAAAAGGGCTTCATATTCAACTTCATTATTGGTTGCTTGATATTGCAGGCGCACCTTGTACGTCAACTTATCTCCCTCAGGGGACTGCAACACAACTCCTATCCCTCCTGCATGTTGTGTAGACGAGCCATCCACGTGAATGATCCATTTTTTGTCTTCCACTACCTCCGACTCACTGTGACTCGGAGTAAACTCTACGATAAAATCTGCTAGAGCCTGAGCTTTTATCGCGTGCCTTGGCAGGTACTTGATATCAAATTCACTGAGCTCGACTGCCCACTGGATCAACCGTCCCGCAGCTTCTAACTTATTCATTGCTTTTTTCAGCGGGTGATCCGTCATGACGTTGATGATGTGAGCTTGGAAGTAGTGCCTCAGTTTCCTAGAGGCTGTGATCAAGGCAAAAGCCATCTTTTCTATTTGTGGGTACCGTGCTTCCGCTCCTCTAAGTGCTCGACTGGTGTAGTAGACCGGTTTCTGCACTCTTCCTTCTTCTCTAATCAAAGCCGAACTTACAGCATGCGGGGTAACAGCCAAATATAGATATAACTCTTCTCCTAACACGGATGGACTTAACAATGGGGCAGATGTAAGGTATGCTTTCAGGTCTTCGAAGGCTCTCTGACAGTCGTCCGTCCACTCAAATGCTTTTCTAAGAACTTTGAAGAATGGCAAACATTTATTAGTGGCTTTGGAAACAAATCTATTAAGGGCTGCAACTCGTCCGGTGAGTGACTGGACTTCTTTAACATTTTGCGGAGGCTTCATATCCAGTATTGCTCGGATTTTATCAGGATTAGCTTCAATTCCCCTGTGCGAGACCATAAAGCCCAGAAATTTTCCCGATGACACTCCGAAAGCACACTTGCTGGGGTTTAACTTCATGTTGTACTGCCAGAGTGTATCAAATGTTTCCTGTAGGTCGTCCAGATGAGTTTCCTCGTCCTGACTTTTCACCAGCATATCGTCTACATAGACTTCCACATTCCGCCCAATCTGCGGATGAAACATGTGGTTGACCAACCTTTGATATGTTGCCCCTGCATTCTTCAGCCCGAAAGGCATTACCTTATAACAAAATAAGCCTTGACTAGTGACGAATGACATTTTCTCTTGATCCACCTCGTCCATCCTTATCTGATTATATCCGGAAAAGGCATCCATAAAGTTAAGTAGCTTATGTCCCGCCGTAGAATCCACCAACTGGTCAATGCAGGGCAATGGATAACTGTCTTTAGGGCAGGCCTTGTTTAAATCGGTGAAGTCCACACACATTCTCCATTTCCCATTCGCCTTCTTGACCATAACTACATTAGCCAGCCAGTCTGGATAATAGACTTCTCGAATGAACTTCGCCTGTGTCAACTTCTGTACTTCTTCTTTAATAGCATTGTCTCTCTCCGGAGCAAATACCCTCTTCTTCTGTCGCACAGGCTTGAAGGAAGGATGCACATTTAGACGATGGGTAATGACACTCGGGTCTATGCCCGGCATGTCCTCATGACTCCAAGCGAACACATCAATATTTTTTCTCAAGAAATATATAAGACCCTTCTTAATCTTTCCTTCCAAATCTGCCCCTATTCTGGTACTTTTCCCTGGATCTTCCTCGTCCAAAGGAATTTCTTCCAATGCTTCCGTGGGCTCTGCCACGATTCTTCTTTCTGCTATGTTCATCGTCTGAGTCTGCTCGTCCATAGCCAGCATGGCTAAATAACACTCTCTAGCGGCCAACTGATCCCCTTGGACCTCTCCTACCCCATGTTCAGTAGGGAACTTAACTGACAAATGGTAAGTGGATGTGACTGCCTTCCAGCTATTTAGGGTCGACCTCCCAATTATAGCATTATAGGATGATGAACAATCAACTACAAGGAAGTTGACATTTCTCGTTACTTGTTGCGGATACGCCCCTACTACCACTGGTAAGGAGATAGTACCGACAGGCTGCACTTTCATTCCACCAAAACCGACACAGGGTGAATACACCGGACGAAGCTGCTCCCGTCCGAGGTTCATTTGTTGGAAGGCAGGATAATACAGGATGTCCGCCGAACTCCCGTTATCTACCAACACCCTTCTAGTTGAATAATCAGCGATGAGCAAGGTAATAACAATGGCATCGTCGTGAGGATGATGTATCCTTGATGCATCCTCGTCCGTGAAAGTGATAGCCTGCTCGTCTTGATTCCTCGTCCTGGGAGATCGTCCTGAAAGTTGGACGTTTTGTACTACCTTCAGATATGTCTTTTTTGATCTGGACGACTGACCTGTTAAACTTCCCCCAAAAATCATTCTGATTTCTCCAAGCGGAGGCCGTGATGACTCCTCTACCTTCGTCTTCAGCTTCTCATCCTTGTAGTCTCGTCCAAGGAAATTCCTCAATTTCCCTTGTCTAATGAGATTTTCAATCTGCTGCTTGAGGTCAAAACATTCGTCGGTGTCATGCCCATGGTCTCTATGGAAGCAACAATACTTATTCCGATTGCGCCTATTGGGATCTCCCTTCATTTTCTCTGGCCACTTTAAAGAGGGCTTGTCCTTGATTTGCATGAGAACTTGCTCAAGTGGGACGTTCAACGGCGTATACTGCTTATTTCGCGCTGAAGGGCCTACTTTTTTGTCTCGGTCTTTCTTATCTTCTGCACGTCCCTTTTTTGGACGAGGTCCTTGGTCAGTACCGCGTACAGGATTCGCCTCCCCTCTTTCAGCTCTTTTTCTCTTCTTGGCTATGATCGCGTCTTCTGCATTCATAAAGTTCTGAGCCGAATGGACGAGCTCTGCCATGGACTGGGGCTCTTTTTTCGTACAGCTTATGAATGAAAAGATCGGAATTAACGCCATTGTGGAATGCCGCTAGCAGCAACTTATCATCTACTTCATCCACTGTCAGAGCTTCTCGGTTGAAGCGAGTGATAAAGGACCGCAGACTTTCATTTTCTCCCTGTTCTATGGTCAGCAGGCTGGACGAGGAACGTTTATGCCTCTGTCCCCCAATAAAGTTGTTAACAAACAACTTGCTCAACTCTTCGAAGGAACTTACTGAATTGGGGGGTATCTTACTGAACCATACTCGCGCGGGCCCCTTGAGGGTGGTTGGAAAGGCTCTACACATTATCTCGTCCGGAACCCCTTGGAGGTGCATCGTAGTCTTGAAAGTGGCAATGTGGTCGAAGGGGTCACGCGTCCCGTCATATGAATCTAAGGAAGGCATCTTGAACTTCGGAGGGAGAGGGTGACCGTTGATGAGTGCAGTGAAAGGGGAGTCAGTCCTATGAACTAAGTCCTCCACTGGATTTGCCCTTCTCATATTCTCTCTCATCTCATCCATGACCCTTCTCATCTGGTCCATCTCCTTTTCCAGATGCGGTACCCTTCGCGAAGTGGTACCTCTTGACTGGCTCTCAAGTTCAACATTCCTTGTATTTTCTTGACTCTGGGTATGCCCTTCGACATTTTCGTCACGATGCTGTCTCCTTGAGTTAAGTTGTCTGGTCAGTTCCTGATTCTGACGGGTTAATTCTGCCATGGCGGCAGCCATGGACTACACATGCTGGACAGAAGATGGCTGCATGGCGGGCGCCGACTGACGGTCGCGGCGAGGATTACTGGAAGCGTCCCTACTCTCTTGTGGGCCTGGACTGGTAACCCTTGATCTTGTTCGAACCATTTCAGCCCTTTGTCAGTGAAAGAAATTACAGAATTTCAAAGAATCTAAAAATTCTATATAACACTTTCCCACAGACGGTGCCAACTGATAATGCTTGGATGATCAGTGGGCTGAACTGTCTTCGACGTTATCAAAGGTCGCTAGTAAATCCTAAAAACAAAGAATAAAATCAAAGGTGACCGGTGGAGGCCGGCCAAAAATCCTCCGATGGCAAAGTTAGTATCTTTGTGATTTTTCTTTGTAGGAAAAGTGAATGGAAGTTCTGAATCCCTACCTTGTTCGCAGATCAGTGCTTTTATAGCACACCCACGGAACAGTCATCTCCCTTCATGTAAGTCGACGGTTTCGACAGTAACTTATATAACTGTTTTCGGTACCGTATCGTTTGACCCGATTGATCTAACCGTCATTGGCAACGGTTCCCATCAATTTTGTCAATTACGGAAAGGTGTGATTGTCCTATGTCTGGTCAGTGATGTTCACTGCCCAGCTTACTCAGGACGAGGTTAGGCTCAGGACGAGATTATCTAAAATCTCGTCCTTCCTGTTTCGCTCAGGACGAGTTTTCCTCGTCCTGACTTTCACGAGTTGAGGTCGCAGATCAGGACGACCCATCTTGGACGAGTATAGAGTTGTAATTTTTTTCTAGTATCATCAGGAAGTAATTTGATAACATCATAACTGCTTAATAATTGCTTAATGATAATGGGGACATTTAAAATTGTTGGGTAAAAGTTTGGAGTTGTGTGTTACTAAAATTTGGGTGTACAGTTTTTCTAAACTCTAAGTCAATGTTCAACTAAATTTTTTGTTGAAAAAAAATATATCAAAAGGTAATTTGAGTTCAAATAGAACTCATATCTAAAAACGTGAATAAAAGAAATTTTGAGTTCAAATAGAAAATTCATGTTTAGAAATGGTGGTAGTTATACCGTTGTTACAAATCACGAGAAATGTTGGTTGGGGTTAAAAATATGAGTCTTTGTTTCAACCTATATGCACTGATTTGAAGGATATCACACTCTTTCAAGTCTATGAAATTCTATATGTATTATTTTTGTGATCGATTACCTTTATGAAATTATATTTTTTTTGGTACTTTATCTTTTTGTTAGTGCCATGGGTTAAAAATTTGACAAAATGAATGTGTAGAACCTTTGAAACATTTTGATTTCTATATTGAAAGCATGCAAGTTTAATAAGTATTTGGAATTTACAAGAGCGAGTCATTTTTTATTTTCTTTGTAGACAGTATAATACATTTGATTAACCTAATTTATTATTATTTGTAAAGTCAAAGGTAAACATTATTCACATATTTTACAGTGCAATTTTCTCCCTTTTTTTTCATTATCATTTTTTCTTCCTTTTCTCCAGTTAGGTTTATTTGTTAAGAAAACATTTAAAGATGAAAAGTAACCAAATATATATATATATATATATATATATATATATATATGCAATATAAGTTGCCTTTGCAGATGAAATAATTCTTCATCACACCCTTAGGTTTTTTTGTAATAGGAAAAATGTAGTAATCCCAAATTATAATTGAAGCAAATTATTAACTTTTTCCCAAAAAAATAGAAGAGTCTCTGAAAAGTGCATGATAATTACAAAATACTAGCCTTTGAACACGCACTCGTGCACATGCTAAAAAGTTCTTCTATTACTTTTTGGAAAAGGTTAATAATTTGCATCAATTATAAATTAGGACTATTACATTTCCCAATCACAAAAATACCTAGGGGTGTGATGAGTGTTATACGTTTGTACCAAATATTAAAATTATTAACCGTTCTCCACGCATAACACACATTGCACCCTAGGTTTTTTTTGTGATTGAAAAATATAGTAATCTTAATTTATAATTGATGCAAATTATTAACTTTTACCAAAAAAATAGAAAAGCCTCTGAGCATGCATGCGAGTGTGTGCTCAGAGGCTAGTTTTAATAATGAAAATATATATAGTGCTAACAAAAGAATTATAAAAAAAGATAAGATAAAGATAATTTAGAAAAAATCGAACCTGAAAGAGAAAAGATTTGAAGCAACATAGAGATAAGTTTCTTAATTACATGCTCTTTCTAAGGATGACGCCATCATTGACCTATATCACAGCCAGAGTAAGTCTCTCTCTCTCACCCTTTAATTTCATAGTGATTATAAAATTAAGAAAACAATTACAATATATGAAGTTATTAGTTACATAAAAACAAAAGGAAAATATAAAATAAACTGAAACAAACCCGAAGGAGAAAGAAGCCAATGATTTGAAATATTATTAACCATGGTCAATGTAGATAATGAACCCTTTAGATAGTCGGGTATAGGGAGAATTATACACATAAAAAAAAAAAAAAAAAGCAACGTGATATATGTTAGAGAGTTGGAGATGGGAAGTAATTTGATAGCATCATAACTGCTTAATGATAATGGGGACATTTAGAATTTTTGGGTAGAAGTTTGGAGTTTGTGTGTGACTAAAATTTGGGTGTACAGTTTTTTTTTTTTTTGCAATAACAGCAGATGTGTTTTTTTTTTATCAGTACAGGAAACGTTTGTTTGTTTTAATTTTTAATAAATTGATAAAGCAATTTGAAAACCATCAGGAGGGAGGTCCTCTTTTGTAGGCAATGTTTTAGTGAGAGTTAAAGAAATATTTTTACCAAGTTTTGCCCCTATGTAAATGTAGCCTATAGAGATATTCCGGAACACACAAAAAAATCCGGTTCAAATGGGGGAAGCCCCTTAAATAGTAGTTGTGGGAGAATTTTTGCCTTTGGACCAAGTGTTGCACTTGTAATCTCTTCACTTTTTGTTGCTATCTCACATCGAAAGAATCTCCCTCCCCCTTAGGCCTTATAAGCATGAGCTGAAGAAGTAAGGGTACCACTAGTTCTTTAAGCCGCACTACTTCTTTAAAAAAAAAAAAGTGTGCTTTGTTATGAGGAGTGCTATATCCACAACATTTTCACAACAAATTATAGGCGATAAGTTATTATTAGTTATAATTTGAATCCACAACTTAAATTACTTTTTTGCCTACCCATAACAACCAATAACAATCTACCACTTAAGATTTATTGTAAAAGTGTTATGAAAATGTTGTGGACATAGCAGTTATCTTATATTATAGGAAAGATTTGGAATTTCATGTATTTGACATCAATTATCATTTCTTACTTGGTGAAGTAAAATGCTAATGAACATTGTATACAACTTAAATAAAAGGAACAGGAAGATACTGATTCAAAAAATGAACTATGAATCAAGCCGACAAATCAATCATCATTATAATATAAATTTAAAATGAATAGGGTTGTAATGTTGACCAATGGCTTAAAATCATAAATAATAAGAGAAGTGTTCCAAAAGAATAGACTAGATAGTGGCATTGATTGCTAAATGCATTGAGGATGTGAGGTTTTGACAATGAGTAATTATTAGGTATTCTAGAGGAAAGTGACGTGGTGTTTCTTTCTTTTACATTCATGGTGAATTTCAACATGAATTCACATAAATGTGAGAGAAAGATGTTCCCAACCATTTGGGTTGATGAGTCCATATTTATCTATAAAAAAAGAAGAAAAAAATGAAAATAAAATAAAATGAGAGAGAGAGAGAGAGAGAGGGAGAGAGAGAGAGAGAGACTTTGCTAAGATGATGTGACTATGAAGAGTGTAGAGGAAGAAGCAGAAATAGGGGGTGAGTTATGGCATGTACATTGAGGGCCATGGATGACCCTCTTCCTACTGATGTCGAGTTTAGAACAAAAAACACAATATCGGCCACCAAATTCATCACCTTCCATTTCATCTTCATCACCATTGTCTTCATAGTCTTTTGTGTTCTTATCTCCAGTAGTTTCATCTTCCTCAACCTTCGCATTATAGCAGCCAGTGTAAGACAATCCCAACATTGGAAAAATCACCATTAAAATCTTATCAATGCAATCATCATGCCATTTTCTTCAATAATACTTGGCTGGTTTTATATCAGTTGTTACAACTTAACAATCGAAAAATAAGGATTCCACTACATTTACAATCTAAAAACAAGGAACTGCCCATAACCTGAGCTACAATGACTCAACTACCCAACCTATTAGGACTCTAACAACTGAAAGCAAACTCCAACATTATCTATACTACTATTTGAAGGGTTTCTCCTCTTTGGACTGGACATTTTTTTTTGTTCCAAAATACCCTTATTACCTACGTTTAAGTAGGGGCAAAACTTGGGAAAAAATGTTTCTTTAACTTCTACGTAAAACACTATCTAAAAAATATGACCACACACCACTATCATCATTTTTTCTATTTGCTCTCCTCAAATTTGCTCTTGCTCAACAGTATGCGTATGTCAATGTACATTGGTCTTTTTTATTTTGGTTTTCTAATTCATGAACAACTTCTTATATTCTAGAAACAAATCAAATATTTGTGTAAAATAGCCCTTCTATTTCAACCTCACCTTTAATTTTTTTCACATATTTATTCAAGGAATGTGCACTGGGTAATTTCTTTCACATATTTCTTCAAGGAATGTGCACTGGGGTATATTTTTTCAAGGAATGTGCACTGGGGTGTCTATCTTCAAGATTTTTGTATCTAAACTTCAAGGAACGTGCGCAGGGGTGTGGATCTTCAAGATTTTTGTGTGCTCTGTCCTCCAATTCTAATGGACTGTTTGGACTTTGGACTTGAAGTGTAGTTAACTGCAAAAATGTAAGTATCTGTGATGATCTCTATTTAGATGCCTCATGCTTGTTGGGTTCTCTGTATTACATTATGTTTGCTTTTATGAGTTGTCATTCAGTATTTGTTTTCCTGTATTTGGATTATATATATATATATATATATTTTTTTTTTTTTTTTAATTTGAGAAACACACACACACACACATATAGGAGAAGGGTATTTGGTTTATATTTGGTTTCCTTACTTTGTTATCATTATTCTTTCTATATCATTATCTTTTCTTATCTTATCTTATCTTATTCTTTTTTAATCTTTTCTTTTCTTTTCTTTTATTTGGTTAATTTGATGAGTGTTTAATATTTTCTCTAATTAATGAGTCTTTTTTTAAAGTAAAAAATACCTTTGTCCTATATCCAATAGCTTGTCTGTGTATGGAATAGAGTCAATAATGTCACAATATTGCACTGAATTTTTGTGTGATTTTAAAATAACCCCACAAAATTTTAAATAATAGGGTTAAATGAGTAATTAACGTCTCCCATCCCATCAGTTTCTTATCCACATTTCTCTCAACTCTTCACCAAACTTCTTGCACTTTCCCCACTCCTCCACGCTCCAAACTCAAATTAAAATGACTCATCATCCTTATCAGTTATCATCCTTACTCAAATTCAAAAACCATAAGCAACCACCTTATCAGTTATCATCCTCACCCAATTTGAAAAACCATATTCAGACTCTCTTATCATCATTTTCTCAAGAATCCATTCACACGCAGATACTTCTATAGTCCACAATTCTTCAAGCCTATGTTTTACGATTTCCCTCGGCTACTCAGTGCAGATGGTACTCCTCTCCCCTCCCCCCTCTCTCTCTCTCTCTCTCTCTCTCACAATTTTCTGTATTTCTTCTGCCTTTGTTTTGTGGTGCTGGGGTAAGCAGGTGTTGATCATGGGAGACTCGATGTCAATTTTTACCCTTATGATTTTTTACCATTAAAAAGGAAGTATAAAGCTATTCACTGTGCACTCTCTGACCCAAGAGGAATTGAGAGTTGGGCTACACATGTTTTTTTAGGAAAGTCCAATATTGGTGCTTTCCCAAAAGCCTAATCTTAGTTGTGGCCCTGAGATGCTTGAATCAATCTGGACCCCTCAACCATTGATTTCACAACAAGTTAAAAAGCCAGTTGAAGTGAGGTCAATTTACTTTGTTTTTATTTGGCTAAAGTCTGAGGTCACTTGACTCAATTTAGACTCCTCAATAATTGATATCTCAATAAGTGAAAAAGCTACTTTGGTCAAGTCTTAGTCAGGTAAGATAGCATGGATGGTCGGTCCCTCACCCTTTTTCAGTATGGGGAAAAAAATTATAGCTTGTGCACAAATCTTTTATTTTAGTGGATTATATGAGAAGTGATTGGTAAACAACTTCATATCCAATTTTTGTTTTTGTTTTTTTTTTTTTTTGGTGAGGCTAATTTTTGAAATCAAACTCGCAATAGTCGTTTTTTTGTAGAAGACACTTATCATCAAACCAACACCTAACTTCTAAAGAAAATAAAGGCAAAAATGCAATTTATGCTTGCTAACTTATTTTAATCCTTTGAATTTGAAGTTGTTCATTTTAGTCTAGCAACTTTACCTCAAAACCATTTACTTCTTTAAGTTTGAAAATTGTCATTTTAATCTAGTAACTTGACTCAAAAATTATTTTATTCCTTTAAATTAGTGGTTTTGAGTGATTTTTGGTCAAAGTTACCATATTAAATGAGTTCTTAAATGACCAAAATAATTTTTGGATAAAGTTACCGGATTAAATAACCAAAATTAAACTTAAAATACTAAAATGATTTTTAGATAAAGTTAACAAACTAAAATGACCGACTTCAAACTTATAGTACATAAATGATTTCTTATAAAAAAAAAAAAAAAGACATAAATGACTTTTGGACAAAGTTAACGAGTCTAAATTGTATTTTTGATGGAAAAAAAAAAAAAGATGTGGCAAAGAATGAGAACTTTTTGCTCACTTATCAATGACAGGTCGTTTTCCTCAAACGACCGATCGTTTTTGCCAATGTGTGAAGCTCAAAACGTTCAGTTGTACACCGAGCTATGCACATTGCAGAGCTAACATGAATCAACGAATAGAAACAAGCATGAATAGGCACACATTATGTGAGGGAAAGAACCACAAAGCCCCAGAAAATTGTCGCAAACTAATTATGCAATGAACATGAACTAGACCATGAGATACAGCTCAGTTATGCAGATTGTGTATTATGTAGGAATATCATGAGGATCACACTTGCATTGAAGATAACAGAATCTCCAATTAATAGAGGACTTCAGCATATATTGCAAAACAAAATTTTCTTGTTTGTGCTCAGGTATTGATGCTCACAAATTCTTGGTTTATCTATAGAGATTTCTTGTGCAAATTATATGCATGAACGCGTGTTTCATAGACAAATTTAATACGTTGCTCACCTGTTTGTTGAAATTCCTGAATGAGCATTAGCTTGAGTCTGAAGTGCTTTCCTTTTATAAAGCAACCACACAAACAAACCCAGTTCAGATTTAGATAAAAAGAACATTATTCCCAAGCCAAAAAGGCTACAAGCTGGCATTATTCAGGTTATGTGCTCATCTCATCACCCCATCATTTAGGTTAATGATTCTGTATATATCTACAAAAGAAAAAGTCCAAAAAATGAAAAAAGAAAGGCATAAAGGGTTTGCTATGATGATGTAACTATGAAGAAGATGAGGATGTAGAGGAAGAAGAAGAAAGGGGGGGTGAGTTATGGCATGCACACAGAGGGTCATGGATGACCCTTTTCCTACCAATGTCGAGTTTAGAACAAATAACACAGTACCGGCCATGAAATTCTTCATCTTCCATTCCATCATCATCATCATCATCGTATTCACTGTCTTCTGTGTTCTCATCTTCAATATCTTCCTCTGCCTCGACCTTTGCATTATAGCAGCCCGTGTAAGACAATCCCATCATTGGAAGAATAACCAGAAGAATCTTATCAATGCAATCATCGTGCCATTTTCTTCCTTTCTCCCAAAATGTTAAGGGGGCAACAACAACTGCTGCTCCTACCCCAAAACCCAATCCAGTCAGTATGAACTGCCAATCAAATCCAATCAAAGTGGTTGAACTTGTGCCTTCAGATTTTTGTGTTGCTGAAGGTGGTGGAGCTGTACCATTTGTGCATTTTGTCACCAACGGGGATCCACATAATCCTCTGTTCCCTTCATATGAATCATTTCTAAACGTAGCAAATTGCTTGCCTTGTGGAATTGGCCCCACCAATTGATTGAATGAAAGGTTTAGGAATGAAAGGAAAGTAAGACTATCTGCAAGTTGCACAGGGATCTCCCCTGTAAGGTTGTTGCTTGACAAGTCCAATGATTCCAATAGAGTCAAGTTGCCCAGAGATGGTGGAATATGGCCTGTAAGAGCATTATGCGAGAAGTTGAGAAGACGTAGCGATTTGAGCTCTCCTATTTCTTCTGGTATTGGCCCATTAAGATTGTTGCAGGATACATCAAGCAAAGTGAAAAGAGTTAAAATCCTAACCAGCTCAATGTCTAGACCTTTAATGGTAACTCTTATCATATCTTGATAATAATTTTGACTGAATTGTAGGATTCCAAATTGGAGGTATTGAATTCGTGACTGGGCATGATCCGTCATTGCCTTCCAAGCAAAAATGGATTCTCTAGGAAGTCGACCAATAAAATTGTTTGAAGCTAGGTCAACAATTTGAAGCATTGGCCAAGAGGTATTTGGCCCTCCACAATCAATGGACCCATAAAATTGGTTAGATCGCAAGATAAGGACATGCAATGAGGATATGTTCTTCAGGTAACATGGGAAGGCATCCTTTATCTTATTGTTCCCTAGGTCCAAGACCTCCAAACTTTTGCAATTCCCCAAAGACTTTGGTACCGCTCCTTCTAATAGGTTTCCATTGAGGTTTAGAGTTAGTAAACCACAATTAACTGGAAACGAATCAGATAAATTGCTACCAAGTTTGTTCCTTCTCAAATCCAACACCCCGAGAGTCTCAGTCATTCTATAGAAGCACTGGGGAATAGTGCCATTCAAAAAATTATTGTGCAGATCAAGAACTTGCAGATATGGAGCATTGCATATTGATACAGGGATACTGCCAGATAATTGATTGTTTGAAAGAGATAAGAAATAAGCAACAGAAAGGGAGCTGTCAATGCCAGCAGGTATAACAGAGCTGAAATTATTCCATGAGAGATCCAGATATGTAGCAGATGGTGGGAGAGTTGGGAGTTGCCCCTGGAATTTGTTGAAACTAAGATCTAGGATACTTAAACTTAACGTAGAAGGAAGATTGAGCAAAGGCCCTTCCAGGAGGTTATACGAGAGATTTAGGTAAAGAAGATTAGTAAGATTCTGAATCCAGTTGGGTATCTCTTCAGGAATCTCATTATTTGAAAGGTCTAGAAAGGTTAATTTGGATTGGTTTGTCAAGAAATGAGGAAAAGTCTTCAAATTGCAAGAAGCCAATCTTAATGTAGCAATTTGGGGAAAGGAAGATGATGAAGAATTAGTTTCAATATACTCAACCGATAAGCTGTTGTAGGAAAGATTAAGATTGGAAAGGTTTCTCAACTGCTGAATCTTATTGAGCTGCAAGGAGCCGTTAAAGTTGTTTGAAGAAAGTGAGAGAAACTTAAGACCTTGAAGTTCAAAGACAGACGTTGGCACTGGCCCTTCCAAGTTGTTGCTACTCAAATCAAGGGTGTTCAGTAGGTGAGAAGAAACATTAAATTCAAGCCGACCAGAAAATTGGTTGTTGGAAAGTTGTAATATTTGCAACGATGGAAGGGAAAACAGGGAGTCCGGAATATTCCCTTCAAGTGAATTGTAACCCAAGTCAAGACTGACCAGTTTCAGAAGATCTTTCCAGATAAGGGAATGAATCTTACCTGTTAGATCATTATGGGAAAGGTTTATCTCTGTCAAATTCTTGGCCATGCTGAATGATGGAATTGATATGGTGAAGTTGTTGAATGACATGTCCAAATAAACCAACTGTGTAAGGTTTGCCATAGAGTTCGGGATTGATCCACTGAAATTGCATCCAGAAAGAACTATTGTGGACAACATGTTAAGGTTACCAATAGAACCTGGCAGTGCCCCTGAAAATTTTGTACCACTAAGCAGCAGTGACCGAAGAGAACCATTTGGAAGAAATTCTGGCAAAGAACCTTGAAGTAGTTCATTATTTGACAAGTCAATTGTCTGCAGTGTTAGAATCCGGAAGACTTTTTCTGGAAATGTTCCATTCAATCCACAAGAACTGAGACCCAAGGAAGTCAAATTTGCGAAATTTGCAAAAAAATCTGGAACAGGAGCATTAAGGAGATTAAAATCGAGCCGAATAATGGAGAGAGACTGAAGCTTCTGTAAGGAGGAATCAAAAGGCCCTAAAAGATAACAATCAGACATGCTCAACACCCTTAGATTTGGCACTGAAGAAGATAAGGCCTGACACCATTCGTTCCCTGGCGCTGATATATTTACACCATCAAGATAAAGTTCCTTTAGCTCCACAAAATTCTTTATCAGCGTAGCTAAATTTGGTTTCTTAATTTCCAGCATAGAATAACTCAGCAAAAAATTGGTAGACAAATCAAGGGTAACCAACCTTTTCAGGTTCGAAATCTCTGAAGGAATCTGCCCCGCAAAGCCAGAATTTGACAGGTTCAAATAAAACAAATTCGTCAGATTGCCGAACTGAGATGGAATTTGTGAAGAGTTCAACTTGTTGTAAGACAAATTCAGGGTCTGAAGATAATGGAGACTGAAAAGGGGACTTGAATTGTGAAGTCCACCCGTGATGGATTCGTTGAACAGGTCGAGACCAACAACACGTCCCTCCTTGCTGCAGCTTACTCCTTTCCACAAACAGCAATCAGAAAACTGAGTTTCATTCCATTGCACCAGTTTTGTAGACAAGGTACTATTGAATTTGAGGTTGTTCTTCAGTCCGATCAACAAGTCTCGCTGATCGCTAAGACATGTTTGAGATTGAGACACCACAAAGATACCAAAGTTGAGGAAAATTGAGCAAATGGGTATGAAGAAAAGCCATGAAAGGAGTGAAATTCTCATTGGGGTCTGTAGGAAGAAAGACTCATGCAGTAAAGAATTGAAGAGGTGATGAAATGACTTGTTGTGGATTCAAGAGAGAAAAGGCCCATTGAACATGGCCTTATTTTTGGCCTGTGGCTAGAGTGGTGGCCGACCAAAACCCACTCAGATTTGGCACGGGGCCGCTACTGAAAGTTTGTGTGGACTTTTTGGGGTAGAGAAACAGAAGCAGAGAACCAAAAGCCAAAAGGCAAGACAAGAAAGAGAGCGATTGAGAGAGAGAGAGAGAGAGAGAAGAGATTGGTTTTGTTAGGTGAGATTAATCAGAGTTCAGAGAGAAGAGCCGTCGTCGAAGAAAAAACGCGTATTTGTTTGTGTCTAACGTTTGGCCTGCTTTTGTTTTTTCTGAATCCTGATGATGATGACGACTTTCCGAGCTTTTGTCATTTAAAAAAGTGCCGCAATCTTAGAAAAATCGAACCAATGATATAAAATGAACTGGTTTTGAAAATGGAGTAACGATTAATAATGAATATTAAATGGTAATGCCATGGCCATCGGTCAGGCTCACATAATAAATTATTGTGCAAAGATTCTATTAAAAAAAAAAATTTATTGGGCAAATTATAACTTATCATTTGGCTAAAATTTAAATGGTCTATCTATGATTTGAAATTTAAATTACCTATCACATAATAAATTTTTGTAATCCACTCCTATTAAAAAGAGTCAAATATGTAATTTTTCCCACTTTTATGTCTTTTTCCTCTAAATACACAAAAAATTTGTATAAAAATACAAGATCAAAAGCAATCTAGTGAAACACTTGCATTATAGGATTTCAAATTACAAGTAAGTAACTTAAATTTTAGTCAAATCGCAGATGGATAAAGTGTCAAATTTCAAACCACAGGTAGGCTACTTAAATTTTGGTCAGACCACAAGTGGGTAGGTTGTAATTTTTCTATTAATTATAAAATTTATTATGTTTTAACCGTTAACATCTAATATATATATATATATTTTAATATCATTGTTGATAACCAAGACAAATGATCAAATAATTCAAGAGTATAATGATGTAAAACTTCCCAGTTCAAACCAATAAGTGTAAACCATTAAATACAAAAATATGACATATTTTGGGCTAAACTTAACGTGTAAAGTCTCTTATTATTTGTTCCAATTTATAATAATTATAAAAAAAAAACTATCGAGTAAAGCCTATCGAATTTATCAAAAAAAAAAAAAATACAATTACTATGAGTTTTGGTTAACTCAATAAGTAAAGAATAATGTTTTAGCTAGTTAAGATTATAACTCATGATGACCGTTGAAAATTATTAGGGAAATTAGAAGTCCATATTATTCTACATGTCTCACACCAATAAATACAAGTCATTTAATATAAAAATATTGAGACATAAGTTAGTGGTAATATGAAAAAGGTTAAGTAGTATATCAACTTACTTGCTATTATTAGAAAAAAAAAACTTGCTATTATTAGTATGGAGTATGATGTCAACTGGGGGTGTTCACCAAACTGTATAAATCGCAAAAATCGCACCAAAACCGTCCGTAAAATGGCATAACTGTACCGCACTACACTCTTTATATATATTAATGTATTTATTTATTTTTAGTATTAAATATATTATTAATAGTTTAATAACCCTATTTTAAAAAATAATAATAATAGTTTGATAATCATATCAAGTGTTGACTAGGAAAGCCTTTAATATTAAATATATTATTAATAGTTTAATAACCCTATTTTAAAAAAAAATAATAGTTTGATAATCCTATTAAGTGTTGACTAGGAAAGCCAGAACAAAATAAAGAAAAACTAGCTCAATAGTTTAAAACTTGACCAAAAACAAAGGGAAAAAATTAGTTTTGGGTTGGGTAGGAAAAATCCAAAATTTGAAAAATATACTGACTTCATACCGTTCAAACTGAATCTTATACATAGCATCGCACATTTGACCACAAAAATGAGATGTAGTGCGGTTATGATTTTTGCTAAACTCTAAACGGCACCACATCGCACATAAATAAGGTGCGGTGCAGTTATGGATTTAGCTAAACCGCACCGCAAAGTGCAGTGCTAAAAATGACCCAAAATCGCATCGCATCGCATCGTGAACACCCCTAAATTGTCAACTATAATAAGGTAGAACTAAAAAAAAAAAAATCAATAAGGATATAGCACTCTATTATCTTCTTTTCTTTTTAGAAAGAAACGAACATTACAATTGTTTTTTAGGTTGGAAAAGCTTAGGTTATGTTTGATAACAGTTTTTACTTTTTATTTTCAAGAACTTGTTTTTGGGAATAAAAAGAAAAAACAATTTTCTTATTTTTTTGAAATAAAAAACGTGTTTGGTTAGTTGAAATAAAAGAAAAAAAATTTTTGAAGAAAAAAATGGAAAATATTGAAATATGTTGTTACTAGGATGAATTCATTAAATTAGACGTGTGTTCTCATTGGTTTGAAAACTAGAAACTAAAAACAATATTTTGCAAGTTTTCAATTTCCTTCACAAATTGAGTTTTGAAAACAATTTTTGTTTTCAGTTCATTTTAAGTTGCCAAACAATATTTTTAGTCTCAAAAATAAAAAATTGGTTTTGAAAACCAAAAATAAGAGGAAAAAACAGTTACCAAACATATCCTTAATTTTTTAAGTACTTTCTAAATCCTTATTTTGAAATAAATCTTTTTAAACTCTCACTCTCTTACTTTATGTGTGTGCGTGCGCGCACACAACTTTTTAAGCCGCATTACTTCTTAAAAAAAAAAAAAAAATTTAGTGTGCTTTGTTTGCGGGGTCTTGTCTTTATCACTACAAGGAAAAATGACTTTTTTTTTTTTTTTTTTTTTTTTTTTCGCCTGATAGAAGGAAAATGGTACTCTAGAAAGCAAAAGGAGAATGAATGTGTTATTATGAGTGCCACGTCCACAATATTTTCACAACAAATCACAAGCGGTAAGTTATTATTGGTTTTAATTTAAATCTACAACTTAAATTACTTTTTTGTCAACCTATAATAATTAATAACAACCTACCACTTAAAAATTATTATGAAAGTGTTATGAAAATGTTGTGGACATAGCATTTCTCTTGTGTTATAGGGAAAATTTGGTATTTCATGTATTTGACATCAATTATCATTCCTTACTTGGTGAAGTATAAATGTAAACGAACATTGTATACAACTTAAATAAAACGAATAAGAAGATATTGATTCAAAAAATGAAATATGAATCAAGCTGACAACTCAATCACCATTATAACATAAATTTAAAATGAATGGGATTGTGATGTTGACCAATGGCCTAAAATCATAAATAATAAGAGAAGTGTTCCAAAAGAATACATTGGATAGTGTCATTGATTGCTAAATTGATTGAGGATGTGAGGTTTTGACGATAAGTAATTATTAGGTATTCTAAAGGAAAGTGACATAGTGTTCCTTCCTTTTACAGTCCTCTTACATTTACGATGAATTTCAACATGAATCTATATATAAAAAGAGCCAATAGACTCATGAACAGCGTTATAAACAGTATTTTTGGTTTAGTGAGTTGCCTTTTTTTTTTTTTTTTTAAAGGATCTTTATATATTTACTTTGTACTTGTAATGTAAGCTTATATTGTATACACACAAAAAGTGGCAAATATTATATACATTTGCAAAAAAAAAAAAATGGTACAAATTTTGCAAATGTGTACAACATTTGCCAATTTTTATGTGTTTATAATATAAATTTACATTGTAAGTGCAATGTATATTTCTATATATAATGTGAATAGGAAAAGTTACAATAATTTCGCTACAGTAGTTTTGATTTGTTCAATTTTCACTGTTTTGTTGGCTGCTTTTTTTTTTTTTTGGTGAATGCATAAATCTGTAGTAGATTTGCTATATTATTTTTGGTTTGTCCAATTCGCGCTATTTCACATTATAATAAAATATTAACACCACAAATTGGCACAATAGTTTCACAATTGTTGAGGTGTTAATTCATTATAGGTCAAAATAAAATAATAAAATATCATACTAGAACCAACCACAACTAAAAATAAAAATATTGTGAAAAAGAAGTGATACATCTACAATAATTTTCACAACACTTTCACAACAATTCAAAGGTGGTAAATTGTTATTAGTTCTAATTTAAACTTATCAATGAAACTACTTTTTTTCCCCACCAATAACAACTTATAGTAACCTACTACTTATGATTTGTTGTGAAAATGTCATGGACATAGCATTTTTTGTGTGAAAAATGTTAAGACATCTTGATATCGTCACAATATTTTCAAAATTGTTGAGCTATCAATTTTTTACAAGTTAAAATAAAATATAACAAAATTATAAAGGTATTTTGAAAATGTTATGTCATTTTGTTTATGTTTTTAGAAATTTTTTGTTGGTCTAATAAAATTTGTAAATCCAAAATTCACTATTCCACATACAATTTTCTTGAGTTGACTTTTTGTATTTTTTTTTTCTTTACACACCATTTTAAGTAAAAACATATAGTTTTACACACAAAAACAAAAATTTGGGGAAAAAAACACTTTTCATCATTTATGTTTGGGGTAGTTTACAATTCTTCTTTAAACTTTAAAATCAAACAATTTTTCCTTTAATATGTTGGAAAAGAGAAAATATGTTATATTGTTATTCTCTCAGTTAAACCCTAATGAAAACTTATGATTCTTAAAATATTTTATTGTATAATGTCTAAATTACTCCCACTAAATTTTAACTTCTCAAAAAAATTTTTTTAATGTATTTTTAGTTTTAAATGGTAGAAATTTTTAGAAAGTTAGAATGATGATATAAGGTGTCTTATTTGTTATCTAAAAAACGTTGATTTTCTAGATTTAAATTTTCAAAACTTATAATTTATCTAATGAAAAGTTTGATGACACATGCCTTTTGTTATTTTTTTAATTTTCTTAGCAAAACTCAAATTGTTTATTGTTGGAAAATAATGATATTCGTTATCATTTTTGAAAGTTTTTAGAGAGTAGATATATTGTCTTTAGCAAGTAAGTACTAAAAAAGTACTATAGTAAAAAAAATATTTATATGTTAAATAGCTACCCTAACTTTGTGGTTGATTAAAATTCTTATACGAGTGAGATTAACTTTTTACGACATAATTATTAAAATTCTTATAATTAATATCTCTTTCGATTAATATAAATCTCTATATACTTTAAAAATCAAATGATTTATATGTTTGTCTTGTGATACAAATAAAATCTAGAATTGATCTTAATCACTACTTTTTTTCCACGACAAGCATGTGTCTTGCACATGTTGCCCTAACTAGTCTATATTTAAAAAGTGTCAATGCGATAAAGCAACAGTAAACATGGTTTATTCAATACTTAGCACTGTTTCATTGCGTCTTTTTTTTTTTTCATCGGGTAATATCGTTCGGTCCACTTTTTTTTTTAATATAAGTTAACACAATAAATTGTTATAATATTTTCACAATTCTTGAGGTGTTAAAAATAAAGATATTGTGAAAAAGAAGTGTTACATCCACAATTTTTTTTTTCTATATATAAAAAGTGCGAATGCACTAATAGTGATTTGCTACAATGCGTTTGGTCTGTTCAACCCACACTGTTCATCAGCCTTTCTTTTTTTTTTTTGTTTTTTTTTTTTTTGTCGTCGGTTTTGTTTTTGCTTTTTTGTCTTTTCTTTTATTTATTTTAAATATTTATTATTTAAATGTGCATATAAAGTTACACTGACTTAACAAATTCTTACCATATTTTCACAATTATTTGACAATCTACATTGTTCATTGGCCTCTCTTTTTTTTTTTTTTTTTTTTGCTTGTGCTCTTTTTGTCTATTCTTTTAAATAATAATATGTACATACATAGTTACACTGACACAACACATTCTTACAATATTTTCACAATTATTGAGGTGTCAATTTTTTAAAGGTGAAAATAAAATAATAAAATAAGATACTGAGAATTACTACTATCTAAAACTCAAAATACGTGAAGAAAAGTTTTGGAATGTTAAAATTTAGTAGGAGTATTTTAGACATTATCTATATATGAAAAGCGCAAATGCGCTAATAGTGATTTGCTACAATGCATTTGGTTTGTTCAACTCACACGGTTTGTCAGCCTTTCTTTGTTTGTTTTGGTTTTTTTGTTTTTTTTTTGTGTGTGTGTGTGTGTGTGTTTTTTTTTTTTTTGTCTTCAGTTTTGTTTTTGCTTTTTTGTCTTTTCTTTTATTTCTTTTAAATATTTATTATTTTAATATGCATATACCGTTACACCAATTTAACAAATTCTTACAATATTTTCACAATTATTTGACAATCTACACTGTTCATTGGCCTTTTTTTTTCTTTTTTTGTTGCTTGTGCTCTTTTTGTCTTTTATTTTAAATATTTATATATATGCATATATAGTTATATTGACACAACACATTTTTACAATATTTTCACAATTATTGAGATGTCAATTTTTTAAAGGTCAAAATAAAATAATAAAATAAGAGACTGAGAATTACTACAATCTAAAACTCAAAATACGTGAAGAAAATTTTTCGGATATTAAAATTTAGTGGGAGTATTTTAGACATCACACAATAAATATTTTAAGAATTATAAGCTTTCATTACGGTTTAACTGAAAGAATAATAATATGACATATTTGCTACTTTCCAAAATATTAAGGAAAAAATTGCTTGATTTTAAAGTTTAAGGAGTAATGCTATGTCCACAACATTTTCACAATAATTTCACAACAAATTTTATGTGGCAAGGAATTTTTGATAGATAAAAAAGTGATATCAGTATTGGGCTTAGTTTAAAACCAATAATAATTTGTTATTTAGAAACTGTTCTAACAATGTTATGGATGTAGCATTCTCTCAAATAAAAAAAAAAAAAATATATATATATATATATATCTATTCGGATCCTAAAAATGAAGGTATTGTGAAAATGTTGTAATATTTTGTTGTATTCTTAGACTTCTTTTTTAGTATGGGCAAATTGGGTGAGCCAAAATTCATGGTTTCACACAATTTTCTTGTGTTGTCTTTTTGTTTGTTTTTTTTTAATGCATAATTTTAAAACCAGTAATAATTTTTCGTCTAAGATTTGTTGTGAAAATATTGTAAATGTAAAAAATAAAATAATAAAATATCAAATTGAGACATACCACAGCTGGAAATAAAAAATATTACGAAAATGTTGTGACATTTTGTTGTGTTTTTTGGATTCTTTTTGTGTGATATTTTGTTGTGTTCCTAGTCTTCTTTTTTTATTTAGTCAAATTTGGTGAGCCAAAATTCATTGTTTTAGGCACAATTTTCTTCAATTGGCTTTTTATTTTATTTTTATTTTTTAAATGCACAGTTAAAAGTGGTTAGCCCAATTTAAAACTAGTAACAATTTACCACCTAAGATTTATTATGAAAATGTTGTGGACATAACATTATTCTAAAATAAAATAATAAAATATCAGACCAGGACCCACCATAGCTAGAAATAAATGTATTGTAAAAATATTGTGACATTTTGTTGTGTTCCTAGACTTCTTTTTTGGTTTAGTCGATTTGTTGAACCCAAATTCTTTGTTTTATGCATATTTTTTTTAGGTTGATTTTTTTTAACACATTGTTTCAAGTTAAAAAAAAAAAAAAAAAACACATTGTTTTACACACACACAAACTGACGAAGTGCACTTTCCTTGTTAGGAAGAATGTCATCTATGTTTGCACACCTCCCATCCTTGAAATACAGCAAAGGGATCACACTAAAATCTATCAAAAATATTATCATCATGGGCTTAGCAAGAAAAGAAAAATGTATAATTATGATGAAGTGTACTGTTAAAGCTGATGACCAAGTAGGGGAAAAAAGAAAAGGAGAGGTAAAATATAATTAGAAAGTAAATTAGAACCTATTAAAGAAAAGTAAATTAGAAACATATTATCATTGTGGGGGCCAACTGTATCCGGTACTCAAACCACGCTGGAAGAGGCCAGGCCCAATATCTGATCTCATATGTATGGGCTGTGTGAGAAGGGGCCAGGCCCAACGTCCTATTTGAGGGTGAGAGAGTATCCGAGGACAATCAACAAAGGAAGAAATAAGGTCCTCCTCCAAGGAGAGGTGAAGAATGCTCGTGGGGATTTAACCGTGTCCGAGGACTATAGTCACCTTGGGAATTCTATCCGAGGTGTCTGGTGAACTTATCAGTCTTTTAGAATAACACCTCGGACAAACCCCACAGCGAAACGAAAGGGAAAAATATCAAATAGAAGATAATAGTGAACAGGAACAAATATCTTAAGGTACTGTCCCCTCCGCATTACATGCCGCCCAGCTAACCTTCTGGCCGCATTAATGTGGAGGTGATGCCTGAACAGTAAACGGGCAGTCTTCCAGCTACGAATGGAAGATTCAAGAAAGGGCAAGAAAGATGATGAAAAAGGACTTTCAACGTCAAGTCCACACATGGATAAGGAAAAAGGTAAAGAAGCCATAGTATATAAGGCGAAGAAAGGAAAAAGGAAAGGGACGGAAAATTATTCTAAAATCACTACACTGGGACATGTCCGAGGAGACTCTTTGTATAAACTACACCTGTAACTCTAGTCTCTTTACGCTAAAACCCAATATCTTGGCCCAAGATCAGACTAGCTTTCTTTCCTGCACTCTATAAATTCATTGTTTGGGCTACGTGAGCCTGGATCCGTTCCCGTTTTGGATTCAAGTCAAATCTGGTCCTTACAATTGGTGCCGTCTGTGGGAAATTGCTTTATCTGATCAGAAAGAGATCTGGGTTTAGCGCACAAAATGGAAGAATCAGGTTCGCATCAACCAACGGTAGGGCCACAGCAGGATAATGACAATCCGCACCAGGCGGCATCAGGAGGTTCGCAGCATAATTACTCGGGAGTCCATCCTCAACAGAGGGGAGGTCGTGAGCAAAGTGGGCAAACAGTGCACACTAATAGGAGCCAATCGCGTGGGAGAAGTCACGTATCCCATGCAGAGAATGAGAAAGACATGCAACATGAGATAGATGAGTTGAAAAAGAAGTTACGCCGCGCGCGGCGTAAACGGGCATCATTTGAGTCTGAGTCTTCTTCTGGGGATATAGAAGATGATACATACAGGCAAAGATCTAAAACTCCACCTAGTGAAACCTTCTCCGGTGAGGAAGAATATAGTAATTATAGAAGGAAGAGCAAAAGTACCTTGCATAAGGGCCTGGGAAACAGAGCTATGAACGAGGCCTTGAGTCAAGTGGCCAAATCGCCTTTCACACGACGGATTGAGGGTGCCAGCCTTCCTCGGCGATTTAACCAACCGACTTTCTCTCTTTATAATGGCCGGACCGATCCAGTGGAGCATGTAAGCCATTTTAATCAAAAAATGGCCGTCCATTCAGAGGATGAGGCCTTAATGTGTAAGATCTTTCCGTCCAGCTTGGGTCCAATGGCAATGAGATGGTTTAATGGCCTTAGGGCAAATTCTATTGATTATTTTAAGAAGCTTACCCAGTCCTTTGGCGCCCGCTTCATCACATGCAGTAGGGTACCTCTGCCTTTAGGATCTTTGCTTTCAATGTCCATGCGTGAGGGAGAGACCTTGAAGGCTTACTCGGATAGGTATTGGGAGATGTTTAACGAGATAGATGGGGACTATGATGATGTGGCTATTAGCACATTTAAGGCAGGGCTGCCAGCGGAGCACGATTTGAGAAAGTCACTCACTGGTAAACCTGTCACCAGTGTACGCTTGTTGATGGATAGGATCGATAAGTACAGGAGAATTGAGGAAGATCAATTGCAGGGTAAAGGGAAAGCGAAGGTGATCCCCCAGGAGAGGAGGGATTCCAGGTCGGATCGGCTACAGAACAATCGTCCTCGGAGAGACTTTTTAGGGCAACCTGCATCTACCAACGCTCAAGCGGTCAATGTGGTGTTTCGAGAACCAGTGCAAAAAGTCTTGGAGAAAGTAAGGAATGAACCATTTTTTAAGTGGCCGAATAAGATGGCAGGAGATCCAAACAATCGTAACCAAAACCTGTATTGCCAATATCATCAAGATCATGGTCACGCTACTGAAGATTGTCGGAACTTATGGGATCATTTAGAGCAACTGGTCCGAGAAGGGAAGTTAAAGCATTTATTGCATCATTCCAGTGGCCGAGGAGGCCAGACCGGCGCAGCATTTCAGGGAAATCCTGCATCCAAGCCTCCTCTGGAATGGGTTGGCCTTCTCTTGAATTCATGCCTAGCTGGATTTAAGTTGGCTTGATTCAATTGGCCTAGCCCCACTTTGCATGTAAAGTCCTTGTTACCTGCAACACAAAGATATTATATAATCAGTCACAAAATAACATAAAAGTAAGGCTAAATATGTAGATATGTGAGTATTTTATTGTATATATTTCATGCACATCAAATACCCCCAAACCTACATTTTGCTAGTCCTCGAGCAAAATAGATAAAGAGTAAAACAAATCAAAGAAATTAAAAACAAAGGAAAAGGAAATCCTAACTAATCCACTTTCACTGGAAATTTCGATTGCATTTAGCATATGCAATAAGCCTTTAAACCCCTAGCTTACACTAGTGGAAGAGTTGTAGTCTCGTGAGGGTTTGCAGGGAATATACCCACAAAATTCTGAGAATGAATACTAAAATAAACAAAACAAAGAAAATCAAAAATTTTTTTTTTTTTTTCAATTACCTTTTGCAAAGAGGATTAGTTCAAGTTTAAAAACACTACAAATGCTAAAGAAATTTCTCATGCCATCAAAACTCAATGTGAGTGAAAAGTGGTAGCCAACCCAAACATACTCTTAGTTTTAGAATAAACTTGACTCGAATATCTATTTGAAAGTATGCTTCAACTCAATTCTTTCCGGTGTTATCACTCAACAAATGAAATCACTCTGAAATGGGGTGTAACACTCTCAACAATATATGTGAGCGGAATAATGTAAGCAAAATCAAACATCTCAGATATAAATCACATGAAAAACGCTTAATCAAGAAAGAACAAGTAGTCTCATGAAAGGGTGCCAAAAATATTCACACCACACCTTTTTCTTTTCAGTCATATCAATATTTGAACTACACAATCTTCAAGATCAAATAAGGACTTTATTAGGACGTAATGTAGGGTAAAAGTAAAGGGAATAAAATAAAAATGGGTGAAGGTAAATATAAGAAGTGTTTTCAAGATTTGTCGGAATGTCAACTCTTTTTGGAATTTCCATTCAACATTTTTTTTTCACCTCTTCTTCTTCTTCAAAGCAGTATTCCTTCCTTCCATTTCATTTCTTAAAATTTGATGAGAACTCTTTTTATTATCTTCTTTTTGACACTTTTCCCTTCTTTTTCTTTTTTTTTTCTTTCTTCTTTGAATTCTTTTTCAAACCACCACATTGAAACAAACTGATCAAATTCCATCTTGAAACACTATGGATAAGGGCTTTAAGAAGGAAAGGCTAATTAAAAGGCTCAATGGGGTGACTAGCGATAATGTATTAAGAAAGAAAAAGAAAAACACATATATGGCTCAAAGTAGACAAAAATGGCCTAATCTCATCTCTCAAAGATCAGTATAGTTCATTCAATATCAATGACTTCAAAAGATTCAAGTGTGGCATAAAATCATATTTTTTCCTTGGCCAAAAGAAAGAACAATGAGACTACAACAAGGGAAATATGTTACGCACTTCCAAATGAACTTTAAGATTAGAAACAATAAATAACCCTAAAAAAAAAAATGATTGGCTCAAAACTCACAAGGGTTATAGTCTCCATATTGTTATCTTCAAGATTTTCTAATCACTTTTATCCTTCAACAATAAGTTGTGTCTAAGTGGCTATGTGCATGTGCAATGAATTGAGCATGAAAGCAATCAAATTCTTTAAGAAAGAGTAGTATAACGAACTCAAAACATAAACCTCAAGCTAGGTAAAAGATTTTTTTTTTTTTTTTTAACACAACAAAACAAAAAGATAGAAATCTATATATATCCCCCCCAAACCTAAACCAAACATTGTCCTCAATGTTAAAAATGATACTCTCAAATACATGTCTTGAATGAAAAGAGAGCAAAATATGAATATGCAACATGAGAACCAAGTAGAGACAAGTAAAGTAAGGAGAAGGAGGAGACGTACCTTAATCAAGCTGATTGTTGTAAAAGTTTTAATTTTTGTCAAATATCAGCTAGAACAAAAGAAAATAAACACAAAGATTAATCTAAAATCAGAAAATAAACAAGAAATTTTTTTTTTTTTTTTGCAAAAAGATTTAACACAACTGGAGAAGATCAATCCTAATAAACAAGACTATCCAAACCCCAACAATACCATGGATATAAATAATGCATATTATGAATGGACTAGTCCAATGATATTGTAACTTACCTGGGTCAAAAACATATTGGGAGGCTTTTTCAATCTCTTCCAAGTGAATTCTTTGCATAACCATAGAAGGACTAATACCCTTAATATCAGCAATTTTCCAACCTATAGCTTCCTTATGCTCTTGAAGTATACTTACCAATTGGAGTTCCCAAAAGTCATCCAACTTTGGTGGTTCTACAATAGATAGGAGTGGGGATGAGGGAAGTGGAAGAGGGACCACTTTTGGTTGCCTGCTGTTAGTACTTAAGAGAGAAACAGAATCCAACGATGCATTGACCTCCTCAATTGATTTTTCAATATCCAAGTTGCGACCAAAAAGGGTTAAACAAGCTTCTAGGGGATCCTCACAACTTGATTGTATGAAAGTATCATGGACTAGGCTCTCAATCATGTTAACCTCACATATATCCTCATTTTCTAGTACTTGCTTACTTATGTCAAAGATATTAAGCTCAACAGTCATATTTCCAAAAGAAATCTTCATCACACCACTCCGAAAATTGATCAAAGCATTGGATGTGGCTAAGAAAGGGTGACCCAAAATGACATGAATTTGTGTACTAGCATTTGGAGTAGGTTCAGTGTCTAACACAACAAAATCAACAGGAAAATAGAATGCATCCACCTTAATTAGCACATCCTCAACAATACCTCTAGGAATTTTCACAGACCTATCAGTTAATTGAAGTGTCATGGTTGTGGGTTTCAATTCCCCCAAACCTAGCTGTAAGTATACTGAATATGGCATTAGGTTCACACTTGCCCCCAAATCTAGCAAAGCTCGCTCAATGAGACGATCCCCAATCTTCCATGAAATTGTAAGAGATCCAGGGTCCTTACATTTCACTGGATATTTATTCTGAATGATTGAACTGACTTGCTCTGTCAAAAATGCCTTTTTAGGAACATTTGTCTTTCTCTTCATTGTCACAAGATCTTTTAGAAACTTAGCATAAGCAGGAACTTGTTGAATTGCATCAAGAAATGGAATATTAATTTGCACTTGCTTAAAAACCTTTAAAATATCTCCAAAATGTGCACTTTTCTGAGGACTGATTAAACTTTGAGGGAATGGAGCTTTAGGAACAAACCTCCTATCAAGGGGAGAACTAAGATCCTTAATTGGAATTGAGATTGAGTTGACATTCTTTTCTTTATGATCATCATGTGAATTGTGAACTCCTTTTTCCTCTAACACAGTATTTTCCTTATCCTCCACTTCTGGCATTTTCACTTGATTATCAACTTGCTTACCAGATCTAAGGGTAGTAATAGACTGAACAGATTCATGTGCATGAGTAGAACTAGAAGAACCATTAATTGCATACTGCCCTTTTGGGTTAGGTATAGGTTGACTAGGAAACTTTCCTTTTTCCCTCTCTCCAACTTGGGTTGCTAACTGGCCAACTTGATTTTCCAACTTTGAAATAGCTTGAGTATTCAAATGGGTGGAACTTTTTATCTCTTGAATGGCTTGGCTAGTTGATTGCATGAAAGTTTTGAGAGACTCCTCCAAAGATGGTTGTTGTCTTGGTGGTGCTACAAACTGAGGTGTTGATTGAGGAATGGGAGGATATGCTTGAGTAGGTGGACGAAATTGACTTTGTTGATACATTTGTTGTCCACCTACATTTGTGGGAGGCTGATTTTGCCTCCATGAGAAATTAGGATGGTTCCTCCAATTTGGATTGTATGTCTCTGAAAATGGACTAGCAAATGGTTTTCCATAATTATTCAGTGCATTTGCTTGCTCAGTATAAAAATCAGGGTACCCAGCTGCAGAAGGACACATTTGTGTTGTATGCATAGGACTTGCACAAATAGAGCATGTTTCACTTTGAACTTGATTGACAGAATTCATTCCTCTACCTAAAGCTAAAGCTTCAACCTTACAAGTGAGATTGTCCAACCTAGCTTTTATATCTAAACCTTCACTGACTTCATACAATCCTCCTTTCTTAATTGTAGGGGCAGATCTCTCTCTACGATTGGAAAAATCCCATTGTTGTGAGCTTTCAGATAGATTCTCAAGAAATTTGTATGCCTCATCATCTACAAGACTCAAAAATCCACCACCATTCATGGATTCAATCATGTTACGATTTGTTTGAGTCAAACCATTATAAAAATATTGTACTAGTCTCCATGTTTCAAAACCATGATGAGGACACTTTAAGATCAAGTCCTTAAATCTCTCCCAACTCTCATAAAATTTCTCTTGTTCATCTTGATAAAAATCTGCAATTTCTCTCCTTAAAGCATTGGTCTTGGCCATTGGGAAAAATTTAGAGAGGAATTTTGTGACCAACAGTTCCCATGAAGTGATAGATCTAGGTGACAAAGAATTAAGCCATGCTTTTGCCTTATCCTTCAAGGAAAAATGGAATAAACGCAAGCGAACAGAGTCATCAGTGAAATTCTGGAACTTACAAGTAGCACAAATCTCAAGAAAATCCTTCACATGCATATAAGGGTCTTCTCTATCCAATCCATAAAAAGTAGGAAGAAGGTGGATTACCTGTGGCTTCAACTCAAAATGTGCAGCTGTGGTTGCAGGCAATACTATGCAAGATGGAGGGTTGGTGGTTATGGGTGAGAACAACTCCCTAAGAGTTTTTGAATCATCTCCTGTTTCTCCCATTGTGGATGAATAATCAAAACTAACAAGACGATTTTCTTTATCACGTAACCAAGTTCTCATACACCAAGCACAAAGAAATAATTTTTTTTTTTGTTTTTATTTAAAAAAAAATTAACTACAACTAGTAGAAGGAAAAATTCAATTAAGACCTAATTTATTTTCCTAACCAAGTCCCCGGCAACGGCGCCAAAAACTTGTTGTGAAATTTTAAAATACTCACAAGTATACGAACCGTACCGAAGTATAGTTAGACAAGAACGAGGTCGAACCCACAGAGACTTGAATGAATGTAGGAAAATTAAATCAAATCTTAACCAAATTAATCCTAATCTAGTTTAATAAAAATTGGTTGTTTTGAAATTAAATAAACTAAAAAAAATAATTAATTTAAGCAAAGATATAAAGCAATAAAAAGATGTAAACAATCAAGAGAAAGGAATTAAGGTTTTGGAATCCGCCTTGTAAGTCATATCAGCATATATTTATGATCATTAATTTTTCCCAACCACTGCATGATAATCTAGAAATCAATCTTGTTATCATGGAAAATATCATCATTAAAACTTATGTTTAAAAATCTAAAGCATGTTCTTCTTCGCTTCTTAAGTATAAAACCAAATCATCAATTGTATCCGTAGCCAAACAAATCACAAGATATATCCAATTCTAAAAATCAAATCATAAATTGTATCCATTGACCGAAAAATCACAAGCGATATCCAATTTTATAATCAAGAATTAATAAACCAAGCATTCAATTAATTAAGTCAAATCCTAAATCATGAGAAAAACATGATTGAACTCATATCTAGAATCTCATCTTAGTCAATTGATATGAAGCAAGAACAATTTAAATCATTAAAGAACAATTATTGTGGGAAAAATCAAATCACATAAATATTACTGATAATCCTTAACAAGGTTTCATCCTCAACCCTAATTATAAATTTAGCTACTCATAGTAATTGAAAGAAAACACAAGAATAAAATACTAAACATTAAACTAAACAAATAAAATAAAACTAACTGTCATGGAAGAGGTAGTTGCAGCTCTCTATACATTCAGCCCCCAGCCCTAGCACTGGCCTCCTTGAATTTTGCCCTAAAGAGCCTTTAAATAGGTAAAGGAATCCTGTTACAAGTTGAATTCCCGTTTGGAGAAAATCCCAGATTTTTAGGCTTCACTTAACCGACGGTTTTGGCCCATTTAGCTTCAGAATTATGACTTTTTGTAAACTACAAAGTTGTAGCTCTTTAAGTTAACTTTCCAGCCCAACTTGAATCATCTCAATTGGAGTTCTGAGCCGAAAGTTATGCCAAAAATACTAACTGATGCGCAGGCTGGAATCCTAATCCGAATTGGACTTGGATTTGGTGCAAATTTCCTTTGATTCCTTATTCCAATTGGACTTAATTTAATTGGGTTGGTCTTCTCTTGAATTCATGCCTAGCTGGATTTAAGTTGGCTTGATTCAATTGGCATAGCCCCACTTTGCATGTAAAGTCCTTGTTACCTGCAACACAAAGATATTATATAATCAGTCACAAAATAACATAAAAGTAAGGCTAAATATGTAGATATGTGAGTATTTTATTGTATATATTTCATGCACCTCTTTAAGGGATTAGGTTTGAAGCCCGAGGATTTATCTGCATACAGTTCGCCTTTGGTGAGTTTTGAGGGTAAGATGGTGGTCCCTAAGGGCCAGATCAGACTGCCTGTGCAAACTGGTTCGAATATGGTTGAGGTAGATTTTATCGTGGTGGACGCCTTCTCCCCGTACACGGCCATTATGGGCAAGCCATGGCTGCATTCCTTGGGCGCCGTCTCTTCCACCCTTCATCAGAAAGTAAAATATCCTTCTGAGGGTCAAGTGTTGGAGATAGTGGGAAGCCAGTCTATGGCTAGGCAATGCTTAATTGCAGCAATTCAGCACAAACCGGAGGCTGGCGCGTCAGCCAGTAGGGAAAATGACTTATAGCAGTTAAGGGCCTCGTCGTCATTGTTCGGGAGGCCAGATGACGAGATGAATTGTGAGGGCCTGGAAAGGGTGATTATAAGGGAAAACCCTGAGAGATTCTTCCAGGTTGGGGCTCGGTTGCCCCTACAGGAGAAGGAGGAGTTGGTTGAGCTTCTGAGGAGAAACATAGACGTTTTCGCATGGGACGCCTATGAAGCCCCTGGTCTGAATCCAGAATTCATCTGTCATCGTTTGAATGTAGATCCCTCAGCTACACCGAAAAAGCAACCTCCTCGGCGCCCCTCGAGTGAACACGTGGAGGCAATAAAGACTGAGGTGGTTAAACTCAAACAGGCTGGGGCTATTAAAGAGATTTTCTACCCCCAGTGGTTGGCTAACACCGTAGTGGTGAAGAAGAAAACAGGAAAATGGCGCGTCTGCGTAGATTTTACAGACCTTAACAAGGCTTGCCCCAAAGATCCTTTCCCTATGCCGAGGATAGATCAATTGGTAGATGCAACAGTAGGACATCCTCGGATGAGTTTCCTAGACGCCTTCCAAGGTTATCACCAAATACCATTCGCAGCAGAGGATCAGGAAAAAACGGCTTTTGTCACTCCTGTGGGGAACTACCACTACAAAGTAATGCCTTTTGGCCTGAAAAATGCAGGATCGACTTATCAACGAATGATGACAAAGATGTTTGAGTCACGGTTGGGAAAAACTATTGAGGTTTATATTGATGATATGGTGGTGAAGAGCAAGCTGGTATCCGAACACTTAGTAGACCTTGCAAATGTTTTCGAAATCCTGAGGTGGCACAAGCTGCGTCTGAATGCCTCAAAATGCTCCTTTGGAGTAGGATCAGGAAAGTTCCTAGGGTACATGATGACTCATCAGGGGATTGAGGTAAACCCAGATCAAATTAAAGCAATCAATAGCTTGCAACCACCTCGGAATCCAAAGGAGGTCCAGAAGCTTGCTGGGATGATGGCAGCATTAAATCGGTTCATATCTAGATCGGCAGAAAGGTGTAGACCCTTTTTCCTTTTATTGCATAAATGGAAAGAGTTTCAGTGGTCCGAGGAGTGTGTCAGGGCATTCCAAGAGCTCAAACGTTATCTGTCACATCCGCCCATAATGTCTAGCCCAGTGGTGGACGAGGTCCTTTTTTCTTACCTGGCCGTTGCCTCACACGCCATAAGCCTTGTGCTCATACGGGTGGATGATGGTGTGCAACGACCAGTTTATTATGTGAGCAAGTCGCTCAACGAGGCTGAGGTGCGCTACCTGCCACTAGAAAAAGCGATACTGGCTGTAGTACACGCCACGAGGAAACTTCCCCATTACTTTCAGGCGCATACTGTGGTCGTTCTAACTCAACTCCCCCTCAAGTCAGTGCTCAGAAGTGCCGACTATACAGGGAGGATAGCCAAATGGGGGACGATTCTAGGGGCTTTTGATATAAAGTACATGCCCCGTACCTCTATTAAGGGACAGGTGCTCGCTGACCTGGTGGCCGAGTTTGCTGAGTCTCCAGAGGAGGTGGAAATGGGAAATGGATCGGTGGATGAAAGATCGGTAGGAGTAGCCTCTATTCAGGGCCTACAGCCTTGGGAATTGTATGTTGATGGAGCTGCCAATCAACGGGGATCAGGAGTGGGGCTAGTACTGGTATCCCCTGAAAAGATTACCATAGAAAAGTCCTTAAGACTGAATTTCTCCGCTACTAATAACGAAGCAGAATATGAGGCTTTGCTGAAGGGAATGGAGATGGTGCAGAAAATGGGGGGAAAGGCAGTAAGAGCTTTTTCGGACTCGAAACTGGTTGTTGGACAGGTAAGAGGAGATCTAGAAGCGCGAGATTCAAGGATGCTAGAATATTTATGCCAGGTCAAGAGTATACAAGAAAAGTTTGAAGTTTTTGACTTGTCCCATATTCCTAGAAGTGGGAACACCCACACAGATTCTTTGGCCACCCTTGCAACGTCCTCGGCCCAGGATTTACCTCGGGTGGTGTTGGTGGAAGACCTATATACGCAAGCTCTGACGCACCATGGTGCCCCACGGATACATCAAGTTAAGCTGGGTCAGAGCTGGATGGATGCTATATCATTGTTTTTGGAAAAAGTTGTGTTGCCTGAAGAAAAGTCCGAGGCCGATAAAGTACGGAGGAAAGCTCCTCGGTTTTGGTTATCCGAGGACAGAAAACTGTACAAGCGTTCATTCTCTGGACCTTATTTGCTGTGTGTCCACCCAGAGGCATCGGAGCTACTCCTAGAGGAACTGCACGAAGGGGTTTGTGGAAGTCATACAGGGGGAAGGTCACTGTCTCACAGGGCTCTTACCCAGGGATATTGGTGGCCAAACATGCAAAAGGAGGCGCAGGAATATGTCAGGAAATGCGATCAGTGCCAGAGGTTTGCACCAAACATTCATCAGCCTGGAGGGGTCCTTAACCCTTTGTCTAGTCCGTGGCCTTTTGCTCAGTGGGGCATAGACATTGTGGGCTCTTTCCCAAAGGCTGTAGGGAACAAGAAATACCTCCTGGTATGCATAGATTATTTCACTAAGTGGGTCGAAGCTGAGCCTTTAGCCAATATTAGAGATGTGGATGTCAAAAAATTCATCTGGAAGAGCATAGTCACGCGATTTGGAGTTCCCAACGTCCTCATCTCGGATAATGGTCTTCAATTTGACAGCAAAGCTTTTAGGAAGTACTGCTCTGACCTGGGAATAAAGAACAGGTATTCCACTCCGGCTTATCCGCAAGGAAATGGGCAAGCTGAGGCTGTTAATAAGGTCATTGTGAATGGACTTAAAAAGAGGTTGGATGACGCCAAGGGAAGGTGTGTTGAAGAGCTACCACACGTTCTTTGGACTTACAGGACGACACCTCGGAAGTCTACTGGGGAGACCCCCTTTTCAATGACGTACGGGGATGAAGCTGTAATTCCATTGGAAAACGGTTTCCCCACAATGAGGTCTAGCGCATTTACCTCGGATGGGAATGACGACTTGCTAAAGAAGAACCTGGATCTAATTGAAGAACGACGAGAAAACGCTAGGGTGCAGTTAGCCTACTATCAACACAAGCTAAAGCAAGGCTATGACATGAGCGTGAAGTTGAGACCATTGGCCCCAGGGGACTTGGTTTTGAGGAAAGTCTTGGGAAACACTAAAAATCCTGCCTGGGGAAAATTGGGGCCCAATTGGGAGGGACCATATCGCATTACGACGGTGGCAGGAATAGGAGCTTATTACTTAGAGGACTTGGATGAAAGGGCTGTACTTCATCCTTGGAATGTAAATAATCTGAAAAGGTATTACTATTGATAATAAAAGTTATCCTGGTTTCTTCTTGTTTCTATTTATCCTATGACATCTATTGAAATATTAAACAGAAACTAAGTTATGTCAGGTCCTCGGACCACAGACTTAGTGGAAATTAATATCCTATGACATCTATTGAAATATTAAACAGAAACTAAGTTATGTCAGGTCCTCGGACCACAGACTTAGTGGAAATTAATATCCTATGACATCTATTGAAATATTAAACAGAAACTAAGTTATGTCAGGTCCTCAGACCACAGACTTAGTGGAAATTAATATCCTATGACATCAATTGAAATATTAAACAGAAACTAAGTTATGTCAGGTCCTCGGACCACAGACTTAGTGGAAATTAATATCCTATGACATCAATTGAAATATTGAACAGAAACTAAGTTATGTCAGGTCCTCGGACCACAGGCTTAGTGGAAATTAATATCCTATGACATCAATTGAAGTATTAAACAGAGACTAAGTTCTGTCAGGTCCTCGGACCACAGACTTAGTAGAAATTAATACCCTATAGTAATTCCCACGCTTGATACTCTCAACGCGTGATACTTAGTGTAAAATGTTATTTCTTAAGATAGGCACTGCCTTATTTTTAAGCCATATGTTAGACTTATAATTAGCAAATTAAAGGTTAGTATGGTTCCCTGTAGTGATATTTTGTTCGTCAAACGGGTGTTGGAATAAATAAGTTAATAGTTAGGACGTTATGACAAGACTTGATGATATGTCTTGCTAGCGCACTATGTTCCTTAAATAATCTATGTAGAAGATAGGATGAAAAACAAGAGGAAAAAAAGACCATACATTCAAGTAAAATAATGTCACTGAGAAATGTAAAGAGAAGTAAATAATATTGCTTCAAACATTACAAAAATCTGTCTTTCAAGTATAACAGAAAAATCTACTGATAAATAACTATAACAACAACTACATTATCACTACCGTTCATGTCATCAAACAAAGGAAAAATTACAAAAAGAAAAATTGTCATGAGGCTCATGACTTCAGCTTGATCTGGAGCTTGTGCTTAGGAGCCTGGTCAGCTGCCTCAGGGTTAGTCTCCTTCTCTTTGTCCTTAGGAGGCTCCTGCGCAGGTAAAGTGACTAGGGCTAACTGCTTCTCAAAATCCTGAGAAGCTGTCCCTGGTTGGGGGGCTTCGGTCACTTCACCTGAGAGGGGCCCATTTTCGGATTCTTTCTCTTTGCCCTGGTCTGGCTGGGCAGCAGTGGGAAGGGGCTGAGAGGAGGCTTCGGCAGGTGGTGGAGGCACGAGAGAGGCCGTCTCAGTCTGCTTAGGAATTTGCAGGGCTAAGGGGAAGATGATGCTTTCTGGCTTCCTCAGCCCTGATGAGGCTTCAACCCCGGCCTGGTTGAGAGCCTCTTCCCAAGTTTGGGTGCAGTAGGCGCGGCAGATGATAGGGACCTCAGCCCGAAGAGCTTCCTCGGTCTCAGCCATGCCAACGTCATACCCATGCTGCTCGGCCTCATCTCTCTCCTTCTCGGCCTTGAGCTTATCCTCTTCAGCTTGCATTTTTGCTTTTTCGGCCAGAGATTTGAGCTGGTTGGCCTCCTCCAGTTGCTGCCTTAGAGTTGCAATTTGCTCCTTGGCCGTAACCAATTGTCCTTTGACCTCGACGACCAGTTTCCTCTGGCTCTCAGCTTGGGTTTCAGCCCCTTTTAAAGCGGCCTCAGCACTTTTCCTTAACTGCTCCTCAGTTTTCAGTTTCTCCTTGAGGTCAGTGTTACTCTTCTCAGCAACTGACATCGTCTGCACCGCAGCGATCCTTCTTCTTCTCTCCTCCTCCAGCTGTTGTGCGACGGAATGGTAAATTTCTTCCATCCTAAACGTGCTTTGAACAGCCTGTTTAAAAAAAAAAAGGGAGGGAGGTTTAAAAAAAAAGAAAAAAAAAAAAGAGTAAAGTAAAAGAAATAATATTAATAATAATAAAGTAGCAATACATACCATCCCTAAACATCGCTTGGCTTGGAGGAAGACCTCGTTCCTCCTCAATCCTCGCAGCTCCACCATGTCTTTGGGGAGCAAGAGGGTCTCTTCCAACGCCGAAGCTACCTGGCAGCCAATGCCCCCATTGTAATCTCTGATCGACGCATCGTCGGTCAGAGGCTCACCCCCTAGCATGGGGGCTGGAAGCCATGCTCGGGGTTCAGTTTGTTGAACCTCTCCCATCTCTGGTCCTCGGCTGGGGGCAGGGCCGGTTTTCAATTGTTTCGTCGGCCTGTGGGCCTCCTCTTCATGGGAAGATTGAGTCCTCCCAGCCTCCACTACCTCCTTGCCCTTGGGCTCCCTTCTCCTCTTGGGGTCAGGTTGTTCGGTCCTAGAGGGAGGAGCTGGCTGAGGGGCACGTAGAGGAGATTTAGGAGGAGGGGGAGGAAGTTTTTGTTGAGTTGGCCTCCCAGCCTCCCCCCTTCCAGGTTGGCTCTCCAAAAGCTCCTGTAGACTACGTTGGGGTTTCCTCTGAATGCCCATATCTTCGGGGGTGTTAGGTGATGGAGTGAGTAAGTCAAAAACTTCGTAGTCGTCTGTGGCCGAGGAAAGATCTACAAAGCCTTCTTCCTCTCGGTCAACTTCTTCTTCCTCCTTTACTTGAGAAACGTGGGGGGAAGATGAAACAACTTCTGCGAGGCTGGCAACGGGCAGTGCCTCGGTATGCTGGGTGTCTTCTGGAAGAGGAACGCCTTGGGGGATTAGGAACCCTTCGTAAGCAACGCTAATTCTGCGAAGCCGAGGATCCTTCGCCTTTATCACGCACGAGGGAGCTTGAAACGCATGTGATATGGGATTGTAGCCGAGGATGAAATGAGCTGCCCTTAATTGACCGTCTGAGGGGTTGACGTAGATTTCGGCTCGGAGAACTCTATCCAAGCTGGCTTTGTTAACCAAGCGCAACGATGGCGTAGTGGCGCGGGGATCTGCAGTGTCAGTAGAGACAATAAAGAATCACTTTAGTATCAGCCGAAGACAATGGGAATTCAAGAATAGGGAAGGTTAAACGTGAAGATTAAGTAAGTTAGACCCCCACCTGGCTCACCCTCTTTAACTGGGCATGGTAAGCCATCATGCCACTGCCCAGAGAAGATTAAGAAATCTTCTTTTAATCCCTTATTAGACTGAGGAAGGCACTGAATCATCCTGACCTCGGCCTGTCTGGATTTTAAGTAGTACCCCTGATTTTTTAGGTGCTGGAGATTGTAAATCCAGTTTATATCATGGTGGGTCAGGTTCAGGTTCATTCTTTCGTTCAGAGCTTCTATACATCCTAATACCCTGAACATATTCGGTGCGCATTGTGTGGGGGATAACCTAAAATACCTAAGGTAGTTCCTAGTAAGGGTGCCCATGGGAATGGTCATCCCCTCTTCTATGAAGGCGATCATAGGAATGACAACCTCGTTTGTTTTTCTTTCATCATACCACTCACCCTGTGCTGCGTACCTAACGCCCACATGAGGAGGGATGTTATACTTGGCCCTAAAATTTCTCATTCCCTCCTCGGTATCAACTAATTCCTTAAATCTACCCATTTTCTAAGAGGTCCTATAGGGGAAATTTTATAATAAAAGGAATAAGAGCTCGAGATAGTTTAGGAAGACTTACAGGTGTGAGAAATGGTCCTCGGACAGGATTTTTGTATTTGTAGACACGCAAAGGAGCGAGAGAGAGAAAGAGAGTATCAGGTTCTAGAATAGCGCAATCGTTCAAAAGTGACAAGAAATTGATTTGAAGGTCTACTTATAGTTGCGCAAAAATTAGGAGCGGGAATTCGCCCGCCCAAATTCCCAAAAGGCTCAACCGCCGTTAGATTGTCATCTCACCGTTGAACGTGGGAGACAAGAGAGTTGCCAAAATTAAATGAGGGCGCTCCCTGGACACTGAAGAGTCAGGAGCGAGGCGCGAGAAAATAAACACGTGTTGATGTGATTTAACTCAATAAAACTAGATCACAAGGCAGATCCGACGAGAGAGTCAAAATCCTCCTTTTCTCTCGAGAAGCCGAAAAGCAAGATTTTGAGGGGCTATTGTGGGGGCCAACTGTATCCGGTACTCAAACCACGCTGGAAGAGGCCAGCCCCAATATCTGATCTCATATGTATGGGCTGTGTGAGAAGGGGCCAGGCCCAACGTCCTATCTGAGGGTGAGAGAGTATCCGAGGACGATCAACAAAGGAAGAAATAAGGTCCTCCTCCGAGGAGAGGTGAAGAACGCTCGTGGGGATTTAACCGTGTCCGAGGACTATAGTCACCTCGGGAATTCTATCCGAGGTGTCTGGTGAACTTATCAGTCTTTTAAAATAACACCTCGGACAAACCCCACAACGAAACGAAAGGGAAAAATATCAAATAGAAGATAATAGTGAACAGGAACAAATATCTTAAGGTACTGTCCCCTTCGCATTAAATGCCGCCCAGCTAACCTTCTGGCCGCATTAATGTGGAGGTGATGCCTGAACAGTAAATGGGCAGCCTTCTAGCTACAAATGGAAGATTCAAGAAAGGGCAAGAAAGATGATGAAAAAGAACTTTCAACGTCAAGTCCACACGTGGATAAGGAAAAAGGTAAAGAAGCCATAGTATATAAGGCGAAGAAAGGAAAAAGGAAAGGGACGGAAAATTATTCTAAAATCACTGCACTGGGACATGTCCGAGGAGACTCTTTGTATAAACTACACCTGTAACTCTAGTCTCTTTACGCTAAAACCCAATATCTTGGCCCAAGATCAGACTAGCTTTCTTTCCTGCACTCTATAAATTCATTGTTTGGGCTACGTGAGCCTGGATCCGTTCCCGTTTTGGATTCAAGTCAAATCCGGTCCTTACAATCATCATGAGTTTTACACTATCCAATAAGATATTGTCACATTAGTTTTTTAATTAAAATTGTTAGAGATATATATTAGACATATTAGCCCAATATAGTAGGCTCAAGCCCAGTCCTGCTTGTACTAGTAGTCTAGGGTTTAGTCGCCTATATATACTTATGTTATGGCTCATTGTAACATAGGTTATTGTACTACACTCTTGTACATAATAAAGATGTAGCGCTTAAGGGATTCCTCCGTGGATGTAGGCCGTCAAGGTTGAACCACATAACTCTTGTGTTCTCATTGTTCCTACTCTATGCTTCCCATTCCGCATCCTCTCTAGCATACACAACATGGTATAACACATCGCGTTGCTAATAATAATTACATTTAACATGGTATCAAAGCCAAACTTCATTCTTGGCATCAAACAAACATCTCTAGCAAACAAAGAAGATTCTCACGTGTACATCACCATCAGAAGTCACACATGTTTGTCTGCTGGATCTAGACTCCATAGCATCTCGCAGCCACCATGGCTCTGTGCTATGTAAAAATCCAACAACCAAGCAATCCGTGCCTCTCCCTATCAGATCTGTGCACATCAAGCCTTCACCTATTGAAACCGACCCCACAGATGTGCTCCTAGGCCTCCCGTGAGGAAAACCTAGAAATCCGGTCAATCGAAACACAGCCACGCGCCCCTACGCGCCGCAGTTAGCTTCAGAATATCTCCTCTCGCCACATCGGAATCCTCACTGGTAGATCTTCTTTAGTGACACGCGCCGCCCTGTCGGCCTCCTCGTCCACCGATCTACAGAACTCGAGATTCTGGCCTTCATTTGACCTCACACGCGCCACCATGCGCCTCCCTAGTTTCGGGCTACTCCTCCACGCGCCGGTGAACATTGCACGCTCCAGCCAAGTGCCAAAAACTGTTGCTGATGTCATCTGACGTCACCAGATGACGTCATCACTCCACGTTAACAGCCATGCAAGCACCTCCACATCAGCCTTAGTCCACGTCAATGACATGTCATAGGATGACGTCAGTGGCTTTGCTGCTCGACCCGTGACCCGACCCGGAAACCCGGAACTGACCCGGACCAGTATCCGTTGACTTTGAACTTGGACCAGTTGACTTTGACTTTTTGCATTGACCCTTGACCAAAAGTCAAAATTTTCGACAAGGCGTATCTAGCTTAGTTTTTCGCGTAGATTTCGATTTTGGACTCTGTTTATTCGTTTGAAGCTCCAAAATTGGTCAATTGGCACATTCTTCATTGCGGTTTCTTCAAAGGCATTATTCATGGCATCTTTAAGAAATCTTCTCATGCTTATCCAACCTCAAGTCTTCATCGAGCTTCTGCCTTGAGTTTGAGGGAGGGTGTTAGAGATATATATTAGACATATTAGCCCAATATAGTAGGCCCAAACCCAGTCCTGCTTGTACTAGTAGTCTAGGGTTTAGTCGCCTATATATACTCATGTTATGGCTCATTGTAACATAGGTTATTATACTACACTCTTGTACATAATAAAGATGTAGCCCTTAAGGGATTCCTCCGTGGATGTAGGCCGTCAAGGCTGAACCACATAACTCTTGTGCTCTCAGTGTTCCTACTCTATACTTCCCCTTCTGCATCCTCTCTAGCATACACAACATAGTATAACACATCGCGTTGCTAATAGTAATTTATTTAACAAAAATCAATACTTCCTACCACACCTAATAACATCTCAATAAACCCTTAATTTGGTTGGATTTTCATATAAGTATTAGAATTGATTGGGTGTAATTATGCTTATTCTTTAATATGTGATAAGATGATGTGACATGTTGAAATTGGAGGGCCACATCCTTATAGAATTTAAACTCATTAAAAAAATCCCTAATTATTTATTAATAAATGAATAATGCTAACAATATGGTTGTTCAGAATCTTTTTCACATCTGTTCATGTGATTACCTTACTTTCACATAATTTTATTCTTGATGCTCCTTTTATTAGCATTAAAGCAAGTTGTAGTAGATGGTAAAATTAGTGTCAAAACTGAAAATGAATAAAGTTTCCAAGTTAGTTACAAAGGGAACTGCAGGGTATACCTCAAAGACTTAGTCAATGCCGCATGAAGATAACGCATTTGATCTAGTGTTGCATAAGTTATATTAGCCATGAAATCATCAAGGTTAGCTCCATTGTCTTAACTACTAGTGACGTCTTTCACTTCTTGTGCAACTTTTTCCTGTATTAGAGGGTTCTTGCAAAGCATATAAAAGAACCATGAGAGAGTGCTTGCACTTGTATCTTTGCCTGTGATTATAAAATTCAAAATTATGTCCCTTAGATATTAATCATTCATTTTGTCTGAATTCTGTTTACTCTCCACCAGAAACCTTGAAAGTATATCCTCCTTGTCACTCTGGAAATCATTAAATAAAATCATCATGATTCAACTAAATCAATAGTCCAGATTATCAAAGCAAGTGGTACATGTCATTGTATTAAAGTCCTTTAAAAGATAGATAGCATTGGAAGTTACAAATAGTCAAATACATCTTGAGTTTCCCCTAATAGGCATTGTCAGTTTGTCACAAATTTAAAACTTACGCAATCTTGTTTCACTTCTAGCCGTTCCCTCTTGATCCTAATTACTCCATGCACAAAATCATCAAGGATTTTGATTTTCTTCTTAAGGGTAGCTTCAGAGCCAATGTTAAAAAACCTCTTCAACTTCCAGAATGGATTGACATAGTGCCAATAGACCAAGGCATTTGAATCATCAAATGCCTTCATGAATGCAGTTCCCTCCTTGCTTGAACCCTCCAAGCAATTCAATTCTACCCCAAACACTACTTTGAAAATTGAATCCAAAGGGAATCTCATTAGTACTATGTCCTACAAATTTAAAAGGAAAAATATCTCACTGTGTAATTCTTTTACTCTTCTACAGTAAAATCAAGTGATGTCAGCACACGCTATGGGCTTGCTTCTTGTCTTGCTCATTTACCTTTGCTAGTAAATTTCATAATTAGTATCAGAAAAAAAAAATTCATAATTAGTAAAATTCAGAACTCTTTCTTCTCAAAACCATTAAGCATGTATTTAGGTGATTTGAAGAACAATTGCTAATACAAATTGCTTTTCATGAATTTGCTTTAAATAAAAAGTATGTGATGTAATAGACTTAATTTAACATCCTAAAATTAATAATTTCAAATCCATATATTAACAAAATTAAATTCATTCATAAATTTCTTCGATAGAAAAAATTTATCATTTCTATATTTAGACCTTCATCAAAATCAACTGATTTCTTTTCTACTATCATATCAAACTCCAATTGCATCACAAATTTGTCTCTTCCCTAGCACATAGTAATATTAACTAAAATAACACGTTCATAATTTATTCAGAATAAAAGGAAAAAAAAGAAAAAAAGAAAAAAAGAACACTTAAAATTGAGAGATGGGTTGAAGTTGGACTAAAATATTATTTTTCAGGAATAGAAACCTAGGATGCAAGACATGCTTTAAAGGTTAGTTAGTTACTTACATATCATAAGCTTGACCATCATCTGATAACTTGTGAACAACTCTAACCAGCTCAGTAGCGTTTCTTCTAAACACTACATAGCTACAATCTCTAAGCACTCTTGTGGAGAACTTAAAGCTTGCAAGCTTCCTCTGCTGCCACCACTTGTCACCCCAATGGAACATATTATCGAACAACTTGTGGGTTTCATCAATCACAATAGCATGCAATAATCTAAAGAACCAATAACAACGTGAAAGTGAAAAGAAATTATAGAAATTCACAAAATGTACCTATCAAAATTCATCCCTATAACAAATTGGAACAAAAAAAAAAACCCTACCATACTAAAAAGGAGAGACACTTCTCTGCAAACTGCTTTTGCTCATCTTCACAACCGGTGATTTGCTACCCCAAAACAAAGACTCATGAGATACTTTAAAGGATGCATTGAAAGAAAGGATTGAATTCTCTTGCAAGGTTTTCATTCTTGGGCTAGAGGATTGCAACATGTCCATACCACTATCTGTCACCACGAATCATGAATTCTAGCTGCCCACATGTCACTTCATCATTATCATCCTTAAAGCCTATAGTAAAAGTGTAAAACAACAAATAGCCAAAACACAATAAGAACCAAGAATTTACATAATCGAACTGTAAAAGGAAAAGAAAGAAAGAAAAAGAAAAATTTTAATTCAAACAATGACCTTTTGTGTTCTGTTTTGATTCTCCCCTCCCTTGGTCCATTCTCGCTCTCAATAAAATCCAAGATCATTTTTTCCTTGCAGTCACGTTACAGCCTTATTGCAGATAGTTTTCAGTTGCATAAGAAAAGTAGCGGATAGAAATTTGGAACCGTACGGTTGTAGTTGGGCAATGAAGGAACTAATTGTTATTGGGAATTTTGGGATTAGTTTTTTCAACCAATTTTGAGTTTGAAAATGTGAGAGTGGTCCTATTTTGTAGATAGTGTTTTATGTGGGAGTTAAAGAAGTATTTTTACCAAATTTTGCCCCTACTTAAACGTAGGCTGTAGGGGTACTTTGAACCCAAAAAAAAAAAAAAAAAAAAAAAAAAAACTGGTCCAAACATGAGAAACCCCTTAATTAGTAGTATAGATTAAATAGTGGCATAGATATATACATCTTTTTAAAATCTCTCTCTTGCTCTATGTGTGTGCGTTCAACTTTTTAAGCCGCACTATGTCTTAAAAAAAAAAACAATGAGTGTGCTTTGTTATGAGGAGTGCAACGTTCACAACATTTTCACAACAAATTATAGGCGATAAGTTATTATTGGTTCTAATTTGAATCCACAACTTAAATTACTTTTTTGTCTACCCATAACAACCAATAATTACCTATCACTTAAGATTTATTGTAAAAATGTTATGAAAATGTTGTGGACATATCAATTCTCTTATATTACAGGGAAGATTTGGTATTTCATGTAGTTGACATCAATTATCATTTCTTACTTGGTGAAGTAAAATGCTAATGAACATTGTATACAACTTAAATAAAAGAAATAGGAAGATATTGATTCGAACTATGAATCAAGCCGACAAATCAATCATCATTATAATATAAATTTAAAATGGATAGGGTTGTGATGTTGACCAATGGCTTCAAATCGTAAATAATAAGAGAAGTGTTCCAAAAGAATAAACTGGATAGTGGCATTGATTGCTAAATGCATTAAGGATGTGAGGTTTTGATGATGAGAAATTATTAGGTATTCTAAAGGAAACTGTCATGGTGTTTCTTCCTTTTACATTCACGGTGAATTTCAACATAAATTCACATAAATGTGAGAGAAAGATTCCTAACGATTTGGGTTGATGAGTCCATATTTATCTATAAAAAAAAGAAGAAGAAAAAAAAATAAAAAAAAATAAAATAAGAGAGAGAGAGAGAGAGAGAAACTTGCTAAGATGATGTGACTATGAAGAATGTGGAGGAAGAAGCAAAATAGGGGGTGAGTTATGGCATGTACATTGAGGGCCATGGATGACCCTCTTCCTACTGATGTCGAGTATAGAACAAAAAACAAAGTATCGGCCATCAAATTTGTCACCTTCCATTTCATCTTCATCACCATTGTCTTCACAATCTTATGTGTTCTTATCTCCAATATATTCATCTTCCTCAGCCTTTGCATTATAGCAGCCAGTGTAAGACATCCCAACATTGGAAAAATCACCATTAGAATCTTATCAATGCCATTTTCTTCAATAATACTTAGCTAGTTTTATACCAATTGCTACAACTTAACAATCGAAAAATAAGGACTCCACTACGATTACAATCTAAAAACAAGGAACTGCCCACAACGTGAGCTACAATGACTCAACTACCCAACCTATTAGGACTCTAACAACTAAAAGCAAACTCCAACGTTATCTATACTATTATTTAAAGGGCTTTTCCTTTTCGGATTGGACATTTTTTAGATTCCAAAATACCCTTACAGCCTACGTTTAAGTAGGGGCAAAACTTGGTAAAAATGTTTTTTTAACTTCCACGTAAAACACTATCTAAAAAATATGACCACACACCATTATCATCATTTTTTCTATTTACTTTCCTCAAATTTGCTCTTGCTCAACAGTATGCATATGTCAATGTACATTGGTCTTTTCTATTTTGGTTTTCTAATTCATGAACAACTTCTTATATTCTAGAAACAAATCAAATATTGGTGTAAAATAGCCCTTCTATTACAACCTCACCTTTAATTTCTTTCACATATTTATTCGAGGAACGTGCACTGGGTAATTTCCTTCACATATTTCTTCAAGGAACGCGCACTGAGGTATATTGTTTCAAGGAACGTGCACTGGGGTGTCTATCTTCAAGATTTTTGTATCTAAACTTCAAGGAACAAGCGCTGGGGTGTGGATCTTCAAGCTTTTCGTGTGCTTTGTCCTCCAACTCCAACGGGCTGTTTGGACTTTGGACTTGAAGTGTAGTTAATGGAAAAAATTAAGTATTTGTGATGATCTCTATTTAGATGCCTCGTGCGTGTTGGGTTCTTTGTATTACAGCAAATTACATTTACTTTTATGAGTTGTCGTTCAGTATTTGTTTTCCTGTATTTGGTTTATATTTGGTTTTCTTTCTTTGTTATCATTATCTTATTTTTTCTTTTCTTTTCTTTTCTTTTTTAATCTTTTCTTTTCTTTTATTTGGTCAGTTTGATGAGTGTTTAATATTTTCTCCAATTAAATCTTTTTTTTTAAAGTAAAAAATACTTTCATCCAATATCCAGTAACTTTTCTGTTTAAGGAACAAGGTCAATAACGTCACAATATTACACTGGATTTTTGTGTGATTTTAAAATAACCTCACTTTGTTTTTATTTGGCTAAAGTCCGAGGTCACTTAACTCAATTTAGACTCTCTCAATAATTGATATCTCAATAAGTGAAAAAGCTACTTTGGTCAAGTCTTAGTCAGGTAAGATAGTCATGGATGGTCGGTCCCTCACCCTTTTTCATTATGGGGAAAAAAAATTATAGCTTGTGCACAAATCTTTTATTTTTGTGGATTCTATGGGAAGTGATTGGTAAACAACTTCATATCCAATATTTGTTTTTTCTTTTTTTAGTGAGGCTGATTTTTGAAATCAAACTCGCAATAAGTTGTTTTTTGTAGAAGATACTTGTCATCAAACCAACACCTAACTTTTAAAGAAAATAAAGGCAAAAATGCAATTTATGCTTGCTAAATTATTTTAATTCTTTGAATTTGAAGTCTTTCATTTTAGACCAGCTTCTTTACCTCAAAATCATTTACTTCTTTAAGTTTGAAAGTTGTCATTTTGATCCAGTAACTTGACTCAAAAATCATTTTATTCCTTTAAGTTGGTGGTTTTGAGTGATTTTGGACAAAGTTACCGTTCTAAATGAGTTCTTAAATGACCAAAATGATTTTTGGATAAAGTTACCCAATTAAAATAACCAAAATTAAACTTAAAATACTAAAATGATTTTTAAGTAGAGTTAACCAACTTCAAACTTAAAGTACATAAATGATTTCTTATAAAAAAAAAAAAAAAAAAGACATAAATGACTTTTGGGCAAAGTTAGGTCCGTTTGGTAGAGAAGTTTGAGTAATGTTGTTTGTAATTTTTTGAAATACATGTGAGTGAAAAAGTATGTTAAAATGTGTGTAATGTTGTTTAAAAACTGAAAATAGTTGTTTGAAATGCCCTACCAAACGGGCCCTTAGTGAGTGTAAATTGTATTTTTGCTTAAAAAAATAAAAATAAATATGAAATGGCAAAGAACGAGAACTTTTTGCTGACTTATCAATGACAGGCCGTTTTCCTCAAACGACCGATCGCTTTTGCCAATGTGTGAAGCTCAAAACGTTCAGTTGTACTCCGAGTCCGAGCTATGCACATCGCAGAGCTAACAAGAATCAATGAATAGAAACAAGCATGAATAGGCACACAATATGTGAGGGAAAGAACCACAAAGCCCCAGAAAATTGCGCAATCTAATTATGCAATGAACATGAACTAGACCATGAGATACAGCTCAATTATGCAGACTGTATACTGTGTAGGAATATCATGAGGATCACACTTGCACTGAAGATAACATAGAGTCTCCAATTAATAGAGGACTTAAACATATATTGCAAAACAAAATTTTCTTGTTTGTGCTCAGGTATTGATGCTCACAAATTCTTGGTTTATCTATAGAGATTTCTTGTGCAAGTCATATGCATGAACGCATGTGTTTCATAGACAAATTTAATATGTCGCTCACCTGTTTGTTGAAATTCCTGAATGAGCATTAGCTTGAGTCTGAAGTGCTTGCTTTTTATATAGCAACCACACAAACAAACCCAGTTCAGATTTAGATAAAAAGAACATTATTCCCAAGCCAAAAAAGGCTACAAGCTGGCATTATTCAAGTTATGTGCTCATCTCATCACCCATCATTTGGATTGATGATTCTGTATATATCTACAAAAGAAAAAGTCCAAAAAATGAAAAAAGAAAGGCAAAGAGGGTTTGCTATGATGATGTAACTATGAAGAAGATAAGGATGTAGAGGAAGAAGAAGAAAGGGGGGGTGAGTTATGGCATGCACACAGAGGGTCATGGATGACCCTTTTCCTACTAATGTCGAGTTTAGAACAAATAACACAGTACCGGCCACGAAATTCTTCATCTTCCATTTCATCATCATCATCATCATCGTATTCACTGTCTTCTGTGTTCTCATCTTCAATATCTTCCTCTGCCTCGACCTTTGCATTATAGCAGCCAGTGTAAGACAATCCCATCATTGGAAGAATAACCAGAAGAATCTTATCAATGCAATCATCGTGCCATTTTCTTCCTTTCTCCCAAAATGTTAAGGGAGCAACAACAACTGCTGCTCCTACCCCAAAACCCAATCCGGTCAGTATGAACTGCCAATCAAATCCAATCAAAGTGGTTGAACTTGTGCCTTCAGATTTTTGTGTTGCTGAAGGTGGTGGAGCTGTACCATTTGTGCATTTTGTCACCAACGGGGATCCACATAATCCTCTGTTCCCTTCATATGAATCATTTGTAAACGTAGCAAATTGCTTGCCTTGTGGAATTGGCCCCACCAATTGATTGAATGAAAGGTTTAGGAATGAAAGGAAAGTAAGACTATCTGCAAGTTGCACAGGGATCTCCCCTGTAAGGTTGTTGCTTGACAAGTCCAATGATTCCAATTGAGTCAAGTTGCCAAGAGATGGTGGAATGTGGCCTGTAAGAGCATTATGCGAGAAGTTGAGAAGACGTAACGATTTGAGCTCTCCTATTTCTTCTGGTATTGGCCCATTAAGATTGTTGCAGGATACATCAAGGGAAGTGAAAAGAGTTAAAATCCTAACCAGCTCAATGTCTAGACCTTTAATGGTAACTCTTATCATATCTTGATAATAATTTTGACTGAATTGTAGGATTCCAAATTGGAGGTATTGAATTCGTGACTGGGCATGATCCGTCATTGCCTTCCAAGCAAAAATGGATTCTCTAGGAAGTCGACCAATAAAATTGTTTGAAGCTAGGTCAACAATTTGAAGCATTGGCCAAGAGGTATTTGGCCCTCCACAATCAATGGACCCATAAAATTGGTTAGATCGCAAGATAAGGACATGCAATGAGGATATGTTCTTCAGGTAACATGGGAAGGCATCCTTTATCTTATTGTTCCCTAGGTCCAAGACCTCCAAACTTTTGCAATTCCCCAAAGACTTTGGTACCGCTCCTTCTAATAGGTTTCCATTGAGGTTTAGAGTTAGTAAACCACAATTAACTGGAAACGAATCAGATAAATTGCCACCAAGTTTGTTCCTTCTCAAATCCAACACCCCTAGAGTCTCAGTCATTCCATAGAAGCACTGGGGAATAGTGCCATTCAAAAAATTATTGTGCAGATCAAGAACTTGCAGATATGGAGCATTGCATATTGATACAGGGATACTGCCAGATAATTGATTGTTTGAAAGATATAAGAGAGAAGCAACACTGAGGGAGCTGAGAATGCCAGCAGGTATAAAAGAGGTGAAATTATTCCTTGAGAGATCCAGATATATGGCAGATGGTGGGAGAGTTGGGAGTTGCCCCTGGAGTAGGTTGGAATGAAGATCTAGGATAGTTAACGTAGAAGGAAGATTGAGCAAAGGCCCTTCCAGGAGGTTAAGCGAGAGATTTAGGTAAAGAAGATTAGTAAGATTCTGAATCCAGTTGGGTATCTTTCCAGGAATCTCATTATTTGAAAGGTCTAGCATGGTTAATTTAGATCGGTTTATCAAGAAATCAGGAGAAGTCTTCAATTTGCAAGAAGCCAATTTTAATGTGGAAATTTGGGGAAAGGACGGTGATGAAGAAGTTTCAACATACTCAATCGATAAGCTGTTGTAGGAAAGATCAAGATTGGAAAGGTTTCTCAACTGCTGAATCTTATTGAGCTGCAAGGAGCCGTTAAAGTTGTTTGAAGAAAGTGAGAGAAGCTTAAGACCTTTAAGTTGAAAGACAGACGTTGGTACTGGCCCTTCCAAGTTGTTGCTACTCAAATCAAGGGTGTTCAGTAGGTGAGAAGAAACATTAAATCCAAGCCGACCAGAAAATTGGTTGTGGGAAAGTCGTAATATTTGCAATGAGGGAAGGGAAAACAGGGAGGCTGGAATATTCCCTTTAAGTGAATTGTAACCCAAGTCAAGAATCACCAGATTCAGAAGATCCTCCCAGTTAAGGGAATCAATCTTACCTGTTAGATGATTATGGGAAAGGTTTATCTCTGTCAAATTCTTGGCCATGCTGAATGATGGAATTGGTCCGGTGAAGTTGTTTAATGACATGTCCAAATAAACCAACCGTGTAAGGTTTGCCATAGAGTTCGGGATTGATCCACTGAAATTGCATCCAAGAAGATCTATTCTGGACAACATTACAAGGTTACCGATAGTATCTGGCAGTGCCCCTGAAAATTTTGTAACACTAAGAAGCAGTGACCGAAGAGAACCATTTGGAAGAAATTCTGGCAAAGAACCTTGAAGTAGTTTATTATTTGACAAGTCAAGTGTCTGCAGTGTTAGAACCTGGAAGATTTTTTCGGGAAATATTCCATTCAATTCACAAGAACTGAGACGCAAGGTTGTCAAATTTCTGAATTCAGCAAAAAGTTCTGGAACTGGAGCAGCAGACAAGTTGTTATTATCAAGACGAATAATTGACAGAGACCGAAGCTTCCGTAAGGAGGAATTAAGAGGCCCTGAAAGATAACAATTTGACATGCTCAACACACTTAGATTTGACAATGAAGATGATAACGCCTGGCACCACTCTTCCCCTGACGCTGATATATTTACACCATCAAGATAAAGTTCCTTAATCTCCGAAAGCTTCTGAACTAGCTTAGCTAAATTTGGGTCCTCAAGTTTCAGCGTATTATCACTCAAGAAAGAAAGGGTAGACAAATCGAGAGTAACCAACCTTGTGAGACGTGAAATCGCATTTGGAACCTGCCCTGCAAAGCCAGCATTTGACAAATTCAAATTACGCAAACTCGTCAGATTGCCAAACTGAGATGGAATCGTAGAACTCAACTTGTTATAAGCCAAATTCAGGTACTCAAGATACTGGAGACTGAAAAGGCTTGAATTGTGATGAAGTCCACCCGTGATGGATTCGTTGAACAGGTCGAGACCAACAACACGTCCCTCCTTGCTGCAGTTTACACCTTTCCACAAACAGCAATCAGGAAACCAAGTTTCATTCCATTGCACCAGTTTTGTAGACAAGCTACTATTAAATTTGAGGCTTTTCTTCAATCCGATCAACAAGTCTCGCTGATCGCTAAGACATGTTTGAGATTGAGATACCACAAAGATACGAAAGTTGAGGAAAGTTGAGCAAATGGGTATGAAGAAAAGCCATGAAAGGAGTGAAATTCTCATTGGGGTCTGTAAGAAGAAAGACTCATACAGTAAAGAATTGAAGAGATGATGAAATGAATTGTGGGTTCAAGAGAGAAAAGGCCCATGCAACACGACCTTATTTTTGGCCTGTGGCTAGAGTGGTGGCCCCAAAACCCACTCAGATTTGGCACGGGGCCGCTACTGAAAGTTTGTGTGGACTTTTGGGGTAGAAAAACAGAAGCAGAGAACCAAAAGCCAAAAGGCAAGACAAGAAAGAGAGCGATTGAGAGAGAGAGAGAGAGAGAGAGAGAGAGGTGAGATTGATTTTGTTAGGTGAGATTAATCATTGTTCAGAGAGAAGTGCCGTTGTCAAAGTGGGAAAAAACGCGTATTTGTTTCTGTGTAACGTTTGGTCTGCTTTTGTTTTTTCTGAATCCTGATAATGATGACGACTTTTCGAGCTTTTGTCATTTAAAGAAGTATCGCAATCTTAGACAAATCAAACCAATGATATAAAATGAACTGGTTTTGAAAATGAATTAATGATCAATAATGAATATTGAACGGTAATTCTACGCAAAAAAAATAATAATAATATTGAATGGTAATGCCATGGTCTTCAGTCACGCTCACACGATAAATTATTGGCAAATTACACTCACGTGATAAATTATTTGGAAAATTATAACTTAGTCATTTGTAGTTTTGTCAAAATTTAAATTGCCTACATGTTATTTAAAATTTAACATTTTAGCTACTTGAGATTAGCTTGGTCAGTTTTTTTTTTTTTTTTTGAAATCCATTTCTATTTAAAAATAGTCAAATATGTAATTTTACCCAACTTTTATGTTTTTTTCCTCTAAAAACACAAAAAAATAAAAATATAAGATAAAAAAAAAAATCCAACAGAACACTTACATCAAAGGATTTCAAACCATAAATGAGTAAAGTGTTAAATTTCAAATTATAGGTAAGCAACATAAATTTTGGTTAAATCACAAGTGGATAGGATATAATTTGCTCATTGATTGTAAAATTTATTATGTTTTAACTGTTAACCTCTAATATATATATTTTTAATATCATCGTTGATAACCAAGACAAATGATCAAATAATTCAAGAGTACAATGATGTAATACTTCACAGTTCAAACCAATAAGTGCAAAGCATTAAATACAAAAAATATAACATAAGATGGGCTAAACTTAGCGAGTAAAGTCTCTTATTATTAGTTCCAATTTATAATTTAAAAAAAAAAAAAAACTATCGAGTAAAGTCAATCAAATTTATCCAAAAAAAAAAAAGAAAAGAAAAGAAATTAATGTGAGTTATGGTTAACTCAATAAGTAAAGTCTCTTATTGCATATTGATATTAATTACTTAAAGAATAATGTTTTAGCTAGTTAAGATTATAACTCGTGATGACGGTTGAAAATTATTAGATAAATTAAAAGTCCATATTATTCTACATATCTCACACCAATAAATACAAGTCATTTAATATAAAAATATTGAGACATAAGTTAGTAGTGATATGAAAAGGGTTACGTAAGTTTCAAAAAGAAAAGAAAAGAAAAAAAGGTTACGTAGTATATCAACTTACTTGCCATTATTAGAAAAAAAAAATACTTGCTATTATTAGTATGGAGTATGATGTCAACTATAATCAGGTAGAACTTAAAAAAAAAAAAAATTTTCAATAAGGATATAGCACTCTATTATTGGTAAAGTTTATGTTATGTTTGGTAACAGTTTTTACTTTCTATTTTTAAAAATTTGTTTTTAGGAATAAAAAGAAGAAACAATTTTATTGTTTTTTTTAAAATAAAAAACATGTTTGGTTAGTTGAAATAAAAAAGAAAAAATTATATTTTTGAAGAAAAAAAATAGAAAATATTAAAATATGTTGTTACTATGATGGATTCGTTAAATTCGACGTGTGTTTTCATTGGTTTGAAAACTAGAAATTGAAAAAAATATTTTGCATGTTTTCATTTTCCTTTACAAATTGAGTTTTGTAAATAGTTTTTGTTTTCAGTTTATTTTGAATTACCAAACAAGTTTTTTAGTCTCAAAAATGGAAAATTAGTTTTGAAAACAAAATATTAAAGAAAAAACAGTTACAAAACATACCCTCAATTTTTTTAAGTACTTTCTAAATCCTTATTTTGAAATATTTTTTTTAAACTCTCTGTATCTCTCTCTTGCTCTATGTGTGTGTGCACACAACTTTTTAAGCCGCACTACTTCTTTAAAAAATAATTTTTTTTAGTGTCCTTTGTTTGTGGGGTCTTGTCTTCATCACTTGAGGGAAAAATGACAACTTTTTTCCCCCCCGGATAGAAGGAAAATGGTACTCTAGAAGGCAAAAGGAGAATGAATATGTTATGAGGAGTGCCGCCTTTACAATATTTTCACAACAACTCATAGGCAATAAGTTACTATTGGTTTTAATTTAAATTCACAACTTAAATTGCTTTTTTGCTAATCCATAACAATCAATAACAATCTATCATTTAAGATTTGTTGTGAAAGTGTTATAAAAATATTATGGACATAGCATTTCTCTTGTGTTATAGGGAAAATTTGGTATATCATGTATTTGACATCAATTATCATTTCTTACTTGGTGAAGTATAAATGTTAATGAACATTGTACACAACTTCAATAAAAGGAATAAGAAGATATTGATTCAAAAAATGAACTATGAATCAAGCCAACAACTCACTCACCATTATAACATAAATTTAAAATAAATAGAATTGTGATGTTGACCAATGGCTTAAAATAGTAAATAATAAGAGAAGTGTTCCAAAAGAATAGATCAGCATCCACAAACAATCCCAAAACCCATATTGAGGAGACAAAACCAGATTGGCGGTGAGATTGGCGGACTTGATTGACGCTGCAAACTAAGAAATCGAACCTAAGAACTGGTTGTGATGACGATGGTGGAGCCGGTGATGAGTTGCGCCAATGAAATATGGAGGGGGAGAGAAGAACCAAGAGATGGAAGGTGATGAGCCTGAGGATGATGAGCCTAAGCTGTGCTTTGACTGAAATTAGAGAATTTAAGTTTGATTTGTTCAGAATTTTGAGTTTGGTTTTTTTTTTTTTTAAATATCTGGGTTTGTGTTCTTGGATCTGGGTTTTTGTTTTTATTGTTCTTGTTCAAGACACACTTAGATCTCAATTTATATGACTTTTAGTTTTTAATTATGTTTTTAATTTTTTTTATTTAGTTAAAATTAATAAATTAATTTTTTTTTTAATTTAGATGCTGACGTGGCATTTTTTAATGCCAAAAAACATTTTTTACTATTAATTTAGGTCATGTGGACATTAATTTAGTATTATTTATTCCTACGGCTTGCTATGTCAGCTTTCTCCGTTTTTTATGTAACAGTAGGGACCAAAACAAGAAGCATTTTTCTAGATATGGACTAAAAATGGTAAAAATAAAATGTAGAAACTAAAATAGGAATAGCCTAAAAATGTAACGACTAAAAGGTGCTCCTTGCCAAAAGAAAAAGAAGAAATTTAAAATAAAATAAAATAAGAGAGAGGGAGAAAAGCTTTGCTAAGATGACGGAACTATGAAGAATATAGAGGAGAATCAGAAATAAGGGGTGAGTTATGGCATGTACATTGAGGGCCATGGATGACCCTCTTCCTACTGATGTTGAGTTTAGAACAAAAAACGCAGTATCGGCCGCCAAATTCTTCACCTTCCATTTCATCTTCATCACCATTGTCTTTACAATCTTCTGTGTTCTCATTTCCAACATCTTCATCTTCGTCAACCTTCATATAATAGCGGCCACTGTAAGACAATCCCAACATTGGAAAAATCACCAGTAGAATCTTATCAATGCAATCATCGTGCCATTTTCTTCCTTTCTCCCAAAATGTTAAGGGAGCAACAACACCTGCTGCTCCAATCCCAAAACCCAATCCGGTCAGTATGAACTGCCAATCAAATCCAATCAAAGTAGTTGAACTTGTGCCTTTAGATTTTGGTGTTGCTGAAGGTGGTGGAGCTTCATCACTTGTGCAGTGTGTCGTCAAAGGGAACCCACATAACTCCTTGTTATGTATATATGAATAGTTTTAAAATGTACGAAATTGCTTGCCTTGTGGAATTGGCCCCACCAATTGATTGAATGAAAGGTTTAGGGCTGCCAAGAATGTAAGACCTACAAGTTGCATAGGGATCTACCCTGTGATTTTGTTGCTTGACAAGTCTAATGATTCCAGCTGAGACAAATTTCCCAAAGATAGTGGAATTTTGCCTATAAGAGCATTATGTGACAAGTGATTTGAGTTCTCCAATAGTTTCTGGTATTGGCCCTTCAAGCTTGTTGATAGAAATGTCAATCGAGGTGAAAACAGTTAGAATTTTCAGCAACTCAATGTCTAGACCTTTACTGGTAAATGTTATCCTATCTTGATAATAAAACTGACCAAAATGGAAACTAAAGTGGAGGTGATTGAGCATTGACCAGACTTTGTCTTCTTCATCCAGCATTGCCTTCCAGGTAGAAAAGTATTTTCTTTGAAGCTTACCAGTAAATTAGTTTGAAGCTAGGTCTACAATTTGAAGAATTGGCTAGGTGAAATTTGATCTTGATCTTCTACAACTATTAATAGGCCCATAAAATTTGTTAGATTGCAAGATAAGGACTCAACTTGGATATGCTTGTCAAATAACATGGGAAGACATCGTTGATCTCATTGTTCCCAATGTCAAAGACCTCCAAATTTATGCAATTTGCCAGAGACCTTGGTACCACTCCTTCAAGTCGGTTTGCATTGAGATTTAGTGTTTGCAAACCACAATAGTATGGAAATATATCAAATATATTGCCAAATAAATGATTTTTGGGCAAAGTTAGTGAGGTGTAAATTGTATTTTTGTCTAAAAAAATAAAAGTAAAAATGATATGGCAAAGAATGAGAACTTTTTGCTAAATGGTCGCTTTTGCCAATGTGTGAAGCTCAAAACGTTCAGTTGTACTCCGAGCTATGCAAATTGCAGAGCTAACATGAATCAACGAATAGAAACAAGCATGAATAGGCACACAATATGTGAGGGAAAGAACCACAAAGCTGCAGAAAATTGTCGCAATCTAATTATGCAATGAACATGAACTAGACCATGAGATACAGCTCAATTATGTAGATTGTGTAATGTGTAGGAATATCATGAGGATCACACTTGCATTGAAGATAACGGAAATACTCCAACTAATAGAGGACTTAAACACATATTGCAAAAAAAAAAAAATGTTTTCTTGTTTTTGCTCAGGTATGATGCTCACCAATTCTTGGTTTATCTATAAAGATTCCTTGTTCAAATTATATGCATGAATGCATGTGTTTCATGGACAAATTTAATGTGTCTCTCACCTGTCTGTTGAAATTCCTGAATGAGCATTAGCTTGAGTCTGACGTGCTTGCTTTTTATATAGCAACCATACAAACAAACCCAGTTCAGATTTAGAATAAAAGAACATTATCCCCAAGCCAAAAAGATTACAAACTGGCAATATTCAATTTATGTGCTCATCTCATCCCCCCATCATTTGGGTTGATGATTCTGTATCTATCTACAAATGAAAAAGTCCAAAAAATGAAATAAAATGAAAAACGAAACAGAGAAAAAGCTTTGCTATGATGATGTGGCTATGATGAAGACGAGGATGTACAGGAAGAAGAAGAAATGGGGGGTGAGTTATGGCATGTACACTGAGGGTCATGGATGACCCTCTTCCTACTAATGTTGAGTTTAGAACAAATCACACAATACCGTCCCCAAATTTCTTCGTCTTCCATTTCATTTTCATTGTCATCATCTACAGAATCTTCTGTGTTCTCATCTTCAATATCTTCATCTGCCTCAAACTTCACATTATAGCAGCCAGTGTAAGACAATCCCATCATTGGAAGAATCACTAGGAGAATCTTATCAATAATATCGTTGTGCCATTTTCTTCCTTTCTCCCAAAATGTTAGGGGAGCAAAAACAACTGCTGCTCCGACCCCAAAACCCAATCCAGTCAGTATGAACTGCCAATCAAATCCAATCATAGTAGTTGAACTTGTGCCTTTAGATTGTGGTATTGCTGAAGGTGGTGGAGCTTTATCATTTGTGCAGTTTTTCTTCAAAGGGATTCCACATAATCCTTTGTTCCCTTTATAGGAATCTTCTGAAAATGTATCAAATTGCTTGCCTTGTGGAATCTGCCCCACCAATTGATTGAATGAAAGGTTTAGGACTGCCAGGAAAGTAAGATCTGAAAGTTGCATAGGGATTTTCCCTCTGAGCTGGTTGCTTGACAAGTCTAGTGATTCCAGCATAGTCAAGTTTCTCATAGATGGTGGAATGTGGCCTGCAAGAGCATTATGTGAGAAGTTGAGAACAAGTAGCAATTTGAGCTTTCCAATTTCTTCTGGTATTGTCCCATTAAGTTTGTTGCAGGATACGTCAATTGAAGTGAATAGATTTAGAATCCTAACCAGCTCAATGTCTAAACCTTTACTGTTAACTGTTATCATATCTTGATAATAAATTTGACTGAATTTTAGGATTGGAACTTGGAGATAGTGGACATCATCCATCATTGCCTTCCAGGCAGAAAGGTATTCTCTTGGAAGCTGACCAGTAAAATCGTTTGAAGCGAGGTCAACAATTTGAAGCATCGGCCAAGAGGTATTTGGCCCTCCACAATCAATGGACCCATAAAATTTGTTAGATCGCAAGATAAGGACACGCAATGAGTATATGTTCTTCAAGTTACATGGGAAGGCATCCTTTAGTTGGTTGTTCCCCATGTCCAAGACCTCCAAATTTTTGCAGTTTTTCAAAGAGTTTGGTACCACTCCTTCTAATAGGTTTCCATTGAGATTTAGAGTTAGTAAACCACAATTAACTGGAAACGAATCAGATAAATTGTCACCGAGTTTGTTCCTTCTCAAATCCAACACCATGAGAGTCTCACTCATTCCATAGAAGCATTGGGGAATAGTGTCATTCAAAAAATTATTGGACAGATCAAGAACTTGCAGGTATGGAGCATTGCATATTGATACAGGGATACTACTAGATAATTGATTGTTTGAAAGAGATAAGAAATAAGCAAAAGTAAGGGAGCTGCCAATGCCAGCAGGTATAACAGAGCTGAAATTATTCCCTGAGAGTTTAAGATATGTGGCAGATGGTGGGAGAGTTGGGAGTTGCCACTGGAGTTGGTTGGAATGAAGATCTAGGATAGTTAACGTAGAAGGAAGATCGGGCAAAGGCCCTTCCAGGTGGTTATACGAGAAATTTAGGTAAACAAGATTAGTAAGATGCTGAATCCAGTTGGGTATCTCTCCGTGAATCTGGTTTTTTGAAAGGTCTAGAATGGTTAATTTGGATTGGTTTTTCAAGAAATCAGGGACTGCTCTCAATTTGCAAGAAGCCAACTTCAATGTGCTAAAATGGGGAAAGGACAAAGAAGAAGCGGTAACACCATAATTGACTGACAACTCGTTGTAAGAAAGATCAAGACTCGATAGATTTGTTAGTTGCTGAATCGAATCAAGCTGGAAGGAGCCATTAAATTTGTTGTAAGAAAATGAGAGGGATTTAAGACCTTTGAGCTTGATAACAGACATGGGTAAGGGCCCTTTCAAGTTGTTGCCACTCAAATCAAGGGTGTTCAATGAGTAAGAAGAAACGTTAAATTCCTGGAGTCCACCAGAAAATTTGTTTTTTGAAAGTTGTAGTTTCTGCAGAGATGGATGGGAAAACAGGGACAATGGAATACTCCCTTCAATTGAATTGTTATCCAAGTCAAGATTCACCAGTTTTATAAGCTCTTCCCACTGAGTGGAATTAATACTACCTTCCAGATCATTATGGGAAAGGTTTATCTCTGTCAGATTCTTGGCCATGGTGAACGATGGAAACTGTCCGTTGAACTTATTGGACGACATGTCCAAATAAACCAATTGAGTAAGATTTCCCATAGAGTTCGGTATTGATCCACTGAAATTGCATCCAAAAAGATCTATTCTGGACAACATTGCAAGGTTACCAATAGAATCTAGCAGTGCCCCAGAAAATTTTGTACCACTAAGCAGCAGTGACCGAAGAGAACCATTTGGAAGAAATTCTGGCAAAGAACCTTGAAGTAGTTCATTATATGACAAATCAAGTGTCTGCAATGATGGAACCTGGAAGACGTTTTCTGGAAATGCCCCATTCAATCCACAAGAACTGAGACCCAAGTAAGTCAAATTTGTGAAATTTGCAAAAAATTCTGGAACTGGAGCATTAAGGGGATTATTATTGAGACGAAAAACTGAGAGGAACTGAAGCTTCAATAAGGAGGAATTAAGAGGGTCTGAAAGATGACAATTTGACATGCTCAACACACTTAGATTTGACAATGAAGATGATAAGGCCTGACACCACTCTTTCCCTGACGCTGATATATTTACACCATCAAGATAAAGTTCCTTAATCTCCGAAAGATTCTGAACTAGCATAGCTAAATTTGGGTCCTCAAGTTTCAGCATAGGAACACTCAAGTAAAAAAGGGTAGACAAATCGAGAGTGACCAACCTTGTGAGACGTGAAACCGCATTTGGAATCTGCCCTACAAAGCCAGCATTTGACAAATTCAAATTACGTAAACTCGTCAGATTGCCAAACTGAGATAGAATCGAAGACTTCAACTTGTTATAAGACAAATTCAGGTTCTGAAGATACTGGAGACTGAAAAGGTTTGAATTGTGAAGTCCACCCGTGATGGATTCGTTGAACAGGTCGAGACCAACAACACGTCCCTCTTTGCTGCAGTTTACACCTTTCCACAAACAGCAATTAGGAAACTGAGTTTCATTCCATTGCACCAGTTTTGTAGACAAGCTACTATTGAATTTGAGGCTTTTCTTCAATCCGATCAACAAGTCTCGCTGATCGCTAAGACATGTTTGAGACTGAGATACCACAAAGATACGAAAAGTTGAGGAAAATTGAGCAAATGGGTATGAAGAAAAGCCATGAAAGGAGGGAAATTCTCATTGGGGTCTGTAATAAGAAAGACTCATACAGTAAAGGATTGAAGAGATGATGAAATGACTTGCTGTGGATACAAGAGAGAAAAGGCCCATGGAACATGACCTTATTTTTGGCCTGTGGCTAGAGTGGTGGCCAACCAAAACCCACTCGGGTTTGGCACGGGGCCGCTACTGAAAGTTTGTGTGGACTTTGGGGTAGAAAAACAGAAGCAGAGAACCAAAAGCCAAAAGGCAAGACAAGAAAGAGAGCGATTGAGAGAGAGAGATGAGATTGGTTATGTTCGGTGAGATTAATCATAGTTCAGAGATAAGAGCCGACGTCAAAGAGAAAAAAAAACGCGTACTTGTTTGTGTGTAACGTTTGGTCTGCTTTTGTTTTTTCTGAATCCTGATGATGATTACGACTTTTCGAGCTTTTGTGATATAAAAAAGTACCGCAATCTTAGAAAAATCAAACCAATGATATAAAATGACCTGGTTTTGAAAATGGAGTAACTATTAATAATGAATATTGAATGGTAATGCTATGGTCATTGGTCACGCTTACATAATAAATTCTGGGTGCGTCTAGTTATTAATAATGAATATTGAATGGCAATGCCATGGTCATTGGTCACACTTACGCAATAAATTATTGGCCAAATTACAACTTATCTACATATAGTCGGGTCAAAATTTAAGTTCCCTTAGTTTTTCATAATCCACTTCTATTTAAAAAAAGTCAAATATGTAACTTTTCCCTGCTTTTATGTATTTTTTCTCCAAAAATAAAAAAAAGAACATAAAAAATAAAAGATCAAATATGTATATTATGCATATTTGATGAGTTGAAATAAATAAATAATATGCTTATCATGATAGTTTTGATTAAATGGTGAGTTGATGCATTATTATTATGTATATTAAGTGATGTCCAATATTAGAAAATAATTGATTAGGTATCAAATGTCCAATAATGGGATGAGTCCAATAGTCCATGTTTAGTTGCAGTTAATGGTTCATGTTCAACATAATAAGGTATGTCCAACAATGGTCCATGTTCAAATAATATATGTCCAATGGTAGTTCATTTCCAAAAAAAATATGTGTCAAATGGCGGTTCATGTCCAAATAATATATGTGCGTTGGTGGTAGATCGATTTATTAATATGTATGTTTATTAAGGAAGTGTTAATGAGATCATGTTCATTAAATAATGAGATTATATTAAAATAACTTGCATCTAGTGGTAAAATGTGTGAAAGACCGCGCCCCCGGCCCGTTTTTATAGGATGTTAGGCCAAACCCACGTAAATGGGTAGAGTGGTGTTATTACCTCTCAAAATGGAGGTTCGACTAGTTATATTTTCCCCCTTAGATTAGGGGTTTTACAATGGAGTTGCCACTTATTTAATTATTGGAAAAATAAGAAAACCATAATTGAAAAATTCCTCATTTTATTAATTTGAAATTGAATTTACATTGATCATAGGAAAATTACATGGCTTTGGTCCTAGATACAATCTAAGATAAAGTACATGACTTTGTTTCCTAGTTACAATCTAAAAATTGAAAAATTACATAGAAAAGTATTTGATCTACTAACCCTTGATTTAAACTCGGAGGCTATGTTACAAGGTGGGAAGGTGTTAGGCACCCACCTTGCCTGGCGAAACCGGTCTTCTAGACTATGGTGGTTAATATTTATATCACATCATCCAATATGTTATCAATCAATTTGCATGTTGAATTTAATGTGTGTGCATGTGATAAACCCTAATTCAATTTATTAAGCATAGCATTTGGATTGAAAAATAAATTCTAGTGAATGTGTATGGATTGTGATATCCTAGATTCAAGGATTTGAAAGAATTATGAAACAAACATGTTTTTCATATTTTTGATGTGGATTTAAGATCAAAACTAGTATTTATGCATGAACATGAGATGAATAACCAAGAACGTGTGAAGAACATTTAAGAACATTCAAACATATTCAAGAGAATTTAAATAATTACTATTATGCTTTAATCCTAAATTATCATTATGACAACACAAAAAACAAGTTAGGGAAAGGGATTATACCTTCATGCAATATCCATACGGTAGAGGAGGAGACTCTTGGTAGAGGTTCTAAGGGTGGTGAAAAAGAAGAGTTAGGAGAGGAAGAGTGAGTCTAACTCAATACCTTGAGTCTCAGGAAGACCAAGATATGACAAGACTACTTAATTTCACTAGAACTCAAGAGAGGAGAAGCGAGGGGGTTTTTTGTGTGCTTTGGAATGAAGAAGATGAGGGGTTTATATAGTAGTGGTGGAGAAAATATGAATGGAAAGCCATTTAATAAATGTTGACAAAGAATCATGAACCTAGACCTCATTTTAGCCTTGGGGGAAATCTGGTGCATTAAATGGAAAGATTGGTGGAAGTGAGGAACAAGCCAAGTTTGGTTTTCCCGTAGCTGCTGTAACAACCTGTAAATTTAATTTCGAAAAATCATATCTGACTTAATTCTGATCGGAATTGTCTCATTCTTATGCTCAAATTGAAGCCTCGGATGTCTAGTTTTTGGAAAAATTAACCTCATTTACAAATTCAAAATAGTTTGAGAGATATCCATGAAATGGTGAGCAGAGGTCATTTGTTAGAAAATGGTTTCAGCACAATTAACATTAATAAGTCCCAAATTAGCTCCCAATTAACATTAAATGGCTCCAATCACTCCTATTTCAGACTTGATTGGTTCCAAATTTGCTCTAATTAAAAGATAATTGCACAAATTACTCATTAAATAATTAATGTTTAACTATCTAGTTAATTAGGTATATGCAACCCTACCAAAAAATGTAGTCCTAACCAATTAAATTATGATACATCATCGATCTCAAATTGATTATACTTATAACCAATTGAAATCAATTGTTTATAATCACATATAGTTGGACTCAATTTGTGATGGTGCATCTTAACTATTAAAACTTGATTTGATGATAACTTTCAATCTAGTGGTCCGATTCGGGCTTATAACCAATCGATTTGATCGTTACAACATCAAGATCATTTTGGTGAAATGAGATTAAGGATCTAATGACCAGAATCAAGATACATATTTCCAAGGTGAAATTACTCTTTTACCCCCCATGTGAGGTTAAATGCGGGTTGCAAAATGGGATGTCAACAAAATGGTAATGAATAAAATATACTTAATAATATAAAGTTGAGGATAAAATATAATGATTTATCTTCATATTTTGCAGTTCCAACCGTAACATTAGTGGACTTAGCATTTCAGCAACATGGTGATGTGAATCCTCTCATGGTGACTTTATGTTTGAAAGAGAAAAATTGGTGCAACTGGAGGGAGAGGGAGCATGTCCAACCGTGAGTATTGGTTGGTTAAGTTTGTCCTCTTAATCATGCACTTAAATGATTTTCCCCATGTAATGCTCTTTTAGTTTTTAGTCAAACATAAGTGATATTGTCCTTCATAAAAAAGGCTTTTAATTTCATAAGTATTAGAAATGCATATCTTCAATGAGAATGACTCTAATATGAAGTCTTTGTGCCTTTAAAGAGAAAGGCCTTAGTATTGATGTTCATATGCCTTCTATGAGAAAAGGCTTTTGTAATGTGTTCTTGGAAGAGTGCTTGATATGTTTTAAAATGTGTGGAGATGGTAAGAAATATATATATTTTGTGAGATATGGTGTTTGTAAAACATATGGAAGTGTGAGATAGATAATATGAAGGTTAAATATAGTAAATACATGAGATTATTTGTGTTATGAGTTATGTTGCTTTCTAAGAAGGGAGATTTTGTATGAGAAATAAAGAATGAGATGGAGATGTGTTTTGGGCAGCAAAAATGATGAAGTTTTAGCATAATGAAGTGTGGGAAAGATGGGTAAGGGATAATAGTGTGGTGTGATAGGTGTAGTGTAATGGTGTTATCTAAGAAGAGATATCTTTGTAAGGGAGATGGAGAAGTATGGAGGAGTTTAGAGGTATGTGCAGCAAGGTGAATGAAATTTCAAAATATTGAAGATGAGAGAGGGATGGATGGTGCCCTCTTTAATGTGTAGTTTGGTCCTCTTTATATAGAGTCAAGTATGTAACTAGATCAGAACTTAGTTGAAGGGAAAATTAGCAAATAAAGAAAAATCCTTGGCAAAGTAAGTGGTTTCATTAGTGGGACTTTGTTTTTTAGCCAAAAGAAGAAAGTTAGAGACTTTAAGGCTAATGTTATAACTGTAACAGCTGTCAATCACAGTTGTTACAGTTGAATGATGTCATCCAAATGATATCTTGCTTGGAGGAAAAAATATTTGGCATTAAGTTCATGGTTTGGCTAAAAATGGCAAAATAATCTTTATGAGATCCTCTTGTTTCTGGTACAACAGCTGGAGCTACTGCAAAATATGCTAGAGCTGTTTGCAGCTTTTGCTGGAGCTGTATGCAGCTTCTGTTAGAGCAGTTGTCAGTGTTTTTGGCTAAGTTTCCTCTTTTGGAAAAATTATATGTTTAGTCCATATATAATTTTGGTAAGTAATAGACTAGTTGGTTGATTTTTGATGAAGTTTTAGAGATGTAAATATTGTTTTTTTGTATTTTAACCAAATCTTGGAGAGTAAAGAGAGCATTTAATGCTAGATATGAGATACTAATATATATTTAGCCATGTGCTTGGAATTGATTTATATGAAAATAATAATATAATTAATATGGAATGATATAATTATATTTTAAAACTTATATTATATGATGGACATTAATTTTTATGTAAATAGTATGGAGAGTTTTATCATTTTAAGTGTTATGTGATATAAGAGGCTTATCAAATATTACCTACTGCACACTGACCCGTTAGAATTCAGGGAATTGGGGAAGACATGCCAAACAACATGCTTTCCTTTATCAACTTTGAACCACTGGAGTTTTACTGAACATACTTTTTGGTCTTCCAAACCACAACTCCCAAAATTCCCTGATGAGACTCATGAGCTTGGATCACGAGCCAAAACTAAGATGCTATGCCATGAGCTCGAACTATGGGCCTTGATGAGATTATATCACCATGAGTTTTGGACCATGGGCTTCGGCATCATTTTTGTGAACATGGACTCTTTTGGGCTTTAAAATAGATTTTTCCCAAAATCCATGATAGTTTTGACGTGGTGCAGGTTGCCAATGAAATGAAGTCATGTGATGTGAAAAATTTGTCCTCAACAGATTATAACTCGAGATAACCGTTGAAAATTATTAGGTAAGTTAGAAGTCCATATTATTCTACATATCTCACACCAATGTCATTTAATGTAAAAATATTGAGACAAAAGTTAGTACTAATATGAAAAAGGTTAAGTAGTATATGAATATCAACTTTCTTGCTATTATTAGAAAAAAGATACTTGCTATTATTAATATGGAGTATGAAGTCAACTATAATCAGGTAGAACCTTTAAAAAAAAAAATTATTCAATAAGGATATAGCGCTCTATTATCTTCTTTTCTTTTTTGTTTTTAAAGAAAGAAATAAACATTACAATTGTTTTTTAGGTTGGTTAAGCTTAGGTTATGTTTGGTAATAGTTTTTATTTTCTATTTTTAAGAACTTTTTTTTTGGAATAAAAAGAAAAAAACAATTTTCTTTTTTTTGAAATTAAAAACATGTTTGGTTAGTTGAAATAAAAAAAAAAATAGTTTTTTGAAGAAAAAATAGAAAATACTGAAATTTGTTGTTACTAGGATGGATTCATTAAATTAGACGTGTGTTTTCATTGGTTTGAAAATTAGAAATTGAAAACGACCTTTTGCATGTTTTCAATTTCCTTCATAAATTGAGTTTTGAAAACAATTTTTATTTTCAGTCCATTTTGAGTTGCCAAATAAGTTTTTTAGTCTCAAAAATAGAAAATTGGTCTTGAAAACAAAAAATAAGAAGAAAAAACAGTTACCAAACATACTCTTAATTTTTGAAGTACTTTCTAAATCCTTATTTTGAAATACATCTTTTTAAACTCTCTCTCTCTCTCTCTCTCTCTCTCTCTCTCTCTCTCTCTCTCTCTCTCTCTCTCTCTCTCTCTCTCTCTCTCTCTCTCTCTCTCTCTCTCTATGTGTGTGTGTGCACACAACTTTTTAATCCAAACTACGTCTTTATATATATATATTTGAGTGTGCTTTCTTTGTGGGGTCTTGTCTTTATCACTAAAGGGAAAAATGACTGCTTTTTTCCCCAAGGAAAATGGTGCTCTAGAAAGCAAAAGGAGAATGAATATGTTATGAGGTAGGGGTGTTCACCAAACCGCATAAACCGCAAAAGCCGCACCAAAACCGCCTGCAAAATGGCATAACCGCACCGCACCGCGCTGCAAGTAATAGTACACCGCACCGCACTACACCGCATGGCGCAATGTAGTTTGCAGTTTTATAATAAGAAAACCGCACAAACTGCACCGCACCGCACCCTCTCTATATATTAATATATTAATTTATTTTTAATATTAAATATATTATTAATAGTTTAATAACCTTAATTTTCAAAAAAAAAAAAAAGTTTAATAACCCTATCAAATGTTGACTAGAAAAGCCAACCTAAAATAAAGAAAAACTAGCTCAATAATTTAAAACTTGGCCCAAAAAAAGGGAAAAATTAGTTTTGAGCTGAGTAGGAAAAGTCCAAAATTTGAAAAATATACCGACTTCAAATCGCATCTTACACATAGTATCGTACATGTGACCGCAAAAATGAGACACGGTGGGATTATGGTTTTGGCTAAACTCTAAACCACACCACACCATACCGCACCGCACATGTAATTGCAAAAACAAGGTGCGGTGCAATTATGGTTTTAACTAAACCGCACTTTGCGGTGCGGTGCTAAAAATGGCCTAAAACCGCATCACACCGCACTGCGAACACCCCCTAGAATATGAGGAGTGTCATGTCCACAACATTTTCACAACAAATCGTAGGCGGTAAGTTATTATTGGTTCTAATTTGAACCCACAACTTAAATTACTTTTTTGCCAACTCATAACAATCAATAACAACTTACCACTTAAGATTTATTGTGAAAATGTTGTGGATATAGCATTTCTCTTTTGTTAGAGCACTACTATCAGGTGTGTCAAATGACAAATATTTGGCATTTGACATACCAAACACCACTATTCAAGCCTCATGAGGTGTTCCAAATGTGTCAAAATTTTGCAACATGCTACAGTACCGTGATAACTTTGGCATAGTACGGAACAATATAACATGTGTTTTTTATTTTTTTATTCAACTTTTTCTCTCCTCTCAATATTTTATTCAACTTTTTCTCTCTCTTCTCATAGATTCAACCCGTGTTCTCTCTCTCTTTCTTCTTTAGATCAGATTCCCTCACCCTCACCGATCCCTCACGGATCAAGCCGCTGCCATCGCCTATGGTTTGAAGACTCCATTGCCACCGATCTGAAGTCACCATCGCCGTTGCCAATCTGAAGCTCGCTAATCTGAAGCTACATCTTCCTCCACACTCTCGCCGCTGATGGTTAGTTGAGTTTGGTCATTGATTGATCTATTGGGTTGCGGTTTTGTTGAAGATTTTGAGTTTTTATTTATTTATTTATTTATTGAGGTTTTTGGATTTGAAATTTGTTGGAGGATCCGGTAATTGTGGTTGTAGTTTGTGGCGGTGGTTGTTGTTGTGACGGTGGTTGTTGGTTCTTGGGTGGTGACGATTGCCACTGGGCTGTGCATTTGTGTATTTGCTGGGTTTTGAGTAAATATATTACTTAATGTGTTGTACATATTATTTTAATGTTAAGAATCAAAGAATAGAAGATGTGATAAATGTTGAGTTGTAAAATGGTATGTTAAAATAATAAAGTAGACTTTTAGTGTGTCAAAATGACATTTTTTATAAGAGACCTGATGGTAATGCGCTAGGGAAAATTTGGTATTTCATGTATTTGACATCAATTATCATTTCTTAGTTGGTGAAGTGAAAATGTTAATGAACATTGTATACAACTTAAATAAAAGGAATAAGAAGATATTGATTCAAAAAAATGATCTTTGAATCAAGCTGACAACTCAATCACTATTATAACATAAATTTTTATTTTTATTTTTATTTTTTTTTGTTTGATAAAGGATAGAAATTATACTTATAACATAAATTTAAAATGAATAGGATTGTGATGTTGACCAATGGCTTAAAATCATAAATAATAAGAGAAGTGTTCCAAAAGAATAGACTCGATAGTGGCATTGATTTCTAAATCTATTGAGATGTGAGGTTTTGACGATAAGTAATTATTAGGTATTCTAAAGGAAAGTGACATAGTGTTCCTTCCTTATACATTCCTTTTACATTTATGATGAATTTCAACATAAATTTACATAAATATAAGAAAAAGATGTTCCCTACCATTTAGGTTGATGAGTCCATATCTATCTAGATGAATTTCAACATGAATTTACATAAATATAAGAAAAAGATGTTCCCTACCATTTAGGTTGATGAGTCCATATCTATCTAAAAGAAGAAGAAGAAGAAATTTAAAATAAAATAAACTAAGGGAGAGAGAGAGAGAGAGAAACTTTGCTAAGATGATGTGACTATGAAGAATGTAGAGGAAGAAGCAGAAATAGGGGGTCAGTTATGGCATGTACATTGAGGGCCATGGATGACCCTCTTCCTACTGATGTCGAGTTTAGAACAAAAAACACAGTATCGGCCGCAAAATGCTTCACCTTCCATTTCATCTTCATCACCATTGTCTTCACAATCTTTTGTGTTCTCATCTCCAATATCTTCATCTTCCTCAACCTTCGTATTATAGCAGCCACTGTAAGACAATCCCAACATTGGAAAAATCACCAGTAGAATCTTATTAATGCAATCGTCATGCCATTTTCTTCCTTTTTCCCAAAATGTTAAGGGAGCGACAACAACTGCTGCTCCAACCCCAAAACCCAATCCGGTCAGTATGAATTGCCAATCAAATCCAATCAAAGTAGTTGAACTTGTGCCTTTAGATTTTGGTGTTGCTGAAGGTGGTGGAGCTTCATCACTTGTGCAGTGTGTCGTCAAAGGGAACCCACATAACTTCTTGTTATGTATATAGGAATAATTTGAAAACGTACCAAATTGCTTGCCTTGTGGAATTGGCCCCACCAATTGATTGAACGAAAGGTTTAGGGCTGCCAGGAAAGTAAGATCTACAAGTTGCATAGGGATCTCCCCTGTGATATTGTTGCTTGACAAGTCTAATGATTCCAGCCGAGACAATTTTCCTAAAGATAGTGGGATTTTGCCCGTAAGAGCATTATGTGACAAGTTGAGAACATATAGTGATTTGAGTTCTCCAATAGTTTCTGGTATTGGCCCTTGAAGCTTGTTGGCAGAAATGTCAATAGAGGTGAAAATAGTTAGAATTTTCACCAGCTCAATGGCTAGACCTTTACTGGTGACTGTTATCCTATCTTGATAATAAAACTGACCATAATGGGAACTAAATTGGAGGTAATTGAGCATTGAACGGGCCTTGTCTTCTTCATCCAGCATTGCCTTCCAAGTAGAAAAGAATTTTCTTGGAATCTTACCAGTAAATTCGTTTGAAGCTAGGTCTACAATTTGAAGAATTGGCCACAAGAAATTTGATCTTGATCTTCTACAACCATCAATAGGCCCTCTAAATTTGTTAGATCGCAAGATAAGGACACGCAACTTGGATATGCTTGCCAAATAACAAGGGAAGACATCGCTGATCTCATTGTTCCCAATGTCAAAGACCTCCAAATTTTTGCAATTGACGAGAGACCTTGGTACCACTCCTACAAGTCGGTTTCCATTGAGATTTAGTGTTTGCAAACCACAATGGTATGGAAATGTATCAGATATATTGCCACTTAGTTTGTTTCTCCTCATATCCAACACCCCAAGAGTCTTACTCATCTCAATTAAGCATGGGGGAATCGTTCCATTCAGGGTATTATTAGACAAATTAAGAACTTGATGATGTGTAGCTTTGCATAATGATTGAGGGATATCCCCGTGGAACTTATTGCTTGAAACTGAGAAGAAATAAGCAAAAGTAAGGGATTCACCAATGCTAGCTGGTATGGCAGAGTTGAAGTTATTCATCGAGAAATCCAAGTATGTGGCAAATTGTGGGAGATCCGGGAGTTTCCCCTCAAGCTGGTTGGAGCGAAGGTCTAGGGTACCCAACCTAGAAAGATTGAGCAAAGGTCCTTCTAAGTAGTTGTAAGAGAGATTTAAATAACGAAGATTACTAAGTTCCCAAATCCAGTTGGGAATTCCTTGCTTAATGTGGTTAATTGAAAGGTCTAGAATGGTTAATTTGGATTGGTTTTTCAAGAAATCTGGAAAAGTCTTCAACTTGCAAGAAACCAATTTTAATGTGGCCATTTGGGGAAAGGAGGATGATGAAGAATTAGTTCCATTATATTCAATCGACAAGTTGTTGTACGAAAGATCAAGATTGGAAAGGTTTGTCAACTGCTGAATCTCATTAAGTTGCAAGGAGCCATCAAAGTTATTTGAAGAAAGTGAGAGAAACTTAAGACCTTGAAGTTCAAAGACAGACATTGGTATTGGCCCTTTCAATTTGTTGCTACTCAAATCAAGTGTATCCAGTACTGAAGAAGAACTGTTGGAAGATTCATTGAGTAGACCAGAAAATTGGTTATTGGAAAGCTGTAAATTCTGTAATGATGGAAGGGAAAACAGCGAGACTGGTATACTACCATTAAGTGAATTGAAACGCAAGTCAAGATTAACAACATTCGTAAGATCTTTCCAATGAGTGAAATTAATCTGACCTGTTAAATTATTATGAGAAATGTTTATCTGAGTCAACTTCTTGGCCATGCTGAGTGATGGAATTGGTCCTGTGAAGCTGTTTGATGACATGTCCAAATAAAACAACTGAACAAGATTTGCCATAGAGCTCGGGATTGATCCAAGGAAACTACAATTTGAAAGATCTATTCTGGACAACATTTTAAGGTTACCAATAGAATCTGGCAGTGTCCCTGAAAAATTTGTCCTGCTAAGCACCAGTGACCTGAGAGAACCATTGGAATGAAATCCTTGCAAAGTACCACTCAGTTGTTTATTATCTGATAAGTCAAGCGTCTGCAGTGTTGGAACCTGGAAAATCTTTTCTGGAAATTGTCCATTCAATCCACAAGAACTAAGACGCAAGGACGTCAAATTTCTGAAATTAGCAAAAAATTCTGGAACTGGAGCAGCAGAAAAACTGTTATTATGGAGAAGAATAACTGAGAGAGACTGAAGCTTCTGAAAGGAAGAATGAAGAGGTCCTGAAAGAGAACAATTTGACATGCTCAACACACTTAGATTTGGTAGTGAAGATGATAAGGCCTGACACCACTCATTCCCTGGCGCTGATATATTTACACCATCAAGATAAAGTTCCTTAATCTCCGAAAGGTTCTGAACTAGCTTAGCTAAATTTGGGTTCTCAAGTTTCAGCATGGAAAAACTCGACAATGAAGATGTAGACAAATCAAGGGAAACCAACCTTTTCAAGTTCGAAATCTCAACGGGAATCTGTCCCGAGAAGCCAGCATTTGACAGGTTTAAATAGCTCAAATTCATCAGATTGCCAAACCCTGCAGGAATCCGAGAATTGCTGAAGTTGTTATAAGCCAAACTCAGGTCCTGGAGATGCTGAAGACTGAAAAGGGTACTTGAATTGACAAGTTCACCATAGATTGATTCCTTGGTCAGATTGAGACCAATAACGCGTCCTTTGCTGCAGGTTACACCTTCCCAAGAACAGCAATCACTTGCTTCATTCCAGTGCACCAGTTTAGTGGACAAAGTAGTAGTGAAGTTGAGGTCGTTCTTGAATTGGAGCAACAGGGATTTCTGATTCTCAAGACAATGGTCAGACACCACAAAGATACAGAAACTGAGAAAAATTGAGCAACTGGGTATGAAGAAAAGCCATGAAAAGTGTGGAATTCTCATTGGGGGCTGTAACAAGAAAGACGTATGCAGTAAAGAATTGAACCGTTGATGAAATAAATGGTGTGTTCAAAAGAGGAAAGGCCCATAGAACTTGTTCGAGTGGTTGAAAGTTTGTGTGGATTAGAATTGGTGGCGGAAAAAAGCAGCAGTACCAAAAAGGAAAAGTGTAATTCAAGAAAGAGAGAGAGAGAGAGAAGGAAATTGTATTGTTTTAGACTTTTAAGTAGAGATTCCCTAGAAGTGCCGTTGTCAAAATAAAATACATATTCCGAAAGTAAGAATTTTTCCGTTTATTATTATGGCGGGCTTTTCAAGATGATGACTTTTCAAGCTTTGTCTTTTCCTTTTGGATAAAATTTTAAGCTTGTCATTTAAGAACCACTGAAAATCTTTGAAAAATCAAACCAGTCAAATGAAATGTGCTGGTTTTGAAAATGGAGTAGTGGATGGATATTGAATTGTGGTTCCCTTGCAGGGTGGTCAACGTTTACATGCTACATAATAAATTTCACGTTTTCAGTTAAGGGTGTGTTTGGATAGAACTTATTTTGCTGAAACTGAAAACTGAAAACTGAAAACACTGTAGCAAAACAATTTTTAATGAAAAAATTGATAAAAAATAAATTTGTGGGTCCGTAAACAGTGCATATGTGCACTGTTCACTGCAGAAAGTCAACATTTGTGGTTACTGTTCATTGAACAGTAACCGCAATACTCCAAAACGCGTGAAAAAAAAAAAAAAAAAAAAAAAGAACAAAACGCAGCTTGGAAACGCAGACTTGGAATCCAAACACACACTAAATGTCCTTCTCAAAAAAAAAAAGTTAAATGTCATTTTCACTTGGAATTGTCGCTAACACTATTTTTATTTTATTACCATTTGTCTTGTTAAAAAAAGTTTTGATATTTATTAAGTATCAAGATCTATTGTTTAAGGAATTATGGCTTAGCTAATTAGGATCCAAACACCGTTGATTATTATGAAAAATTATTAGATATAAGTAGATGATGTCCCACGTAATACACAAATTACTTTATAATTTCATTTGAGATTTTTATGTATATTAAAATATATCTATAATACTTATTTTGTTATATAATATTTATATTTGTCCACAAAATTGTTAAATATATTAAAACTTGATTTTCTTAATTCACATTTTATTAAAAAAAATTATATAACACTATATGACTATCAACCTCTAAGCACACGTATTGCGAGTGCTCAAAGGTTTTTTTTTTTTTTTAATATATATTTTATTTCATAAAGGTTAATAATTTGCATCTATTGTAATTTGAAAATATGTATTTTTATTTTTTTATCAAATAAAAAATGATAAAATTTAGAGATAAACTGTATCTGTAATTTCTTTTTTTAATGTCAGGGGAAAGAAGGCTAAATTTTAGAAGTTTTCTTAGTTTTTTATTTTTTTAAATTGGGAGTGTTTTACTTTTATTTAACGTATAAAATAATTTTATATCCTAAAATTACATAAATTTAAGCAACCTTTAAATACTTCTTTAGCCACTCTATTCTCACAACTAAATATAAAAACCTCAATCACAAACACCCAATTTATTATCTCAATGAAATTAAGGAAATCATTTGTAAGTATTAACACAAAGAGAAATTGGCTAAAAACACATCAATTTATTAAAATTTAATTGTTTTTAGTTGATCTTCTGTGTCATTTTTTTAAAGTGAAAAATACTTTGAAATCATCATCGATTTTCATTTTTATCACCATAGCTCATACCACACAAAATAACAGTAAAAGAAACCTACTAATTATAAGTTCTAACACAAAATAAGAGGAATAAGAAGATATTGATTTTAAAAGAAACTTGGAACAAAATATCTAATGTTCAAATCTCATATCTTGTTGTAACTATCTAATTATTAAAAAGAAAGAAAGAAAGAAGCCAATAAAACTAATCGCCTTTATAATATAAATATAAAATGAATAAGATTGTAATTTTGACTAATGAATTTTTTTTTTTTTAGGGGGGGGGGGGATTATGACCAATGGATTAAAACAGTCATTAACTAGAGAGTGTTGCAAAAGAATATTAGACTATGGATTAAAATGGTGATTAATTAATGTTACTAGTATACTTATTATCTGCTAATCAGATAGATACTAGCTAAATCCAAAATGCATTCAAGATGTGGGGTTTTGAACATAATTTACTCATTCCCATCAAACTCAAACGAAGCTAAAAATATTGTTTGATTGTCAAAACATTGGAAATGAGTTCATTTAAATAATATTGGATTATGATTTAAAAGTGTGGATTATGATTTAAAAATGGGTAAGGTATCACTATAGTCATGTGTAGATAGAAGACGCTAAGTCAGATCACCTCTTACTCATTTTTATTCCACAAAAAAAAAAAAAAAAATGATATACCTTATATTTCTTTATTATGATAACCAAGATCGGAATTGTCAATTCTCCATTATTGTAACAATCAAATTATTAATCAATCTCAATGTGGAAAATTGAATTTGCAATCCAAAATGAAAATTTTAATCAGTGTGAAAACATCGATAGGCCTGGCATCTTGAACCAATGCACCTTACAAAAACCCAATAGTTCAATTTCTATCATCATTGTCATGTCGGTCATGGTTAATATAAAAATCACCGTTTTTAAGCCACCATAATCATGTTACACTCAGGGGAAAGAAATAGTTTTGGACATCAAGAAGTCAAAAACGTGGAATTCATTAGACAATTTAGCCAAATTTAATTTTAAAATCTATAACCATTCATTTATTTATAAGAATTACATTTTAAAGCACCATATTTTTCTTTGAATTTACAAGAAATCAACTATAGTGAATAATCGACTACTCAAACTTAATTAGATATCTAGCTAGTAGCTACCAATTATAGGTTCAAATAATTCAGAAAAGCAAAGCAATAAATAGGTTTAACGTTTGAAATAGACAAATACTCAAACTAGTCATTAGTCATTAGTCACAGTCATAGTCAAATAGTCATTTCCTTGACTTCTAGCCATTGAAGAGGAAAATTATTGTGGGACCTAAGTTTCACCTCATCGAGCAACTTTTGTTCTCTATCACTCCATTAATAGCATCATAACTATGAAAAAAATTTAGTACCACGTGCTAAACTATAACACAATTTACTTGCTATAATTGTAAAGTGCATAGTTTAAATGGTGAAAAAAAGATGGTAGGTCTATGTTTAAATAAGAAATAATTATAATTTAACACGTTAGAGTTGTAACAAAAAATTGTGAAATAAACCAATAATTTATATTCTTAGAACCATTCCTATAACTATGAGATTGGTATTTTTCTGTCCTCTCTATCATAGGCAGTGGGTTCTAATGTATTTTACAAATGAAAATGATATTTTGTGTAACAATTATATAAAATATCTTTTTTAAATGTGAGATGATATATGGTGTTTTCAGCATATAGTTTCAAACCTTACTTCAAAAAACTTATGTGGATTCAAACTGTTAAAGACGAGACAAATAGGACATTGATCATACAAGTTAGAAGTTGAGTTTTTTCTTTATTCGTCTCTTCTAAATACTTGCGATTTTTTTTTTTTTATAATAATAATAAATTAAGTGTGCTTTGTTTGTGGGGTCTTGCCTTCTCACTAAAGGAAAAATGACTTTTTTTTCTCGGAAAATGGTACTCTAGAGAGCGAAAAGAGAAGGTTTATGTTATGGTGAAGATTTGGTATTTCATGAATTTGAAGGAGAAAATGATGCTACTTATTTGACATCAATTATTATTTCTTACTTGGCGAAGTAAAATGTAATGAAGTGAAGTTGTATACAAAATAAATATAAGGGATAAGAAGGTATGGATTCAAAAAATGAACCATGAAACAAAGCAACAAACCAATATAATATAAATTTAAAATGAATAGGATTGTGATGTTGACTAATGGCTTAAAATCATCATTTAGCAAAAGAATAGAGTAATTATTAGGTATTCTTATAGCAAGATGACGTAATGTTTCATACTTTTACATTCATGATAGATCTCAACATAAATTTAATTAATAAGAATCACATAAATGTAAAAGAAAGGGACATCTCATCACCATGATGTTCCCACCATTTGATTTTGGGATGATGAAGCAATATCTATATTAAAAAAATAAAATAATAAAATAAAAAACAGAAAAAGAAAAAGAGAGAGAGAAAACCTTAGCTATGATGATGTGACTATGAAGAAGATGAGGACGTAGAGGAAAAAGAAGAAATGCGGGGTGAGTTATGGCATGCACACAGAGGGTCATGGATGACCCTCTTCCTACTGATGTCAAGTTTCGAACAAATAACACAGTACCGGCCCCAAATTTCTTCATCTTCCATTTCATTATCATCGTCGTCGTCTTCACTGTCTTCTGTATTCTCATCTTCAATATCTTCCTCTGCCTCCACCTTCGCATTATAACAGCCAGTATAAGACAATCCCATCATTGGAAGAATCACCCGAAGAATCTTATCAATGCTATCATCATGCCATTTTCTTCCTTTCTCCCAAAATGTTATGGGAGCAACAACAACTGCAGCTCCGACCCCAAAACCCAATCCAGTCAGTATAAACTGCCAATCAAATCCAATCAAAGTAATTGAATTTGTGCCTTTAGATTTTGGTGTTGCTGAAGGTGGTTGAGCTTCATTACTCATGCAGTTTGTCTTCAAAGGTTTTCCACATAATCCTTTGTTCCCTTCATAGGAATCTTCTGAAAATGTACTAAATTGCTTGATGTTTGGAATAGACCCTGTCAATTGGTTGAATGAAAGTTTCAGAACCGCAAGGAAAGTAAGATTTGTTAATTGTATAGGGATCTCCCCTGCGAGCATGTTGCTTGACAAGTCTAATGATTCCAGATCAGACAAATTTCCCAGAGATGGTGGGATTTTGCCTGTAATAGTATTATGTGACAAGTTGAAAACATATAGTGATTTGAGTTTTCCTATGTCTTCTGGTATTGACCCATTAAGCTTGTTGCCAGAAATGTCAATTGAGGTGAAAATAGTTAGAATTTTCACCAGCTCAATTTCCAGACCTTTACTGGTAACTGTTATCATGTCTTGATAATAAAACTGACCAAAATGTAGGAATCTAAATTGGAGGTGATTGAGCTTTGACATGACCTTATCTTCATTGACCATCATTGCCTTCCAGGTAGAAAAAGATTTTCTTGGAAATTGACCAGTAAAGTTGTTTGAAGCTAGGTCCAAAATCTGAAGCATAGGCCAGGTGACATTTGTCCCATTACAACCAATGGACCCATTAAACCTATTCGATCGCAGAACAAGGACACGTAACCTGGATATGTTCCTCAAGTAACATGGGAAACCATCCTCAATACGGTTGTTCCCTATGTCCAAGACCTCCAAATTTGCACAATTGGCCAGAGACTTGGGTAACATTCCATCTAGTAGGTTGCCATTGAGACTTAGAGTTTGTAAACCACAATTTCCTGGAAATTTGTCAGATATTGGACCAGAGAGGTTGTTTCTCCTTAGATTCAGAACCCCTAGGGACTCACTCATTGCGTAGAGGCATTGGGGAATGGTGCCACTCAAGGAATTATTAGATAGATCAAGAACTCGAAGATATGCACCATTGCATAATGATTGAGGTATATACCCATGGAATTTATTGCTTGAAAGAGACAAGAAAATTGTGGAATTAAGGGAGATACCAATGCTAGTTGGTATTACAGAGCTGAAATTATTCTTTGAGAAGTCCAGATAAGTAACATTTGGTGGGAGATGTGGGAGTTGCCCCTGGAGTTTGTTGGAGTGAAGGTCTAGGACGCTTAATAGAGAAGGAAGATTTTGTGAAGGCTCTTGTTGTAGAGTCAAAAAGTGGTTATGTGATAAATTTAGATACATAAGACTATTAAGTTGCCAAATCCAGTTGGGTATCTCTCCATGAATCTGGTTCTGTGAAAGGTCTAGATAGTTTAATGTGGATTGGTTTCTCAAGAAATCAGGGAATGTGATCAAGTTGCAAGAAGCCAACTTAAATGTGCGAAAATGGGGAAAGAGCAAGGAAGAATCGGTACCATTATAATTGATTGACAACTTGTTGTAAGAAAGATCAAGACTTGATAGATTCCTTAGTTGCTGAATCGCATCAAGCTGCAAGGAGCCACTAAAATTGTTGAAAGAAAATGAGAGGAAGTTAAGACCTTGGAGCTTGAAGACGGACGCAGGTAAGGGCCCTCCCAAGTTGTTGCTACCCAAATCAAGGGTGTCCAATGGGTAAGAAGAAACGTTAAATTCATGGAGTCCTCCAGAAAAATTGTTGTTCGAAAGTTGTAGTTTTTGCAGTGATGGATGGGAAAACAGGGACAATGGAATACTCCCTCCAATTGAATTGTAACCCAAGTCAAGATTCACCAGTTTTATAAGCTCTTCCCACCGAGTGGCATCGATTCTACCTTCCAGATTATTACGAGAAAGGTTTATCTGTGTCAGATTCTTGGCCATGCTGAATGATGGAATCTGTCCGTTGAATTTGTTGTACGACATGTCCAAATAAACCAACTGAGTAAGGTTTGCAATTGACTTAGGAATTGATCCACTGAAATTGCAATTTGATAAATCTAATCTGGACAACATTGTAAGGTTACCAATAGAAACTGGCAGTGTCCCTGAAAAAATTGTGCTGCTAAGCACAAGTGACCGAAGAGAATTATTTGGATGAAATTCTAGCAAAGTACCGCTCAGTTGTTCATTACTTGATAGGTCAAGTGTCTTAAGTGTTGGGACCTGGAAGATCTTATCTGGAAACTTTCCATTCAATTTACAAGAACTGAGACGCAAGGATGTCAAATTTCTGAAATCAGAAAAAAATTCTGGAACCGAAGCAGAAAAATTGTTATTATCGAGAAGAATGACAGAGAGAGACTGAAGCTTCTGTAAGGAAGAATGAAGAGGTCCTAAAAGACAACAGTTTGACATGCTCAACACACTCAGATTTGGCAATGAAGATGATAAAGCCTGACACCACTCATTCCCTGATGCTGATATATTTACACCATCAAGATAAAGTTCCTTAATCTCCGAAAGATTATGAACTAGCTTAGCTAAATTTGGGTCCTCAAGTTTCAGCATAGAAACACTCAGGAAAGAAAGCGTAGACAAATCGAGAGTAACCAACCTTGTGAGATTTGAAATCGCAATTGGAATCTGCCCAGCAAAGCCAGCATTTGACAAATTCAAGTAACTCAAATTCGTCAACTCATCAAACTGAGATGGAATCTGTGAAGAATTCAATTTGTTATAAGCCAAATTCAGGTTCTCAAGATACTGGAGACGGAAAAGGCTTGAATTTTGAAGTCCACCCGTGATGGATTCATTGAACAGGTTGAGACCAATAACGCGTCCCCCGCTGCAGTTTACACCATCCCACAAACAGCAATCGACCCTTTCATCCCAGCGCACCAGTTTTGTGGAAGAATTATTGTTGTATTTGAGACCTTTCTTGAATTGGAGCAACAGGGATTTCTGACCCTCAAGACATTGGCCAGACACTACAAAGATACAAAAACTGGGGAAGATTGAGCATATGGGTAGGAAGAAAAGCCATGAAAAGAGTGAAATTTTCATTGGGGTCTGTAAGAAGAAAGACTCATACGGTAAAGAATTGAAGAGTTGATGAAATAAATGGTGGGTTCAAAAGAAGAAAGGCCCATGGAACATGACCTTATTTTGGCCAGTGGCTAGAGTTGTGGAAACTGGAAAGTTTGTGTGAAACTGGGGTTAGAAAAAAGAGAAGCAGTACAATCCTAACCCAAAAGGCAGTACAAGAAAGAGAGAATGAAAATGTTTAGTCTAGCAGAGACATTCATGAAAGAAAGCACCGTCGTCAAAGTAAAACGCGTATTTCTCTCGTTTCTGGGTGACATTTGGTGTAGTGTCTTGTCGGCTTTTGTATATTTCCAATGATGATGGTGACTTTTCTAGCTTGACATTTTAAAATACCGAAAAGACTTGAAAAATCAAAACCAATGAAATAAAAAGAACTGGTTTCGAAAATGGAGCAATGAATATAATATAAATACGGTTAGGTTAATGAATGTTTTTAGAGTATATTTTAATAATTTTTAAAATTTTTTTTTTTATAAAAAATTAATTATTTGTTCATTTTTTATAAAAAAATATCTAAAATAATTTACTATGCGGCATATATTTGTAAAATCTATATAAAACATATATATATATATATATAACTTTTTATGGAAGAGTAAATTTGTCAAGTCAAATTCCACTTTCCTTTTTTCTTTTTTTGGATGGAGTAATTAATACTGGATAGTGATTGCATGGATGGGAGGTCACGGTTACATATATTAAATTTCACATTATTTCTAATTTTTTACTGTTGCTAATTTGTCAAGTCAACGGTAGTAAAAAAAGTTATGAAAGTGTGAGATTGAGAAGTAATGAAAATAATAAATTATTTTAATTTTTAATTTATTTTTGTTATTATTTATATATCTCATTGTAATTTTTGATATTATTTATAGGTCTCACTACTATTTCAACTAATTTTTACATTTATCTATAGTATCTTCAGTAATAATTTTTCAATTTCAACAAAATAAATCATATCCAAACAGATCCTATCTAACTTGTATCTAGATAACTAGTTAAGAATTAAGACCCAACTCCATGGATGATTAAGGATTAAAGTGACATGGACCACATGGTACTCCACTGTCCACATCAATTTTTTTTATTTTGTATTTTTAAGAATCTCACCGTCCATGTCAACCAATGCAAGTCATTTAATAAGAAAAAAAAATACAACATAAGTAACATAAAAAAATTAATAGGCATCTTCTCAAAAAAATTAAAAAAAAAATAATAATAGGTAAAACTTAAGTACCATCTCAACAATTAATTTAACTTGGGACCATGATTGACATCATTTTTATTATTTACTAATCTGACATCTCATTAGTTGTGAAAATCATTGTGTATTAAAATTTATTGCTTAAGGAAATATATATATATATATATATATATATATATATATATATATATATAAAAGATTAATGTTTTAACTAGTTAAATATATGACTAGTGATGAACATTGAAAATTATTAGGTAAATTGGAAGTACACTTCATGCTCTACAGCCCATACTAATAAATACAAGTCATTTAATATTTAATATATATATATATATATATATATATATATATATATATATATATACAGCCCATACTAATAAATACAAGTCATTTAATATTTAATATATATATATATAAGTTAGTAGTAATATAAAATGTTAATCATACCATATCAAGTGACCTGCATTAGTTTATAAAATTAAAAAAAAAATAAAAAAAAGTGGGTCCTGCAATTAATAGTGTGGAGTACCATTTTGACTATAATTATAGAGAACTCAATTATTACTCGATGAAAATATAAAACTTTTAATTGACACATCTTAATGTTTTTAATAGAGACGTCTAATATTTAAATTCTTATATATGAACTATCAAGTTTTCACCTCTCTTCCATTTATTAATTTATTTGTTATTTACAACTTAGAAACACCTCATTCTCAAGAGCAGAAAAAAAATAAATTGAAAAATGACTCAAAACTTATTTAGATAAATAAATGTGGTTTCAAATATATGAAAGTTAAAACAAACGAACCATTGATAATTTATGTCAGAATTTTCTCTATATTAATCTCTCTCACAAGTACTTATGACGGTCCCCTGCCACCCCTTTAAGTGTGCTGCTTTGTTTGTGAGGGTTGGTTAGTTCTTTTAATCATATATCAATTCTCTCTCCATCTCCCTAGAAGGAAAAAGGTGATCTAGAAAGCAAATGAAGAGGATTTTTTTTACAATGAAGATTTAGTATTTCATGAATTTAATGTGATTAAGATGCTAATCATGCTATGTATTTAATACTTCATAAGGGTAAAATACATATTTGGTCCCTAACTTTTACACCATATTTCAATTTAGTCTCTAACTTTTCAATTGTGTCAATTTGGTCCATAATTTTTCAATTTCGTGTCAATTTAGTCATTGCCGTTATATCTTAGATGAAAATAGCTAACATGACAAACAGCCAAAATAAAATGTAAGTTCAGTGTCACATCAATGGAAGCAATTTTTTTTTTTTTTTAGCTATTAGACACATCATCAATTTTCATCTAAAAGATAATGGTAGAGACTAAATTGATACGGTACTAAAAATTTAGGAACCAAATTGACACAATTAAAAGGTTAATGTTCAAATTGAAATATAGTGTATATGATAGGAACTCAATACGTAGTTTATCCTTAATACAATTATTATTATTTATTTGGTGAAATAAAATTTTATTGACGCAACATCATGTGCAACTTAAATAAAAAGAATAAGAAGATATTGATTCTGAAAGAACTTTGGAGCAGAACATTTATAATGAAACTATAAAATTGGTGTTCAAATTCTCACTCCTATTGTAACTATCGAATTATTTTTAAAAAAAAAATAAGAACAAGCAAATAAAATCAATCACCTTTATAATATAAATTAAAATTAAAATAAGATTGTGAATTTGACTAATGGATTTTATTTATTTTTGGATTATGACCAATGGATTAAAACGGTCATTAATTAGAGAAGTGTTGCAAAAGAATATCAGCCTTTCTTTTATTTAATGTTACTGGTATACTTATTATCCGCTAATCAAATAGATTGCTAAATCCTAAATGCATTCACAATGTGGGGTTTTGAACATAATTTACTCGTTCCCATCAAACTCAAACGAAGCCGAATTGTTTGATTGTCAAAAAATTGAACCGAGCTCATTTAAATAATATTACCCATGATGTTTTTTTCTTTTTTTAAGCCTACATGAAAATTGTTGATATTTTTTTTTTAAGAATAAAAAAAAAATGTTGACACTATTTTTGCATTATGATTTAGGAGTGACAGGGTCAAAAGCCTTTTATCTTAGTGATATAACTTGCATTTCTTTATTATGAGAATCAATATTGGAATCGTCAATTCCAAGTCATGGTAACAATCAAATTATTAAAATATTAATCTCAATGTAGAAAATTGAATTTGCAATCTAAATGAAAATTTTAGTCAGCGTGAAAACTGAAAACATCGATAAGCCTGGCATCTTGGACGAATGCACCTAACAAAAGCCCAATAATAATTTCTATCATCATTGTCATGTCGGCCATGGTTGATATAAAAATCACCGTACGTTTTCAAGCCACCATGATCATATTACATTGAGAGAAAAGAAATCATTTTGGACATCAATCTGTCAAAAACATGGAATTCGGTGGCAAATAAAATATAGCTAAATTTAATATTAAAATCTATAACTATTCATTTATTTATAAGAATTAAAATTTTAAGCACCATATTTTTCTTTGAATTTACAAGAAAACAACTATAGGAAATAATCGACTACTCACTTACTCAGATATTTAGCCACCAATAATAGGTTCAAATAATTCGGAAAAACAAAACAATAAAGGGTAAACTATGTGTTTGGTTTTTATCTTATACGCTATATTTCAATTTAGTCTTTAATATGTATTAATTTGGTTCTTAACATTTTAGTACCGGGTCAATTTAGTTCTCACTGTTATTTTTTGGATGAAAATTGATGATGGACCTAATGATCAAAATAAAAAATTAACTTTTGTTGATGTGACAATATACTAAAATTTTATTTTGATTGTTTGTCATGATATTAATTTTCATTCAAGATATAGCGACATGGATTAAATTGATATGACATTGAAAGGTTATGAACTCAAATTGACACAATTAAATGGTTAAAAACCCAATTAAAATATGATGTAAAGAATAAGACCAAATATGTAAATTACCCAACAATATATAAATAGGTTCGAAGTTGGAAATAAACAAATAGTCAAAATAATTGATCCATTAGAAAACAAAAGTCATGTAAGACGTGGAAATGACCCGTCGTCTTTTCATGGGTTCCACTCTTCCTGTAAGCTTCTTATAGACTTTAATACTTTGTTTTTTCAAGTCTCCTTGCTCGTTAGGTTTGGGAATTGGGAAGTTGCCAATGCCATTAGTCATTAGTCATGGTCATTTCCTTGACTTCTAGACATTGAAGAGGAAAATTATTGTGGGACCTCAGCTGCACCTCATCGACCAACTTTTGTTCTATATCATTCCATTTATAACCCCATACCTATGAAAAAATTGACTACGATAGACTATTATACAATTTATTTGTGACGTGGTAGAAATAAATAGTAAAAAAAAAAAAAATAGATTCATACGTAAAGGATAAAAAACTATTCATAACTTAGCATGTTAGCGTTATAAAATAAAATTGTAAAATTGTTTGTAATCCTATGACAATTTCTATAACTATGAGAGGGTATCAATTTTGTCCTCTCTATCATAGGCCATGGGTTCCACTCCAGGTAAAATATCCGTTACAATGAAAATGATATTTTATGAGATCTCTCTCTCATAGCATTCGTCGTGAGCACAACATGTACAAATCTCACATGTGATAAGAGGGTACCCTCTTGTAAATAAAAGTAGGACAATCTTTTTCCTAATAGTACTAACAATTATTTAATAATTCAACACATATAATATCTTTCTAATAATTGGTGGGTTCTACATAATTATAACACCCTTGTGTTTTGATGATCTGTACGTTAAAGTGTCCGTTTAGAACTTCCATAGTTTGGGTAACTTTGATTAAAAGCTACAATTTTTTTTGGCCAAGCAAACGCTAAAATCAACTATAAACTTCTCCTATTAAACACCTCTCTTTCTCTCTCTCTCTCAAAAGAAGAATTCATGTGTGAAAATCATGTAAAAAATCATTGTTATTTCACTATTTTTCCCCCTGTTAAATGTACAAATTGAGCCCAAAAATCCCGTACAAAATTACTAAGGTCCCTGGGCCCATACGGTTAGCAATGAAACAGTGTTCGCTAGTTTTTTTCTTCAATAATCTAGATTGATTGAGAAGAAAGAAACTCCAAAAAGTCCAACCCGTTTGCCTCTCAGAAATTATTAGGTCTCTTAAGAGGATCGTTGATGTGGTCCTCTCAACCAATGAGACGATACTATTTATGTAAATGTGTGAGTAAGTTTTTTAATCAACAAAAGGAATAAAAAATAAAAAATTACAAAGTTATATCACATTTTTATAAATAATAACATTTTATTAGTTAGAAGGTCAGGAAAGACAATGTCAGTAATCCTCCTAGTGGACTTAATAATTTCTCCACCCAAAAAATGTTGACACTATTTTTGCATTATGATTTAGGAGTGACAGGGTCAAAAGCCTTTTATCTTAGTGATATAACTTGCATTTCTTTATTATGAGAACCAATATTGGAATCGTCAATTCCAAGTCATGGTAACAATCAAATTATTAAAATACTAATCTCAATGTAGAAAATTGAATTTGCAATCTAAATGAAAATTTTAGTCAGTGTGAAAACTGAAAACATCGATAAGCCTGACATCTTGGATCAATGCACCTAACAAAAACCCAATAATAATTTCTATCATCATTGTCATGTCGGTCATGGTTGATATAAAAATCACCGTACGTTTTTAAGCCACCATGATCATACTACATTGAGAGAAAAGAAGTCATTTTGGACATCAATCTGTCAAAAACATGGAATTCGGTGGCAAATAAAATATAGCTAAATTTAATTTTTAAAATCTATAACTATTCATTTATTTATAAGAATTAAAATTTTAAGCACCATATTTTTCTTTGAATTTACAAGAAAACAACTATAGGAAATAATCGACTACTCAAACTTAATCAGATATTTAGCCATCAATAATAGGTTCAAATAATTCGAAAAACGAAACAATAAATGGTAAAATATGTGTTTGGTTCTTATCCTATACATTATATTTTAATTTAGTCTTTAACATGTGTCAATTTGGTCCTTAACTTTTTAGTATCGGGTCAATTTAGTCCCTACCATTATTTTTTGGATGAAAATTGATGATGCATCTAATGATCAAAATAAAAAATTAGCTTTCGTTGATGTGATAATACACTAAAATTTTATTTTGATGGTTTGTCATGTCATTAATTTTCATCCAAGATATAACGACATGGACTAAATTGATATGATATTGAAGAACTAAATTGACACAATTAAATGGTTAAAAACCCAATTAAAATATGATGTAAAGAATAAGACCAAATATATAATTTACCCAACAAATTTAAGTAGGTTTGATGTTGGAAATAAACAAATAATCAAAATAATTGATCCATTAGAAAACAAAACTCATGTAAGACGTGGAAACGACCCGTCGTCTTTTCATGGGTTCCACTCTTTCTGTAAGCTTCTTTTAGACTTTAATACTTTGTTTTTTTCATGTCTCCTTGCCCGTTAGGTTTGGGAATTGGGAAGTTGCCAATGCCATTAGCCATTAGTCATTAGTCATTGGTCATTAGTCATGGTCATTTCCTTGACTTCTAGACATTGAAGAGGAAAAGTATTGTGGGACCTCAGCTGCACCTCATCGACCAACTTTTGTTCTCTATCATTCCATTTATAACCCCATAACTATGAAGAAATTGAGTACTGAAAGAAATAAATATCAAAAGAAAAAAAAAAAAGATAGATTCATATGTAAAGGATATGTAAGGGATAAGAAACTATTCATAACTTAGCAGTCAGCATTATAAAATAAAATTGTAAAATAGTTTGTTATTTTTATGACAATTTCTATAACTATGAGAGGGTATCAATTCTGTCCTCTGTGTCATAGGCCATGGGTTCCACTCCACGTGAAATATCCGTTACAATGAAAATGATATTTTATGAGATCTTTCTCTCATAGCATACGTAAGCACCACATGTACAAATCTCACATGTGATAAGAGGGTACTCTCTTGTAAATAAAAGTAGGACAATCTTTTTCCTAATAGTACTAACAATTATTTAATAATTCAACACATATAATATCTTTCCAATAATTGGTGGGTTCTACATAATTATAACACCCTTGTGTTTTGATGATCCGGATGTTAAAGGGTCCGTTTAGAACTTCCATAGTTTTGGTAACTTTGATTAAAATCTACAATTTTTTTGCCAAGCAAACGCTAAAATCAACTATAAACTTCTCCTATTAAACACCTCTCTTTCTCTCTCTCTCAAAAGAAGAATTCATGTGTGAAAATCATGTAAAAAATCATTGTTGTTTCACTATTTTTCCCCCTGTTAAATGTACAAATTGAGCCCAAAAATCCCGTACAAAATTAGTAAGGTCCCTGGGCCCATACGGTTAGCAATGAAACAGTGTCCACTAGTTTTTTTCTTCAATAATCTAGATTGATTGAGAAGAAAGAAACTCCAAAAAGTCCAACCCATCTGCCTCTCAGAAATTATTAGGTCTCCTAGAAGGGTTGTTGATGTGGTCCTCCCAACCAATGAGACAATACTATTTATGCAAATGTGTGAGTGAGTTTTCTAATCAACACAAGGAATAAAAAATAAAAAATTACCAGGTTATATCACATTTTTATAAATAATAACATTTTATTAGTTGGAAGGTCAGGGAAGACTATGTCAGTAATCCTCCTAGTGGACTTAATAATTTCTCCACCCGAAAAGAATATAAACCTGGCCTCCTTGGGATGAAGTGCGAGTGACGGTCACAGGCTAGGAGTAGTACAGTATAGCCCACGATATATATATATACACGCATACAATTTCTTTGATTTTTTTTTTCTACATTTTTTTTTTCATGAAGGTCCACTATTGTATGGCATATGCAACAACAGGTGGTTCTATGATTATATCCCTTTCTTTAAAATACTCCCCCTTTCTCTAATATAGATTGGATGTCTCATGTCCTTTATTTGACTAAAAATTTATCAATTGAGTCAATTAATACCTTCTACTTTTTTTTTTTTTTAATATATCAAAACTTTCAATCAATAAATGTAATAAATAAATAAAAACTTGTTGCATGACATGTTAAGGGTAAAAATTCCATCCAGATTATTTATTCTATATCATGTTTTACAAAACAAGCAACCTTTCTGTTGATGTCACTCATGAATCACAATGACAATATTGAGGGGCAAAACTTCCACTTATCAATGCCAATGAAAAATTAAAGTAAAAAAAAATTATATATATATATATATGTATGTATGTATGTATATAAAAAACAACTTCACATTATAATCGTAGGTTGAATGTCTATAGTAGTCCATTTTCTTTTTATAAATACTTTTAAAGAGTAATGCTACCTAACAAATTTTTTTTGTAACAATTGATTTAGAAAAATTTTACTAGTTCGTAGGCACACAACTAACATAACTTATGTTATTTTAATAATCAATAACAACTTGTAACCTTCACGGTTTTAAAATTGTTTGTATTTTTTTTTTTTTTGGTGTCTCAAAATTTATTGTATTGGCAAATGCATTAACCACAAAACCCAATTAGCTAACCTTGGTTAGTCCGGTCTCAAAAGGTTATTTTCCTTTATATATTATGTGTCAATATTAATTCGTAAAACACCTATAAAAGTATGTAGAAGAATTACATTTGTTTGATCATCAAAATAAAATTGCGTTTGTTTTCCATGGATCTAGGAGAATTACTTACTCGGATGACTTAAGGGGTGTTTGGTATTGTTGTTTAAATAACAGTTTTAGTGTTTAAACAACATTACACGTATTTCCCCACACTTTTTTACCCACACGAATTTTCACAAAATAACAACAACGTTACTAGAAATTCCTTACCAAACGAGCCTTTACTCTAATACAATAATGTTATAATTCTAGAAATACAAATTCTTTTTTTCCAGCTATTGAGATAACATGATATATAAGTGGTGCTAATAAATTTTGTGTTGCTAGTTGGCTCATGTGAAAATGACGTTATTCTAATTATAACTCAATGTGTTTACCATTGTAAACAAATTTATATATTTAGCATCACTCATAAAAGTTGAATTCAATTAACTGATATCTTTAAAGTATTTGTTAATAATCTATTTTAGTAATACCACTTTCATGAGAAATATTAAATATGGTCAAAACAATTAGTTGCTTTTTCATTTTTCCATAAAAATGTTTTTAAAAATACTTCTTAAAATATTTCAAAAACAAAGTCATGTCTCTGTAATGAATGCTATAGACATGGTCTAATTAATTCCACCAATTATTTAGTTTTAGAAGAACAAAAAGGTATAAATTTTTTTACCGAGATGATGATAATTAAAATTTAAAGTAATACTCGTATTTTCAAGTTGCTCAGGGATCTCACCGCTAAGTTCACTTAATTCCCCCCCCCCCCCCCCCCCCCCCCCGGGCCCCAGAGATAGTGGAATTTAGCTTGAGAAAGCATTGTGTGATAGGTTGAGAATATACAAAGATTTGAGTACCTCTATTTCATTTGGTATTGGCCCATCAAGATTGTTGCATAAAGGGTCAATTGAAGTGAAAAGAGTCAGGATCTTCACCAACTTGATCTCCAGACCTTTGATGGTAGCTATTATTACATCTTGATAATATAGTTCATTGCGTTGTTCAACATCAGATTGGAGGTACTTTGATTGGGCCTCATTATCAACCATTAATGACTTTGAGTTAGCCAAGGCTTTTTATTGACAGCTTACCACTAAAATTGTTTGAAGCTAGGCCTTGAATTATTGGCCTAGTGGCATTAGGCATTCCACAACCAACTGACCCATAAAATTTGTTTGATCGTAAGACAAGAATGTGCAAACTAGATATGTCCTTAACATTGGAAGGCATCTTGTATTTGTTTGTTTCTAATGTCCAATAACTCCAAAATTGTGCAATTGGCAAAAGACTTTGGTACCACTCCTTCTAGCAGTAGGTTTTTTTTTTTTTTTTTTTTTTTTTTTTTTCGAGATTTAGAGTTTGTAAACCACAATTGCTTGGAAATATATAAGATATTTTGTCAGTGAGGTTGTTTCTCCTTAGATCTAGAACCTTTAGTGTTTCACTCATTGCAATAAAAGCATTGGGGAATGGTGCCATTTATGAAATTATTAGACTAGTCTAGAACTTGAAAGAGATGTAGCATTGCATATTGATTCATGGATTTGCCCATGGAATTTATTGCTTGAAAGAGATAGAAAGGATGAGCAAAGTTGGTCCATGACAAGTCCAGAGCTCGTATAACAGAGCTAAAATTATTCCATGACAAGTCTAGATACCCAAAAAAAAAATGGTAGGGGAGATCGGAGTTGCCCCTGGAGTTGGTTGGAGCTAAGGTCTAGGATATATAATGAGCGAAGACTGAGTAAAGGTCCTTCATGTTAGTTATATCATATATGAGAGATTTAACTTAAAAAGACCAAGTTCCCAAATCCAATTGGGTATCTCTCTATGTATCTGGTTATCTAAAAGGCCTAGAATGGATAAATTAGCTTGATTTCTCAAGAAATCAGGAAATGTTTTCTACTAGCTAGAAGCCAATTTCAATGTCTCAATTTGGGGAAACTAGGATAATGACGAATTAGTTGCACTATATTCAATCAAAAAGTTGTTGTAGGAAAGCTCAAGATCAATAAGATATCTTAATTGCTGAATAAAATTAAGCTGAAAGGTGCCATTAAAATTGTTTGAAGAAAGTTACAGGACCTGAAGATCTCGGAGTTCAAAGATGGGGCCCTTCCAAGTAGTTGCTACTCAAATCAAGGGTGTCGAGTAGGAAAGAAGATACGTTGGAAAATTTCATGGAGTAGGACTAGAAAATTGGTTGTTGCAAAGATGCAAGGTTTGCAGTGATGGAAGGTAAAAAAGGGACATTGGAATACTCCCTTCGATTGAATTGTGACACAAATTCAGGTCCACTAGACCCTGAATCTCATTCTAGTGACTGGAAATAATCTGACCTGTCAAATGGTTGAGAGAAAGATCTATCGTGGTTAGACTCTATGCCTGGCTGAATGATAAAGAGAGGCATTTGAAAGTAATATCGAGATTGCTAATGTTCATGTTTAGTGTCTCTATTATCGAATACAGTGACCATATATGAACCATACAAGCATTATAATTCCATTCTACAAAAGAACCTCTCTACATATTACATTTCTATGAAAAGGGGGACAAATAAACTTTGTATGCTTTAGGCCACTGTGTATACCATATAGGATAGCAGAAAAACTTCATCAAGTATTTCTGATTTCACCTCAAAGCTGTGCACCATATAGTTAATTTATGCAGGTCAGCTAGATGCTCTTCTGTATTCTGCTGGATTCACCGCCTCTTCAACAAAGCTGCCAATGCCTTAGCTAAATGGGGTCTTAGTGTAATTCCAGTTACCTATTCTCTTTTGGCAATCTGCCATATGTGAGCACTGCTCTCAGAAGGGTTTGTTAGCTGTTTTTGGTGCTGCTGTTAGCCCTTTTCTAACAGAGCAAGAAGTAAAAAAGACAATTATGAGTTGACAAAATTAAGTGAACCACCCTTACAGGACAACACGGAATGAGCTTATGATTGTCTGATTGTCTGATTGCCAAGTGTAAGGCTAATTCACCTTTTATACATCCTTGAATAACAATTGATACTTCGGTATTCGCTCTGGTGGCAGAGGGCAACTCACTATCAGCTTGCCTTTCATGGCCCCTCTATATATTGCCTACAAGAATGTTAAGACAGGAAAAAAACATTATGCATCCTTGAATCATACAAACATCTCGAAGCATCAGTCATTTACAAGATGAAAGTTATTTGCATATTATCCTTTATACAAGCAAGGAGTGCATTACAAAAGAAATCATTATGACAAATAGTTTAAAAAAAATAAAAAGTGTTATAAAGAACAATAGAGTTGCAATGTTTCCTAAAGGTGACCCAGATTTGCCATTGACCGAAGAGTAACAGTTCTTGTCCTACTAAAGTTAATTACCATTACATTTTTTTTGTCCATTATTTTGGGAGTGTTCTACTTTCTTAAGCTTATGCCACAAAGTTTTAAGTAAAGATATGAAGAAAGAAATGCTACCGCTAATTCTGCAATGTTGCCCAAAGATATACCAGACTTTCCACACAACCATACAGCAATGTACTTCTTGTCACATTACACATTTTTTCTATTGCGGGAGAGTTATGCTGTAGGCCATATGCCAGGGCCACAACAAATATTAACTGCTAGGGCTGATGCTTGCCTCATCAATTTAGTCAGTAAAGTTTTCCCATATTAATTTAGCACTAAAAACACCTCCAACTTTTAATTTTCAAGTGTCCAATATCCACAGCTGAAAAGAAAGTTTTCCCCTTGCCTCATCATTTTAAGCAACAAAAGTCTTTCCCACATTGATTCAGCACCCGAGATACCATTGATAAGATCATAGTTGTAGTATAAATTTTCAAGTACTCCACCTCTATTGCTCAAAAGAAAATACTTAAAATAAACTTTGCTGCAAAATCATGATTCAGAACAGAGGACTTAGTCTTGCAATTAACTCTACAAAGGATTGGTGAAATGAAAGGTATTCTGGATAATGATGTCACTGCAAGGCAAGGTAACTCACAACAAAACATATGAAGAATTACATTTATGCATGTACTAATGGAGATTGGAAGCAGCTTAAAATTGTTACAGTAACAAGGCAGACTAGTTTCACACAAGCATAAAAAAGAAAATGATTTTTCACTCCAATGGAAAGACTAGCAATTATATAACTGACAGCCTTAAAATCATTCAGTTTCTGAGGAGCTACATATACCTCTACAACATCAACAAAATCCTGCTTCTTGTGAAATGCACCAACCCATTTAGTGTGATCTGCAGTCCTGCCAACCAAAGAAAATTAACACAAGAATCTGAGATTTTAAGTCCCTAAATTCTTAGCTGCATGACATCATTTTCAGAATACAAGCCATTTAGCTTATAATTTTAGTTCAGAAACATATTCTCATTCTTCAAGGGCGTGATCAAATATTTGCAATGTATGTTAAAATTCATAACATTATAATACCTACACAGATTCACCCATTGCATACAAAAATACAATGTGATGGAGACTATTGTAAGAATAAAATTCCACAGCAGCTCAAAAGAAATTACTGCACAATAATTTAGGGAAGGAAATTGTAACACGTTTGTGAAATTGCATTTGAAAAGGAGATCTTGATGCAAAATTTGTTTGAAATTCAAGTGCAAGAGATCTAGTTAACTGTTCCACTCATCTTCGAGAAGCCCAATCACCATGCTTCACATGAAACTTACAAGTCTAAGCAAACAAAAAGAAAAATAACAGGACTAAAATGAAATATGAAAAAACATTTTCCCTTTAATTTTAATTTACTTCATTGTACGTGTATTGAAATTAGTCTAGTACAGGGAAGGTACTTCATAAAAGCACTGCTCTAAATTATTTTTAAAAAAAAGAAAAAGAAAAAGAAAAAGAAAAAAGAAGAGAAAACGAATCACACACATTTGAAAACCCATTAAAAATCAGCTAACACCAACTCAAGCTAAAGACAGCACTAGAGAATAGACAGACCAACAGAGCTATAGAGAAGAGCCAAATTAGTGATATTTATCTATATAAGTAAAAGTCCACTGAGACTTTATTCGTATCTTCATGAATGACTTGCATAAAACAAAAATGAAGACATGGGTTTGGATGTTTGGTACTTTGGCATCAAATTAAAATGAAAAGTTTAGGAATTTCATACCGTTTGTGGAGAGATTCCCTCGCAAATCTGTCAACAGAGAGAGAAGAAAGCTCCAGGTCTCGCTGGAGCTGCCTTTGCGTTGTGGTGAAGAGAGAGTTTCACTGATAGAGAAAGCAAATTCGGGAGGAAGGAAGAAAGAGAGACACAGAGGGTGCAGAGCTCGGCCCGAGAGAGAGAGGATGAGAAGAGAGTAAAAAATTAACTCGCCCCTACAGCTAAAAATTTATAAATATAGCAATATAGCGTGTTAAAAATTACAAAATTAGTAGTATAAAGTATTATATTTATACTCAAAACTCCATATAAAAATGATGCTATTATTTTTCTTACCGGTTACTCAAAAATTGTTTTAATGTTATTTCCTCTAAACTCATAGCAATTTTCTACTCAAAAAAAAAAAAAAAAAATCATAGCAATTTTAGACAAAAAAATTATAAAAAATTCTATGTTCTTAACCATTAGCATTACTCCATTTAAGGGTCACATCTTAAATCCTATATCACATGATAAGAAATTCTTATCATATAGAATTGGTTTTAGAAGTCGTGATATAGGATTTAAAATAGAAAAATATTATATCTACAATATTTTCATAATAAATTGTAAGTGACAAGTTGTTACGGGTTGTTATTGATAGGACAAAAAAGTCATTTCAATAGTAGATTCAAATTATAACCAATAATAACTAACCACTGTGATTTGTTATAAAAATATTATGGATATAGTAGCACTTCTCTTTAGGATATGATAAGAATTTCATATCATACTACATCACAGCTTCTAAAACCAATTCTTAATTAAGAATTGGTTTTAGAATCTTATAAAAAAAAAAAGAAAAAAAAAGAACTGGTTTTAGAAATCGTGGTGTGGCAAAGTGGAATGGCCATGCCACCACCATGTATATACAACTGAAATTAATACACTAAACCAAGTTAGAGAAGTTGCAGTTGTGATTTGGAGAAAAAATTACAAAGAGTTGTTTTGCCAAAAATAAAATAAAGGAATGGCAAAGAGTGTATATCACTAGCTGTCAATAATCTACCTGGGCTTGATGGGAGCTCCAGTCCAAGTATAACCATGAATTTTCGAGAGCTTTAAGTCTTCTTTCTCATCTTTCATGAGTTCCACAATCATGGTGAGAAGTTTTGCTCCCAAAATTCTATGACACACTGAAATTTCTTTGGTTCTATATCATATTCATATCTATATGCATCTCAATAGAGGAAAAGATTTAAGGACAATAACTTCTCTAGTTAAATTTACCAGTTCAATTTCCATGCAAGTTTTACTTTGCATAATTCTTCTTTAAATTCACTATTTTAATTCACGAGTAAATGATTAGATTTTAAGCAACAACATCTTTGAAGCTTAGACAAATAGATAATCAACTTATCCCAAAGCAAAAGTATCAATTGGTGCCATTTGATGAGTTGAAACATATTGCTGACAAAAAGGTTTCAAAATGTTTAAGATGAGTTTTTTTTTTTTTAATCATTTAAAAAAAATTATAATCCATATTTGGTTTTTGATTATTCATTAATTTATAAAACTTGATAGTTACAATGGGGGAGAGACGATTTAAATCTTAAATATCTCCATTGAAAATATCAAAAAAGGCTTGTCGAGCTATAAGATTCTTGGCTTTTTTGATAAAAGGTTGATCTTACATGATATGCATTTATCATTAACATAAATTAACTTTTTCTCTTTTACATGTGATTTTATATTTACAATAAGTTTTATTTATTTATTTATTTAATATTTAAAATATTTATTTAACTTATATATAATTCTTGATTAAGTTGCATAATACTCTACCATGAATTATAATTTCAGACAAACAAAAGAAGTAGAAAATTTTCAAATATATAGAATTTCCGATTAAAATCTCAAGCTAGTTGTTATTGAAAACATCTTACCTCACAAAGCTCACGCCCAATTACTTGGATACATTTTTATTTTGCTCTTATAATGAAAGCGAAAAGGAAAAGAAATAGTCCAAACATCTTACCATACCTAATGCCTCTGCCCCACGTTCCTTTGTGCTCGGATTCCACAGTATTGTTTTCCTCCAAGGTACAGCTGTGGGAAGATCCTGAATAAAATGTCATCAACGTGTTTGTAATACCGAATCCTCCACCTCTGACAAAACACTAGAGGTCAAATGATCATCCCAAAGTCGAAAACAAATCCTAGCTCTACACTTAGGTAATTCCAGTCAATTAAAGGTCGAGAATTACTATCTTCAAGTGTTGGAGGTGGCAAACTTGGCTCTGCAAATGTGCATGTTGTCTTCAAAGGGGACCCACATAATCCTTTGTTCCCTTTAAAGGAGGTTTCCAAAAATGTTGCAAATTGCTTGATGTATGGAATTGGCCCAACCAATTGATTAAACGAGAGGTTTAATACTGAAAGGAAAGCAAGATTATTTGCAAGTTGCATACGGATCTCACCGCTAAGCTTGTTGCTTGATAAGTCTAGTGACTCAAGATGACTTAATTTTCCCAGAGATGGTGGGATTCGTCCTGTGAAAGCATTGTGCGACAAGTTGAGAATATGCAAGGATTTGGGTACTCCTATATCTTCTGGCATTGGTCCGTCAAGATTGTTGCATGAAAGGTCAATTGAAGTGAAAATAGTAAGAATCTTCACCAACTCAATCACTTGACCTTTAATGGTAATTGTTATTACATCTTGATAATAATCCATAACGATATAGGAATCTTCAAAATGGAGGTAGAAGTGATTGATATAGGATTCTTCAAAATGGAGGTAATTGAGCTCTGACTGAGCCTCATTATCAACCATCATTGCCTTTTGAGTTAGCCAAGGCTTTTATTGATAGCGTACCACTAAAGTTGTTAGAGGATAGGTCTACAATTTCAAGCATCGACCAAGTAACATTTGGCCATCCACAACCAACGGATCCATAAAAATTGTTCGATTGCAAGACTAGGATGCGCAAATTAGATATGCCCTTTAAGTAACAAGGGAAGACATCATGTATCCGGTTGTTCCCAATGTCCAATACCTCCAAATTCGTGCAATTAGTAAGAGACCTTGGTACCACTCCTTCTAGTAGGTTTTTATTGACATTCAGAGTTTGTAAACTACAATCGCTTGGAAATGTATCAGATATTTTGCCAGTAAAGTTGTTTCTCCTTAGATTCAGAACCCTTGAACTTTTACTCATTGAAGAGAAGCAATGGGGAATTGTTCCATTTATAGAGTTATTAGACAGATCTAGAACTCCAAGAGATGTAGCATTGCATATTGATTCAAGATTTGCCCATGCATGGAATTTATTGCTTGAAAGAGATAAGAAAGTACTAGTAGGATTGTCATTCCATGACAAGTCCAGCGCTGGTATAACAGAGTTGAAATTATTCCTTGACAAGTCCAAATAATAAAATATTGGTAGGGGAGTTGGGAGTTGCCCCTGGAGTTGGTTGGAGTGAAGGTCTAGCACAGATTTTGAAGAAAAATTGAGTAAAGGTCCCTCAATATAGTTATATGAGAGATTTACATAACTAAGTGTAGGAAGTTTCCAAATCCAGTTGGGTATCTCTCCATGTATTTGGTTATTTGAAAGGCCTAGCTTATATTAATTGGCTTGGTTTCTCAATAATTCAGGAAATGTTTTCAAGTTGTTAGAAGCCAAATGCAATATCTCAATTTGGGAAAATGAGGATTGAGGAATTAGTTCCATTATATTCAATCAACAAGTTGTTATTGGAAAGATCCAGATAGGCAAGATTTCTCAACAGCTGAATCACATTAAACTGTAAAGAGCCATTAAAGTTGTTTGAAGAAAGTGTTAGGTTCTGAAGACCCTGGAGTTCAAAGATAGACAAGGGAATTGGCCCTTCCTACTAGTTGCGACTCAAATCAAGTTCTTCCAGTAGGAAAGAAGAAACATTTGAAAATTCATGGAGTTGACCAGAAAATTGGTTGTTGCCAAGATACAATGTTTGCAATGATGGAAGGGAAAAAAGAGACGCTGGAATACTCCCATCAAGTGAATTGTCACGCAAATAAAGGTACACAAGACTTTGAAGCTCTTTCCAGTGACTGAAAGTAATCTGACCTATCAAATGATTATAAGAAAGATCTATCATGGTCAGATTCTTTGCCATACTAAATGATGGAATTGGTGCGTTTAAGTAATTTGATGACATGTCCAAATAAATCAATTGAGTAAGGTTTGCCATGGAGTTTGGGACTAATCCATTGAAATTGCACCCTGAAAGATCTATTTCAGATAACCTTTTAAGGTTGCCAATAGAATTAGGCAAATTTTGTACCCCCAAGCAGCAGATACTGAAGAGAACCATTTGGATGAAATTCTGGCAAAGAACCTTGAAGTAGTTCATTACCTGATAAGTCTACCGTCTGCAGTGTTGGAACCTGGAAGATCTGTTTTGGAAAATTTCCAGTTAATCCACAAAAATGGAGATTCAATGATGTCAAATTTATGAAATTTGCAAAAAATTCTGGAACTGGAGCAGAAAAATTGTCAAGGTTGAGATTAATTATTGAGAGAGACTGAAGCTTACAGAGTTACAGGAGTCAAGAGGCCCCTGAAGATTACACAATGACATGCTCAACACTCTTAGATTTGGCAGTGAAGATGATAAGGTCTGACACCACTCATTCCCTTGCGATGATATAATTACATCATCAAGATAAAGTTCCGTAAGGCGTGTAAGGTTCTGAACCAGTGTAGCTAAATTTGGGTTCTCAAGTGTCAGATAAAATAGATTGTGAGGCGTGAAATCTCAAAGCCAGCATTAGACAAATTCAAATTACTCAAATTTGTCAGATTTCCGAATGCCGGTGGAATAGAAGAACCGTAGAAGCTATAAGCCAAACTCAGCTCCTGGAGATAATGAAGATGGAAAAGGCTACTTGAATTGTCAGTTAAGTTCACCAAAGAATTCGTTGTCGAGGTTGAGACCAACAACACGTCCCTCGCTGCAGGTTACTCCTTCCCACGAACAGCAGTCAACACTTTCATTCCAACTCACTAGTTTTGTGGAATAACCACTGTCGAACTCGAGGCTGTTCTTCAATTCGAGCAAATAGGATCGCTAATCGCCAAGGAATTGACCAGACACGACAAAGATGAGGGTAAGTGAGCATATGAGTATTTGGAGAAGCCTTGAAAAGAGTGGAATTCTCATTGGAGGCTGTAAAAATAAACACTCAAACAGTAAATAATTGAAGGGCTGATGAAATTAATGGTGGGTTGAAGAGGGCAAAGGCTCATGAACATGATAACCCTTCTAACCTGTGCCTCATATAGTGCATGGTACGACAGTCAAAAGCTGATGCTTTTTCACTATACAGATAAAGTCCCTCGGTTTTAAAGCGTTCATTGATAAACCATTTTAATAAATTTTTTATGGAAAATAAAAATATAACTTATTTCCTAACTCATTAAAAAGTTTTTTTAAATAATTTTTTCAATTTTTTATAAAAAATTTCATAAAAGAGATGATTAATAGATGTCCTAAAAACACCCATTAATCGGACTCATAATTTAAAACCATGCACTGGTTCCAATTTTTTTTCCTTTGCGGTCAAAATTTGCTACATGCGTTTTCAGTTTTCATTGTATTGAGGAAGGTAACTGCTTTGGATTAAAAATTGAAAGATATCTATTAAGTGATATCAGTGAATGAAAAACAGAAAAAAATTATCAACTCCGTTGTTATAAAAAATGAGAACTAGAGAAAGTTGTTGTAATTTTTGATAATATAAATATTCGTTTTGCGGGTAAAATTATATATACTATTTAATAATACATAGTTGATGAATCTAATTTTTACAAGTTTATAAACAAAAATCATTCTAATTAACTCAAAAATATAATTTCAACTATTATTTTGTAATTGACTACTAATATATATCTAGCTATGATGGGATAAAATGTTTTAGTCATGGTGTTTACTGTATATAGAGAAAGATTAAGTTTATAAAATAGCTTTATAAACAAGCTTGAACTTGTTGGACAAGAAAATGAACCAAACTTGAACGTGTGATTAACTTAATGTTGAGATTGAATGCGGCTCATGTTCAAAATAAAATTAAATGAACCAATTTTTATCTTTTAATGCTCGACAAAGTTCGTTTCTTCATGATCTTACCAATAAAGAACCAAATGAGAATCAATACAAGGAAATATATATTTTTAAAAAATCAATGGATAAAAGCATCATGGCATGGCCCGCATGGGGTAAGAATAAATGTCCAAAGGAAAAACTTGGTAAGAAGACTGATAAAAGTCTTGCTGCCAAACTCTTGGTCATCAATGATTCAATGGTATACTGTCAAACGCATTGATGAGAAAACGCTGGTAAAAAGGTTTATCCATGTCCCATGATGACTCCATATGAGTTCTACTTACCTTAAGAAATGATATATGTCATGAGCTTACAGTAGAGAATTGAAGGGAGTAATGAAATTAGTGGTGGGTTTAGGATGGTGAAGACTCGTTAACGTGACCCTCTTAACCTGTTTCATAAGAGTTAGTGGACCTAATACCACTCAGTAATAAAAAGTGTAGAATGGGTTGTAAGAAGATGTAGCACCTTATTCAAGTGGAGCAATGATGATATATAAATGGTCTTGGAGAAAAATTGGACCTCATGAACTCTTTCAGAAAAAAGTTCTTAATGAACACACTGCCTCTTGCATAGACAATAGTGTTGCTATTGCTACTGATTTTACAAATGATTCTTAAAAATTTTGCATTCCTGCACAATTAATTGAGTTGGAATCTTATTAACTAAGGCTTAGGATGGTTTTATTCTATCATTAAGTAAGAATTTTATTATCGGAGGCTTCAATTGGTCTACATTTGCAAGTGATTCACACATATTAACTAACAAAGATTTTTTTTTTTAGTTTAGTCACTTCACAGTGAAAAAGAGAGGCATTGCAAAGTAATGTCAAGAGAGATTTTTCATTTTCATGTTCAGTGTAATGTTTATTGAAAATAATGACCATATATGAAACAGAGGAGCATTATAATTCCAAGTGGAAGAACTGATAAATCCATCAAAATTTTCTCAAATTTTATCTGTAAAAAAAGAAAAAGATGGAAGTTGTAGACTTGATACATGCTTCCCTAGTAATACTTCCGAAGATATGCTTCAACCAATAAACAGGTAAAAAAAAACACAAAACAAAAAAAGTGGTCTTCACTTGTTGCATTTTCAATTTTATGCAGTAACCAACATGCCAAAAAAAAGGGTCTTCACTTGTTGCATTTTCACTAATGATAATTGCTAAACTTAGACAAAATTGTACAAGTGGGAATGTGGAGGTTTCCCCAACATTTGTGCTTTTAAGTCCCCCCCTTTCCATATTCCAATGAGTCCTCATTTCTTTTGCTGTGATATTCTACTAACAATTAAAACAATCTCCTAGTAGGAACCGGTCCATATGCAAGCTTACCTTTTTTTTTTTTTTTTAATAATAATTTATTTTTAGCTGAATCCATAAGCAAGTTTACTTAGTTATAATTAGTTTTGAATTTCCTTTGATTAGGATTGAGGTTGATAGCGTGGTTTTTATTTTTTATTTTGTTTTTTTACGAAAGTTTTATTTAAAGATGTGAAGAAAGAAATGATACCATTAACTCTGCAATGTTGCCCAAAGATATACCAGACTTTCCACTCAACCATACAGCAATGAACTCATTGTCATATTACACATTTTTTTCTACTGAGAGAGTTGTGCTATAGGCCATATGCCAATGCCACAACAAATATTGACTGCTATGGCTGATGCTTGCCTCATCAATTCATTCAATGAAGTTTTTCCCATATTAATGTAGCACCTAAAACTCCTCTAACTTTTTTCCCTCACCTTTTCATTTTAAGAGGTAAAGTCTTTCCCAAATTGTTTCAGCACCCAAGATACAATTGATAAGACCATAGTTGTAGTTTAAATTTTCAAGTACTCCACCTCTACTGCTCAAAAGAAAATACTGTAAATAAACTTTGCTGCGAAATCTTGATTCAGAATAGAGGACTTAGTCCTGCGATTAACTCTGCAAAGGACTGATGAAAAGAAAAAGCCTTCTGGATATGATGTGACTACAGGGTAAAGTATTGTAAGGTAAATAACTCACAACAAAACCTATGAAGTAGTACATTTACGCATGTGCTAATTGAGGTTGGAAGCAGCTCAAAATTGTTGGAGTAACAAGGCAGACTAGTTTCACACAAGCATAAAAAAAGAAAAGAAAAGAATTTTCACTCCAATGGCAAGACCAGTGATTTATATGACTGAGCCTTAAAATCTTTCAGTTTCTAAGGAGCTAAATGTTGCTTACCTCTACAACATCATTAAAATCCTGCTTCTTGTGAAATGCGCCAATCCATCTAGTGTGATATGCTGTCCTGCCAAAAAAAAAAATTTTGACACTAGAATCTGAGATTTAAAGTCCCTAAATTCTTAGCTGCATGACAACGTTTTCAAAATGCAACTATGCAAGAGATTTAGCTTAAAATTTAGTTCAAAAACAGATTCTTATTCTTCAAGGGCATGATCCAATGTTTTCAATGTTTGATCACATTCACAACATTATAATACCTACACAAATTCACCCATCAACATACAAAAAAAATTAGACGGAGACTATTGTAAGAAATTCATAAAATTTCACTGCAGCACAAAAGAAATTACTGCAAACCAGTTTAGGGAAGAAAAACATAACACTTTTGTGAAAGGCCAATGAAAAGGAGATCTTGGTGCAATTTTTTTTTTTTTTTTTTTTTTTTTTTTGAGATTTTGGTGCAAGAGGTATAATTAATTGCTCCAATCATCTTCAAAATGCCCAATGATCATGTTTCACAGGAACCTTACAGGTCTTAGTAAACAAAAATAAAAACATGACTAAAATGAAATATGAAAATACATTTCCCCCTTTAATTTTATTTACTTCACTGTACGTGTATTGAAATTAGTTCAGTTTACTTCATAAAAGCAAAGCTCTTAATTTTTTTTCTTCTTAACAGGAGAGAGAGAGAGAGAGAGAGAGAGAGAGAGAGAGAGAGAAATCGCACAAATTAGAAAGTGCTTTTTAGACATCTAACTCCGTTATTAGAATAATTCTATAATAAACAACCAAGAAAAAAAACAGTCTTGATATGTATAATTTCTTAAAATAGTTGCAGAGTTACATTCCTGGAAGATAATCCAAGAACTCAAATAGTATATACAATTATAATTTCCAAGCTAGTGTTTTGTTATAAATAAACAGATAACAACCACCAAAAAATAAGAGGAAATGGGCATTGGCATTTTCAGGTCTGGTTGGGTCAGGCGGCATTAGTATCTCCAGATGGTTTGCTGAGTAGGTTGAGAAGACGAGGGAGCAAAAGACGTAATCTGTTGAGGCTCAAAAGAATCTGCAACAGCTTGAAAGCTTTGGAGAAATTGCGAAATTATTGACTGATAAAAATCTATATGATTGGTCAACCTGGTATTCTTCATACTCAATATACTTTGTATTCTTTAGGCCAGTTTGTACACCATATAGGATAGCTGAAAAGCTTCATCAATTATTTCTGATTTCACCTGGAAGCTGTACACCATATAGTTAATTTATTCAGGTCAGCTAGATGCTCTTCTGAATTCTGTATTCTGTTGGATTCACCGCAACTTCAACAAAGCTGCCAATGCCTTAGCTAAATGGGGGTCTTAGTGTAACTCCAGCTCCCTATTCTCTTTTTGGCAATCTGCCAAATGTGAGTTCTGTTCTCAGGAGGGTTTGTTAGTTGTTTTTGGTGCTGCGGCAAGCATTTCTTTTCTTGCAGAGCAAAAAGTAAAAAAAGACAATTATGAGTTGACAAAATTAACCGAACCATCTTTACAGGACAACATGCAATGAGCTTATGATTGTTTGATTGCCGAGTGTAAGGCTAATTCACCTTTTATACCTCCTTGTATAATAATTGATACTTCGGTATTCACTCTGTTGGCAGAGGGCAACTCACTATCAGCTTGCCTTTCATGGCCCCACCATATCTGGCCTACAAGAATGTTAAGACAGTAAAAAACATTATGCATCCTTGGTTTATACAAACATCTAGAAGCATCAGTCATTTACAAAATAAAAGTTATTTACATATTGTCCTTCATAACATATTTGCAATGGATTCTCATTCTTCAAGGGATGATCAAAATATTTGCAATGTATGATAAAATTCACAACATTATCATACCTACACAGATTCACCCATTGCATACAAAAAAATACAATTTGATGGAGATTATTGTAAGAATAAAATTCCACAGCAGTGCAAAATAAATTACTGCAAACCAATTTAGGGATGGAAATTGTAACAAGTTGGTGAAAGGCCAATGAAAAGGAGTTCTTGGTGCAAACTTTGTTTGAGATTCAAGTGCAAGAGATCTAATTAATTGTTCCACTCATCTTCCAGAAGTCCAATCACCCTGTTTCATAGGAAAGTAATAGGTCAAAGCACACAAAAAGAAAAATAACAAGACTAAAATGAAATATGAAAAAGAAATTTTCCTTTAATTTTATTTTACTTCATTGTAAGTGTAATGAAATTAGTCTAGTACAGGGAAGGTACTTCATAAAAGCACTGCTTTTAATTTTTTTTTTTTTTTTTAAGAAAAAAAAATGAATTACACACATTAATTACAGGAACTCACAATTTATAGTTCAAACTTTATATATGATACACATACTACTAGTCAGCAATATTAGAAAGGGCTTTTTAGACATCCAGCTCAGTTGTTGGAATAATTTTATAATAAACAATGAAAAAAAAAAAAAAAAGTTATCATATGTATAATTTCTCAAAATAGATACAGAATTACATTCCTGGAAGATAATCCATGTACTCAAATAGTTATATGCAATCATGATATCCAAGTTAGTGTTTTGTTAAAAAAAAAAAATATATATATATATATATATATATATATATATATATATATAATAACAACCAAAAAATAAGAAAAGTGGGGAAGGGTACCCAAAATCCATTTTCATGTGATGAGCATTGTAAAAGAAAACTGTTGAAGGTATGAAAGTAATGTCAATATCTACAAGTTCTACACTTGCAAATTTGGACACCTCCCGAGCTGATTTAGAAAGCTGCATAGAGAAAATCAAATTGAGATCATCCACATCATAATATTTAGAATAAATAAAAACTCATATAGAGTGAGAGAGAAGTGGCATACAATGTCGTCAAGTTGAAGGTAGACAGGATCAGAAGCACGGCCAAAGCGGAGGACAAGGACCTTGTCAATGGTGTCTCTGATGATTGCGCCCACCTCTTGTTTCTTTGTCAGCACCGTCAATAGGTAACTACTCATTCTCTCCAGTTCCAGATTTTGGGGTTCATCTGTTATATTGTCATTTTTTTCAGGCCAAAGATTACTAATAAAAAATATTATAGTATCATATTCTACTATGTAGAAGAAAAACTGATAAATAAACAATTAATATTTCTAGGTTTTTTTTTTTTTTTCATCACCCCATTCCAAGGATGTAAAGTGCAGAAGGTAATGGCATCTCAAGAAATCTAGAGATGTTGTATATAATTAGAAATTAAAACTAAATTGAGATTCCTAACCAAGTTCTCATGGTCTAATATTTTGCCTATATATCAAGTATAACCATTGAACATATCCTAATTCTTCCCCAAAAAAGTAAACACTTGGTACTTTTTTTCATAAAAACATAACTATAATAATATAAGCATTTGTTAATATGATCAAGGTCTAACAATGGGAGACAAACTCAAGGTCTAGCAACGCAGGAAGCTTTGGTGGAGGCACTTCTCAAGGCTAAAGATCTTGGATTCCAAAGAATCATAATATTGAGCAACAACAGAAGACTAGTTCAGATTTGTAACTACACCAGCACCCCCAATCATGGCAGGAACAAACTCTCATCCCAGACCTACATCAGCTGCCGCATCAGGGACTGATCACACATGTCTTTTTTGTATCTAAGCTAGTTATCTCACATGTGTTAGAACTTGCTGTTAGAGCTGCTAGTTTTCCAGGTCACTTTTGCAGTCTATACCCGAACTCTGTATAAGCCTCTGGCTTTTGTAATACTCTTTATGCTTAATGAATGCTTTTTATCTGGTATCAAAAAAAAAAAATATATATATATATATATATATATATATAATCAATAAGATATAAAATAAATTCAAATTCAAATTGTTACCCAAATTTTGAATTATCGCATGTGATCAAATGGCATTGAACAACAAGAAAGAAATATAGTCAAGAGAAATATGTGTACCTTACCAAAATAAAATTGGAAAAAGCTTGTTAAACCATATATATATATATATATATATATATATTAATGAAATGACATAATAGAAAGCAAATTAAAAGATATGCAGTGGCAAATTATAGTTGAGCATGCATCTCTTCACACCTTCAATACAAATCCAGTACATAATTCTAGCATAATATGGCTTGCTAGAAAGTCTATCAACTAATTTTCTTAAATCTAGAGTACAGTGACAATCTCACAGTCTTGTTAATGAAGTCAAACACCCTTCTTCAGTCTTCGCTTACCCTTGAGTCTGGGGGTATCATATACTAAGGACATGGCTTGTTTCCAGTGCATTAGTGAACTGGACACGTTACAAACTGCTATCTTCATTAAGAAATATATTATATTATTGATGTAGCATCAATCACATTCATTACCGAATAATATTATTGATGATCAAAGCATAATAATGCCCATGAAGACACCAGCAGAAAGAGTGTACACTCAAGTCTGCAAAGAGCCACAGAGATGAGCCAAATCAGTAATATTTATCTTTATAATAAGTAAAAGTCCATTGGGACTTTATTCGTATGTTAATAGATGACTTGCATAAATCAAAATTGAAGACATGGGTTTGGAATGAAAAGTTTTGGAATGTCATACCGTTTGAGGAGAGATTCCCTGGGAAACCTTATAAGAAAGCTCTGATTCACTCTTCCCAGGTCTTGCTGGAGCTGATTTTGCGCTGTGGTGAAGAGAGAGTTCATTGATAGCGAAAGCAATTTCCGGAGGAAGGAAGAAAGAGAGACAGAGATAGTGCAGAGCTCGGCAGAGAGAGGGAGAATGAGAAAAGAATACAAAATGACTCATCCTCTAAATTTTAGTTTATTAATTAAGATATCTTTATCAATTTCGGCTAATTTTTTTTATTAAAAAAAATTCTAAAATATATTTTTTAACTAATTTTTTTAATTTAAAAAATTTGAAAAAAAATTAAAAATTTGGACAATTAACAACAACATTTAATAGAAGCTGATGGAAAGGCCAAATTGAATAATCTTGAAACTTAAATTATTGAAATGAATAAAAACAAAATTAAAGGGCTGAAATGAATTTTAATAAAACATAGAAGGTTTTTATATTTTAGCCCAAAAAAAAAAAAATTACTTGTAGCTAAAAATTTATAAGATATTGCAATGTAAATTACTACTATTATATTTATAAACATTAAGTCAAAATTCCATATAAAAATAATGTTATTTACTTATTCCCACTTAACTCATACCAATTTGGGGAAAAAAAATCATATCAATTTTAGAAAAAAATTTATGAAAAATTATATGGCCTTTGCTGTTAGCATCACTCCATTTAAAGGTCACATCTTAAATCCTATGTCATCTAATAAAAATTGGTTCTAGGACTAGAAATGATTGGTGTGGCAAAATGGAATGGCCATGTATTATGTATATATAACACTAAACCAAGCTACATCAATTGCTCTTCTCAAAAAAAATAAAAATAATAATAATAATAAAATAAAGCTAGAAAAAAAAGTTAGAGCAATTGCTGCAGTGGTATGGTAAAAAAATTACAAAAAGTGTTTTACCAAAAATAAAATAAAATAAATGCAAAGAGTGTATATCACTAGCGGTTAATAATATACTTGGGCTTGATGGAAATTCCAGTCCAAGTCTTACCATGAATTTTGCGAGAGCTTTAAGTCTTCTTTCTCACCTTTCATGAGTTCCATGATCATGGTGAGAAGTTTTGCTTCCAAAATTTTGTGACGCTAATAATTTTTACTTGGCACTGACAATTTCATTGGTTCTATTATTCTATATCATCTCTATATGCATCTCAATAGAGGATAAGAATTTTTGAGAAGAATAGAAGACAAGATTTGAGGACATTAACTTCTTTAGTTAAATTTACCAGTTCAATTCCCATGCGAGTTTTACTTTGCATAATTTTGCTTTCAATTCTTCTTTTCGATTGTTTTTCATTAATGAATTGTGGAATTTTTCATGTATATATATGTGTGACTTTTCCTATCAATAATTTTAATCCTTATGAATTTGAATATTTTTTAATTTGTATTTTATGGTCTTTTCGTGTAAATTAAAGAACAAAAATTAGTGCAATTTTAATCATAATTCATAAAATACTTGAGGAATATTGTCACATATGTGATATATAGTAAATATGTATTTATATACATTGGTTACGTATACTTCATGCAAACTTTTTTTAATATTTTAAATATTAGTTACATAGCCGCCAATTAGTTTCCATTCAATTAAATAGATGATAACATATCAAAGTAGGGATTACAAGAAAATACTGAACTTATAAAGTATAGATTTTGTGGTACTTGATGAGAAAGTTAGTTATGGAATCAAATAATGAAATCTATTCTAGGTCATCAAATATAATTGAACTTTTTTTCTTTTCATTTAAGTTTTTATTTTATTTTATTTAAAGTTGGTTCTAAGATTGGTAGTGACTTTTTTAGGATGACTTTACTACTTAATATCAAGTCAAATAATGAATTTATCAATGTAGATTTTGTGCTATTTTATGAGAAAGTAAGTTATGAAATTAAGTAATGAGAATCATTTTATGTTTTCAAATACAATTGGACTTTCTTTTTCTTAATTGAGTCATATCTTTATAAATATATAGTTTGGTTTTAAAATGGATGCTAACTTTTTCAAGATGAATTTATTTGTGCAAGTATTTGAAAAGCTTCTATTGATCGTTTTAGAGATATTGCAAGAAGAAGAAAAAAAAAACATAGAATTAAGTATTTTTGAGTTATAGAAAACAAGAATACGTACAAGATTGTGAATCACAAGTATATGATTAATTAGATTTTAAACCACAACATCTCTTAAGCTTAGACAAATACATAATCAACTTATTCCAAATCAAAAGTATTAATTGATGCCATTTGATGAGTTGAAAAATCTTGAGTGTCAAAATGTTTAAAATGAGTTTTATCATTTGTTTAAAATTATTTTATAATCTATATTTGGTTTTTTTTCTTTTTAATAAAACTTGATAGTTACAACAGGGGAGGGACGATTTGAATCTTAGATGTCTTCATTGAAAACAATAAAAATTGTTAGTTGAGCTATAAAATTCTTGGCTTTTTTATAAAAGGTTGGTCTTACATGATAAGTATTTATCATTAACATAAATTAAAATTTTACTTTTACATGTGATTTTATATTTACAATAAGTTTTTCATTTATTTTTAGAATATATATATTTAATATTTAAAATATATATTTCACTTATATGTAATTCTTGATTAAGTTGCATAATACTCTACCTTCTAAATCTAAAAAACAAAAGTAATGTCCTTGTATTGAAAACTATAGACATGGTACAATTCTACCTGTTATGATTTTAGACAAACAAAAAGAAATAGAAAATTTTTAAATATATAGAATTGCTGATTAAAATCTCAAGCCAGTTGTATATGAAAACAGCTTATTTTAATATAATCTTAAAATAATGTTCATTGCGAATATGAAATAGTACAAACATCTTACCTAACAAAGCTCACGCCCAATTGCTTGGATACATTTTTATTTTGCTCTTAAAATGAAAGCGAAAAGGAAAAGAAATAGTACAAACATCTTACCATACCTAATGCCTCTGCCCCGCATTCCTTTGTGCTCGGATTCCACGGTATTGTTTTCCTCCAAGGTACAGTTGTGGGAAGATTCTGAATAAAATGTCATCAACGTGTTTGCAATACCAAATCCTCCACCTCTTACAAAACATAATCGGCCAAATGACCATCCCAAAGCCAAAAACAAATCCCAGCTCTACACTTAGGAAATTCCAGTCAATCAAAGGCCGAGATTTTGAGCTACTATCTTCAAATGTTGGAGGTGGCGAACTTGGCTTTGGAGATGGTGATCGTGGCTCTGCAGATGTGCAGTTTGTCTTCAAAGGACACCCATATAGTCCTTTGTTCCCTTCGTAGGAAGTTTCCGAAAATGTTGCGAATTGCTTGATGTATGGAATTGGCCCAACTAATTGATTGAATGAGAGGTTTAAGACTGCAAGGAAAGTAAGACTATCTGCAAGTTGCACAGGGATCTCACCACTAAGCTTGTTGCTTGATAAGTCTAGTGACTCAAGTTGACTTGATTTTCCCAAAGATGGTGGGATTTGCCCTGTGAAAGAATTGTGCGACAAGTTGAGAATATGCAAGGATTTGAGTACTCCTATTTCTTCTGGTATTGGCCCTTCAAAATTGTTGCTTGAAAGGTCAATTGAAGTGAAAATAGTAAGAATCTTCACCGACTCAATTATCTGACCTTTAATGGTAACTGTTATTACATCTTGATAATAATAACCACCTCCATTGTAATCTCTAGGATCAAATTGGAGGTAATTGAGCCCTGATTGAGCCTCATTATCAGCCATCATTAACTTTGAGTTAGCCAAGGATTTTATTGATAGCCTACCACTAAAGTTGTTAGAGGCTAGGTCTACAATTTGAAGAATCGGCCAAGTAACATTTGACCCTCCACAACCAACAGATCCATAAAATTTGTTTGAATGCAAGACTAGGACGTGCAAATTAGGCATGCCCTTCAAGTGACAAGGGAAGGAATCATGTATCTTGTTGTTCCCAATGTCCAATACCTCCAAATTTGTGCAATTGGCGAGAGACTTTGGTACCACTCCTTCCAGTAGGTTTGTGTTGACATCTAGAGTTTGAAAACCACAATTGCTTGAAAATGTATCAGAGATTTTGCCAGTGAGTTTGTTTCTCCTTAGATTCAAAACATTTAAATTATTACTTGTTGAAGACAACAAGCATTGGGGAATTGTTCCATTTATGGAATTATTAGACAAATCTAGAACTCCAAGAGCCATAGCATTGCATATTGATTCAGGGATTTGCCCATGGAATTTATTGCTCGAAAGAGATAAGAAAGCACTACTAGGGCTGATACTCCATGGAATGTCTAGCTCTGGTAGAACAGAGTAGAAATTATTCCTTGACAAGTCCAGATAAAAAAAAAATGGAAGGGGAGTTGGGAGTTGTCCCTGGAGTTGGTTGGAGCTAAGGTCTAGGAAAGTTGTTGAAGAAAGATTGTGTAAAGGTCCCTCAAAGTAGTTACATGAGAGATTTACATAAATAAATATAGGAATTTCCCAAAACCAGTTGGGTATCTCCCCATGTATTTGGTTCTCTGAAAGGTCTAGATGGTCTAAATTGGCTTGGTGTCTCAAGAATTCAGGAAATGTTTTCAACTTGTTAGAAGCCAAATTCAATACTAAAATTTGGGGAAAGGAGGATAGTGAGGAATTAGTTCCATTATATTCAGTCATCAAGTTATTGGAAAGATTCAGAGTGGTAAGATTTCTCAACTGCTGAATCCCATTAAGCTGTAAAGAGCCATTAAAGTTATTTGAAGAAAGTGTTAGGTCATAAAGACCTTGGAGTTCAAAGATAGACATGGGAATTGGCCCTTCCAAGTAGTTGCTACTCAAATCAAGTTTTTCCAGTAGGAAAGAAGAAACATTTGAAAATTCATGGAGTTGACCAGAAAAATGGTTGTTGCCAAGAAGCAATGTTCGCAATGATGGAAGGGAAAAAAGAGATGCTGGAATACTCCCTTCAGTAATCTGACCTGTCAAATGATTATAAGAAAGATTTATCATGGCCAGGTTCTTTGCCATGTTGAATGATGGAATTGATCCGGTGAAGTAATTTGATGACATGTCCAAATAAACCAATTGAGTAAGGTTTGACAAGGAGTTTGGGATTGATCCATTGAAATTGCACATTGAAAGATCTATTTTAGATAACCTTTTAAGGTTGCCAATAGAATCAGGAAGTGTCCCTGAAAATTTTGAACCGCTAAGCTGCAGTGACTGAAGAGAACCATTTGGATAAAATTCTGGCAAAGAACCTTCAAGTAGTTCATTACCTGATAAGTCTACCGTCTGCAGTTTTGGAACCTGGAAGATCTTTTTTGGAAATTGTCCATTCAATCCACAATAACTGAGATCGAAGAAAGTCAAATTTCTAAAATCTGCAAAAAATTCTAGAATTGGAGCAGAAAAATTGTTACCGCTGAGATCAACTATTGATAGAGACTGAAGCTTCTGTAGGGAGGAATCAAGAGGCCCCCGAAGATCACAAGATGACATGCTCAACACTCTTAGATTTGGCAGCGAAGATGATAAGGCCTGACACCAATCATTCCCTTGCGATGATATTTTTACAGAATCTAGATAAAGTTCCGTAAGGCGCGTAAGGTTCTGAACTAGCGTAACTAAATTTGGGCCCTCCAGGTTCTGATATTCTCCATTAGAAATGTAAGACAAATCGAGAGTAACTAACCTTGTGAGGCGCGAAATCTCAATGGGAATCTGCCCAGTAAAGCTAGTTTGTGACAAATTCAAATAAATCAAATTTGTCAGATTTCCGAATTCCGGTGGAATACGAGAATCACCGAAGTTGTTACCAAACAAACTCAGGTGCTGTAGATGATGAAGACGGAAAAGGCTACTTGAACTGTCAATTAGACCATAGATTGGTTCGTTGTCGAGGTAGAGACCGACAACACGTCCCTCGCTGCAGGTTACTCCTTCCCACGAACAGCAATCAACACTTTCATTCCAAGGCAGAAATTCTACCGAGAAGCTCTTCTTAAATTCGAGCAAATAGGATCGCTGATCGTTAAGACATTGACCAGACACAGCAAAGATGAGGGTAAGTGAGCATATGAGTATCGGGAGAAGCCTTGAAAAGAGTGGAATTCTCATTGGAGGAGGTAAAAATAAACCCTCAAAACAGTAAAGAATTGAAGGGCTGATGAAACTAATGGTGTGTTGAGGAGTGCAAAGACTCGTGAACATGATGGCCCTTTTAACCTGTGTGTCAAGTAGTGGTGGACCAAAAACAAGTCGGTTTTGCACGAGGGAATGTGCAGAATAGACCTATTCAGCACATCAAAATCGTAAGTTAAACATGGTTTTAAAGAATTTTGAAAACTAGCATCTCGAGTTTTAAAAACTCGAGATTCAAGTTAAAAAGCGAGTCTTTCAGACTCGCTTTGCTGTTTTTCTGACCTGGTGAGGTGGCAATATGTGCCACGCAGATCTCGAGTCTCTAAGACTCGAGATCTGTTTAATTAAATCTCGAGTCTCAAAGACTCGAGATTCAAGTACATATAATATTTATTTAATTGAATCTCGAGTCTTTGAGACTCGAGATTCAACCACATGTATAAAAACGCTTATTTAATTGAATCTCGAGTCTTTGAGACTCGAGATTCAATTAAACAGCCCAGACCTTATATTCAGGTCACAGTCTCACGTAGCAGTTCACCAATTTAAGTCTCTATTTCAGCTCAGTAACCCTCTCACCCAAAAACAGAGCATCCTCAACTCTCACCCATATCCTCACTAACTCTCACACCTCTCACTCTCACTCTCACACCTCTCACTCTCACTCTCACTCTCACTCATCACATTGCCTCTCTCATTGCTTTTCCCTCTCAACAATTTCATATTTCAGGTAAGGGTTTTTTGAATTGATTGTTATTGTAGTTGGGTATTAGTTGTGTATGGGTTTTGCCACAAAGAGAACTTTCCAATGGTTGTTAGTGTCTTTCAATCTTTTTATTGAGTTGTTATCACAATTCATGTTCCCATTCTCTGCTGCCAAATGCTGTGTTAATTTATTTGTTTTGAGTTTTGTTATTTGATTTATTCTTAGCTGTAACAAAATTTATTTATTTGTAAGGATTTTGGGCTTTTGAGTTACCAACATATGTAAGGTATATAAGCTCATATTACACCTGAATTGTGTAACTTTTTTCAATGTTGCACTATGAAATTAATAACTTTCATTGGATTTCCATGCTTGCAAAATTCGTAGATGAGTAGATATAAATGTAAATTTGAAGGGTGTTTTTTGTTTATTTATTTTGCAGCAAGTGCTTTGAAAATGTTTGGAAAAATATGAGTTTATGGATTGGAATTAAATAATGGTTGAGTAAAAGTGTTTGATTAAATTGAGAAAACTTTCCAATGGTTCTCAGTGTGTTTTGGTCCATGGGTATTAGTTGTAGTTTTCTACGAGATGGTTCTTTGTATTTGATTAATGGGTTAAACATGCTGCTAGCCTTAGCGTATTGGAAATTCCTCTTAAGATCAACTTTTAACCTGCTTTCAAGCATGTAAGAAGTAAACATTTGTCCAATAGGAAGGTTAGAAATTTAAGGTAATCAAGGTTTTGGTATCTTCCGCTTTGTTCAATAATAAGCTCTCTCTACTTCTTGTGGATAAAAGGTTAGAAAATATGCTATCTACTTCTAGTACAGGTTAATATAAATGTGTATGTGTGGAAAAAATATTATGGACTTTAGTCTTGTAACGACTTTTCATGGAATCATTACCAAAGTGGTCTGTACAGAATAGCAAAGGTTCTCTTATTCATTTTTGAAGGGGCTTTTGTTGAGAACAGTCACAATCTTGATGCAGATTTAATTTGTAATGAGTGTGTATCGTGTGTTCATTAGGCTAAAAGGTCCACTCTAATGTGGTTATTAAAGGTAGTCTTGGAATCTAAAAAAATGGTTGACTGGTGCAATCATTTGATACTAATGTGTTAAGTATGAAATATGTTGGAAATACTGAAAAGGTCTCGATTCTTTTTTGTTGGGGGGGGGGGGGGGGGTTTGTATGTGTTACCCAAAAATGTGGTTGTGTTTGTGTTACAAAATTATATGATATATCTTTTGCAATTATTTAGTCCCCCATTATCTTTTGCAATTTTGTATGTGGTACAAAAAATCACCTTCCCAATTATCTTTTGCTTTACATGTGTTTGCCTCTCATACCATCCTGCTTTAATTAGCCTCTTGTATATAGGAAGGACAGATGGATTTGTATATGTCCAATTGTTAAATATAGTCGTACTATAGCCTCTTTTTATTAGAAAGTTAAAGACCTGCTTCAAGTTTCTTTTAGACAACATCTTTCTTGAAAATGTTTGTTAACTAACATAGTAACTTGACTTTAACAGGTTCACAATGCCTGAAATTGATATTATCATATATCACGGTGGTCCGTTGAAGAATGCCAATGCGAACAAGGGATTGCCATTTGAAGGGCCGGGTATAAAGACCTATTATACCCAAATTGATCGTAGATTGAAGACCCTTGACGAATTGAAGATGATGGTTATGGAAGAGTTGTGTGAGAATCCTGCTGTGCACAACATACACATTACGTATCGTATGCCAAATGAAATCCTGAAGCACCGGATTAATTACAAGTATATGGCGGTAGAAACAGACAAACACGTGAAGATCATGTTTGACAAGTTGGAGAGAATACCGGAAGTAATTAACATTGAGTTGTACATACAGTTGGAGGCACGTGGAGAAGTTGGTATCGAGGAAATCCAACAAACACAAACAAGTTTGCAAGTTACAGTTCCAGATGCTCAATATGAGTATTTTACACATGTAGAGCATGCTAATGTTCATGCCGATGAAGATGTTCATGGCCATGATGATGAGGATGAGGATGAGGATGATGATGATTATGAGGATGAGGATGAGGATGAGGATGATGATGATGATGACGACGATGTTGATGACAATATTGCCATTAACGGTGAAGATTTTGCCGATAGAGATGAGATTGAAGACAGGATTGAACAAGGGGACTTTAGGGACTTTGAGAGGGATATTGATGACGATGAGACATTGGACGGTTGTCAACCTGATGTAGACAATGTTCTTAGTGTCCAAAACATTACAGACACAATCCCTGCGTACTCAGCACCTGCCTTGTCATTTTCCGAAAATACTTGGGAAAATATGATTGATCCTTCACATATTGAGACACCATTTGTGTCTACATGGAGAGAGGGGATGAATTTGTACAAAGGCCTGACTTTTGCCAATAAAGTGGAGGTGCAACGCGTATTAACAAAGTGTGCCCTCAAGGAAAACAAACATTTTATGATTAGTAGGTCAAGCACGACAAAACTTTGTGCGAAATGCGTGGATGAATCATGCACGTGGTATGTCTGTGCAGTCATGAAACCCAAGTTGCACAATCTATGGATGATCACCGTGTACAAGGGTCCTCACACGTGTATACGGACTGGGGTGCGAAATGATGGTAGAATGATGAGTTGTAAATTTATTGCAGATGACATCCTTCAGAAGTTATGTGAGGATCACACTACCCCAATTAAGCATCTTCGATCTATGATAGAGTCGAAATATGAGGGACAAAAGCCATCTTACTACAAGGTATGGGATGCGAAACAAAAGGCGATTGGGAAGATGTTTGGGAATTGGGAAGAGTCTTACCAGAGGTTGCAAAAGTTGCTAATGGCATATATTGATCAGGATCCGACTACCCAGGTGTTCTATCGTACCACATCCACCGATGAAGATGACACAGTATTTTTGAATTATGTGTTTTGGTCTTTCGGTCCAAGCATTGATGGATTTGCAAGCCGGTTATCAGTATTGATGGGACCCATCTGTATGGTAAATATCAGGGGAAGTTGTTGGTTGCAATGGCAACTGACGCTAACAATAAGGTATTCCCTCTTGCCTTTGGTATTGTGGATTCTGAGTCAGGGTCTAGTTGGAGATGGTTTTTACAATGCCTTCGTGATGCGATTGGCCACGTGATACCTAACGAAGGCATTTGCATAATTTCTGACCGACATCTCGGTATCAAAAACGCCATTGCAAACTGGCCTAGAAGGGATGATGGAAGACCACTGGTATTTCATAGATATTGCCTTCGACATGTTGCTAGCAACTTCAACACACATTTTCAGAACTCGACTCTAAAGTCAGCGGCATTGAGGGCGGGATATGCTAGTCAGGTAGTGAAATTTTATACCATAATGGAGACCATTAAGGAGGTGGAAATTGAGGCCATTAGAAATAAGAAGAAGTTGACGGGGAAGGATGGCAAGGAAAAGAATCAAGATTATCTTCCATACACATACCTAATGGGCGAGTCTGTGGATATGTGGACCCAATCACATGATGGTGGGAGACGTTTTGGGGCAATGACAACCAATATATCAGAGTGCTTCAATGGTGTACTGAAAGGTGCACGGGGCCTTCCTATTGCCGCGTTGGTTGAGTTCACCTGGAACAAACTTGTTCAATATTTCCACGACCGTAACAAAGAATACCATTATCAGTTGTCAGAGGGTAAGAAATGGAGTGAATATGCCTTATCCACGTGGGATGGAAATAAGTGTAAATCTGAGAAACACTATCTCAAGCCATTTAGCAATGAAGAGTTGATATTTCAAGTTGTTACCCAACTGAACACGTGTAGCGCAGGAGGGGGAAACCACAGTTATGAAGTTCGGTTACAAGAAAGAACATGCAGTTGCGGGAAATGGCAAAACATAGGGATCCCGTGTTCACATGCAATTAGAGTATGTGACTATTTACAAATTGATTCGACCACATATATTTACCCATGTTATGGTTTGAACAATGCCCTTAAAACTTATGAGCATGCATTTGTGGTTCCTAAGTCGCAGTCATTGTGGAGGGATCCCATAGGGCCAAAGTGGTTGCCTAATCCAGCATTGTTGCGGGCCAAAGGTCGACCAGTGAAGTCGAGAATAAGGAATGAGATGGATGGAGTGAGGAATAAGGAGCGAGAACCAGGATGGCGGAGGGAGGATGCAGATTTGATAGAGAGTCAACCCAAGCAGACATGTGGACTATGTCATGCTTCTGGGCATAACCGCAGAAAATGTCCGCAGTCCCGTGGCGCTTCCACAAGCGGTCATGTTCCACAATAGGTAGGTAGATAGCAAAAAGTTTTGCATCAGTTATATCATTGTTGTTCATTCCATGTTTACCTAATTTTTACTATCTTGTCTCCTAATGTGATTACTCTATGTTTTTTAGGCATGCTTCCATGGATGACGTTTTCCTTGTGCGGACCGCCGATCTTAGGAAATGTGAATACGCTGTATTGGGCCAATGTGAACTTTTTGGTTTTTGTTCAATGTACTTGTAATTCTCTATCTAATGTACGTCTATGAAGATTGTGATTTGAGTAGTATGGTTAGAACTGCAAATTAAGCGTGCTTGGCCATTTTTAGAATGTTGATATTAAAAATGTCTTTTTTTCAAATGTAAGTGCATTTGCATTGGAAAACCATGTCTTTGTAGAGAGCGCAAAAATCTGTATAGTTTGGTGCCTATTGAGAGCACATTTTGATGTAATGTAAGTGCATTTACATTCTTCGCTTTCGAGCCTCTAAATGAGTGTTTACGGATTACATTTCTAGCAATTTCCTAGTTTCTGGTTTACCTATTCAGCAGTTCTGATGTCCAGGATTTCCCAGTTTTTGGTTCACATATTCAGCAGTTTTGCATGTCCAGGGGTGAAAAAAAAAATTTTTCTGGAAAGAACTCGAGTTCCTAGTGGGGAAAATTTTTCCCCAGATGCTCTGTTTAGGCCGAGAGCCTAAAAAAACAGAGCATCTGGGGAAAAAAAAATTTCCCCAGTAGATCTCGAGACTTAGAGTCTCGAGATCCACTGGCGAAATTTTTTGGCCCCAGATGCTCTGTTTAGGCCGAGAGCAAAAAAAAACAGAGCATCTGGGGCCAAAAAATTTCCCCAGTAGATCTCGAGACTCTAAGTCTCGAGATCCACTGGGGAATTTTTTCCCCCCCCCCAGATGCTCTGTTTAGGCCGAGAGACTAAAAAAACAGAGCATCTGGGGGAAAAAAAATTTCCCCAGTGGATCTCGAGTCTTAGAGTCTCGAGATCCACTGGGGAAATTTTTCAGCCCCAGATGCTCTGTTTTTTTTTGCTCTCGGCCTAAACAGAGCATCTGGGGAACAAAATTTCCCCAGTGGACCAAATTGGACTGAATGGGACCAACGTGGACTGAAGTACACCAAAGTGGACCGAAGTAGACCTAATTGGACCAAATTATTCCTTAATTTTGAAGGAGTACAAATTATACATTATATTACAAGTACAAAATAATTAAGATTTGAAACTAATTATAATAATAATAATAATAGTAATAATAACCACTTACCTCATAGAATTTGTTATAATAAAGTTGTGCAGGTAGCACTTCTCAACTTTTTCTTTTACTCTTTTGTCATTTATTAGAGCTGGATAATAAAATGGGGAATTATGTACTATTTAAATGAACCATATACCACTAATTCAGAATCAAAATTTTTTAATTAAATGAACCATCCAATTCTATGCTCTAAAAAATCACTATAATCAATGCCAATAAAAAATTCTGTCACAAAGTGAACGCATTGAATACATCCATTGGTCATAATTTAAACTTTGATGCATTAATCAGACCCTACTAATTTACTATTAGTGAAGGTGTCCATTGTTGCTCATAAAATCGTCTCATTTTTTTTTGTTTTTATCTTTTTCCTTTTTCTTTTTATTTAGGCTAAAACTTAACCGTGGATTGAACTTTGGACATCCTCGTTGGAATGTCAAAGTGTGATGGCAAGTGTTTTCCAATGGTATGATGTCGGTTTGATTTGGAAGAAAGTCTCTCCAAACCTATTTAGTCACCTCACCCAAACCTTGCGAAAGTGAAAGTTTTCTATAATGAGTATGGCATTTTAGTCTAGTTTCCACATCCTTAGTTCTTAATTCAACATTATTACATTTGAGCAATACCTAAACTAGGCCTTGCCTTGCCCCTATTTCGGATGGAGGGAGCGGACAGGTAACAGATGAGACGACATGAATACCTGGCCCTATATTTGGCTAACTTTAGTGTCCATATATGAACCATCTTTATTAATCAAAAACGAAAAGACACTTACAAAGAAAAAAGAACCCAGCATTTGCTTGGAGTCGCTTGGAACTGGTAGAACAAATTGCACATGTTATGTATCATTGTCCTTTTCAACCTTATTGTCTCCACCTCACAACTGTTAGGGCCAGCTTAGTTTTGGGTTGCATAAACTATGTTCTTAGTTCTGAATTATCAAAAAAATATCTAATTGCTTTTTGGCCAAACCAAAGGAAATTACATCAGACTACCAACTTTTCACACAGTAGGCAACTAGGCAAGATCGAACGTACTGGCATTGATTCTAAGGAAATATTCAAAGGACTGATAATAAAACAGAGGGATTTGTCAATTTTCATCTAATCAAAACAATCTTACATGTGGCAGCAGCAATTACATTGATATAAAACACCTAGCAAGCATAGAGATCTACCAACTTCTCACATTAATTTTCCATAGACATCATAAGTCAAAAAAGTTCTGAAATAATGATACACATAAAGAGACCACTGCCAAGAGAAATCTATGGAGAACCTATCAATTTAATGCAGTTCCAACTTCCAATTTCAGTTTCAGCTTAAGACAGTCCTCGACAAGCAGATACAGAAGCTCTGCAAACCAAACTCTTCAATGCCATGTTTGTCCTCCCAAGGTGCCTACGTAGGTGGTCGAGTGATCTTCCTTTCCTCATACGTATTTTCGGAACTAGAAATATGGCCATGCCCATTTCTTTCCCCAGGCCTCTGCCAATGCACAGAAGCCTTGTCTTCCTGCCCTCTACTTGGTGAATTTGGTTTTCCATCCCTTGCAATCCATCTCTTCTCTTCATACCTAGAAGAATGTGCTAAAATTACTATGAATAAAAAAGAAAATATAACCTTATAATTGTAACCAAATGTACATTAAAAAGAATAACAATGCCAGATACAAGCGTTTATCTTATATAAACATTTGAAACACACCTCATCAATCAGAATCCTGTTTTATTTTTTTTAAGGGTGGAAAAAGACTATATATATATATATATATATAAGTACAAACAGGATTGTCTGTATATATATATAAGTACAAAAAGACTATATATATATATATATATATAAGTACACAGGTGGCCAAAAGATTTAGCCGGAAAGGTTTACAAACAATAAGCACAAACCTGGAAGTCATGAGATTGTCTAGTCCCATCAGCAAAGGCTGCTTGCAGTGCATCTGCAACAGACTTTATATCAACCCCTTCAGTAATATATCCCAAAGAAAGAAAGTCATTTGCCAAACCCAGAGAGTCACGATTAACATAGTGCACAAGCTGAAAGAAACAAAAAATTATTACGAGATACACAACCTAAGGTGAATTCAACAGCTTTTGGCATTATAGTCTATTGAAGAAGGGCAAAGGATGAGAAATCAAAAAATGAGAGCATATGAGAAACTACTCAAGATTCATCAACACTTAACACTTTGAAATGACTCAGCTTGAAAAGAGATAGGTTGACATCATTAAAATGATTTTAGATTTAGGAAGACAACAATAAACAAACATGCAAAGATATATGCAAATAACCCCAAGTGGCTCCTCAGGCTGGAACCATGCATTGAGATATATGCCTTATGCAGTGGAGGTCACTTATTTAAATAATTAAATCTCCCTCATCCCCTTCCCTTACCTTGGGGGCCAGTCATTTTGAATGGAACACCCAATAGTTTTTAAGAGTATATGAAGTTACCTGCAAAGTGGAACTATTTCTTCCTCAATTTCGCAAGTCCAAAGGGACCACTCCATTTGTACAGCCGTGATGGGATGAACTGCATGTGCCCTTCGTATTGTGTCTGCACTAGCTTCAGACAATCCAATATACTTTATTTTTCCTTCTTCCACCAACTTCTTAAGTTCCCCAATCTACCATAAAAATAAAAAAAATAAAAATTTAATAGATGAATTACCTAGTTTACAACTTCAAGAAGCTGAAAGAGTCTAACAGCACTGCTTATGAGTTTGAGTTAAGGCAACAATATATAAAAATTGATGTCACTTGCAGAATGCATTTTAACAAGGGGGAGAAAGAATTTTTGAAACACTTACAGTCTCTTCTATAGGTACTGAAGTGTCAACCCGGTGCTGGTAGTAGAGATCAATATAATCCACATCAAGGCGCTTCAGACTACCCTCACAACAGGAGCGGACATATTCAGGAGTACCATTAACTGTAACTCTATTACCTTCCATTTTGACGATACCAAATTTTGTGGCTAACTGAATCTTCTCCATAGGCAACTGCTTCAGTGCCTGAAAAGATATAAATTTTATGAAACTCTGTACTCTTGAGCCAGCTGCAGAAGTAACAACAATCATGGTGGTCTGTGTTCTCATAAGATGGTCTATTAATATAGGTTCAATAATTCATTTCCCACTTTTTCCCCAACAAATAGAAAATACAATCTTGTCAGAAAATTGTTCATTTATGCCACATCGTAATAACAATTAAATTGTTACAACTTATGGGTGAGGGAAGATAGGAAGAAAAGTACATTTGTGACAGGGTATTAACATACAGAGTAACAACATCAGAAATTTTGACAGTAGTGCAAATGATTTGGACATGATGTATCACAACCATAGGTACACAACAAAGAAACAAAATCATTTTCCAGTACAAAGATGAAAAAAAAGAAAAAAGAAAAAAAAAAGAGGATAAATGTTATGATACTGCTTCAACCAGGATAAAGAATAAAGAAGAAATATTCCAAGCAGCATACCATGTGGGAAAGATTCCCCAATTATACACAAGACTTCCTCAAGAAAACGTTTACACAGAAGGTAACTTTCTCTATAAACTTCACACTCTGCATTGCTGTTCGGAACATTCTCTAGACAGACTTTCACAGCCTACAAACCAAATAACATAATACAGACAAATAAAATTAGAAGAGAAAGGTATGACCATGAATGTTTACCATCAAAAACTTTAGTGACCCTTTGCCTGTATGCATATAGAAAAGAATAACTACTAACTTTTTTTTTTTAGTGAATACGTAACATCATATAGAAAGAATGAAATTAGAACCAAAGGTATGATCATAAACAATAGTAATCATATACTAAGGCTATGAGGTCTGAAACTAGAGTTGCTTGAACTGAGATTCAGTTGGAGGGAACCCAAGGGCAAGGGTGTAATAAAGATAACATATGTAAGTATGTATGTATATATCTTTCCTTTTAAGACACAACTCTCCTCTACTCTTTATTCTAAATTTAGAGTCCTAGCATACCTCATAAGCACACATGAGTCCAAGGTCGTCCAGACAATACAAAACCTTTGCTCTGATCATTAGACAAACGCTTTCGCAGCATATTAAATTTATCATCCGTGTCCTTGTAATTACTTTGCAACGACCCTTGCAACTCTAACAAGGACGCATCAAACTGTCAAACCAGGTAAGCTTTTATTAGTATCCTGACAAGTTTACTGTTTAAAAATAAAAATATGTTAGATTGACTGGGATGTGTTTTTATGGGTGAGCATGCATACGTATGAATATGTGTATTATTAAATGGGCCAGAAATACCTTGGAACACAAGGCCTCTATTTTCCCCTTTAAAGCCAAACTGGGAAACTGTGCTTGGTCATAAAATCTACAAGTTTCTTTTGCAGAGGGCACATACACTTCAATCTCTGTCCTGTCTCCAACAGTATAAATCTAACCCAGAAAGGATCAATACTTGAGTTTAATCCATGATAAGTGCAGAATCATCACTATTAAAATTGTAAAATACCTGGGAATCCAGGATATTTTCTAGTTCTGATATTTGACCCTCACAGTCCACAATGGATGAGACACCTGCTACACACATTTGTAAGTAAAAGTATGCAAAAATCCTTACTCATATAATGACAGATCTGATAACTAGACACTTGATAATGAACAGGATGCAATGGCCTTGTATAGCATTTCTTAAACAGAAAGCATAAAGATAAGAGAAAGCAAAATAATTAAACCACAACAGACTAACTGGAAAAGGCTTAAAATACACTAATCATTCAATGGCACCCAAAAAATCCATACAAAGAAACTTTAAACTCTATGCAGAAAAACTTATGTTAAGCTAATTAGCTTTCCAGCTCTAATCAGCCTTAACCTAACTCCCCAGAGAGAAAATTTAATGAAACTTAACATTTAAGTAGTAATGGCACTGAACTGTACACATGAAAGTACATCAAATAATGGCCAAAAAAAGAAAAAAAAAAAGAAAAAAAAGGACCAACCTATCTTAGCCAATGACATAGCAGTACACAATAACAGCACAATATCTTACCTTTTCTAACTACAGGGGATGCCGTCATTCCAAAAATCTTTGGCTTGTTATTAGAATTGTGATAAAATTCCTTCACATAAAAAATAAGAATGAAAAATCAGCTTAAGATAGTGTACAACAACAAAAATGGAAAATAATCGATATTCACCTTCATTATTTTTGTATATGGATGGTTACCAGTAGCACGATGACATTCATCAATTATCATTAAGCATACTGCTTCTGGACTGAAGAATGCCTTTCTTAAGACATCCAAAAATATCTGGGGTGTCATTACTAGTACCTACAAGATAACATAAAGGATTTGCATTAACATAACACTAGCAAAGGTAACTTGTGAATAGAAATTTAAATCTACGATTTTAGGAATAATTATTTCCATGTAATAATTATTAGGGAAGATTGATTTTTTTTTTTTTTTTTTACTTTGACTACATAAATATATTGTTAAACTAGCACCAATTTGGAGTTCTCAGAGACAATCAACTTACTGGTGTGTGATGAATAATGACTAACCAAGCAATATAGGAAATAGTAACCAACTCACTTATGCTAAATGCCAGAGCAAATAAAAGTGCATAAAGAAAGAAAATTACAGCAACAATTAAAACAGAGGAAGCTCAAACTGAGATTTTAACAGTAACATGCCATTTAAGAAGTAGAAATTAGAACTGCCCATATAAAAACATAAAGAAATAATTCAGTATACAGATAATCATTAATATACTTGGAGCTATTTAAGAAGCAACCTTACATCATTCTTATTAACTTCCCTTTCCCAGATCTCTAAACTCCAATTATCAACTCCCATGTCTCCATAGTACTGCCCCACTGAAATATTTGTATGGTTTTTTATAAACTCAAATTGCTGCAGACAGAAAACCCATTTGTTTCAGTATGTGAATAAATCAAGTAGCCACATTACATGTAGGTTCACAAGTATACTTTATTAGCACTAAAAAATTTTCTTTTCATTCAACAATTGAAGAGAAATACTTCATTAAAGGACAGAAAGAATTAAATAAAGAGCAAAAAGGAAATAATTTTTTCTTAAAAAAAAAACCATGCCTGATTAACAAGATGGACAGTGGGAGCCAAGAAAACAATCAACTTTTTATGGCCATTAGACTTGATAGCTTCACCAATGGCTTTGATAAGCATAACGGCTACCATAGTCTTGCCAGCACCTGTCTCCAACACTGCTATGGTGTTCCTCTTCTTTGCAACTTCAAACACTTGCAAGTGGTACCTACACAACCCAAAAAAATACACATACATATCCACACATTATTAAAATCTCGAGACACAAATTGATCATCATCATCAAGATTCAAAAACAAGAAAAAGAAAAAAGTAGAAACAAACCCGCTGGGCTTCATGCACTTGGGACTTGAAGAAGAGGGTGATTCTTGAACAGAAAGATCATGATCAGATTCATTCATATCACTTGAGCTCCGCTTGACAGGAAGAAGATTCTGGGTCTGATTCTGCTGCTCTAAACAAAGCATGTTGAAAGTAGTCTCTTTGGATTGGGAAAAGGCCTTTGATTATCTAAATAGTGCAAAATAATTCTTTCTTTTCCTATATTGAATGAGAATTTTTTAATGGTTCCCTAAGAATTTAAAAACAATTATTTTCACACAGTGGTTGAGTAGAACTAGAAAGTACACACTAAAAAACACTTTCAGTGAATTTTTACCCAAAAAAGAAAAAGAAAATCTGGGAAATCTTTATTCACCTTATCCTATGGAAGGGTGTTGATATCCTAAAACGACATCTTATACACAAAAAGATGCCATCGCCTACCCTGCATCCAGAAAGAATTTCTATAAGAAGAACAAAGAAATAGGAAAATTAAACCTCAATAAACAACATACTTGCTGACCAAATTTGCAATTCAAATATAGATGGTCTAAGCATACAGGTAAAGATATTCATTTATATCTACACTGTTATACGACCTTGAATAGTTATACATATACTGCACTGGTTAGAAGTGCAGAACAACTTTAGCACTTACTCAAGGTTCACCAATTTTGCGTTTTTTAGCCCTCGTGTAATGTTTGGGCGGGGGAGGAGGAGGCTGCGGGGCATCATCCTTAGGCTCATCATCGTGCTGCAAATTCCATTAGATGCATGCAATCAATATTCGGTATAATGATAAGAATAAAGTGAAGTACAAAATATATCACTTGCTTATAATTAATGTTATCATACCATAGCGGTGCCTCGGTGTCCTATTTTGTGTCCACCTGTGCCACAAGTGGGTGCTCTTCTAGTGCGCTGCGGTCTACCTTGTGGGGGTGAGGGCTGATGAGGGGAATGCTCGTCCGGTATATCAGTATGTGGCTGTGGAGTGTCAATCCCAACCGGAGGTCCTAGAGGGTCAGATGAGGATGCGGTAGGTGGGTAATGATGCTCTATGTAGAGGCCAGGAGTGGGTGCAGTAGAGCTGGTGGGTGGGTAAGAGGGTGTCTCGAGGAATGTAGGAGGGGTCAAATTTTGATCAATGCTGAGATCAAAATTGTGCTGCGAAGGTGGGGTGGGTGAAGGGACCTCGGGCTGAGGAGATGTATCTGGGATGGGTGGAGGGACCTCAGGCTGAGGAGATGAGTGCGGGATGGGTGCAGGCATCTCAGGACTACTTACAACCCGAGGGGTTGTTGCACACCGACCAGAGCCCCTGCCTGCACTTGTGCTTGGGCTTGCTGTAGTAGGCCTACCACGGCCCCTGGCTACACTTCTGCTTGGGCTTGCTGTAGCAGGCATACCACGGCCCCTGGCTGCACTTGTGCTTGGACTTGCTATAGCAGGCCGACCACGGCCCCTAGCTGCGCTTGTGCTTGGGCTTGCAAGAGCACGCTGACCACGGGTCCGTGTACTTATAGGTGCTGCGCTTGTGCTTGGGCTTGCAGTAGCTGTTGGTTCAGTCTCATGCCCATTGTTTGCCTCATCATTTGCTGCAGGACCACCACCAAGGCCAGCCACACCATTTAGGACACGCCGGATATGGTTGTGCGCTTGGCTGCCTTCGGGAAGCATCTCCAACAGCGCTAAATGGCTTTGAATCTGAAACGGAGAAAGTTCAGCAATTACAATCATATTTGAGACAGTGTTTCTCTAATTAATGAATGGATAACATAGTACTTATTAATCTACTGAAACTCTTTAATTGTATATCAATTAATGAACAGTTTTATTACAATACTATATGTAACGTAAGTTTGTGGAATTGGATGTTAGTCAACTCAAACCACATATGGGGAAAAAAAGTCATACAATTTTATTCTACGGTCATACATATACTCAAGTAATGAGGAAGTAGGCAATAAACTCTAAGTAGAACACATTACCAGTTGATGTAATTTAGCGCTGTTGCGGTCGACATACTTTCGAGTGACCGGACGGTACCAGAGGTAATAGGGATGATCGGGGGGCATCTCACCAATCTGAGGAGGTGCATGACAAACTTGTTGTCGTCTCATTTCCCATGAAATGATATACGGTCCATGCTCCTCCCTCCAATTCTTTTCAACCTTCCCACGTAGGTCAATTTTATGCAGTCTATCATCGTAGACAACATCGTCAGGCCGCTGCTGCGCCAACCCAAACTGTCGAAGGACACGGTCCGGGTGGTGTCTCTCTACTATGCAAAAACACAGAAGCGGCACCCTTGCTGTCCACGTATCCCTCCCCGCAACGCAGAACTCAGGAAGGTGGCCGAAGTCTGCCTCGTATGGTTGCCACACAATCTACAATAGAAACAAAAAAACAATAAACATAGCATCTTCAAATGTGGAACAAGGGAGAATACATAGATAAAGGGAAAAAAAAAATTTAACAAAAGATATGTTAAAGGATGAAGCAAACCGAATTAAACTTTATTATTACCTGGTCTGACTGCATTGTCACTAATTGCTCACGATAGTGGACCAAGGTCGTGCTGGATGGCCTACTCTTCGGGCTTGGCACCCGCACCCACCTACAATGACGAGCGAATAACATAAGCACAAGAATACAATTTAGTTATTAAGATGAGTACATTGCATAACAAACTAAATATTAGAAAAAGACTTACTTAAATGCAAGTGGAGCATATGGCCATGGGCCATAATCACATCCAGGTGGGGGCTCTATCCTCGGGCACAAAAAGGGCAACCTTGCCCATGCCCAATACTGGACCAAGATGCACGCCCCACCAATTTGCGATGCCCCTTTCTCGCTTGCCCGACACAACTCCCTGTACAGCCAGGCAAGGCAACCACTACCCCAACTATATTGTGGCGGATCATGAAGGTTGCGCATGAAGTGCAGGAACATCAGATGCACCCTATCTCCTGACTTGTCCACAAAAAGTGTATCCCCTAGTAGCGCTAAAATAAAGCATCGGGCATACTGGTGTATCTGAATCTCTGTTGCATCATGAGGCAGTGGCGCTGCAATGGCCTCAACAAGTCGGCTGATCATAATTCTTTGCCCCACCAAAGTTTTATTGTCATTTGGCGGAGTAAAACCAAGCAACTCCCCACACACTTGACTCCAATCCCCATTCTCCACGGCAGTTGGCCCAACCAAGACCTCACCGTCTATAGGAAGTCCGAAAATCACCTCCACATCTTGTAGGGTGATTGACATCTCACCATGTGGAAGGTGGAATGTATGAGTCTCTGGCCGCCATCGTTCAACCAGGGCCGATAGTAGGCAATGATCTATCTCTTTCGAAGGGACTCTGAACAATCCTTCCAGTCTTAGCAATTTGATAATGTCTACGACCCGATTATCTTGCATCTGAACGTTTGCCATCTCCTTAGTGCGACCACGACACATAACTGGGCCCGGGTCCTACAAAATCAATAAAAGTTATAGCGATTGTTAGAACTAAAAATACAACTTTCAAAGAACTTGCTAGCTAAAAGGAAATTACTACGAAAAAATTAAAGCGGTTGTTACAAGTAGAAATTTCACCTCGCCATTCCAAATGGCCTCTGATCGATGATATGGTTGTCGCGTCAACAATGACCTCTGAAGCGGACCGGGGTGCAAAATCTCTAGCTCGTCATCAATCCGAGGCTCCATACTGCAAAGAGTATAGACAATGAAAAAGGTTATGAATACCCCAAATTAAACTTTCCAATATCTGATAAGAGTACATATATTTTCATTCCATCACCTTCAAAATTATATATATATATATATATACAAGATTAAAATGATAGTATTGACATTACAAGCGCATACAAAGTAGATAAAAACATGTAGGGAAATAAAAGTTTACACTTGTTGGAACCATAAATTTGAAGTGAAAAGAAAGAGTTACTCTCTCTCTCTCTCTCTCTCTCTCTCTCTCCCCCCCCCCCTTTTTATATTTTAAATAAAAGACTGCCACGTTTTAAATAAATTGCGCCATAGCATACTGATACCCCGTACACATGTTAGATCTAATCCCTCTTTCACCCAGTTATACAGGGATCTTTTGTTGCCAGACTCAAGGCAATTGAATCCATTACTGCAGGAAGCATAATTCCAACTATATGAAGTGGTTACACCAATCTTCTTTTGACAACATGCACTGTCCATTAAGCTTCTCAATTCTCAACATTAATTTAGTTATATTTAATTGTAAGAGTCAGTTGTATTTTTGAAAACGCATAGTTCCATTAGAGTTCCATTCAGCTACCTACTACTTTTCTGAAAACGCATAGTTCATTTATTGTTTCTTTCTTAGGGTTATTTTTGAAAACGCATAGTTTAATTGAGTTATAATTATGTGTGCTGGACTGTATTGGGTATTCAATAGAAATATGATGTGGCATTTGTTCATTGGTGGCGTAACGAAGGCTCTTTACGCCAGCTCCTGACCGAAGGTCTTCGGCTGAATCAGGAAACTTCCAAGAACTTTCCTCTACTCTCCAAATGAAGAGGAAAACTTTCCTCAATCCCACAGTAGTTTTCCTCTTCAGTTAGTTTTCTCTCTCTATTTTCTTTCTCAAACTAAGCACCAATGGGAATATTTTTTTTTTCTGCCACCAATTTTTGGGTCTCTTCATCTCCTGGACCTGAGAACGTGATCTGCATCCTCAAGGTCACCTTTCTTCTCTTATGCGGTGCTAATTATTTGTGTGAATTCTCTGTTTATTTATTGATTAGTTTTGGGAGGAACGTAAAACTTGTTTCTGGCTTTTTGTGTGTGTATATGTGTTTTCTTGTTGTTTTATATCTGAATTTCTAATCTGTAGGCTTGCAATTGTGATTGTGAAATAAAGAATGTTTTTTTGTTTATTACTATTATAATGTGACAAGCTAAGTGTGTTGGCATATTACTATATTAGGGAATAGTTGTGAATATGATATAAATTTTTTTTTTTTTTGTGAAATAAATATGATATCATTTGTATTCCTTTAGGGTTAGCAAAACTAAATGGATGATGCATCATTGAAATGAAAAGTTCACATCAAATCTTTCTCTTCTGCTGTAATTTTTTTTTTTCTATTTAAATTGATTTTTTTTTTAATTATTATTATTGTGGTTCACAATGTGGCAGTATATTTCCAATGGCTTCCATGAGCACGGAAAAAGCGACATCTTCATTATCATTTTTGTCAACACCACAATGGAAATACGACCTCTTTCTTAGTTTTAGAGGTGAGGACACCCTATATAGTTTCAAGGATCATCTATATGATGCCTTGAAACAAAAACACATTTTCACCTTTAAAGACGATGGAAAACTTGAGACAGGAAAATCGATTTCACCGGAGCGCTTGAAAGCAATAGAAGAATCAAGATTTGTTATTGTCATTTTTTCAAAAAACTATGCGTCTTCAACAAGGTGCCTAGATGAAGTTGCAAAGGTCACAAGATGCATGAAAGAGACGGGAATGACAATTGTACCCATTTTTTATAATGTTGATCCATCTAATGTACGAGAACAAATAGGAACTTTTGCAAAAGATTTTGTTGAACATGAAGAACATTTCAAGGAGAACATAGAGAAGGTGCAAACATGGAGAGCAGCATTAAGAGAAGTAGCCAATCTCGACGGGTGGCATTTACAAAACGAGTAATTTAATTTAACATATTTATTTATTTTATTTTATTTTCAAATAATTCTTTCTATATCTATAACATGAATTATAGTGTCAAAAAATGCAACAAGAATTTTGCGAATAATATATGCTATGTTTAATTTGTGCACATTAATTGTATGACATGTAATCTGTACTATAACAAACAGAATAGGATTTTTATGTTTGAATTAATAATAGTTTCTTTTATTGATTCTATATATATGTATATATAAAGAAAACTTGGAATGGTAAAATGAGTTAGAAGTGTTTTTTTATTAGACTTCAAGTAAAATCGGTAGAAGTGGGTTTAATTAAGCTTGACATGGATCTAAATAGATTAGCAGTGATAAAAATCCAGACTTACATAATCAGCTTCTATTACTGGCATTGTAATTTAATTTTAGTCGGCTGATTTGTTTACTTTGTTTTGTTAATTAATGCTAATAATATTATTGTTAGAATATTGGTTAAATGATTCAATATTCACAATTTTCTAATAGTTTAAATTGCTAGGATAATTGATAATTTAACAATAAATCTTTTAATTGTATTGTACATATTAATTTTGACTGTGTGGAGCCTATAAATAATTCATATTAATATATATAGATAAGTTAATTATATGACTTATTATTAAATGGTCTTTTTAATCCTATGTATTGGAGGAAAATGACACCAGTTTGGAGCTAAACATTTCATTTACTTTTTGAGCAGCCCTTTTCGTCACTATCATAATATTACTAATACAAATGCATTAAGGAAAAAATAAAAACAAAATATAGATAAAAGATAAAGAAGCCTAAAAAACTTGCTAATCTGTAGGGATAATTAAGGACAACAATATCCCAACAGGGACCATAATTGCCATGTGATCCTTTTAATCAATCGAAATTGAAGTCACTGAGAAAACTATACACTATCAACAATTATGTCTCTTTCTTGCAATAGCCCATTCTTTTTACCCACTTCGAAAAGTTAAATGATTTTTTTTTTAATGAACAAAAAAAAGTTAAATAATTTAACTTTATGTTTTCTTTCCTTCTAATTTTATAGTAAGCCTGGAGAACTTACTGCATTTGGAAGCTTCAACAATGTTAATAACCCCTCCCTATCACTACTTTTTTTTTTTCCATAATAAACCTAAAATGTTATTAAAACAAAGCGGAATCAGCATTTTTCATGCAGGCATCCAAGTTTGCAACAGGAAGAAAGAATATGCCAACTACAACAAACAGTACACCTGTGAACAGCTGCAAATTTAGCTAAACAATGAGCTGCAAAAGCTCTCTCCTAATCTAGTTAAAATTACAACGAATAAAAAATTTGCTAAAGTCTACAACATCGTAAATTAAAATATTAGATTAGATAAGCCAAGCAGCAGTGGAGCAACTTTCTTTAATAGAATCAAAAAAGTTTTTAGCATCACCCTTCACTTCAATTCTCGGGAAATTTTTTTTACGTTTGACAATTTGTAATGCCCATAATATTGCATATCGTACTCATGAAAAGGAGAAGGTATTGGGTATCAAATGATACCATGTCAATGATATCAAAATCTAATAAGTGTGAGACATATCAACAAAAAATAATTATCCCACTAACAAATGAAAGATATGTGTTAGTGGATAGATATTTTTATACACATTTCTCTCATATATTAGTTTTGATACAGATGACGTAGTATCATTTGATACAAAATACTTGTTTCTAAGAAAAGAGACTTTGGTTTATTGCATTATATACCTCACAGGTCAAAGTAAACTCCCAATAAATCAAAGTTTATTCCTTATCATATTGGGCTAATATATCTTTAACATTTCCTAACCATATACAATGCTGCTCTGCAAATCATAGCCATGCATCAGCTACCGGCAACAACACTTCCTAACCAATTGGGATCAAAAGTTATGGTTAAAACAATGAGCAAATGTCATTTTTCAGTATCGATTTTAAACTGATTTAAGCATTTTTGAGTTGTAATTATTTCCAAATTATAGTGAAATCTTTAATTACCCTTGGTTGACATATGTCAAGTTCATCATTGGGCTAAGGATCAAAATTTATGAACGGGTACGGTGTTTACACGGGTACAAAATGAGATGTCTACATTGACACTAATGAATCCCCAATAAAGATGCAGTAACCTATAAGAGTTCTTCTTGCATCTAGACATGAGGCCCAATCTGAATCATAACAGCATTAAGACTGTGTGGAGCCTATAAATAATTCACCAAACTACAGGAGGAAACTAATAATTTTGAATTCCCCCTCTCAAGAACTTGAAATGATCACTTACTTTAGCTACAACAATACAAGATCTTCTGCTTGTGATTGGTGGAGCATAAAGTGGACTATTCAGAGTGGGACAATATATATATATATATATATATATATATATATATTTCTGTGTGTGTGTGTGGGGGGGGGGGGGTGGTGGTGGTTAAATGGGGAAGTGCTTGACGTTATATCCTCTATCTTAAGAATAACTTAAAATTCTTTGGCCGATCAACTAATCTATAGTCCCTTTAGAATATAAGCCAGTGTATCCTAGTCTAATTTCAATGATCATTAAATACTGTATAAAGAACAACAATTTTTTAACATTTCAACTCATCTTTATGTTAGATTGACTCTTGTCTTAATCATTGTCTTAGGTTAAAATAAATTCTTGCAATGCTTTTAAGCCAATTTTGCCAACTACTTCCAATTGCGTTTTTTATTTTTTATTTATTTTATGAAACATCTTTATCTTTAAAGAAAAGTTTTATTCTTATAGCCCTATTGGTTTTTATAAGTAGTTCTTATTATGGTCGTACAATAATTCTAGGGATATAACTTTTTAAAAAAAAATTTCTATAACTTCTTGGAGTAGTGGGTTTTAAGTGATGTCGGGTAAGTCCATGTGAAAGTAATTATCCACCACTCACAATGTGAAATCTTAGCAAATCATGAAAAAAGTTGTGGAATAAGTTGTCTCCATAGCAAAGTTGTGTAGTCTCCCATTGTGTGAAAATAACATTGAATTTTATTTTTTATTTTTATAAGTGAAAATAACATTGAATTTTATGAATAATCAATAATACTAGAGACAAAAAAATATCACAAATTGTTGAGATGGTAAATTACGTTTGGTAGATCATCACTAGCATATGAGTCCACAACTCACTAGCATATTGAGTTGACCAATCACAATCGGTCAAAAAAGCAGTTGTGAACAATGTTGTGCAACTTATTGTCTAAGTAGACTTAATGTAATTACGTAGAGGTGTATGCTACTTTTTAGTTGCTAATTTCACATAACTTGAGTTTAATTAGATATCAAAACTTAAAAATCCAAAGGGAGCTAGTTATCTTAAAACTCCATTAAACTCCTTTCTTTTCTTAGAGGCTTACAACATGCGAGAGTAGGGTGATTCGAACCCAAGTTCTCAATATGAGAACCACATGGTGCTGTTGACTATTGAGCCATGGGAGTTTTGAGTTTTGACAACTGAACTCATTTTTTACTACAAACAATTTGGCAGCACCTTTACACTTCTTCTGTTCATTTTAGAAACCAAAAGTGGTATTCATGTGCATTATATGGATTCATAAAAAAAAAATACTGTGTATATTAAAGATATAATTTACTAATGTCTATGAAATTTTAGAAATAAAATAGATATAAATCTCTTCTGAAAATAATCTCTTAAGTTACATGACTGAAATACATTGAATAAAACTCTAGTGCGAATCCAATAATGTCAAATCTACTAACCTTCAAACGCAATTATCAAAAGAACTATGCGTTTACAAAAATAACCGTAAGTGCTAACTCCAAACAACCCTAAGTGCTAATTCCTAGGTTTTATTTATTGTTTCTTTCTTTGTTAATTTATTGTAAATTATATTTCGATGTTAGTGCTGCATGAAAAACCGATTTCTGATTTTCAAACATCGGTCACAACCAAAATTGAAATAACCATAACATGCAACCATCACCAAAATTTAAATAACTACAAAATCCAACCATCGTTCAACCCCATCATCAGTGAAACCTCCATTGCGCACACAAACAAGATAGGGCATTCGCTTTCCTTCTCCTAGCCAAAAAACCTCCCACGACAACCCAAACCTAGTGTATTCACATCCCCCTTCCCCCCTAAAAAATACCCAACCTACCCACACAGCCGACAACCCGCATGCTGCATATATTTATGTGGTCATAGAAAAATTAAAAATAAAAATAAAAACTGTACAAGAACCTTCAACTTTATTCAATCAGTCCTAATCCTAGCTGTGAGACTTGGGCCACACAAATCTTTATAAGGACTTCTTGCGAACTTAACTACTTAAGTAACAATGTAGCATAAAGATGTAAAAATAAAAAAGGTTTGCAGAGAGAATCAATGTTGTTTGGGTGGTGGGGAAAAAGAAAAGAAAATAGAAGAGTCCAAACTTACTTAAGCTTCTTCTTTGTAGTGGCCCCTACTACCCAATCACCAACACAACTAAAATCAGTCCCTTTTGGTAGGAGATCAACCTAAAACTGAAAAGAATGATTGTTATCTAAATCAGTTTATAGTAAAATCCATGCATCAGTATGACAATATTCAATACCAATGTGCAGCTTTTTACCTTTGTTACAACAGCAATTATTGGATTCGCACCGGCCAGCTCACGCACACGAGCCAAAAAGCTGCCATTGAAGTTCTGAAATATCAACCTAAAAGTGATTAACGCAAACAATTAGAGAAATCTTCCTATTATATACTTAACGAATTTATGTCATATGAGATCACCAAAACAAACTGTATATATAATCATTGCAGAAAATTGTGATCTATTGTTATTTGATGGTGGATAGTGAAGGAATTGCGAATGATTTCTCATAAGAAGGTTGACAGTGAAGAGCAGCCAGTTGGGGTCGGTGGGGCAGTGTTATTATCACTTGGGAGCTTAGTGAGGAGGAATCTATACAACTTGGGATGGATCAGATCTTATTCTTAAAGATGCTTGTATTTCTTCTTTGAAATGAGAAGGGAATTTGGGATTGTAGAGCTTAAAATATTCTTTGCTTCAGGTTTGGACATTTGTGTACATAAAAAGAGGACGGTGGTGGAATTTGGTGATAGTAGTTATAGTTGGTTGGGTTTGGTTGGTTGAATAGATGATAGATACTTTGAGAGAGTGTGAGAGACAGAGAGGGGGGGCCTCTCCACCGTATTATGCATATTGTGTTGCAAAAATTGAAGAGAGATTTGAATTCGAAGAAGGGGAAACAGGTGGAAAAAGTAAAAGCTTATGTTGTTGCCTGTTGGTTGGGGAGTTTGTGGGATATAGAGGTTATTGCTGGCAAGCATAGAGACAAGTAGTAGGTAGATGAATAGGGAATTTGTTTCATACAGAATGAATGTGTACATATTAATGACTTTGTTTATCTCAAGTATTTTAGTTTTTAATGATTGACTTTGTTTATCTCTTTCTAGTGTTTCATACACATTATCATATTAATGCTTCGCTACTCGCACATATGTTTTCTAAGTCAAACAAGCCAACAACAGATGATCCATTTGAAGTTGAACAATAAAGTGTTAAACAGCAGAGAAGCAATTTCTTAAAAAGACCAAACAGGAGTAAAGTGGAAGTATGAACTATACAAGCACTGATTTTTAGCCAGCAATAACAAAGAAGTAAGAGACTATACTCTCCAGTTTTTCAATATGCTCTGAAATTATATTGGGCTATGTTTTGACTAAATCAGGCACATCATCAATCATGAACTGTGTACACACATACACACACACACACACACACACAGATTCAGACATATCATTCCAAACCAGCACTGACCAAAAATGTTTGTTTGGTTTTGCTGGGAATGGTCTTTTGGTTACAATAAACAGAAACCATGATCCCCCAGGAACCTTTTTTAAATAATCAAATAAGATAAAAAAATGTTTAACTGTTCTTGAGTAAAACTATACTGCTTCGCAATGAGCAAACAAGAATACTTAAATATAAATGATGTGAGACAGCAATTCAAAAACCAATTAATGCAATTTGATAAACTCAATTCACCAAAAATGCCGGGTGCATAAATGCCCAGTAAACAAATCATTCTTTGAGACAGCAATTCATAACCAATCATCAAAGTTAATTTATAGTCTTTCTAAGCAAAAACAAAAGCAAAATTTGAGCTTAACAATAACAGCAACAAAAGGAAATTTTGCTTGAAAAATCAATGAAGGGGCTTATAATATTGCTTCAAGGTTCAAACTTTGATACACCCGCCAAAGCAAAAGGCATTTAAAATTTTATAATTACAATGGGGAGGGGGATTTGAACCTTAGGTGTCTTGGAACACCAAGAGGGGCCTAAACAGGTTGAGCTCTTTGGCTAAATTAAATTTGCAAATTGCCCATTACCATATTATCCCAAAATCACTTACATCAAAAAACTGTATATAAAAGCTAAAAGCTAGCAAGTAAGCTAGACACAAACAGACACTAAGTTTAACTAGAATGAGAGCAATCTGCTAATTTTCAGATTTTCTAGAACTCGCTCGTACACATTGGCTGTAGGAATTGCACATGAGTATTATTCAAAGTTTTGAGTCTTCTTTTTTTAATATTTGGTTTGTTTCCTTTGTTATTAAGAGTCCTAATCTTTGTAGTAATTGGTTATTTAAGTCTCCTAGTCTTTCGACTAGACAAAGGTTTAGAAATAGCTTGTATAAAGTCTTTTTTGTAGACAGGTAACCCGCATAAATAGAGTTCTTGAATTTAATAAAATTCGACCATTATATTTTAAGCTATGAGTGTGTGATTGCCAAGGGTTTATCTTTCTTTGTTTTTAATTCTATTCATTGTTTTAACCCTTAGAAGCCATCAAATTTCTTCAAAATCCAATCTTTTTATTACCTAAGTCTAACCCTACCTAAACCCTTAGACATCAAAGTGTATTCAAGAAACCTTCAAGATCTCATCAAGAACAGTGGTGATTCCTAAAGATTCTACATCAAAATTGGTAGCAGAGCCTATTAAATGTTTGGTATTGCGTCAGTTTGGTATTAGAGCAGGTTTTGCCATGATGTACCCACACCATGGGAGATAATGTACAAGTGGATTGACTTGCTAGAATGGTAGAACAGCTAAAGTGCCACAAAAGGAAGTTGGAAAGCCACAACAGGATGCTGACAAATCAGAATAACTGTCTAGAATGGTAGAACAACTAGAGGAGCAAGTAGCAAATTCTAAATGGCAAGTTCAAGAGTCAGACAATATACTGGGAAAATCCTAGACAGCCGGAAAACAAGCAAAAGAACCTAATGAGCTAGCTGAAGCGCCTACACAACTTGAAGATGAGTCAAAACAAGCGATTTGAAAGAGTAATGGAGGAAAGTTTTGAAACTCTCGAATGTGGAAAAATAATTCGAAAAACCAGCTACTATTTAACTATTGTTGTGCCAAACTGAATTCTCGATAGAGATTTTAGGTGGGGCCCGTGCTGGTGCTCCTAATCTACAGTGCAAAGGTTTTCTGAGTATCATATGGTGCTGTGTACAGTGAAAAGATTTGCCAATGATATCCAATCCAATGGCATAAAGAAATACTCTATTATGAGAATGGGAAGGGACTGTTAGGGGAAGTATGCTGAAAGTAAGAGAATGTGACTCCCCCAAACTCAAAACTCCCAAATGAAGGGTTTAAGAGAAAATTAAATTTAAAAAAAAAGGAGGAGAGAGAAGCAGCATGGTTCGTCAACTCAGTGAAGAGACGGAAATGGCGGAAGATAGCGACGCTCATAACAAACTGCCGCTCGATATCGAGTCACAGATTACAACCGCTATGCAATCACGCGTCCCTCACTTCAAACAACAATCCGATTCTTTGACATTTGAGGGGGTACGAAGATTGTTGGAGAAGGACTTGGGCTTGGAGACATATGATTTGGATGTGCATAAGAGATTTATCAAGCAATGTTTGTTCAAGTGCTTAGATGGCGCTGATGATGATAATGACTCAAACACTTCTGGGGAGATGGGGGAAAAAGGTGTTACTAGAGGAGCAGTGGTAGAGTCATCTGTGGGACTTAAGTCAAAGAAAGATTTGAAGGACTCTGAAGATGAGGAGAAAATGGGAGACTCGCCGGTTATGGGCCTTCTGACAGAACATAAAACAGCCAAATCTGAAAGGGAGAAAACTAATGACAGCAAAAATAAAGAAGTTGTAAGCAAGATTATGATAAAGAAAGCTATTAGAAAAAGAGCTGCTTATGTCAAAGCTAATTCTGAGAAAATTACAATGGCTGGACTTCGTCGACTTTTGGAGGAAGATCTTAAACTTGTGAAATATACACTTGACACCCATAAGGAGTTTATAAGTCAGCAATTAGATGAGGCATTAGAATCTCATGAAGTTTCCGGGAAAAAAAGGGCAACTAATGTCATGAAAAAGGTTAAGAAAAATTCCCATAGCAAAGCATCCAAAAGGGTCAGCAGTGAAGAGAATTCTGGTTCCTCAGATAGCGAGGGTGATGAGGAAGAGGAAGAGGAAGAAGTGAAACCTAGAAAGAAAAATGTTCCAAAAGGAAAGATGCAAAACTCTGATGCTAAAAAACGGAAAATACCTGCAAAGGAGAGCAACATATCTAGCAAAAAGCAGAGGAAGGGTGCAAAAACAATATCAGAAGAAAATAGTGATGCAGAAGATGGTGGAGATGCCTCTGAAGATGGCCACTCTGAACCATCTGCTGAGAAACCTGTGAAGAAGAAGGAAGTTTCAACTCCCGCATATGGGAAATGTGTGGAGCATTTGAAATCAGTTATCAAATCTTGTGGAATGAGCATTCCTCCATCAATTTACAAGAAAGTAAAGCAGGTGCCTAAGAATGAACGTGAGGCCCAACTGATAAAGGAGTTAGAGCAAATACTATCTAGAGAAGGATTATCTGCAAATCCCTCAGAAAAAGAAATCAAAGAAGTGAGAAAGAGCAAGGAAAGAGCAAAAGAACTTGAGGGCATTGACATGAGTAATATTGTACAAAGTTCACGTAGAAGATCCACAACTAGTTTTATACCTCCTCCAAGGATAGCTCCTCCAAAGATAGCTTCTCCAAAGATAGCTCCTCGAAAGCCCAAAATACCAGTTGAAAGTGATGGTGCTGACGTGAAAGATGCTGACAACGAGAAGGTATAAGACACTGACAAAGAGAATGTAGAAGATGCTGACAAAGAGAAGGTAGAAGAAGACGCTGACAAAGAAAAGAAAGTAGAAGATGCTGACAAAGAGAAGGTAGTAGAAGACGCTGACAAAGAGAAGGTAGAAGACGACAAGGAAGAAGAAGAGCAGGAAGAAGAAGGGGAAGAAGAAGAAGAAGAGGAAGAAGAAGAAGATGATGATGACGACGACGACGACAACAGTGAGAGTGAAGAGTTTAATGAAGATGATGATGACAGTGATTAAGTTTTTAATAAGCAAACTTGCAAGATTCCTGACAGCAGAAGGCTGAACAATTAGATTATCAACAGTGTAATTTACTCTTCTTTTTTTCCCTATAATTTCATTTGGGTGTGGCAATGTTAGTCTTTAATGGAGAATTTGCATTCAGCTTTGCCAATTAGGATTCTATTACAGCTGTGTCAGTGACTCATAAGGGGGTATCCTTGGCCTGAGAAAGTAGTGTAGTTATCTTAGTAGTTATCTATCCTAAGTAAGAGAATGTGAAATCACATATGCGTCTACAAGCGTAGGAAAGTAGTATATATTTTGAAGTTTGAACCCACTTAGTAGAAACGGCAATACTATTTATATGTTATGCACACGCTTAAAGACCACAAACCAAAATTATCACTTTGGAATATTAGATTAGATTTCAATTTGAAAATAAACAAAATAACAACTATAACAGATAGCAATAAAACAAGTAAACTAAGAGAATGTCAACATATTTGCACTAACCACGTTACGTAATGTAGCACTATTTGATTTGTAACTTGCTGAATGATAACATTATAGGCCACGCAGTACTTCCAATAAAAATAACACTCACAAACTCTAATTATTTGGCAACTTTGATTGGTTACACTGTTCTGATCAAACCTATCTGGGTATAACAAAGAAAAAACCAAACAGCCTACTCTCCCATGTAAAATAATTTCAACAAATTTCCCATGTAAATTCATTATTCGAATACCATTTCACAAGTATATATGAATCTCCAAGACAATTTTTCCAATTGAAATTTCAAGAAACTTTTCCAGTCATCAATCAACTAAAAGAAAACACCATAATACTACTTCCATCTACTATTACTTTCTGTGTGGTTAATGCAATCATAAAGCAACACTAAATTACTATAATAGAGGAGGCAAACGAAAACCCACAAGAAAAAAAATATTATTATTATTATTATTATTATTATTACCAAAAAAAAACTGATAGTAAGTCCAAAATTCTACTAAACATCCCTACAATTATCCTAATTAAGTAAAACCCATTTGATATTTTACCCATTTTTAGAAACTAGTAATTCTTATACTCAAAAAAAAAAAAAAATTCTTCTAGTATACTCCATGATTAGAAACATTCCTTTCCGAACCTCAAATGTAGCGATCAAAAACCATATCTTGCACAAAAAAAACAAAAACAAAACAAATTGAAATAATTGTTTCCTTTTTTCTTTTCCTGCATTTTCTTCTGCAACCAAATGAAAAACCCAAAACAAACAGCAAACCTCAGGAACAGAGGAATGGATGCATGCGAACAACAAAAACAACAAACAACAAAGATCCGAAAAGATAATCATTTATTCTCAACACAAACAACAAAAACAACACAAACAACAAAAAACCCAAAACGATCCGAAACACCCTAGGTCAAAATCATGAAATTCGAAAATCTAAAATTGGAGAAATGGACACAAAGGGATCTAAGAAGCAAAAACGAGAGAGGATTCAGAAGAAATGGAGAGTACCTTCGGCACGGTGAGCTACGAACAGCGGTGAGAATGGTACGAACGGCGGTGAGAATGCGTAGACAACGGCGTTGAGACCTTCGGCACAGTGGCTATGAATCTGCTTCAGATTAGGGCCACGAATTTGCTTTATGAATGAGTGAGAGAGTGAGAGTGAGTTTGAGAGGGAGGAGTGAGTTTAAGGGGTTTCAAATTTTCTGCTGTGTTTGTACACCGTTGTGTGTTTCACTGTGTGGTCATTATATGAGCCGTGGATATCGAGTCTTAGAAACTCGATATCCACGTGGCTCCACCTGGCATTTTTGTCCAGGTATGATTTGTAAAAAAACCCTTAACTCGAGTTTCTAAAACTCGAGTTCTACTTGAATCTCGAGTTTTAGAAACTCAAGATGCTATTATTATAAATTCTTCTACAACCGGGCAATTAACTATATTGTTAGACAAGCATTGTTATTTGGCAAGGGGGTTCGTTTTGCACGGGACGACAGTCAAAAGTTGTTGCTATTTCACCGTAATTGATAAAGGTCCCTGCTTTTGCCATGGAATTAATATTTTAAAACCATGTAGTGGTTTCAGCAAAAAAAAAACCATGTAGTGGTTCCAATTTCTTTTCTTTGCAATCAAAAGTCATTACCTTTTTTACTACAGAAGTAAAAAAGTTTTTTTTTTTTTTTTTTTTTTAAGAAAAACATAATAGGCAAAATGCTATGTATAAATAGAAACATTCTTTTGGGTGACATACGGATACAGGATATTGTATAGTGTATTAAATATAAATTTAGGGTGAAAATTCCCATTATTCGTTTTCTTATTTATTTTTTTATTCTTTTTAAAAAAATATATATAGATAGATTATTAATTTACACATTTATCTTAGAAAGTTTTAATTTTACATATAACTTTGTATTTACGTATTTATCTACTTTAATTTAGATGTTCATAACTACTAAAAAAAAAACCAAAAACATTGTCTATACATATCTATACTATATATAAATAATGAAAGTTTTGCAATAAAATTTACAAAACTCTTTCTACACCACATGCTTAGCAACTTTTCTTATTTTTTTGTTTTGTTTTTTTTTTTTCTTTCAATTTTCATTTTGTTCAAATTTTCATCTTTTTAAACCATTGTCTTCTTAGTTCAATATTTCATCTCCTCCAATCAATGTCTTTTTAAATTTAATTTTTATTTGATTCCCTTTATAGATTTTTAAATTTTCTCATTTATATCTTCTTAAATTCTACCGTTTCACTTTTTTCAACATTTCATTTACTTTTGCCCTTCCTCTTCCACCTTAATTTTCATATAAAATTCTTATTACTTTATATCCACCTCTCTCACCTGTTCCTTCCAAGTTGTCCACAACAAAAAAGGTCAATACTCAATACTCTCTCTCTCTCTCTCCAATTTTGTTTATCTTTTGGTGGATTTTCTTATTGTTTCAACCACTTTCTTTTTCACTAATGGTTCTTTTTATTATTGTTGATTTAATTTTCCTGTCACATTTGTTTCTCTTTTTGATTATTTGTATCGACTTTTATGCATATTTAGTTATTTTGGAACGATCACAAGTTCTTTTTCTTTATCCCATTGGTTTGATTTGGTTTGGTTTTTAATTAGTTGTTTAGCAAGTTATTATAATTTGATTTTTTTTTAGTGATCCATTTAGATGATAAACTATTAGACATTACTAATTTTTGCTTATTTTTTAATCCTTTTGAGTTGACAAATTTGTAGTTTTTGGTAGAAAAAAAAAAATAGGGTTTGAGAAAGTTTGTTTAAAACTAAAAGAAAATTTTTCAAATTTTATATATTTTTTAATGATACACAAAATGTTATAAATGACTTTTATTAAAAAATTAATATTTTCACTAACTTGCGTTTTAAATTCTTGAGAAAAATTGTATTTTTTTTCATTTTGGTACAACAAAAATTAAATTTTATATATATATATATATATATTTCATTTGAGATTGTTCCTATAATAATGAAAATATGATTATGAATTACATTACTCTTTATTAAATTAGTCCCATTTGCAAAAATTAATTTAATGAGATCATCATTAAAAAAAAAATTATCACGCGCAACATGCCTGTCCGTGACTGGTTTGTCTAAAAGTTTAAACTTTAAACCATTAAAAATGGTTAATTTAATTACCTAACCATTATTCTATTAATAAAGGCAAAAAAATATGAAAAGTGCAAGATTTGTCATTGATCAATATACTGTTTAAACAGTACAAAGTTGATGAATTTAATTTTTAGAATTTTTTAAACAAAAACCATTCTAATTAACTCAAATATAATTTCAACTAGAATTTTGTTATTAAACATTAATATATTTTTATGAAGGGATTAAAAAAATTTAGTCATGGTGTGTATCATATATAGAGAAAGATTAATGAATTAAATAGCTTATAAACAAGTTTGAACTTGTTGAATAAGAAAATGAACCAAACTTAAACATGTGATTAGTTTAATATTGAGATTGAACTCAGCTTGTGTTTAAAATTAAATTAAATATACCAGTTTTTATCTTCAATGTTGGACTCAATTTGGTTTCTTCATGATCTTACAATTGTGAGACTTGCCATGGCATGGGGTAGAATAAATGTTCATAGGAAAAACTTGGTAGGAAGACTTAATTACAAAAGTCTTACTGCCAAATGCATTATGGAAAAAACCCAGGTAAAAAGGTTGTAAACATGGTCCCTCGAGGTCATGATCCTATGAGTGCTACTTTTGTTTTGTTTTGTTTTGTTTTTGTTTTTTTTTTTTTTTTTTTTTTTTTTTTGCTTGCTGAATAATGAGTGCTACTTTCATTTAACAAATGATATGTCATCAGAATAAAGCATGGTGCATTGCCGAGAAAGACTTGGTAGGGAGACTTATAAAAGTCATTTTGAATTGAACATGGTGGCACTTTTAACCTATTTCAAGAATGCTGGACTAAAAACAACTCGGTTTTGCATGAGACGACAGTCAAAAGTTGTAGCTCTTGCCATAAGAAAATAATTTAAAACCATGTAGTGGTTCCGGGTTCCAAGATTTTTGTTTTTTGCAATGGAAAGTAGTTGAGGAAGGTAGCCGTGCTCTTGCCATGGAGGGGATTAAAAATTAAAAACCATGTAAAGTAATGGTTCCAATTTCTTTTCTCTTTTCCAAGTATAAATAATGGCCGAAAATTTGAACGCACAGACACAGCAGAATTCTAGATTGAAAGAGAAAGCAAAAAAACAAAAAGACAAAAAAAAAAAACAAAAAAAAAAAAAGGAAGGGGAAAAACCAATCTGGTCTGCCTCTACCTCTGCTACCACGACTTGTTGAATGCAATTTTAATATTTTATTCAACCTGGACAACATGAGATTATGCAGATTGCAGAGACCACATCCTCCAAAATAAATGCGTGCCTCAGCAATCTCCTTCAAATTCATATATACCTACACAATCTCTTTGATTTTCTTCTTTACTACAGATTTTTTTTTTTTTTTTTTTTTTTCGTGCCTCTGCAATCTTGTTCAAATTTATATGTACTGCACAATCTCTTTGATTTTCTTCCTTACTACAGAAGTACAGAGTTTTTTTTTTTTTTTAATTACCTTTTCTGTTTATATAAAAACCTAAAAGGCAAATTATATTTATAAATATGAATGTACTTTTGGGTGACACACGGGTGGGTTATTGTATGGTGCATTAAAATGTAAATTTAGGGAGAAAATTCCAATATTTTTTTCATCAGATTTAACCATGCCAATTCATAAAATGTCATGCCATTATTTGTCTAAAAGGTTAAATTTAAACCATTAAAATGGTTAATTTAATTATTTAGCCATTATTCTACCAATAAAGACAAAACCATATAAAATGTAAAAGATTGTCATTGATCAATATACTGTTTAAGTAGTACAAGGTTGATGAATCTAATTTTTATTAGTTTATAAACAAAAATCATTCTAATTAACTCAAAAACATAATTTCAACTAGAATTTGTTATTAGACATTAATATATATCTATGAAGGGATTAAAACCAATTTAGTCATGGTGTTTACCATATATAAAGAAAGATTAAGTTAAAAAAAAAAAATAGCTTACAAACAAGCTCGAACTTGTTGAACAAAAAAAATGAACCAAACTTGAATATGTGATTAGCTTAATATTGAGATTAAACTCAGCTCGTATTCAAAATAAATTAAATAAACTAATTTTTATCCTGTAATGCTTGACTCAGTTCGGTTTTTGCACGATCTTACTAATTAATAGAGAACCAAATGAGAATCAATAGAAGTATATATATATATAATCAACGCATAAAAGCATTTTTCATGCATTGGGTAGAATAAATGTCCATAGGCATATATAAAACTTGGTTAGAAGAGTTATAAAAGTTTTACTGAAAAATGCATTAATGACGGGGAAAAAAAGGAAAAAAGATTATAAACACGATCCCACGAGGTCATGATTCCATGACTACTACTTTCCTTTAACAAATAATATGTCATCAGCCTAAATAAAACATAGCACATTGACGAGAAGGACTTGGTAGGAAACAAGGGTGGCACTATTCTATATTTAGGGGAACCCCCTGACTTCCCAAAAAAAAAAAAAATATATATATATATATATAATTTTTTTAATTTAATACTTTAATTTATTTTAAAAATATTTTTGCACATCCTGACTTAAATTTTGCACACCCTTATTACAAGTATTTCTAACTCTAAGAGTAAATAGTCAATGTTTGTGAATTGTAAGTATCACTCTTTTTTATAAATTTATATTATGTGTGTGAGAGTATGTCTAATATTAATTGTATGCATTACTTTTTGTTATAATACTATTTGTGTGAATTATAATGTGTGTGGATGTTTGTGTGTACAATATAAATATAATATAAATTTATATAATTAGAAAATAGAGATGATTTGTTACATGTATGTGTATTGTTATCATGTAATAATAACTTTTTGTTATAAAGTTAGTAAAACTTAAGAAAAAAAATTGTAGAGCTAGTGATTGTCCAAGCATTTGACTGGTTAAGTAGACACAAAGTGTATAAGTTTATATATGAATGAGTGTAATTGTGTGCGTCAATAATTATTACGAAGCTAATGAGTTTAGTTTAAAATATTTTATAAAAACAATAACAAATAAATAATAACAACTGAATAAAAATAAAAATGTTAGATAAACTTAACAAAATAAAATAATCATAGCCTCATAGCTACCCACATTGGCAATAGATACTCATAATGAACTATCATATAACAATTTAAAATTTGAAAACTTGTAGAAGAAAATTGTAAAACTTCATGTATTAATTTTTTTTTTTTGTCGATAATTAGATATATTCAAGTTTTTTTTATTAAAATTTTTTAATGATCCCCCTAAACAAAATTCCTAGAGCCGCCACTGTTAGGAAAACCTAAGACTAGTCTTATAAGTCATGTCCGACTCATACACTCCTTTAGAAAAGCCATAGACATGGTCTATGGTTCAAAAGAATGAAAATGACCTGTTGAGCTGAATTATGGACTCCGCCTAAGGAGTGATGCAAATATAAAACTATAAATTTTACTATATAATTTTTATAAATTAATATATCACTATTTTCATTTAATTTAGATTTCCATAAAAATTAAATGAACCAATTTTTATATTTTAATGTCGACTCAATTTGGTTTCATCACAACCTTACCAATAGAGAAATAGACAATAATCAGTAAAAGAATATATAAATAAATGAGCACAAGAAAAACTTGGAAGGAAGATTTATAAAAGTCATCAATAATGCCAAAAAGCCTTGACAAGAAAACACGGGTAAAAAGCTTTATTCCTATCCCATGACTCCATGAGTTCTACTTTCCTTTAACAAATTAATGATGTCTTCCAATAAGTCCTCATTTCTTTTGTTGTCTTTTTATAGCAATTTCCCTTCCTATGTGCTCTAATTGGCTGTCCCGGTTGACACCAAACAACACGTCCCTCGCCTCAGGTTACACCTTAATTTCCACGAACAGCAATAAGTACTTTCACTCCGATGCACATGTTTTGTGGACAGAGTACTGTTGAATTTGAAACTGTTCTTCATTTGAGCAACAATGATAGCTGTTCACCAAAACATTGGCCCTTGTAACCTGTTTCTCGAGTGTCAAGTGTAGAATGGGTTGTAAGAATATTTAGCACCTTTTTTCAAGTGTAGCAATGATGATAAAATTCGGACTCCATGATTTCTTTCCGACAAAGTTCTTATTGAACACGGTATATTCTTAAAAATTCTGCATGCCTGCACAATTACTTGAGTTGGAATCTTATTAACTAAGGCTTAGGATGGTTTTATTCAATCATTAGGTAAGAATTTTATTAACAGATCTGGCTTATTAGGCTGGTCTGCTCCTATGCTTAACAAACTAATATCCATATTGAATAAGATACATTGGGTTGCAAGTGATTCACATACATTAATTAACAAAGTTTTTTTTTTTTTTTTTTCCAAGTCACTTCACAATGAAAAAGAGAGGCATTGGAAAGTAGTATCAAGAGAGATTTCTCATTTTCATATTCAGTGTAATGTTTATTGAAAATAATGACCATATATGAAACGAAGGAGCATTATAATTCCAAGTGGAAGAACTGATAAATCCATTAAAATTTTCTCAAGTATTATCTGTAAAAAAAGAAAAAGAGGGCAGTTATAGACCTGATAGATGCTTCGTTAGTAATACTTCCGAAGATATGCTTCAACCAATAAACAAGTAACAAAAAAAAAACACAAAACACAAAAAAAAGGGTTTTTACTTGTTCCATTATGGTGCATACAAACAGGAATTCTATTCCGGACTAAGAAAAAAGGTTACTGTGTCTGTGACGAGCAAAGTGAAGTTATGCAATTTTCAATGACACAAAGGATGAAGAGAACATAATCAGAACTAAGCATGTAGTAGTCATGACTCAAGAATTTAACACAACAACTTCAGACCAATCAGTATAGGATCAGATGTAGTCCTAGAATATAGGAACTTACACATAACCAATCATTTTCTCTTGCCATTTCAAGTTTTAAATCTGTGCATGAGTGCATCTAAGATGAATGGATAATGCACATAATAAAATAATTTAAATCCTTTCCATCCCCTAACCTTCTACTAGTCCCACTAAATAATTTTTCCCAATCTTCCCGCCTGTAAGGTAGGGATGTTGCCAATGTTCTTCCCTGACTTGCAGCAGTTAAGTGAAAAACTGAAATTTGCTGCAGCTTATCAGCCAGCATCTGTTCTCAATTATCTAATCAAAATACAGCTAAATGCACCCAAAATACCAAAAAAAAGAAAAAAGAAAAAAAAAAAGGGCAAATCATTTCAAAATCATCATCATCTGTTTTTGGTTTTTGCCTGAAGTATTATTATTTTCTGTTAATTGCACATCCAAAAAGTAAAAAAAAAAATAAAAGTAAAAATAAAACCCAAATGCAGCTAGGAGAATGCCTACCCTTTTCTTTTTCTTTTTTTTTAAATTTTAATGAAAGTCACCACATCCAATAAAGAATCAATACAAGAATATATATATATATATTTATATAATCAATGGATAAAAGCATTGTGAGACTTCATGGCATGGGGTAGAATAAATGAGCATAGGAAAAACTTGGTAAGAAGATTTATAAAAGTCATCAGTAATGCCAAAAGCATTGACGAAAAAACGTGGATAAAAAGCTTTATTCCTATACCATGGCTCTATGAGTTCTACTTTCCTTTAACAAATGATATGTCATTAGCATAATAAAGCATGGCGCTCATTGACAAGAAAAACTTTGTAGGAAGACTTATAAAAGTCATGCCCGACTCATACGCTTCTTTACATGGTCTAAGGTTCAAAAGAATCAAAAGGACCTGTTGAGCAGAATTATGGGCTCTACCTAAGGAGTGGTGCAAACTTGATAGTGTTTTTTTTAGCAATTTCCCTTCCTATGTGCTCTAATTGGCTGTTCAGGTTGACACCGAAAAAGATGTCCCTCGCTGCAGGTTACACCGTAATTTTCCACGAACAGCAATCAATACTTTCGCTCCAATGCACAAGGTTTGTGGACAAAGTACTGTTAAATTTGAGGCTGTTCTTCAATTTGAGCAACAATGATAGCTGTTCACCAAAGCATTGGCCCTACCCCGCAAGGACAAGGAAGCTGAGGAAAAGTGTTCAGCATACATTATAGACAAATGGTGAAGACTCATTGACATGACCCTTTTAACCACTAGGAAACCAAAAGTGTAGAATGGGTTTGTAAGAAGATATAGCACCTTTTTCAAGTGGAGCAATGATGATAAATGGTCTTCGAGAAAAATTGAACCTCGTAAGTCATAATTTCTTTCAGACAAAGTTCTTATTAAACACGGTGCCTCTTGCGTAGACAATAATGTTGCTATTTCTACTGATTTTACCTTGCTTGATCTCTTGCTATTTTACAAACAACTTTCGGCAGAAGATTATGTGAGCAATATTATAATGGCCGAAGATTTGAAAGCTAAGTCCACACACAGCAAAATTCTAGTATCAAAGAGAAAGAAAGAAAAAATAATAATAAAAAGGAATAAGAAAGGCCAATCTGCTCTGCCACTGCTACCACAACGCGAGAATGCAGAGTGCGTATAGTATGATAGTAGAGAATCCTACATAGAGTCATGCCTCAGCAATCTCTTTCAAAGTTATATATACTTACACAGTCTCTTTGATTTTCTTCTTTACTTCAGAGTTTTTTTTTTTTTTTTTTTTTTTTCATGCCTCAACAATCTTGTTCAAATTTATATATACTACAGAGTCTCATTGATTTTCTTCTTTAGAACATTCTTTTGGGTGACATACGGGCTCTTGTATGGTGCATTAAAATGTAAATTTAGGGAGAAAATTCCAATCTTTTCCATCATATTTCACCGTGCCAATTTATAAAATGTCACTCCATCATTTGTTTAAAAGTTTAAACTTTAAACCATTAAAAATTGTTAATTTAATTATTTAGCCATTATTATGCTAATAAAGACAAAACATTTTTTTTTTTTTATATACAAGATAGAAATTTTACTCTAGTTTAATCTAAGTGTACATATGTGTGAAACTCCCTCATAGAGACTTGAACCCCAACTCTTGCCCCTCACACCCCACAAGCACTTATATTTATAAAGTAATCATTGCACCAAGAGTGTGCAATGGTAAGACAAAACAATATGAAATGTGCAAGATTGTTATTGATCAATATATTGTTTAAATAGTATGAGGTTGATGTATCTAATTTTTATAAGTTTATAAATGAAAATCATTCTAATTAACTCAAAAATATAATTTCAACTAGAATTTTGTTATTAAATATTATTATATATCTATGAAGGGATAAAAATATTTTAGTCATGATGTTTACCATAATAAAGAAAGATTAAGTTAATAAAATAGTAGCTTATAAACAAGTTCAAACTTGTTAAACAAGAAAATGAACCAAACTTAAACATGTGATAAGCTTAATATTGCTATTGAACTTGTCTTGTGTTCAAAATAAATTAAATATATCAATTTTTATCTTTTAATGCTTGACTCAGTTCAATTCCTTCACGATCCTACCATTGTAAGACATCATGGCATGGGGTAGAAATAGAATAAATGTCCAGAGGAAAAACTTGGTAGTAAGACTCCATGAGTTCTACTTTCCTTTAACAAATAATATATCATCAGAATAAAGCATGGATTATTGACAAGAAAGACTTATATAAAAGTCATCTCTGACTCATACGCTTCTTTCGAAAAGCTATAGACATGGTCTAAAGTTCAAAAGAATGAAAAGGACCTGTTGAGCAGAATTATGGGATTGATGCAAATAATACTACAAATTTTATTACATAATTTTCTTAAATTAATGCATCATCATTTTCAATTAAGTAATTTAGATTTTTTTTTTTTTTAATCTCAAATAGAATTCTACTATAACATAATCTAAGTATATATATGTTTGATGAAACTCCTTCTTAAAAACTTGATCCCATCTTTGTCTCCTACCCTACAATAACTTGGACTTAGAAAGTGACCATTATACCAAGAGTGCACGGTACTGTTTAAATTGTTATTTATCATAACGTTAGAAGGACACTAATTAAATTTATTTACAAGTTTGTAAACGTTTTTGTAGTAAATTGATAGTTACAAATAAATATAACCAAAGCGTTAGAAGGACACTGTTTAAACGTTTTTGTAGACATGATTTAACCAATAAATAGGTTTAAAACAAAAAACAAAGAAATGGACCAAACTGGACTAAAATGTTATGCTGATATGGCTCAACAAAAGCGTTACAACAATAAATACTACATTTCAACCTTTTGATATCATATAGATTGTGATGAATAATCACACCATAATATGATACACTCACATGTGCACTTACTTCCTACTTAGTGGCCGATATTACTTTCACAGACATAAGATTTCTTTCCGTAGAGAATTATTAATTAAAAGGTATTTGAGTATGGACTTGGCTCTCAGAATTCATGTATCTACTCACAAAATTTGTTGGTTCTGGGAGTTGTCTTTAGCAAATGCAATTCCCAGATGGATGCAACTACAAGACATCCTTGAAGGGCCGATGAAGCACTTAATTTTAGTGGCTAGTGGCCCCCTTGCATTTGTCAAATGCGGCATCATGAAGTATCCCTCGCCTGGTTAGATTCACCATTGTTGGCAATGATAAGGGAATGCCATGAATAGTGCTTAACTTTATTTGGTGTTTTCTACAAAGACATCTAGAGTTCAAATCTCCTCTCAAATATTTTTTTGTAACTATTGAATTATCACAATAGGAAAGAGTTGTAAACATCATTAAAAAAATACAATACATACCAAAGAACCTCCCTACAACTCTGTGAAAAGAAGACCATATAAACTTGGTGTTCTTCAAGTCACTGTGTACACAATATAGGATAGTAGAAAAGCTTCATCAAGTATCTCTAATTTCAACTGGATGTTGTACAGCATATAGTTAATCTATGTAGGTCAGCTGGATGTTCTTCTCTGTTCTGTTCGATTCACAGCAACTTCAACAAAGCTGCCAATGCTCTAAATGGGGTCTTAGAGTAACTCTAGTTCCTATTCCCTTTTAGCAATCTGCCAGATGTGAGTTCTGCTCTCAATTATGAGTTTACAAAATTAATTGAACCATCCTTACAGGACAACATGCAACGTGCTTATGATTGTCTGATTGGCGAGCGTGTAAGGCTAATTCACCTTTTAAAGTTTAAACATCCTTGTATAACAATTGATACTTTGGTATTCGCTCTGGTGGCAGCGGACAACTCACTATCAGCTTGCCTTTCATGGCCCCTCTATATATTGCCTGTTAGAAATCAACACTAACTCTCTTGTCTCTAGAAATTTCTAGAGTACTCTAGAAACTTCTAGAGTTCCACTCAATTTACTTCTCTCCGGAATTCTCTAGAAAGTTCTCTTGCATTCCGGAAATTTCACCATGATGCTCTTTCCGGATTTCTCTATGAGATATCTATAGAGACTTCTATGAAGAAGTAAATCTTAGCCACATGTTTATAGAATAGTCTAGAAGCTTGGTAAATAAAGTATTCAAAAAGAAGATGCTAGAAGCTTCAAGTTGGTTTCCTAACCAACATACACCTAGTATAAATAGATGTGGTGGTATGTGAAGAAGTGTGTGAGACTAGTGTGAGACTAGTGAAGAGTGTGAAGTGAAGAAATAAGTAAGAGCTATTGTGTAGTGTCAATACATAGGTGTCTAGAGAGTTGGTGTGTGTGTCTTGTAAAAGCATTAGTGCTTGTAAAGAGTTGTAATTCAAAGAGTCAAGTTTTAATAAAAGCTCGTTGTTCAATCATTTGTTCAATAATCTAGTGTTAGAGCTTCCACTAACTCAACATTGCCTAAAAGAATGTTAAGGGGAAAAACCATTATTCATGCTTTACAAACATCTAGAAGCATTGGTCATTCACAAGACAAATGTTATTAACATATTCACAAATTATCCTTTATAAAAGCAAGGAGTGTATTACAGAAGAAGCAATTATGAAAATAGTTTAAAGATAAATAAAATTTATAAAGAACAAGAGTCGCAATGTTTCCTAAAGGTGACCCAGATTTTCCATTGACTAAACAGAACATTTGTTGTCCTAGTAAAGTTATTACCTCCAACACAGTTTGTTCATCCGTCATTTTGTGTGTCCTGAAACATTATCCACTCTGAAAGGTCAATACACACAATTCCTGTTTTTTTTTTTTTTTGATAAGTAAAAGTCAATAGACACAATTCTTACCTTACATCCATCATATATTTTTTGCTAAGTAGTTTATTAAAATATATGATTCAGCATACAACTGAGGAACCCTTAGGTTATGCGATAAAGTTTTAAACAAAGATGTGAAGAAAGAAATGCTGCCACAAAATCTGCAAAGTTGCTCAAAGATTATAGCAGACTTTCCACTAAACCATACAGCAATGTACTTCCAGTCCCATTACCCATTATTTCTATTGAGAGTTATGATGTAGGCCACATGCCAATGCCACAACAAATATAAACTGCTAAGGCCGATGCTTGCTCATCAATTCATTCAATGAAGTTTTCCCATATTAATCTAGCACCTAAAACAGCTCCAATTTTGGTATTTGAAAATTTTTAGTATCCACTATCTACTGCTGAAGAGAAAGTTTCCACCTTGCCTCTTCTTTTTAAGAGAGTGTTTCCCTTGGAGAGAAAAAAAAGAAAAAGAAAAGAGAGTTTTTCCTACATTGATTCATGGCCCAACATAACATTGACAAAAGCATAGCTGTAGTTTAAATTTTCAAGTACTCCACCTCTACTCCTCAAAAGAAATTATTGTAAATAAACTATGCTTCAAAATCTTGATTCACATTAGAGGACTTAGTCTTGCAATTAACACTACAAAGGACCGGTGAAAATAAAAGTCTTCTGGATATTGATGTCACTACTAGGTAAGTAAATCACAACAAAGCCGATGATGTATTTACGTTTATGCATGTGCTAATGGTGATTGGAAGCAGCTTATAATTGTTTGAGTATCAAGGCAGACTAGTTTCACAGAATTATATAAACGAAATGAATTTAAATTCCAATGGCAAGACTAACAACTAACTTAGCTGAGCCTCAACTCCATTCAGTTTCTAAGGAGCTACAAGTTGCTTAGCTCGACCACATCAATGAAATCCTGCTTTTTGTGAAAATCCCCTACCCATTTAGTGTGATCTGCAGTCCTGCCAACCAAAAACTAAGAAATGATACTGGAATCTGAAATTTTAAGTCCCTAAATTCATAGTCGCATGACATCATTTTCAAAATACAAGAGATTCAGCTAAAAAATTTTGTTTAGAAACAGATTCTCATTCTTTCAAGGGCATGATAAAATGTTTGCAATGTATGATCACAGTCAATGCAGTAGACCACCTACACAGTTCACCTCTTGCATACATAAAATACAATGTGACTATAATTGTAATAAGTCTGTGAAAGGCCAATGAAAAAGAGATATTGGTGCAAACTTTGTTTAAGATTCAAGTACAAGAAAACTAATTAATTGTTCCATTTGACTTCCATAGGTCCAATCATCATGTTTAACAAGAAACTTACAGGTCTAAGCAAAGAAAGGCAGGCCTACAAACAAAATTGAAAAGGCATTTTTTATCCTTTATTTTTATTTTACTTCATTTTATGTGTATTTAAATTTGTTCAGTATAGGGAAGTTACTTGATAAAGGCACCACCCTTAATTTTTTTTTAAAAGAATCACACACATTAAATACAAGAACTCACAATTATAGTTCAAACTTAGCAATATTAGAAAGGGCTTTTGAGACATACAGCTCTATTGCTAGAATTACATGATAAACAAACAACAACAAAAACAGTGTTCATACATACCCAGAATCCATCTTCATGTGATGAGCATTGAAGAAGAAAACTGTTGAAGGTATGAAAGTAATGTCAAAATACTTGACATAAACTTGAATTTCATCGAAATCAATATCTACAAGTGCTACACTTGCAAATTTGGACACCTCACGAGGTGATTTAGAAAGCTGTGTAGACAAAAACAAATTGAGTTCACAAGCTTCAAAATTTCTAGAACAATAAAAACTCAAAAAGAGAGAGAGCGGAGGGAGAGTGGCATACAACGTCATCAAGTTGGAGGCAGAGGGATCTGAAGCGCGGCCAAAGCAGAGCACGAGAAGTCGAGAACCTTGTCGATGGTGTCTCTTATGATTGCGTCCACCTCTTGTCTCTGATGGTAACTACTCATTCTCTCGAATCTCTCCACTCCAAGATTTTGGGGCTCGGTTAATGTACCTATTATATTGTCAAATTTTTCCAGGCCAAAGATTACTAATCCAAAAAATATACATATTATCATCTTTTATTATGTAGAAGACAAATAAAAATAAACAATTAATATTTCTAGTCTCTTATTTTTTTTTCCAGCATACCATTCCAAGGGTGTAAAGTGCAGATGGTAATGGCTTCCCGAGAAATCTAGAGATGTTGTATACAATTATGCAGAATCGTGTTATTAATTTCTCAGGCAGGATCAAAAGATTTTTTTTTTTTTTTTTTTTTGATGAAACAGAATAATATTACTGATGATTAAAAGCGTAATACAGAGCAAAGAGCCTAAGAAGAGTCAAGACACCAGCAGAAAGAGAGTAGACTCAAGTCTGCAAAGACACATGAAAACCCATTAAAAAACAGCTAACACCAACTCTAGCTAAATACAGCACTAGACAAGACAGACCAACAGAGCTATATTAGCCCATCATTAAGCAAGATAGATAATAATGCCCCAATTAACCATATTAAAATTTAGATTTAGTTCAACATTTGGTAATTAAAATAGGATATCAAAAATAATGACAAACATATACATCAAATAACAATAATTCACCATTAGAACCAACCCAACAAAGTCAATTTTCCCATCTCAAGGTGAGCCAAATTATAAAATTCCTCGTGATAAAATTGTTTACTAATTCCCAACAAATAGTAGCCTCTATTACAGAAAGATTTTTTTTTTCCCCTAAAATTATCCAATGGAAAAGAACCATAGAGATGAGCCAAATCAGTAATATTTATTTTTATTATGTAAAAGTCCAATGGGACTTTATTTGTATGTTCATGAATGAATTTCATAAAACAAAATTGAAGACATGGGTTTGGAAGTTTGGTACTTCGCTTTGCCATCGAAATTAAAATAAATAAATTTTAAAAATAAAAATAAAAAAACAAATTTTTGAAATAATTTATAAGAACAGTAATTTCAGAAGGAAGAAAATAGAGAGCATTAGAGATGAGGTATATTTTATATTTTACAAAGAACTAAAATTAGGTATAATTCTTTCTAAGTGTTTTACCTTACATTTCTTCAATTAAATTCAAATACATGATTATATTTAATTTAATCATTCTAAAAAATAATAATAATACTTCAAATATGTGGTTTAACTTTACTCAAAGCCGGAAAAAAAAAAATTATGTGTTTGATTTTAATTTGAAAATCTAAAGTCTCAACACAGGAAATTAATGAGTACACCCAGTTGACTATAGCATCATCTCACAACAAATAGAAGAGTCTAGAACGGACAGGAGCCCAATTGAGGTCAGGTAAGTACAAGGCATTAGCTGAAGGGTTGCATTTTATTTTTCCTACAAATATATTTTTTTTGTTCACAGTTACTAGTCACTAACCTTGCAATGACCAAAAAAAATAAAAACATAATTTTTTATTTTGTATTAAATATAAAATTCAATAATTATGAAGATTATCAATATCATCATTTAATAAGTAAGTCCGTGTAATACATAGGAAAGCTTCACTATAAGTAAGTATTTTTGTAATTCTAGTGACTACCAAAAATAAATTTGACATGAAAAAATAATAATTTACTTCATCATGGAATATATAGTAATATTTTATTTTTCCATATTAATTGTCTTTCCTTTTTTAATTTTCCATGCACGCATATACTCCCACCTATCAGTAGTGCCTTCGCTCCTTACTATGCTCGTCTTTGATGATATTCTTTTCCAAGATACAGCTGAGGGAAGATGCTGAAAAGAATGTCATCAACGTGCTTGTAACACCATATCCTCCACCTCTTCCAAAACATAAGAGGTCCAATGACAATTACTAAGCCAAAAACAAATCCTAGTTCTGCACTTACGACATTCCAGTCGATCACAATCCCGGGATTCAAATGAGTTTCTTCAAATGTTGGAAGTGGCGATCTTGTCCCTGTAGCAACAGCACATTTTTTATTCAAAGAGTCCGCATAATCCTTTGTTCCCTTCATAGGAATTTTCAGAAAACGTAGCAAATTGCTTGCCTTCCAGGTAGAAGAGGATTTTCTTGGAAGCTGACCAGTAAAATTGTTTAAAGCTAAGTCTATAATCTGAAGCATAGGCCAAGTGACATTTGTCCCATCACAACCAATGGACCCATGAAAATTGTTCGATCGCAGAACAAGGACACGTAACCTGGATATTTTCCTTAAGTAATATGGAAAAACATCCTCAATATGGTTGTTCCCTATGTCCAAGACCTCCAAATTTGTGCAATTGGGCAGAGACTTGGGTAACATTCCACTAGTAGGTTGCCGTTGAGACTTAGAGTTTGTAAACCACAATTTCCTGGAAATTTGTCAGATATTGGGCCAGAGAGGTTGTTTCTCCTTAGATTCAGAACCCCTAGGGACTCACTCATTGTGTAGAAGCATTGGGGAATGGTGCCACTCAAGGAATTATTAGATAGATCAAGAACTCGAAGATATGCACCATTGCATAAAGATTGAGGTATATCCCCATGGAATTTATTGCTTGAAAGAGACAAGAAAATTGTGAAGTTAAGGGAGATACCAATGCTAGTTGGTATTACAGAGCTGAAATTATTCTTTGAGAAGTCTAGATATGTAACAAGTGGGGGGAGATGTGGGAGTTGCCCCTGGAGTTTGTTGGAGTGAAGGTCTAGGAAATTTAATAGAGAAGGAAGATTCAGTAGAGGCCCCTGTAGAGTCACAAGGTAGTTATGCGATAGATTTAGATACTTAAGACTGTTAAGTTCCCAAATCCAATTGGGTATCTCTCCATGAATCTGGTTGTGTGAAAGGTCTAGAGTGTATAATTTGGATTGATTTCTCAAGAAATCAGGGAATTTGCCAAGGTTGCAAGAAGCCAACTTAAATGTGGTAAAATATGGAAAGAGCAAGGGAGAAGCCGTACCATTATAATTGATTGACAACTTGTTGTAAGAAAGATCAAGTTCTGATAGATTCCTTAATTTCTGAATTTTATCAAGCTGGAAGGAGCCACTAAAATTGTTGAAAGAAAATGAGAGTAAGTTAAGACCTTGGAGCTTGAAGACAGACGCAGGTAAGGGCCCTTCCAAGTTGTTGCTACTCAAATCAAGGTGATCCAATGGGTAAGAAGAAACGTTAAATTCCTGGAGTCCACCAGAAAATTTGTTGTTCGAAAGTTTTAGTTTCTGAATTGATGGATGGGAAAACAGCGACATTGGAATACTCCCTTCAATTGAATTGTAACCCAAGTCAAGATTCACCAGATTTATAAGTTCTTCCCACCAAGTTGAATTATAAGTTCTCAGTCAGATTCTTGGCCATGTTGAATTATGGAATCTGTCCGTTGAATTCGTTGTATGACATGTCCAAATAAATTAACTGAGTAAGGTTTGCCATAGAATTTGGGATTGATCCATTGAAATTGCATTAGAAAGATCTATTTTGGACAACCTTTTAAGGTTACCGATAGAATCTGGCAGTGCCCCTGAAAAATTTGTACCACTAAGCAGCAATGACCGAAGAGAACCATTTGGAAGAAATTTTGGCAAAGAACCTTGAAGTAGTTCATTATTTGACAAGCCAAGTGTCTGCAGTCTTGGAACCTGGAAGATATTTTCTGGAAATGTTCCATTCAATCCACAATAACTGAGATCCAGGGAAGCCAAATTTGTGAAATTTGCAAAAAATTCTGGAATTGGAGCATTAAGGGGATTATTATCGAGACGAATGATAAAGAGGGACTGAAGCTTCAATAAGGAGGAATCAAGAGAACCTGAAAGATAACAATTTGACATGCTCAACACCCTTAGATTTGGCACTGAGGAAGATAGTGCTTGACACCATTCATTCCCTGACGCTGATATATTTACACCATCTAGATAAAGTTCCTTTAGCTCCCCAAAATTCTGAACTAGCGTAGCTAAATCTGGGTTCTCAATTTTCAGCATAGAAACACTCAAGAAAGGAGAGGTAGACAAATCGAGGGTAACCAACCTTTTCAAGTTCGAAATCTCAATGGGAATCAGCCCCGCAAAGCCAGCATTTGATAAGTTTAAATAACTCAAATTCATCAGATTGCCAAACCCTGGTGGAATCTGAGAATTGTTGAAGTTGTTATAAGCCAAACTCAGGTCCTGGAGATGCTGAAGACTGAAAAGGCTACTTGAATAGTCAAGTCCAACATAGATTGATTCGTTGTTCAGATTGAGACCAATAACGCGTCCCTTGCTGAAGCTTTCATTGCTGCAGGTTACACCTTCCCAAGAACAGCAATCACGAGCTACATTCCAGTGCACCAGTTTTGTGGACAAAGTAGTATTGAATTTGAGACAATGGCCAGACACCACATGGATACTGAAGGTCAGAAAAATGGAGCAAATGGGTATGAAGAAAAGCCATGAAAAGAGTGGAATTCTCATTGGGGCTGTAACAAGAAAGACTCATACAGTATAGAATTGAAGAGATAATGAAATTAATGGTGGGTTGAGGAGGGAAAAGGCCCATGGGACTGCTACTGAAAGTTTGTGTAGAATTGGGGTTAGAAAAAAGAAGCAAAAGCCCAAAGACAGGATAAGAAAGAGAGCGATTGAAAGAGAATGGGATTGACTGTTTTGTTAGCACAAATTCATCAGAGAGAAGAGCCGTCATCAAAGTAAACCGCGTATTTTTATTTTTGTCTAACGGGTGTAGTGTCTTGTAAAACGCCTTTGTTTGTGTCGGCTTTTGTTTATATTATGATAAATTTTCAAGCATTGTCATTTTGAATTCATTATTTCCTACCTTAATTTACAATAATTTCCAAAACTTAAAATTATTTGCAGTAAAATCAGTCTTATTGAGTATTATCATTGACCTTTTGAATGAGAAATGATATCCATTAGATTATTATTAAAATTATGGTAAATAACTAAATCGTTTCTTAACTATTTAAACTTTTAGGAGAGCTAGCTAATCTATGAACTAGGCTTTTACAAGTACCAAATTTTAAAAACCATATAAATTTCTTTATATATGTACTACCTTATTTTATTTTTCAACCGTTGTTTAACCTAACTTTAAAATTTAAAGGTAAAATGATAATTTTATAATTTAAGGATAAAAACATCATTTTGACCGTTAGATTAACAAAAGTTTAATTTCAAACAAAATTATAATTCCTAACCATTAGAATGACAAAAATGGAACCACCGGTGCTAAATCAAGTTTCAAAAGACAAAATTGAAGTGAAAAGTTGTAAAACATTTTGGCGCATATGAAATGGCCATTTTAACAATAACCTTATTGTCAATTCTGCTAAAATGTGTCATGTACTGTGACTTTAAAAAAGTATTGGAAATTTCTGTGGAAGTAGAAATCATAACATGTTGTCACGATGATACATGACTTTCTCTGCTTTCGATCAGCTTCTACCTAGGTTTCAACCTTAAAATCTAGAGAATAACAAAAACAAAAGCGGATTTGAGCATGTTAATAATATATGGCAGCAAAGAAGGGATGCACCCCATCGCAACTAGCACTAGCCTGCGTTCATCACCGAGGGAAGACGTGTCCAACACCTGGAACCACCAAGATTGTAAACTTCAACCAGAACATTGGAGCTCTGTCTATGAAACTGACATCAAAAGAAATGGTTGAACTTGAATCATTTGTTTCAGAGGATTTAGTTAAGGGTGACAGCTATATGCATGACTTTGTAACCTGGAAAGCTACATAAGCACGAGTCTTTTGTTCTTTTTCAATACTGCCTACTTGAAAACTTCATGGGACTGCCTCATTGTGGAACTACGCATTGATCATTTCTATGGCATCTACCCTTAAACTAATATAAAGGATTGGGGATACTAAAAAGTTCATAGAAGACCAAACCTATTTAGTTAAAATTGTAATAAAAAATTGTTCATTATTATTAATTGCTTTAGATCAATATAACTTGCAATCTATTTACATCTCTCAAAATTAGCATGTTGATGGAAAATCTGAGCCTTCGAAAGCTTGTGCTGTAGTATAGGAAGAATTGCTCAAAAAAGTTTTTAAAAGGGTTAGACAAACATGTGAGATGTGACAGCAGGGGCAAGTTTCGCTTCCACATTACACGTGCGTCAAGTATTTCAGAGATACAGCTTACTAGTTACAAACATCATACCTTAAGACAATGCTTTTACATCCGGATTCTTTATTTTGCTAGATGTAATCATGATCACACTGTTGCATTGCTCCTCCTAACTATCAATAGTGCCTCCGTTCCTTATTCGTCTGTGCTCGTCTTCGACCATATTCTTTTCCAAGATACAAGTGAGGAAAGATGTTGGAAAGAATGTCATCAACATTTTTTAAATACCATATCCTCCACCTCTTCCAAAACATAAGGGGTCCAATGACAATCCCAAGGCCAACAGCAAATCCCAGTTTTGCACTTAAGAAATTCCAGTCAATCACAATTCTAGAATTCGAATGAGTTTCTTCAAATGTTGGATGTAGTGATCTAGGCTCTGTAGATGTGCATTCTATCTCCAAAGGGTACCCACATAATCCCTTGTTCCACTCATAGGAATCTTCTGAAAATGTAGCAAATTGCTTGCCTTGTGGAATCTGCCCCACCAATTGATTAAACGAAAAGTTTAGGACTGCCAGGAAAGTAAGATCTGCAAGTTGCATAGGGATCTCCCCAGTGAGATTGTTGCTTGACAAGTCTAAGGATTCCAGTTGAGCTAAGTTTCCCAGATATGGTGGGATTTAGCTTGTAAAAGCATTATGCAACAAGTTGAGAAAATATAGTGATTTGAATTCTCCTAATTCTTCTGGTATTGGCCCACTAAGATTATTGCATGAAACGTCAATCAAGGTGACTATAATTAAAATCTTCACTAGCTCGATGTCTAGACCCTTACTAGTTACTGTTATCACATCTTGATAATAAAATGGATTAAATCAAGGAAATCAAATTCGAGGTAAAGGTGACAGAGCGCTGAAGGGAGATCCTCCTCTTCTTCTAGCATTGCCTTTCAGGTAGAAAATGATTTTCTTGGAAGCTGACCAGTAAAGTTGTTTGAACTGAGATCTGAATTTGAAGAATCAGCAAGATGCAATTTGACCCTCCATAAACAATCAGCCCGTGAAATTTATTAGATCACAAGACAAGGACGCGCAACATGTGTATGTCAAGACCTCAAAACTTACACAGTTTGCCAAAGACCTAGGTACAACTCCTTCAAGTAGGTTTCCATTAAGATTTAGAGTTTCAAATGACAAACATCTAGAAATGTATCAGATATTGTGCCACTTTGTTTGTTTCTCTTCAAATCCAACACCCTTAAGAGTATTGCTCATCTCAATCAAGCATTGGGGAATTGTGTCATTCAAAGTATTATATGACAGATCAAGAATTTGAAGATATGTAGTGCCGTATAATGAAAGAGGGTTACCCCCACGGAATTTATTGTTTGAAAGAGAGAAGAAATAAGCAAAAGGAAGGGAGTGACCAATGCTAGCTGCTATAGCAGAGTTGAAGTTATTCCTCGAGAAATCCAAGTGTGTGGCAAATGGTGGGGGAACCACGAGTTCCCCCTCAAGTTGCTTACCTCTACTACATCAATGAAATCCTGCTTTTTGTTAAAAGTCCCTAAATTCATAGTCGCATGACATCATTTTCAAAATACAAGAGATTCAGCTAAAAATTTTTGCTTAGAAACAGATTCTCATTCTTTCAAGGGCATGATAAAATGTTTGCAATGTATGATCACAGTCAAAGCATTATATCACCTACACAGTTCACCTCTTGCATACATAAAATACAATGTGACTATAATTGTAACAAGTCTGTGAAAGGCCAATGAAAAAGAGATCTTGGTGCAAACTTTGTTTAAGATTCAAGTGCAAGAAAACTAATTAATTGTTCCATTTGTCTTCCATAGGTCTAATCATCATGTTTAACAAGATACTTACAGGACTAAGCAAAGAAAGTAAAATAGCAGGCCTACAATGAAAATTGAAAAGGCATTTTTTTCCTTTATTTTTATTTTAATTCATTTTATGTGAATTCAAATTTGTTCAGTATAGGGAGGTTACTTGATAAAGGTACCGCTCTTTTTTTTTTCTTTTTTTTCTTTTTTTTTTAAGAATCACACACATTAAATACAAGAACTCACAATTATATTTCAAACTTAGTAATATTAGAATGGGCTTTTCAGACATACAGCTCTATTGCTAGAATAACGTAATAAACAAACAACAAAAAAAACAGTGTTCATACATACCCGGAATCCATCTTCATGTGATGAGCATTGAAGAAGAAAACTAATAAGGTATGAAAGTAATGCCAAAATACTTGACGTAAACTTGAATTTCATCGAAATCAATATCTACAAGTGCTACACTTGCAAATTTGGACACCTCACAAGGTGATTTAGAAAGCTGTGTAGACAAAAACAAATTGAGTTCACATGCTTCAAAATTTCTAGAACAATAAAAACTCAGAAAGAGAGAGAGAGAGGAGGGAGAGTGGCATACAACGTCATCAAGTTGGGGGCAGATGGGATCTGAAGCACGGCCAAAGTGGAGGATGAGAACCTTGTCGATGGTGTCTCTGATGATTGCGTCCACCTCTTGTCTCTGATGTAACTACTCATTCTCTCGAATCTCTCCACTCCAAGATTTTGGGGCTCGGTTAATGTACCTATTATATTGTCAAATTTTTCCAGGCCAAAGATTACAAATCCAAAATATATACATATTATCATCTTTTATTATGTAGAAGAACAAATAAAAATAAACAATTAATATTTCTAGTCTCCTTTTTTTCTTTTTTCTTTTTTTCTTTTTTTTTTTTCCAGTACCCCATTCCAAGTGTGTAAAGTGCAGATGGTTATGGCTTCTCGAGAAATCTGGAGATGTTGAATACAATTATGCAGGTTAATAATATTCCTGATGATTAAAAGCGTAATACAGAGCAAAGAGCCTAAGAAGACCCAAGACACCAGCAGAAAGAGAGTAGACTCAAGTCTGCAAAGACACATGAAAACCCATTAAAAAACAGCTAACACCAACACTAGCTAAATACAGCACTAGACAAGACAGACCAACAGAGCTATATAAATTAGCCCATCAGGCCATCATTAAGCAAGACAGATAATAATGCCCCAATTAACCATATTAAAATTTAGATTTAGTTCAACATTTGGTAATTAAAATAGGATATCAAATATAATGACAAGCATACATCAAATAACAATCATTCACCATTAAAACCAAACCAACAGTCAATTTTCCCATCTCAAGGTGAGCCTAATTATAAAATTCCTCGTGATAAAATTGTTTACCAATTCCCAACAAATAGTAGCCTCTATTACAGAAAATTTTTTTTTTTCTTCCTAAAATTATCCAATGGAAAAGAACCACAGTGATGAGCCAAATCAGTAATATTTATTTTTATTAAGTAAAAGTCCAAAGGGACTTAATGTGTATGTTCATGAATGAATTTCATAAAACAAAATTGAAGTCATGGGTTTGTTACTTTGCCATCAAAATTTAAAAAGAACAAATTTTGGAATTATTTCATACCGTTTTTGGGGATATTCGATGGGAAGTCTGCCGACCGAGAGAAGACAGTTCCGATCTCCACTGAGGTTAAGGTACTGTTTCACTGAGGTTCATTAAAAGTCTCAAATTTTTGCCGATAAATGAAAAGGTAATTTTTTATCAAAGAAAAATTTTAAAAAGAAAAAATGTGACTGTTTGTTTTTCTTAATTTTAAAGTGTAGGACTCATTAATTTTTCAAAGACAAATGTTAAAAGAATTTATTAACCTATCATTAACAAATAAATTATATATATATATATATATATAGGAAGATTGTGTTTATTTTAATTGCATTCAATTTTTTTTTTAATTCGGTGATTTTGAATCTACAAAAATAGATTTTAAATGAAAAAAATACAATAAGATAATTCATATTTAATTCATATTTAAAATATAAGAATAAGCCCACTTAAAATAGTTGTCTTAGGCTCAAAAACACCTTGAGCGGGCCATGTATACACACCTAATAGAACTCTGGAATGGGCCAGAGCCCAATTGAGGTCGGGTAATTAAACGATGTTAACTGACGAGTTCATAGTTACGGCGTCACTTGCGTTTTTTTTTTCCTAAAAATATATATTTTTTTTTATTCATAGTTACCATTCACTAACAATGCAATGACCAAAAAATTAAAACATTAATATATATATATATATATATTTTATTATTATTAAATAAAAAATTTGATAAGTATGATGATTACCAATATCATTTATTACGTAAATCTGTGCAATAAACAGGAAAGCTTGACTTTAAGTATTATTCTAATTGTAACGATTACTTCATTGAAAAAAATTCTAACCATTACAACCACACAATATTAAATTAAATCTAGAATTGCCATATTCTACTTTCTTTTCTTTATTTTTTCGAAAGGATACTTTATATATTACTAGTTGTTGACCCAGCACAGGTTTTTATTTTATTTATAAATTTGTAATTATTAGTTATTAGATAACTAAAATATTATTTTTAAGTAATTTTTCTAAATAATATAATGAGTATTATCATTTTTTATTGGCAATAGTTACATAAACATGTAGTGTATAATTCATAAAATCCATTACTAGAGGTTTATATCTATGTTTCATTCAAATTTTTACATACGAACCGATCGAGTTAAACAAAAACTAAAAAGAAGATTTCAATGGTTGCTAATATCTTTCTTCTTTATCAAGTCATTAGCTTCTTATAGTTATTTTCCCAAATAGTTGGTAGACATTTTTAAACATTTAAGAAACATCCTACAGTTATATAACCACCCTCTCTGCCTCTCCCATTTAGCAAATTAAGGTGGTTTGAGTAGAACTTTTTTTGTATTTAAATGGGATATATAATTATATTTTATGCTACACTTTTTTCATGTTGATATTGAGTATTTGAAAAATAAATAAATAAATAACTTGGACTACCAAAAATGTACCTATGAAAATGTTCACAAATGAAAATATTTCATTTTATGAAGAACATATTTCTACATCCATTGTTACTTTCTTTTCATTTTTCCCTACTTAGACTACCAAAAATAAATTTAACTTGAAAAAATAATTCACTTCATCATTGGAATATATAGTAATATTTTATTTTTCCATATTAATTGTTTTTTTTAAGAAACTTTTTTTTTTTTTAATCTCCATACACACATATACTCTACCTATCAATAGTGCCTCCGCTCCTTATTCCTCTATGCTCCTCTTGGATGATATTCTTTTCCCAGATACTGCTGAGGGAAGATGTTGAAAAGAATGTCATCAACATTCTTTTAATAAGCAACAAAGCAAAAGCCTTCGGGAGAGCAAAAGTTTCATATTGGAACTTGGAGGTGTAAAAGCGATGCCTATGAGAGATTTGAGTATTGAGTGAAGCTGATAAGTTGATAACAGATGTGGTGGCTTAGAAAGCAGAAACTCTTGACCATGGGTTTACGCTCTGCTTGACTTGTCAAGCACCAATAGACACGTCTGGATTATAATTCCAGCAGCTATATCATTGCCCATCGATTATTTGCTTGACTTACCAAAGTCTTTAAGTCTTCCATAACGTATCTTTCCAGGACAAGAAAAACTGGACCTCCCACATCGATTCCTTGCAGACGAAATTCCTACTCAATAACATGGCCTTTGAAGTAGAAATTGATGCTGTTATTACTTACTAGTTATTACTCCTGCTTTTACAAATCATTCCCTAACATTTTGTTTGCCCAAACTATTACTGATCTTAAGAAAATGTTAAAGCTATTACAAATTCTTTACAAACTGATATGACAATAAATTTGATTGGTGATTTACAAACTTATTTGGCTGGCTGGTTCATATGCGTACTAAACAAACAACCACCTATTTTATAACAATTATATTTTGGTCGAGCAACAGGAAATTTATGTCGAGCAAGACAGCTAATTGTCCTGTACTCATCATGTTAAATGAACTATCTAATATTCACAAGACAAAGTTTTCCTCCAAATCAATTTGGTGAAATCTCTTCCATCTCATTATGCAGTGACTCATAAAACTACATGCGTGTATTATTAAAATAAGTCACATTACTCATTAAACATACCACACTATTTGCCACAACTTGATGACATATGCAACTGGTGATTGGTAAATCATCACTTTCACACAAACCCACCTCTTTTCCTCTACCACACACATTGGCACTTGCACGCAAATTATTTTCTAAAAAAGAAATCATCCTTAAGACACAAGGTTGGTTATATTCAATTCTGACTTCTGAGGAGCAAATACAAATTGTAACTCAGTTTTATTCATAAAAATGAAGCCCAATTGTATGGAAAAATAAAATGAGCTGATGTATGAATTAGTGATTGACACACATGTGATAGCAGGGGCAAGTTTCACTACCACATCACATGCTTATATATTAGAGAAGTATTTCAGAGATACAGAATACTAGTTACAAACATCATACCTTAAGACAACGCTTTTACACCCAACTGCACTGATGGATTCTTTATTTTGCTAGATTTAATCATTATAACACTGCTGCATTGCTCCTCCTAACTATCAATAGTGCCTCCGCTCCTTATTCCTCCGTGCTCATCTTCGGCAATCCTCTTTTCCAAGATACAGCTGAGGGAAGATGCTGAAAAGAATGTCATCAATGTGCTTGTAATACCATATCCTCCACCTCTTCCAAAACATAAGGGGTCCAATGACAATCCCAAAGCCAAAAACAAATCCCAATTCTGCACTTATGAAATTCCAGTCAATCACAATCCCAGAATTTGAATGAGCTTCTTCAAATGTTCGAGAGGACAATCTAGGCACTGCAGTGCATTCTGTCTCCAAAGGGTACCCACATAATCCCTTGTTCTGTTCATAGGAATCCTTTGAAAACGTAGCAAATTGCCTGCCTTGCGGAATTGGTCCCACCAATTGATTGAATGAAAGGTTTAGGACTTCCAGGAAAGTGAGATCTGCAAGTTGTATTGGGATCTCCCCTGTGAGCTTGTTGCTTGACAAGTCTAATGATTCCAGCTCAGACAAATTTCCCAGAGACGGTGGGATTTTGCCTGTAAGAGCATTATGTGACAAGTTGAGAACATATAGTGATTTGAATGCTGCTAATTCCTCTGGTATTTGCCCGTAAAGTTTGTTGCAGGAAACATCAATTAAGGTAAAGAGAGTCAGAATCTTCACAAGCTCCAACTCTAGACCTTTAGCGGTAACTGTAATTACATCTTGATAATAAAACTGACCAAGACTTAGATATTTAAATTGGAGGTGATTGAGCTCTGACATGACTTCATCTTCATTGGCCATCTTTGCCTTCCAAATAGAAAAGGATTTTATTCGAAGCTGACCAGTAAAATTGTTGGAAGCTAGGTCTAAAATCTGAAGCATCGGCCAGGTGGCATTTGGCCCGTCACAACCAATGGACCCGTGAAATTTATTTGATCGCAAGACAAGGACATGTAACCTGGATATGTTCCTCAAGTAACATGGGAAGACATCCTCAATATGGTTGTTCCCTATGTCCAAGACCTCCAAATTCACGCAATTGGCCAGAGACTTAGGTACCATTCCATCTAGTAGGTTTCCGTTGAGACTTAGAGTTTGTAAACCACAATTGCCTGGAAATTTGTCAGATATTGTGCCAGACAGGTAGTTTTTCCTTAGATTCAGAACCCCTAGAGTCCCATTCATTGCATAGAAGCATTGGGGAATGGTGCCACTGAAGGAATTATTAGATAGATCAAGAACTCGAAGATAGTTACCATTGCATAACGATTGAGGTATATCCCCATGGAATTTATTGCTTGAAAGTGATAAGAAAATTGTGGAATTAAGGGAGATACCAATGTTAGTTGGTATTACAGAGCTGAAATTATTCATCGAGAAGTCTAGATAAGTAACAAGTGGTGGGAGATGTGGGAGTTGTCCCTGGAGTTGGTTGGAGTGAAGGTCTAGGATAGTTAATTCAGAAGGAAGATTGAGGAAAGGTCCTTGTAGAGTCACAAGGTGGTTATATGAGAGATTTAGGTACATAAGACTATTAAGTAGCCAAATCCAGTTGGGTATCTCTCCATGAATCTGGTTCTGTGAAAGGTCTAGTTCGTTTAATGTGGATTGGTTTCTCAAGAAATCAGGGAATGTGCTCAAGTTGCAAGAAGCCAAATTAAATGTGCCAAAATTGGGAAAGGACAAGGGAGAAGCCGTACCAGTATAATTAATTGACAACTTGTTGTAAGAAAGATCAAGATTTAATAGATTCCTTAGTTGCTGAATCACATCAAGCTGCAAGGAGCCACAAAAATTGTTGAAAGAAAGTGAGAGGAAGTTGAGACCTTGGAGCTTGAAGACAGACACAGGTAAGGGCCCTCCCAAGTTGTTGCTACTCAAATCAAGGGTGTCCAATGGGTAAGAAGAAACGTTAAATTCCTGTAGTCCACCAGAAAAATTGTTGTTCGAAAGTCGTAGTTTCTGCAGTGATGGATGGGAAAACAGGGACATTGGAATACTCCCTCCAATTGAATTGGAACCCAAGTCAAGATTCACCAGTTTTATAAGCTCTTCCCACCGAGTGGAATCGATACTACCTTCCAGATTATTACGAAAAAGGTTTATCCGTGTCAGATTCTTGGCCAGGCTGAATGATGGAATCTGTCCGTTGAATTTGTTGTACGACATGTCCAAATAAACCAACTGAGTAAGGTTTGCAATTGACTTAGGAATTGATCCACTGAAATTGCAATTTGATAAATCTAATCTGGACAACATTGTAAGGTTACCAATAGAAACTGGCAGTGTCCCTGAAAAAATTGTGCTGCTAAGCACAAGTGACCGAAGAGAATTATTTGGATGAAATTCTAGCAAAGTACCGCTCAGTTGTTCATTACTTGATAGGTCAAGTGTCTTAAGTGTTGGGACCTGGAAGATCTTATCTGGAAACTTTCCATTCAATTTACAAGAACTGAGACGCAAGGATGTCAAATTTCTGAAATCAGAAAAAAATTCTGGAACCGAAGCAGAAAAATTGTTATTATCGAGAAGAATGACTGAGAGAGACTGAAGCTTCTGTAAGGAAGAATGAAGAGGTCCTAAAAGACAACAGTTTGACATGCTCAACACACTCAGATTTGGCAATGAAGATGATAAAGCCTGACACCACTCATTCCCTGATGCTGATATATTTACACCATCAAGATAAAGTTCCTTAATCTCCGAAAGATTATGAACTAGCTTAGCTAAATTTGGGTCCTCAAGTTTCAGCATAGAAACACTCAGGAAAGAAAGCGTAGACAAATCGAGAGTAACCAACCTTGTGAGATTTGAAATCGCAATTGGAATCTGCCCAGCAAAGCCAGCATTTGACAAATTCAAGTAACTCAAATTCGTCAACTCATCAAACTGAGATGGAATCTGTGAAGAATTCAATTTGTTATAAGCCAAATTCAGGTTCTCAAGATACTGGAGACGGAAAAGGCTTGAATTTTGAAGTCCACCCGTGATGGATTCATTGAACAGGTTGAGACCAATAACGCGTCCCCCGCTGCAGTTTACACCATCCCACAAACAGCAATCGACCCTTTCATCCCAGCACACCAGTTTTGTGGAAGAATTATTGTTGTATTTGAGACCTTTCTTGAATTGGAGCAACAGGGATTTCTGACCCTCAAGACATTGGCCAGACACTACAAAGATACAAAAACTGGGGAAGATTGAGCATATGGGTAGGAAGAAAAGCCATGAAAAGAGTGAAATTTTCATTGGGGTCTGTAAGAAGAAAGACTCATACGGTAAAGAATTGAAGAGTTGATGAAATAAATGGTGGGTTCAAAAGAAGAAAGGCCCATGGAACATGACCTTATTTTGGCCTGTGGCTAGAGTTGTGGAAACTGGAAAGTTTGTGTGGAGCTGGGGTTAGAAAAAAAAGCAGCAGTACAATCCAAACCCAAAAGGCAATACAAGAAAGAGAGAATGAAAATGTTTAGTCTAGTAGAGACATACATGAAAGAAAGCGCCGCCGAATATAACATAAGACTGGTGAATTCGAATGATGATGGTGACTTTTCGAGCTTGACATTTTAAAATACCGAAAAGACTGGAAAAATCAAAACCAATGAAATAAAAAGAGCTGGTTTTGAAAATGGAGCAATGAATATAATATAAATACGGTTAGGTTAATGAACGTTTTTAGAGTATATTTTAATAATATTTTTTTAAAATTTTTTATAATAAATTAATTATTTGTTCATTTTTTATAAAAAAATATCTAAAATAATTTACTATGCGGCATATATTTGTAAAATCTATATAAAAATATATATATATATATATATATATATATAATTTTTTATGGAAGAGTAAATTTGTCAAGTCAAATTCCACTTTCCTTTTTTCTTTTTTGGGATGGAGTAATTAATACTGGATAGTGATTGCATGGATGGGAGGTCACGGTTACATATATTAAATTTCACATTATTTCTAATTTTCTATTGTTGCTAATTTTTCAAGTCAACGGTAGTAAAAAAAGTTATGAAAGTGTGAGATTGAGAAGTAATGAAAATAATAAATTATTTTAATTTTTAATTTATTTTTGTTATTATTTATATGTCTTATTGCAATTTTTGATACTGTTCATAGGTCTCACTGTACTATTTCAACTAATTTTTACCTTTATCTATAGTATCTTCAGTAATAATTTTTTAATTTTAACAAAATAAATTATATCCAAACAGATCCTATCTAACTTGTATCTAGATAACTAGTTAAGAATTAAGACCCAACTCCATTGATGATTAAGGATTAAAGTGACATGGACCACATAGTACTCCACAGTCCACATCAATTTTTTTATTTTTTATTTTTAAGAAACTCACCGTCCATGTCAACCAATGCAAGTCATTTAATAAGAAAAAAAAAATACAACATAAGTAACATAAAAAAATTAATAGGCATCTTCTCAAAAAAAAATTTAAAAAAAAAATAATAGGCAAAACTTAAGTACCATCTCAACAATTAATTTAACTTAGGACTAGGGATGGCAATAGGGCCGGGCAGGGCCGAAGGATGGGATCTTCGCCCCCGCCCCACATGAATTTTTCTTGCCCTATTCCTGCCCCGCCCCGCCCCGCCCCGCCCCGCCCCGCATGACGGGGGAAATTTATTGCCCCATCCCCGCCCTTTAAGGCCCCACGAAGACCCGCGAAGCCCCGCCCTACCTCATAAAACTTTATTTCTTATCAATTTTCCCTACAACTATTACCATTTTTTCAAATAAAATGACATTTTTCAATAATAAAAATATACTTTAAATTATAAATAAATTTATCCTATCAAATCAAAGTAATTTTTAGCAAATGGGACAAAGTCTCAAACCTGTTCCTTATATTTTTTAATAAAAATATAGAAAACAAAATTAAATTGCATATAATTTTTGTGTGGAGGAGAATGATAAGCTAGAGCTAATACATGATTGATGTCATCATATCAGCAATCAAACCAATAGGGAAACATATTCCTCATCATCTTGTTCTCCATTCACCACCTCATATTTCTAACATGAAAATTCAAAAACAAAAACCCAACTCATAAAATAGATATGGATTTTGACAAGCATAAAGAAGCAGTGTTGTTAAGCAAAATGAAATCCCAATAGGAATTCCAAGTGTTAAGAGAAAAGGGGGTGTGTGTAACTGGGTAACAGTCTGTGACGACGTACCTTATATTAACAGCCAAATGTCCACACAAAATTACAAAAACAATGACACAAACAAATATTTAGAGCCTCAAACCTGTACCTCATTAAAAAAAAAATTATATTATGTTCATGATGAAAAATAAGTTGAGAAAGACATATGAATCATGAATGAAATCAGTAATTCAATAGTATATAAATTTGTTTCTAATAAAGATAAAAGAAAGCGTTAAAATTTGTACCTTATTTCCGACTTTGCTAGAGAGAAAAAAGAGGTAGAGCCACATTAGGTAGAATAAAATAAGTTGATGATATTTTTGTTTAAATAGTAGGGTTTTAGGGTATGAAAAAATTACAATTTAACCCTTATTAATGCGGCGCGGGGTGGGGATGGGGCGGGGCGGGTCTAAAAAGTGTAAACCCATCCCCGTCCCGCCCCGTAGTGCGGGTCTAAAATTTTGCCCCATCCCCGCCCCATCACCTTTGCTGGGCGGGGAAAACCCACACGGGGCAAAGCGAGAAGGGGCAGGTCAAGTGAGACGGGGCAAAATTGCCATCCCTACTTGGGACCATGATTGACATCATTTTTATTATTTACTAATCTGACATCTCATTAGTTGTGAAAATCATTGTGTATTAAAATTTATTGCTTAAGGTAATATAAATATATATATATATATATATATATGTAAGGACCAGATTTGGTTTGAACCCAAAAGAGGAATGGATCCAGGCCCACAAAGCCCGAACAATAAATTTGTAGAAGGCGGGATAAAAAGCTAGTCTGGATCTAAGGCCAAGATATTGGATTCTAGCGTTGGAAGGAAAGAATTATACGTTTATATCAGTACAAAAGGTATCCTCGGATATCTTTTAGTGTTATCACTTGTGAGTCCCCCCTTTCTTTTTTCTTCTTCCGTATTATATACTATGACTTTTTTACCGTTTTCTCCATCCACGTGTGGATTAGGCGTTTAAAGTCCTTTTTCTTCACCTTTCTTGCCTTTTCTTGAATCTTCCATTCTTAGCTATAAGGTTGCGTGTTCACTGTTCAGGTATCACCTCCACATTAATGCGGCCAGAAGGTTAGCTGGACAGCATTTAATGTGGAGGTGACAGTACCCTTAGATATTTGTTATTTCTTACTCTTATCCTTTACTTGATATTTTCCCCTTCGTTTTGTTGTAAGGTTTGTCTGAGGCGTTACTCTAAGTGACTGATATGTTTACCAGTCACCTCGGATAGAAGTTCTGAGGTGGTTATCGTCCTCGGACATGGTTAAATTCCTCACAAAAACTCTTTACCTCTTCTCAGAGGGTAATTTTATCTCTTCTTTTGTTGGTTGTCCTCGGATATTCTCTTACCCTCAAACTGGATATTGGGCCTGGCCCTTTCTTACGCTGTTTGTATGTATGAGACTGGATATTGGACCTGGCCTCCTCCAATGTGGTTTGAACATAGGGTACAATTGGCCCCCACAAGTACAGTTGGCCCCCACAATATATATATATATATATATATATATATATAAAAGATTAATGTTTTAGCTAGTTAAATATATGGCTAGTGATGAACATTGAAAATTATTAGGTAAATTGGAAGTACACTTCATGCTCTACAGCCCATACTAATAAATACAAGTCATTTAATATTTAATATATATATATATATATATATAAGTTAGTAGTAATATAAAATGTTAATCATACCATATCAAGTGACCTGCATTAGTTTATAAAATTAAAAAATAAAATAAAAAAAGTGGGTCCTGCAATTAATAGTGTGGAGTACTGCAATTAATAGTGTGGAGTACCATATTGACTATAATTATAGAGAACTTAATTATTACTCGATGAGAATATAAAACTTTTAGTTGACACATCTTAATGTTTTTAATAGAGACGTCTAATATTTAAATTCTTATATATGAACTATCAAGTTTTCAACTCTCTTCCATTTATTAATTTATTTGTTATTTACAACTTAGAAACACCTCATTCTCAAGAGCAGAAAAAAAAATAAATTGAAAAATGACTCAAAACTTATTTAGATAAATAAATATGGTTTCAAATATATGAAAGTTAAAACAAACCAACCATTGATAATTTATGTCAGAATTTTCTCCATATTAATCTCTCTCACAAGTACTTATGAGGGTCCCCCGCCACCCCTTTAAGTGTGCTGCTTTGTTTGTGAGGGTTGGTTAGTTCTTTTAATCATATATCAATTCTCTCTCCATCTCCCTAGAAGGAAAAAGGTGATCTAGAAAGCAAATGAAGAGGATTTTTTTTACAACGAAGATTTAGTATTTCATGAATTTAATGTGATTAAGATGCTAATCATGCTATGTATTTAATATAAGGGTAAAATACATATTTGGTCCCTAACTTTTACACCATATTTCAGTTTAGTTTCTAACTTTTCAATTGTGTCAATTTGGTCCATAATTTTTCAATTTCGTGTCAATTTAGTTATTGCCGTTATATCTTAGATAAAAATAGCTAACATGACAAACAGCCAAAATAAAATGTAAGTTCAATGTCACATCAATGGAAGCAATTTTTTTTTTTTTTAGCTATTAGACACATCATCAATTTTCATCTAAAAGATAATGGTAAAGACTAAGTCGATACAGTACTGAAAAGTTAGGAACCAAATTGACACAATTAAAATGTTAATGTTCAAATTGAAATATAGTGTATAGGATAGGAACCCAATACGTAGTTTACCCTTAATACAATTATTATTATTTATTTGGTGAAATAAAATTTTATTGACGCAACATCGTGTGCAACTTAAATAAAAAGAATAAGAAGATATTGATTCTAAAAGAACTTTGGAGCAGAACATTTATAATGAAACTATAAAATTGGTGTTCAAATTCTCACTCCTATTATAACTATCAAATTATTTAAAAAAAAAAATGAACAAGCAAATAAAATCAAACACCTTTATAATATAAATTAAAATTAAAATAAGATTGTGAATTTGACTAATAGATTTTATTTATTTTTGGATTATGACCAATGGATTAAAACGGTCATTAATTAGAGAAGTGTTGCAAAAGAATATCAGCCTTTCTTTTATTTAATGTTACTGGTATACTTATTATCCGCTAATCAAATAGATTGCTAAATCCTAAATGCATTCACAATGTGGGGTTTTGAACATAATTTACTCGTTCCCATCAAACTCAAACGAGGCTGAATTGTTTGATTGTCAAAAAATTGAACCGAGTTCATTTAAATAATATTACGGTATTACCCATAATGTTTTTTTCTTTTTTTAAGCCTACATGAAAATTGTTGATATTTTTTTTAAGATAAAAAATAAATGTTGACACTATTTTTGCATTATGATTTAGGAGTGACATGGTCAAAAGTCTTTTATCTTAGTGATATAACTTGCATTTCTTTATTATGAGAACCAATATTGGAATCGTCAATTCCAAGTCATGGTAACAATCAAATTATTAAAATATTAATCTCAATGTAGAAAATTGAATTTGCAATCTAAATGAAAATTTTAGTCAGTGTGAAAACTGAAAACATCGATAAGCCTGACATCTTGGACCAATGTACCTAACAAAAACCCAATAATAATTTCTATCATCATTGTCATGTCGGCCATGGTTGATATAAAAATCACCGTACGTTTTTAAGCCACCATGATCATAGTACATTGAGAGAAAAGAAATCATTTTGGACATCAATCTGTCAAAAACATGGAATTCGGTGGCAAATAAAATATAGCTAAATTTAATTTTAAAATCTATAACTATTCATTTATTTATAAGAATTAAAATTTTAAGCACCATATTTTTCTTTGAATTTACAAGAAAACAACTATAGGAAATGATCGACTACTCACTTAATCAGATATTTAGCCACCAATAATAGGTTCAAATAATTCGGACAAACAAAACGATAAAGGGTAAACTATGTGTTTGGTTTTTATTCTATATATTAGTATATTTCAATTTAGTATTTAATATGTGTCAATTTGGTCCTTAACCTTATAGTACCGGGTCAATTTAGTCCTTACCGTTATTTTTTGGATGAAAATTAATGATGCGTCTAATGATCAAAATAAAAAATTAGCTTTTATTGATGTAACAATACACTAAAATTTTATTTGATAGTTTGTCATGTCATTAATTTTCATCCAAGATATAACGATATGGACTAAATTGGTATGATATTGAAAGATTATGAACTAAATTGACACAATTAAATGGTTAAGAACCCAATTAATATATGAGGTAAAGAATAAGACTAAATACGTCATTTACCCAATAATATTTAAATAGATTTGAAGTTGGAAATAAACAAATAGTCAAAATAATTGATCCATTAGAAAACAAAACTCACGTAAGACGTGGAAACGACCCGTCGTCTTTTCATGGGTTCCACTCTTTCTGTAAGCTTCTTTTAGACTTTAATACTTTGTTTTTTTCATGTCTCCTTGCCCGTTAGGTTTGGGAATTGGGAAGTTGCCAATGCCATTAGCCATTAGTCATTAGTCATTGGTCATTAGTCATGGTCATTTCCTTGACTTCTAGACATTGAAGAGGAAAATTATTGTGGGACCTCAGCTGCACCTCATCGACCAACTTTTGTTCTCTATCATTCCATTTATAACCCCATAACTATGAAGAAATTGAGTACTGAAAGAAATAAATATCAAAAGAAAAAAAACATGATAGATTCATATGCAAGGGATATCTAAGGGACAAGAAACTATTCATAACTTAGCAGTCAGCATTATAAAATAAAATTGTAAAATAATTTGTTATTTTTATGACAATTTCTATAATTATGAGAGGGTATCAATTTTGTCCTCTGTGTCATAGGCCATGGGTTCCACTCCACGTTAAATATCCGTTACAATGAAAATGATATTTTATGAGATCTTTCTCTCATAGCATACGTAAGCACAACATGTACAAATCTCACATGTGATAAGAGGGTACCCCCTTGTAGATAAAAGTAGGACAATCTTTTTCCTAATAGTACTAACAATTATTTAATAATTCAACACATATAATATCTTTCTAATAATTGGTGGGTTCTACATAATTATAACACCCTTGTGTTTTGATGATCTGTGTGTTAAAGTGTCCGTTTAGAACTTCCATAGTTTGGGTAACTTTGATTAAAAGCTACAATTTTTTTTGGCCAAGCAAACGCTAAAATCAACTATAAACTTCTCCTATTAAACACCTCTCTTTCTCTCTCTCTCTCACAAAAGAAGAATTTATGTGTGAAAATCATGTAAAAAATCATCGTTGTTTCACTATTTTTCCCCCTGTTAAATGTACAAATTGAACCCAAAAATCCCATACAAAATTAGTAAGGGCCCTGGGCCCATACGGTTAGCAATGAAACAGTGTCCACTAGTTTTTTTCTTCAATAATCTAGATTGATTGAGAAGAAAGAAACTTCAAAAAGTCCAACCGATCTGCCTCTCAAAAATTATTAAGTCCCCCAGAAGGATTGTTGATATGGTCCTCCCAACCAATGAGATGATACTATTTATGCAAATGTGTGAGTGGGTTTTCTAATCAACACAAGAAATAAAAAATAAAAAATTACCAGGTTATATCACATTTGTATAAATAATAACATTTTATTAGTTGGAAGGTCAAGGAAGACTATGCTGGTAATCCTCCTGGTGGACTTAATAATTTTTCCTCCCAAAAAGGATATAAACCTAGCCTCCTTGGGATGGAGTGCGAGTGACGGTCACGGGCTAGGAGTAGTATAATATAGCCCACGATATATATATATATATATATATATATATATATATATATATATGTATATATATATATATATGTATATATATACACACACATACAATTTCTTTGATTTTTTTTTTCTACATTTTTGTTTTCATGAAGGTCCACTATTGTATGGCATATGCAACAACAGGTGGTTCTATGATTATATCCCTTTCTTTAAAATACTCGCCCTTTCTCTAATATAGATTGGATGTCTCATGTCCTTTATTTGACTAAAAATTTATCAATTGAGTCAATTAATACCTTCTACTTTTTTTTTTTTTCTTTAATATATCAAAACTTGTAATCAATAAAAGTAATAAATAAATAAAAACTTGTTGCATGACATGTTAAGGGTAAAAATTCCATCCAGATTATTTTATTCTATATCATGTTTTACAGAACAAGCAACCTTTCTGTTGATGTCACTCATGAATCACAATGACAAAATTGAGGGGCAAAACTTCCACTTATCAATGCCAATGAAAAATTAAAGTAAAAAAAAAAAAAAATATATATATATATATATATATATATATATATGTGTGTGGGGGCCAATTGAGCCATGCGTTCAAACTGCATTGGAAAAGGCCAGGCCCAACATCTAGCCCCATATGTACAAACGGTGTAAGAAAGGGCCAAACCCAATATCAGGTCTGAGGGTAAGCGAATATCCGAGGACAACCAACAAAAGAAGGGATAAAATTACCCTCCGAGGAGAGGTGGAGCGTACTTGTGAGGAATTGGCCATGTTCGAGGACGATGGTCACCTCGGAACTTCTGTCCGAGGTATCTGGTGAACTTATTAATCACTCAGAGCAACGCCTGGGACAAACCTTACAGCAAAGTGAAGGGAAAAATATCAAATAAATGATAATAGTAATAAATAACAAATATCTAAAGGTACTGTCACCTCCGTATTAAATGCCACCCAGCTAACCTTCTGGCCGCATTAATGTGGAGGTGATACCTGAACAGTGGGTGGGCAGTCTTCCAGCTAAAGATGGAAGATTCAAGAAAGGGCAAGAGAGATGGTGAAAAAGAACTTTCGACGCCAAGTCCACACGTGGATAATGAAAAAGGTAAAAAAAGCCATAGTATATAAGACGAAGGAAGGAGAAAGGAAGGGGGACTGAAAACTATTCTAAAATCATAGCACTGGGACATGTCCGAGGAGACTCTTTGCATAAACTACGCTTGTAGCTCTAGCCTTTTTACGCTAAAACCCAATATCTTGGCCCAAGATTCAGACTAGCTCTCTTTCCTGCACTCTATAAATTTATTGTTTGGGCTACGTGGGCCTGGATCCATTCCTGTTCTGGATTCAAGTTAAATCTGATCCTTACAATTGGCGCCCTCTGTGGGAAACTGCTTGATCTGATCAAAAAGAGATTTGGGTTTAGTGTATAAAATGGAAGAATCAGGTTCGCATCAACCAACGGTAGGGCCACATCAGGATAATGACAATCCGCACCAGGCGGCATCAGGAGGTTCGCAGCATAACTACTCAAGGGTCCACCCTCAACAGAGGGGAGGTCGTGAGCAAAGTGGGCAAACCATGCACACTAATAGAAGCCAATCGCGTGGGAAAAGTCACGTATCCCATGCAGAGAATGAGAAAGACATGCAACATGAGATAGATGAATTGAAAAAGAAGTTACGCCGCGCGCGGCGGAGACGGGCATCATTTGAATCTGAGTCTTCTTCTGGGGATACAGAGGATGATAAATATAGGCAAAGATCTAAAACTCCACCTAGTGAAACCTTCTCTGGTGATGAAGAATACAGTAATTATAGGAGGAAGAGCAAAAGTACCTTGCATAAGGGCCTAGGAAACAGAGCTATGAACGAGGCCTTGAGTCAAGTGGCCAAATCACCTTTCACACGACGGATTGAGGGTGTCAGCCTTCCTCAGCGATTTAACCAACCGACTTTCTCTCTTTATAATGGCCGGACAGATCCAGTGGAGCATGTAAGCCATTTTAATCAAAAAATGGCCGTCCATTCGAAGGATGAGGCCTTAATGTGTAAGATCTTTCCGTCCAGCTTGGGTCCAATGGCAATGAGATGGTTTAATGGCCTTAAGGCAAATTCCATTGATTCTTTTAAGAAACTTACCCAGTCCTTTGGCGCCCGCTTCATCACATGCAGTAGGGTACCTCTACCTTTAGGATCTTTGCTATCAATGTCCATGCATGAGGGAGAGACCTTGAAGGCTTACTCGGATAGATATTGGGAGATGTTTAACGAGATAGAAGGGGACTATGATGAAGTGGCCATTAGTACATTTAAGGCAGGGCTGCCGGCGGAGCACGATTTAAGAAAGTCACTCACTAGCAAACCTGTCACCAGTGTACGCTTGCTGATGGATAGAATTGATAAGTACAGGAGAATTGAGGAAGATCAATTGCAGGGTAAGGGGAAAGCGAAGGTGATCCCCCAGGAGAGGAGGGATTCCAGGTCGGATTGGCTCCAGAATAATTGTCCTCGGAGAGACTTTTTAGGGCAACCTGCATCTGCCAACGCTCAAGCGGTCAATGTTATGTTTCGAGAACCAATGCAGAAAATCTTGGAGAAAGTAAGGAATGAACCATTTTTTAAGTGGCCGAATAAAATGGCAGGAGATCCAAGCAATCGTAACCAAAACCTGTATTGCCAATATCATCAAGATCATGGTCACGCTACTGAAGATTGTCGGAACTTATGGGACCATTTAGAGCAACTGGTCCGAGAAGGGAGGTTAAAGCATCTATTGCATCATTCCAGTGGCCGAGGAGGCCAGACTGGTGCAGCGTTTCAGGGAAATCCTGCATCCAAGCCTCCTCTGGGAACGATCAATGTTATATTCGCCGCCCCAGGAAGGACTGGATCCTGCCCAACTAGGATAATGTCAGTATCACATTACACCAATGATGAGCCTAATTCAGTGTCGAAGAGAGCCAAGACAAATGTCCCTCTAGTGCTGAGTTTTTCAGAGGCGGACAAACAGGGAACTATACAGCCACATGATGATGCTTTGGTGGTTACCCTTCGAATTGGCGGATATGATGTGAAGAGGGTCATGATTGACCAGGGAAGTGCAGCGGAAATTATGTATCCTGACCTCTTTAAGGGTCTGGGTTTAAAGCCTGAGGATTTATCTGCATACAGTTCGCTTTTGGTGAGTTTTGAAGGTAAGATGGTGGTCCCTAGAGGCCAGATCAGACTGCCTGTGCAAACTGGATTGGATGTGGTTGAGGTAGATTTTATCGTGGTAGACGCCTTCTCTCCGTACACGGCCATTATGGGCAGGCCATGGCTGCACTCCTTGGGCACCGTTTCTTCCACCCTTCATCAGAAAGTAAAATATCCTTCTGAAGGTCAAGTGCTGGAGATAGTGGGAAGCCAGTCTATGGTTAGGCAATGGTTAATTGCAGCAATTCAGCACAAACCAGAGACTGGCGCGTCAGCCAGTAAGGAAAATGACTTATAGCAGTTAGGGGCCTTGTCGTCACTGCGCGGGGGGCCAGGTGACGAGATGAATTGTGAGGGCCTGGAAAAGGTGATTATAGGGGACGACCCTGAGAGATTTTTCCAGGTTGGGGCTCGGCTGCCCCTACAGGAGAAGGAATAGTTGGTTGAGCTTCTGAGGAGAAACGTAGACGTTTTTGCATGGGACGCCTATGAAGCCTCTGGTCTGAATCCAGAATTCATCTGTCATCGTTTAAATGTAGATCCTTCAGCTACTCCAAAAAAGCAACCTCCTCGGCGCCCCTCGAGTGAACACGTGAAGGCAATAAAGACTGAGGTGGTTAAACTCAAACAGGCTGGGGCTATTAAAGAGATTTTCTACCCCCAATGGCTGGCTAATACCGTAGTGGTGAAGAAGAAGACAGGAAAATGGCGCGTCTGTGTGGACTTTACAAACCTTAACAAGGCTTGCCCCAAAGATCCCTTCCCTATACCGAGGATAGATCAGTTAGTAGATGTGACAGTAGGCCATCCTCGGATGAGTTTCCTGGACGCCTTCCAAGGTTATCACCAAATACCATTGGCAGCGGAAGATCAGGAAAAAACGGCTTTTGTCACTCCTGTGGGGAACTACCACTATAAAGTAATGCCTTTTGGCCTGAAAAATGCAGGATCGACCTATCAACGGATGATGACAAAGATGTTTGAATCACGGTTGGGAAAAACTATTGAGGTCTATATTGATGATATGGTGGTGAAGAGCAAGTTAGTATCTGAACACTTAGCAGATCTTACAAATGTTTTCGAAATCCTGAGGTGGCACAAGTTGCGTCTGAATGCCTCTAAATGCTCCTTTGGAGTAGGGTCAGGAAAGTTCCTAGGATACATGGTGACTCATAGGGGGATTGAGGTAAACCCAGATCAGATTAAAGCAATCAATAGCTTACAACCACCTCGGAATCCAAAGGAAGTCCAGAAGCTTACTAGGATGATGGCAGCATTAAATCGGTTCATATCTAGATCGGCAGAAAGGTGTAGACCTTTTTTTCTTTTGTTGCATAAATGGAAAGAGTTTCAATGGTCCGAGGAGTGTGTCAGGGCATTCCAAGAGCTCAAACGTTACCTGTCCCATCCGCCCATAATGTCTAGCCCAGTGGTGGACGAAGTCCTTTTTTCTTACCTCGCCGTTGCCTCACATGCCATAAGCCTTGTGCTCATACGGGTGGACGATGGTGTACAACGATCAGTTTATTATGTGAGTAAGTCGCTCAACGAGGCTGAGGTGCGTTACCTGCCACTAGAAAAAGCGATACTGGCTGTAGTGCATGCCACGAGGAAACTTCCCCATTACTTTCAGGCGCATACTGTGGTCGTTCTAACTCAACTCCCCCTCAAGTCAGTGCTCAGAAGCGCCGACTATATAGGGAGGGTAGCCAAATGGGGTACGATTCTAGGGGCTTTTGATATAAAGTACATGCCCCGTACCTCTATCAAAGGACAGGTGCTCGCTGACTTGGTGGCTGAGTTTGCTGAGTCTCCAGAGGAGGTGGAAATGGGAGATGGATCAGTGGATGAAAGATCGGTAGGCGTAGCCTCTATTCAGGGCTTACAGCCTTGGGAATTTTATGTTGATGGAGCAGCCAATCAACGAGGATCAGGGGTGGGGCTAGTACTGGTATCCCCTGAAAAGATTACCATGAGAAGTCCTTAAGACTGAATTTCTCCACTACGAATAACGAAGCAGAGTATGAGGCTTTGCTGAAGGGAATGGAGATGGTGCAAAAAATGGGGGGAAAGGCAGTGAGAGCTTTTTCGGACTCAAGACTGGTTGTGGGACAAGTAAGAGGTGACCTAGAGGCGCGAGATTCAAGGATGCTAGAATATTTATGTCTGGTCAGGAGTATACAAGAAAAGTTTGAAGTTTTTGACTTGTCTCATGTTCCTAGAAGTGGGAACACCCATGCAGATTCGTTGGCTACCCTTGCCACGTCCTCAGCTCAGGATCTGCCTCGGGTAATCTTGGTGGAAGACCTATATACGCGAACTCTAACGCATCAAGGTGCACCACAGATACATCAGATTACGCTGGGTCCAAGCTGGATGGATGCTATATCACTGTTCTTGGAAAAAGATGTACTACCTGAAGAAAAGTCCGAGGCTGACAAAGTGCGGAGGAAAGCTCCTCGGTTTTGGTTGTCCGAGGGCAAGAAATTGTACAAGCGCTCATTCTCTAGGCCTTACTTATTGTGTGTGCACCCAAAGGCATCAGAGACACTTTTAGAGGAGTTGCACGAAGGGGTTTGTGAAAGTCATACAGGGGGAAGGTCATTGTCCCACAGGGCTCTTACCCAAGGATATTGGTGGCCAAACATGCAAAGGGAGGCGCAATAATATGTAAAGAAATGCGATCAGTGCCAGAGATTTGCACCGAATATCCACCAGCCTGGAGGGACGCTCAATCCTCTGTCTAGTCCGTGGCCTTTTGCTCAGTGGGGCCTAGATATTGTGGGTCATTTCCCCAAAGCTGCGGGGAACAGAAAATACCTCCTGGTATGCACAGACTATTTTACCAAATGGGTTGAAGCTGAGCCTCTAGCCAATATCAGGGATGTGGATGTCAAAAGGTTCATCTGGAAGAATATAGTTACGCGGTTCGGTGTTCCCAACGTCCTCATCTCAAATAACGGTCTTCAGTTTGACAGTAAAGCCTTTAGGAAGTACTGTTCTGATCTGGGGATAAAGAACAGGTATTCCACTCCAGCCTATCTGCAAGGAAATGGGCAAGCTGAGGCTGTTAATAAGGTCATTATGAACGGACTCAAAAAGAGGTTGGATGACGCCAAAGGAAGATGGGTTGAAGAGCTACCACATGTGCTGTGGACCTACAGAGCAACGCCTCGGAAGTCTACTGGAGAGACCCCCTTCTCAATGACGTATGGGGCTGAAGCCGTAATCCCACTAGAGAGCGGTTTCCCTACAATGAGATCTAGTGGATTTACTCCGGATGGAAACAAGGAATTACTAAAGAGGAACCTGGATCTAATTGAAGAGCGACGAGAAAACGCTAGGGTGCAGTTAGCCTACTATCAACATAAGCTAAAGTAAGGTTACGATCTTAGTGTGAAGTTGAGACCATTGGCCCCAGGGGATTTGGTTTTGAGGAAAGTTGTGGGAAACGCTAAAAACCCTGCTTGGGGAAAATTGGGGCCCAATTGGGAGGGGCCATATCGCATCACGACAGTGGCAGGAATAGGAGCTTATTACTTAGAAGATTTAGATGAGAGAGCTGTACTTCACCCTTGGAATGTAAATAATCTGAAAAGATATTACTATTGATAATAAAAGTTATCTCGGTTTCCTCTTGCTTCTATTCATCCTATGACATCTATTGAAATATTAAACAGAAACTAAGTTATGTCAGGTCCTCGGACCACAAACTTAGTGGAAATTAATATCCTATGACATCTATTGAAATATTAAACAGAAACTAAGTTATGTCAGGTCCTCGGACCACAGACTTAGTGGAAATTAATATCCTATGACATCTATTGAAATATTAAACAGAAACTAAGTTATGTCAGGTCCTCGGACCACAGACTTAGTGGAAATTAATATCCTATGACATCTATTGAAATATTAAACAGAAATTAAGTTATGTCAGGTCCTCGGACCACAAACTTAGTGGAAATTAATATCCTATGACATCTCTTGAAATATTAAACAGAAACTAAGTTATGTCAGGTCCTCAGACCACAAACTTAGTGGAAATTAATATCCTATGACATCTATTGAAATATTAAACAGAAACTAAGTTATGTCAGGTCCTCGGACCACAGACTTAGTGGAAATTAATATCCTATGACATCTATTGAAATATTAAACAGAAACTAAGTTATGTCAGGTCCTCGGACCACAGACTTAGTGGAAATTAATATCCTATGACATCTATTGAAATATTAAACAGAAACTAAGTTATGTCAGGTCCTCGGACCACAGACTTAGTGGAAATTAATATCCTATGACATCTATTGAAATATTAAACAGAAACTAAGTTATGTCAGGTCCTCGGACCACAGACTTAGTGGAAATTAATATCCTATGACATCTATTGAAATATTAAACAGAAACTAAGTTATGTCAGGTCCTCGGACCACAGACTTAGTGGAAATTAATATCCTATGAAATCTATTGAAATATTAAACAGAAACTAAGTTATGTGAGGTCCTCGGACCACAGACTTAGTGGAAATTAATATCCTATGACATCTATTGAAATATTAAACAGAAACTAAGTTATGTCAAGTCCTCGGACCACAGACTTAGTGGAAATTAATATCCTATGACATCTATTGAAATATTAAATAGAAACTAAGTTATGTCAGGTCCTCAGACCACAGACTTAGTGGAAATTAATATCCTATAGTACTTTTAGAGTATTATACAGTGATTGGCTTGAACTGGATTCACCCACCGTTGACTTGTTGAATGTAGGAATTCAAGAAATTTCTTTGAAATGAGAAAAAATAAAACTCCTCTGTACCATATCCACATGTCATGATCGTTGTAAAAGTGGTTAATCTCAAAAGATACCTTTAACGGACTATAAGTTGTATCAATATTTTCAAAGCGTGATACTTAATGTAAAAAGTTAATTCTTAAGCTAGGCACTGCCTTATTTTAAGCCATATGATAGACTTATAATTAACAAGTTAAAGGTCAGTATGGTTCCCTGTAGTGATATTTTGTTCGTCAGATGAGTGTTGAAATGAATAAGTCAGTAAATATGACGTTATAACAAGACTTGATGATATGTCTTACCAGCGCACTACATTCCTTAAATAATCTACGTAGAAGATAGGACGAAAAACAAGAGGAAGTGAAGGCCATACATCCAAGTAAAATAATATCACTAAGAAATATAATAAGAAGTAAACAATATTGCTTCAAACATTGCAAAAATCTGTCTTTCAAATATAACAGAAAAATATAATAATAAATACATATAACAATAACTACATTACCACTATCATCCAAATCATAAAACAAAGGAAAAATTACAAAACGAAAACTGGCATAAGGCTCATAGTTTCAGCTTGATCTGGAGCTTGTGCTTAGGAGCCTGGTCAGCTGCCTCAGGGTTGGTCTCTTTCTCTTTGTCCTTAAGAGACTCCTGCGCAGGTAAAGTGACTAAGGCTAACTGCTTCTCAAAATCCTGAGAAGCTGTCCCTGGTTGAGGGGCTTCGGTCACTTCACCTGAAAGGGGCCCCTTTTGGACTTCTTTCTCTTTACCCTGGTCTAGCTGGGCAGCAGAAGGAAGGGGCTGAGAGGAGGCTTCGGCAGTTGGTTGAGGTGCGAGAGGGGCCGTCTCAGTCTGCTTAGGAATTTGCAGGGCTAAGGGGAAGATGATGCTTTCTGGCTTCCTCAGCCCTGATGAGGCTTCAACCCCAGCCTGGTTGAGAGCCTCTTCCTAAGTTTGGGCGCAGTAGGCGCGGCAGACGGCAGGGACCTCACCCCGAAGAGCGTCCTCGGTCTCAGCCAAGCCAACGTCATACCCATACTGCTCGACCTCGTCTCTCTCCTTCTCGGCCTTTAGCTTATCCTCCTCAGCTTGTATTTTTGCTTTTTCGGCCAAGGCTTTGAGCTTATTAGCCTCCTCCAGTTGCTGCCTTAGGGTTGCAATTTGTTCCTTGGCCGTAACCAATTGCCCTTTAACCTCGATGACCAGTTTCCTCTAGCTCTCAGCTTGGGTTTCAGCCCCCTTCAAGGCAGCCTCAGCACTTTTCTTCAGCTGCTCCTCAGCCTTCAGTTTCTCCTTGAGGTCCTTATTGCTGTTCTCAGCGATGGTCAATGTCTGCACAGCAGAGACCCTTCTCTTTCTCTCATTGTCTAACTGCTGTGCGACGGAGTGATATATCTCCTCCATTCTGAATATGCCTTGGACAGCCTGTAAAAAAAAAAAAAAAAAACAAACAAACAAAAAACAAACAAAAAAAAAAAAAAAAAAACAACAACAACAACAAGACAAACGCAAAAAAAATGTATAAGGATAACAATGTATATATATACAAGTAACATGGAGTAAGCGTTATGCCAAGTGAGAAGAAAAGAACAAGGATTGAAGAGTAGCAACACATACCATTCCAAGAGACCGCTTGGCTTGGAGAAAGACTTCGTTCCTCCTTAGGCCTCGCAGCTCTATCATGTCTCTGGGGAGCAGGAGGGTTTCTTCCAATGCCGAGGCTACTCGGCAGCCTACACCTCCATTGTAATCTCTGATCGGTGCATCATCGGTCAGAGGCTCACCACCAAGCATGGGAGTTGGAAGCCATGCTTAAGGTTCAGGCTGTTGAACCTCTCCCCTTTCTGGTCCTCGGCTGGGGGCCTGGCTGATTTTTAATTGCTTCAGTGGCCTAGGAACCTCCTCTTCACTGGAAGAACGAGTCCTTCCAGTCTCCACCACTTCCTTGCTCTTGGGCTCCCTTCTCCTCTTAGGGTTAGGTTGCTCAACCCTAGGAGGGAGAGATTGCTGAGGGGCACGAGGGGGGGACTTAGGAGGGGGAGGAGGAAGTTTTGGTTGAGTAGACCTTCCAGCCTCCCCCCTTCTAGGTTGGCTCTCCAATAACTCCTGGAGACTGCGTTGAGGCTTCCTCTGGATGCCCATGTCCTCGGGAGTGTCAGGTGATGGAGTGGATTGGTTAAAGACTTCGTAATCGTCTGTAGCCGAGGTGAAGTCCACAACGCCTTCTTCCTCTCGTTCAGCTTCTTCTTCCTCTACTATTTGGAAAACGGGGGAGGAAGATGGTGCCGCTTCTGCGAGGCTGGCAACAAGCAATGCCTCGGTGGGCTGGGAGTATCTGGGAAGAGGAACGCCTTCAGGAACTACGAACCCCTCGTAAGCAACGCTAATTCTGCGAAGTCGAGGATCCTTAGCTTTTATCACGCACGAAGGAGCTTGGAATGCACGTGATATAGGGTTGTAGCCGAGGATAAGATGGGCTGCTCTTAACTGACCGTCTGATGGGTTGACGTAAATTTCAGCTCGGAGAACTCTATCCAAGCTCGCTTTGTTAACTAAACGTTGGGATGGCGTAGTGGCACGGGGATCTGCAACGTCAGTAAAAATGATGAGGAAGTAATTTTAGCATCAGCCGACAACAATGAGATTGTTAAAATATAAAGAAAAAATTAATTAAATATGAGGACTAAATAAGTTGGCTCCCCACCTGGCTCGCCCTCTTTAACCGGGCATGGTAAGCCATCATGCCATTGCCCGGAGAAGATTAAGAAATCTTCTTTTAACCCCTTATTAGATTGAGGGAGACATTGAATCATCCTGACCTCTGCCTGTCTGGATTTTAAGTAGTACCCCTGATATTTTAGATGCTGGAGGTTGTAAAGCCAGTTTATATCATGGTGGGTCAGGTTTAGGTTCATTGCGTGGGGGATAACCTAAAATACCTAAGATAATTCCTGGTAAGGGTGCCCATGGGAATGGTCATTCCCCCTTCTATGAAGGCGATCATAGGAATGACAACCTCTTGTGTTTTTCTCTCATCATACCACTCACCCTGTGCCGCGTACCTAACGCCCACATGTGGAGGGATGTTATACTTAGTCCTAAAGTTCATCATTCCCTCCTCGGTGTCAACTAACTCCTTAAATCTACCCATTTTTTAAGAGGTCCTATAGGGGAAATTTTTCAATAAAAGGAATAAAAGTTGGAGATAGTTCAGGAAGACTTACAGGTGTGAGAAATGATCCTCGGACAAGATTTTGGTATTTGTAGACATACAAAGGAGCGAAAGAAAGAGAGAAAGTGTCAGGATCTAGAATAACGCAATCGTTCAAAAGTGACAAGAAACTGATTTAAAAGTCTATTTATAGCGGCACAAAAATTAAAAGCGGGAATTCGCCCGCTCAAATTCCCAGAAAGCTCAACCATCTTTGGATTATCATCCAACCGTTGAACGTAGGAGACAAAGGAGTTGCCAAAATTAAATGAGGACGCACCCTGGGCACTGAAGAGTCAGGGATGAGTCACAAGAGGATAAACACGTGTTGCTGCGATTTGACCCAACAGAACCAGATCATAAGGGAGATCCGAAGAGAGAATCAAAATCCTCCTTTTCTCCCGAGGAGCCGAAAAGCAAGATTTTGAGGGGCTATTGTGGGGGCCAATTGAGCCCTGCGTTCAAACTGCATTGGAAGAGGCCAGGCCCAACATCTAGCCCCATATGTACAAACGGCGTAAGAAAGGGCCAAGCCCAATATCAGGTCTGAGGGTAAGCGAATATCCAAGGACAACCAACAAAAGAAGGGATAAAATTACCCTCCGAGGAGAGGTGGAGCGTACTTGTGAGGAATTGGGCATGTCCGAGGATGATGGTCACCTCGGAACTTCTGTCCGAGGTATCTGGTGAACTTATTAATCACTCAAAGCAACGCCTGGGACAAACCTTACAGCAAAGTGAAGGGAAAAATATCAAATAAAGGATAATAGTAATAAATAACAAATATCTAAAGGTGCTTTCACCTCCGCATTAAATGCCACCCAGCTAACCTTCTGGCCGCATTAATGTGGAGGTGATACCTGAACAGTGGGTGGGCAGCCTTCCAGCTAAAGATGGAAGATTCAAGAAAGGGCAAGAGAGATGGTGAAAAAGAACTTTCGACGCCAAGTCCACACGTGGATAATGAAAAAGGTAAAAAAAGCCATAGTATATAAGACGAAGGAAGGAGAAAGGAAGGGGGACTGAAAACTATTCTAAAATCATAGCACTGGGACATGTTCGAGGAGACTCTTTGCATAAACTACGCTTGTATCTCTAGCCTCTTTACGCTAAAACCCAATATCTTGGCCCAAGATTCAGACTAGCTCTCTTTCTTGCACTCTATAAATTTATTGTTTGGGCTACGTGGGCCTGGATCCATTCTTGTTCTGGATTCAAGTCAAATCTGGTCCTTATAATATGTATGTATGTATGTATATAGAAAACAACTTCACATTATAATCGTAGGTTGAATGTCTATAGTAGTCCATTTTCTTTTTATAAATACTTTTAAAGAGTAATGCTACCTAACAATTTTTTTTTTTTTTTTTTTTTTATAACAATTGAGTTAGAAAAATTTTACTAGCTCGTAGGCACACAACTAACATAACTTATGTTATTTTAATAATCAGTAACAACTTGTAACCTTTATGGTTTTAAAATTGTTAGTAATTTTTTTTTTTGGTGTCTCAAAATTTATTGTATTGGCAAATGCATTAACCACAAAACCCAATTAGCTAACCTTGGTCAGTCCGGTCTCAAAAGGTTATTTTCCTTTATATATTATGTGTCAATATTAATTCGTAAAACACCTATAAAAGTATGTAGAAGAATTACATTTGTTTGATCATAAAAAAAAATTGCGTTTGTTTTTCCATGGATCTAGGAGAATTACTTAGTCAGATGGCTTAGGGGGTGTTTGGTATTGTTGTTTAAATAACAGTTTCAGTGTTTAAACAACATTACAAGAATTTCCACAAAATAACAACAACATTATCAGAAATTCTTTACCAAACGAGCCTTTACTCTAATACAATAATGTTATAACTCTAGAAATACAAATTCTTTTTTTCCAGCTATTGAGATAACATGATATATAAGTGGTGCTAATAAATTTTGCGTTGCTAGTTGGCTCATGTGAAAATAACGTTATTCTAATTATAACTCAATGTGTTTACCATTGTAAACAAATTTGTATATTTAGCATTACTCATAAAAGTTGGATTCAATTAACTGATATCTTTAAAGCATTTGTTAATAATCTATTTTAGTAATACCACTTTCATAAGAAATATTAAATATGGTCAAAACAGTTGCTTTTTCATTTTTCCATAAAAATATTTTTAAAAATACTTCTTAAAATATTTCAAAAACAAAGTCATGTCTCTGTAATGAATGCTATAGACATGGTCTAATTAATTCCACCAATTATTTAGTTTTAGATGATGATAATTAAAATTTAAAGTAATAGTATTTTCAAGTTGCTCAGGGATCTCACCGCTAAGTTCACTTAATTTCCCCCCCAGGCCCCAGAGATAGTGGAATTTAGCTTGAGAAAGCATTGTGAGATAGGTTGAGAATATACAAAGATTTGAGTACCTCTATTTCATTTGGTATTGGCCCATCAAGATTGTTGCATAAAGGGTCAATTGAAGTGAAAAGAGTCAGGATCTTCACCAACTTGATCTCCAGACCTTTGATGGTAACTATTATTACATCTTGATAATATAGCTCATTGCCTTGTTCAACATCAGATTCGAGGTACTTTGATTGGGCCTCATTATCAACCATTAATGACTTTGAGTTAGCCAAGGCTTTTATTGACAGTTTACCACTAAAATTGTTTGAAGCTAGGCCTTGAATTATTGGCCTAGTAGCATTAGGCATTCCACAACCAACTGACCCATAAAATTTGTTTGATCATAAGACAAGAATCTGCAAACTAGATATGTCCTTAACATTGGAAGACATCTTCTATTTGTTTGTTTCTAATGTCCAATTACTCCAAAATTGTGCATTTGGCAAAAGACTTTGGTACCACTCCTTCTAGCAGTAGTTTCTTTTTTCTTTTCTTTTTTGAGATTTAGAGTTCGTAAACCACAATTGCTTGGAAATATATCAGATATTTTTCCAGTGAGGTTGTTTCTCCTTAGATCTAGAACCTTTAGTGTTTCACTCATTGCAATAAAAGCATTGGGGAATGGTGCCATTTATGAAATTATTAGACTAGTCTAGAACTTGAAAGAGATGTAGCATTGCATATTGATTCATGGATTTGCCCATGGAATTTATTGCTTGAAAGAGATAAGAAAGGATGAGCAAAGTTGGTCCATGACAAGTCCAGAGCTCGTATAACAGAGCTAAAATTATTCCATGACAAGTCATACCAACAATAAATAATAAAAAAATGGAAGGGGAGATCGGAGTTGCCCCTGGAGTTGGTTGGAGCTAAGGTCTAGGATATATAATGAGCGAAGACTGAGTAAAGGTCCTTCATGTTAGTTATATCATATCTGAGAGATTTAACTTAAAAAGACCAAGTTCCCAAATCCAATTGGATATCTCTCAATGTATCTGGTTATCTAAAAGGTCTAGAATGGATAAATTAGCTTGATTTCTCAAGAAATCAGGAAATGTTTTCTACTAGCTAGAAGCCAATTTCAATGTCTCAATTTGGGGAAACTAGGATAATGACGAATTAGTTGCACTATATTCAATCAAAAAGTTGTAGTAGGAAAGCTCAAGATCAATAAGATATCTTAATTGCTGAATAAAATTAAGCTGAAAGGTGCCATTAAAATTGTTTGAAGAAAGTGACAGGACCTGAAGATCTCGGAGTTCAAAGATGGGTATTGGCCCTTCCAAGTAGTTGCTACTCAAATCAAGGGTGTCGAGTAGGAAAGAAGACACGTTGGAAAATTCATGGAGTTAGACTAGAAAATTGGTTGTTGCAAAGATACAAGGTTTGCAGTGATGGAAGGTAAAAAAGGGGCATTGGAATACTCCCTTCGATTGAATTGTGACACAAATTCAGGTCCACAAGACCCTGAATCTTATTCTAGTGACTGGAAATAATCTGACCTGTCAAATGGTTGTGAGAAAGATCTATCGTGGTTAGACTCTATGCCTAGCTGAATGATAAAGAGAGGCATTGGAAAGTAATATCAAGATTGCTAATGTTCATGTTTAGTGTCTCTATTATCGAATACAGTGACCATATATGAAACATACAAGCATTATAATTCCATTCTACAAAAGAACCTCTCTACATATTACATTTCTATGAAAAGAGGGACAAATAAACTTTGTATTCTTTAGGCCACTGTGTATACCATATAGGATAGCAGAAAAACTTCATCAAGTATTTCTGATTTCACCTCAAAGCTGTGCACCATATAGTTAATTAATGCAGGTCAGCTAGATGCTCCTGTATTCTGTTGGATTCACCGCATCTTCAACAAAGCTGCCAATGCCTAAACTAAATGGGGTCTTAGCGTAACTCTAGTTACCTATTCTCTTTTGGCAATCTGCCAAATGTGAGCTCTGCTCTCAGAAGGGTTTGTTAGCTGTTTTTGGTGCTGCTGTTAGCCCTTTTCTTCCAGAGCAAGAAGTAAAAAAAGACAATTATTGAGTTGACAAAATTAACTGAACCACCCTTACAGGACAACGTGCAATGAACTTATGATTGTCTGATTGCCAAGTGTAAGGCTAATTCACCTTTTAATCTTTTATACATCCTTGTATAACAATTGATACTTCGGTATTCGCTCTGGTGGCAGAGGGCAATTCACTATCAGCTTGCCTTTCATGGCCCCTCTATATATTGCCTACAAGAATGTTAAGGCAGGAAAAAACATTATGCATCCTTGAACCATACAAACATCTAGAAGCATCAGTCATTTACAAGATGAATGTTATTTACATATTATCCTTTATACAAGCAAGGAGTGTATTACACAAGAAATAATTATGACAAATTGTTCTTAAAAAATAAAAAGTGTTGTAAAGAACAATAGAGTTGCAATGTTTCCTAAAGGTGACCCAGATTTGCCATTGACCGAAGAGTAACTTTTCTGGTCGTACCAAAGTTAGTTACCATTACATTTTGTTTGTCCATTAGTTTGGGAGTGTTCTACTTTCTTAGCTTATGCCACAAAGTTTTAAATAAAGATGTGAACAAAGAAATGCTACCACTAAATCTGCAATGTTACCCAAAGATATACCAGACTTTCCACACAACCATTCAGCAATGCACTTCTTGTCACATTACACATTTTTCTATTGAGAGAGTTATGTTGTAGGCCAGATGCCAATGCCACAACAAATATTAAGTGCTAGGGCTGACGCTTGCCTCATCAATTTAGTCAATGAAGTTTTCCCATATTAATCTAGCACCTAAAGCACCTCCAACTTTTTATTTTCAAGTATCCAATATCTACAGCTGAAAAGAATGTTTTCCCCTTGCCTAATCATTTTAAGCAACAAAAGTCTTTCCCACATTGATTAAAATAAACTTTGCTGCAAAATCATGATTCAGAACAGATGACTTAGTCTTGCAATTAACTCTACAAAGGATTGGTGAAAGAAAAGGTCTTCTGGATATTGATGTCACTGCAAGGCAAGGTAATTCTCAACAAAACCTATGAAGAATTACATTTATGCATGTGCTAATGGAGATTGGAAGCAGCTTAAAATTGTTTCAGTAACAAGGCAGACTAGTTTCACACAAGCATAAAAAAGAAAATGATTTTTCACTCCAATGGAAAGACTGGCAATTTATATAACTGACAGCCTTAAAATCATTCAGTTTCTGAGGAGCTACATATACCTCTACGACATCAATAAAATCCTGCTTCTTGTGAAATGCGCCAACCCATTTAGTGTGATCTGCAGTCCTGCCAACCAAAGAAAATTCACACAAGAATCTGAGATTCTAAATCCCTAAATTCTTAGCTGCATGACATCATTTTCAGAATACAAGCCATTTAGCTTATAATTTTAGTTCAGAAACATATTCTCATTCTTTAAGGGTGTGATCAAATATTTGCAATGTATGGTAAAATTCATGACATTATAATACCTACACAGATTCACCCATTGCATACAAAAATACAATGTGATGGAGACTATTGTAAGAAAAAAAATTCCATATCAGATCAAAAGAAATTACTGCAAACTAATTTAGGGAAGGAAATTGTAACATGTTTGTGAAATTCCAATGAAAAGGAGATCTTGATGCAAACTTTGTTTGAAATTCAAGTGCAAGAGATCTAGTTAATTGTTCCACTCATCTTCCAGAAGTCCAATCACCATGTTTCACAGGAAACTTACCAAGTCTAAGCAAACAAAAAAAAAAATAACAGGACTAAAATGAAATATGAAAAAACATTTTCCCTTTTATTTTACTTTATAAAAGCACTGCTCTTAATTATTTTTTAAAAAAAGAAAAAGAAAAAGAAAAAGAAAAAAGAAGAGAAAACGAATCACACACATTAATTACAAGAGCCCACAGTTTATAGTTCAATATATATGATAAGAATACTACTAGTCAGCAATATTAGAAAGGGGTTTTTAGACATCCAACTCAGTTGCTGGAATAATTTTTTATAACAAACAACGAACAAAAAAACAGTCATCATATATATAATTTCTCAAAATAAATGCAGAATTACATTCCTGGAAGATAATCCATGTACTCAAATAGTTATATAAAATCACAATATCCAATGTAGAGTTTTCTTAAAAATAAATAAATAAATAATAACAACAATAAAAAAAAAAAGAAGAGGGGGGAAGATAATCCATGTATCCAAAATCCATTTTCATGTGATGAGCATTGAAAAAGAAAACTATTGAAGTTATGAAAGTAATGTCAAAATACTTGACGTAAACTTGAATTTCATTGGAATCAATATCTACAAGTGCTACACTTGCAAATTTGGATACCTCCCAAGCAGATTTAGAAAGCTGCATTGAGAAGAACAAATAGAGTTCATTCACTTCATAATATTTAGAATAAATAAAAACTCAAAGAGAGAGAGAGAGAGAGAGAGAGAGAGAGAGAGAGAAGTGGCATACAACGTCGTTAAGTTGAAGGCAGACAGGATCAGAAGCATGGCCAAAGCGGAGGACAAGAACTTGTCAATGGTGTCTCTGATGATTGTGTCCACCTCTTGTTTCTTTGTCAGCATTGTCAATAGGTAACTACTCATTCTCTCCACTTCAAGATTTTGGGGCTTGTCTGTTATATTGTCATTTTTTTTCAGGCCAAAGATTAATTAAAAAAAAAAATATTGTAGTATCATATTCCACTATGTAGAAGAAAAACTTATAAATAAACAATAAATATTTCTAAAAAACGAGAAATGTGAATTTGCTGTGGAATGGTTATGGATATTGCTGGGTTTTGATGTGTTTACCTGTATAGATAATGTTGGGGTTGGTGATTTTACTTTCAATGATTTTGTTAAATTTACAACGGGTTTTGAATTTTGTGGAAATGGAAAAAAGGTAGGTAATTTAATTCTTGATTAAATGGAAAAATACCCACTATGGAAGAAGACATAGTGGGTATATAATTCTTGATTAAGTTGCATAATACTCTATCATCTAAATCTAAAAAACAAAATTAATGTCCTTGTATTGAAAACTATAGACATGGTACAAATTCTACCTATTATAATTTTAGACAAACGAAAAGGAATAGAAAATTTTTAAATATATAGAATTGCTGATTAAAATCTCAAGCTAGTTGTATATGAAAACAGCTTATTTTAATATAATCTTAAAATAAAGTTCATTGCGAATATGAAATAGTACAAACATCTTACCTAACAAAGTTCATGCCCAATTGCTTGGATACATTTTTATTTTGCTCTTATAATGAAAGCGAAAAGGAAAAGAAATAGCACAAACATCTTACCATACCTAATGCCTCTGCCCAGCATTCCTTTGTGCTTGGATTCCACGGTATTGTTTTCCTCCCAGGCACAGCTGTGGGAAGATTCTGAATAAAATGTCATCAACGTGTTTGTAATACCAAATCCTCCACCTCTTACAAAACACAATCGGCCAAATGACCATCCCAAAGCCAAAAAATTCCACATCAGCTCAAAAGAAATTACTGCAAACTAATTTAGGGAAGAAAATTGTAACACGTTTGTGAAATTCTAACAAAAAGGAGATCTTGATGCAAACTTTGTTTGAAATTCAAGTGCAAGAGATCTAGTTAATTGTTCCACTCATCTTCCAGAAGCCCAATCACCTTGTTTCACAGAAAACTTACAAGTCTAAGCAAACAAAAAGAAAAATAACAGGACTAAAATGAAATATGAAAAAACATTTTCCCTTTAATTTTAATTTACTTCATTGTACGTGTATTGAAATTAGTCTAGTACAGGGAAGGTACTTCATAAAAGCACTGCTCTAAATTATTTAAAAAAAAAAGAAAAAGAAAAAGAAAAAGAAAAAAGAAGAGAAAACGAATCACACACATTAATTACAAGAACTTACAGTTTATAGTTCAAAATATATGATAAAAATACTACTAGTCAGCAATATTAGAAAGGGTTTTTTAGACATCCAACTCAGTCATTGGAATAATTTTTTATAACAAACAATGAACTAAAAAACAGTCATCATATGTATAATTTCTCAAAATAAAGCTGCATTGAGAAAAACAAATAGAGTTCATTCGCTTCGTAATATCTAGAATAAATAAAAACTCAAAGAGAGAGAGAGAGAGAGAGAGAGAGAGAGAGAGAGAGAGAGAGAGAGAGAGAAGTGGCATACAACGTCGTCAAGTTGAAGGCAGACAGGATCAGAAGCAAGGCCAAAGCGGAGGACAAGGACCTTGTCAATGGTGTCTCTGATGATTGTGTCCACCTCTTGTTTCTTTGTCAGCACCGTCAATAGGTAACTACTCATTCTCTCCACTTCAAGATTTTGGGGCTCGTCTGTTATATTGTCATTTCTTTTCAGGCCAAAGATTACTTATAAAAAAGAAATTTATAGTATCATATTCCACTATGTAGAAGAAAAACTTATAAATAAACAATAAATATTTTTCCCCCCCACGCCCCATTCCAAGGATGCAAAGTGCAGAAGATAATGGCATCTCAAGAAATATAGAGATGTTGTATATAATTACAAATTAAAAATAAATTGAGATTCCTAACCAAGTTCTCATAGTCTAATATTTTACCTAAATATCAATTAAAACCATTGAACATATCCAAATTCTTCCCATAAAAAGTAAACACTTGGTATTTTTTTCTCATAAAAAATAACAACAATAATATAAGCATTAATTAATATGATCCATTAGATATACAATAAATTGAAATTCAAAATTTTACCCGAATTATAGTTCATCGCATGTGATCAAATGGCATTGAAAAACCAAAAGAAAAATAGTCAAAAGAAATACAATGTGTAAATTACCAAAGTAAAATTGGAAAAAGCTTGTTGAACCATATTTATATTAATGAAATGACATGTCAGAAAGCAAATTTAAAGATAATAATATTATTGATGATCAAAGCATAATACAGAGCAAAGAGCCTAAGAAGACTCAAGACACCAGCAGAAAGAGAGTACACTAAAGTCTGCAAAGAGGCATGAAAACCCATTAAAAATCAGCTAACACCAACTCAAGCTAAAGACAGCACTAGAGAATAGACAGACCAGCAGAGCTATAGAGAAGAGCCAAATTAGTAATATTTATCTTTATAAGTAAAAGTCCACTGGGACTTTATTCGTATCATCATGAATGACTTGCATAAAAAAAAAAATGAAGACATGGATTTTGTATGTTTGGTACTTTGGCATCAAATTAAAATGAAAAGTTTAGGAATTTCATACCGTATGTGGAGAGATTCCCTCGGAAATCTGTCAACAGAGAGAGAAGAAAGCTCCAGGTCTCGCTGGAGCTGCCTTTGCGTTGTGGTGAAGAGAGAGTTTCACTGATAGAGAAAGCAAATTCGGGAGGAAGGAAGAAAGAGAGAGAGAGAGGATGCAGAGCTCGGCCCGAGAGAGAGAGAGGATGAGAAGAGAGTAAAAAAATAACTCGCCTCTGTAGCTAAAAATTTATAAATATAGCAATATAGCGAGTTAAAAATTACTACAAAATTAGTAGTATTAAGTATTATATTTATACTCAAAACTCCATATAAAAATGATGCTATTATTTTTCTTACCGGTTACTCAAAAATTGTTTTAATGTTATTTCCTCTAAACTCATAGCAATTTTCTACTCAAAAAAAAAAAAAAAAAAAAAACTCAGCAATTTGCAAAAAAAGAAAAAAAAATCATAGCAATTTTAGAAAAAAAAGATTATAAAAAATTCTATGTTCTTAACCATTAGCATTACTCCATTTAAGGGGTCACATCTTAAATCCTATATCATATGATAAGAAATTCTTATCATATAGAATTGGTTTTAGAAGTGGTGATATAGGATTTAAGATAGAAAAATGTTATATCCACAATATTTTCACAATAAATTGTAAGTGGCAGGTTATTATGGGTTGTTATTGGTAGGACAAAAATGTAATTTCAATGGTAAATTTAAATTATAACCAATAATAACTACCCACTGTGATTTGTTGTAAAAATATTATGGATATAGTAGCACTTCTCTTTAGGATATGATAAGAATTTCATATCATACTACATCACAGCTTCTAAAACCAATTCTTAATTAAGAATTGGTTTTAGAATCTTATAAAAAAGAAAAAGAAAAAAAAAAAACTGGTTTTAGAAATCGTGGTGTGGCAAAGTGGAATGGCCATGCCGCCACCATGTATATACAACTGAAATTAATACACTAAACCAAGTTAGAGAAGTTGCAGTTGTGATTTGGAGAAAAAATTACAAAGAGTTGTTTTGCCAAAAATAAAATAAAGGAATGGCAAAGAGTGTATATCACTAGCTGTCAATAATCTACCTGGGCTTGATGGGAGCTCCAGTCCAAGTATAACCATGAATTTTTGAGAGCAAGTCTTTTTTCTCATCTTTCATGAGTTCCACAATCATGGTGAGAAGTTTTGCTCCCAAAATTCTATGGCACACTGAAATTTTTTTGGTTCTATATCATATTCATATCTATATGCATCTCAATAGAGGAAAAGATTTAAGGACAATAACTTCTTGATGTTGCAAAAGCCTAAAGAAAGCACACTCGATGCTCTCTTGATGAAACAGAAACTAAACTGTTAGTTCCTGGTAGTGAACCTCGAATCCACGAGGGGTTTCCCAAATCCACAAGAAGAATAAAACTGGAATCCACCAGAAGAAAATTTGACAAAACGTCTTTGTTTATTGATAATAATCTTGAAAAACGTTTACAGACTTAAGGGTCTATTTAAGGGCTTCTTAAAACTTGACAGACAAGAAAATATAATTTAAAATAACTCCTAATTGATACCTAACCATAACAGGAATCAAATTTGACCTAAAAAACAATAAATGCACCTAAAAACAAGGAAATAAATTACCTAAACCTAAAATAATGAAAATTACATAAAAATACCAAATATAAAAGATTATAGAAATTAATTAGATCTTGCGTTGTGACTTTCTACGCCCCTGTTGCTCCAGGAGGGCATGTGTTGTCTGTTCTACATCAGTCACCCCCACTTGAAAAGAACTCGACCCCAAGTTCCCATTATCTGGTTCATCAGGAGGATGATAATCATACAAGTCAGCAACATTGAAGGTAGAAGAAATGTTCATGTTTAGAGGAAGAGCAACCACATAAGCATTGTTGTTGATCTTCTTAGTAATTTGAAACGGCCCATACTTCTTGTCCTTCAATTTGTTGTAGGTACCAATAGAAAATCTCTCATTTCTAAGATAGACTAGCATTAAATCCCCAACATTGAAGATCTTCTCACGTCTCTTCTTATCAGCAGCTTCCTTGTACTTGGCATTTGTAGTTTCAAGTTTCTGCCTCACCTCCTCTTGCATGGCCTGAATATGTTCAGCCATATTCTTTGCTGCTTGACTCACTCCTGGAAGCTCAAGCAAAGGTACCAAGTCCAAAACGTGTTTTGGGGGCACACAGTAGACGATGGCAAATGAAGACTTACCAGTGCTTTTACTGACTGAGCTATTGTAGGCAAACTCTGCTTGGGACAATGCAAGATCCCACTGCTTGGGCTTCTTGCTTGAGATACACCAAATCAGATTTCCCAAAGTGCGATTAACCACTTCTGTCTGGCCATCAGTCTAAGGATGACTAGTGCTGCTGTAATTCAAGGAAATGTCAAAATGCTTCCACAAAATCCGCCAGAAGTGACTAATGAACTTGGTATCCCGATCAGAGGTGATGAACTTTGGCACTCCATACAAACGCACAACTTCCTTAAAGAATAGATTGGCCACTCAAGTAGCATCTAAAGTCTTCTTGCGTGCTATGAAATGAGACATTTTTGAGTACCTATCAACCACAACAAAAACAGAATCCATACCTCGCTGAGTTCGAGGAAGACCCAGTATAAAGTCCATAGACAGATCCTTCCATGGTGCTTGTGGAACTGGCAAAGGCATGTATAAACCAGTATTCTGAGATTGACCCTTAACAGTTTGACAAATTGGACACTTCCTCACATGATTGCCAACATCCCTCTTGAGTTATGGTCAATAATACCTCTCCTCCACTAGTGCTATAGTCTTATCTCTGCCTATATGTCCACCTAAACCTCCACCATGCAGCTCCCTAATAATTTGCTCCCTCAACGAACTTTTAGGGATGCATAATTGGTTACCCTGAAAGAGGAAACCATCCTGGATGTACATACTATTAACAGCAGTATGAGTTTGTTGACACTTACCCCAAATATCACCAAAATCCTCATCATTCTCGTATAGTTCCTTGAGGCAATCAAACCCTACAACTTCAGTACGTAGGGTGGTCAACAAAGATGCTCGCCTGCTGAATGCGTCAGCCACCTTATTAGTGACACCAGACTTGTGCTTCAATGTGAAATGGAAGTGCTGTATATAAGCTACCACCAAACATGCATCCTGTTAATGCTAACTTGACTGTTGATGTGCTTCAAGGCCTGATGATCCGTATATAATACAAACTTCCTCTGAATCAGGTAGTGCTCCCAATGCTTAAGAGTCCGTACTACAGAAAAGAACTCTAACTCATAGGCCGACCATTTACTTCGAGCTTCATAAACTTTCTCACTGAAGAATGCTACTGGTCTGTTGTCTTGTGAAAGGACAGCGCCTATCCCAACCACAGATGCATCACACTCCACCTAAAACACCTTCTCGAAGTTGGGCAATGCCAAAACGGGGGTTATGCTTAACTTTTCCTTTATCAAGGCAAATCTTTGTTCTGCCTCCTTTCCCCATGAGAACCTCCCCTTCTTCAGACACTCAGTGATAAGGGCTACTATGCTACTGAAATCTCTAACAAACCTTCGATAAAAGGTTGCTAGCCCATGGAAGCTTCGCACATCACTCACTGTCTTTGGGGTTGGCCATTCTCTGATTGCACGGACCTTGTCCTCATCAACATGAATCCCATCCGCACTGACCACATACCCTAGGAACAGCAACTTATCAGTCAAGAAGCTGTACTTCTTCAAGTTGATATACAACTCATTGGCTTGCAACACCGCTAATACTTCTCGCACATGATTATAGTGGGCTGCTTTTGTCTTACTGTAAAACAAGATATCATCAAAATAAACTACCACAAACTTTCCAATAAATGGTTTCAATACTTGATTCATAAGTCTCATAAAAGTGCTGGGAGCATTGGACAATCCGAAAGGTATTACCATCCACTCATACAACCCCTCCTTTGTCTTAAAAGCTGTCTTCCACTCATCTCCAAGTTGGATCCGAATCTGGTGATATCCACTCTTGAGATCCAGCTTGGTGTAGCACTTGGACCCACTTAGCATATCAAACATGTCATCTAGTCGGGGAATAGGAAATCGATACCTGACTGTGATTTTGTTGATGGCTTGGCTATCCACACACATACGCCAGCTCCCATCCTTCTTTGGTGTTAACAATGCCGATACTGCACATGGACTCATACTCTGCCTAATCTGCCCCTTGCTCAGAAGCTCATCCACCTGCCCTTGTACACTTGGACCCACTTAGCATATCAAACATGTCATCTAGTCGGGGAATAAGAAATCGATACCTGACTGTGATTTTGTTGATGGCTTGGCTATCCACACACATACGCCAGCTCCCATCCTTCTTTGGTGTTAACAATGCCGGTACTGCACATGAACTCATACTCTCCCTACTCTGCCCCTTGCTCAGAAGCTCATCCACCTACCCTTGTAGAATCTGACCCTCTTAAGGATTCATCCTGTAATGTGGCAAATTTGGTAGACTAGCTCCAAGAGCTAAATCAATGCAATGTTGGATGTTGCGCATTGGTGGTAAACCTGCAGGTAGCTCTTTTGGAAAAAGCACTTCAAACTCCTTGATCAATGGTTGAATTGAATCAGGTATTTTAGCAACCTTCTTCGGCTCGCCATCCGTCACCACTACCACATATACCTGTTTCAACTCCTTACACTCCCTGTCAAACTCATCTTCATTGTTCACTATGAGGAGTGTTGGCTTCCCTCCACTTTAGAAGCTTTGGGTATACTGCCTTCCTTAATAGGACCAAGGACAATTTTTCTGCCATTCTTAAAAAACACATACACATTATCCTTACACCTATGAGTAGCATCTACATCATACTGCCAAGGTCTACCCAGTATTAAATGACATGCATCCATTTCAACAACATCACAAACTACTTCATCTACATAACATTTATCCATAGAAAAAGTAACATTGCATTGTTGAGTAACAAGAGTTTCCGTACCTTTCTTAATCCAACCTATCTTGTACGGAGAGGGATGCTTTTCTGTTTTCAGTCCCAACTTGGTAACCAAACTCTTTGACGTAATGTTCTCTACATTGCCACTGTCAATGATCAAATCACAGACCCTCTTACTGATGGTGCATCGTGCCTGGAAGATCTTATTCTGCTGATCACCATATTTCACCCTTGATGTGAGCAACAACCTCTGAATCACCAAAGACTGCCCTAATGACACTCCTTCCTCGTCCTCTTGGACCTCATTGGGATCATAGGTATACGGATCAACATCATTATACACCTCTTCACCCTCCTGTTCACCGTCTACCTTGCCCTCTTCTGCCACCACCAGATTCACTGCGGCTCGCTTAGGGAAAGTACTAGATCGATGTCCTGGTTCTCCACACCTGTAACATTTATTCCCAATTGGCCTAGCATAGGGATTGGCATTCGCTATCGGCTGGGCTGCAGAACCTGTTACTGCCACTGTGGATTGGTTGACACCACTATTCCCCCTAGCCACGAGTTGCGATCGTGGGGTAAACATGGGCTATTTACCTTTGTTGGCAGTGGAACTAGAGGGCTCTGAATTGCGGTTGGAAAACTTCGAACCTGCCCTGAGATGCTGATATTCTATTTTCTTGGATAGGGTTACAGCCTTATTTAAAGTATATAGGGTTTGTAAGGATACCTGATCTCGGATGGAAACCCGTAACCCGTGTACAAATCTGGATATCCATTGATCTTCAGTTTCCTTCAAATCATTGCGATTCGCCAACTTGTCAAACTCCATGTACTCATTAACTGTCCAAGTACCCTGCTTGCAATCCTGGTACTGTCTGAACAACTCCTGCTGGTAATCTGGTGGTAAGAACCGATCTGCCATTAATCTTTTAATTCTCCTCCATGATCGTATTGGTAGCTTTCGTTCACAGGTACGGTTTAATTGAACATGATCCCACCAGGCAGATGCTCCTCCCTTCAATTTGTAGGCCACCAAACACACCTGTTTGTCGTCTGCTGTACCCATATAATCAAAAAACTTTTCCACGTCACTGACCCAATCCAGATACTCTTCAATGGAGACATTACCATTGAAGGATGGTAACTCTACCTTCATCCGATAGTCCTTCTGCTCCTGATAATCTTGGCCATTATCCCTCGCGAGACCACGATGATTTCCAAGGACTCTCTCTGCATATTCCTCATCTTCACTGTCTTCCTCATTGTAGTCTTGCTGCCTGTTCCGGTTTGGACCACGATGGGGAGGGCCACACGCTTGGTTATCATGTCGCTCTTCGTCATTGCGATTAGGGTTTCGATTAAGCAAGGTGGCAAGCGCTGCTTGAATCTGGTCCAAAGTTTGCTGGGTTGAATCACAAAAATCAAGGAACTCAGCCCTAGTGAGGACTGAGTTTTTGATGTCGTCACCGCCGTCATTGTTGTGGTGGTCACCGTCTCATCGGTTAGCCATCAGACCAGGGTAAGTCAAGGCTTTGATACCAACTGATGTCACGGAAGCCTAAAGAAAGCACACTCGATGCTCTCTTGATGGAACAGAAACTAAACTGTTAGTTCCTGGTAGTGAACCTCGAATCCATGAGGGGTTTCCCTGAATCCATAAGGAGAATAAAACTGGAATCCACCAGAAGAAAATTTGACAAAACATCCGTGTTTATTGATAATAATCTCTGAAAAACGTTTACAGACTTAGGGGCCTATTTAAGGGCTCCTTAAAACTTGACAGACAAGAAAATATAATCTAAAATAACTCCTAATTGATACCTAACCATAACAAGAATCAAATTTGACCTAAAAAACAATAAATGCACCTAAAAACAAGGAAATAAATTACCTAAACGTAAAATAACGAAAATTACATAAAAATACCATATATAAAAGATTACAGAAATTAATTAGATCTTGCGTTGTGACTTTTTGCGCCCTTGTTGCTCTAGGAAGGCATGTGCTGTCTGTTTTACATCACTTCTCTAGTTAAATTTACCAGTTCAATTTCCATGCAAGTTTTACTTTGCATAATTCTTCTTTAAATTCACTATTTTAATTCACGAGTAAATGATTAGATTTTAAGCAACAACATCTTTGAAGCTTAGACAAATAGATAATCAACATCTCCCAAAGCAAAAGTATCAATTGGTGCCATTTGATGAGTTGAAACATCTTGCTGACAAAAAGGTTTCAAAATGTTTAAGATGAGTTTTTTTTTTTTTTTTTAATCATTTAAAAAAAATTATAATCTATATTTGGTTTTTGATTTATTCATTAATTTATAAAACTTGATAGTTACAACGGGGAGAGGCAATTTAAATCCTAAATGTCTTTGTTGAAAATATCAAAAAAAGCTTGTCGAGCTGTAAGATTCTTGGCTTTTTTGATAAAAGGTTGATCTTACATGATATGCATTTATCATTAACATAAATTAGCTTTTTCTCTTTTACATGTGATTTTATATTTACAATAAGTTTTATTTATTTATTTAATATTTAAAATATTTATTTAACTTATATATAATTCTTGATTAAGTTGCATAATACTCTACCATGAATTATAATACTCAAGCTAGTTGTTATTGAAAACATCTTACCTCACAAAGCTCACGCCCAATTACTTGGATACATTTTTTTTTGCTCTTATAATGAAAGCGAAAAGGAAAAGAAATAGTCCAAACATCTTACCATACCTAATGTATCTGCCCCACGTTCCTTTGTGCTCGGATTCCACAGTATTGTTTTCCTCCAAGGTACAGCTGTGGGAAGATCCTGAATAAAATGTCATCAACGTGTTTGTAATACCGAATCCTCCACCTCTGACAAAACACTAGAGGTCAAATGATCATACCAAAGTCGAAAACAAATCCTAGCTCTACACTTAGGTAATTCCAGTCAATTAAAGGTCGAGAATTACTATCTTCAAGTGTTGGAGGTGGCAAACTTGGCTTTGCAAATGTGCATGTTGTCTTCAAAGGGGACCCACATAATCCTTTGTTCCCTTTAAAGGAAGTTTCCAAAAATGTTGCAAATTGCTTGATGTATGGAATTGGCCCAACCAATTGATTAAACGAGAGGTTTAATACTAAAAGGAAAGTAAGATTATTTGCAAGTTGCATACGGATCTCACCGCTAAGCTTGTTGCTTGATAAGTCTAGTGACTCAAGTTGACTTAATTTTCCCAGAGATGGTGGGATTCGTCCTGTGAAAGCATTGTGCGACAAGTTGAGAATATGCAAGGATTTGGGTACTCCTATATCTTCTGGTATTGGCCCTTCAAGATTATCTTCTGGTATTGGCCCTTCAAGATTGTTGCATGAAAGGTCAATTGAAGTGAAAATAGTAAGAATCTTCTCCAACTCAATCACTTGACCTTTAATGGTAATTGTTATTACATCTTGATAATAATCCTTAACGATATAGGAATCTTCAGAATGGAGGTAGAAGTGATTGATATAGGATTCTTCAAAATGGAGGTAATTGAGCTCTGACTAAGCCTCATTATCAACCATCATTGCCTTTGACTTTGAGTTAGCCAAGGCTTTTATTGATAGCGTACCACTAAAGTTGTTAGAGGATAGGTCTACAATTTCAAGCATCGACCAAGTAACATTTGGCCCTCCACAACCAGCGGATCCATAAAAATTGTTCGATTGCAAGACTAGGATGCGCAAATTAGATATGCCCTTTAAGTAACAAGGGAAGACATCATGTATCCGGTTGTTCCCAATGTCCAATACCTCCAAATTCGTGCAATTAGTAAGAGACCTTGGTACCACTCCTTCTAGTAGGTTTTTATTGACATTCAGAGTTTGTAAACTACAATCGCTTGGAAATGTATCAGATATTTTGCCAGTGAAGTTGTTTCTCCTTAGATTCAGAACCCTTAAACTTTTACTCATTGAAGAGAAGCAATGGGGAATTGTTCCATTTATAGAGTTATTAGACAGATCTAGAACTCCAAGAGATGTAGCATTGCATATTGATTCAAGATTTGCCCATGCATGGAATTTATTGCTTGAAAGAGATAAGAAAGTACTAGTAGGATTGTCATTCCATGACAAGTCCAGCGCTGGTATAACAGAGTTGAAATTATTCCTTGACGAGTCCAAATAATAAAAAATTGGTAGGGGAGTTGGGAGTTGCCCCTGGAGTTGGTTGGAGTGAAGGTCTAGCACAGATTTTGAAGAAAAATTGAGTAAAGGTCCCTCAATATAGTTATATGAGAGATTTACATAACTAAGTGTAGGAAGTTTCCAAATCCAGTTGGGTATCTCTCCATGTATTTGGTTATTTGAAAGGCCCAGCTTATATTAATTGGCTTGGCTTCTCAATAATTCAGGAAATGTTTTCAAGTTGTTAGAAGCCAAATGCAATATCTCAATTTGGGAAAATGAGGATTGAGGAATTAGTTCCATTATATTCAATCAACAAGTTGTTATTGGAAAGATCCAGATAGGCAAGATTTCTCAACAGCTGAATCACATTAAACTGTAAAGAGCCATTAAAGTTGTTTGAAGAAAGTGTTAGGTTCTGAAGACCTTGGAGTTCAAAGATAGACAAGGGAATTGGCCCTTCCAACTAGTTGCGACTCAAATCAAGTTCTTCCAGTAGGAAAGAAGAAACATTTGAAAATTCATGGAGTTGACCAGAAAATTGGTTGTTGCCAAGATACAATGTTTGCAATGATGGAAGGGAAAAAAGAGACGCTGGAATACTCCCATCAAGTGAATTGTCATGCAAATAAAGGTACACAAGACTTCGAAGCTCTTTCCAGTGACTGAAAGTAATCTGACCTATCAAATGATTATAAGAAAGATCTATCATGGTCAGATTCTTTGCCATACTAAATGATGGAATTGGTGCGTTTAAGTAATTTGATGACATGTCCAAATAAATCAATTGAGTAAGGTTTGCCATGGAGTTTGGGACTGATCCATTGAAATTGCACCCTGAAAGATCTATTTCAGATAACCTTTTAAGGTTGCCAATAGAATTAGGAAAATTTTGTAACCCCAAGCAGCAGATACTGAAGAGAACCATTTGGATGAAATTCTGGCAAAGAACCTTGAAGTAGTTCATTACCTGATAAGTCTACCGTCTGCAGTGTTGGAACCTGGAAGTTCTGTTTTGGAAAATTTCAAGTTAATCCACAAAAATGGAGATTCAATGATGTCAAATTTATGAAATTTGCAAAAAATTCTGGAACTGGAGCAGAAAAATTGTTAAGGTTGAGATTAATTATTGAGAGAGACTGAAGCTTACAGAGTTACAGGAATCAAGAGGCCCCTGAAGATTACACAATGACATGCTCAACACTCTTAGATTTGGCTGTGAAGATGACAAGGTCTGACACCACTCATTCCCTTGCGATGATATAATTACACCATCAAGATAAATTTCCGTAAGGCGTGTAAGGTTCTGAACCATGTCCCATGATGACTCCATATGAGTGCTACTTTCCTTAACAAATGATTCATCAGCTTACAGTAGATAATTGAAGGGAGTAATGAAATTAGTGGTGGGTTTAGGATGGTGAAGACTCATTAACATGACCCTCTTAACCTGTTTCATAGGTGTTAGTGGACCTAATACCACTCAGTAATAAAAAGTGTAGAATGGGTTGTAAGAAGATGTAGCACCTTATTCAAGTGGAGCAATGATGATATATAAATGGTCTTGGAGAAAAATTGGACCTCATGAACTCTTTCAGAAAAAAATTCTTAATGAACACACTGCCTCTTGCGTAGACAATAGTGTTGCTATTGCTACTGATTTTACAAATGATTCTTAAAAATTCTGCATTCCTGCACAATTACTTGAGTTGGAATCTTATTAACTAAGGCTTAGGATGGTTTTATTCTATCATTAAGTAAGAATTTTATTAACGGAGGCTTCAATTGGTCTACATTTGCAAGTGATTCACACATTAACTAACAAAGATTTTTTTTTTTAGTTTAGTCACTTCACAGTGAAAAAGAGAGGCATTGCAAAGTAATATCATGAGAGATTTTTCATTTTCATGGTCAGTGTAATGTTTATCGAAAATAATGACCATATATGAAACAGAGGAGCATTATAATTCCAAGTGGAAGAACTGATAAATCCATCAAAATTTTCTCAAATTTTATCTGTAAAAAAAGAAAAAGATGGAAGTTATAGACTTGATAGATGCTTCCCTAGTAATACTTCCGAAGATATGCTTCAACCAATAAACAGGTAAAAAAAAACACAAAACAAAAATGGTGGTCTTCACTTGTTGCATTTTCAATTTTATGCAGTAACCAACATGGCAAAAAAAAAGGGTCTTCACTTGTTGCATTTTCACTAATGATAATTGCTAAACTTTGACAAAATTGTACAAGTGGGAATGTGGAGGTTTCCCCAACATTTGTGCTTTTAAGTCCCCCCCTTTCCATATTCCAATGAGTCCTCATTTCTTTTGCTGTGATATTCTACTAACAATTAAAACAATCTCCTAGTAGGAGCCGGTCCATACGCAAGCTTACTTCTTTTTTTTTTTTTTTTTTTATAATTTATTAGCTGAATCCATACGCAAGTTTACTAAGTTATAATTAGTTTTGAATTTCCTTTGATTAGGATTGAGGTTGATAGTGTGGTTTTTATTTTTTATGTTGTTTTTTTATGAAAGTTTTAATTAAAGATGTGAAGAAAAAAATGATACCATTAACTCTGCAATGTTGCCCAAAGATATACCAGACTTTCCACTCAACCATACAGCAATGAACTCATTGTCACATTACACATTTTTTTCTACTGAGAGAGTTGTGCTATAGGCCATATGCCAATGCCACAACAAATATTGACTGCTATGGCTGATGCTTGCCTCATCAATTCATTCAATGAAGTTTTTCCCATATTAATCTAGCACCTAAAACTCCTCTTAACTTTTTTCCCTCATCTTTTCATTTTAAGAGGTAAAGTCTTTCCCAAATTGTTTCAGCACCTGAGATACAATTGATAAGATCATAGTTGTAGTTTAAATTTTCAAGTACTCCACCTCTACTGCTCAAAAGAAAATACTGTAAATAAACTTTGCTGCGAAATCTTGATTCAGAATAGAGGACTTAGTCCTGCGATTAACTCTGCAAAGGACTGATGAAAAGAAAAAGTCTTCTGGATATGATGTGACTGCAGGGTAAAGCATTGTAAGGTAAATAACTCATAACAAAACCTATGAAGTAGTACATTTACGCATGTGCTAATTGAGGTTGGAAGCAGCTCAAAATTGTTGGAGTAACAAGGCAGACTAGTTTCACACAAGCATAAAAAAAGAAAAGAAAAGAATTTTCACTTCAATGGCAAGACTAGCGATTTATATGACTGACAGCCTTAAAATCTTTCAGTTTCTAAGGAGCTAAATGTTGCTTACCTCTACAACATCATTAAAATCCTGCTTCTTGTGAAATGCGCCAATCCATCTAGTGTGATATGCCGTCCTGCCAAAAAAAAAAAAATTTGATACTAGAATCTGAGATTTAAAGTCCCTAAATTCTTAGCTGCATGACAACGTTTTCAAAATGCAACTATGCAAGAGATTTAGCTTAAAATTTAGTTCAAAAACAGATTCTCATTCTTCGAGGGCATGATCCAATGTTTTCAATGTTTGATCACATTCACAACATTATAATACCTACACAAATTCACCCATCAACATACAAAAAAAATTAGACGGAGATTATTGTAAGAAATTCATAAAATTTCACTGCAGCGCAAAAGAAATTACTGCAAACCAGTTTAGGGAAGAAAAACATAACACTTTTGTGAAAGGCCAATGAAAAGGAGATCTTGGTGCAATTTTTTTTTTTTTTTTTTGAGATTTTGGTGCAAGAGGTATAATTAATTGCTCCAATCATCTTCAAAATGCCCAATGATCATGTTTCACAGGAACCTTACAGGTCTTAGTAAACAAAAATAAAAACATGACTAAAATGAAATATGAAAATACATTTCCCCCTTTAATTTTATTTACTTCACTGTATGTGTATTGAAATTAGTTCAGTTTACTTCATAAAAGCAAAGCTCTTAATTTTTTTTCTTCTTAACAGGAGAGAGAGAGAAAAAAAATATCGCACAAATTAGAAAGTGCTTTTTAGACATCCAACTCCGTTGTTAGAATAATTCTATAATAAACAACCAAGAAAAAAAACAGTCTTGATATGTATAATTTCTTAAAATAGATGCAGAGTTACATTCCTGGAAGATAATCCAAGAACTCAAATAGTATATACAATTATAATTTCCAAGCTAGTGTTTTGTTATAAATAAATAGATAACAACCACCAAAAAATAAGAGGAAATGGGCATTGGCATTTTCAGGTCTGGTTGGGTCAGGCAGCATTAGTATCTCCAGATGGTTTGCTGAGTAGGTTGAGAAGACGAGGGAGCAACAGACGTAATCTGTTGAGGCTCAAAAGAATCTGCAACAGCTTGAAAGCTTTGGAGAAATTGCGAAATTATTGACTGATAAAAATCTATATGATTGGTCAACCTGGTATTCTTCATACTCAATATACTTTGTATTCTTTAGGCCAGTGTGTACACCATATAGGATAGCTGAAAAGCTTCAATTATTTCTGATTTCACCTGGAAGCTGTACACCATATAGTTAATTTATTCAGGTCAGCTAGATGCTCTTCTGAATTCTGTATTCTGTTGGATTCACCGCAACTTCAACAAAGCTGCCAATGCCTTAGCTAAATGGGGGTCTTAGTGTAACTCCAGCTCCCTATTCTCTTTTTGGCAATCTGCCAAATGTGAGTTCTGTTCTCAGGAGGGTTTGTTAGTTGTTTTCGGTGCTGCGGCAAGCATTTCTTTTCTTGCAGAGCAAAAAGTAAAAAAAGACAATTATGAGTTGACAAAATTAACCGAACCATCTTTACAGGACAACATGCAATGAGCTTATGATTGTTTGATTGGCTAATTCACCTTTTATACATCCTTGTATGATAATTGATACTTCGGTATTCACTCTGTTGGCAGAGGGCAACTCACTATCAGCTTGCCTTTCATGGCCCCACCATATATGGCCTACAAGAATGTTAAGACAGTAAAAAACATTATGCATCCTTGGTTTATACAAACATCTAGAAGCATCAGTCATTTACAAGATAAAAGTTATTTACATATTGTCCTTCATACAAGCAAGGAGTGTATTACATAAGAAATCAGTATGACAAATAGTTTGAAGGAAATATATATATATATATATATATATATATATATATATATATATATAAAGAACAATAGAGTTGCAATGTTTCCTAAAGGTGACCCAGATTTGCAATCGACCGAAGAGTAATATTCCTTGTCCTAGTAAAGTTAGTTACCATCACATTTTGTTTGTCCATTACTTTGGGAGTGTTCTACTTTCTTAGCTTATCACAAAGTTTTAAATAAAGATGTGAAGAAAGGAATTCTACCACTAAATCTGCAATGTTGCCCAAAGATATACCAGACTTTCCACACAATCATACAGCGGTGTAATTCTTGTTACATAACACATTTTTTCTATTGAGAGAGTTATGCTGTAGGCCCTATGCCAATGCCACAACAAATATTAACTGCTAGGGCGGATGCTTGCCTCACCAATTTAGTTAATGAAGTTTTCCCATTTTAATCTAGCACCTATAACACCTCCAACTTTTAATTTTCAAGTATCCAATGTCTACAGCTGAAAAGAAAGTTTTCCCCTTGTCTCATCATTTTAAGTGATAAAAGTCTTTACCACATAGATTTAGCACCCAAGATACCATTGATAAGTCCATAGTTGTAGTTTAAAATTTCAAGTATTCCACCTCTACTGCTCAAAAGAAAATACTTGAAATAAACTTTGCTGCAAAATCATGATTCAGAACAGAGGAATTAGTCTTACGATTAACTCTACAAAGGACTGGTGAAAAGAAAAGATCTTCTGGATATTGATGTCACCGCAAGGCAACTCACAAAAAAACCTATGAAGTATTACATTTATGCATGTGCTAATGGAGATTGGAAGCAGCTCAAAATTGTTTCAGTAACATGGCAGACTAGTTTCACACAAGCGTAAAAAGAAAATGAATTTTCACTCCAATGGCAAGACTAGCAATTTATATAACTGACAGCCTTAAAATCATTCAGTTTCTGAGGAGCTACGTATACCTCAACAACATCAATAAAATCCTGCTTCTTGTGAAATGCGACAGCCCATTTTGTGTGATCTGCAGTCCTGCCAACAAAAGAAAATTAACACATGCATTTTAGATTTTAAGTCCCTAAATTCTTAGCTGCATGATAACATTTTCAGAAGACAAGACATTTAGCTTAAAATTTTAGTTCTAAAATGGATTCTCATTCTTCAAGGGATGATCAAAATATTTGCAATGTATGATAAAATTCACAACATTATCATACCTACACAGATTCACCCATTGCATACAAAAAAATACAATTTGATGGAGATTATTGTAAGAATAAAATTCCACAGCAGTGCAAAATAAATTACTGCAAACCAATTTAGGGATGGAAATTGTAACAAGTTGGTGAAAGGCCAATGAAAAGGAGTTCTTGGTGCAAACTTTGTTTGAGATTCAAGTGCAAGAGATCTAATTAATTGTTCCACTCATCTTCCAGAAGTCCAATCACCATGTTTCATAGGAAACTAATAGGTCAAAGCAAACAAAAAGAAAAATAACAAGACTAAAATGAAATATGAAAAAGAAATTTTCCTTTAATTTTATTTTACTTCATTGTAAGTGTAAGGAAATTAGTCTAGTACAGGGAAGGTACTTCATAAAAGCACTGCTTTTAATTTTTTTTTTTTTTTTTTTTTTTTGGTTATTTAAGAAAAAAAAAATGAATTACACACATTAATTACAGGAACTCACAATTTATAGTTCAAACTTTATATATGATACACATACTACTAGTCAGCAATATTAGAAAGGGCTTTTTAGACATCCAGCTCAGTTGTTGGAATAATTTTATAATAAACAACGAAAAAAAAAAAAAACAGTTATCATATGTATAATTTCTCAAAATAGATACAGAATTACATTCCTGGAAGATAATCCATGTACTCAAATAGTTATATGCAATCATGATATCCAAGCTAGTGTTTTGTTAAAAATATATATATAATAACAACAACCAAAAAATAAGAAAAGTGGGGAAGGGTACCCAAAATCCATTTTCATGTGATGAGCATTGAAAAAGAAAACCGTTTAAGGTATGAAAGTAATGTCAATATCTACAAGTGCTACACTTGCAAATTTGGACACCTCCCGAGCCAATTTAGAAAGCTGCATAGAGAAAATCAAATTGAGATCATCCACATCATAATATTTAGAATAAATAAAAACTCATATAGAGTGAGAGAGAAGTGGCATACAATGTCGTCAAGTTGAAGGCAGACAGGATCAGAAGCACGGCCAAAGCGGAGGACAAGGACCTTGTCAATGGTGTCTTTGATGATTGCATCCACCTCTTGTTTCTTTGTCAGCACCGTCAATAGGTAACTACTCATTCTCTCCAGTTCCAGATTTAGGGGTTTGTCTGTTATATTGTCATTTTTTTCAGGCCAAAGATTACTTATAAAAAATATTTAGTATCATATTCTACTATGTAGAAGAAAAACTGATAAATAAACAATTAATATTTCTAGGTTTTTTTTTTTTTTTTCATCACCCCATTCCAAGGATGTAAAGTGCAGAAGGTAATGGCATCTCAAGAAATCTAGAGATGTTGTATATAATTAGAAATTCAAACTAAATTGAGATTCCTAACCAAGTTCTCATGGTCTAATATTTTGCCTATATATCAAGTATAACCATTGAACATATCCTAATTCTTCCCCAAAAATGTAAACACTTGGTACTTTTTTTCATAAAAACATAACTATAATAATATAAGCATTTGTTAATATGATCAAGGTCTAACAGTGGGAGACAAACTCAAGGTCTAGCAACGCAGGAAGCTTTGGTGGAGGCACTTCTCAAGGCTAAAGATATTGGATTCCACAGAATCATAATATTGAGCAACAACAGAAGACTAGTTCAGATTTGTAACTACACCAGCACCCCCAATCATGGCAGGAACAAACTCTCATCCCGACCTACATCAGCTGCCGCATCAGGGACTGATCACACATGTCTTTTTTGTATCTAAGCTAGTTATCTCACATGTGTTAGAACTTGCTGTTAGAGCTGCTAGTTTTCCAGGTCACTTTTGTAGTCTATACCCGAACTCTGTATAAGCCTCTGGCTTTTGTAATACTCTTTACGCTTAATGAATGTTTTTTATCTGGTATCAAAAAAAAAATATATATATATATAATCAATAAGATATAAAATAAATTCAAATTCAAATTGTTACCCAAATTTTGAATTATCGCATGTGATCAAATGGCATTGAACAACAAGAAAGAAATATAGTCAAGAGAAATATGTGTACCTTACCAAAATAAAATTGGAAAAAGCTTGTTAAACCATATATATATATATATATATATATATTAATGAAATGACATAATAGAAAGCAAATTAAAAGATATGCAGTGGCAAATTATAGTTGAGCATGCATCTCTTCACACCTTCAATACAAATCCAGTACATAATTCTAGCATAATATGGCTTGCTAGAAAGTCTATCAACTAATTTTCTTAAATCTAGAGTACAGTGACAATTCCACAGTCTTGTTAATGAAGTCAAACACCCTTCTTCAGTCTTCGCTTACCCTTGAGTCTGGGGGTATCATATACTAAGGACATGGCTTGTTTCCAGTGCATTAGTGAACTGGACACGTTACAAACTGATATCTTCATTAAGAAATATATTATATTATTGACGTAGCATCAATCACATTCATTACCGAATAATATTATTGATGATCAAAGCATAATAATGCCCATGAAGACTCAAGACACCGGCAGAAAGAGTGTACACTCAAGTCTGCAAAGAGCCACAGAGATGAGCCAAATCAGTAATATTTATCTTTATAATAAGTAAAAGTCCATTGGGACTTTATTCGTATGTTAATAGATGACTTGCATAAAACAAAATTGAAGACATGGGTTTGGAATGAAAAGTTTTGGAATGTCATACCGTTTGAGGAGAGATTCCCTGGGAAACCTGATAAGAAAGCTCTGATTCACTCTTCCCAGATCTTGCTGGAGCTGATTTTGCGTTGTGGTGAAGAGAGAGTTCATTGATAGCGAAAGCAATTTCCGGAGGAAGGAAGAAAGAGAGACAGAGATAGTGCAGAGCTCGGCCAGAGAGAGAGAGAATGAGAAAAGAATATAAAATGACTCATCCTCTAAATTTTAGTTTATTTAATTAAGATATTTTTATCAATTTCGGCTTATTTTTTTATTCTAAAATATATTTTTAACTAATTTTTTTAATTAAAAAAATTTGAAAAAAAAAATTAAAAATTTGGACTATTAACAACAACATTTAATAGAAGCTAATGGAAAGGAAATATTGAATAATCTTGAAACTTAAATGATTGAAATAAATAAAAACAAAGTTAGAAGATTGAAATGAATTTTAATGAAACATAGAAGGTTTTGACATTTTAGCAAAAAAAAAATTAATTTACTTGTAGTTAAAAATTTATAAGATATTGCAATGTAAATTACTACTATTATATTTATAAAAATTAAGTCAAAATTTCATATAAAAATAATGTTATTTACTTATTCCCACCTAACTCATACCAATTTGGGAAAAAAAAATTCATAGCAATTTTAGAAAAAAATTTATAAAAAATTATGTGGTCTTTGTCGTTAGCATCACTCCATTTAAAGGTCACATCTTAAATCCTATATTATATAATAAAAATTGGTTCTAGGACTAGAAGTGATTGGTGTGGGAAAATGGAATGGCCATGTATTATGTATATATAACACTAAACCAAGCTAGAGCAATTGCTCTTCTCAAAAAAATAAATAACTACTACTACTACTACTAATAATAATAATAATAATAATAATAATAAAAAAGCTAGAAAAAAAAAGTTAGAGCAATTGCTGCCGTGGTATGGTACAAAAATTAAAAAAGTGTTTTACCAAAAAAAAAAATAAATAAAATAATTGCAAAGAGTGTATATCATTAGCAGTTAATAATATACTTGGGCTTGATGGAAATTCCAGTCCAAGTCTTACCATGAATTTTGCGAGAGCTTTAAGTCATCTTTCTCATCTTTCATGAGTTCCACGATCGCGGTGAGAAGTTTTGCTTCAAAATTTTGTGACGCTAATAATTTTTACTTGGCACTGACAATTTCATTGCTTCTATTATTCTATATCATCTCTATATGCATCTCAATAGAAGATAAGAATTTTTGAGAAGAATAGAGGACATTAACTTCTCCAGTTAAATTTACCAGTTCAATTCCATGCGAGTTTTACTTTGCATAATTTTGCTTTCAATTCTTCTTTTTGATTGTTTTTCATTAATGAATTGTGGAATTTTTCATGTATAAATATGTGTGACTTTTCCTATCAATTTTAATCCTTATGAATTTGAATATTTTTAATTTGTATTTTATGGTCTTTTCATGTAAATTAAAGAACAAATATTAGTGCAATTTTAATCATAATTCATAAAATACTTGAAGAATATTGTCACATATGTGATATATTGTAAATATATATTTATATACATTGGTTACGTATACTTCATGCAAACTTTTTTTTTAATATTTTAAATATTAGTTACATAGCCGCCAATTAGTTTCCATTCAATTAAAAAGATGATAACATATCAAAGTAGGGATTACAAGAAAATAATGAACTTATAAAGTATAGATTTTGTGCTACTTGATGAGAAAGTTAGTTATGGAATCAAATAATGAAATATATTCTAGGTCATCAAATATAATTGAACTTTTTTTTTCTTTTCATTTAAGTTTTTATTTTATTTTGTTTAAAGTTGGTTCTAAGATTGGTAGTGACTTTTTTAGGATGACTTTACTACTTAATATCAAGTCAAATAATGAATTTATCAATGTAGATTTTGTGCTATTTTATGAGAAGGTAAGTTATGAAATTAAGTAATGAGAATCATTTTATGTTTTCAAATACAATTGGACTTTCTTTTTCTTAATTGAGTCATATCTTCATAAATATATAGTTTGGTTTTAAAATGGATGCTAACTTTTTCAAGATGAATTTATTTGTGCAAGTATTTGAAAAGCTTTTATTGATCGTTTTAGAGATATTATGCAAGAAGAAAAAAAAAACATAGAATTAAGTATTTTTGAGTTATAGAAAACAAGAATGTGTACAAGATTGTGAATCACAAGTGTATGATTAGATTTTAAACCACAACATCTCTTAAGCTTAGACAAATAGATAATCAACTTATTCCAAATCAAAAGTATTAATTGATGCCATTTGACGAGTTGAAAAATCTTGGGTGTCAAGATGTTTAAAATGAGTTTTATCATTTGTTTTAAATTATTTTATAATCAATATTTGGTTTTTTTTTTTTTAAATGAATAGTTACAATGGGGGAGGGATGATTTGAATTTTAAATGTCTATGTTGAAAACAATAAAAATTGCTAGTTGAGTTATAAAATTCTTGGCTTTTTGATAAAAGGTTGGTCTTACATGATAAGCATTTATCATTAACATAAATTAAAATTTTACTTTTACATGTGATTTTATATTTACAATGAGTTTTTCATTTATTTTTAGAATATATATATTTAATATTTAAAATATATATTTCACATATATATAATTCTTGATTAAGTTGCATAATACTCTATCATCTAAATCTAAAAAACAAAAGTAATGTCCTTGTATTGAAAACTATAGACACGGTACAATTCTACCTGTTATAATTTTAGCCAAACAAAAAGAAATAGAAAATTTTTAAATATATAGAATTGCTAATTAAAATCTCAAGCCAGTTGTATATGAAAACAGCTTATTTTAATATAATCTTAATATAACAGTTGATAGCCTACCACTAAAGTTGTTAGAGGATAGGTCTACAATTTGAAGAATCGGCCAAGTAACATTTGACCCTCCACAACCAACAGATCCATAAAATTTGTTCGAATGCAAGACTAGGACGTGCAAATTAGACATGCCCTTCAAGTGACAAGGGAAGGAATCATGTATCTTGTTGTTCCCAATGTCCAATACCTCCAAATTTGTGCAATTGGCGAGAGACTTTGGTACCACTCCTTCCAGTAGGTTTGTGTTGACATCTAGAGTTTGAAAACTACAATTGCTTGAAAATGTATCAGAGATTTTGCCAGTGAGTTTGTTTCTCCTTAGATTCAAAACCTTTAAATTATTACTTGTTGAAGACAACAAGCATTGGGGAATTGTTCCATTTATGGAATTATTAGACAAATCTAGAACTCCAAGAGCTATAGCATTGCATATTGATTCAGGGATTTGCCCATGGAATTTATTGCTCGAAAGAGATAAGAAAGCACTACCGGGGCTGCTACTCCATACAATGTCTAGCTCTGGTAGAACAGAGTAGAAATTATTCCTTGACAAGTCCAGATAAAAACAATATGGAAGGGGAGTTGGGAGTTGTCCCTGGAGTTGGTTGGAGCTAAGGTCTAGGAAATTTATTGAAGAAAGATTGTGTAAAGGTCCCTCAAGGTAGTTACATGAGAGATTTACATAAATAGTTATAGGAATTTTCCAAAACCAGTTGGGTATCTCCCCATGTATTTGGTTCTCTGAAAGGTCTAGATGGTTTAAATTGGCTTGGTGTCTCAAGAATTCAGGAAATGTTTTCAACTTGTTAGAAGCCAAATTCAATACCATAATTTGGGGGAAGGAGGATAGTGAGGAATTAGTTCCATTATATTCAGTCAACAAGTTGTTATTGGAAAGATCCAGATGGGTAAGATTTCTCAACTGCTGAATCACATTAAGCTGTAAAGAGCCATTAAAGTTGTTTGAAGAAAGTGTTAGGTCTTGAAGACCTTGGAGTTCAAAGATAGATATGGGAATTGGCCCTTCCAAGTAGTTGCTACTCAAATCAAGTTTTTCCAACAGGAAGGAAGAAACATTTGAAAATTCATGGAGTTGACCTGTCAAATGATTATAAGAAAGAATTATCACGGTCAGGTTCTTTGCCATGCTGAATGATGGAATTGATCCGGTGAAGTAATTTGATGACAGGACCAAATAAACCAATTGAGTAAGGTTTGACAAGGAGTTTGGGATTGATCCAGTGAAATTGCACATTGAAAGATCTATTTTAGATAACCTTCTAAGGTTGCCAATAGAATCAGGAAGTGTCCCTGAAAATTTTGAACCGCTAAGCTGCAGTGACTGAAGAGAACCATTTGGATAAAATTCTGGCAAAGAACCTTGAAGTAGTTCATTACCGGATAAGTCTACCGTCTGCAGTTTTGGAACCTGGAAGATCTTTTTTGGAAATTGTCCATTCAATCCACAATAACTGAGATCGAAGAAAGTCAAATTTCTAAAATCTGCGAAAAATTCTAGAATTGGAGCAGAAAAATTGTTACCCCTGAGATTAACTATTGATAGAGACTGAAGCTTCTGTAAGGAGGAATCAAGAGGCCCCCGAAGATCACAATGTGACATGCTCAACACTCTTAGATTTGGCAGCGAAGATGATAAGGCCTGACACCAATCATACCCTTGCGATGATATTTTTACAAAATCAAGATAAAGTTCCGTAAGGCACGTAAGGTTCTGAACCAGTGTAGCTAAATTTGGGTTCTCAAGTTCCACCAGGTTCAGACCACGATTAAAAATTTCAGATAAATCGAGAGCAACTAACCTTGTGAGGCGCGAAATCTCAATGGGAATCTGCCCAGTAAAGCTAGTTTGTGACAAATTCAAATAAATCAAATTTGTCAGATTTCCGAATTCCGGTGGAATACGAGAATCACGGAAGTTGTTACCAAACAAACTCAGGTGCTGTAGATGATGAAGACGGAAAAGGCTACTTGAACTGTCAATTGGACCATAGATTGGTTCGTTGTCGAGGTAGAGACCGACAACACGTCCCTCGCTGCAGGTTACTCCTTCCCACGAACAGCAATCAACACTTTCATTCCAACTCACCAGTTTTGTGGAATAATCACTGTCGAACTCAAGGCTGTTCTTCAATTCGAGCAAATAGGAACGCTGATCGCGAAGGCATTGACCAGACACGGCAAAGATGAGGGTAAGTGAGCATATGAGTATCGGGAGAAGCCTTGAAAAGAATGGAATTCTCATTGTAGGCAGTAAAATAAACACTCAAACAGTAGAGAATTGAAGGGCTGATGAAATTAATGGTGTGTTGAGGAGTGCAAAGAGTCGTGAACATGATCCCCTTTGCATGGGACGACAGTCAAAAGTTGTTGCTATTTCACCGTAATTGAGAAAGGTCCCTGCTTTTGCCATGGAATTAATATTTTAAAACCATGTAGTGGTTCCAATTTCTTTTCTTTGCAATCAAAAGTCGTTGCCTTTTCACTTAATTGAGGAAGGTAGGTACTCTAGCCATGGGATTAAAAATTTTAAAGCAAGATTATTTGAGCAATATTATAATGGCCGAAGATTTGAAAGCTGAGTCCACACACAGCAAAATTCTAGGATTAAAGAGAAAGAAAGAAAAAAATAATAATAAAAGAGAGAAAGAAAAGCCAATCTGGTCTGCCACTGCTACCACAACGTGAGAATGCAGAGTGCGTATAGTATGATATATAGTGGAGAATCCTACATGGAGTCATGCCTCAGCAATCTCGTTCAAATTTATATATACTTACACAGTCTCTTTGATTTTCTTCTTTACTACAGAAGTAAAAAGGTTTTTTTTTTTTTAGAAAAACATAAAAGGCAAAATGATAAGTATAAATAGGAACATTCTTTGGGGTGACATACAGATACGGGATATTGTATGGTGTATTAAATATAAATTTAGGGTGAAAATTCCCATCATTCATTTTCTTATTTATTTTTTATTCCTTTTTTTTTTTTTTTTTTGCAAAAAAAAATATAGATAGATTATTAATTTATACATTTATCTTAGACAGTTTTAACTTTACATATAACTTTGTATTTACGTATTCATCTACTTTAATTTAGATGTTTATAACTAAAAAAAAAAAAAAACAAAAACAAAAACAATGTCTATCCTTATCTATACTATATATAAATAATGTGCAATAACATTTACAAAACTCTTTCTACACCACATACTCAGCATCTTTTTTTTTTTTTTTCAATTTTTATTTTGTTCAACTTTTCATCTTTTTAAACCATTGTCTACTTAGTTCAATATTTCATCGCCTCCAATCATTGTCTTTTTAAATTTAATTTTTATTTGATTCCCTTTATGGATTTTAAAATTTTCTCATTTATATCTTCTTAAATTCTACCATTTCACTTTTTTCAACATTTCATTTACTTTTGCCCTTCCTCTTCCACCTTAATTTTCATATAAAATTCTTATTACTTTATATCCACCTCTCTCACCTGTTCCTTCCAAGTTGTCCACAACAAAAAAGGTCAATACTCAATACTCTCTCTCTCCAATTTTGTTTATCTTTTGGTGGATTTTCTTATTGTTTCAACCACTTTCTTTTTCACTAATGGTTCTTTTTATTATTGTTGATTTAATTTTCCTGTCACATTTGTTTCTCTTTTTGATTATTTGTATCGACTTTTATGCATATTTAGGTATTTTGGAGTGATCACAAGTTCTTTTTCTTTATCCCATTGGTTTGATTTGGTTTGGTTTTTAATTAGTTTTTAAGCAAGTTATAATTTGATTTTTTTTTTAGTGATCCATTTAGATGATAAACTATTAGACATTACTAACTTTTGTTTATTTTTTAATCCTTTTGAGTGGACAAATTTGTAATTTTTGGTAGAAAAAAAAATAGGGTTTGAGAAAGTTTGTTTAAAACTAAAAGAAAAATTTTCAAATTTTATATATTTTTTAATGATACACAAAATGTTATAAATGACTTTTATTAAAAAATAAATATTTTCACTAACTTGCTTTTTAAATTCTTGAGAAAAATTGTATTTTTTCATTTTGGTACAACAAAAATTAAATTATATATATTTCATTTGAGATTGTTCCTATAATAATGAAAATATGATTATGAATTACATTACTCTTTATTAAATTAGTCCAATTTGCAAAAATTAATTTAATGAGATCATCATTAAAAAAAAATTATCACGCACAACATGTTGGTCCGCGACTTGTTTGTCTAAAAGTTTAAACTTTAAACCATTAAAAATGGTTAATTTAATTACCTAACCATTATTCTATTAATAAAGGCAAAAAAATATGAAAAGTGCAAGATTTGTCATTGATCAATATACTGTTTAAATAGTACAAGATTGATGAATTTAATTTTTAGAATTTTTTAAATAAAAATCATTCTAATTAACTCAAATATAATTTCAACTAGAATTTTGTTATTAAAAATTAATATATATTTATGAAGGGATTAAAAAAGTTTAGTCATGGTGTGTATCATACATAGAGAAAGATTAATGAATTAAATAGCTTATAAACAAGTTAGAACTTGTTGAATAAGAAAATGAACCAAACTTAAACATGTGATTAGTTTAAAATTAAATTAAATATACCAATTTTTATCTTCAATGTTGGACTCAATTTGGTTTCTTCATGATCTTACAATTGTGAGACTTGCCATGACATGGGGTAGAATAAATGTTCATAGGAAAAACTTGGTAGGAAGACTAAATTACAAAAGTACTCTTACCACCAAATGCATTAAGGAAAAAACCTAGGTAAAAAGATTGTAAACATGGTCCCTCGAGATCATGAGACTCTATGAGTGCTACTTTTGTTTTTTTTGTTTTTTTGCTAAATAATGAGTGTTACTTTCGTTTAACAAATGATATGTCATCAGAATAAAGCATGGTGCATTGCCGAGAAAGACTTGGTAGGGAGACTTATAAAAGTCATTTTGAATTGAACATGCTGGCACTTTTAACCTATTTCAAGAATGCTGGACCAAAAACAACTCGGTTTTGCGTGAGACGACAGTCAAAAGTTGTAGCTCTTGCCATAAGAAAATAATTTAAAACCATGTAGTGGTTCCGGATTCCAAGATTTTTGTTTTTTGCAATGGAAAGTGGTTGAGGAAGGTAGCCGTGCTCTTGCCATTGAGGGGATTAAAAATTAAAAACCATGTAAAGTTATGGTTCCAATTTCTTTTCTCATATATACCTACACAATCTCTTTGATTTTCTTCTTTACTACAGAATATATATATATATATATATATATTTTTTTTTAGTGCCTCAGCAATCTGGTTCAAATTTATATGTACTGCACAATCTCTTTGATTTTCTTCCTTACTACAGAAGTACAGAGTTTTTTTTTTTTTTTTAATTACCTTTTCTGTTTTTATAAAAACCCAAAAGGCAAATTATATTTATAAATATGAATATACTTTTGGGTGACACACGGGCGGGCTATTGTATGGTGCATTAAAATGTAAATTTAGGGAGAAAATTCCAATCTTTTTTTCATCAGATTTAACCATGCCAATTTATAAAATGCCACGCCATTATTTGTCTAAAAGTTTAAATTTAAACCATTAAAATGGTTAATTTAATTATTTAGCCATTATTCTACCAATAAAGACAACCATATAAAATGTAAAAGATTGTCGTTGATCAATATACTGTTTAAGCAGTACAAGGTTGATGAATCTAATTTTTATTAGTTTATAAACAAAAATCATTCTAATTAACTCAAAAACATAATTTCAACTAGAATTTGTTATTAGACATTAATATATATCTATGAAGGGATTAAAATCAATTTAGTCGTGGTGTTTACCATATATAAAGAAAGATTAAGTTAAAAAAATAGCTTACAAACAAGCTTGAACTTGTTGAACAAAAAAAAATGAACCAAATTTGAATATGTGATTAGCTTAATATTGAGATTAAACTCGGCTTGTATTCAAAATAAATTAAATAAACTAATTTTTATCTTGTAATGCTTGACTTGGTTCAGTTTTTGCACGATCTTACTAATTAATAGAGAACCAGACAAGAATCAATAGAAGAATATATATATATATATATATATATATATATATATATATATAATCAATGCATAAAAGCATTTTTCATGCGTTGGGTAGAATAAATATCCATAGGCATATATAAAACTTGGTTGGAAGAGTTATAAAAGTCTTACTGAAAAACACATTAATGAGGGGAAAAAAAAAGGTAAAAAGAATATAGACACGATCCCATAAGATCATGATTCCATGAGTGCTATTTTCCCTTAACAAATGATATGTCATCAGCCTAAATAAAACATAGCACATTGACAAGGAGGATTTGGTAGGAAGACCTAAGACTAGTCTTATAAAAGTCATGTCCGACTCATACGCTTCTTTGGAAAAGCCATAGACATGGTCTATGGTTCAAAAGAATGAAAAGGACCTGTTGAGCAAAATTATGGACTCCACCTAAGGAGTGATGCATATATAATGCTATAAATTTTACTATATAATTTCTATAAATTAATGTATCACTATTTTCATTTAATTTAGATTTCCATAAAAATTAAATGAACCAATTTTTATCTTTTAATGTTCGACTCAGTTTGGTTTCATCACAATCTTACCAATAGAGAACCAGACAAGAATCAATACAAGAATATATAAATAAATGAGCACAGGAAAAACTTGGAAGGAAGATTTATAAAAGTCATCTATAATGCCAAAAAGCATTGACAAGAAAACGCGGGTAAAAAGCTTTATTCCTATTCCATGACTTTATGAGTAATTTCTTCCAAAAAGTCCTCATTTCTTTTGTTGTGTCTTTTTATAGCAATTTCCCTTCCTATGTGTTCTAATTGGCTGTCCCGGTTGACACCAACAACACGCCCCTTGCCATCTTCCATTAAGTCCTTATTTCTTTTGTTTAAATACTAACAAATTAAACAGTCTACTAGTAGGAGCCGGTCCATACGCAAGTTTACCTTTTTATCTCTTTTTTTTAGCTAAATCAATACGCAAGTTTACTAAGTTATAATTAGTTTTTGAATTACCTTTGATTAGGATTGAGGTTGATAGTCTGGTTTTTATTTGTGTGTGCGTATAGTATGATAGAAGAGAATCCTACATGGAGTCATGCCTGAGCAAATTATATATACCTACACAATCTCTTTGATTTCCTTCTTTACTACAGATTTTTTTTTTTTCCATGCCTCATCAATCTTGTTCAAATTTATATATACTACACAATCTCTTTGATTTTCTTCTTTACTACAGAATTAGAGTTTTTTTTTTTTTTCCTTTTCTTTTTTTAGAAAAACATAAAAGACAAAATGATTTGTATAAATAAGAACATTCTTTTGGATGACATACGGGATATTGTATGGTGCATTAAAATGTAAGTTTAGGGAGAAAAATCCAATATTTTTCATAATATTTCACCGTGCCAATTCATAAAATGTCACTCCATCATTTGTCTAAAAGTTTAAACTTTAAACCATTAAAAATTGTTAATTTAACTATTTAGCCATTATATTCAACTAATAAAGGCAAAACAATATGAAATGTGCAAAAATGTCATTGATCAATCTATATATAATAATAGGTAAAGTAGAGAGAAAATCCAATTAAATTTTAAATTGAAATTAAATTAGAATCTAATTTTACGCCACGTCTCATATAATATAAATTTTAGAATTTTGTGCCAAGTGAGTTAATTTAGTATAAAAATTGAATTTCAATTAGAGTTTAATTTTACGCCACATGTCTCATCTAATCTAAAATTTTAAATTTTGTACCAAATTAGTTAATTTAGTGTAGAAAACGAGAAGTCCAATATAATAAACCATAAAAAACATACTCCCTCCATTCCACTTAGTTTGTCCTCTATTCCATTTTAGAATGTCCCAAAATATTGTTCTGTTTCTAAAACTAAAAATCATTAATTTACTAATGTTTATTATACCCCTATTAATTTACTAATTCAATTTTTGATAAATTTATTTAATAGTAGTTTTGGAAACTTATACATTTTCAAAAGGTAGACAAGATAATGAATGATGTTCCCTTAAAAAGTTTGACTTTTCAAACATGCCAAACAAAATTGGACGGAGGGAGTAATCATATAACTAAAAAAAAGTCAAATTTACAAAGTCATTTATATATATATATATATATATATATATATATTAATAGGTAAAACTTAAAGATTATTGAATTAGAATTTGAAATTATAATCCAATTTTGCACATGTCTAAATTTATGTGGGAACTACACCATAATTATCCAATTAAGTATATGCCATGTGTTTACTTAATTTTCTTAATCTTTGTGTCAAGTGAGTTAATGAGTGCAAAATACTAAAAATCTAATATTAATAAACTATATAAAAAATTACATATACTCAATAAAAATCACTACATGTTCCTCAAAAAATAAATAAAATAAAAATCACCACATGTTCTATCTTATTAAAAATTAGAAAAAAAATGATCATAAATAGTATTAAATTTATGTAAGAATTTTAATATGTGACTAATTATATTTACTTTAAAAAAATAATTTGACTAATTAGCTATATTTTATGATAAAAATTGTGTTTAATTTTAAATGTATCTATACATATACATGAATGCATGTGTTACATGTTTTTTTTTTTTTTGTTTTTTTAAATATAATAATTTGACTAATTATTTATATTTTTATAATAAAAATTTTGTTTAATTTTAAATGCACTCATGCGTTTGCATGAAGTTACATACTAGTATACAGTTAAATATTTCACCAAATATATATATATATATATATACACTATTTAAATAATTAAAGGTTGATGAATCTAATTTTTATATGTTTATAAATGAAAATCATTCCAATTAACTCAAAAATATAATTTCAACTAGAATTTTGTTATTAAATGTTATTATATATCTATGAAGGGATTAAAAAAATTTAGTCATGATGTTTACCATATATAAAGAAAGATTAAGTTAAAAAAATAGCTTATAAACAAGTTTGAATTTGTTGAACAATAAGATGAACCAAACTTAAAAATGTGATTAGCTTAATATTGAGATGGAACTTGGCTCGTGTTCAAAATAAATTAAATGAAGCAATTTTTATCTTTTAATGTTCAACTGAATTCAATTTCTTCACAATCTTACCAATAGAGAACCAGACAAGAATCATAAAAAAGGGATAAAAGCATTGTGAGACTTGTCATGTGATGGCATGGGGTAGAATAAATGGCCATATGAAAAGCTTGGAAGGAAGATTTATAAAAGTCATCAATAGTGCCAAAATAATTGATGAGAAAGTGTGGGTAAAAAGCTTTATCCCTGTCCCATTACATGACTTCATGAGTTCTACTTTCCTTTAACAAGTGATATGTATGGCGCATTGACGAGAAAAACTTGGTAGGAAGACTTATAAAGTCATGTTCAAAAGAATCCAAAGGACCCTTTTGTAGTAAATTGATAGTGTTCTTTTTTTAGCAATTTCCCTTCCTATGTGCTCTAATAATTGGCTGTTCAGGTTGACACCGAACAACACGTCCCTCGCTTCAGGTTACACCTTAATTTCCACGAACAGCAGTCAGTACTTTCACTCCAATGCACATGTTTTGTGGACAGAGTACTGTTGAATTTGAATCTGTTCTTCAATTTGAGCAACAATGATGGCTGTTCACCAAAACATTGGCCCTTTTAACCTGTTTCTTAACTGTTAAGTGTAGAATGGGTTGTAAGATATTTAGCACCTTTTTTCAAGTGTAGCAATGATGATAAATTGTCTTCGAGAAAAATCGGACCACATGATTTCTTTCCGACAAAGTTCTTATTGAACACGGTATTCTTAAAAATTCTGCATGCCTGCATGCCTGAACACGGTATTATTAACTAAGGCTTACAATGGTTTTATTCTATCATTAGGTAAGAATTTTATTAACAGATCTGGCTTAGGTTGGTCTACTCCTATACTAAACAAACTAATATCCATAGTGGATAAGATACATTGGGTTGCGAGTGATATACATACATTAATTAACAAGGTTTTCTTTTCTTTTCTTTTCAAGTCACTTCACAATGAAAAAGAGAGGCATTGGAAAGTATTATCAAGAGAGATTTCTCATTTTCATATTCAGTGTAATGTTTATTGAAAATAATGATCATATATGAAACAAAGGAGCATTATAATTCCAACTGGAAGAACTGATAAATCCATCAAAATTTTCTCAAATATTATCTGTAAAAAAAATAAAAGTGGGCAGTTATAGACTTGATAGATGCTTTGCTTCGTTAGTAATACTTCCGAAGATATGCTTCAACCAATAAACAAGTAACAAAAAAACACAAAACACAAAACACAAAAAAAAAAGGTTTTCACTTCTTGCATTATGGTGCATACAAACAGGAATGCCATTCCGGACTAAGAAAAAAGGTTACTGTGTCTATGTCGAACAAAGTGAAGTTATGCAATTTTCAATGACACAAAGGATGAAGAGTACCTAATTAGAGCTAAGCAAGTAGTAGTCATGACTCAAGAATTTAACACAACCGCTTCAGACTAATCATTATGATTTGTAGTCCTAGAATATAGGAATTTACACATAACCAATCATTTTCTCTTGCCATTTCAAGTTTTAAATCTGTGCATGAGTGCAACTAAGATGAACGGATAATGCACATAATAAAATAATTTATATCCTTCCCATCCCCTAAGCTTCTACTAGTCCCACTAAATAATTTCTCTCAATCTTCCTGCCTGTAAGGCAGGGATGTTGCCAATGTTCTTCCCTGACTCACAGCAGTTAAAAGTGAAAAACTGAAAAACTGAAATTTAATTGCTACAGCTTAGATCAGCCACCATCTGTTCTCAATTATCCAATCAAAAGCACTAAAACTACTGCTAAATGCATCCAAAATACAAAAAAAGTTAGGCAAATCATTTCAAAATCATCATCATCAGTTTTTGGTTTTGCTTGGAGTATTATTATTTTCTGTTAATTGCACATCCAAAAAGTTAAAAACCTCCCTAATGCAGCCGGGAGAATGCCTACTTTTTCTTTTTCTTTTTAAATTTTTAATGGAAGTCACCACATCCAATAGAGAATCAATACAAGAATATATATATATATATATATATATATATATATATATATATATATAATCAATGGATAAAAGCATTGTGAGACTTCCATGGCATGGGGTAGAATAAATGAGAAAATGAAAAACTTGGAAGGAAGATTTATAAAAATCATCAATAATCCCAAAAGCATTGACGAGAAAACGCGGGTAAAAAGGTTTATATTTATCCCATGACTCTATGAGTTTTACTTTCTTTTAACAAATGATATGTCATCAGTATAAAGTATGGCGCATTAACAAGAAAAACTTGGTGGAAAGACTTAAAAAAGTCATGTCCGACTCATACAGTTCTTTGGAAAAGCTATAGAAATGGTCTGAAGTTCAAAAGGAAAAGGACCTTTTGAATAAGAATTATGGGCTCTGCCTAAGGAATGGTGCAAACTTGATACTGTTTTTTTCAAATTCCCTTCCTATGTGCTCTAATTGGCTGTTCAGGTTGACACCGAACAACACGTCCCTCGCTTCAGGTTACACCTTAATTTCCACAAAAAGCAATCAGTACTTTCACTCCAATGCACAAGTTTTGTGGACAAAATACTGTTGAATTTGAGGCTGTTCTTCAATTTGAGCAACAATGATAGCTGGTCACCAAAGCATTGGCCTGACCCCGCAAGGACAAGGAAGCTGAGGAAAAGTGAGCATACATTAAAGACAAATGGTGAAGACTCATTGGCATGGCCCTTTTAACCACTAGGCAACCAAAAGTGTAGAATCGGTTTGTTAGAAGATGTAGCACCTTTTTCAAGTGGAGCAATGATGATAAATGGTCTTTGAGAAAAATTTGACCCCATAAGTCATAATTTCTTTCAGAAAAAGTTCTTATTGAACACGGTGCCTCTTGCGTAGACAATAATGTTGCTATTTCTACTGATTTTACATCATTCTTAAAAATTTTGCATGCCTGGACAATTACTTGAACGAAACTGGTCCACTACCACTACTTAGCAAAAAAATTAGTAATTTACCATTGTTTTGGAAATTTGAAGGAATTTACCATCTTTTTGAAACTCGAATTCCAAAAACTCGAGTTCTTTCAAAAAATATACTTCAAATTTTCATAATTTTTCCATGGTACTCGAGTTCTTTGAACTCAAGTACCTTGGAAAACTCAATTTCGCCAAATTCGAAAACCCAAAAATTAGTAGATCCTTACATATTTCTGAAACAGTGGTAGATTGCAACATAGTTTGCAGAAATATACTATTTGACTCTTTTCACCCAATTACTTGAGTTGGAAACTTATTAACTAAGGCTTAGAATTGGCTTTTTTCTATCATTAGAATCTTATTAACAGAGGCTTAGGTTCGTCTACTCGTACGCTAAACAAACTAATATCCATATTGGATAAGATACATTGATTTGCAAGTGATTCACGCACATTAACTTTTTTTTTTTTTTTTTTAAGTCACTTCACAATGAAGAAGAGAGGCGTTGGAAAGTAATGTCACGATAGATTTCTCATTTTCATATTCAATGTAATGTTTATGGAAAAAAAAAAAAAAAAAAAAAGAGACCATATATGAAAAAGAGGAGCATTACGATTCCAGGTGGAAGAACTAATAAATCCATCAAAATTTTCTCAAATATTATTTGCAAAAAAAGGGGCAATTATAGACTTGACAGATGCTTCGCTAGTAATACTTCTGAAGATATGCTTCAACCAATAAACAAGTATAAAAAATTAAAATTAAAAAAAAAACACACACACACACACACACACACTAAATACAAAGAAATGGACCAAAGTGGACTGAAGTGGACTAATCTGGATTGAAATACTTTGTTGATGTAGCTCAACAGGAGCATATATAATAAATTTTACACTTCAGCTTTTACACTATAATAACTAGTTGCAAACCCATGCAATGCGTTGGAATATAAAACTATTTTATAACGTGGTATAATGTATGAATTATTCTCTAAAACATACTAGAGATATAATTTCTAAAACTATTTTTCATCTCTCCATCTCTACAAATATATCATTCTATTATTTTGAGTTTTTTTTTTTTTTTTTTGGAAAAACTTAGGTGCATTTGATTAATATTATTATTTTTTTTTTTTGAGATAAAAGATAGAAATACTATTATTTTTTCAAGTGATCAATATTATTCAAACTTTTGTAAGTGTGTTATGGTTTTTTTTCTACAACTAAAATTTTTAAGTTCTAAAATTAATTATTTGAATTTCTCATTCTTTTAAGAAGATTATCATGATAACCAAACCTCATCACAAATTTCCAATTACTATTACTCAAATAATTTATAGAGACATACAAATACATAATCATCTCACTTCTAAAATATCTAAAAATTAACTTAAACCAAAATTATAAGAGGGATAGAGAGTACATGTGATAAATAACTCAAAAAACACACCACCAAAGTATATCATCCAAAAGTAGAGATAACAAAAACAAAAAAAACAAAAAAACAAAAAACAAAAAACAAAAATTCATCAATCTAAAATAGAGTTGCAAGAAAGAATTAATAAGAGAGAGAGAGAGAGAGAGAACAATCACCTTTTTGGGAAGAGAATGCGAGACAAATAATAAAATTATATAAAAGAAGATGAGTAGAAGAATTTTCAAAAGAAAATGTATAGTTGTAAACACCAAATTATCCAAGTCATACTATGTAATAGAATTACATTAAATCATTTTGTAATTTTATAGGATAACATGTAACAAACAAAGAAAATAAAATTAAAAAGATAAAAAATCAAAATATAACCAAATCATATCAACCTAAAGTAGAGTTAAATATAAAAATTCATCAATTTAAAGAATTAAACATCCACCAAAAGAAAGAATATATATATATATATATATATATATAGAGAGAGAGAGAGAGAGAGAGAGAGAGAGTATTCACCTTTTTGTGTGAGCAAAATATGGATTAATTAAAATAAAAAAAAAAACTCCCTTTTTTTATCTTGTTTTGGTATGTGTTTTTTGTTTTGAGAAGAAAGAACATAAAAGTGGAACAAAATTACACATTTAGCCATATTTTTAACAAAAGTAGGTTATGAATCTCTAACTGAGCTAACTTCAAGTAGGTAAAGTGTCAAATTTCAAATCACAAATAAACAACTTAAATTTCGGTCAAATTACAAGTGGGTAAGTTATAATTTGCCCAAAAGAAAAAGAGGACATTTATATACTTGATAGATCATCGCTAGTAATACTTCTAAAGATATGATTCAACCAATAAATAGGTAAAAAAATAATAATAATAATAATAAACAAAGAAATGGACCAAACTAAACTTAAATGGACCAAACTGGACTAAAATGTTATGCTGATATGGCTCAACAAAAGCGTTACAATAATAAATACTACCTTTCAGCTTTTTGATGTCATATAGATTGTTATGAATAATCACACCATAATATGATACACTCACACGTGCACTTAATATTGCTTTCACAGACATAAGATTTCTTTCCGTAGAGAATTATTAATTAAAGGGTATTTGAATATGGACATGGCTCCTAGAATTCATGTATCTATTCACAAAATTTGTTGGTTCTAGGAGTTTTGTCTTTAGCAAATGCAATTCCCAGATGGATGCAACAAGAAGACATCCTTGAAGGGCCGGTGAAGCGCTTAATTTTAGTGGCTAGTGGCCCCCTTGCATTTGTCAAATGCGCATCATGAAGTATCCCTCGCCTGGTTAGATTCACCATTGTTGGCAACGATAAGGGAATGCCATGAATAGTGCTTAACTTTATTTGGTGTTTCCTATAAAGACATTCAAAGTTCAAATCTCCTCTCACATATTTTTTTGTAACTATTGTATTATCGAAATAGGAAAGAGTTGTAAACATCATTAAAAAAATACAATCCATACCAAAGAACCTCCCTACAGATTACAACTCTGTGAAAAGATGACCATATAAACTTGGTATTCTTTAAGTCACTGTGTACACAATATAGGATAGTAGAAAAGCTTCATCAAGTATCTCTAATTTCAACTGGATGTTGTACACCATATAGTTAATCTATGTAGGTCAGCTGGATGTTCTTCTCTGTTCTGTTCGATTCACAGCAAATTCAACAAAGCTGCCAATGCTCTAAATGGGGTCTTAGAGTAACTCTAGTTCCTATTCTCTTTTAACAATCTGCCAGATGTGAGTTATGCTCTCAATTATGAATTTACAAAATTAATTGAACCATCCTTACAGGACAATATGCAACGTGCTTATGATTGTTTGATTGGCGAGCATGTAAGGCTAATTCACCTTTTAAAGTTTAAACATCCTTGTATAACAACTGATACTTTGGTATTCGCTCTGCTGGCAGCGGACAACTCACTATCAGCTTGCCTTTCATGGCTCCTCTATGTATTGCCTAGAAGAATGTTACGGGGAAAAACAAATGTTATTAACATATTTACATATTATCCTTTATACAAGCAAGGAGTGTATTACAGAAGAAGCAAATATGAAAATAGTTTAAAGAAAAATAAAATTTATAAAGAAAAAGAATTGCAATGTTTCCTAAAGGTGACCCAGATTTTCCATTGACTAAACAGAAGAACATTTGTTGTCCTAGTAAAGTTACTTATTATCTCCAACACAGTTTGTTCATCCGCCATTTTGTGTGTCCTAAAACATTATCCACTCTGAAAAGTCAATACACACAATTCCTTTTCTTTTTTTTCTTTTTTTTTTTTATTATTAAAAGTCAAAAGACACAATTCCTACCTTACATCCATCATATATTTTTTGCTAAGTAGTTTATTAAATATATGATTCAGCATACAACTGAGGAACTCTTAGCTTATGCGACAAAGTTTTAAACAAAGATGTGAAGAAAGAAATGATACCACTAAATCTGCAAAATTGCTGAAAGATTATAGCAGACTTTCCACTGAACCATACAGCAATGTACTTCCAGTCCCATTACCCATTATTTCTATTCAGAGAGTTATGATGTAGGCCACATGCCAATGCCACAACAAATATTAACTGATATGGCTGATGCTTGCTCATCAATTCATTCAATGAAGTTTTCCCATATTAATCTAGCACCTAAAACAGCTCCAATTTTGGTATTTGAAAATTTTTAGTATCCAATATCTACTGCTGAAGAGAAAGTTTCCACCTTACCTCTTCTTTTTAAGAGTCTTTCCCTTGAAGAGAGAGAGAGAGAGAAAAAAAAAAGAAGAGAGAGAGAGAGAGTTTTTCCTACATTGATTCATGGCCCAAGATAACATTGACAAAATCATAGCTGTAGTTTAAATTTTCAAGTACTCCACCTCTACTGCTCAAAAGAAATTATTGTAAATAAACTATGCTGCAAAATCTTGATTCATATTAGAGGACTTAGTCTTGCAATTAACACTACAAAGGACTGGTGAAAATAAAAGTCTTATGGATATTGATGTCACTACTAGGTAAGTAAATCACAACAAAGCCGATGATGTATTTACATTTATGCATGTGCTAATGGTGGTTGGAAGCAGCTTATAATTGTTTTGAGTATCAAGGCAGACTAGTTTCACAAAAGTATATAAACGAAAATGAATTTAAATTCCAATGGCAAGACCAACAATTAACATAACTGAGCCTTAACTCCATTCAGTTTCTAAGGAGCTACAAGTTGCATACCTCTACCACATCAATGAAATCCTGCTTTTTGTGAAAAGCACCAACCCATTTAGTGTGATCTGCAGTCCTGCCAACCAAAAACTAAGAAATGATACTAGAATCTGAAATTTTAAGTCCCTAAATTCATAGTCACATGACATCATTTTAAAAATACAAGAGATTCAGCTAAATTTTTTTGTTTAGAGCATGATAAAATGTTTGCAATATATGATCACAGTCAAAGCATTATACCACCTACATAGTTCACCTCTTGCATACATAAAATACAATGTGACTATAATTGTAATAAGTCTGTGAAAGGCCAATGAAAAAGGGATATTGGTGCAAACTTTGTTTAAGATTCAAGTGCAAGAAAACTAATTAATTGTTCCATTTGTCTTCCGTAGCTGCAATCATCATGTTTAACAAGAAACTTACAGGTCTAAGCAAAGAAAGGCAGGCCTACAAAAAAAATTGAAAAGGCATTTTTTTTCTTATTTTTATTTTCCTTCATTTTATGTGTATTTAAATTTGTTCAGTATAGGGAAGTTACTTGATAAAGGCACCACTCTTAATGTTTTTTTAAAGAATCACACACATTAAATACAAGAACTCACTCACAATTATAGTTCAAACTTAGCAATATTAGAAAGGGCTTTTGAGACATACAGCTCTATTGCTAGAATTACATGATAAACAAACAACAAAAAAACAGTGTTCATACATACCCAGAATCCATCTTCATGTGATGAGCATTGAAGAAGAAAACTGTTGAAGGTATGAAAGTAATGTCAAAATACTTGACATAAACTTGAATTTCATCGAAATCAATATCTACAAGTGCTACACTTGCAAATTTGGACACCTCACGAGGTGATTTAGAAAGCTGTGTAGACAAAAACAAATTGAGTTTGAAAGCTTCAAAATTTCTAGAACAATAAAAACTCAAAAAGAGAGAGAGCGGAGGGAGAGTGGCATACAACGTCATCAAGTTGGAGGCAGAGGGATCTGAAGCGCGGCCAAAGCAGAGCACGAGAAGTCGAGAACCTTGTCGATGGTGTCTCTTATGATTGCGTCCACCTCTTGTCTCTGATGGTAACTACTCATTCTCTCGAATCTCTCCACTCCAAGATTTTGGGGCTCGGTTAATGTACCTATTATATTGTCAAATTTTTCCAGGCCAAAGATTACTAATCCAAAAAATATACATATTATCATCTTTTATTATGTAGAAGACAAATAAAAATAAACAATTAATATTTCTAGTCTCTTATTTTTTTCCAGCATACCATTCCAAGGGTGTAAAGTGCAGATGGTTATGGCTTCTCGAGAAATCTAGAGATGTTGTATACAATTATGCAGAATCGTGTTATTAATTTCTCAGGCAGGATCAAAAGATTTATTTATTTTTTTTTTTTTTGATGAAACAGAATAATATTACTGATGATTAAAAGCGTAATACAGAGCAAAGAGCCTAAGAAGAGTCAAGACACCAGCAGAAAGAGAGTAGACTCAAGTCTGCAAAGACACATGAAAACCCATTAAAAAACAGCTAACACCAACTCTAGCTAAATACAGCACTAGACAAGACAGACCAACAGAGCTATATTAGCCCATCATTAAGCAAGATAGATAATAATGCCCCAATTAACCATATTAAAATTTAGATTTAGTTCAACATTTGGTAATTAAAATAGGATATCAAAAATAATGACAAACATATACATCAAATAACAATAATTCACCATTAGAACCAACCCAACAAAGTCAATTTTCCCATCTCAAGGAGAGCCAAATTATAAAATTCCTCGTGATAAAATTTTTTACTAATTCCCAACAAATAGTAGCCTCTATTACAGAAATAAATTTTTTTTTTCCCCTAAAATTATCCAATGGAAAAGAACCATAGAGATGAGCCAAATCAGTAATATTTATTTTTATTAAGTAAAAGTCCAATGGGACTTTATTTGTATGTTCATGAATGAATTTCATAAAACAAAATTGAAGACATGGATTTGGAAGTTTGGTGCTTTGCTTTGCCATCGAAATTAAAATAAAATCCAACACCTAAACGTAAAAAAAAAAATCCAACACCTAAACGATAGAAACAATTCCTACAATCTAGCCTACTAATCTGATAAGGATAAAGGCAATTGCTATCCTACTAAATAAAAAATACTTGAAATATTAGATAACAATCAATAGCTAAGATAAAGATAAACTCCTAAGCAAATTCAAAAGCAATAACCAATCTGGAATCTGGTATAGCAGCTGGTACGTAACAGTTGGTTATATTCAATTCTGACTTCCGAGGAGCAAATACAAATTGTAACTCAGTTTTATTCATATAAATGAAGCCCAATTGTATGGAAAAATAAAATGAGCTGATGTATGAATTAGTGATTGACACACATGTGACAGCAGGGGCAAGTTTCACTACCACATCACATGCTTATATATTAGAGAAGTATTTCAGAGATACAGCATACTAGTTACAAACATCATACCTTAAGACAACGCTTTTACATCCAACTGCACTGATGGATTCTTTATTTTGCTAGATTTAATCATTATAACACTGCTGCATTGCTCCTCCTAACTTTCAATAGTGCCTCCGCTCCTTATTCCTCCGTGCTCATCTTTGGCAATCCTCTTTTCCAAGATATAGCTGAGGGAAGATGCTGAAAAGAATGTCATCAATGTGCTTGTAATACCATATCCTCCACCTCTTCCAAAACATAAGGGGTCCAATGACAATCCCAAAGCCAAAAACAAATCCCAATTCTGCACTTATGAAATTCCAGTCAATCACAATCCCAGAATTTGAATGAGTTTCTTCATATGTTGGAGAGGACAATCTAGGCACTGCAGTGCATCTTGTCGGTAAAGGGAATCCACATAATCCCTCGTTCTGTTCATAGGAATCCTTTGAAAACGTAGCAAATTGATTGCCTTGTGGAATTGGCCCCACCAACTGATTAGATGAAAGGTTTAGGACTGCCAGGAAAGTAAGATCTGTTAGCCGTGTAGGGATCTCCCCTGCGAGCATGTTGCTTGACAAGTCTAATGATTCCAGATCAGACAAATTTCCCAGAGATGGTGGGATTTTGCCTGTAATAGTATTATGTGACAAGTTGAAAATATATAGTGATTTGAGTTTTCCTATGTCTTCTGGTATTGACCCATTAAGCTTGTTGCCAGAAATGTCAATTGAGGTGAAAATAGTTAGAATTTTCACCAGCTCAATTTCCAGACCTTTACTGGTAACTGTTATCATGTCTTGATAATAAAACTGACCAAAATGTAGGAATCTAAATTGGAGGTGACTGAGCTTTGACATGACCTTATCTTCATTGACCATCATTGCCTTCCAGGTAGAAAAAGATTTTCTTGGAAATTGACCAGTAAAGTTGTTTGAAGCTAGGTCCAAAATCTGAAGCATAGGCCAGGTGACATTTGTCCCATTACAACCAATGGACCCATTAAACCTATTCGATCGCAGAACAAGGACACGTAACCTGGATATGTTCCTCAAGTAACATGGGAAACCATCCTCAATACGGTTGTTCCCTATGTCCAAGACCTCCAAATTTGCACAATTGGCCAGAGACTTGGGTAACATTCCATCTAGTAGGTTGCCATTGAGACTTAGAGTTTGTAAACCACAATTTCCAGGAAATTTGTCAGATATTGGACCAGAGAGGTTGTTTCTCCTTAGATTCAGAACCCCTAGGGACTCACTCATTGCGTAGAGGCATTGGGGAATGGTGCCACTCAAGGAATTATTAGATAGATCAAGAACTCGAAGATATGCACCATTGCATAATGATTGAGGTATATACCCATGGAATTTATTGCTTGAAAGAGACAAGAAAATTGTGGAATTAAGGGAGATACCAATGCTAGTTGGTATTACAGAGCTGAAATTATTCTTTGAGAAGTCCAGATAAGTAACATTTGGTGGGAGATGTGGGAGTTGCCCCTGGAGTTTGTTGGAGTGAAGGTCTAGGACGCTTAATAGAGAAGGAAGATTTTGTGAAGGCTCTTGTTGTAGAGTCAAAAAGTGGTTATGTGATAAATTTAGATACATAAGACTATTAAGTTGCCAAATCCAGTTGGGTATCTCTCCATGAATCTGGTTCTGTGAAAGGTCTAGATAGTTTAATGTGGATTGGTTTCTCAAGAAATCAGGGAATGTGATCAAGTTGCAAGAAGCCAACTTAAATGTGCGAAAATGGGGAAAGAGCAAGGAAGAAGCGGTACCATTATAATTGATTGACAACTTGTTGTAAGAAAGATCAAGACTTGATAGATTCCTTAGTTGCTGAATCGCATCAAGCTGCAAGGAGCCACTAAAATTGTTGAAAGAAAATGAGAGGAAGTTAAGACATTGGAGCTTGAAGACGGACGCAGGTAAGGGCCCTCCCAAGTTGTTGCTACCCAAATCAAGGGTGTCCAATGGGTAAGAAGAAACGTTAAATTCATGGAGTCCTCCAGAAAAATTGTTGTTCGAAAGTTGTAGTTTTTGCAGTGATGGATGGGAAAACAGGGACAATGGAATACTCCCTCCAATTGAATTGTAACCCAAGTCAAGATTCACCAGTTTTATAAGCTCTTCCCACCGAGTGGCATCGATTCTACCTTCCAGATTATTACGAGAAAGGTTTATCTGTGTCAGATTCTTGGCCATGCTGAATGATGGAATCTGTCCGTTGAATTTGTTGTACGACATGTCCAAATAAACCAACTGAGTAAGGTTTGCAATTGACTTAGGAATTGATCCACTGAAATTGCAATTTGATAAATCTAATCTGGACAACATTGTAAGGTTACCAATAGAAACTGGCAGTGTCCCTGAAAAAATTGTGCTGCTAAGCACAAGTGACCGAAGAGAATTATTTGGATGAAATTCTAGCAAAGTACCGCTCAGTTGTTCATTACTTGATAGGTCAAGTGTCTTAAGTGTTGGGACCTGGAAGATTTTATCTGGAAACTTTCCATTCAATTTACAAGAACTGAGATCGAAGAAAGTCAAATTTCTAAAATCTGCAAAAAATTCTGGAATTGGAGCAGAAAAATTGTTACCGTGGAGATTAACTATTGATAGAGACTGAAGCTTCTGTAAGGAGGAATCAAGAGGCCCCTGAAGATCACAAAATGACATGCTCAACACTCTTAGATTTGGCAGCGAAGATGATAAGGCCTGACACCAATCATTCCCTCGCGATGATATTTTTACAGAATCAAGATAAAGTTCCGTAAGGCGCGTAAGGTTCTGGACTAGCGTAACTAGGTTCTGATCTTCTTCATTAGAAATGTCAGACAAATCGAGAGTAACTAACCTTGTGAGGCGCGAAATCTCAATGGGAATCTGCCCAGTAAAGCTAGTTTGTGACAAATTCAAATAAATCAAATTTGTCAGATTTCCGAATTCCGGTGGAATACGAGAATCATGGAAGTCGTTACCAGCCAAATTCAGGTGCTGTAGATAATGAAGACGGAAAAGGCTACTTGAACTGTCAAGTAGACCATAGATTGGTTCGTTGTCGAGGTTGAGACCGACAACACGTCCCTGGCTGCAGGTTACTCCTTCCCACGAACAGCAATCAACACTTTCATTCCAAGACCGCACTCGTTTGGAAAATTCAGTCCCTCGCTGCGTAGGCGCTGCCCGCAGGTTACTCCCGATACTTTTTTGGGAGCTATTCTTCAATTCGAGCAAATAGGAACGCTGATCGCGAAGACATTGACCAGACACGGCAAAGATGAGGGTAAGTGAGCATATGAGTATCGGGAGAAGCCTTGAAAAGAGTGGAATTCTCATTGGAGGCAATAAAAATGAACACTCAAACAGTAAAGAATTGAAGGGCTGATGAAATTAATGGTGGGTTGAAGAGGGCAAAGGCTCATGAACATGATAACCCTACTAACCTGTGCCTCATATAAAATTTTCATATAAAATTCTTATTACTTTATATCCACCTCTCTCACCTGTTCCTTCCAAGTTGTCCACAACAAAAAAGGTCAATACTCAATATTCTCTCTCTCAATTTTGTTTATCTTTTGGTGGATTTTCTTATTGTTTCAACCACTTTCTTTTTCACTAATGGTTCTTTTTATTATTGTTGATTTAATTTTTCTGTCACATTTGTTTCTCTTTTTGATTATTTGTATCGACTTTTATGCATATATATTTAGGTATTTTGGAATGATCACAAGTTCTTTTTCTTTATCCCATTGGTTTGATTTGGTTTGGTTTTAATTAGTTTTTTAGCAAGTTGTAATTTGATTTTCTTTTAGTTATCCATTTAGATGATAAACTATTAGACATTACTAATTTTTGTTTATTTTTTAATCCTTTTGAGTGGACAAATTTGTAATTTTTGGTAGAAAAAAAAAATAGGGTTTGAGAAAGTTTGTTTAAAACTAAAAGAAAAATTTTCAAATTTTATATATTTTTTAATGATAAACAAAATGTTATAAATGACTTTTATTAAAAAATTAATATTTTCACTAACTTGCTTTTTAAATTCTTGAGAAAAATTGTATTTTTTCATTTTGGTACAAAAAAAAATTAAATTATATATATATATATATATATATATTTCATTTGAGATTGTTCCTATAATAATGAAAATATGATTATGAATTACATTACTCTTTTTTAAATTACTCCAATTTGCAAAAATTAATTTAATGAGATCATCATTAAAAAAAAATTATCACGCACAACATGCTGGTCCGTGACTAATTTGTCTAAAAGTTTAAACTTTAAACCATTAAAAATGGTTAATTTAATTACCTAACCATTATTCTATTAATAAAGGCAAAAAAATATGAAAAGTGCAAGATTTGTCATTGATCAATATACTGTTTAAATAGTACAAGGTTGATGAATTTAATTTTTAGAATTTTTTAAACTAAAATCATTCTAATTAACTCAAATATAATTTCAACTAGAATTTTGTTATTAAATATTAATATATGTTTATGAAGGGATTAAAAAAATTTAGTCATGGTGTGTATCATATATAGAGAAAGATTAATGAATTAAATAGCTTATAAACAAGTTAGAACTTGTTGAATAAGAAAATGAACCAAACTTAAACATGTGATTAGTTTAAAATTAAATTAAATATACCAGTTTTTATCTTCAATGTTGGACTCAATTTGGTTTCTTCATGATCTTACAATTGTGAGACTTGCCATGGCATGGGGTAGAATAAATGTTCATAGGAAAAACTTGTTAGGAAGACTAAATTACAAAAGTCTTACCACCAAATGCATTAAGGAAAAAACCTAGGTAAAAAGATTGTAAACATGGTCCCTCGAGGTCATGAGACTCTATGAGTGCAACTTTTGTTTTTTTGTTTTTTTTTTTTGGCTGAATAATGAGTGTTACTTTCGTTTAACAAATGATATGTCATTAGAATAAAGCATGGTGCATTGCCGAGAAAGACTTGGTAGGGAGTCTTATAAAAGTCATTTTGAATTGAACATGCTTGCACTTTTAACCTATTTAAAGAATGCTGGACCAAAAACAACTCGGTTTTGCGTGAGACGACAGTCAAAAGTTGTAGCTCTTGCCATAAGAAAATAATTTAAAACCATGTAGTGGTTCCGGATTCCAAGATTTTTGTTCTTTGCAATGGAAAGTGGTTGAGGAAGGTAGCCGTGCTCTTGCCATGGAGCGGATTAAAAATTAAAAACCATGTAAAGTTATGGTTCCAATCTCTTTTCTCATATATACCTACACAATCTCTTTGATTTTCTTCTTTACTACAGGATTTTTTTTTTTTTTCGTGCCTCAGCAATCTGGTTCAAATTTATATGTACTGCACAATCTCTTTGATTTTCTTCCTTACTACAGAAGTACAGAGTTTTTTTTTTTTTTTTTTTTTTAATTACCTTTTCTGTTTTTATAAAAACCTAAAAGGCAAATTATATTTATAAATATGAATATACTTTTGGGTGACACACGGGCGGGCTATTCTATTGTATGGTGCATTAAAATGTAAATTTAGGGAGAAAATTCCAATCTTTTTTTCATCAAATTTAACCATGCCAATTCATAAAATGTCACGCCATTATTTGTCTAAAAGTTTAAATTTAAACCATTAAAATGGTTAATTTAATTATTTAGCCATTATTCTACCAATAAAGACAAAACCATATAAAATGTAAAAGATTGTCATTGATCAATATACTGTTTAAGCAGTACAAGGTTGATGAATCTAATTTTTATTAGTTTCTAAACAAAAATCATTCTAATTAACTCAAAAACATAATTTCAACTAGAATTTGTTATTAGACATTAATATATATCTATGAAGGGATTAAAACCAATTTAGTCGTGGTGTTTACCATATGTAAAGAAAGATTAAGTTAAAAAAAAATAGCTTACAAACAAGCTTGAACTTGTTGAACAAAAAAAAAATTGAACCAAACTTGAATATGTGATTAGCTTAATATTGAGATTAAACTCGCTTGTATTCAAAATAAATTAAATAAACTAATTTTTATCTTGTAATGCTTGACTTGGTTCAGTTTTTGCACGATCTTACTAATTAATAGAGAACCAAACGAGAATCAATAGAGGTATATACATATATATATATATATATATATATATATAATCAATGCATAAAAGCATTTTTCATGCATTGGGTAGAATAAATGTCCATAGGCATATATAAAAGTTGGTTGGAAGAGTTATAAAAGTCTTACTGAAAAATGCATTAATGAGGGGGGAAAAAAAGGAAAAAAGATTATAGACACGATCTCACGAGGTCATGATTCCATGAGTGCTACTTTCCCGTAACAAATAATATGTCATCAACCTGAATAAAACATAGCACATTGACAAGAAGGACTTGGTAGGAAAACCTAAGACTAGTCTTATAAAAGTCATGTCCAACTCATACGCTCCTTTGGAAAAGCCATAGACATGGTCTATGGTTCAAAAGAATGAAAAGGATCTGTTGAGTAGAATTATGGACTCCGCCTAAGGAGTGATGCAAATATAATACTATAAATTTTACTATATAATTTCTATAAATTAATGTATCACTATTTTCATTTAATTTAGATTTCCATAAAAATTAAATGAACCAATTTTTATCTTTTAATGTTCAACTCAATTTGGTTTCATCACAACCTTACCAATAGAGAACTAGACAATAATCAATACAAGAATATATAAATCAACGAGCACAGGAAAAACTTGGAAGGAAGATTTATAAAAGTCATCAATAATGCCAAAAAGCATTGACGAGAAAACGTGGGTAAAAAGCTTTATTCCTATCCCATGACTCTATGAGTTCTACTTTGCTTTAACAAATTAATGATGTCATCCAATAGTCCTCATTTCTTTTGTTGTGTCTTTTTATAGCAATTTCCCTTCCTATGTGCTCTAATTGGCTGTCCCGGTTGACACCAAACAACACGTCCCTCGCCTCAGGTTACACCTTAATTTCCACGAACAGCAATAAGTACTTTCACTCCAATGCACATGTTTTGTGGACATGGAGTACTGTTGAATTTGAAGCTGTTCTTCATTTGAGCAACAATGATAGCTGTTCACCAAAACATTGGCCCTTGTAACCTGTTTCTCCAGTGTCAAGTGTAGAATGGGTTGTAAGAATATTTAGCACCTTTTTTCAAGTGTAGCAATGATGATAAAATCGGACTCCATGATTTCTTTCCGACAAAGTTCTTATTGAACACGGTATTCTTAAAAATTCTGCATGCCTGCACAATTACTTGAGTTGGAATCTTATTAACTAAGGCTTAGGATGGTTTTATTCAATCATTAGGTAAGAATTTTATTAACAGATCTGGCTTATTAGGCTGGTTTGCTCCAATGCTTAACAAACTAATATCCATATTGGATAAGATACATTGGGTTGCAAGTGATTCACATACATTAATTAACAAAGTTTTTTTTTTCAAGTCACTTCACAATGAAAAAGAGAGGCATTGGAAAGTAGTATCAAGAGAGATTTCTCATTTTCATATTCAGTGTAATGTTTATTGAAAATAATGACCATATATGAAACAAAGGAGGATTATAATTCCAAGTGGAAGAACTGATAAATCCATCAAAATTTTCTCAAGTATTATCTGTAAAAAAAGAAAAAGAGGGCAGTTATAGACCTGATAGATGCTTCGTTAGTAATACTTCCGATGATATGCTTCAACCAATAAACTAGTAACCGAAAAAAAAACACACAAAAAAAAGGGTTTTCACTTGTTCCATTATGGTGCATACAAACATGAATTCTATTCCGGACTAAGAAAAAAGGTTACTGTGTCTGTGTCAAGCAAAGTGAAGTTATGCAATTTTCAATGACACAAAGGATGAAGAGAACGTAATCAGAACTAAGCATGTTGTAGTCATGACTCAAGAATTTAACACAACAGCTTCAGACCAATCATTATAGCATCAGATGTAGTCCTAGAATATAGGAACTTACACATAACCAATCATTTTCTCTTGCCATTTCAAGTTTTAAATCTGCGCATGAGTGCATCTAAGATGAATGGATAATGCACATAATAAAATAATTTAAATCCTTTCCATCTCCTAACCTTCTACTAGTCCCACTAAATAATTTTTCCCAATCTTCCCGCCTGTGAGGCAGGGATGTTGCCAATGTTCTTCCCTGACTTGCAGCAGTTAAGTGAAAAACTGAAATTTGTTGCAGCTTATCAGCCAGCATCTGTTCTCAATTATCCAATCAATATACGGCTAAATGCAACCCCCCCCCCCCCCCCCCCCAAAAAAAAAAAGGCAAATCATTTCAAAATCATCATCATCTGTTATTGGTTTTTGCTTGAAGTATTATTATTTTCTGTTAATTGCACATCCAAAAAGTTAAAAAACCCCCAAATGCAGCTGGGAGAATGCCTACCCTTTTTTTTTTTTTAATTTTTAATGGAAGTCACCACATCCAATAAAGAATCAATACAAGAATATATATATATAAAATCAATGGATAAAAGCATTGTGAGACTGCATGGCATGGGGTAGAATAAATGAGCATAGGAAAAACTTGGCAAGAAGATTTATAAAAGTCATCAATAATGCCAAAAGCATTGACGAAAAAACACGGGTAAAAAGCTTTATTCCTGTCCCATGACTCTATGAGTTCTACTTTCCTTTAACAAATGATATGTCATTAGCATAATAAAGCATAGTGCTCATTGACAAGAAAAACTTTGTAAAAAGACTTATAAAAGTCATGCCCGACTCTTACGCTTCTTTACATGGTCTAAAGTTCAAAAGAATGAAAATGACATTTTGAGCAGAATTATGGGCTCTACCTAAGGAGTGGTGCAAACTTGATAGTTTTTTTTTTAGCAATTTCCCTTCCTATGTGCTCTAATTGGCTGTTCAGCTGGTTGACACCGAAAAGGATGTCCCTCGCTGCAGGTTACACCTTAATTTCCACGAACAGCAATCAATACTTTCGCTCCAATGCACAAGGTTTGTGGACAAACTACTGTTAAATTTGAGGCTGTTCTTCAATTTGAGCAACAATGATGGCTGTTCACCAAAGCATTGGCCTGACCCCGCAAGGACAAGGAGGCTGGGGAGAAGTGATCGGCATACATTAAAGACAAATGGTGAAGACTCATTGACATGGCCCTTTTAACCACTAGGAAACCAGAGGTGTAGAATGGGTTTGTAAGAAGATATAGCACCTTTGTCAAGTGGAGCAATGATGATAAATGGTCTTCGAGAAAAATTGGACCTCGTAAGTCATAATTTCTTTCAGACAAAGTTCTTACTGAACATGGTGCCTCTTGCGTAGACAATAATGTTGCTATTTCTACTGATTTTACCTTGCTTGATCTCTTGCTATTTTACAAATTAATAACTTTCGGCAGGAAGATTATGTGAGCGATATTATAATGGCCGAAGATTTGAAAGCTGAGTCCACACACAACAAAATTCTAGGATGAAAGAGAAAGAAAGAAAAACAAATAGTAATATAAAAAAAGAGAAAGAAAAGACAATCTGGTCTGCCACTGCTACCACAACGTGAGAATGCAGAGTGCGTATAGTATGATAGTAGAGAATCCTACATGGAGTCATGCCTCAGCAATCTCTTTCAAATTTATATATACTTACAGTCTCTTTGATTTTCTTCTTTACTTCAGAGGTTTTTTAGGGAGAAAATTCCAATCTTTTTTTCATCAGATTTAACCATGCCAATTGATAAAATGTCACGCCATTATTTGTCTAAAAGTTTAAATTTAAACCATTAAAATGGTTAATTTAATTATTTAGCCATTATTCTACCAATAAAGACAAAACCATATAAAATGTAAGAGATTGTCATTGATCAATATACTGTTTAAGCAGTACAAGGTTGATGAATCTAATTTTTATTAGTTTATAAACAAAAATCATTCTAATTAACTCAAAAACATAATTTCAACTAGAATTTGTTATTAGACATTAATATATATCTATGAAGGGATTAAAACCAATTTAGTCGTGGTGTTTACCATATATAAAGAAAGATTAAGTTAAAAAAAATAGCTTACAAACAAGCTTGAACTTGTTGAACAAAAAAAAATGAACCAAACTTGAATATGTGATTAGCTTAATATTGAGATTAAACTCGGCTTGTATTCAAAATAAATTAAATAAACTAATTTTTATCTTGTAATGCTTGACTTGGTTCGGTTTTTGCACGATCTTACTAATTAATAGAGAACCAGACAAGAATCAATAGACGAATATATATATATGTAATCAATGCATAAAAGCATTTTTCATGCATTGGGTATAATAAATGTCCATAGGCATATATAAAAGTTGGTTGGAAGAGTTATAAAAGTCTTATTGAAAAACGCATTAATGAGGGGAAAAAAAAGGTAAAAGGAATATAGACACGGTCCCACAAGATCATGATTCCATGAGTGCTATTTTCCCTTAACAAATGATATGTCATCAGCCTAAATAAAACATAGCACATTGACAAGGAGGACTTGGTAGGAAGACCTAAGACTAGTCTTATAAAAGTCATGTCCGACTCATACGCTTCTTTGGAAAAGCCATAGACATGGTCTATGGTTCAAAAGAATGAAAAGGACCTATTGAGCAAAATTATGGACTCCACCTAAGGAGTTATGCAAATATAATGCTATAAATTTTACTATATAATTTCTATATATTAATGTATCACTATTTTCATTTAATTTAGATTTCCATAAAAATTAAATGAACCAATTTTTATCTTTTAATGTTCGACTCAGTTTGGTTTCATCACAATCTTACCAATAGAGATCCAGACAAGAATCAATACAAGAATATATAAATAAATGAGCACAGGAAAAACTTGGAAGGAAGATTTATAAAAGTCATCTATAATGCCAAAAAGCATTGACAAGAAAACGCGGGTAAAAAGCTTTATTCCTATTCCATGATTCTATGAGTTCTACTTTCCTATAACAAATGAATAATGCCTTCCAATAAGTCCTCATTTCTTTTGTTGTGTCTTTTTATAGCAATTTCCCTTCCTATGTGTTCTAATTGGCTGTCCCGGTTGACACCAACAACACGCCCCTTGCCATCTTCCATTAAGTCCTTATTTCTTTTGTTTAAATACTAACAAATCAAACAGTCTACTAGTAGGAGCCGGTCCATACGCAAGTTTACCTTTTTATCTCTTTTTTTTAGCTAAATCAATACGCAAGTTTACTAAGTTATAATTAGTTTTTGAATTACCTTTGATTAGGATTGAGGTTGATAGTCTGGTTTTTATTTTTGTGTGCGTGTGTGTGTGTGTTTTTTTTTTTTGGTGCTAAAACATGGTTTTCAAAAATTCAAATCAGAGATTAGGAATGTGGCCCGAAGCCAAGAGCCTTAAAGCTCAAATGACATCTCCTGGTGGAGACGTCCAGTCGTCCAAGTTCAAATTATCTTCCATTGTTGTAACTATTGGATTAGCAAAGCAGAATACAATCCATTTTACCAAAGAACCTCTCTACATATTACATTTTTGTGGAAAGAGGAACTGAGAAGCTTTAGGACAGCAGTAAAGCTTGTTTTAGTGCAGCTGCTGCCCTTCTTTTCTTCTAGTGCCAATAAACAAAAGGACACGATTACGACTGGACAAAATTAATAAAGGTCACTGCTTTTGCCATGGAATTAATATTTTAAAACCATGTAATGCTACCAATTTCTTTTCTTTGCAATCAAAAGTCGTTGCCTTTTCACTTAAAACCAAGAACTGGTTCCAGTTTTTCTTCTGTGGGCCAAATTACTTTCGGTTGGAAGATTATGTGAGTGATTCTTGGAGCGATATTATAATGGCCGAAGATTTGAAGGCTGAGTCCACATACAGCAAAATTCTTGGATGAAAGAGAAAGAAAGAAAGAAAATAATAATAATAATAAATAAATAAAAAGAGAGACAGAAAAGCCAATCTGGTCTGCCACTGCTACCACAACGTGAGAATTGGACCGGGTTTAGAAAAAAAGATTTGAGGACATTAACTTCTTTAGTTAAATTTACCAGTTCAATTCCCATGCGAGTTTTACTTTGCATAATTTTACTTTCAATTCTTCTTTTCGATTGTTTTTCATTAATGAATTGTGGAATTTTTCATGTATATATATGTGTGACTTTTCCTATCAATAATTTTAATCCTTATGAATTTGAATATTTTTTAATTTGTATTTTATGGTCTTTTCGTGTAAATTAAAGAACAAATATTAGTGCAATTTTAATCATAATTCATAAAATACTTGAAGAATATTGTCACATATGTGATATATAGTAAATATGTATTTATATACATTGGTTACGTATACTTCATGCAAACTTTTTTTAATATTTTAAATATTAGTTACATAGCCGCCAATTAGTTTCCATTCAATTAAATAGATGATAACATATCAAAGTAGGGATTACAAGAAAATAATGAACTTATAAAGTATAGATTTTGTGCTACTTGATGAGAAAGTTAGTTATGGAATCAAATAACGAAATCTATTCTAGGTCATCAAATATAATTAAACTTTTTTTTCTTTTCATTTAAAATTTTATTTTATTTTATTTAAAGTTGGTTCTAAGATTGGTAGTGACTTTTTAAGGATGACTTTACTACTTAATATCAAGCCAAATAATGAATTTATCAATGTAGATTTTGTGCTATTTTATGAGAAGGTAAGTTATGAAATTAAGTAATGAGAATCATTTTATGTTTTCAAATACAATTGGACTTTCTTTTTCTTAATTGAGTCATATCTTTATAAATATATAGTTTGGTTTTAAAATGGATGCTAACTTTTTCAAGATGAATTTATTTGTGCAAGTATTTGAAAAGCTTCTATTGATCGTTTTAGAGATATTATGCAAGAGGAAAAAAAAAACATAGAATTAAGTATTTTTGAGTTATAGAAAGCAAGAATGTGTACAAGATTGTGAATCACAAGTATATGATTAGATTTTAAACCACAACATCTCTTAAGCTTAGACAAATAGATAATCAACTTATTCCAAATCAAAAGTATTAATTGATGCCATTTGACGAGTTGAAAAATCTTGGGTGTCAAGATGTTTAAAATGAGTTTTATCATTTGTTTTAAATTATTTTATAATCAATATTTGGTTTTTTTTTTTTTTTTAATTGATAGTTACAATGGGGGAGGGATGATTTGAATTTTAAATGTGTCTGTTGAAAACAATAAAAATTGCTAGTTGAGTTATAAAATTCTTGGCTTTTTGATAAAAGGTTGGTCTTACATGATAAGAATTTATCATTAACGTAAATTAAAATTTTACTTTTACATGTGATTTTATATTTACAATGAGTTTTTCATTTATTTTTAGAATATATATTTAATATTTAAAATATATATTTCACATATATATAATTCTTGATTAAGTTGCATAATACTCTATCATCTAAATCTAAAAAACAAAAGTAATGTCCTTGTATTGAAAACTATAGACATGGTACAATTCTACCTGTTATAATTTTAGACAAGCAAAAAGAAATAGAAAATTTTTAACTATATAGAATTGCTCATTAAAATCTCAAGCCAGTTGTATATGAAAACAGCTTATTTTAATATAATCTTAAAATAGTGTTCATTGCGAATATGAAATAGTACAAACATCTTACCTAACAAAGCTCACATCCAATTGCTTGGATACATTTTTATTTTGCTCTTATAATGAAAGCGAAAAGGAAAAGAAATAGTACAAACATCTTACCATACCTAATGCCTCTGCCCCGCATTCCTTTGTACTCGGATTCCACGGTATTGTTTTCCTCCAAGGTACAGCTGTGGGAAGATTCTAAATAAAATGTCATCAACGTGTTTGCAATACCAAATCCTCCATCTCTTACAGAACATAATCGGCCAAATGACCATCCCAAAGCCAAAAACAAATCCCAGCTCTACACTTAGGAAATTCCAGTCAATCAAAGGCTGAGAATTTGAGTTACTATCTTCAAATGTTGGAGGTGGTGATCGTGGCTCTGCAGATGTGCAGTTTGTCTTCAAAGGACACCCATATAGTCCTTTGTTCCCTTCGTAGGAAGTTTCCGAAAATGTTGCAAATTGCTTGATGTATGGAATTGGCCCAACTAATTGATTGAATGAGAGGTTTAAGACTGCAAGGAAAGTAAGACTATCTGCAAGTTGCATAGGGATCTCACCACTAAGCTTGTTGCTTGATAAGTCTAGTGACTCAAGTTGACTCGCTTTTCCCAAAGATGGTGGGATTTGCCCTGTGAAAGAATTGTGCGACAAGTTAAGAATATGCAAGGATTTGAGTACTCCTATTTCTTCTGGTATTGGCCCTTCAAAATTGTTGCTTGAAAGGTCAATTGAAGTGAAAATAGCAAGAATCTTCACCGACTCAATTATCTGACCTTTAATGGTAACGGTTATTACATCTTGATAATAATAATAATTACCAATAAAGCCTTCTCTAGTCTCAAATTGGAGGTAAGAGTATTCTCTAGAATCAAATTGGAGGTAATTGAGCCCTGATTGAGCCTCATTATCAGCCATCATTGACTTTGAGTAAGCGAAGGATTTCATTGATAGCCTACCACTAAAATTGTTAGAGGCTAGGTCTACAATTTGAAGAATCGGCCAAGTAACATTTGACCCTCCACAACCAACAGATCCATAAAATTTGTTTGAATGCAAGACTAGGACGTGCAAATTAGACATGCCCTTCAAGTGACAAGGGAAGGAATCATGTATCTTGTTGCTCCCAATGTCCAATACCTCCAAATTTGTGCAATTGGCGAGAGACTTTGGTACCACTCCTTCTAGTAGGTTTGTGTTGACATTCAGAGTTCGTAAACTACAATTGCTTGAAAATGTATCAGAGATTTTGCCAGTGAGTTTGTTTCTCCTTAGATTCAGAACCTTTAAATTATTACTCGTTGAAGACAACAAGCATTGGGGAATTGTTCCATTTATGGAATTATTAGACAGATCTAGAACTGCAAGAGCTGTAACATTGCATATTGATTCAAGGATTTGCCCATGGAATTTATTGCTCGATAGAGATAAGAAAGCATCATCAGAGTTGGTACTCCATAAAATGTCTAGCTCTGGTAGAACAGAGTAGAAATTATTCCTTGACAAGTCCAGATAAAAACAAAATGGAAGGGGAGTTGGGAGTGGTCCCTGGAGTTGGTTGGAGCTAAGGTCTAGGAAAGCTATTGAAGAAAGATTGTGTAAAGGTCCCTCAAGGTAGTTACATGAGAGATTTGCATAATTATGTATAGGAATTTCCCAAAACCAGTTGGGTATCTCCCCATGTATTTGGTTTTCTGAAAGGTCTAGATGGTATAAATAGGCTTGGTGTCTCAAGAATTCAGGAAATGTTTTCAACTTGTTAGAAGCCAAATTCAAGATTATAATTTGGGGAAAGGAGGATAGTGAGGAATTAGTTCCATTATATTCAGTCAACAAGTTATTGGAAAGATTCAGAGTGGTAAGATTTCTCAACTGCTGAATCCCATTAAGCTGTAAAGAGCCATTAAAGTTATTTGAAGAAAGTGTTAGGTCATGAAGACCTTGGAGTTCAAAGATAGACATGGGAATTGGCCCTTCCAAGTAGTTGCTACTCAAATCAAGTGTTTCCAGTAGGAAAGAAGAAACATTTGAAAATTCATGGAGTTGACCAGAAAAATGGTTGTTGCCAAGAAGCAATGTTCGCAATGATGGAAGGGAAAAAAGAGATGCTGGAATACTCCCTTCAGTAATCTGACCTGTCAAATGATTATAAGAAAGCTTTATCATGGCCAGGTTCTTTGCCATGTTGAATGATGGAATTGATCCGGTGAAGTAATTTGATGACATGTCCAAATAAACCAATTGAGTAAGGTTTGACAAGGAGTTTGGGATTGATCCATTGAAATTGCACATTGAAAGATCTATTTTAGATAACCTTTTAAGGTTGCCAATAGAATCAGGAAGTGTCCCTGAAAATTTTGAACCGCTAAGCTGCAGTGACTGAAGAGAACCATTTGGATAAAATTCTGGCAAAGAACCTTGAAGTAGTTCATTACCTGATAAGTCTACCGTCTGCAGTTTTGGAACCTGGAAGATCTTTTTTGGAAATTGTCCATTCAATCCACAATAACTGAGATTGAAGAAAGTCAAATTTCTAAAATCTGCAAAAAATTCTAGAATTGGAGCAGAAAAATTGTTACCGCTGAGATCAACTATTGATAGAGACTGAAGCTTCTGTAAGGAGGAATCAAGAGGCCCCCGAAGATCACAATTTGACATGCTCAACACTCTTAGATTTGGCAGCGAAGATGATAAGGCCTGACACCAATCATTCCCTTGCGATGATATTTTTACAAAATCAAGATAAAGTTCCGTAAGGCGCGTAAGGTTCTGAACTAGCGTAACTAAATTGGGGCACTCCAGGGTCTGTTCTATGTCACTAGAAATGTAAGACAAATCGAGAGTACCTAACCTTGTGAGGCGCGAAATCTCAATGGGAATCTGCCCAGTAAAGCCAGTTTGTGACAAATTCAAATAAATCAAATTTGTCAGATTTCCGAATTCCGGTGGAATACGAGAATCAAGGAAGAAGTTACCAGCCAAACTCAGGTGCTGTAGATGATGAAGACGGAAAAGGCTACTTGAACTGTCAATTGGACTATCGATGTGTTCGTTGTCGAGGTAGAGACCGACAACACGTCCCTCGCTGCAGGTTACTCCTTCCCACGAACAGCAATCAACACTTTCATTCCAACTCACCAGTTTTGTGAAATAATCAATGTCGAATTCAAGGCTGTTCTTCAATTCGAGCAAATAGGAACGCTGATCGCGAAGGCATTGACCAGACACGGCAAAGATGAGGGTAAGTGAGCATATGAGTATCGGGAGAAGCCTTGAAAAGAGTGGAATTCTCATTGGAGGCGGTAAAAATAAACCCTCAAAACAGTAAAGAATTGAAGGGCTGATGAAACTAATGGTGTGTTGACTCGTGAACATGATGGCCCTTTTAACCTGTGTGTCAAGTAGTGGTGGACCAAAAACAACTCGGTTTTGCACGGGACGACAGTCAAAAGTTGTTGCTATTTCACCGTAATTGATAAAGGTCCCTGCTTTTGCCATGGAATTAATATTTTAAAACCATGTAGTGGTTTCAGCAAAAAAAAAAAAAAAAAAAAAACCATGTAGTGGTTCCAATTTCTTTTCTTTGCAATCAAAAGTCATTACCTTTTTTACTACAGAAGTAAAAAAGTTTTTTTTTAAAAAAAAGAAAAACATAATAGGCAAAATGCTATGTATAAATAGGAACATTCTTTTGGGTGACATACGGATACAGGATATTGTATAGTGTATTAAATATAAATTTAGGGTGAAAATTCCCATTATTCGTTTTCTTATTTTTTTTTTATTCTTTTTAAAAATATATATATAAATAGATTATTAATTTACACATTTATCTTAGAAAGCTTTAATTTTACATATAACTTTGTATTTACGTATTTATCTACTTTAATTTAGATGTTCATAACTAAAAAAAAAAAAAAAACCGAAAACATTGTCTATACATATCTATACTATATATAAATAATGAAAGTTTTGCAATAAAATTTACAAAACTCTTTCTACACCACATACTTAGCAACTTTTCTTATTTTTTTGTTTTTTTGTTTTTTTTTTCTTTCAATTTTTATTTTGTTCAAATTTTCATCTTTTTAAACCATTGTCTTCTTAGTTCAATATTTCATCTCCTCCAATCAATGTCTTTTTAAATTTAATTTTTATTTGATTCCCTTTATAGATTTTTAAATTTTCTCATTTATATCTTCTTAAATTCTACCGTTTCACTTTTTTCAACATTTCATTTACTTTTGCCCTTCCTCTTCCACCTTAATTTTCATATAAAATTCTTATTACTTTATATCCACCTCTCTCACCTGTTCCTTCCAAGTTGTCCAAAACAAAAAAGGTCAATACTCAATACTCTCTCTCTCTCTCTCTCCAATTTTGTTTATCTTTTGGTGGATTTTCTTATTGTTTCAACCACTTTCTTTTTCACTAATGTTTCTTTTTATTATTGTTGATTTAATTTTCCTGTCACATTTGTTTCTCTTTTTGATTATTTGTATCGACTTTTATGCATATTTAGTTATTTTGGAATGATCACAAGTTCTTTTTCTTTATCCCATTGGTTTGATTTGGTTTGGTTTTTAATTAGTTGTTTAGCAAGTTATTATAATTTGATTTTTTTTTTAGTGATCCATTTAGATGATAAACTATTAGACATTACTAATTTTTGTTTATTTTTTAATCCTTTTGAGTTGACAAATTTGTAGTTTTTGGTAGAAAAAAAAAAATTAGGGTTTGAGAAAGTTTGTTTAAAACTAAAAGAAAATTTTTCAAATTTTATATATTTTTTAATGATACACAAAATGTTATAAATGACTTTTATTAAAAAATTAATATTTTCACTAACTTGCCTTTTAAATTCTTGAGAAAATTTGTATTTTTTTCATTTTGGTACAACAAAAATTAAATTTTATATATATATAGATATATTCCATTTGAGATTGTTCCTATAATAATGAAAATATGATTATGAATTACATTACTCTTTATTAAATTAGTCCCATTTGCAAAAATTAATTTAATGAGATCATCATTAAAAAAAAAAAATTATCACGCGCAACATGCCTGTCCATGACTAATTTGTCTAAAAGTTTAAACTTTAAACCATTAAAAATGGTTAATTTAATTACCTAACCATTATTCTATTAATAAAGGCAAAAAAATATGAAAAGTGCAAGATTTGTCATTGATCAATATACTGTTTAAACAGTACAAAGTTCATGAATTTAATTTTTAGAATTTTTTAAACAAAAACCATTCTAATTAACTCAAATATAATTTCAACTAGAATTTTGTTATTAAACATTAATATATTTTTATGAAGGGATTAAAAAAATTTAGTCATGGTGTGTATCATATATAGAGAAAGATTAATGAATTAAATAGCTTATAAACAAGTTTGAACTTGTTGAATAAGAAAATGAACCAAACTTAAACATTTGATTAGTTTAATATTGAGATTGAACTCAGCTTGTGTTTAAAATTAAATTAAATATACCAGTTTTTATCTTCAATGTTGGACTCAATTTGGTTTCTTCATGATCTTACAATTGTGAGACTTGCCATGGCATGGGGTAGAATAAATGTTCATAGGAAAAACTTGGTAGGAAGACTTAATTACAAAAGTCTTACTGCCAAATGCATTATGGAAAAAACCCAGGTAAAAAGGTTGTAAACATGGTCCCTCGAGGTCATGATCCTATGAGTGCTACTTTTGTTTTGTTTTTTTTTTTTTTTTTTTTTTTGCTTGCTGAATAATGAGTGCTACTTTCATTTAACAAATGATATGTCATCAGAATAAAGCATGGTGCATTGCCGAGAAAGACTTGGTAGGGAGACTTATAAAAGTCATTTTGAATTGAACATGGTGGCACTTTTAACCTATTTCAAGAATGCTGGACTAAAAACAACTCGGTTTTGCATGAGACGACAGTCAAAAGTTGTAGCTCTTGCCATAAGAAAATAATTTAAAACCATGTAGTGGTTCCGGGTTCCAAGATTTTTGTTTTTTGCAATGGAAAGTAGTTGAGGAAGGTAGCCGTGCTCTTGCCATGGAGGGGATTAAAAATTAAAAACCATGTAAAGTAATGGTTCCAATTTCTTTTCTCTTTTCCAAGTATAAATAATGGCCGAAAATTTGAACGCACAGACACAGCAGAATTCTAGATTGAAAGAGAAAGCAAAAAAACAAAAAGACAAAAAAAAAAAAAAAAAAAAAAAAAAAAAAAAAAGGAAGGGGAAAAACCAATCTGGTCTGCCTCTACCTCTGCTACCACGACTTGTTGAATGCAATTTTAATATTTTATTCAACCTGGACAACATGAGATTATGCAGATTGCAGAGACCACATCCTCCAAAATAAATGCGTGCCTCAGCAATCTCCTTCAAATTCATATATACCTACACAATCTCTTTGATTTTCTTCTTTACTACAGATTTTTTTTTTTTTCGTGCCTCAGCAATCTTGTTCAAATTTATATGTACTGCACAAACTCTTTGATTTTCTTCCTTACTACAGAAGTACAGAGTTTTTTTTTTTTTTTAATTACCTTTTCTGTTTTTATAAAAACCTAAAAGGCAAATTATATTTATAAATATGAATGTACTTTTGGGTGACACACGGGTGGGTTATTGTATGGTGCATTAAAATGTAAATTTAGGGAGAAAATTCCAATATTTTTTTCATCAGATTTAACCATGCCAATTCATAAAATGTCATGCCATTATTTGTCTAAAAGGTTAAATTTAAACCATTAAAATGGTTAATTTAATTATTTAGCCATTATTCTACCAATAAAGACAAAACCATATAAAATGTAAAAGATTGTCATTGATCAATATACTGTTTAAGTAGTACAAGGTTGATGAATCTAATTTTTATTAGTTTATAAACAAAAATCATTCTAATTAACTCAAAAACATAATTTCAACTAGAATTTGTTATTAGACATTAATATATATCTATGAAGGGATTAAAACCAATTTAGTCATGGTGTTTACCATATATAAAGAAAGATTAAGTTAAAAAAAAAAAATAGCTTACAAACAAGCTCGAACTTGTTGAACAAAAAAAATGAACCAAACTTGAATATGTGATTAGCTTAATATTGAGATTAAACTCAGCTCGTATTCAAAATAAATTAAATAAACTAATTTTTATCTTGTAATGCTTGACTCAGTTCGGTTTTTGCACGATCTTACTAATTAATAGAGAACCAAATGAGAATCAATAGAAGTATATATATATATATATATATAATCAACGCATAAAAGCATTTTTCATGCATTGGGTAGAATAAATGTCCATAGGCATATATAAAACTTGGTTAGAAGAGTTATAAAAGTTTTACTGAAAAATGCATTAATGACGGGGAAAAAAAGGAAAAAAGATTATAAACACGATCCCACGAGGTCATGATTCCATGACTACTACTTTCCTTTAACAAATAATATGTCATCAGCCTAAATAAAACATAGCACATTGACGAGAAGGACTTGGTAGGAAACAAGGGTGGCACTATTCTATATTTAGGGGGTTCAAATGAACCCCCTGACTTCCCAAAATATATATATATATATATATATATATATATATATATATATATAATTTTTTTTAATTTAATACTTTAATTTATTTTAAAAATATTTTTGCACATCCTGACTTTAATTTTTGCACACCCTTATTACAAGTATTTCTAACTCTAAGAGTAAATAGTCAATGTTTGTGAATTGTAAGTATCACTCTTTTTTATAAATTTATATTATGTGTGTGAGAGTATGTCTAATATTAATTGTGTGCATTACTTTTTGTTATAATACTATTTGTGTGAATTATAATGTGTGTGGATGTTTGTGTGTACAATATAAATATAATATAAATTTATATAATTAGAAAATAGAGATGATTTGTTACATGTATGTGTATTGTTATCATGTAATAATAACTTTTTGTTATAAAGTTAGTAAGACTTAAGAAAAAAAATTGTAGAGCTAGTGATTGTCCAAGCATTTGACTGGTTAAGTAGACACAAAGTGTATAAGTTTATATATGAATGAGTGTGATTGTGTGCGTCAATAATTATTACGAAGCTAATGAGTTTAGTTTAAAATATTTTATAAAAACAATAACAAATAAATAATAACAACTGAATAAAAATAAAAATGTTAGATAAACTTAACAAAATAAAATAATCATAGCCTCATAGCTACCCACATTGGCAATAGATACTCATAATGAACTATCATATAACAATTTAAAATTTGAAAACTTGTAGAAGAAAATTGTAAAACTTCATGTATTAAATTTTTTTTTTTTGGTCAATAATTAGATATATTCAAGTTTTTTTAATTAAAATTTTTTAATGACCCCCCTAAACAAAATTCCTAGAGCCGCCACTATTAGGAAAACCTAAGACCAGTCTTATAAGTCATGTCCGACTCATACGCTCCTTTAGAAAAGCCATAGACATGGTCTATGGTTCAAAAGAATGAAAATGACCTGTTGAGCTGAATTATGGACTCCGCCTAAGGAGTGATGCAAATATAAAACTATAAATTTTACTATATAATTTTTATAAATTAATATATCACTATTTTCATTTAATTTAGATTTTCATAAGAATTAAATGAACCAATTTTTATATTTTAATGTCGACTCAATTTGGTTTCATCACAACCTTACCAATAGAGAAATAGACAATAATTAGTAAAAGAATATATAAATAAATGAGTACAGGAAAAACTTGGAAGGAAGATTTATAAAACTCATCAATAATGCCAAAAAGCCTTGACAAGAAAACACGGGTAAAAAGCTTTATTCTTATCCCATGACTCCATGAGTTCTACTTTCCTTTAACAAATTAATGATGTCTTCCAATAAGTCCTCATTTCTTTTGTTGTCTTTTTATAGCAATTTCCCTTCCTATGTGCTCTAATTGGCTGTCCCGGTTGACACCAAACAACACGTCCCTTGCCTCAGGTTACACCTTAATTTCCACGAACAGCAATAAGTACTTTCACTCCGATGCACATGTTTTGTGGACAGAGTACTGTTGAATTTGAAACTGTTCTTCATTTGAGCAACAATGATAGCTGTTCACCAAAACATTGGCCCTTGTAACCTGTTTCTCAAGTGTCAAGTGTAGAATGGGTTGTAAGAATATTTAGCACCTTTTTTCAAGTGTAGCAATGATGATAAAATTCGGACTCCATGATTTCTTTCCGACAAAGTTCTTATTGAACACGTTATATTCTTAAAAATTCTGCGTGCCTGCACAATTACTTGAGTTGGAATCTTATTAACTAAGGCTTAGGATGGTTTTATTCAATCATTAGGTAAGAATTTTATTAACAGATCTGGCTTATTAGGCTGGTCTGCTCCTATGCTTAACAAACTAATATCCATATTGAATAAGATACATTGGGTTGCAAGTGATTCACATACATTAATTAACAAAGTTTTTTTTTTTTTTTTTTCCAAAGTCACTTCACAATGAAAAAGAGAGGCATTGGAAAGTAGTATCAAGAGAGATTTCTCATTTTCATATTCAGTGTAATGTTTATTGAAAATAATGACCATATATGAAACGAAGGAGCATTATAATTCCAAGTGGAAGAACTGATAAATCCATTAAAATTTTCTCAAGTATTATCTGTAAAAAAAGAAAAAGAGGGCAGTTATAGACCTGATAGATGCTTCGTTAGTAATACTTCCGAAGATATGCTTCAACCAATAAACAAGTAACAAAAAAAAAAACACAAAACACAAAAAAAAGGGTTTTCACTTGTTCCATTATGGTGCATACAAACAGGAATTCTATTCCGGACTAATGGTCTGTTTGGATTGAGGGGGAGGGAGGGAGGGAGAGAGAGTAGAGTAGAGTAGAGTGGATTTAGTACAAAATTAGCTTATTTTTAACCTACACTACTCTACTCTCCTCCGCTCCCCCTCCTTTCCCCCTCCATCCAAACAGGCCTTAAGAAAAAAGGTTACTGTGTCTGTGACGAGCAAAGTGAAGTTATGCAATTTTCAATGACACAAAGGATGAAGAGAACATAATCAGAACTAAGCATGTAGTAGTCATGACTCAAGAATTTAACACAACAACTTTAGACCAATCAGTATAGGATCAGATGTAGTCCTAGAATATAGGAACTTACACATAACCAATCATTTTCTCTTGCCATTTCAAGTTTTAAATCTGTGCATGAGTGCATCTAAGATAAATGGATAATGCACATAATAAAATAATTTAAATCCTTTCCATCCCCTAACCTTCTACTAGTCCCACTAAATAATTTTTCCCAATCTTCCCGCCTGTAAGGTAGGGATGTTGCCAATGTTCTTCCCTGACTTGCAGCAGTTAAGTGAAAAACTGAAATTTGCTGCAGCTTATCAGCCAGCATCTGTTCTCAATTATCTAATCAAAATACAGCTAAATGCACCCAAAATACCAAAAAAAAGAAAAAAGAAAAAAAAAAAAGGGCAAATCATTTCAAAATCATCACCATCTGTTTTTGGTTTTTGCCTGAAGTATTATTATTTTCTGTTAATTGCACATCCAAAAAGTAAAAAAAAAATAAAAATAAAAATAAAACCCAAATGCAGCTAGGAGAATGCCTACCCTTTTCTTTCTTTTTTTTTAAATTTTAATGAAAGTCACCACATCCAATAAAGAATCAATACAAGAATATATATATATATATATATATATATTTATATAATCAATGGATAAAAGCATTGTGAGACTTCATGGCATGGGGTAGAATAAATGAGCATAGGAAAAACTTGATAAGAAGATTTATAAAAGTCATCAGTAATGCCAAAAGCATTGACGAAAAAACGCGGATAAAAAGCTTTATTCCTATACCATGACTCTATGAGTTCTACTTTCCTTTAACAAATGATATGTCATCAGCATAATAAAGCATGGCGCTCATTGACAAGAAAAACTTTGTAGGAAGACTTATAAAAGTCATGCCCGACTCATACGCTTCTTTACATGGTCTAAGGTTCAAAAGAATCAAAAGGACCTGTTGAGCAGAATTATGGGCTCTACCTAAGGAGTGGTGCAAACTTGATAGTGTTTTTTTTAGCAATTTCCCTTCCTATATGCTCTAATTGGCTGTTCAGGTTGACACCGAAAAAGATGTCCCTCGCTGCAGGTTACACCGTAATTTTCCACGAACAGCAATCAATACTTTCGCTCCAATGCACAAGGTTTGTGGACAAAGTACTGTTAAATTTGAGGCTGTTCTTCAATTTGAGCAACAATGATAGCTATTCACCAAAGCATTGGCCCTACCCCGCAAGGACAAGGAAGCTGAGGAAAAGTGTTTAGCATACATTATAGTCAAATGGTGAAGACTCATTGACATGGCCCTTTTAACCACTAGGAAACCAAAAGTGTAGAATGGGTTTGTAAGAAGATATAGCACCTTTTTCAAGTGGAGCAATGATGATAAATGGTCTTCGAGAAAAATTGAACCTCGTAAGTCATAATTTCTTTCAGACAAAGTTCTTATTGAACACGGTGCCTCTTGCGTAGACAATAATGTTGCTATTTCTACTGATTTTACCTTGCTTGATCTCTTGCTATTTTACAAACAACTTTCGGCAGAAGATTATGTGAGCAATATTATAATGGCCGAAGATTTGTAAGCTAAGTCCACACACAGCAAAATTCTAGTATCAAAGAGAAAGAAAGAAAAAATAATAATAAAAAGGAATAAGAAAGGCCAATCTGCTCTGCCACTGCTACCACAACGCGAGAATGCAGAGTGCGTATAGTATGATAGTAGAGAATCCTACATGGAGTCATGCCTCAGCAATCTCTTTCAAAGTTATATATACTTACACAGTCTCTTTGATTTTCTTCTTTACTTCAGAGTTTTTTTTTTTTTTTTTTTCATGCCTCAACAATCTTGTTCAAATTTATATATACTACACAGTCTCATTGATTTTCTTCTTTAGAACATTCTTTTGGGTGACATACGGGCTATTGTATGGTGCATTAAAATGTAAATTTAGGGAGAAAATTCCAATCTTTTCCATCATATTTCATCGTGCCAATTTATAAAATGTCACTCCATCATTTGTTTAAAAGTTTAAACTTTAAACCATTAAAAATTGTTAATTTAATTATTTAGCCCTTATTATGCTAATAAAGACAAAACATTTTTTTTTTTTTTTATATACAAGATAGAAATTTTACTCTAGTTTAATCTAAGTGTATATGTGTGTGAAACTCCCTCTTAGAGACTTGAACCCCAACTTTTATCCCTCACACCCCACAAGCATTTATATTTATAAAGTAATTATTGCACCAAGAGTATGCAATGGTAAGACAAAACAATATGAAATGTGCAAGATTGTTATTGATCAATATATTCTTTAAATAGTACGAGGTTGATGTATCTAATTTTTATAAGTTTATAAATGAAAATCATTCTAATTAACTCAAAAATATAATTTCAACTAGAATTTTGTTATTAAATATTATTATATATCTATGAAGGGATTAAAATATTTTAGTCATGATGTTTACCATAATAAAGAAAGATTAAGTTAATAAAATAGTAGCTTATAAACAAGTTCAAACTTGTTAAACAAGAAAATGAACCAAACTTAAACATGTGATAAGCTTAATATTGCAATTGAACTTGTCTTGTGTTCAAAATAAATTAAATATATCAATTTTTATCTTTTAATGCTTGTCTCAGTTCAATTCCTTCACGATCCTACCATTGTAAGACATCATGGCATGGGGTAGAAATAGAATAAATGTCCAGAGGAAAAACTTGGTAGTAAGACTCCATGAGTTCTACTTTCCTTTAACAAATAATATATCATCAGAATAAAGCATGGATTATTGACAAGAAAGACTTATATAAAAGTCATCTCTGACTCATACGCTTCTTTGGAAAAGCTATAGACATGGTCTAAAGTTCAAAAGAATGAAAAGGACCTGTTGAGCAGAATTATGGGACTGATGCAAATAATACTACAAATTTTATTACATAATTTTCTTAAATTAATGCATCATCATTTTCAATTAAGTAATTTAGATTTTTTTTTTTTAATCTCAAATAGAATTCTACTATAACATAATCTAAGTATATATATGTTTGATGAAACTCCTTCTTAAAAACTTGATCCCATCTTTGTCTCCTACCCTACAATAACTTGAACTTAGAAAGTGACCATTATACCAAGAGTGCACGGTACTATTTAAATTGTTATTTATCATAACGTTAGAAGGACACTAATTAAATTTATTTACAAGTTTGTAAACGTTTTTGTAGTAAATTGATAGTGTGTTTTTTTATAGCAAATTCCCTTCCTATGTGCTTTAATTGGCTGTCCAGGTTGGCACCAACAAGAAGTCCCTCGCTGCAAGTTATACCTTAATTTCCGCAAACAGAAATCAATACTTTCACTCCAATGCACAAGGTTTGTGGACAAAGTACAGTTAAATTTGAGGCTGTTCTTCAATTTGAGCAACAATGATAGCTGTTCACCAAAGCGTACGTTGGCCTGACCCCGCAAGGACAAGGAAGCTGAGGAAAAGTGTTCAGCATACATTAAAGACAAATGGTGAAGACTCATTGACATGGCCCTTTTAACCACTAGGCAACCAGGAGTGTAGAATGGGTTTGTAAGAAAATGTAGCACCTTTTTCTAGTGGAGCAATGATGATAAATGGTCTTCGAGAAAAATTGAACCTCGTAAGTCATAATTTATTTCAGACAAAGTTCTTATTGAACACGGTGCCTCTTGCGTAGACAATAATGTTGCTATTTCTACTGATTTTACAAATCATTCTTAAAAATTTTGCATGCCTGCACTATTACTTGGGCAAAAATATCCCACTACCAATATTTAACAAGAAAATTAGCAATCTATTATTGTTTTAGAAATATGGAAAGATTTAACACCTTTTTGAAACTTGAGTTTGCCATGAAATTGAGTTCCAAAAACTCAAGTTCTTTGAAAAAAATGTACTTTAAATTTGCCGGAAAAATTTATTGAGTACCTAAAAAGTGGTAGATACTTATATATTTTCGAAACAGTAATAGAGCTATTTCTACTGATTTTACAAATCATTTTTAAAAATTCTGCATGCCTGCACAATTACTTGGGCAAAAATGTCCCACTACCAATATTTAGCAAGAAAATTAGCAATCTATCATTGTTTTAGAAATATAGAAAGATTTAACACCTTTTTGAAACTCGAATTTATGAAACTCGAGTTTGCCATGAAATTGAATTCCAAAAACTCAAGTTCTTTGCAAAAAAATATACTTCAAATTTGCCAGAAAAATTTCTTGAGTACCTAAAAAGTAGTAGATACTTACATATTTTCAAAACAGTAATAGATTTCAATATAATTTACCAAAAGGTGCTATTTGGCTATTTTCGCCCAATTATTTAAGTTGGAAACCTATTAACTAAGGCTTAGGATTGGTTTTATTCTATCGTTAGAATCTTATTAACAGAGGCTTAGGTTTGTCTACTCGTACGCTAAACAAACTAATATCCATATTGGATAAGATACATTGATTTGCAAGTGATTCACCCACATTAACTAAAGAGTTTCTTTCCTTTTTTCCTTTTTCTTTTTTTTTTTTTTTTTAAGTTTTAAGTCACTTCACAATGAAGAAGAGAGGCATTGGAAAGTAATATCAAGATAGATTTCTCATTTTCATATTCAATGTTATGTTTATCGGAAAAAAAAAAGACCATATATGAAAAAGAGGAGCATTATGATTCCAAGTGGAAGAACTAATAAATCCATCAAAATTTTCTCAAATATTATCTGCAAAAAAAAAAAAAAATGGGGCAATTATAGACTTGATAGATGCTTCACTAGTTAGTAATACTTATGAAGATATGCTTCAACCAATAAACAAGTATTAAAAAAAACACACACACTAAATACAAAGAAATGGACCAAACTGGACTGAAGTGGACCGATTTGGACTGAAATTTTATATTGATATAGCTTGACAGGAGCATAGCAATAATAAATTTTATGCTTCAGCTTTTATACTATAATAATAACTAGTTGCAAACCCGCAATGCATGGGAATATATAAATATTTTATAACGTGGTATAATGTATGACTTATTCTCTAAAACGTACTAGAGATATTATTTCTAAAATTATTTTTCATCTCTCCATCTCTACAAATATATCATTCTATTATTTTGAGTTTTTTTTTTTTTTTTGAAAAACTTAGGTGCATTTGATTAATATTATTCTTTTTTTTTTTTTGGAGATAAAAGATAGAAATACTATTCTTTTTTCAAGTGATCAATATTATTCAAACTTTTGTATAGTGTGTTAGGGCTTTCTTTCTACAACCAAAATTTTTAAGTTCGAAAATTAATTATTTGAATTTCCCATTCTTTTAAGAAGATTATCATGATAATCAAACCTCATCACAAATTTATAATTAATATTACTCAAATAATTTATAGAGACATTCAAATACATAATCATCTCACTTCTAAAATAACTAAAAATTAACTTAAACCAAAACTATAAGAGGGATAGAGAGTACATATGATAAATAACTCAAAAAACACACCACCAAAGTGTATCATCCAAAAGTAGAGACAAAAATAAATAAATAAATAAATAAATAAAATAATTTCATCAATCTAAAATAGAGATGCAAGAAAGAATTAATGAGAGAGAGAAAGAACAATTACCTTTTTTGGAAGAGAAAGTGAGACAAATAACAAAATTATATAAAAGAAGATGAGTAGAAGAATTTTCAAAAGAAAATGTATAGTTGTAAACACCAAACTATTCAAGTCATGCTATGTAATAGAATAACATTAAATCATTCTGTAATTCCATAGCATAATATGTAACAAACAAAAAAAAATAAAATTAAAAGATAAAAAAATCAAAATATAACCAAATCATATCAGCCTAAAGTAGAGTTAAATATAAAAATTTATCAATTTAAAGAATTAAACATCCACTAAAAGAAAGAATATATATATATATATATATATAGAGAGAGAGAGAGAGAGAGAGAGTATTCACCTTTTTGCATGGGCAAAATATAGATTGAAAAAAAAAAAAAAAAAAAAAAAACTCCCTTTTTTATCTTGTTTTTGTATGTGTTTTTTGTTTTGCGAAGAAAGAGACATAAAAGTTGAGCAAAATTACATATTTAGTCCTATTTTTAACAGAGGTAGATTATGAATCTCTATTTGAGCTAACCTCAAGTGGGTAAAATATCAAATTTCAAACCAAAGTTAGGCAACTTAAGTTTCAGTCAAATCATAATTTGTCCAAAAGAAAAAGAGGACATTTATAGACTTGATAGATTATCGCTAGTAATAATTCTGAAGATATGATTTAACCAATAAATAGGTTTAAAACAAAAAACACAAAAAACAAAGAAATGGACCAAACTGGACTAAAATGTTATGCTGATATGGCTCAACAAAAGCGTTACAACAATAAATACTACATTTTAACCTTTTGATATCACATAGATTGTGATGAATAATCACACCATAATATGATACACTCACATGTGCACTTACTTCCTACTTAGTGGACGATATTACTTTCACAGACATAAGATTTCTTTCCGTAGAGAATTATTAATTAAAAGGTATTTGAGTATGGACTTGGCTCTCAGAATTCATGTATCTATTCACAAAATTTGTTGGCTCTGGGAGTTGTCTTTAGCAAATGCAATTCCCAGATGGATGCAACTACAAGACATCCTTGAAGGGCCGATGAAGCACTTAATTTTAGTGGCTAGTGGCCCCCTTGCATTTGTCAAATGCGGCATCATGAAGTATCCCTCGCCTGGTTAGATTCACCATTGTTGGCAATGATAAGGGAATGCCATGAATAGTGCTTAACTTTATTTGGTGTTTTCTACAAAGACATATAGAGTTCAAATCTCCTCTCAAATATTTTTTTTTAACTATTGAATTATCACAATAGGAAAGAGTTGTAAACATCATTAAAAAAATACAATACATACCAAAGAACCTCCCTACAACTCTCTGAAAAGAAGACCATATAAACTTGGTGTTCTTCAAGTCACTGTGTACACAATATAGGATAGTAGAAAAGCTTCATCAAGTATCTCTAATTTCAACTGGATGTTGTACAGCATATAGTTAATCTATGTAGGTCAGCTGGATGTTCTTCTCTGTTCTGTTCGATTCACAGCAACTTCAACAAAGCTGCCAATGCTCTAAATGGGGTCTTAGAGTAACTCTAGTTCCTATTCTCTTTTAGCAATCTGCCAGATGTGAGTTCTGCTCTCAATTATGAGTTTACAAAATTAATTGAACCATCCTTACAGGACAACATGCAACGTGCTTATGATTGTCTGATTGGCGAGCGTGTAAGGCTAATTCACCTTTTAAAGTTTAAACATCCTTGTATAACAATTGATACTTTGGTATTCGCTCTGGAGGCAGCGGACAACTCACTATCAGCTTGCCTTTCATGGCCCCTCTATATATTGCCTGTTAGAAATCAACACTAACTCTCTTGTCTCTAGAAATTTCTAGAGTTCCACTCAATTTACTTCTCTCCGGAATTCTCTAGAAAGTTCTCTTGCATTTCGGAAATTTCTCCATGATGCTCTTTCCGGATTTCTCTATGAGATATCTATAGAGACTTCTATGAAGAAGTAAATCTTAGCCACATGTTTATAGAATAGTCTAGAAGCTTGGTAAATAAAGTATTCAAAAAGAAGATGCTAGAAGCTTCAAGTTGGTTTCCTAACCAACATACACCTAGTATAAATAGATGTGGTGGTATGTGAAGAAGTGTGGGAGACTAGTGTGAGACTAGTGAAGAGTGTGAAGTGAAGAAATAAGTAAGAGCTATTGTGTAGTGTCAATACATAGGTGTCTAGAGAGTTGGTGTGTGTGTCTTGTAAAAGCATTAGTGCTTGTAAAGAGTTGTAATTCAAAGAGTCAAGTTTTAATAAAAGCTCGTTGTTTAATCATTTGTTCAATAATCTAGTGTTAGAGCTTCCACTAACTCAACATTGCCTAGAAGAATGTTAAGGGGAAAAACCATTATTCATGCTTTACAAACATCTAGAAGCATTGGTCATTCACAAGACAAATGTTATTAACATATTCACAAATTATCCTTTATAAAAGCAAGGAGTGTATTACAGAAGAAGCAATTATGAAAATAGTTTAAAGATAAATAAAATTTATAAAGAACAAGAGTCGCAATGTTTCCTAAAGGTGACCCAGATTTTCCATTGACTAAACAGAACATTTGTTGTCCTAGTAAAGTTATTACCTCCAACACAGTTTGTTCATCCGTTATTTTGTGTGTCCTGAAACATTATCCACTCTGAAAGGTCAATACACACAATTCCTGTTTTTTTTTTTTTTTGATAAGTAAAAGTCAATAGACACAATTCTTACCTTACATCCATCATATATTTTTTGCTAAGTAGTTTATTAAAATATATGATTCAGCATACAACTGAGGAACCCTTAGGTTATGCGATAAAGTTTTAAACAAAGATGTGAAGAAAGAAATGCTGCCACAAAATCTGCAAAGTTGCTCAAAGATTATAGCAGACTTTCCACTAAACCATACAGCAATGTACTTCCAGTCCCATTACCCATTATTTCTATTGAGAGTTATGATGTAGGCCACATTCCAATGCCACAACAAATATAAACTGCTAAGGACGATGCTTGCTCATCAATTCATTCAATGAAGTTTTCCCATATTAATCTAGCACCTAAAACAGCTCCAATTTTGGTATTTGAAAATTTTTAGTATCCACTATCTACTGCTGAAGAGAAAGTTTCCACCTTGCCTCTTCTTTTTAAGAGAGTGTTTCCCTTGGAGAGAAAAAAAAAGAAAAAGAAAAGAGAGTTTTTCCTACATTGATTCATGGCCCAACATAACATTGACAAAAGCATAGCTGTAGTTTAAATTTTCAAGTACTCCACCTCTACTCCTCAAAAGAAATTATTGTAAATAAACTATGCTTCAAAATCTTGATTCACATTAGAGGACTTAGTCTTGCAATTAACACTACAAAGGACCGGTGAAAATAAAAGTCTTCTGGATATTGATGTCACTACTAGGTAAGTAAATCACAACAAAGCCGATGATGTATTTACGTTTATGCATGTGCTAATGGTGATTGGAAGCAGCTTATAATTGTTTGAGTATCAAGGAAGACTAGTTTCACAGAATTATATAAACGAAATGAATTTAAATTCCAATGGCAAGACTAACAACTAACTTAGCTGAGCCTCAACTCCATTCAGTTTCTAAGGAGCTACAAGTTGCTTAGCTCGACCACATCAATGAAATCCTGCTTTTTGTGAAAAGCCCCTACCCATTTAGTGTGATCTGCAGTCCTGCCAACCAAAAACTAAGAAATGATACTGGAATCTGAAATTTTAAGTCCCTAAATTCATAGTCGCATGACATCATTTTCAAAATACAAGAGATTCAGCTAAAACATTTTGTTTAGAAACAGATTCTCATTCTTTCAAGGGCATGATAAAATGTTTGCAATGTATGATCACAGTCAATGCAGTATACCACCTACACAGTTCACCTCTTGCATACATAAAATACAATGTGACTATAATTGTAATAAGTCTGTGAAAGGCCAATGAAAAAGAGATATTGGTGTAAACTTTGTTTAAGATTCAAGTACAAGAAAACTAATTAATTGTTCCATTTGACTTCCATAGGTCCAATCATCATGTTTAACAAGAAACTTACAGGTCTTAGCAAAGAAAGGCAGGCCTACAAACAAAATTGAAAAGGCATTTTTTATCCTTTATTTTTATTTTACTTCATTTTATGTGTATTTAAATTTGTTCAGTATAGGGAAGTTACTTGATAAAGGCACCACCCTTAATTTTTTTTTTAAAGAATCACACACATTAAATACAAGAACTCACAATTATAGTTCAAACTTAGCAATATTAGAAAGGGCTTTTGAGACATACAGCTCTATTGCTAGAATTACATGATAAACAAACAACAACAAAAACAGTGTTCATACATACCCAGAATCCATCTTCATGTGATGAGCATTGAAGAAGAAAACTGTTGAAGGTATGAAAGTAATGTCAAAATACTTGACATAAACTTGAATTTCATCGAAATCAATATCTACAAGTGCTACAATTGCAAATTTGGACACCTCACGAGGTGATTTAGAAAGCTGTGTAGACAAAAACAAATTGAGTTCACAAGCTTCAAAATTTCTAGAACAATAAAAACTCAAAAAGAGAGAGAGCGGAGGGAGAGTGGCATACAACGTTATCAAGTTGGAGGCAGAGGGATCTGAAGCGCGGCCAAAGCAGAGCACGAGAAGTCGAGAACCTTGTCAATGGTGTCTCTTATGATTGCGTCCACCTCTTGTCTCTGATGGTAACTACTCATTCTCTCGAATCTCTCCACTCCAAGATTTTGGGGCTCGGTTAATGTACCTATTATATTGTCAAATTTTTCCAGGCCAAAGATTACTAATCCAAAAAATATACATATTATCATCTTTTATTATGTAGAAGACAAATAAAAATAAACAATTAATATTTCTAGTCTCTTATTTTTTTTTCCAGCATACCATTCCAAGGGTGTAAAGTGCAGATGGTTATGGCTTCCTGAGAAATCTAGAGATGTTGTATACAATTATGCAGAATCGTGTTATTAATTTCTCAGGCAGGATCAAAAGATTTTTTTTTTTTTTTTTTTTGATGAAACAGAATAATATTACTGATGATTAAAAGCGTAATACAGAGCAAAGAGCCTAAGAAGAGTCAAGACACCAGCAGAAAGAGAGTAGACTCAAGTCTGCAAAGACACATGAAAACCCATTAAAAAACAGCTAACACCAACTCTAGCTAAATACAGCACTAGACAAGACAGGCCAACAGAGCTATATTAGCCCATCATTAAGCAAGATAGATAATAATGCCCCAATTAACCATATTAAAATTTAGATTTAGTTCAACATTTGGTAATTAAAATAGGATATCAACAATAATGACAAACATATACATCAAATAACAATAATTCACCATTAGAACCAACCCAACAAAGTCAATTTTCCCATCTCAAGGTGAGCCAAATTATAAAATTCCTCGTGATAAAATTGTTTACTAATTCCCAACAAATAGTAGCCTCTATTACAGAAAGATTTTTTTTTTCCCCTAAAATTATCCAATGGAAAAGAACCATAGAGATGAGCCAAATCAGTAATATTTATTTTTATTATGTAAAAGTCCAATGGGACTTTATTTGTATGTTCATGAATGAATTTCATAAAACAAAATTGAAGACATGGGTTTGGAAGTTTGGTACTTCGCTTTGCCATCGAAATTAAAATAAATAAATTTTAAAAATAAAAATAAAAAAACAAATTTTTGAAATAATTTATAAGAACAGTAATTTCAGAAGGAAGAAAATAGAGAGCATTAGAGATGAGGTATATTTTATATTTTACAAAGAACTAAAATTAGGTATAATTCTTTCTAAGTGTTTTACCTTACATTTCTTCAATTAAATTCAAATATATGATTATATTTAATTTAATCATTCTAAAAAATAATAATAATACTTCAAATATGTGGTTTAACTTTACTCAAAGCCGGAAAAAAAAAATTATGTGTTTGATTTTAATTTGAAAATCTAAAGTCTCAACACAGGAAATTAATGAGTACACCCAGTTGACTATAGCATCATCTCACAACAAATAGAAGAGTCTAGAACGGACAGGAGCCCAATTGAGGTCAGGTAAGTACAAGGCATTAGCTGAAGGGTTGCATTTTATTTTTCCTACAAATATATTTTTTTTGTTCACAGTTACTAGTCACTAACCTTGCAATGACCAAAAAAAATAAAAACATAATTTTTTATTTTTTATTAAATATAAAACTCAATAATTATGAAGATTATCAATATCATCATTTAATAAGTAAGTCCGTGTAATACATAGGAAAGCTTCACTATAAGTAAGTATTTTTCTAATTCTAGTGACTACCGAAAATAAATTTGACATGAAAAAATAATAATTTACTTCATCATGGAATATATAGTAATATTTTATTTTTCCATATTAATTGTCTTTCCTTTTTTAATTTTCCATACACGCATATACTCCTACCTATCAGTAGTGCCTTCGCTCCTTACTATGCTCGTCTTTGATGATATTCTTTTCCAAGATACAGCTGAGGGAAGATGCTGAAAAGAATGTCATCAACGTGCTTGTAATACCATATCCTCCACCTCTTCCAAAACATAAGAGGTCCAATGACAATTCCTAAGCCAAAAACAAATCCTAGTTCTGCACTTACGACATTCCAGTCGATCACAATCCCGGGATTCAAATGAGTTTCTTCAAATGTTGGAAGTGGCGATCTTGCACCTGTAGCAACAGCACATTTTTTATTCAAAGAGTCCGCATAATCCTTTGTTCCCTTCATAGGAATTTTCACAAAACGTAGCAAATTGCTTGCCTTCCAGGTAGAAGAGGATTTTCTTGGAAGCTGACCAGTAAAATTGTTTAAAGCTAAGTCTTTAATCTGAAGCATAGGCCAAGTGACATTTGTCCCATCACAACCAATGGACCCATGAAAATTGTTCGATCGCAGAACAAGGACACGTAACCTGGATATTTTCCTTAAGTAATATGGAAAAACATCCTCAATATGGTTGTTCCCTATGTCCAAGACCTCCAAATTTGTGCAATTGGCCAGAGACTTGGGTAACATTCCATGAATCTGGTTGTGTGAAAGGTCTAGAGTGTATAATTTGGATTGATTTCTCAAGAAGTCAGGGAATTTGCCAAGGTTGCAAGAAGCCAACTTAAATGTGGTAAAATATGGAAAGAGCAAGGGAGAAGCCGTACCATTATAATTGATTGACAACTTGTTGTAAGAAAGATCAAGTTCTGATAGATTCCTTCATTTCTGAATCCCATCAAGCTGGAAGGAGCCACTAAAATTGTTGAAAGAAAATGAGAGGAAGTTAAGACCTTGGAGCTTGAAGACAGACGCAGGTAAGGGCCCTTCCAAGTTGTTGCTACTCAAATCAAGGTGATCCAATGGGTAAGAAGAAACGTTAATTTCCTGGAGTCCCCACCAGAAAATTTGTTGTTCGAAAGTTGTAGTTTCTGAATTGATGGATGGGAAAACAGCGACATTGGAATACTCCCTTCAATTGAATTGTAACCCAAGTCAAGATTCACCAGATTTATAAGTTCTTCCCACCAAGTTGAATTAATACCACCTCCCAGATCATTAAAGGAAAGGTTTATCTCAGTCAGATTCTTGGCCATGTTGAATGATGGCATCTGTCCGTTGAATTCGTTGTATGACATGTCCAAATAAATTAACTGAGTAAGGTTTGCCATAGAATTTGGGATTGATCCATTGAAATTGCACTTAGAAAGATCTATTTTGGACAACATTTTAAGGTTACCGATAGAATCTGGCAGTGCCCCTGAAAAATTTGTACCACTAAGCAGCAATGACCGAAGAGAACCATTTGGAAGAAATTTTGGCAAAGAACCTTGAAGTATAGTCAAGTGTCTGCAGTCTTGGAAGCTGGAAGATATTTTCTGGAAATGTTCCATTCAATCCACAATAACTGAAATCCGGGGAAGCCAAATTTGTGAAATTTGCAAAAAATTCTGGAATTGGAGCATGAAGGGGATTATTATCGAGACGAATGATAGAGAGGGACTGAAGCTTCAATAAGGAGGAATCAAGAGAACCTGAAAGATAACAATTTGACATGCTCAACACCCTTAGATTTGGCACTGAGGAAGATAGGGCTTGACACCATTCATTCCCTGACGCTGATATATTTACACCATCAAGATAAAGTTCCTTTAGCTCCCCAAAATTCTGAACTAGCGTAGCTAAATCTGGGTTCTCAATTTTCAGCATAGAAACACTCAAGAAAGGAGAGGTAGACAAATCGAGGGTAACCAACCTTTTCAAGTTCGAAATCTCAATGGGAATCAGCCCCGCAAAGCCAGCATTTGATAGGTTTAAATAACTCAAATTCATCAGATTGCCAAACCCTGGTGGAATCTGAGAATTGTTGAAGTTGTTATAAGCCAAACTCAGGTCCTGGAGATGCTGTAGGCTGAAAAAGCTACTTGAATAGTCAAGTCCAACATAGATTGATTCGTTGTTCAGATTGAGACCAATAACGTGTCCCTTGCTGAAGCTTTCATTAGTGCAGGTTACACCTTCCCAAGAACAGCAATCACGAGCTACATTCCAGTGCACCAGTATTGTAGACAAAAATAGTATTGAATTTGAGGTTGCTCTTGAATTGGAGCAACAAGGATTTCTGATCGTCAAGACAATGGCCAGACACCACATGGATACTGAAGGTCAGAAAAATGGAGCAAATGGGTATGAAGAAAAGCCATGAAAAGAGTGGAATTCTCATACAGTACAGAATTGAAGAGATAATGAAATTAATGGTGGGTTGAGGAGGTAAAAGGCCCATGGGACTGCTACTGAAAGTTAGTGTAGAATTGGGGTTAGAAAAAAGGAGCAAAAGCCAAAAGACAGGATAGGAAAGAGAGCGATTGAAAGAGAATGGGATTGATTGTTTTGTTAGCACAGATTCATCAGAGAGAAGAGCCGTCATCAAAATAAACCGCGTATTTTTGTTTTTGTGTACCACGTATTTTTGTTTGTGTAACGGGTGTAGTGTCTTGTAAATCGCCTTTGTTTGTGTTGGCTTTTGTTTATATGATGATAAATTTTCAAGCATTGTCATTTTGAATTCATTATTTCCTACCTTAATTTACAATAATTACCAAAACTCGAAATTATTTGTAGTAAAATCAGTCTTAATGAGTATTATCATTGACCTTTTGAATGAGAAATGATATCCATTCAATTATTATTAAAATTATGGTACATAACTAAATCGTTTCTTAACTATTTAAACTTTTAAGAGAACTAGCTAATATATGACCTAGGCTTTTACAATAGTAACAAATTTTAAAAATCATATAAATTTCTTTATATATGTACTACCTTATTTTATTTTTCAACCGTTGTTTAACCTAACTTTAAAATTTAAAGGTAAAATGATAATTTTATAATTTAAGGTTAAAAACATTATTTTGACCATTAGATGAACAAAAGTTTAATTTCAAACAAAATCATAATTCCTAACCATTAGAATGACAAAAATGGAACCACCGGTGCCAAATCAAGTTTCAAAAGACAAAATTGAAGTGAAAATTTGTAAAACATTTTGGTGCATAAGAAACGGCCATTTTAACAATGACCTGATTGTCAATTCTACTAAAACGTGTCATGTACTGTGACTTCAAAAAGACATTGGAAATTTCTGTGGAAGTAGAAATCATAACATGTAGTCATGATGATACATGACTTTCTCTGCTTTCAATCAGCTTCTACCTAGGTTTCAACCTGAAAATCTAGAGAATAACAAAAACAAGAGCGGATTTGAGCATGTTAATAATATATGGCAGCAAAGAAGGGATGCACCCCATCGCAACTGCAACTAGCACTAGCCTGCGTTCATCACCGAGGGAAGACGTGTCCAACACCTGGAGCCACCAAGATTGTAAACTTCAACCTGAACATTGGAGCTCTGTCTATGAAACTGACATCAAAAGAAATGGTTGAACTTGAATCATTTGTTTCAGAGGATTTAGTTAAGGGTGACAGATACATGCATGACTTTGTAACCTGGAAGAATTCTGAAATCCCACCACTTTCTTCATGGAAAGCTACATAAGCACGAGTCTTTTGTTCTTTTTCAATACTGCCTACTTGAAAACTTCGTGGGACTGCCTCATTGTGGAACTACGCCTTGATCATTTCTATGGCATCTAACTAAAATAAAGGATTGGAGATACTAAAATGTTTGTAGAAGACCAAACCTATTTAGTTAAAATTTTAATAAAAATTTGTTTATTATTAATTGCTTTAGATCAATATAACTTGCAATCTATTTACATCTCTCAGATAGCATTTTGATGGAAAATCTGAGCCTTCGAAAGCTTGTGCTGTAGTAAAGGAAGAATTGCTCAAAAAAGTCTAATGCTTTTTAAAAGGGTTAGACAAACATGTGAGATGTGACAGCAGGGGCAAGTTTCGCTTCCACATTACATGTGCGTCTCATATATTAGAGAAGTATTTCAGAGATACAGCTTACTAGTTACAAACATCATACCTTAAGACAATGCTTTTACATCCAATTGCAAGGATGGATTCTTTATTTTGCTAGATGTAATCATGATCACACTGTTGCATTGCTCCTCCTAACTATCAATAGTGCCTCCGCTCCTTATTCATCTGTGCTCATCTTCGACCATATTCTTTTCCAAGATACAAGTGAGGAAAGATGCTGGAAAGAATGTCATCAACGTTTTTGAAATACCATATCCTCCACCTCTTCCAAAACATAAGGGGTCCAATGACAATCCCAAGGCCAACAACAAATCCCAGTTCTGCACTTAAGAAATTCCAGTCAATCACAATTCTAGAATTTGAATGAGTTTCTTCAAATGTTGGATGTAGTGATCTAGGCTCTGTAGATGTGCATTCTATCTCCAAAGGGGACCCACATAATCCCTTGTTCCACTCATAGGAATCTTCTGAAAATGTGGCAAAATGCTTGCCTTGTGGAATCTGCCCCACCAATTGATTAAACGAAAAGTTTAGGACTGCCAGGAAAGTAAGATCTGCAAGTTGCATAGGGATCTCCCCAGTGAGATTGTTGCTTGACAAGTCTAATGATTCCAGTTGAGCTAAGTTTCCCAGAGATGGTGGGATTTAGCTTGTATTGGCCCACTAAGATTATTGCATGAAACGTCAATCAAGGTGACCATAATTAAAATCTTCACTAGCTCGATGTCTAGATCCTTACTAGTTACTGTTGTCACTTCTTAATAATAAAATGGATTAAATCAAGGAAATCAAATTCGAGGTAAAGGTGACAGAGCGCTGAAGGGAGATCCTCCTCTTCTTCCAGCATTGCCTTCCAGGTAGAAAATAATTTTCTTGAAAGCTGACCAGTAAAGTTGTTTGAACTGAGGTCTAGAATTTGAAGAATCAGCAAGATGCAATCTGACCCTCCATAAACAATCAGCCCGTGAAATTTATTAGATCACAAGAGAAGGACGCGCAACATGTGTATGTCAAGACCTCGAAACTTACGCAGTTTGCCAAAGACCTAGGTACAACTCCTTCAAGTAGGTTTCCATTAAGATTTAGAGTTTCAAACACAAACATCTAGAAATGTATCAGACATTGTGCCACTTAGTTTATTTCTCTTCAAATCCAACACCCTTAAGACTATTGCTCATCTCAATCAAGCATTGGGGAATTGTGTCATTCAAAGTATCATATGACAGATCAAGAATTTGAAGATATGTAGTGCCGCATAATGAAAGAGGGTTACCCCCACGGAATTTATCGTTTGAAAGAGAGAAGAAATAAGCAAAAGGAAGGGAGTGACCAATGCTAGCTGGTATGGCAGAGTTGAAGTTATTCCTCGAGAAATCCAAGTACAGTATGTGGCAAATGGTGGGGGAACCACGAGTTCCCCCTCAAGCTAGTTGGAACGAAGTCTAGGACACTCAAACTAGAAAGACTGAGTAAAGGTCCTTTAAGGGTCGTCTGCAAATGGTTTTAAGAGAGATTTAAGTAAAGAAGATTACTAAAAGTTTCCAGATCCATTTAGGACTCCCTTGCTGAATCTGGTTATTTGAAAGGTCTAGAATGGTTAATTTCCATTTGGATTGGTTTCTCAAGAAATCGGGAAATACTTTCAACATGCAAGAAGATAATTTTAATGTGGTAATTTGGGGAAAGGACGGCAACAATGAAGAATTATTTCCATTATATTCAGTGAACAAGCTAATGTACGAAAGATCAAGATGGAAAAGGTTTCTCAATTGTTGAATCTTATTAAGCTGCAAGGAGCCATTAAAGTTGTTTGAAGAAAGTGACAGAAACTTAAGGTCTTGAAGTTCAAAGACAGTCATGCGTATAAGGCCCTTCCAATTTGTTGGAACCCAAATCAAGGGTCGATTATATTAAAATAACTTTCGTAAAATTCATTGAGTAGGCCAGAAAATCGATGGTTGGAAAATACTCACTCATCACTCAAATATCATCACTCATCACTCTATAACTCATCACTTATCACTGAAAATATCACAACTTCCTAAGATGGCATGTTTGGCACTTGTTTCCAACTTTGATAACTCAAAAAATTTAACTTTTTGTAGAACCCACGGATTGACTTAGGGCAACTTTTACTTCTTTTTTCTTTTCTTTTTTTCTTTTTCCTTCAACCCCCAATACCCAAACTCACCGAACCCAAATTGCTCGCAAGCACCGTTCATCACCTCCCTTTTCATCTATTCACCGAACCCAGCACCCAACTGAAAAAAATACCATCATCATGCAAACCACAAAACATCAAACCAATCCACCATAGTAGATCCAGACATTCACACCACCAACACCTTCAACACAACAACAAATTACACTATAAAGCTTAGAAAGAACTAAAAGAGGGAAAACGGAGAAGAGTAAAGATTGTGAGAAGTGAAAGGACAAAAAAAAGAGAGAGAGAGAGAACCCAAGCCCAAAAACCCAATGAAAAGGAATTGAAAAACAACAACAACAACAAAAAAAAAAAAGACAACTTGTGTTGGAGAGAGCAGAAGGTCTGACTTTAGGTCCCATGTATATGTGTTTATTTACCAAAATGCCATGAAAACTCAGTTTTGATAACTTGAAAACACCTATAATGTGTTTTTAGTTTTCATAACTCATTATTCAAAAATCAGAGAATTGAATAATAGAAACAAAAACTGAAAACACATCCAAACAAACTACTCAACTGTGGGACCCACTAGTTTTGAATTATAATCGATAAAACAAAGTTATGGGTGATAGAAAACTACAAATCCAAACAGCCCCTGGAATACTCCCATTAAGCGAATTGGTATGCAAGTCAAGGTTAAAAAGATTTGAAAGATCTATCCAGTTAGTGGAACTAATCCCACTCGTTAGATCATTATAAGAAAGGTTTATCTTGGTCAAATTCTTGGCCATGCTGAATGATAGAAACTGCCAGATGAGTTGATTGAATGACATGTCCAAATAACACGAGTCCACAACAAAGCTACAAACATTTTCTGCTTTAGATCTAATATCAACTTAATATTATGCCAAAACAAGGAGTAAATTATTCCTCGGCACTCCAAAGCTAATTAGGAGCTTCATTTGGCATCATTTCCTTGGGAAAATTATCATAATTTTTTCAAGTAAAACAAATGTTTACATTGATTACAAGATGTTCATGCACGAGTCATTTACATTCATTGTTGAACCAACCAAACAATTCTAGAATATTAAAATTGAAACAAACATGGTTTTGAACAAACAAGGGCCAAACCAGTAATTTTTCCCAAAGAGGACCAATCTATTCTATAAAATTGAAACATAATTAAACTATAAATATTATATACACACATTTTTCTTCCGAGGATACACATCAGTAAGTCTTGAATTCACATCCTCGTCCCCCCCACCTTGAAACATACAAGGGGAGAATGTGCCATTTTAGCTACAAATCAATAATTATAAATACACACACATATTACATACATGCATAATACATTTATGTGTTTACTTGAACAATCTAAGTGAAAATTTCTTGCTACATTATTACCCTTTTTACCCTAATCTACACACCACTTAATCAAGAGGAATCCTTTGCGGATGGCCTCAAGAATCAAATTGTTGGTTAGGAGATTCCTCATAAACTGAGTATTAATGAAAAATTGTAAAACTCAATCGCTAAGGCCATAGCACAAATTGAAGAGGAAGAGGATCTAGGGGATGTACTATGTAAAGTGAAAACACAAATCAAGGGAATACTTCTTAAGTTAAAATGACTATCAATTATGCTCCATGGTTAAGGCTGTCAAGCTATTAAAAAGCAATATTTTCAAAAAATTGGGTACTGAGGGTAGCGGAAAATGAGACAAATAACACAAGTGAAGATACATGGTTTCATATAAAAAATAAACAAACAAAAAATTGAGCATAAGGAAAATTGGATTCAAAATAAATAAAAAATTTAGGGGTTGGCCCTAATGATGAAAAGATGATTAAAAGTTTCAAATGGTTTGGTGATGTGCTAAGGTTAACAATTAATATGAAACAATGGGAAAAGTGAGTGAATTCAAATCGAAGAGTAGAAAAAATTAGATGGAGACATGACATTAGTGGAACTAGAAAAAGAGTATGCCAATTAAGGAGGTGACGTAGAGATGCCTTTGGATATGATAGAGTGGAGTGGCAAAAGAGAATACACATATAACTGACCTCGAGAATCCATAACTGGCCGGAAATCTTTGGGTCTAAGGCTTGGTTATTGTTAGTGTAGATAACAGAGTCAATAGCAGTACAGTGCATACAAAGGATTTGTTCTATCGATTACCTAAATAAAATGTAATGTGTAGAACAAAAAGTAAAAAACAGAGCTTTCCAATTTCCGTAGAAACAAACACATTGAAGACAATGAAATCCTAAATAAGAAACTATATACATTCAAGAAACTAGCAAAGAATCCATAAAACAATCATACACTAAACTAGATAATGGGAAAGCAGACATGACACAAACAACCTATTTACAATTGATACCATAATTTCATTTAGTTTGTCATGCAGTTTACCATAATCTTCAACTATTTTTCTCAATACTTTCAGAACCCCACTTCACAAATTCACAATCAAAGACAGAAAATATTGAACTAAGCAAGAACTCGCGGAATGCGCAATTATAATGCGGAATCATAAACATTCTCAAGAAATTAATCAAAACAGAACCAAATAAAAAGATCCAAAAACTAATAATAATAATCCATTAGATAGAATCTAACAACAACAGAGTTTTAGTCAAAAGACATTACAGAGAACAAACGAAAACGCAATCCTCTGTTTGTTTCTCGAGACTCAAAAAGAAAAAACATTAAACAAAAGGAGACTGTATCTGTAAGCATTTCTACTTAGATCTCTGTCTCATCTTTCGGCGCTTCCTCTTCAGCCTCCTCATACGCTTCTTCTTCCACTGAAACAAAATTACCAAACAAATAAACAAACAAACAAAACGCAAGCAAATATATGAGAGATTGAAACGAAATCGCGAAATTTTTTGAAGCTGAAATCGGAGAAATGGATCGATTTGGATTGGGATTGAAATTTGATTGGAAGCTTTACCTTGGCTCTCATGGTGATTGAGCTAACGAAAACCGCCGCGGTTGTGTTTCTTGCTTCGTTTGGTTTTTCAGAAACCCTAGCTGATCCAAGGGGAAAATGTGAAAGATGTGAAAGGGTTTGGAAGTATTTATAGCTAAACCCTAGTGGTAGACCGGAGTGACTCGTTATGGTTCACAACTATCAGACCGTCCGGACCGGTTCACCAACCCTTTCTTTGTAAATTTTTTTTTCTTTTTTCCTTTTTTTTTGGGTGTAAAACAAGTACTCGGATAAAAAAGTAAATAAATAAATAAATACTCCATGATAATATTTTATAGCTAAGTTGGGCTTCTCACGTGTGGATGAATAAGTAGACAAATTTTTGGCATGGGTTTTAATATTAACCATGGAATAAAATAGGAAGAAATACATCTTATGCTTGAGGGAAATTTAAAAATTTTTAAATAACTATAAAAATAGCCATTAAAATTTTTATATTTATGGACTTTAAATAATAATACAATTCTTTTATGTCCGCACATTTTGCCATAACTTGCACATGTGTTAAATTATGTCAATCTCTCTCATCCTTACCTTAAGATTTTGTGATGGTGACATTGAGTACATAGTTTGGGTTAGATGTGTAGCTCAATTAAACAACATTCATCCTCATCCTTGAGAGCGTCAACCTCCACTGGAAATCCACGCCCTCTATTTTCCTTTTTCAACGAATGTGGGCCACTAATATGAAAGGTTAATTTGAGCTCTGTTCATGATAAAATTAGTGAATTTCAACTTGGTTTTCCTAATGTTGGATGCATCATCAAACATTATAAAGTTAACAATTTATCTAAACTTTAAAAAGTGTAATTTGGATTTTAGGCAAAAACATTATGATGCATATGGACCACTTATTTAGTAATCACCAAAATCTTGTTCAAATGACCACTTATATATTGTCTTAATCAAATGATAAAAGAGTTCACAAATTTTGAAAATTTGTAACTTGATAGTTTCAATTTGATATATATGTACACATATAAATAATTTTTTGATGTAAAATATTTTCTATTGGAACAAATATTGGTGGGAAACAATTTTTGAAGAACTTGATTTGCTTTCTATTATCTAATTCTAAGGTTTGGTGCATATGAAATTGGAAATGATTGTCAAAATTGAGAGGAAGAAGTTAGTGATAGTAGCGGCAACAATATTGACAGATTAGATGATCAATAATAAGAGCAATGGCGGGTAGGTGGTGACAACATTGACCAATGGTGGTGGTTAACTATAAATGGTCACAGTGACTAATGACCAACAACCAACTATTTACGATGGGTGAGTGGTTATGATAGCCAAATGATGGACTCAATGGCACTAATGATGGTCATCGGCAATGTGGGGAGGGAAGGGGGTGGTGGTAGCATGTAAGGTTGTCCAGAGACCCCATTGAACTCAACCCACCCAAGGGATCCGATCACACCCAAACCAAATAATGTTTTATATTTTTAAAAAATACATGAATCCAAAACTTTCTTTGGATAATGATCTATAGTGTTTAAAACTGTAAAACATTTCTTTTCTTTTTTTTTTTTTGTAGTTTTGGTATGGATAGATTTCTACAGATCATATAAAATGTTCTATGTTGCCTAAAACGTTTTAGACCGAATCAAACAGGATTTTAGTTTGTATGTTTAACACTAAACGACCGTCGTATAAATAGATAACTATATTCTTGCTTGGTGGTTCGTACCATCTATCTCAGCCAAACACATGTTTTTCTAGGACAAGATTAGCCTTCGCCTAGGCCAACCATAAACCGCAGCCAAACACAGCGTGGCAACAGTTGAAGAACCAAAGGTATAGAACCATAGATTTACAGAACAGAATGTACTACATAGTACAAACTGTTTAACTCTCCTGAAGGCAAATCGAAAATCGAAAAAATGGAAATGGAAATCGATGACACTCCCAAACCCAAAGGTACAACCTTTGAGAGCAGTTTATTTATTTATTCAATTATTTTTCTTATACTTCGCTAGGGTTTAAGGTTGTCATGGATTATCAAATGTCATTCAACTCTCTGTTTTTTTGTGCTCTTTTTAGTTGATATTCATTGTGTGTTGTTCAAAGGTGAAGAGACAAAAGGGAAGCCTATCGTGGTGATATTGGTGGGTGCACCAGGTAGTGGCAAGTCCACATTTTGTGAACAAGTCATGGCCTCTTCTACAAGACCCTGGGTTCGCATTTGCCAGGTTTGTTTTCTTTTTTGGTCTTTCTCTTGTTTATCTCTGATGAATGCCCACATGTTCGATGAAATGCTTGTATGGGATTTGACTTTAGAGTTCAGTTCACAGATTGTGGGATTGTTTTCGTTTGCGTGATTTTGTGTGTGTGTGTGTGTGTGTGAATTATGTGATGAGTATCAGTAAGTGATTAGTTCTCTAAGGAAGAACTAACTGAGTGAAATTTGATAAATTACAAAATTTTCCAAAAACTTAAGCTCCTGGGAAATGGTGAATTGAATGATTTAACTATTATTCTAATAATCTCCTCATGTGTGAGCCCAAACTCCCAATTGCTAAGTGGGACCCGACGTGTGTGATTTTTTTTTTTTTAACTTTTTAAATGTAGGTAGAGCAAAGAAAAGGTTTGAATTTGGTATCACGAATTATGATGCCATTGTCTCGAAAACTTAAGTTGTTAGAAAATGGTGAATTAAATCTTTTAAACATTACTCTAACAAAACTCAATGGCAAATACAGAACAATATCTTAAAGGACAACAACTAGAGGGCCACTGGGCTAATGGTCTAACAAAATTGCTTTATTACCGGAGTTTCTTATGGTTATCCATGGCCCATTTCTTAGAGTGTTATCTAGCTGCTGTTATTTGGCTAGTTTGTGTTTATTGTACTGATTAAGTAATTATTCAAATGATTTGTGGTGTCTATTTAATGTTTGAATTACTTCTTTTGAATGAAGTGCTTCTCCCTGATATTTTTCAATGATGTCACTGCCCTGGTCAGGACACCATTGGAAATGGTAAGTCTGGAACAAAATCTCAGTGCCTAAAGAGTGCTGCTAGTGCATTGAATGATGGAAAAAGTGTATTTATCGATAGATGCAATCTCGACAGAGAACAGCGTGCAGAATTTGTGAAGCTTGGCAATCCCAATGTAGATGTGCATGCCCTTGTGCTTGATCTTCCGGCTAAACTCTGTATATCTCGATCAGTTAAACGGACTGGGCATGAGGGAAACTTGCAAGGTGGAAAAGCTGCTGCGGTGGTGAACCGAATGCTACAAAAGAAAGAATTTCCTAAACTGAGTGAAGGGTTTACTCGGATCACATTTTGCCAGAATGAGAGTGATGTCCAAGCTGCTCATAACACATACAGTGCACTTGGTCCTTTGGATACACTTCCCAATGGCTCCTTTGGCCAGAAGAACCCAGATGCCAAAATTCAGCTTGGTATAATGAGGTTTTTAAAGAAAGTAGAGGTTCCAGCTAACACGGTATCTGATGCAAATAGCATTCAGAGTTCTGTTTCTCATAAGAATACTGAGGAAAAGGAGCCCAGCTACAAAGGACATGATAATATATCTTCATTTTCAGGGAATGCCAGTAAGGAGTTAAAGGAAGGTGAAAACCTGGCAGTTTGCTCTTCTGGTAGTCATGCTTCTTTGAACAACACTCCTACTCTGGCATTTCCATCTATTTCAACATCAGATTTCCAATTCAACCTTGAGAAAGCCTCTGATATTATTGTCGAGGTTGTTGAGGAATATGTAAATAAGCTTGGGAGTGCCAGGCTTGTGTTGGTGGATGTGTCTCATAAATCAAAGATTTTGTCTTTGGTTAAGACAAAAGCTGCCCAGAAAAACATTGAGTTGAATAAGTTTTTTACATTTGTAGGAGATATCACAAAACTTTATTCAGAAGGAGGTTTACGCTGCAATGTAATAGCTAATGCTGCGAATTGGTAAGTTTATCATTTCCTTGTATTTATTTACATAGCAAAAGAAGAGGAAAAGGAAGGGGGTTGGGGACACATGTTAAAGCAGGAAAACTTAGTTGAGACCCTTATTTCAACCTCATTGGTACCTGGACCATATAGGGCTAATAAATATATGAGTAAAAAAAACCATATAGGGTAACTCCAAAGATCACTTGTCTATTTTCAAAGATGCATTGGCTGAATTTCATCCATGATTGTAAAACTGTTGCAAGATGTTCTCTTGAGCTTTTTTAATCAAAAGCTTTGGCCATTATTTGTTTTGACTACACGGCGAAAATGCTGTTCTGATTATTACAGAATATTATAACTTGTCATGAAGTTCAACCATTTTGCTCTTGTTACAATATGCTGAGCTTTGATTGCATGTTTGCTCGCTCAATTATAACACAAAAGTTCAATTTTCTTTAGTTCACTATTACTTTGTTGGCGAAAGTATAATGCAATAAGCTTGTGATTATATGCGTAATTTGCATGTCAAGATTATCAAATGTATGTGTAATTTTCCCTTCTAGGCGACTTAAACCTGGAGGTGGAGGTGTGAATGCTGCAATTTTTAATGCTGCTGGTCCTGCCCTTGAGGTTGCAACCAAAGAACAAGCTCAATCTCTTCACCCGGGGAAAGCTGTGGTTGTTCCTCTCCCTTCAACTTCTCCCTTGTTTAGTAGGGAAGGGGTTACCCATGTCATACATGTTCTTGGACCAAATATGAACCAACATCGACCAAATTGTCTGAACAATGACTATATTAAAGGCTGCCAAATTCTCCGCGAAGCTTACACTTCACTATTTGAAGGTTTTGCATCTATAATTAGGACCCAAGGAAAGTTGGCCAAAGTAAGCAATGAAAACCTTGACTCAAATCCTTCAGGGGCACAAGAGGTCATTGAAGGTGCAAATACAAAGCATTCTCCAAATAATGATCAAAAGAGTAAGAGAGAGCATGAACATGACTATGATAGAAGCAAAAAATGCAAAGGATCTCAGGATGAAATTGGGGCAGATATCCCTGAGTCCAAAATCGGAAAGGTAGACAAAAACAATGACAAGATTGATGGAAGCATGACCAAGGCATGGGGATCATGGGCTCAAGCTCTTCATAAAATTGCCATGCACCCTCAGACACATAAGGATGTTGTGCTGGAGATATCAGATGATGTTGTAGTACTGAATGATCTTTATCCCAAGGTAATTTGGAACCCTTAATTCCCCTCCCCCTTTTCGTTTATTTATAAATCGCATATATCAGGTGTGGAATTTTTGTTCCTTATGCAGGCAAGAAGGCATCTTTTGGTGCTAGCACGATCTGAAGGTCTTGATCGCCTTTCAGATGTTAGTAAAGACCATCTGCAGTTATTAAAGACAATGCATAATGTGGGTTTGAAGTGGGTTGAGAAGTTTCTGCAAGAAGATGCATCTTTGATCTTCCGCCTTGGCTATCACTCGGTATGCAACACTTTTGCTTTAGAGTATTTGTTGAAGTGTTCCTCTTTTGTGTTCCCTTTTATGCCTATGGGCCACGGCTCAGGATCTGTTGTGGTGAGGTCTGTGTAGGTTCTTCATTTGAGTCTGCCAAAAAGAGGAAATAAGAAACTATTTTATGTTAGTAGTTCCAAGCTTTAAAGCCATAGATTAGGTGTTGTGGAAAGGATAGATTTACAAACAAATAAATTTAAAAGTTGAGGACAATACCAATTGCAGGCTAAATTAGGGACTCAGCTACCTGAGTTTGGTTTTATGTGATATCAAGTGACTGGAACAATACATAATGATATGGGACAATATGATGTCTATGATGAGAAGGGGAGAGGAAAGAAACATGTGTTTTTTTTCTGAAAAAATAAGATGATTTTATGATTTAAAACAAGTTTTTAAAGTTACTTTTAATTGTAAATTGAATAGATTTGGTGAGAATAATTTATGATGGAAAGAATTAAAGAGTGGAGTATAATAAAGATGTGTTTAGGATGATCCGACATGCCATTACATTTGGTAGCAGTTTTTGTGCCTTTTTGTTCATTGCCAATTTCGATAGTTTTTCTAGTTTCACACACAAAATGCTGGCTTATCAATCAACAGTGGTATAGTGGAAGTTGAAAATTGGGTTTCTTAAAAGGCATTTCTGATTTTGTCTCCTCTTTGCAGGTCCCATCAATGCGACAACTACACCTTCATGTTATTAGCCAAGATTTTGATTCAAAAAATTTGAAAAATAAGAAGCACTGGAACTCATTCAATACCGCTTTCTTTCTCGACTCTGTAGATGTACTTGAGGAAGTCAGCAGTCATGGTAAAGCAACCTTAAGAGATGATGAAAGCTTGTTATCTATGGAGTTGCGTTGTCACCGATGTAGAAGTGCACACCCCAACATACCTCGGTTAAAATCACACATAAGCAATTGTCAAGCCCCCTTTCCACCCTCTCTACTTCAAAATTCCCGCTTAGTGCTTGCCCCATGTAATGCTGGTATTGATCCTTAGATGTGTTTATTTGTCATGTATCCTCAAATTTTGTTGTAAATAATGTAGAATCATACTAATGTACACTTTGCATCCAAAAAAAAAAATGTAGAATCATACTGGTTCAAGCAATTGTGTTTGTGCTGGCTGGCTTGGCACTGGTAATGAAATCCTTGTGCATCAACAATCTAACTTTATGATTTTTGTCTTCTCAATGGATCTGTAGTTGTGATTGTGAAATAATATAGTAGTGTTAGGAGATTATAACATTTCCTTGCTCCTTTGTCAACTATGAAAAAATTACACTTTACTACCTTAAACTATATCCCATATTACACTTTGCAGTATAAACTTTTTAAATGCACATTTTGCATCCTAAACTATGAATATTGTTACACTTTACACCCCAAAATTAAGTGATTTAAAGTTTAGGGTGCAAAGTATAATTAGGACCATAATTTAAGGTGGAAAAATATAATTTCTTATTTGTTTGTAAGGGATTAAAAAAATGGGCAATTTGGTCTTTTCACTTTATGTCATATTTTTCCATCCAAGTTAACAGCAAATTTGATGTCGGGGTGTAAAGCGTAACAATGATCATAGTTTATGGTGCAAAACGTGCATTCGAAAAATTTATGGTGCAAAGTATAATTGAGAGTATAGTTTAAAGTGGTAAAGTGTAATTTTCCCCAGCTATGAAGAATACAGAGATGCTCTGACAATTTTTATAAACATGTTTTATAGTCTAGTTTTCTTATGGTATGAGTTCCTAGCAAAGCCGAAATTTGTACAATTGTATGGTTAAAGTTTCGTTGTTAGAGAACATGCAGTGGGAACCATATTGCATATAATGTAAGCGTTGATGGAACAATCAAAGCGTTTGCAGCAGAAATAATGAGGCAATAGAAGCTGTGGCATTGCGCATGGTATTAAGTTCATCTATATTCTGTTATAATAAATTTATTTATTTATTTTTTTTTTTTTTTAATGAAGAAGAAGAAGAAGAGGGCTTATCCACATTCTGTTGAAAGCCTATGGGTTATTGGACTTGCCAACTATGTTTTAGGAACTATATCAACCTTCTTTTAAGAAACATAACTCTCTTCTTTAAGAAACATAACTCTATTACCATCCACTCCTCCTTCCCTATTTCTCCTCCTCCCTTATTTCTCTTCCTCAGAATTAGGAATCTTTTAAAAAAATCATCATAAATATAATCAAATAATTTACACTTAATTGAGATTTTCTATTGCATGTTTCAATTAAAATAACATAGAAAAATTTAAGAAAATATTGATATTATAAAATAAATGAAAGAAACATCACCCAAAGCTGATACTGTTGTATAATTTGTAAAAAATAATTGATATGAGCTTTTGGTTTTTTTTTTTTTAATTATCAATTGAAAAGCTAAAATTGCATGTATACATAGTTTAGAAAGACTATGCTTACAAACATAATAGGTAATTACTGTATTGACCCCATTGATAAGATCATTATCTGCAATTTGAGAGTGAGTTTGTAACAAAGAGGGAAAGTGTAGGAGCAAATTTTAAACCTTTTTTTTATTCCTCCCTAGTCAATAACTGCAAGTACACATAAAACCAAAGTTATGATTTTGATTAAAAATAATTAACTTTAACATGAAAAGTGTTTGAATATCATCAACACCGCAAATTTACTTCCAACTTGATAAGGAAAAAAAAAAAAAAAAAACATTCAAGTTGAAACTATTTTGATATCATTAATAACACGAAACCCACTTACAATTTCAATTGGGAGAAAAATGTTGAACTTGATAAGTGTTTGAATATTCAAACTTTCAATATCATCAACTAAACAAAATCATCTCAATTTTTTTTTTTTAAACCATAAAATTTAAGTTAAAATGGATAGCCTCTACAAATAACTGAAATAAGCATGGAGGGAAAAAAAAGCAAAAAATGAAAAAAAAAGAAAAAAAAAAAAGAAAAAGAAAAGAAAGATATCAATGGGTTTGAGAGAGAGAACTGAAGGATTATTTTTAGATTATGGAACAAAACTCTTCAGTTTTTGTACCTAATAACTCACTTAGTACAAAATTTTAGTAATTTATTATATAAAACACGTGAGGTAAAATTAACTATTCAATTTAGAATTTAATTAGATTTTCTTTCAATTTTGATTATATATATATATATAATTCTGCAAAAAAGGAGAAAAGTACCATTTGTATAATTGTATTATTATACTATTAAATTCAAAATTATAAAATGAGTGGTATACTTATAATAAACTATATATGTCACTGTAATCTTTCAAGTATCAGTTTCAGGTTGTGGAGATGAATGGTTATATAGTCGAATTTATTCCATAAAATCACTTTTTAAGACAGCAGAGAATGTCACTAAAGTAACTAAAAGTAAAAATCGCGACCTCTCTTTTAAAAAAGAAAAAAGCAATACTTCCATAATACAAAATCACCTAGCTAACATTTCAATGAGCAAATGTCACTTCAATGAGTGAAGAGAATCAATGTTAATATGGATTGGATTGTGTATAACTTGGAGCTAATCAACAGTTCTTGCAGACTACACGTATTAAGCACAGGGATGACCTTGGATCTCAAGTGGAATCATTTCAAACACCTAAACCAAAACCAAATCTTTTAAAAAGAAAAGCAGAGATCTTGTACTGGGATAAATTTCACCATGACCAACTTTAATTTATCAGTATCCTCAAGACTTTATGCTAAAAAAAAAAAAATCTACTTCCGGAGGAAGAAGAGCCACATTTCCCCTCCTCCAGTAAGGTTTCTCTACATGTTGAAATCATTGAGACGGTGACCAATCTAGAGCATTATAGAGACTTGGATAAGAAAGCTTGGAACTTCCCCGAGCCTATGGAGATATATATATATGGACAAAACTTAGGTACAATACCTTATGTGTTGTTCCTTAGGTTCCCCTTTTAAGATTTAGCCATGTGACTACTTAATTAAAAAATACACAACGATGTGTTAGGGACTTGTGGCGGTCCTCACACTTAAGTTTCAAAAAGCAGGATAAGAGCCTATCACTAATATTACTTTTATTATGCACTAATCTCAACAGACCATATCAATAGTTGAGGAAAAAGATTTGAAAAATGTTATCCCAAAACTCATTAATTTGATCTTTCAATAGTAAAGCAAATCCAAAGAGAATATACACATAAATCTGCAAAACTCTCCTTGTTCATTAAGCAAACCACTCGAGAAGCAAACTCAATATTACTATGTTAACATAAAACGGCTCAATTTATTTTGTGCTTTTCAATCTCATTAATGTGGCTAAGATTTACTGAGGGTTGGGTGGGCGGCTATTGGCGGCAGAGACCCTTGAGCCCCATTCAAGCAGCTCTTTGCTGGTGTCATCCTTGTGAACAATCACCTCAATGAAGCACAGGCTGTCCTTCTTATCCCCTGTTGCTGTATTAATTGCTTCTATCAGCTCCTCCTCGCAACGGACCTGAAAACAATAGTATTATCAGTGTTTCTAAGCATTGGCATTGATGCACTAGAGCGTATGCACCATGTTAAACAACTCACCTTGGTTGTCCAGCACTTGCCCTCGCCATTGTGGATTGCATCAACCAACCCAGTGTAGTTCCAGTTCTTAATCACATTGTAAGGCCCGTCATGGATTTCAACTTCAATGGTGTATCCACCGTTGTTTATCAGGAAGATGATGGTCCTTTGCCCATATCTAATCATTGTTGACACATCTTGTGCAGTGACCTGTGAGGCAATAAAAACACATCAAGATTTTATGAATCAAAGTCCTGGGTGAAATCTTGGCAGTTCTAGTATGTTGGAAAGAATTAATATATAGATTTAGGTCAGATATAGCCATCAATATATGACATTTGAAACATTGACATACAATGCCATTCTGGAATTTTGTAAGAATTTTTCATGACAATATTGATTCTAGATTTTCATTTGCTGAGTGATAAATGTCAAAATAAGTTAAAAAGAATCAATTAACAATTTTGGATGTGGTCCGCAAGGTTCTTACTTGCCTACATTGTAAGCAGAAAAAAAAAATTGCTACAGACAATTAGGAACAAGGCAAACCTGGAAGCTCCCATCACCAATGCAAGCAATCACTCGCTTCTCAGGCACAGCCTGTGCATAGCCAAGAGTCGCACCAACTGACCAACCAATTGATCCATATTGCATTTGGAACTCGTATCTGCAAGCCAATCAAAACTTTGAATTAATACTAAAAGCTCCAACTTAGAAACAAACATCAAATACTATATGCTCTCCACCACTTACCCGCAGCCCCGTGGCAATTTCAGCTTCTGGCAGTTAAACCATGAGTCCCCTGTCTCAGCAATCACAGCAGTCTCACTAGACAGCATGTTCTGTATATGCTGGAACAGAACATTAACCCTCAAAGGTTCTTTTGGTGCAGACTTCAAAGGAAGTCCATCAGGAACAAAGATCCTATGATAGTTCTCATAAGCAGTTGTATTACGCTTGAGCCGCTTGCCAAGTGCTCTGAGGAAATCCTTCATCAAAATACACCCAAATGCAGGCCCATTCCCGATCACAACACGGTCAGGTTGCACAATGATTGCCTTCTCTTTCTTGAGAAGTAATGAGTACCCAACAGAGCTATAGTCATTGAATATAGGTCCAGCAAACAAATAAGCATCGGCAGACTCCACAATCTCCGCACAAAATGGAGTGCTGATTGCACCCCAATAAGTCCCAATGAAATGTGGGTGGTGCTCAGGCACAAGCCCTTTCGCTGATGGCATCACAGCAAGGGGATAACCACAAGCATCAGCTAGTTCAACAAATGCATCAGTTGCATTTGCAACTCTCAGTTTAGGACCCCCCACCAATACTGGTTTCACAGCCTTGTCCAAAAACCCCGCTGCTGCCTCCACTGCAGCCTCTAATCCCATCTGATTACTCAATCTGTATCCTCCCCAAAACACAAAAAACCCAATAAGTAAATCTCATAATAGCTCAACAACCAGAATCACAGGATCTACAAAAAGATGGTTTTGAAAACATGATTTTTAAAAACGCAATTTGAGCATTTGGTAAAATCTATAACATGTACTGTTGCTTTAAAAAATGCAATACTAAAACGAAGTTGAAAATGCATAAGTTGTAATTTGTAGATGCATTTCTTCTTACTTCGATTTTAAGAACACAAAAATATGCCAGTTTTTTTTTTTTTTTTTTTTTTTTTTTTTTTTTTTTTTTTTTGTGTTTTCATTTAAGATCACTCTTTTTCACCACGAAAATGCATGGTTTCAAAAGAACTTTTCCAAAATATAGTTTTTTAATATTCACTTTCTTGATACAAGGAAAATAAAATCTCCTTAAATAAAAAATAAAAAATAAAAAGTCCAAAATTTTACCTGGGACTCAACGAAAATGGAACAGGTTCACGACTAAACGTTGGATGAGGAACCCCAGCCAAGTTACAGCTTATACTAATATAAACAGGCTTACTTTCCTTCAATGAAGTCGAAATCGCTGTATCAATCAACTCATGTGCATCTTCCAAATTATTCACCACAGCCTACAACAATAAAATTAAGCAAAAAAAAATCACAACTTTAACCAAATTTCCATATCAAAATCACATTTTTTTCACAGTAAAAACTAATAAACCCAACTGGGTCTCAATCATTTTTTTTTTTTTTTTTACCTGATAGCAAGTGACAGTCTGAAAACACCGAAGCTCTTGACTGAAGTCAGGCAATCCGATTGTATGGTGCAAAATCCTGTTGGTCCCATAGTCATTGGAGTTGGGCCCACCAACAATGCAAATGAGAGGGAGGTTTTCACTGTAAGCTCCGGCGATCGCGTTGAGCACACTGAGCCCACCGACGGTGAAAGTAACAACGCACGCGCCGACGCCACGGGACCGCGCGTAGCCGTCGGCAGCGTAGCCAGCGTTGAGCTCGTTACAGCAGCCAACGTTGGTGAGACCAGGCTCGGCGATGAGGTGGTCGAGAAGAGTGAGGTTAAAGTCACCCGGGACAGAGAATATGTCCGTGACACCGATTTGAACGAGCCGGCGAGCGAGGTGGCGACCCAGTGTGGCGTCCGAGGGGGTGACAATGGTGGAAGGGGTTGAGCTTTGGATGGTGGAGACGGCGCCGTTTGACGGTACGGAACAGAGGTCTGTGCTGGTGTGTGCGCACGCGTCGAGCGCTCCTATTTTGGTGTCCATGTTTTGAGAGAGTGTAAAAAATCAAGGGAATGAATGAATGGTTTTGGTTTGGTTTTGTTGTTTTTGTTTGTGTGATAGTTCAGGAACTAGAGAGAGAGAGAGAGAGAATCGAGTTTTTTTGTTTGTTTAGGAATTGGTGTGACTGAGTGAGAGAATTGAAAGTGAATTTATAGGGTGATTTTGATAGTGGGATTTGTTACTAGGGGCGGTTTTGGACGGTGTTTTGTTGTTTTAGCAAATGGAAATGTTGCCAAAAAAGCAATGTTTGCAGACTAATAATTGATTTTGAGGTAAAAAAAAAAAAAACTAATTTCATAATTATATATAACTGTTGGAAATACATATGTGTCTCAAGCCTATAATTGATTTTGATTTTTACTAAAAGTAATTTCTTAATAATAACAATGAGAATGAAAGAAATTTGAATATTAAAATATCATAATAGTCAATTGAACTATAAGGTTTTTGATTTTTTACACAAGTTTTTTGATGATATGAACTTATTTTATAACATTTACAATTTGCGGATTATGAAAATTTTTTGTGTAGGTAGGTTTATTGTTTAATACAAAATTGGTAAAATTATTATTAAGTTTTAATATGAATCTATTAGAATTTATTATTTTAGTAACTATGAAAAGAATTGGAAATATGTTTTATGGCAACAAGGGGGTGGTAAACTAATTCTATGGGTTCTTGTACCGTGTGGTCCGTGTTTAAATTTTGGTAGGAAGGAAAAGGAAGGAGGATCTTGGGATTGGAGGTTTGGAGTGAGGATTGAGGAAGGGGCCATTTTTGGAAATGTGTGTCGGTAAAGTAATAATTTTAATTAAGTTATTTCCTTTTCTTTTCTTTTTTATAAGAAGTAGGGAAATGCTAATGAGTGCTTTTAACGATCGTTAAGAATTCAGTTAAATAAATTTTTATGGAAAAAGAAATAAAAATAATTAATATTTTGACAACTTTTTTTATTTTCTATAAAAGTGATGTCAAAACTTTTCTAAGAAATAATCAACAGGTTTTTTAATCACTGCCCAACATTTGTTATTAATGTGTTGGAATTATGATGCATTTTGTGAAATCCATACACTTTTTTGGATATATTTGCATACATAATTAAAATTTTGATGGTAATTAACGGGGATTGGAGTGAGGAAGGGGCTAGAAGAATGGTGTGTGGGGCAAGTAATTTTAATTGGGAATTATATCCTCAATATTGTTTTAGTATGTTGCGAATTGAATCTTTCGGAAAAATTGATATCCAATTGCCTGGTTAGCTATACAGTTTTTCTTTTCACGAGAAACTTGGCAAGAATTTTTATTCAGTCGAAAAAGATAAGGAATTATTTTTTGAGAAGATTAAAAAGACAAAGAATTTGAGACACACTGTTCGGGATTTATTTTATAATAATATGATTTCATACATTTTTTTTTCTTTTTCAGTTTTTATAGTCACATTAACAAAAAAAAAAAAAAAAGACGTTCTATAACCATGTTTTTAAAACGCAACTATAGCTCAAAAAAACATGGCTATAGGACGATTTGACCTATAACCATGTTTTTTTAAGCCGCGTTTTTAAACGTGACCTAAACCCTGTGACTTAGTCCTGAGCAAAATTTAATCCATTTATGGCTTGTTTAAATTTGAAAATATGCATTAAAAATATGCCACATCGAGTTTGACCTCATAAAAAATAAATTTTTTAAAAAAATAACCATAAGTATTTTTTTTTTTTTTCAACTTAACCTTAACAGGAATTGCATGAAATTGATAGATTTGTAGTATTATAAATGGTAAAATCGATAGCATTTGAGAAAGTTTAGGTTTACAAATACTACTAATGGTTAACCCGTGAAATCAAAGCGATCCACGGGTTTATCCATCTCTTCTTTGAGAAGTTTGTAACAGAACATGTGATTTACTTTATTATTATTCCCAGCAGCTCCTTGTATAAAAGTGTTACACGTCTTGCCTTATGGGTCCTTGAATGAAATTATAGCATCCAAGGCTTTAGAAATTCGCAAGTAAAGGAGAAAGAAAAAAAGAAGTTGCTTACTGCCTCGTAGTCTCACACCATCTCAACGTCATCACATAAGTTGTCCCATCATAAACATTGTGCATTTGTGCTAATTAAATATTTTATCAAAATGGTGACTGTTCTTATTACGTATCCAAATTATTTTTTTCTTTTTTCTTTTTTTAGTTTTAAATTTTATAGAAACATACCTCGCCAGAATCAGCCAATCGTAACATCATAAATTGTCCTCATTATGCTACTAAATTACTAATACTTATGAAATTGTGCTAAAATTTATATATTTTTTAATATAAAACATTTTTTTTTCTATTTTACTTCACCACTTTTCAAAAAACTCAAATCAAATTAGATTTTAAACTCTATTTCAATATACACCATGACCATAATTTACTCACTTCTTTCATTCTCGGAAAATACAAAAATAAACAAAATGAAAAAATGAAATGCACAAATACAATGCTTGTATATATTTACAGTTGCACAAGTATCATAGTAAAAATGCATTTTGCACAATGGATTATCAGATTATGTATAAGTTTTTTTTTTTTTTTTTTTTGAGAAAATGATACAAAAGCATAAATTAATGAGGGTGATTTTTAGGGCTTGTAGGTAAATTTTGGCCACTTTGCCATTTTATCATAGGAAATGCAAGTGCTATAATAATGCATACATTTAATATAAATAAATAAATAATAATGCATACAACAACATTAATGCAACAAGCAAGAAAACCGTCTACGTGTGCCAGGCGGATTCATGAATAAAAGAATACGTTGTGTAAAATTGTAAATAGATGCAAGAAATTTATAAATTACATTAAAGAAAAATAAGAAAATATAAACTAATATCTTCATTATATATAATCCTTAAGTTAATTGGTTTCAAGGCAATTAATTATAGTATTCAAACTTTTGTGTAACTTTCAAGTAATATAAAAATGGTCAATCAAATACGATTAGTGCAAAAATAATTGATTTGAATCGATTTCTAGAATTCAATAAACTCTGTATAAGTTTTACATATTATTTGCTATATAAATATGGATTTACTTGTGGCCTTTGACTTAAAATTGATTATAACTAAATATAATTTTAAATTTTAGGCTAAAATTTTTTAGTATATCATTCATGACATCAAATTAAGTATATATTGACTTGTTTTATTTTTTTTTTGGGTAAGAAAACTTTACAGTTGGAAAATTCTTAGGTATTTCTAAAGTATGGATTAATGGTATTCTCTCCTCTCACATTCATGATAGACCCCACCATAAATTTAATGAGCTGACCTACCATGAATGTAAGATGAGGGAATATCATTTTTTCGTGCTCCAGGAGTACCTAAGAATTACTCTGTACAGTTGTACCCTTTCTTTCTTAAATTTATTGGGAAGATTTTAGTTATTAACAGTTTTAATCGTTTTTAATGTATTGACTAAATTGTTATTATTTTCAAAATGTCAATTTTTTCTTCTCTATTTTTTTGGGGGTGGGTAAGCAACTCGTTTTCTTCTTTCTTAATTTAAACGGCACAATTTTAAACGTGCAAGCATGATATGTAATACCCAAGTTTTCTTATTAAAACAAAAAAAAGAATTAGATTATTAAAATTATGTATATTAAAAATGAAACATCATATTATATACTATATAATAAAAGTTGGGTTTAGAAGTCATGGATTTGCCAAATGGCTACTCTCACTAATTAGTAAATTAATTTTATATTATTTGTTATTATATATTCCTTGAAATTAAGGAATAATATTTAACAATTGTTTAATTTAGGTAAACTTTATTATTTAAATTTCAACAAATTTAAATTCTATTCAATCTAAAAATCTATTATAAAAATTTTTACTTCTCAATATATATATATATATATATATTTATATATATTATAAAAAATTTTAAACTTAAATCCCAGACAACAACCCACATTTTCTTTCTAAAAAAAACAATATTTTGACTTCTATTCCATTTTGAGATTTTTCTTTTCAAATAGTTTTGAAAATAAAGTAGGAGTATAATAAGAACATTAGTAAATTATTAATTTTATTTTTAGAAACATGACAATATTTTGGGACATCCCAAAATGGAATAGAGGACAAACAAATTTGTATTAAGGAACTATTTTGTTTATTATTGTTTGTATTGGCTAGAGCATAGATTAAACATAACCCAAATAGGAATGATCAAACTCATTCCATATCTCATATTAAGAAATTAACAAAAAACACAATGAGAATTTTCAAATATAAAAATACATAAACACTGATAAAGTCCAAACTCTAAACAATTAAAACTTAAAGCAATTTTTTTATTAAAATTATATACTTATTTTATAATTTATTATTACTATTTATTTGATAATTTTTTTTAATTATTTTTTAAAAAAATTAGCTTACATATAAATTTTCATCAAGCCATGCATTGCATGGGAATAATACTAGTATTTTTAAAATTAAAAAAAAAAACTAGAAATTGTTTGTAATAGAAATTTAATATAGTATTATGCTATTTTAATAGAATTTTAGTTAAAGTAAATTATATTAATAATCCTAATGCATTTATGATATATCACATGACATAAGAAAGGGTTAAAATACAAAATTTTAACAACAAATAAGAAATCAATATGTATATTTTTTTTATTACAATAGAGTATTATATCAAATTTTAACTCAAAAAATAACAATACTAAATTATTTATAGTATTTATATATACTTCCAACGATCATTATAATGAAAAGATATTTGGTATTAAATGATATCATTTCTATTTTTTTTTTAAAATATTTTGTTAATATTATCAAAATTTAATAGGTATGAGACATATTAGCAAAAATTGATTAATCCACTAATAAATAAAAGATATATGTTAATAAATAGTTATTTTTACACACATATTTTTAATTTATTAAATTTTAATACAGTGATATCATCCTATATAAAACGCTTGTTTTTCAATCCATTAAAATATAGTTATTTGGGTTAATTGTGGACAAATTTTTCGTGGTCCCAAAGAAAAGATGGTCAAGTGTCAAACTGCCAAATAACGCTGTACACAAAAAAGTTGTTCAGCAATACCGGTGCTTCGCTTAGCTGTAACCTGGTTTCTAAACACAGCCAGAAAGTTCTTTCCCCTGATTTTAGAATCTAAATTAGATACCAAGTACCAATTTCTTCAAAATCCCAATCTCACTCGCAACAAATGACACGCTCCTCAGTGATTCGCCTCTCTTTCTTGGCCTGACACTGCTTTTTAAGTTATTTCCTTATTAACATGATGAAGACAAACTTGACTATACGTGGTGTGTTTCTTTAAAAATTTTAAAAAGTTAACATAATCAGGCATATATAGGCAAATAAAAGTCTAGGACCATATAATTTTTTACATAATTGTTATATAACAAAATATGAATGATGAAAAAAATAATAAATTTATGTAAAAATGATAAATAATTAATTACATACTATTATGTAAAATAATTGTGATAAAAATTATTTTTTTTACGTGGTACTAAAATTTTACTCATATTAATATACAAAAATATTATCTATTTTACTTCTTTGAGTGGACGAAGACATGACCAACTTGATTGACTATTAAAAGTCTAAAACCGTAAGAGCAAGCTTATGAATTCCAGAATCCACTGAAAGCCAAAAAGGAAAGAAAGAGCATCCACTGGTTTTGGAAACTAGCTACCAGAGTCCCTGGTAATTTAAAAGTTTTAAAGTTGTCGGATTCTTGATCACTGGGAAATAGCTAGAAATTAATAGAGGTACCCATGTCCATGTCCATGTGGTTTGCATGCACAAGTAGGTACGTATACCCTACGAGGACACAACACGTAGTGGCTTTCATGTGGAATTGTGGAGTAATACCCGCGCGAGAATGAGCTAATGATTGGGACACGTGTGCGTAGTCTCTAAGCACAGAAATATTCAAGTGGTACTCAGACCAGCCAAATTGAGTAATACTTAAAAAAATAAATAAATAAATTCGTAACTTTGTCCTACAAACTATTCATTTGCTGAGTTGTGAGTAGTGTAGTCATGAATTCACATAAATATACCACCCACGATTCATTATATAGGGAAATTGTAAATTTTGTTATAGTATTGGCATTATTTCAATTAATTTTGTTATTCTTCTCTACTTTTTTTTTTTTTAACCTTTTCATACCCAAATTGATTTTAGTAAGCATTAATGATTAAAAAATATTCGTAAATAAAGGAAACAGTATTTTCAATATAAAACTATAATATGAAAAGAATGAAATAATTTTTAATGCATAGAACAACAAAACTTTTCCCTGAAAAAAAAAAACAATAAAATTAGGGTAAATTGTAAATTACACTCCTAAAGTTTGAGGGTGATTGGATTTTATATCCTGAAATTTTAAAATTTGGATTTTACCCCTGATGTTTGGAGGTGTTTGGATTTTACACCATAACGTTTCAAAATTTGGATTTTAGCTCCTATATTTTAGGGGTGTTTGGATTTTACCTCCTAAAGTTTGGAGGTATTTGGATTTTACACTTTCAAATTTCATAATTTTGGAGTGTAAAATCTAGATACTCACAAACTCTAGGGGGTAAAATACAAATTATGAAATGTTATGGTGTAAAATCCAAACACCCCAAACTTCATGGGGTAAAATCCAATCACCCCCAAACTTTAGAGGTGCAATTTGCAGTTTACCCATAAAACTAATATCAAAGTAATTATTGTAACTTTAGTTAATCACCCAACAACCTCAACATATCCAAACAAAGATGATTTTAAGACATCTATCATCTAACCATAATAAAATTAATTTTATATAAAGAATTATGTAAATTTCAATCCAAAAAAAAAAAAGATGATATATATATTTTTTAAAAGTTTAATTTACGCTTGATGGGCGATATATGGTGAAGAAAATATGAAATCTAATTTCCAATTTTGATATTAATGTTGAGAGAGAGAGAGAGAGAGAGAGAGAGAGAGAGAGAGAGAGATAAATAAACAAATAAATAAATTGAATGACTAATATATATATATATATATATAATAATAGGTGAAACTGAGAGAAACTCAAATTAAAATTCCAAATTAGAGTTTCAATTTTGTGTCGTGTGTCCTAAATTATTTACTCTTAAAGAGTTTTATTTCTTTATTTTAGAATTAAATATGGGACCGTATTATAAATATTCATCCAAATGAGTTATTAAATACAAAAAATCAAAGAGTTTAAAATAAATGAATCTAAAAAAAAAAAAGTGCTTCATAATAAATTTTTTTTTTTAAATGACAATTTACATTTTATACTTAATAGTATCCTTACAAATTTTTTAAAAGAGTTAATAAAATATAAAAATAACTATCAATAATATTTAAATTATATATATATAAATTATATTATACATTTTATTGTATATTTTTAAGTGTATCCGAAGTTATAATCTAGTGTTGATAATATATCATACGTGAAACATGCTTAAAAAATTGAAATCTCAAGTTGAGATTTAGAATTCCTTCAAAAAAAGTGTGGGTAAATATCAAACATAGACAGAAAAAGCAAAGATCACATGGAAGCGTAATTTGTGGTGTACGTGCCATGAAATAAGAGGGTGTGCTCCACGAAATTGAATTTTCCAAATGGAAGTACATAATTTGGTTACTTATGAAGAAGAGTTGTGGTGTACTGGTGTTCTTGCCATATTTTCCTTTGACCAAACATAAAGTGGGCTTTGTTTGGTTGCAAATATCACCATCTTACGATAGGACACCTCGTAGTCGTAGGATGGTCATATATTTATATATTGGCATGTTTGTGCTAATTGTCCTTTTTACTGGCTCAAGTTCTTGGCTTCTTTCTCTCAATTCAATTGTTTCCACAATACGTGGTCCCTTAAATGGTTGGTCAATTTTTCAATTCCTCCTCGTTTTTGGTACCCCTCCTCTGCTATACTTAATTTGTTAAAATTGACTGGAAACAAATTCTCAATAAGATTACCTAAAAAGATGTAGACATACGTATCCATGAATTTCAAGAAGTAACATAATTGAATAGCTAATCACATCATACAGGGATGAAGCCATAATTTCAGTTGAGAGGGGCAAGATTGAAAGATGAAATTAACTTTAAAAATATTAATCAATATTAAAAAAAATTGTTAATCAAAATAAATAACAATGAAAGTAATCATTTCTTAATTTCATGTCATCAAAATAAAGGAACGAAAATAATCAATTCATTATTAATAACAATTAATATAATAGACTAATCTTAAAAACATAAATTTTAAATATCTAATTTAGTTCCTTCAAATTCTTCAAATAAATTGAGAAAATAAATCAATGTAAAAGTAATAAGAATATAAAAATAAATTTTGTATGTGCGTCTCACTACCTTGATTGCTTTAAAAAATATATATGAAAAAATAAAGTTGTTCTTTTTTCTTTATTCTTCAAAGTATTTAAATTTTTGGATCTAGAGCAAAGCAACATCATTTGTAATTGTAAAAAAAAAATTTTAAAAAAAGTCAAAAAATGGTAGAGAAAAAAAAATTAACATAGAGGTTTTTTTTAGTATAAGGACATGAGTAGTTTTGTTTTTATTAGTATTATTATTATATGTAAATTATAGGATCCAGTAATTAAAGCCTTGTGGACTTGTGGTTGAGGTGCATTGAGAAAGATTTTTTTAAAAAGTGATTAGCTAGAAAAAGTGTAGTGAGCATGTGAGTGATTATAAAGGGTAAAGCATGGGACAAGATTGGTACGAAATACATTATGTACCCCCGTTTGGATTGCGCGTTTTGCGCATCTGCGTTCAGCGTTTTGGGTTTTTTTTTTTTTTTTTTTCAGCATATGAATAATAAAATCACATGAATTTACTGTATAGAAAACAAAAATCACTATTCACGCATTTTAAAATATTAAAAATTAGTCTCACAGTACTATTTACACATTTAAAAATTATTTTGTTACAATGTTTTTAGTTTTCAGATTTCAATTTTCAGTTTTAGGAAAAATAAGCTCAATCAAAACTGATCCTATGTTCCAAACTCCAAACTAATGAAAAGAAGAAGTTTAGTAGTAAAAAACTAAAAATATGACAAAATTTCAAAAATCACATGAATTATACATTATGTGACTTGCTTTAGTAAGTAAGGTATATCTAACAATCTTCTTTCATATAAAAAGAAACGGTTATGTTATAATATTTTCACAACAAAATTTAGGTGACAGATTATTACTAATTCTAATTTAAATCCACAATTAAAATTACTTTTTTTATCCACTAATAACAATCTACTAAATAATATTATTGTATAGCTTCGTGCATTTATATAGATACAATTAAAAATAATCACAATTATACGATTCAAATTATATATATATATATATATTAGAAAACGTTAAAATTATATACATGATATTAGCTTACGCATTTTTTAAACTATAGATTTTTAAAACATGTGATGGTTTCTCATTATATATGTGTGTATGTGTGTGTAATTTAATTGGATTTAGACTCTTCGATTTTTGCACCCAATAATTCACCTGCCACAAAATTTGACTCCAATTAAAATCCAACTTAGAATCTAATTAGATTGAACTTTTCAATTTTTACACTCAATAATTCACTTGATACAAAAATTAAAAAATTAATTGGGACACATGGCGCACAATTAAATTCCAATTGAAATTTAAATTTAGATTCTAATTTGATTTTCTCTACCTTTGGCTTATAATATATATATATATATATATATATATATATATATGTTGTAAAAGTATTGTAAAAATATTATGGACACCGAATTTTTCTATTAAAAAAAACCTATCACTGATTCAAATATTTACTTTTTTTCCATTTTCTTTTACCAAAACCCACATATTTAAATTGAAAAAAATGCATGACTCGAAGAGGATTAAAACCTCAAACTCAAAGGGTAGATCAATTTTGTTTTCAAGATGAGATTTACCTCTTTTTTTTTAGTCTGTGGGTGATCATTCTGTTTTTTTAATCTGTGGGTGATCATTCTTTAATTTATGAGAAAAGCAAGTAAATCGGCTTTATAGTGCGTAGCACTATCCTTTGCCGCAAATATGAGCTGAGTTACATGACCTCCCATCATGGCAAAAACGAGTCATCAAAAAAACAGAAAAAAGACAAAAGACAAAAGAGAGGTCGGTAAAATTCAAGGTACAATTTACAAAGTCATTTACACCGTGGAAGTTTTTGTAAGCTGCAACGTGTCAGGTTGCCATGTGCCATCACGTGACAATCATTTGTCAAAGTCCCAGGAATCACCGCTATTTTCCAACTGTATTAGTTATGACTTCCTCGTTGACACTTGGACCCAATGGCAACTTTGTGGAAAAAAAGAAAATACTAAATTAATAGCGCAAATTTAGGTGGCAGTACTTTGTGGAATATTATTTGTCAAATAATGTCATTATCTAGACGTAAGAACATAGATGCGTCCACTTCATGCGTGTTGGGGTACAATTATTTGTTATCATAGGGATTATAAAATTATTATTATAGGTCCAAGCTAAAAATTAATGTGTTGGGAAAACAACATTATTTGTATAAAATTATCAAGTTGTTTGTCTAGACTCCAGAGGTTTGTGGTTTGATTACTGGACTGCTTGACTAGTTTCTTACTCCGCCAGAAAGAACATGGATTTGAATTGTCCATCAATTTATTTATTATTAAGGAAAAAATTTCGAAAAAATTGTGTGTGAAATAACAGGAAATAATTTTTTAAGTTGAAAGCAGTAGATAGCGAAATATATAGTTTTGTACACAAAAGATCATAAAATTAGTGTGTATATGACGAAGTTTAGATACAAAATTGGTGGTAGTAGTCTAAAACTACAACTTTAATTAATAAAATAAATATCACATTTTGAAAATCTAACAGTTAAATTATATATTTTTTACACTCTTAATACACATGTTAAATTTTGTGTCAATTGGATATTATTTATTATATGATTTATAAACTTGTATTTTATGCATAATTTTAAATTACAAAAACTTGCAGTTCAAACAATTTATTGATATTTAATTTTCTAGCAATTTTGCAAGTATAGAAGATATAAGAAGAAAATGTAATATAATGATAGATTTGTCAAAATTCATCCCGAATAAAAAAATATTATAATAAAATTACAACCAATTTTGTAACTTAAGACTACAAATAATTTTATAACTAAATTATATATATATATATATATATAAAAAGAAAAAAAAATTGCTATATCCCATTTTGTGTTCCACTTGATAGACAGACACATCTTACAATCGGCCCTAAATCTACATTACTTTTTTTTTCCTACACTCTCGAAGAGGATAGCTTGATTCAAAGTTCCAAACTCGAGCTCTCCTCTACACCACTTGGTCAAAAGACTTTTGAGATACTACTCGACCGAAATAGGAGGTGAGAAATTGGGCCCAATCAATTACAAAAAAGAAGCCTAGTAGGCTACAGAATGGGCTACCATCAGTTGCTAGTTTTGAACTTTTTTGCTTACATGAGGGAAAAAGAGAACGTGCAAGAAGAGTCAATTTCTTAGTTACAATATTCAATATATATCATATCATATTATATATAATAAAAGTTAGGCTTAAACGTCGTGCTTACGCTAAATGGTAGCACTAAATTGAAAAAATTTTATTAGATTTTTAGATTTTAAAAAGAAAAAATAGATATAATTTTTTTTCCTTATCTTCTTCTTCTAAAATTTCTTAATTTAATTACAAACCAAATTCTTTTCGTCATCTATTTCTTTTTGATTTGATTACCATTCAAATTCTTATCTCATCTTTTTTTTTTTCCATTTAAATTACTACACCTATTGCTACACGTACTATGGAGGAAAAAAAAAAAAAAAAAAAAAAAGAGGATGAGATGAAGATGAAGAACTTGAACGGCTACTTTTCAATTAGATATCAAGTTTGTTTTTTTTTTTTTTTGTTTTTTTTTCATTTAAATTACTACACTTATTGCTACACGTATTAAAAAAAAAAAAAAAAAAAAAACGTGATTTCTAATTGAAAAGTAGCCGTGCATCAGGTTAAAGCAATTAAAGCAATTTGTCTTTCACAGAGCCGTGCTTCCTTGGCCAATAAGACCCTGGTGAAGTTGAAACTTTTAAGAAAAATATATACTTCACTTGGCGCAGCAATTGGCATATCATATGGTTTTAAATAGTTTTAGACTTTTTTTTTTTTTAGAATGAGTTTTAGACTTTTTGTTCATATAAAATTCTTCACGTGGAGTGTGTGTATATATATATATATATAATATGATATATATATCAAATAATTTATATTTAATACCCATCATACGGTTCCTTTGTGCTATTATTTTTTTTTTCTACCTACAACTTTACAAGTACGTATTTATTTACTTTACTTTACTTTTTTTTTTCCATCAAATTAAATATATTTTGTGTATATGTTTAAGTTGATTTCCTTAAGTTTAATCCAATTTAGAGAATTGTTATGGATTGTCAAAATTTTTTTTTTTTAATGGTAGTTTGATTGTTATTTAATTATATATTATAATATTTTTTAATTTTTAATTGCCGCTAAAGGGCTTGAATATGTGGAACCATAACTTGCATAGACCAATGAGGCTGCATTACAAAAATACTATTTTTTAAATATATTATACTCTTTGCAATTGTTGTGCATCTTATTAATATGTTATTATGTTTGCAATTGTTGAAGGGTGCAAAAATTTTTAATTTTTCAAAAATTATACTTTTCATTTTTCTTTATCAAAATTTCTTTAATATCATATCATATCATATTATATCATATTATATATAATAAAAGTTGAGCTTAGACGCCGTAGTTGGGCCATGTGGTTTCACCAAATTGCAAAAATTTTATTAAATTTTTAAATTTTTAAAGAACTAAAAACGAATAGTATACTACCAGGACTCTAATTCATTCTTATCATTAAATAAAATTAGATTAACATTTTTTTTTATTTGTTAGGATATATTTCTTAAATTAAGGGATAATATTTAACATAAAAAATTTAATTTAGATAATATTTATCATCTAATTAACATTATTTTTTTATTTGTTAGGATATATTTCTTAAATCAAAGGATAATATTTAACATAAAAAATTTAATTTAGATAATATTTATCATATTTATCATCTAAATTTTCAAAATTTAATATTATTAAATTAATATTATTTTATCAGAATATCAAGCTACAAAACTTGATCATTAAGGGATAAGCACAATCCAAATTCTTCAAGAGGTGATTAATATAAATCTATCTCAAGAAACAGAATATATCTCCAATATTTTGATAATCTCTATCTATTCCAAAAAACAGTATATATCTCCACTAATTTGATAATTTCTACATTGATGACATTTAAAATATATATATATATATATATATATATATATATATATATATATATATCAAAATTCTTTATAGCTATCAACCACGTTCTCTTTCTCTCTCTCTCTCTCTTTTTAAAATTTTTTTATATGTTACGTTATGTTAAATCAACTTTTTTTTTTTTTCATTCTATTCATATGACCTTTTTTTAATTCCAATTTTTATGGGATAAAAACAAACACATTGATTAGATATCTTTAATTCAATAAGATTTAAATGAATTATATTTCAAATGGAACTCTACCAATATATATAATCCTATATATCCTTTTTGGAGTGAAGCTTATTTCAATATGTGAATGCCTAAATCTCATGACAATGCCGGTATGCATTCTTTCTTCTTTCATTATTATTATTTTCAAAACATTCGAAAACATTGTCAAATTTTTAAAGGCTCCTTCTTTGTTTTTGTATTTTGTTTTTATTAAATTGATTAAGTTTTGTGTATTGGTTGCCTTTTGTTTAAACTAATTTTCTTAGCTTTGATCTAATTTATATGCTTAGGGTTAGGGTCTTAGAATTAATGATTAAATATGGTTAGAATTAATAGAATAATTTTAACAATTTTCTTATTTGATTTTTATGTTACATCAAATTATCAAGATGTTCTATACGTGTATTCTTGAATTATCAACTTTAATTTTAATTTATAATATTATCAAGATTATATTAATTTATAATTATCAATTTAAAATTCAATTTGGAATTATCAGTGTCGGGGGCCAAGACTTAAGTTTTTGTGTTGGGCTTAAAGCCCCGTTTACTAACGGGAGTACATCCGAGGAGGAGAAAACGTTTGGGAAAGCCCCATAGTAGGTGGACGAATAGAGAAATGTCCAAAGACACTAGTCCGAGAGAGTCATCCTCCTCGGACCTGACGAATGTCAGTAAAGTGAACTTCGTCTTGACTTGGGTAACCTTCTAGGAAGTTCCAGCAATGAAGATAGACTTCAGATGTACAAGGAAGGGATAAGAACACGGAAATATCTAAGGGAAAAGCTGCTACCACCGTATTAAATGCACTACAGCAGCTTTCCTGGCCGCATTAATGTGGAGAAGACCTCTGAATAGTACTTTCAACTACTACCGCCCACAGAAAACCAGAAAAGCTGCTCAACAGGACAGATACTTGAGTACAAGGTTGGATGATAAACAAGTGGACGATGGAAATGGATCGAAGGGGACTATATAATGCGGGAAAAGCCTCCATAAGTGGGGATCGGAAAATATTAAGGAAAGAGATTGAACAAGATTTACTGTAGCATTGGGAAGAACATACCATCTGAAATAGCCAATCCATCCAAAAACTTACTCCTCGGACTTGAATTCAACCTATGATTATGCGTTTATTCCTACTTGGACAGACTTAAAACCCTGATTAATTGTTAGAAAACCCATTACCAGCCCAATTCTTTCACCCACTCTCTTACAAATTTATTGTATTGGGCTTATTGGGCCCATATCCTATTCCTTTTGGGTTTGGGCTACAATTTGTGACCTTACAATTGGCGCCGTCTGTGGGGAGAATTAGTGCTTATGAGGATTATAACGGTTATGGCGGGTTTAGGACCACACCAGACTAGTCCACCCCATGTAGAATCAGCTAACATTCATCAGCAGGGCGAGCTCCATAACTTCGAGCACGGAAATTATATGGATAACCAGCAGGAGGGCAACTCGCAGACGCTCCCTGCCGAAGGAAGTGGTTATCGATGAAGGAGTCATTTGGTACATGAGCAAGCTGATGAAAAAGATTTGCAACGAGAAATTGATGATCTAAAAAAGAAACTTCGTCATGCACAACGAAAACAAACCCCTTCTAGCTCTGATGTTTCTTCCAATGATGACGGAGATGCTAGTTACAGAAAACACTTAGAAACTCCACCTAGTGAATCCTATTCCTGTTAGGAGGAACATTCTCGCAAGAGGAGGCGAAGGAGTCCGTCTGGGAGGGGGGTAGGAACTAATGTCATGAAGAAAGCTTTTAGCCAAATTTCTAAGTCCCCCTTTACTCGAGGAATAGAGAAGGCAAAGCTCCCCAAGCATTTCCATCAACCCACGTTCACCATGTATAACGAACGTACAGATCCTGTGAAGCACGTAAGCCAGTTCAAACAAAAGATGGCGGTCCATTCTCAGGACGAGGCCTTGTTGTGCAGAGTGTTTCCCTCCAGCTTAGGACTGATGCCGATGAGATGGTTTGATGGGTTAAGATCGAATTCCATCAGTTCTTTCAAGAAGCTTACCCAATCATTCTGTTCCCGGTTCATTTCGTGCAGCAGGGTTCCTCAGCCCTTAGATTCTTTGCTGTCTATGACAATGAGGGAAGGGGAATCTGTGAAGGCATATGCTGAAAGGTATTGGGAGATGTTCAATGAGATTGATGGCGATTTTGATGAAGTCGCTATTAGAACTTTCAAGGTCAGCCTCCCATCCGAACAAGGTTTGAGAAAATCCTTGACAGGTAAACCTGTCACCAGTTTGCGACAGTTAATGGATAGAGTTGACAAGTATAAAAGGATAGAAGACGATCAACAACAGGGGAAAGGGAAAGCTAAGGTTGTCCCTCAAGAAAGAAGAGATTTTAGGTCGGACAAATACAACAATAACCGGCCGAGAAGGGATTATGCAGAGCAGCCAGGGACAAATAACAATAAAGTGGTCGGGGCTGTATTCCAAGAACCAGTGCATCAAGTATTGGAAAAAATCAAGAACGAGTCCTTCTTCAAATGGCCCAATAAGATGATGGGAAATCCTGAAAAGCGAAACTGAAACCTCTACTGTCAATATCATCGGGATTATGGCCATACAACAGAGGATTGCAGGAGTTTATGGGATCACCTGGATCAACTTGCCTGAGAAGGAAAATTGAAGCAGCTGCTGCACCATTCTAGCAGGCTCGGTGGACAGACCACTTCTCGGCCTGAAAGATAAACTCCTTCAAGTCCCCCTCTGGGAACTATCAACGTTATTTTCGCAGCGCCTGACAGAACAGGATCATGCCCGTCTAGAGTAATGTCTGTGGCTCGCCTGCCTTCTGAGGACACTAGGTGCGAGTCGAAGAGAGCTAGATTAGAGCGGCCCCTGGTCATGGGGTTCTCGGACGAGGACAAGATTGGAACTATTCAGCCTCATGATGATGCCTTAGTGATCACCCTCCGAATTGGAGGCTATGACGTGAAGAGAGTAATGGTGGATCAAGGTAGTGCGGCCGAGATAATGTACCCTGACCTTTACAAGGGGCTGAGTTTAAGAGCTGAAGATCTGACGCCTTACAGTTCTCCCCTAGTTAGTTTTGAAGGGAAGGTTATTATCCCGAAGGGACAGATCAGGTTGCCTGTGCAGACTGGTTCGGAGACGGTGGAGGTAGACTTTATCGTGGTGGATGCATATTCTCCTTATACAGCAATTGTTGCCAGACCTTGGCTTCATACTTTAGGAGCAGTTTCCTCCACTCTGCATCAGAAGATCAAATACCCATCCGAAGGACAGATTGAAGAGATATTGGGTGATCAAACCATGGCGAGGCAGTGCATGGTTACAACCATCTGGCATAGGCCCGAAGCTGAACCTGTGAATCTCAGGGAGAAAGAGTTATAGCAGTTAAAACCCCCAATGTTATCCATTGATGAAACATCCGAGGATGTAGAATGTGAAGATCTTGTGAAAATTATAATAGGAGATGACCCGGAGAAGTTTTTTCAAGTCGGATCCTAACTACCTCAATAAGAGAGGGAGGAGCTGATAGGGTTCTTTAAACAGAACATTGACGTCTTTGCTTGGAATACTTATAAGGCTCCAGGGGTGGATCCAGAATTCATTTGCCACCGTTTAAATGTTAATCCATTAGTAACCCCCAAAAAGCAGCTCCCTCGTCGTCCATCCAAAGAGTATGCGGTAGCAGTCCAAGAGGAGGTAGCGAAACTCAAGCAGGCTGGGGCTATCAAGGAGGTCTTTTATCCTGAATGGTTAGCAAACACAGTAGTAGTAAAGAAGAAGAGCGGGAAATGGCGAGTGTGCGTTGATTTGACGGATTTGAATAAGGCTTGCTCTAAAGATCCATTCCCCATGCCCAAGATTGATCAGCTGGTAGACGCTACTGTCGGCCATCCTCGGATGAGTTTCTTGGACGCTTTTCAGGGTTATCATCATATACCTTTGGCCTTGGACGATAAAAAAAAAATTACTTTTGTTACTCCTATTGGGAATTATCACTACAAAGTAATGCCATTTGGCTTGAAGAATGCAGGATCCACGTATTAGAGGATGATGACAAGGATGTTTGAGTCACTATTGGGGAAAAACATCGAGATTTATATAGATGATATGGTGGTGAAGAGCAAAGTGGTTTCAGAGCATCTGGGGGACCTTAGGGTTATCTTTGAAATTCTAAGAAGCTACAAACTGCGCTTAAATGCTTCCAAGTGTTCATTTGGTGTAGGGTTGGGAAAATTCTTAAGTTACATGGTCACTCACAAGGGAATTGAAGTTAACCCTGACCAGATTAAAGCTATTAACAATTTGCGAACTCCTCGGAATCCCAAAGAAGTGCAAAAACTAATCGGAATGGCCGCTGCTTTGAACAGGTTCATATCTCGATCAGCAGATAGATGCAGACCTTTCTTTCTACTGATCAACAAATGGAAGAATTTTGAGTGGACAGAAGAATGTGCCAGATCATTCCAGCAACTTAAGGACTATCTAGCTCAGCCGCCAATCATGTCTAGTCCTGAACCAGATGAAGTTCTTTTCGCCTACATTGCTGTAGCCCCGTATACAGTAAGTTTGGTATTGATACGAGTTGATAATGGCATACAACGGCCAGTTTATTACGTGAGTAAGTCGTTGCACGAAGCTGAAGTGCGTTATCTACCACTGGAGAAAGCTATCCTGGCAGTAGTGCTTGGCACACGTAAGTTACCTCACTACTTCCAAGCACACACAGTGGTCATTCTTACACAGCTCCCGCTCAAAACCATACTCCGAAGTGCTGACTACACAGGAAGAATAGCCAAGTAGGGTATAATTCTAAAAGCCTTCGATATCAAGTACATGCCCCGTACCTCCGTAAAAGGACAAGTCCTCGCAGATTTGGTGGTTGAATTCACCGAACCTGAGATAGAAGCATTACCGTCAGATGGAAACATGGATGGAAAGTTGGTTGGTACGATCTCCTAATATTGCCTTCCGACATAGGAGGTACATGTGGACGGAGCATCAAATTAAAAAGGTTCAGGGGTTGGATTAGTACTGATGTCTCCTGAGAAGGTTGTCATTGAGAAATCTTTGAGGTTAGATTTTTCAGACACGAATAACGAAGGTGAGTATGAAGCTCTGTTGGAAGGAATGACTATGGTCCAAAGAATGGGAGGAAAGTTTATAAATCTCTTCTCAGACTCAAGGCTGGTTGTCGATCACGTAAGAGGAGAATTCGAAGCGAAAGATGAGAGGATGCAGGGGTATCTTAGACAAGTTAGATGTATGCAATCAAAATTTGACTCCTTTGACTTGCTACATGTTTCCAGAAGTAGTAACGCACACGCGGACTCTTTGGCCATGCTTGCAACCTCCTCAGCACAGGACTTGCCTCGAGTAATCCTTGTTGAGGACTTATACAGACCCACACGGACAAGAAACACGGTTCAAATTAATCAAATCAGAGCAGGGCCGTGTTAGATGGATTCCATCATACAATACCTGAAGGAAGATATGCTGCCTGAGGAAAAAATTGAAGCTGACAAGATACGAAGAAAGGCTACTAGTTATTGGTTATCGAAGGACCATAAACTATATAAGCGTTCCTTTTCAGGACCTTATCTGTTATGTGTTCATCACGAACAGACCGAGTCACTTCTAGAAGAGATGCATGAAGGAATCTGTGGAAGCCACACTGGAAGCAGATCCTTAGCACATAGGGCCATTACCCAAGGTTACTGGTAGTCGAATATGCAGAGAGAGGCTTTGAAGTATGTCAAAAAGTGTGACCAATGCCAACGGTTCGCGCCTAGCATACACCAACCAGGTGGAATCCTAAATCTGTTATCTAGCCCATAGCCATTTGCTCAGTGGGGTTTAGATATCGTGGGACCATTTCCCAAAGCAGTGGGAAACAAAAAATATCTGCTGGTTGGCACGGACTATTTTACGAAGTGGGTTGAAGCAGAACCTCTAGCCAACATCAGAGATGTAGATGCAAAAAGATTCGTCTAGAAGAATATCGTTACTCGGTTTGGAGTTCCTCACGTGCTCATCTCGAACAATGGTCTTCAGTTCGATAGTAAGATGTTTAGAAAATACTGTGGTGAGTTGGAGATTACTAATAGGTATTCTACTCCGGCTTACCCCCAAGGGAATGGGTAGGCTGAAGCTGTAAATAAAGTCATAGTAAGTGGGTTGAAGAAAAGACTAGATGATGCGAAAGGTAAATGGGTGGAGGAATTACCACACGTACTCTGGACGTATAGGACCACGCCTCGTAAGTCTACTGGAGAGACCCCTTTCTCATTGACTTATGGAGCTGAGGCTGTCATCCCTTTAGAGATTGGTTTCCCGACGACAAGAACCAGTTCGTTCAATCCAAAAGATAACGATGAGCAACTGACAAGAAATTTGGACTTGATTGAGGAAAAGAGAGAAGACACGATAGTTCAGCTGGCTTATTATCAACAAAAACTGAAGCAAGGTTATGATGCCAATGTAAAGTTAAGGCCTTTAACTCTTGGTGACCTGGTACTGCGTAAAGTTGTGGGAACGGCAAAGAATCCAGCTTGGGGAAAACTAGGGCCGAATTGGGAAGGACCTTATTGTATCACCTCCAAAGTTGGCATTGTAGCATATTTTTTAGAAGATCTGGACGAACATATAGTACCACGTCCTTGGAATGTAAATAACCTAAAGAGGTATTATTATTAATAAGTGTTTATTTGATCAATATGTGTTCTTTATATAAAATGTTTATGTCGTTCGTTCTCAGTTCTAATAAGTGTTTAAACTTAAATCCAATCATGCCTGGAGTCCTCGGACCAGATGATTTGGGTTAGTTAACACTCTTTCCCAGTTCTACTAAGTGTTTAAACTTAAATCCAATCATGTTTAGAGTTCTCAGACCAGATGATTTAGGTTAGTTAACACTCTCTCCCAGTTCTACTAAGTGTTTAAACTTAAATCCAATCATGCCTGGAGTTCTCGGACCAGATGATTTGGGTTAGATAACACTCTTTCCCAGTTCTACTAAGTGTTTAAACTTAAATCCAATCATCCCTAAAGTCCTCGGACCAGATGATTTGGGTTAGTTAACACTCTTTCCCAGTTCTACTAAGTGTTTAAACTTAAATCCAATCATGCCTGGAGTCCTCGGACCAGATGATTTAGGTTAGTTAACACTCATTCTAAGTTTCTTTAAGTATTTAGATTTAAACCTAAGCATATTACTTAAAATTCCCATTTGGGTTAGTTGTATTTATTGTTACCCTGTTACTATTGAAGATGCTTGTTCAATTTATGCGTTGACCCAAGTTTTGAACCTTTTTAGTTGGACTTATCTTATAATATGCTTTATTTGCCTAGTATAATCATACATACTATTCAAATTAAAGGAAGATGGCATCAGAACAGTTCTCCATTATTTATCATAACTTATGAAGCAAAAGGGGGCATATTTTCATTAATCATAAAAGTGTAGTACATTTCCTTAACAAAAAGAAGATACAGAAACAGTAAACAAGGAAAATAAATATACTACAAAAACTAATGTCCTAAACTTGTGCCTTTGGAGCCCCTAGATCAGCAGCTTGTTCGGATCGAGAGATAGTGGTGTCTGAGGTCTTGCCCTTACCCTTATCCTTGCTCTTGTCCTTGCCCTAGGGAGCTTCAACTTCTTTCCCTTGGCCAGCATCTTGGCGAGAATCCATTGGAACTTCCACAGGGGCAGGAGGAACTTGATCTGTTATGGGCACCTCAAACACTTGGGTAGGATGTTCTAGGGCAGGAGAGCCAGGACCTGGGAGCTCACGGATGTCCGAGTCATAATATATGCTCTCAGGCCGCCTCAGGTTGGAATCAGCAGGGACTCCAGCGACATCAAGGGCTTTACTCCAAGTGATATCGTAGTAGTCCCTCGCCATAACAGAGAACTCCTCTATGAGTCGGCTTTGAGTCTCCTGTACTCCCAAGTCATACGCAGCCTGCTTCTCGGCCTCAGTTGCCTCCTTGAGTAGTTGGGCAGCCTCCCTGGCCTTGCGAAGTTCTTTGCGAAGCTCTATCACCATCTGTTTCTCTGTTGCCAGATTTATTTCAGAGTAATGCAGCTCCTTGCGAACTTCCTCAAATTTCTTTTCTGTTGTTTTCAGGCCTGCCTTGGCACTATCTCTCGCCCTAAGAGCTTCTTTCATCTGCTTGGCCATTTTAGCTTGTTTTTCTTTTAGGACGCCTAGTTGCGCCTCTGCTTCGGTTCGAGCATCTAAGGCAAGCCTTGTCTCACCACGGGAGTTCTTTACCCACTCCTCGGCCATAAAAACTTGCTGTGTGACCTAGAAAGTAAAAAAAAAAAAAAAAACAAGAGGTATGTCACTTTTGCCATAAAATGCAAAGAAATAAGGAAGTATAAATGAAGAATAATGAATAGAGTCACTTACCATAGCCAGGTCCCTTTTAAGGGATAGGAAGAGTTCAGGATAGTTGAAGGTTCTATAGGCCTCCATGTCCTGTGGGAGTAGGAGAGGCTGCTCCAGAGCCTCGGCCACCAGACCAGCATGCCCCCCGCGATAATGCCTGAGGGTGGCATCATACGCGATTGGCATACCATCTACCTCCAACACGGGTGACCAAGTACGTGTGGGCCGGCATACTTGGGCCACCGGAGGCTCTTTTCGGTTATCCATAGAGTTGGACCTTCTGTTCCTGTGGTCCTGTGATTGCCTAGGCTGCTTACTTCCTTTGGAAAGGCCCAACTCTCCCTCTTCAGTAGTTTCAATCTGCCTTTTCTTCCTTAGATCAGGGTTGGGTTTCAGCCCAAGATCAGCAGGAATCTGAGGGGGAGGAGGAGGAGGAGGATTTATTGGGGGCTTGGACTTGTTCTTGTCCTTAGGGGAGGGTGCCTTATTCCTATTCTTCATGAGTTTCTTCAGACTTGGACCTGTCTTGGAGGCCATTGCTTCCTTCTCGTCTGAAGAGTCATTAATGTAAGTTATTATTTGGGCAGGAGTCTGAATACACGAGTACTCGTCTGCTCCTTCTTTAGCCTCCGATATAACGATGGCTTCTTCTTCAAACTAGAATCTGTCAATTTCCTCTTCAAGAGAAGAAGAGGAAGCAGCTCCTTCCTCAACAATAGCCTGTCCGAGGGGTACTTGTTGTAGTGGCTGGGCGGCAAATGGTATTCCTTATGGAATAGGATGGTCAACGGGTGGAAGATCGTGTGGACCGAGGAAACCTGGCTGAGAGACGTCTATGCGAGCCAAACGGTAGTTGTCTGTTCGGATAAAGTTGCCGACGTCTAAGAAGGACTTGGAAATTGGCTCAAAGTCTAGAATCAAGTGAACGGCACGAAGTTGTCCATCGTCGTTCACGAAAATCTGAGACCTTAGCAAGTAGTTAAGTGTTGGTACGTTGATTAAACTGAGCTTGGGGTTGGTATACGTTTTATCTGTCAGACAAAATAATCAAATAGTTAGAAACTTCAATAAAAAAAAAAAACGAATGAATGAAAATGAGACTCAGGTACAATAAAGTAGAGCCGATGACAAATTCCTTAAATCTAATGTTAGAAATCCTAGATCTAAGTTACTCCACCTGGCTCTCCCAGCTTTGTTGGGCAAGGAAGGCTGTCACTCCAAGGGCCCGATATGATGAGGAAGTCATCTTTCATCCCTTTGTTAGACTTGGGAAATGAGATGAGCTTGACAACACTGGATCGGGACTTAAGGTAATATCCTGCCCGGGTTTCTATGTGACCTTCATATAAATAAGCTACATCATACCAGGTCGGCCCCAATCCTAAATGTCGGTCCAAAGCGTCAATCGACCCTAAAACCCTAAAGAAGTTAGGTGCGCATTGTTGAGGGTAGAGCCTATGGGCACGTAAGTAGTCCCTTGTAATCCTACCCATGGGGATGGTCATGCCTCCTTCTATGAAGGCAATCATTGGGATTATAACTTCTCCTACTTCTCGGTTAAATGCCAATCCCTCTGTGGAACAGTATCGTATCGATACTTCCTGGGGGATGTTATACTTTTCTTTGAATAGTTCTACCAAAGCTGGAGTCTTCACTAAGCGCTCGAATCTGCCCATTCTGAGTTTGCGGATGAGAAAATGAAGAGCCGAGGAGGTTATCCGAGGAGATAAAGGGAGTTTGGAGAACGAAACTTACGTAGATTAGGATACGAACTGATCTTCGTATTCCTTGAGGATCTTCGAAGTCTCTTTTTTGAAGATGTGACGAACAATCTGATGAATAAGGAGTTTAGAGGTTTGAATGCTTTGAGATTACGAACTGTGATGAAAAAAGAAAGAAATTGCGTTTAGAAGCCTTTATAGAAGAAACTGAAAACGAGGGGGACGTTATCCTGCCCAAATATTGGAGAAAAAATCTGGACCGCTGGATTAGAACCCCACCATTGGATGTCTGGAGCGTAACGCAGCCCAAAGTATTTAATAACGCTTTGCGAGTTCCGAAGCGTCAGAAACAATTGTGAAGTGACGGAAATGACCCTTCCACGTGCATGGGTTTGAATATCTTTATGGTTTTAAATGTAATTATATTTGCACAAGTCAAAATTATACTTTTTCTCCTCGGGTGTGAGGGAAAAATTAAAATTTTGAGGGGCTATTGTGGGGGGCCAAGACTTAAGCTTTTGTGTTGGGCTTAAAGCCACGTTTACTAACGAGAGTACGTCCGAGGAGGAGAAAACGTTTGGGAAAGCCCCATAGTAGGTGGACGAATAGAGAAATTTTCAAAGACACTAGTCCGAGAGAGTTATCCTCCTCGGACCTGACGAATGTCAGTAAAGTGAACTTCGCCTTGACTTGGGTAACCTTCCAGGAAGTTCCAGCAATGAAGAATGACTTCAGATGTACAAGGAAGGGATAAGAACATGGAAATATCTAAGGGAAAAACTGCTACCACCGCATTAAATGCACTACAACAGCTTTCCTGGCCGCATTAATGTGGAGAAGACCTCCGAACAATACTTTCAATTACTACCGCCCACAGAAAATCAGAAAAGTTACTCAACAGGACAGATACTTGAGTACAAGGTTGGATGATAAACAAGTGGACGATGGAAATGGATCGGAGGGGACTATATAATGGGGGAAAAGCCTCCATAAGTGGGGATCGGAAAATATTAAGGAGAGAGATTGAACAAGATTTACTGTAGCACTGGGAAGAACATACCATCTGAAATAGCCAATCCATCCAAAACCTTACTCCTTGGACTTGAATTCAACCTCTGATTATACGTCTATTCCTACTCGGTCAGACTTAAAACCCCGATTAACTGTTAGAAAACCCATTACTAGCCCAATTCTTTCACCCACTCTCTTACAAATTTATTATATTGGGCTTATTGGGCCTATATCCTATTCCTTTTGGGTTTGGACTACAATTTGTGACCTTACAATTTGTTTAGTTTAGTTTTAGGAAGAAATCTTACCCCTTATGTTAGTGAGATAATTATTTACACTTGATAATTTTTTCTTTTATCTTTATTGAATCTATTAAAATATATAATTATTTATACATTTATTTTATAAGATTTTTCATAAAACCGTGCAACGCACGGGTCTATAACTAGTATATATATATAACTGAAACCTCCTACTTTTTTGCTAAGCTCCATAAATTTCCACGTCAGTATTATTTTTAAAAAAAAATTCTGATTTTTTTTTTCTCTCACACTGTAGTTTTCCTTCACACAATCACTCATCTCTTCACATTGCCCCTATCTATTTCTCTCTTTTGTTTTCTTACGACTCAAATGCAAAGCCTTCTTTATGAAAAAAAAAAAAAAAAATCATGGAATGACAATGTTGAGATGTGGCTCAAGAGTCCTAAAGATGTGAAAGACATACAAATACAAAAACTACAATGGAATACGTATGAATTTTTTTATCCAAAAAAAAAAAAAAAAAAAAAAAGCTCCACAAAACCTAAACGTAAAATCATTGTAACAACTTCTTATCTCTCAAAACCGGATGGTCAAGTTGGGATCATTGTGTTGTGGTAAACTAGTAGCTTTTCTATTTCGGAGTCATTATTTTTCAATTTGCATGAAAAGTTGTATGTCTAGTATAATGTTGTAGTTCTCATGTTTTGCTTAATTTCCACCATATTCAACGTTTATTGTGCGAGAGTGGAGGTTAATTAATTTTTTGTGGTTCTTGTTTGAATAAAAGAGGAGTGGGTGGGGTTAGTTTTGTTGTTTCTTTTCCTCTCCTCCAATTTCCATCTTTAATATAATTCTTTTATTTATTTGCTAGATTATAAAGTGAATATAAAAGCGTGAGAAATTTGGTTTGTTTTCCTATGATCTCACCAAATTCATGGAAAAGAAACTTTGGACTATAACAATAGTTTGTGATAGGTATGTAATAGTGATTTTTAGCATTTGGATGTGATGAATCCAAAAAAATCATTAAGGTCGTCCATTAATATGGACAACCTTGCATCATTAACAAACCAGAAGATGTAACCGCTCAAGCACATTCAACACATTAATGACGACCATTACTCATCGGTCTTAAATGCCAATCAAAACGATAACTGTTACACTTGGGTAATAATCACTCCCAATTATGTACAACGGCTATCCAAATCACCTATAAAATGGACAGTCCGTCTCACTTGTGAAGTTATGTCAAAAGCTACAACAAAACACTATCTAAATACAAGAAATATGGGTTGATACTAACTTAAGCATCGGAGGCTCCCCCACCAGGCACAACCTGGTGGTCTCTTCGATCTATCTCTCTTTATCTTGTAGGTTCTACAAAATCATCTGATGCTTCAGATTGGATGAGTGACCCAACTGACGATTTTGGCATCATCAGTTTGGCGCCGTCTGTGGGGATTGATTTGCCATTGAGCTCTTCCTATGACAAAGGGTCACTCATTTCAAACTCATAGACGATGATGCTAGAACCCGTATCCAAGAGAAACAGAGCATACAATTGGATTTGCAGTGAAAAGGAGATCAAACGGCTGAGCCTTCTTTATTTCAAGATCCAATAAAGCAAACCCATTTAGCAATTTTGTCTTCAAAGAACAAAACCTCAAAATTCCCATCAAATCACCCAAAGGTGGCTCGCTGTAAGGCTCAAACTAAACATGAGACAGACACAGACTTTAGAAGAACATGACAGGCCTCAACAACATGGCCCAACTCTTGGGTCTTGAGGTAAGACGAGTCGTTTCTCATCCTGTCAAATGGTTTTATCACATGTTGTTAAATGACCTAAAAGTCTAAAAACACAATAACCTCTTCTAATGCTTTATAAACATAAAAAGGAGTTTATTATGTTAAATATTCTTTTGCTGAAAATAGAGAGATAATTGTAGGTGGGCATGTAATTTTCGGCCACCCAAGTCAAAAGCTATGATTATGTTAAATATTCTTTTGCTGAAAATAGAGAGATAATTGTAGGTGGGCATGTAATTTTCGGCCACCCAAGTCAAAAGCTATGATGAAATTATCGTCAAAGAGCTTTTCTTTCTTGGTTTCACTCTTCCCTACTGTTTTAATTTGCATGAAAGGTGAAGTTAGATTTCATTAAAATGTAGTTACCTTACCAAAATTATGATCTTAAATATAGGCATTAAAAAAGAAAAGGTAATGAATACCTTGATTGTTATAAGCTACACACTTCAAAAAAGATCAGTGACTAAGAAGTCAAACAGGTCTCTTTTAGATCCTAGCCATTAAAGCCGAATATAATTATATATTAAGGCCTAATTGATATCCTAATTATAGCACAAAAAAAGGGGGTTTTACACCTTTACTACATTTCCTATTATAACACGAGGAGATCATTTGTGTCTCTTTATAGCATTAAAAAATTGGTATACTGATAGCATCTTGGTTGATATTCATACATTATACCATTAACTATGGCTTTTTGTTTCACTACTTTCAAAGATAATAAATCATAGTTTTCGATGTTAGAGAAAGTTGAAGCCAAAATTTTGTCCTACCGAAATTATATTATAATTTTAGAGTTTAGACACTAAAGAGGCTAAAGTCAGATTCTACTATCTTACCAAATTTAAAAATACTAAATTTGGAAATAAGAGAAAATCCAATGAGCCCAGCTGGGCCAAACCTAATCAGTATTAGGTAGGTAGAAGCCAACGATAATGAATATTCTATTTTTCTGCTACAACTGCATCTTGTGAAAACTGCTGTCATGATTTATGTATGATTTACGTATGTTTGGCAAAAACATTATATATACATGTCCAAGAAGATTAATCTTGTAGCAGTCATCTATGAGATTGAAAACATTCACAAAAGAGATGTATAAAAAATAAAGTTGACTGCAAAACCACATATGGTGACGATATGCGGTCTAGAGACGATGAACAGTTGTTAAAGAGAACTTGTCAAAAAGAACCTACCAAAAAGGAGATCAAAGATGGAAATGTTCTCTTCAAACCGGTATATTGCTTGGTATATTATCTGATAATTTCAATTTGATTGCTTATGATTAATAAATCTAGTTCGTCCATCTGTTAGAAGATGGGGGAACCCTAAAGCTAGCCCATATGCATGACTCATAAGTCATAAGGCTAAATGGGTAATAAGATGAATGGGCAATATGCCCATGCACCATGTTATCCACCAATAGCATGTGTCATCATGTACCTCTCATACATGTTTAATTTAATATTAATTCCTATGTCAATTCAAAGGATTAGTAAACAAGAAATTGACTAATATATATTGAAACCATATAAAGAAAAAATACAGGAGATAATATTTCAGTTACGAATTAAAATCCTTGATTATCTTCTTTACATGGTGAAATATCTACCTAGAAACCCGTCAATTATATTGTCGGCTAAGGTTATGAATTTATGGTGCTCAAGTATTGCAATTAAGGACCACTTAAGGTAAAGGCTCTCAGCCTCCATTATTTTTATCAAATTTAAGTATCTTAATTTTCGTTATTAAAGATGGTAAAAGTCAAATTTAATTAATTGCTTTACCAAATATCAAAATCTCGATCTGGACATTTAATAGCATGGAACTAGATTTTATTAGGATTGAAATCCATCTAACAAGAGATTCTTGCTCCCTTCAAATTTGGAACGTGACATGCCTAAATTATATCTTTTAGCATACGCACGTGCACAGCTAAATTGGTTACATGTGTGAGAAGTTATTTTCTTTTTGATCAACAATATCACATATGTTATACATTAGTGGATGCAAGTAGTGGAACTATGGAAGGAATAATTCTCAACAGAATTGTTTTTAGTAGAAATCCTATAAGCGCATGAATGATTACCAAATTCACGCATAATGATCATGAGCATATACATGCTGCTTTGACTTTGAGAATGAACATGCTTCGAATCATCATCATACAATATGCTCTCAAAATAGTATCAAATTATATCCATATGAATTCTTTAAATGAAAAAGATATCAATAGTAGGAGATAGCATTGTTTACATAGCTCATGATATAACATGTTGTACCAAAATCTTTGGCTACGTATGCATTTGGGGTTTTGAGTTTTCCTCTTGTATACTTGTCTGCTTACCGAACATGCTTTTAAAATTGATGCATAAATCCACCACATGGTTTCGTGGAAACTTTTGTGGTCTCTATATATTTGAGCATCATACTTTCACAAATTGAGCCATTATTTTAGTGCTCAGTATGAATTAAATTACATTTTCTTTATGTTATGCACATGAATATTTGTGTTATGCAAACATGCTAAGGTATACTATGCTAAAGACTATGTTATGGTCACATCAACCGCTCATAAGCCACAACAAATTATATATATTTGTGGTTAATAACATTTGTGATTTCTTGCTTGACAATGTTGCTCCAAGACTAATGTTTTACGCAGCAAGAATACATGTAGTATAACAACTAGACTAGAGTATCTAGATTATCTTGATTGTACATATACTCTAAAGTCCACAGGATTAAGAATGAGAACTCATCAAGAAGAGCTTGCTAAAAAGGAGATCAGAGGTATGTGACATGATAGCATCATACCACCCCATCTCTATCTATATATAATTGTTGACACTGCTATAAGGTAATTTTTTGCCAAGGCCAAAAATCATGGAAAAGCCTAGAATCTTTCCATAGCATCATGAATATTTATTTCTCTTAAAAAAAAAATGCTATATCAATATGCTATATGTTTGATACATAATGGCTCACACAATGATATATAAGAGACATGGTGTTAGAAATTTAGCTTGAATATTTATTAAATGTGAAAGTATGATGATAGATCATGTATCAAGCATAAATACTCTTTTTAAATTGTAGTATATGCATAACCAATTAGGCATGTGTTCGGAAGAATCTTATCTTATGCACATGCCAATCTTGACCCTAATGGGATCACCCCTTAAAACAAACTAGAACAAAGGCTAAACGCCCTATAAAATCTTACTAGTGGTCTCTTTACTCATATGACATGTGTTTAATGAAACACTTTGCAAGTATATGTATAAATTGCAGAATAACAAGACTTTAGACAATTGATCATGACAATCAAGTGAATAGCCCAAGAAGAATAAGAAAAGAAATTGGCCAACTAGGCCACTGTCTCAACAAAGAGACAAAAAGCGAAGGGTCATTTCACTAGTCATGATCAAATGATGAAGGAAGTAATAATAGAAGCCCGTGGGATAGCCTTCGTCCCTAAAGGAAGGAAATATACCCTTGAATGGTCAACATGCCCTAGTCCTTGCACCTTCAAAAGAATGAAGCAAAAGAGATCTGAGCCTTAAAATATCATGTTAAGCTTAACAAAAGAGATCTTTAAGGCAGGGGAAATTGTCAAGAAGAATACAACAATGAAAAGATCAAAGTACATACAAAATAGTATTGTGATTTAAGGTCTCTTGTTAAGGTAACTCATTTATTTATTTCTTTCTAATTAGCCATGCCAAATATGATCTTATTAGAATTAAGTGCATATCAAGCTTGCATGTTGAAAATATTGCTATGAAATCGTTATAATTATCACAACCAATATGACTATATTATTGGTAGCATATGCTTCGTCATCATGAATATGAGAAATTCTATTAAGTCTCCTAGACTTAAAATGATAGATGGTCGTGTTCACAATATCGTTATGAGTTTAAGTCTCAATAAATTTCCACTGTCTTTGTCAACTCACCAAAATCTTTTTAAATTGCTTTTAAAATTATTTACTATGCAAGCACCTAACAAAGATCAATTTAAAGAAGCATATAGTCAAAAAGCTTTACTTTTCATAGAATACTTCTCTATGATTCATATAGAATGCACTTTGTCAAATGACATCTATAATTGTATAGCATGTAAGTGCATATTTGTACATTGTCATTTCTAACAAAATGCAGCGAGCAATATTGAAGTCTTAAGCGTACAATTAAAGAAGAAGGAAGAGGAAATTGCTATTACAAAGAGCAATGACCATAGTCATAAAAGCACACAAAAAAAAGGGTTCCAATCATGATAGACCACTCCTATAGTCGTCAACAAACGAGAACTGCCTTTTTCATGTTTGAACGGGGGCAACAACATGGCCTAGTTTTTACACCTTCAAAAAATTGAAGCAAAAGAGATCTAGGCCTTAGACATGAAGTATCATGTTAAGCTTAAAAAGTCTTGAAAAGAGAAGAGCTCGTCATCTTAAAAAGGGAATAGCTTGTCAAGAAGATCCTGGAAATAAAAAGATTGAGGTATGTGACAAAATAATGTCGTCATTTAAGGTAACACATTTATCTGTCTCTTTTTTATTCATTTATAAAAATTTACACCTAGTAAGGTTTCATGCAAAAATGTATGTACTACTAGACAGATCACAAAAGAGGTAAAACTCTAGGATTACAAGAAAATTAGAAAAAGGCCCACCTAGGCCATTGGTGACTTATTATTCATGTATGAATTGTTCTAAAATTCTTGTTTAACCAAGTCTTGGCAAGTGCATGTGCTGCTTAATGCAAATATCAACATGACCTCAAAAAGGTCCAAAATGACATAGCATCAAGGAATCTTTCCAGCAAAAAGTGACAAGATTCCTTAAATGAAAGTAAGTCACCAAAAAATGGCTAAGTGATAAGAGTCCGCCAAGACGGAATAAATCATTGACGAAACCTAAGTGATAAAATTCCTTAAATGGATGTAAGTCACCAAAAAATGGCTAAGTGATAAGATTCTGTCAAGACAAATGTAAATCACCGATGAAACCTAAGTGACAAGATTCCTTAAATGGAAGTAAGTCACTAAAAATTGGTTAAGTGATAAGATTCAGCCACGATGGATGTAAATCATTGACGAAGCCTACGTGACAAGATTCCTTAAACGGATGTAAGTCACCAAAAAAATTGCTAAGTGATGAGATTCCACCAAGATGGATGTAAATCACCGACGAAACCTAAGTGACAAGATTCCCTAAATGGATGTAAGTCACCAAAAAATGGCTAAGTGATAAGATTCCGCCAAGACGGATGTAAATCACCGACGAAACCTAAGTGACAAGATTCCTTAAATAAATGTAAGTTACCAAAAAATGGCTAAGTGATAAGATTCCGCCAAGATGGAATAAATCACTGACGAAGCCTAAGTGACAAGATTCCATAAATGGATGTGAGTCACCAAAAAATGGCTAAGTGATAAAATTCCGCCAATACGGATGTAAATCACTAACGAAGCCTAAGTGACAAAATTCCTGAAATTAATGTAAGTCACCAAAAAGTGGCTAAGTGACTAAATACCCTTAGACAAGTGTAAGCAGAAAAGGATTCTCACACAAACGCAAGTCACATGTAAATCAAGAATATCAAACGTGACAACCAAAAAATGAATGAAAGAAGAAGCATCGAAGTGATCAAAAATGGTCTTCCAAATAAGTCACCTTGCTCTTTAGCAGTGATAAAAAATGGTCGTCCAAAGGAATCACCTTTCTCTTTAGTAGTGATAAAAAAATGATCGTCCAATGAAATTAGCTCACTTTCAAGATCAAGCCATGATCCCTTGAATGTCCAAAAAGACCTTCAAAAGGTAGATACTAAGAGGTCGTCATAGAGATACTAACATTCCTATAGAAGAAAGTAGTTGAAGATAAAGAAGCCTGAATCTAAAAAAGTCAAGAACATTCCTTAAGCCTGACCAGCATAAAGCAAAATCAGACTTGGGAATGAGGGGCAACTGATGAGTCCAGAAAAATCATTAAGGTCGTCCATTAATATGGACAACCTTGCATCATTAACAAATCAGAAGATGTAACCGCTCAAGTACATTCAACACATTAATGACGACCATTACTCATTGGTCTTAAATGCCAATCAATACGATAACTGTTACACTTGGGTAATAATCACTCCCAATTATGTACAACGACTATCCAAATCACCTATAAAATGGACAGTCCGTCTCACTTGTGAAGGTATGTCAAAAGTTACAACAAAACACTATCTAAATACAAGAAATATGGGTTGATACTAACTTAAGTATTGGAGGCTCCCCCACCGGGCACAACCCGATGGTCTCTTCGATCTATCTCTCTTTATCTTGTAGGTTCTACAAGATCATCTAAAGTTTCGGATTGGATGAGTGACCCAACTAACGATTTTGGCATCATCAGGATGCATTACAGTTTCTTATAGCATTATTCTTGAGAAATCAAAAGGCATATATTACACATTTATCCAAAGCTTTTTTTATGCTCTTGACATCATACTTTTAAGAATTGTAAGTTTTGATTTATAACTGTGAAAAAATAAATACATACCATGCCCAAGAATCATTTAGTATGGAGGAAGACTTCACTCCTTCTAAATCCTCGCAACTCCACCATGTCTTTGAGGAGTAAGAGGGTTTCCTCCAAAGCTGAGGCAATGTGACAACCTATACCCCCGTTGAAGTCCTTGATTGATGCATCATCCATCAGGGGCTCACCACCAAGCATGGGAGCTGGAAGCCATGCTTGGGGCTCGGGCAGTTGAACATTTTCCCTTTCCAATCCTCGGCTAGGGGCGTGGCTAGTTTTCTGCTGCTTTGATGCCCTGTGAGCCTTTTCTTCATTGGAGGGACGAGGTCTTCCTGACTCCATTGCCTCCTTACCCTATGGTTCCCTTCTCCTCTTAGGATCAACTTGTTCGGTCCTAGAGGGTGGAGGTGGCAGAGGAGCGCGAGGAGGAGATTTAGGTGGAGGAGGAGGAAGCTTGGGCTAAGAAGGCTTCCCAGCTTCTCCCCTCCCTGGCTGGCTTTCTAATAGCTCTTGAAGACTTCTTTGGGGTTTCCTTTGGATACCCATCTCTACCAGCACGTCCTTTGGTGGTGAAGGTTGGTTAAAAACTTCGTAGTCATTTGTGGACTCAGTGAGGTCCACAAAGCCTTCTTCATCGTGTTCTTCTTCCTCTTCCTCCTCTACTTGAAGAATGGGGGAGGAAGATGTTGTCCTTGCTGCAAGGGTGGCAACAGGTAATGGTTGTGTAAGTGCTGGATATCTGGGGAGAGGGATGCCTTCTGGAATTACAAACCCCTCGTAGGCAACACTGATTCTGTGGAGCCAAGGATCCTTAGCCCTTATCACGCACCTCGGAACTTGGAATGCACGTGAAATGGGAGTGTATCCGAGGATAAGGTGCGCTGCCCTTAATTGACTGTCTGATTCGTTGACGTACACCTCGGACTGTAGAATCCTGTCTAAGCTTGCCTTGTTAACTAGGCGAAGCGAAGATGTAGTGGCGTGGGGACTTGCAATATCATTGAAACCAATGAAAACCCATTTCAGTAATGGCAAGGAGCAATAGAAATATAAAAATTGTATAAAGACAAATTATAAAACTAAATAATTAACCTCTCACCTAGTGTACCCTCCTTAACTGGGCAAGGTAAGCCATCATGCCATTGCCCAGAAAAGATCAAAAAGTCGTCATTTAATCCCTTATTTGATACAGGGAGGCACTAGATCAACCTAACTTCGGAGTGCCTGGACTTTAGGTAATATCCCTGCCCTTTCAGATTTTGCTGGTTGTAAATGCAATTCACATCGTGGTGTGTTAGGTTCAGGTTCATCCTCTCGTTCAAGGCTTCTATACTCCCTAACACCCTAAACATGTTCGGGGCACATTGTGTGGGGACAGCCTAAAAAACCTAAGAAAATTTCTAGTAATAGTACCCATGGGAATGGTCATCCCTCCCTCTATGAAGGCAATCATAGGAATGACCACTTCCGTTGTTTTCCTTTCGTCAAACCACTCCCTTTGTGCAGCGTACCTAACGCTCACGTATGGGGGAATATTATATTTGGACCTAAAGCTCCTCATTCCTTCCTCGATGTCTACTAAATGCTTAAATCTACCCATTTTCTAAGAAGTTTTACAAAGGAAATTTCGCAAAGTAGGAATAAAAGCTGAAGAGAGTTCAGGAAGACTTACAGGTGTGAGAAATAGACCTCGGACAAGGTTTTTGTATTTGTAGATGCACAGGAGAGTGAGAGAGAGAGAGAGAAAAACAAGTTCAATGCACAGGTTCTAGAATAATGCGACTGTTAAAGGTGAAAAGGAATTGATTTGAAAGATTATTTATAGTGGCACAGAAATTGCGAGCGGGAGTTTTCCCGCTCGTATTCCAAGAAAGCCTACCCACCGTTCGATTCCCATCCAACCGTTGAACGTGGGGGACAAGGGAGTTGCCAAAATTAAATAAAGGCACGCTCTGACCACTGAAATGTCAGGGACGTGCCTTAGGGGAGTAAGCATGTATTGTTGGGATTTAACCCAACGAAACAAGAGCATAGGGGGAATAGGACGAGGATATCAAAATCCTCATTTTCTCCCGAGGAGTCGAAAAGCAAGATTTTGAAGGGCTATTGTGGGACCAGTTGATCCCAGAGGTACTATTCAGGTTGAGAGGGCTGGGCCTATGGCCCAATAACCCAGTCCGAGAACGATCAGTTAAGGAAGAGATGAAAATTGTATTACAGGAAGAGGTAACGGGTATTTGTAGTGGACTTAAACATATCCGAGGAGAATGTTCATCTCGGAACTTCTGTCCGAGGTGGCTAGAAACATTCCCATCCCCTTAAATATAATATTTTAAGGGTATTTCATGACAGAGAGATGGACAAATATTGGATAAAGGATGAGGACGAAGGATAACAAATATTTGTAAAAGCTGTTACCTACACATTAAATGCTTCACAACCAACTCTCTGGCCGCATTAATGTGGAGGTGATGCCTGAACAGTAAACAAGCAGCCTTACAGCTAGTAGTAGAAGGTTCAAGGAGATGTGAGATGGGATAGGGAGAAGCTCCCAAAACCTTATTCACACGTGTACGGTGAGAATGGTGCAAAAATCATGGTATATAACATGAAAAGGAACCCAAAAAAGAAGGGGGGACAGAGAAAAAGAAAGTTTAAGAAATATAATAGTAAAAGGAAAAACACTAGACTATTGATCATACTATTCAGGCTAAGCCGAGGATGATTTTTGTATCTTGTATGTATAACTCTTCTTCCTAAACACTCACAACCGATACCTTTTTTTTAGATTCAGGCTAGCTTTTTCTCCCACACTCTACAAATTTATTGTTTGAGCTTGTTGGGCCTGAGTCCAATCCTGTTTTAGAATCCAAGTCAAAACTGGTCCTTACAATAACTATTAGATTTTTCCAATGACAATCTTCACTTGGAAATATTGAATTGCATATTTTAAGTTTGAAGTTACAAAATTAGGTAAGGTTGACAGATAAATTTAAAAGAAAAGATAAAATCAAATTATAGATAGATGCGCAGTGGGTATCAAAATTTTTTATTTTCAAGGCTTACATTGATTAGATTGGCTTCTTTTGGGGATGGTGTTTTGAAATTCTTTTATGTATTATTATAGAAGATTGACTTTTTAATGAGAAAGTATATTTCTTTGGTTTGTGATAAAAAAGTTTCCATAACTAAAGGGTAGTTTTTGGTTTTCTTTTTATGTTATAATATGTTCATGAACTTTGAGGTTTTTAAGATTTTTTTTTGAAGTTTGTGAAAATTTTTTAATTATACTTTTTATTTTCATCCTATTTTCATTAAAAATAAAAAATAAAAGTCCACTAAGAGGGATGAATTGCACCTCTATAGATTTTTGAATTTGATTTAAATTATGAAATATATAATTTATTAGTAACTCCTCTTTTATTGTTAAACTAGCTTGTAACCTGATGCACATGCATATATATACTTAAAAGATATACATTAAGATACATAAAATAATTCTTACATATATAATTTAAATATTATTGATAGTCATTCTTATATTTTTGTTAACTCTTTAAAAAGTCTTGTAATAATATTATTGGTAGAAAAAGTAAATTGTCCATTTTTTTTTATAAATTTTTTATGTTCATCAATTCTAGAATCTTTGGTTTTTGTATGCAATAACTCATTTGGATGGATATTTATGATGTGATCACACATTTGACTACAAAATTAAAAAATAGTAATGCCATAGCCATAAACTATTTTACAAAATGTTGATGTGACCAATTTTTTATTGGTTTTCATCTAGGCCCACCATTAATATCACTTTTTTAGTTACAAATAATCACTCATTACATTAGCAGTTTGTAAATTTTTTTGTAAAATAGTTTGTATCTCTAGAATTATTCATTAAAAAATAAAATTTTCTCTAAAAATAAATAATTTAAGAGATATACATTAAAATGCTTAGTATAATTCTTACATATATAATTTAAATATTATTGGTTATATATATATATATATATATATTTTAACTTTTTAAATAGTCTTGTTGTAGAAACTCGATTTTGTACCCATGATTTAATCAAGGAAGATGACTAGAATGACCATTCATGTACCCAAAAAAATGACTACATTACATGCATTAATTCATTCATTGCATGTCATAAAAATGATCTTGAGATTCTAACGGTCACAATGGTGTGTTTGGTTTCCAAATCGGACCGTCAGATCGAAAGATATCGCATAATCAAGTTTGCATAGTTAACATGCATTGTATCTAAGTAGAGTCGACCATGCATGAGTGATTTAAATTAATTTTGATTAGTTAAACAATTAAAATTAATTAAATAATTTTGTAATTGGTTGACAATTAGTGTCTAAAATAAGATTGCTTGCATAGTAATAAAACAGATAATTGGATAACAATAAAATTGTGAATAATCTGAACTTTATCAAAGTTTATTTTAGAATATTTATCTACAAGATAATTTTTCTTGAAAAGACTTGAATTATCTAGAAAAGAGATAAAAATCTCAAAATACGAATTGAAAACACGTCTAAGTATAGGACCGGTTCAAGGAAACCTAAAAAAAGAGTCCAAAATACACCTGAACACGAAAGTGCGATCAGCACCCAAGAGTACCATTCAGCACTTTAAAAGTGCCGAATTGCACCCTTAAGGGCTAAGGCCCGATTCTCTTTGGGTGCCGATAAGGCACACCCTTTTTGACTTTTTCATAGAAAGACGTGTCTCAATTTGCATTCTACCCTTGGTTGCTTATTTTTTAAGCATTTTGGTCTCTATAAATAGGGACTGGATCCCAAAATTCAACACATTCTTGGACGCTCTAGGAGACACATTTTCACACTCTCAAATTTCTCACCGCTATTTTCTGGTATTCACTCTTAAACTAGGATTTTTAGGTTTCACAAATAATTGAATAAATTTCTTTGAACCCTAAAAAATCTTCTCAAGAAGAAGAAGTGCTCCATGCAAGAGGTTGTTGCTAATTACCCTTTTTTTTCTTAATGCTTCTCTTATTGTGATGATGTATGTTTGTTTATTTTTTTAGTTTAGTTGTTTCAAATATTCATATCATGAATTATTGTTTTATTTTGATAAAGCCTGTTCTTGATTCTTTTATTATTGTTATGATCTCCTTCTTAGTTTCAAAAATCTACATGTAATCAATTCTTTTTCTTCAAATAAAAGATCTGAATTTTTCTTCAAATAAAAAATGGATCTACATCTTCTTTAGATGTAGATCTGAATTTTTCTTCAAATAAAAACAGATCTGTGTCTTCATTAGATGTAGATTTGAATTTTTCTTCAAATAAAAACAGATCTGCATCTAAGGACCTTAGATGTAGATCTAAATTTTTCTTATAATAAAAACGGATCTACATCTTCCTTAGATGTAGATCTTAATTTTTCTCAAAATATAAATGGATTTGTATCTTTCTTAAATACAGATCTGATTTTTTTAACATGGTAGTTTTGAAATAAGGAAAAAGATCATGAATGGTTTTTTTTATTGTTGTGTTTCTTTTATTCAATATATGCAGCATAAATTTACTTCATGAATGAAATCCTCTTCTCAAGCAATCTTTTTCATACTTTTTGAACATATAAAAACAAATTTGATTTTCTGTCATCAAAAAAATCATTTTCCTTAAGTTCTTAAAAACAAATATGATCTCTTATAAACTAAAAACCATTTTTTTTTTAGTTCTCAAAAAATAGATCTGATATTTTTTAAAACCAAAAGACTTTGTTTTATTAAATAAAAACATATCTAAATTTTCTCTCTAAAAACCACCTTCTTTTTACACAACAAAAACAGATCTAATTTTTTTTTTTTTTTTTATATAAACCAAAATTTTATTTTCACTCACAACAATAGATCTGAATTTGTTTAACAAAGGAGAGGATGCCTTCATAAATAAATTTGTGTGATTTAGTTTTATTCACATGTACAACATATCATTCATAGCATGCATAAAAAGGGTGCATTGGTCACAAGAGTCTAGAAGACCAGACTCTATTTAGGCAAAATGGGTGCCTAACACATTCCCATTCCATAACCTAGCCTCCGAATTTAGGTCTTTTGGATAGGTAGATCTAGCCTTATCTTTGTTTTATTTGGGTAGATTGTAACTAGGACAAATAGCCATGTAATTATTTGGTAGTTTGTAACTAGGACTCAAAGCCATGTAATTTTCAATTTTTCAAACGTGTATTTTTTTTATTCAATCAATGAAAGGAAACAATTTAGTCATTTTTTTAATATATATATATATATATATATATATATATATATATATAGTTTTTCTTATTTTTTGTATAAAAATTACTTGGCGACTCCACATCACTTACTCAAAAAGAGAGGTGCCCTAAAAAGCACTCAGATAAATTTTTTTTTTTTTTTGAGAGGCACCTTTGGCGGCCTCTCTCACTTGTAATAATATTATTAGGTATTGTCCATTTCTTTATGTTCATTAATTCTAAACTTTTTGGTTTTTGCACGCAATAACTCATTTGGATGGATATTTATGATGTGGTCCCACATTTGACTCCAAAATTAAGAATTTTAACTCTCTCTAAAAATAAATTATTTAGGACACATGACGCAAAATTTGACTTTAATGGTAGAATCTAATTGGATTTTCTCTAAACTTTACCTATATATATATATATATATATATATATATATGATTTAGAATCTAATTGATTCTAGACTCTTCAGTTTTTGCACCCAATAATTCACTTGCTACAAAAGTTAAAAAAATTAGATGGGACACATGGCACAAAATTGAATTTCAACTAAAATTCAATTTATAATCTAATTGAATTTATAATTTTTGATTTTTGCATCTAATAATTCACTTGGCACACAAATTTAAAAATTAGATGATCACGTGGCACAAAATTACACTCCAATTTAGAATTTAATTGGATTTTTTCTCAACTTTGGCTATTAATATATATATATATATATATGATCATGGATCGAGTTATGATTAATTGATTGATGATCAATGTGATTGACCAAGAATTTAAATATATTTTTTTCTCAATTCAAAAATATAAGTGGTGCTTTCTCTCTCAAAAAAATGGTTTCAATTAAATTTCTCTCTCAAAAAAATGGTTAAAAAATGATTTCAATTATTATTTTGGATAGTTTTTAACTATTGAATTCAAGGGTTTTCCATTTAAATATATGTGATTAATTGAGCCTTAAAGTTCAATGTAATATTGAAAATTATTTTATATATATATTTTTAGGTAACTCTACCATCTTCCATTTAATTATGATACCTTAATCTCACACAACATGCATTCATTATGTAACTTAAAAGTAAAATATTCATTTATTTTTATTTTTTATTTTAATTAAATTAATAAAAAAATTATTTATATATGAATTTTGATTAAGTTGTGCATCGCATATGCATAATGCTAGTGTTTTTTAAATTTACTATCTAGTCTTTTAGTTTTATATTTTAATTGAGTAGTTGAAGATTAGTGAAGTTAACATTATTTTCATAGTCTTTTGACTCGTGTCCAAAGTTTCATGAGTCTCACAATTTTATTATTGATTTAAATTTATAAATTAATAAAATGTGTGATTATATAAAAGGCTAAAATGTAAAAGTTTATTAAGATTTTATTTCAGTCATCTAACTTTTAAGTTTATTCAATCTAACTTTCAAATTCATTCAATTAAGGCCTTTTCATCAACTTTTGTTTTATGTTGTGATTAATTTTTTAATTTTTTAAATTTTTCTTCAAAAATTTTAAATTAAAAAAATTCAATTAATGATTGAAAAATATTTTACAGATTTTTTTTTTATAGAAAATTTTAACAAAAATTGATGGAAAAACCTTAATCGAATAAATTCAAAACTTAGATAACGGTAATAAACAAAAGCAAAGCTTATAAATTGAGTGGCTCGGTTTCATGGTCATGATCTGCTTTTGCACTATTACGTAATCAAGCCCAATTTACACATCTCGAGCCCACAGGGTGGTGGCAAAGAACAATCTCCCCAGGCCCAATGATTGGAACCTAATTCCTTCACCTTCATCTAGCACTCTCTAATGTCTAAACAAACTCAAAATAAGCGTGGAGATCAAATAATAATAATAATAAGGTAAAATTTCACAAGAACCAAACCAAAAATGGAAAAAAAAAGAAAGAAAAAGATTTCATACATCTGAATGTATGTATGAAAACTCTTTATCATCTTTGTAACAAAAACCACTTCTATAGGGCCAGAGATTTTCCCACCCATTCTGCAAATCTCGTGTAGCTGCACTTTTACATGACAACTAAATGCTTCTACCTAATTAATGGTCCGTCCAACTCTACGCTACTCTTTTTCACTTTTTCTCCCTCCCCTCAATTTAACAGGCCCTAAATGATGGCTACAGGCCATATGCTAAACCAAAATATATCTCTTTGCTGAGTCTTTGCTTTAGTCCCAATGATCTGTATTTTTACTGTACTCTTAAGATAAATGACTCTATCACTCTGAACTACCAACTACGTACAAGTATTTTACAATTAGCTCGCTTGCTTAAGGACCGGCTTCTTTCTTGTCTCCCTAAATTGTATGTCCCCATTAAGAACAGAGCCGATAAACCTCTCTACTTCTTCTGTTGTCATTTCACCAACAAACGATGCGAACTTCCTCTTCCATGGTTTGTAGGCCACTAAGAGCTTATCTACTGATTTAAATCCTGCTTTGTCAAATGCATTTAAGAATGCTGACTGCTTGGTGGCATCTAAGAGTGTGTAGGAAATAGAATCCCTAGAGCCGAAGGCTGAATTCTGTCGCCTTGTGAGTGATTTCTGAGAAACCTGAAAGCACAATTATTCATCAGACCCAAAAAAAAAAAAAAAAAAAAAAAAAAAAAAAAAAAAAAAAACAATCATGGAGAAGGTACTTCAAATATTCAAAACCTTGATTTATTAAATTTGTACGGCTTTCATGTTCACTCTCCAGTTAAGATGTAAAAACTTACTATATGTTCGAATCTCCCCCACCCCAATCTGATGAAATAAAAATTATTACGCATTTTTTTAGTTGGCAACTTACACACCCAGTGGGTCTTTGAATCACAACCTTATCCAGTTGAGCTATATAGCTTATTGACACAGATTATTGCACAATCTTAACCTACCCACTCAACCAAGAAAAGAAACCCCACGCAAGAAAATTAGACTCACCATAGATAGGATTGATTCCAGCTTCTCCCTTGCTCTGGAAGATCTGAAAGCACCAATAATGCAAACGGGAGTTGATTCTCCACATAGAGCATCAAAATTAGAACCCGTCAGCGGAGCTATCTGCTTCTCCTCTGTACTAGTTTTTGCCTTTCTGGTTCTTTCCTTCTTGTTCTTTTTCTCAAAACCATCAAGCAATATACTAAGATCATTAATTGCAGATTTGATGTCTTTCACAGAGATCCCTGTTTTTAGGACATGCTTCTCCCCATTTGATAGCCAACCAACTATGGCCGGAAGTGCATCAACTCCTAACCTTATCTACCTCAAGTATGCAAACAACCTAGGAGTCAGACAATGCAACCCTCTGCCCAAGAAATATGTTGTAGGTTTAAGTCTGGAAATGAGAAAATTTTTTTCCAAACTAGTTTGAAGAAATCTCATCCAATCCATTATGTGGCTACTCATAAAACCATATGCATGTATTATTTAAAAAAAATTGTATGACTCATTATATAGATCATGTCACTAAAAGTATGCAGGGATAGTTTTATTAATTGTCATGTAGAGGCATGGAGGAATTTTCCTCCAAACCGGTTTGTAGGTTAACTTTTTCCTTCTAGAAATCAACCTCCCCACAAATTTTAAGGCTGTCTACCATCTACCACTCTCAACCTCCACCAAAGCAACATCTTTTTTTGGGCATGTAAACAGCCTAATCATCTTTTTCACCATAAGAAAAAGAGTCCGATTCAATTTGCTAAGAAAGGTAACCTGGCAAGCCTAATCAATGACTTTAATACAAAAGCGTTCCATTTAAGTATATGCAAGTAAAGAAAGTGTCGTCATTCTAAAAACTCCTTATTCTTTCCAATAGATTCTGCCACTGTACACCCTATCTAATTCATTAACGATTTCAGCCGGACTGAATTAACAGTACCTTCTTTTCACTGAAGAAAGGTCTATAAAGGAAAATAAGTAAATCAAACTAATGGGCAGAGATAACATACCTGTGCATCATATAAAATGAAGCGGTTGCGATACAACCCACTGTCACCGAGGACACGCCAGATAACAGGTGTATTCTTTTTGGTGGAATGAAGTATGACCCTAGGTAATTTTTCACTAGTCACAGAGGGAAACTCAAAATGCCTCGGGTCAACTCGTTTTGAAAATCTTGGCAAGTGTTCTTGGCAGAATGATTTCAAATCCTGCACAGCCAACTCCCCATTGTACCCCACCAAAGAACCCTTGTCACTTGATATGTATGAATAAATAAATACCCTGAGTGCTCTACGGGGATATATGCCAAGGTCCTTACATAAAGACAGTTCTGTTTCACAGTTTATGCTTCCAACCTGTCAAGAGGGAAAAACAAAATAAGCATACACCGATCAAAGGAAAGTCAAATGCTAGAGAACACAGAAAAACACAGGAGTACCTGTAAAGCTCCTGCGGCGTACTGGCAACCTCCTCTAAGATTGACTCAATATGTTGGTTCCCCTTCAATGAGGGTGTGTACGACAACAAAAGCCAAGTCATTCCTTGTTCAGTTATTTCTTTCTGAAAGACCTGTGAATTTATAGTCCTGATGTTCTTTGAGGAACTCCTAGGGCCAGATTGAGACCTGGTTGAACCACCAAACTGAACAACACCTTTTGTGTCACCGCCAAAAAAGTTGGAAAAAATATCATTCAAGCCAAAACCAAATGAGCCTGGACCACCAGAGCCACCAAAGGAAACGAAAATGACTTGGAGCCTCCATTCCCACCCGTATTCCGCCATTCACCATGTCTGAAATTATTCTGACCATGTCCTGGTCAACCACCACCACTTGTGAAGTAAGTATATCCATCATTGTGCTGTGAATAGCCAGCATCAAATCTAGGACTAGCCTTCTCATCCCCGTACATATCACAATTATTTTATAATTTTTTTTTACCAGGGCTAGCCTGGTCCACCACCACCACTTTTACATGATTTACTTAATTTATAATTTTTTTTTATTTTTTATTTTTTAAAATTTAGTTTAATGAATATTCATAAAATTGTGCATCGCACAAAAATAATACTAATTTTAAAAAAAATAAAAATTGTTTGTAATAAAACTTTAATAGGGTAGAATTATGCTATTTTAAAATAATTTCAGTTAAAGTAAATTATATTAATAATTCTAATGTATTAATGATATATCACATGACATAAGAAGGGGTTAAAAAACAAAATTTTAACAACAAATAAGAAATCAATTTTTTTTTATTACAATAGAGTATTATATTAATTTTTAACTCGAAAAATAACAATACTAAATTGTTTATGGTAATGATATATGTTTCAAACAGTTTTTACAATGAAAAATTATTTTATATCAAATGATACCTTGTTTGTTATTAAAAAAAATGATATCATGTCAGCGTTATCAAAATGCAATAAGTGTGAGACATGTAAAAAAAAAAAAAAAAACTAACCCACTAACAAATGAAAAACATGTGTTAGTGGTAGTTATTTTTACACACGTATCTAGTTCATTGATTTTTTATACAAATGACGTGATATCATTTATATACTATTTAAGGGGTTTTTCCTGTTTGGACCAGATTTTTTTTTTGGTTCCAAAATACCTCTTCAACTTAGGTTTAAGTAGGGGTAAAACTTGGTAAAATGCTTCTTTAACTTCTATGTAACAAAAAAAATTAACCACTTACAATCAAAAGACTTGCTTGCTGTACAAAGAAAGAGAAAGAGAATACAAATCGACAGAACCAAACATAGACCTGCAAAAAACAATTCCCTTCACTCCATATTTTCAATTTCATCTTAATTGCTACTCTAATCATTGTGACTTTAAAATATCAAGCAATCGGAAGGAAGCTTCAATCCCAATCAACCCAATTAAAAGAAAAAAAAAGGAAATCAAAAACTTCCATTGCCAACTGATAAAGACTTTGATGGAATTAGATTTTAGGGTAGGTCACTTTAAGGGGACCTAGGCCTTCATAGCTAAGAAAGTGATTGGAAAGATTAAAGGAACAGAGAGAGAGAGAGAGAGAGAGAGAGAGATGAAAAGAAGTATCAACATGCAGAGTATTATTCATATGTCCAACAGATACAATGCTTTCCCACTATATGCACATCTCACATCCTAACTAACTACCCGGATCTTCAGCTGAACTAACCACCTCTAATTGCAGCACCACTAATTGCCTTCCAGCAATACTACCCTACAACACATATCACAGTACAATGGTACATCTTACAGCTCATGCTACTATACAATGGTACAAGCCTTCATCTCAACACAATACAATAGTCCATATACAATACAAGAATATAGGTGCCTAACACCAACATCTACTATCCCTTTGAAACCGCTACCGGTTAGTTTTTCTCTTTGCTTTTTAGTTTGTGCATTAATTATGATTAGGTTATTATAATTTGGCTGGATTCTTTTTCGATTTGACTTTCTGGGTTATATTTCTAATTAAGGTATTTGAGTTAGATTTGGTTTTCTTTTGGGTATTTGGTTAAATTGATATGTGGGTATCTACTTATGGTGTCCGGTTAAAACTCAGATGAATGGAATCAAAGTCTTAAGTGAGTTCCGCTCTCTTTTGGATACTTTGAAGATCAAAATAAAGCAATAGATTATTCTAGAAAAAATAAATATAAGCAACATGAACAGGGTAGGAATAAAAAATGGCAATTGGGCTTTTTCCTTGTCTAGCTATTTTAGAAGCATTAACGTCGATCTCTTTGGGGGATGCTTTTCATTTTCTTCAATGTATTATTCTTTTGAAGAGTCAAGTATTAAATTTAAACAATGGGTATGAACATTTTAATATTCTGTTGAATTCTTTCTTTTCCCAATTTATTACACATGGTACAATCTTAGGTGTAGGGATATTAGGTCTAGTAGAATGTATTGGGCCGAGGGCCCAATCTGAGGACACCTCATAAACCCGAGGATGGAAAGACATGGGATAGAGGTCAGCACTGATAAATAAAGGAAGGGATTTAGGTGTTATGTTGTAAGGAAGTGGTTTGAGGATGAATGCCTCCTTGGCTAAGTAAAGACGAGGTCAGAAGGTATGGTCCGACATCAAAAGCAACGTTTCGGACAATTCCACCAATTAGGATAAGTATCAAGAAGGAACAGGATATAGGGAGGCTATGAAATATCTGAAGGGAAAGCTACTACCATCGCATTAAAGGCTCTGTAGCTAATTATCTGGCCACATTAATGAATAAGTGACATCTAAATAGTAGCTTTCAGCCTTACAGCTACTACTCAAAGACTTCAGGAAGGTACTGATGGGACAAGGATCAGCACTTACAATCTGATATGCATGTGGAAGGTGAAGATGAAAGGAAAAGATAGTATAAAATGAAAGGGAGATCCTAAGAGAAAGGGATCGAAAAATTAAGAGAAAAACACTGTAGCAATCAAGAATTGAACTTGTAATCAAACTTGAGAGAAATATATAAGAACTGGTCTCCTCAGATTGTGCCGATGACGATTTTTCTTTAGATTAAACCAGTTTACTTACATTTTCTTATCATCTGGATTCACTTTACTTGTTGTCCAAACCCACTAAAGCCTGGTTTTCCAACCCATTCTCTACAAATTCATTGTATTGGGCTTTTTGGGCCAAAGTTCATTCATCCTTTGGGTTGGGAACTCAAATCTAGTCCTTACATTAGGTATCTTTTAAAAATAAAAATAAAAAATGTCCCCTCATAATATGTTGTGATCAAATTGTATTTTAATAGAAAAGACATTCCCCAGAGCCTCAAAAATTATTTGCAAAAAACAATAAAACCTAGATTGAATCAAATGCATCCCAAATAGTAGTAATATTTATTGTAATGGTGCATTGCCTTATCATGCGTGGTGGTAATGTTTATTTTTCATGACTTTGTTTTGGCCATAAGGAGATGATTGTTGGGAGATTGAATACATATTGGATTGCTTTCAAATATTCTTTATAAGTTTTATGTGTTTTTTTTTTTTTTTGGTTAAAATAAAAATATATGGGAGAAGTTATATGTTTTGTATTTGCTTAAGTTGGTAGAAGTCTTAACAGAGATATATGTTTGTTTGATTATTATTATTTTTTTAAACTGATAATACATAAAACCCAATAATACAAAAAACTAAATCTTGATTTTCTATTTCTCTCGTTCCCCTTCTCCTTCCCCGTTTCACTTCTTTGTCATCCAAAACACACTCCATGGTCAAACCTTCTCCGTTGTCCAAAACAGACCCTATGGCCGAAGCCCTTCTCCATCATCCAAAACCCAGACCCATATTAGCTCCAACTAGGGGTGGCAAATGGGCAGGTTGGGTCATAAATGGGTTGGGTATGTAATTACCCATTTATCCATTTATGACCCGTTTATATATAAATTAATTATCCATTACCCGTCCAACTCATTTAGTTAGTAACCCGCCCATTGAATCCAATATGATCCAAATAAATAAATAAATAACTTGTTAAAAACTTTAAAAACAAAAATTAAAAAGTTCAAAAATCACTTTTCTTGTTCTTTCCTTTCATTTTCCCTTCACAAAATTCATTTCTTAGCAACTAAATAAAGCCACAAAGAGAGAAAAAAAAAAGACTTTTTCCTTCTTTGTTTTTTCTTTTTTTTCTCGGCAACGAAACAGAGTCTGAGAAAATATTACCTAAAGAAAAAGAAAAAGATAAGATAAGAAAAATAAAGCCCTAGCAACATCATATGGCTAAGGAAATCCCAATAAAATTCATGAAACGCGGAGAAGTTAAAAGGAGGGAAAAAGTTTTCATGGAAAAAAAAAGCTTTCCCGAGAAACAAACATGGGGTACGTGGGAAGAGCTTCTGCTAGCTTGCGTCGTCCACTGTTGCGGCATAGAGAGTTGGGACTTTGTCTTGACGGAGCTCTGAAAGCAGAGCACCTCCACGCTCCACCGCGTCCTCACACCTCACAGCAATAAACAAAAGTACCACTCACAGTACGTTTCGGCTGGGGCTCCTTCAAGCTTGTTGGATTCCGATGCCGATTCCATAAACAGCTTCCTCAACAATGACCGGAGACTCAAAGAATCGACCTTGGACTTCAAATCTCCATCGTAACCGCCACCGAACAAAAGATCTCGGTTAAATATCTGAAATATCGACCAGATATGATCGTTAACAAAAACATCGTTCGCTGATATCGGCGACCCATCTGGATTCGTACAAGAAAACGAGAACACCGATGAACATAACCAACTTCGCCGAAGACGAAGCTGATACACTACCTCTAGTGAACTCCGATTCCATCCCCGTTCTCTCTCTAGAATTTCCTTTGGTTGGTGTTTGAGAAAATCTGAGGGAAAATGTTTGGTTATTGAGAAAATCTGAGGGAGAGTGAGACTGAGCTCATACTGTTTATTTAAGTTTTAGATTTTAGAAGGGTTTGGGTATTAGTGGGTTTATTTAATTTTAAATTTTAGATGGGTTTAATGGGTATTAGTGGATTTATCCATTTAGACCCATCTAATTAAATAACCAAATGGGTCTTTATCCATTTAACCCAAATACTTAAATGGGTTGGGTAAAGACTTATCCAAATAAGATGGGTAATGGGCAGGTTCATGGATATGGATAAAAATTGCCACCCCCTCCAACAAAACTTGATCCCATTCCCCTTCTCCATTGTCCAAAACACCTTTAAAGTGATTCACTCCAATCGCAGATACAGGTCAGCCAAACCCCTTCTCCGTATCTGACCATTCTTTCTGTATTTCTCAATTAATCTATGAATAATATCTTTTCCTATTGTCTTTAATTAGGTTTTTCTATCAATTTAGGGATTTCGTCTTTAATTAGGTTTTTCTATCATTTTTAGGATTTCACTTCATAACCTTCAAGTGTGTTGGTTTTTGGCCGTCAATTGCAACTGAAGCTAGTCTCCTTTTTAGAGAAAGTCCAAACCTAAGGTAATAATTCTGATTTGCTCTTCAATTGAAAACCTACTTGCCCAGTTATTCTTCCGATATACTGTTCTTTCTCCACTTCAATTGTTCATGGAATTTTGTTTGTGGTTGTGGGTGATTTACTTTGGTGTTTTGGGTTGCTATGGCTGAATGGTTGGCCTTTGGTTTGCCGACATTAAAAAAAAAAAAAAATATATATATATATATATATATATATATATATATATTTTTGGTGGTGCTTTAGGTTCTAGCGATTTAAGGTGGAAATTTGTATTATTTATTTTTCCATCTCGGTTTTGAAGCAAAATTGGGTTTTTATTTTTTATTTTTATTTTTATTGGTTCTGGAAATTTAAGGTGGAAATATGTGTCAAAGAAGATTGCAATGACTGTCAAGGAGCTCTTTGAGATGGATTTGCTAGGCGGGGTAACAAACTAACAGTGGTGTTCATGGGTTGCAATAAGGTTATCCTCATGCCCAATTATTTTGTTTTATGTATTGAATATAAATTGCATTTTCTAGTTGAAGCCTGAAATTGGTGGTATATCAATTTTCTGTCAATAAGTTTTTAATTTCTAGATTACATTTTTCTAAATTTTTTTTTTTTTTTTTGAGTTCTTTTGTTTTAGCACCTATACATCAACTAAGTTCTATTTCTTGGCCATATTTGTTAGGTGTTTGACAAAAGGCCTACAAGAGTAACTATTTACATGGGTTGTCAATTGAAATAAGAAAACGCTTGAATGTATTTCTTTAAAATGGAAACTCAAAATTTATATATAGAGGAAATTTTTAGAATGTATCTCTTTCACAAGGTTACTTTTTACCAAATCATTTTTGCCAATATGTATCTCACAAATTTAGCTTTTACGTAACAGGTCAGCGTTTGGCAACATCTACATGACACCTCCTTCCATGTCTATTTGTGCAGTTTTGTTTGCCTTATATAATGTTGTACATAAGCACAACTGCAATACCCAATATACTTTCATTAGGGTTAGATATATTAAGATGCACTTCTTATTGTAGATAAAGATTATAAATTAAGATCTCAAAGGTAAAATGCCTTTGGTAGGTTTTGACTTACTAATGGTTGTATTTATTAAATAGTTGTAAGTCCTTTGTCTTTTAATTGTGTTACTGATTCTTGGTGGAAATGTTTTGATGATCCATGTTTAGTTTATCAATTTATTCGTAAAAATGTATTTGGTACTCCAAGAACCCAGTTTTGGTCAGTACAAAACACCCGTATCTTGAATGTGTCTGACTTTTGATTAGGAAGCTTCTATACCAAAAAAAATTAGTTGGTTCTAATGTGAAATGAGTCTTCCATCATGATATGTTAGATAGTTGATGCAGAATCTATTTTATAACTCATATTTATGACAATGATGGTTAATATCTTAGACATTGTTACCTGACCGGGGTGTAGTTATATGCAAAATGGGGTGCATTGACTTGACCTTTTTTGAAGGCTAGGTTATTTCTATTAATATGCTAGATTATTTTAGTTGGAAATACATAACTATGTACCTATCAAAAAAAGAAGAAGAAATGCATAACTATGCAGATATTTATGTGTGCTGCTTCAAGTCCGCCCTTCGGAAACTATGTCCACCCTTCGGAAACTACGTAGATATTTATGTGGGCTGTTATCTATATTTGCTAGTGGGAGTGAAACTGTGGAGCACTTTGGTTTACTAATCTCTTTAAATTGTGTTATTTTAATTCAAAACTTTTGAATAAGGTTCTAAATGTATTATAAATTTTTGGGTGTCAATGTCAGTTAGTTACAATTTTGTTATATTAGATGTTACCTTAAGATAATTTTAGACAAGTTATGAGTTTTCCATGTTTGAAAAACTAAATCTTTATCCAGATATACAGAGGCTTAAAAAGTAAAATTTCATTTTAAATTTGGGGATTTAAAAGGATTTAGTTTTTGGTATTTTGATCAGTTGGTTTAGAATTACGTGATTGGGTTAGATTTTGTTTTAATTAAGGTTTTGATTTAGACTTATTCTTCTTCATCTATTGTAATTTCAAAAGGTTTTTTATTCATTTGAATGAAATTGATACCTCTTTTTGGTTGTTTAATTGTTCTAATAATGATTGATTTTGTTTATTTGTTAGGTGTTTTCAGGTTCCCAAAGCAGTTTATTTAGGCTATTATCGAATCGGCCTCAACCTCCAACTCATGGTTTGAGTTTTTCACAAAGACAGTGCTTGATAAAGGCGTTACACGTTGAGTCAAAACGTAATGATTTGATGTCCCCTAGAGAGTGCGAAAGTTTGAGTTTGAATTTTTTTTACAAAGTCATTATCTTCTTCAATCATTTGTTTATTATTTTAATGATTTAATTTAAAATAGATTTTTTTAAACAACTTCATTTCAAGCAATATCATCCTTATTAGTTTATGTTCTTTGATGACATGGTTCCTTATGCTCTGAAGAGTGAAGAAGGTTGTGTATAGGGCTTGCAAAAAATATGATGGGGATGTGCAAAGTGATGTGTTAGCGTAAGATTTGTGTCTATATGAGAATAATTTGTGCTTGACGTATTGTTCATTGTTACTTTTGCTACTTTTGTTGTAAATGAATGGACCTAGGGTTGTATTTTAAAATTTTGTTATTTAAGATCCAAAAAAAGGTCTCCATTTTATTTTTTATTTTTTTATTTTTTTTAAGGCTTTGATATCTTGGATTTGTATAAAAATGTTTGCTTTCTTTGTAGGATTTGGTGTTGTTGGCACCCAAAAAGCTCATTAGGAAGAAGCTTGCAGAAGAGGTTGAATAGAACGTCAAGCAGGGAAGGCCAAGAGGGAATATTACTTGGTAACAAGTATGTCATATTGGACTGCATTGTTCAAGAGCTACTGCTACATTAAGGTTGCATCAATTAAGTGCTACTGCATATTGAGACAAACAAATTTAATTCTATGCAATACTCAATTAAATTAAATCATTTTGAGTTCAAGCCTAAGGTAGACTTGGCAGTGTATGAAAATTGAGGAATAGGTGTCTTGATTTGGTTGGATGAAAGTTTTTGAATTAGTGGAGTGAATGTATTTTTGTACTGCTGATTTTTTCCCACTTAAATACTAATATCGCTACAATATTATGATTATTTGGTAATTTGGTAAATTGGAGTCTCAAACATTCCTTTTTTTTTAATTAAAAAAAAAAGAAAAAAAAAGTGATCTTAAATTTCACATGCCTTTCGTTCAACTCTTTTAAATAATAATATTACTACTCTGCTCTTTTTTCTTTGTTTGGTTGATGGGATGTTATTCAAAATTTAAGTCAATTATTTTTTAAAATTGCACTTAATTTGGTTAGATGGCCCATACTCCTGAATTTCAGATTTCTTTTTTTGTCCTCTTTGCTTGGTTAGTGTGGAAGTTCAGGAAGGTTAAGGAATTAAGAAATGACATTTTGGCAATTTTCTTTTGCTCAAGTATTGGGATTTGCCAAATAGAAGCTAATGTTGAATTTGGAAAAATTAATTTTATTTTGGATTAGCACAAGACACCATTATTTGATTGGAATATTTTTAGACTTAAAGTAACATCTTAAACTACAAATGAAAAATGCATTCAACAGAAGAAGAAAAATAAATCAAGATGATTTTGCATATGTTATATACGTTTCACATTTATGTAAAAACTTTCCGCACATAGCACGGGTTAGCGACTACTTCAATTAATTTTGGTTCCCTTCTTTTATATATACAACCCTGTATATACATCAAATCCCAGATTTCATCATCCTGCCATCGGCCACAGATGAGTGACAAAATTTTGACGTCATTATAGAAGTAGGAAGCTTTTATTTTGTGTTCATAAAGAATGATTTTCCCTATAGGTTCTAACTTTCTTTTATGAATTTTTTTCTTTCACCTGTAATAATTTTTCTAAAGAATGCTTGCCAATATAAATGTCATCAACTATAGATTTTGATGCTCTGGAAAAACTTTTATCGTCCTTGATGGCATGCACATACCGAGTCTTTTGGGTTAATATTGTAAAATTCAAAGTTAATTTGCGTTATATGAACTGTTCAAAGATAATTGGAAAATTGAGGAGAGAGACTGAATTTCTGCAATGGCATTGCCGAAATTCAGCCAAAAAGCAGGAGAGAGAATAAGGAAAGGAGGAGAGAGAAAATCTTTGAATTTCGGCAATGGCATTGCCGAAATTCCACTGCCCAGTTTTCCTGCCTGAATCCTGTGTGTCCGAGTGTGCCCGAGTGTGGAGTGCTCTTAAAATATAAAAAAAAAAAAAGGCAATGGCAGCAATGTCATTGCCGAAATAGGGGAATAATTTTTTTTTTTTAGCAATTGTGATAATGGCATTGCCGAAAATGGGAAAAAAAAAGTGGTTTCGAAATCTCTAGAAGAGTAAAAAACAGGTTTCATGTCCACAATATTTTTACAATAAATCACATATAATTAGTTATTATTAGTTAAAAAAATTTGTGACAACTAATTGTGGCAATGACATTGCCGAAATAGGAAAAAAAAAATTGTGGTAATATCATTGTCGAAATAGTGAGAAAAATAAAAGTGACAAACTACTTGAGACAATTGCATTGCCGAAATAGGGAAAAAAAATTGGAAATACCATTGCCGAAATAGGGGGAAAAAATATTTTCCCCTATTTCGGCAATAGCATTGCCGTAAATGAAAAAAATAAATAAATAAATTGGGCAATACCTGCAATGCAATTATATGTGATTACGGCAATACCTGCCGAAATATATTTATTACGGCAATACCTGCGGAAATAGGGGGAAAAAAATTTCCCCCTATTTCGGCAATCCCGTTGCCGTTTTTTTTTTTTTTTTTTTTTTTTTTTTTTTTTTTTTTTTTCACATTTACAGCAACGGTATTGCCGAAATAGGGGGAAAAATTTTTTCCCCCTATTTCGGCAATCCCATTGCCGTTTTCTTTCTTTCTTTCTTTTTTTTTTTTTTTTTTTTTTTCATTTACGGCAATGGTATTTCCAATTTTTTTTCTCCCTATTTCGGCAATGCAATTCTCTCAAGTAGTTTGTCACTTTTATTTTTCTCACTATTTCGGCAATGATATTGCCACAATTTTTTTTTTCCTATTTCGGCAATGTCATTGCCATAATTAGTTGTCACAAATTTTTTTAACTAATAATAACTAATTATATGTGATTTATTGTAAAAATATTGTGGACATGAAACCTATTTTTTACTCTTCTAGAGATTTCGAAACCACTTTTTTTGTTCCATTTTCGGCAATGCCATTATCACAATTGCTAAAAAAAAAAAAAAATTATTCCCCTATTTCGACAATGACATTGCCGCCATTGCCTTTTTTTTTATTTTAAGAGCACTCCACACTCGGACACACAGGATTTGGGCAGGAAAACTGGGCAGTGGAATTTCGGCAATGCCATTGCCGAAATTCAAAGATTTTCTCTCTCCTCCTTTCCTTATTCTCTCTCCTGCTTTTTGGCTGAATTTCGGCAATGCCATTGCCGAATTCAGTCTCTCTCCTTAATTTCCCAATTATTTTTGAATAGTTCGTATAACGCAAATTAACTTTGAATTTTACAATATTAACCCAAAAGACTCTGCACATACCTACATAATATATAAGTATATAACTATGCTATTACTTGTAGAAGAACTGTAATGCGCTTTTCTTTTGTACTTATTTACGGATATATCCTTATGGTGTTTCAGATCCGTGAATGCTGGGATTAGTTTCAATTTTAGAGAAACGTTGATACCTATTCAACTTTAAATTAATTCTAATTCTAACTAGCCTTTGAGCATGAGTTTTCTTTTATTTTTTTGGATAAGTGTTAATAATTTGCATCAATTATAATTTAGGATTACTACATTGATCATTGCATTAACAAAATTGCCAAAAATTATGATAATTACAGAATACTAGCCTCCGAGCACGCGCATGCTTAGAGGTTTTTCTATTTTTTTGATAAAGGTTAATAATTTGCATTCATTATTAGTTGAGATCACGCGCATGCTCAGAGGATCTTCAATTTTTTTGGTAAAAGTTAATAATTTGTATCCATTATAAGTTGAGATTATTACATTTTCTAATCAGAAAAAAAAAACTTAGAGGTGTGATGAGTTTTATGCATTTGTGAGTGATTTTTTTTTTCATCATACCACTAGGTTTTTTTTTTTTTTTTTTTTTTTTTTTTTTTTTTTTTTGGTAATTATAAAATGTAATAATCCCAAATTATAATGGATGCAAATTATTAAATTTTATCCAAAAAGTAAAAGAGCTTCTAAACACACGTGCTCAAGGCTAGTTTGATATAAAATACTTTTTTTCCATTAAAATATGGTTATTTGGGTTAATGGTGGACAAATTTTTTGTGGTCCCAAATAAAAGAGGGTCAAAGTGTCAAACTACCAAATAACACTATACACAAATGTAGTGTTTGGTATGAGGTAATGTTTTAGGATTCCTAGGAATGTTTAAAAATTCCCATGTTTGGTTGCAAATCACACTAGGGAATCAGATGCTAGGGGAATCTGGATTCTCTCTTTAACCCCATTCAGTAGGAATGTGGAATATTCCCTTTAAAAATATGAATATCCAGATTCCCAAGTTTGAAGGAAATTATATTTTTTTATAAATTGACAATTTCAACAAATTTTCCTTATCATTTAAGCAATTAAGATAAAATATAAAACAAATCATCAATATCTTTTCCTTTGTCTTTATCTCTTTCCACCAAAACAACATAAATAGGATAAATAACTTTATTGATATATTCATTTTTTCTTCTTTTAGACTATAGTTTTAATGAATTTGTCATAATTTATAGTTTATATTTTATTTTTCATTATTTATTTAGAGGAAGATTATTATTTATTTATTTATTTTTAAAAGACTTATATTGGATTTATAAATCTAAGGATAGAATGGAAAAAATAAATAATTCAATTAAGATTTTCGGGAGTAAACCAAACATTATAATCTCACATTCATAGGAATCTTATTAGATTATCAATTAAACAAAACATAGGAATAGTTACATTCCTAGGAATCCAGATTAAAAGGCATCACATTTCCAAGAATCTAGATCTCAGGAGTAATGTGGATTCAGGATTCCCCCGTACCAAATGCTACCAAAAAAATTGTTCAGCAATACTGGTGTTTCGCTTAGCTGTAACCTAGTTTTTGAACACAACCAGAAAAAGTTCCTTCACCTAATTTTAGAGCATTTGCAACAGTGTAGTTATATAGCATTTTAGCTACACCAAAACACAAAAAAGAGGGTTATAGTAGTGAAGCTAAAGGAAAAATTTTTACTTTTATTGCTACAGTATACAGCTTTTAGCTATATATGATTGTGCACGACAGCTGAGAGCGAAAAATAATTAATTTTTTATTCTCTAGCTGGATTAAATAATATATGTTTGTTTATTTTTTTTTTATGTTCTTTTATTCTCATCGTGCCTCTCTCTCTCAGTGTCACTCTCAACTCACTCTCTGAAGCTCTCGTCTCTCTGTCTCACCTTCTCTCAAGCTCACTCTCTCAAACTCTCACCTCTCTATTTCACTGCCGCCGGCCCGACTCACTGCCCAACTGCCAGTCTAGCTCCGTGACAAAGAAGGAATCTAACGATTAAAAAAAAGGCCAACTCCATCACTCTATTTTTCTTTTCTTTCCCTCACCTCTCCTCTTCTCTCTGCAAATTACCGCCATCACTTGAGCATGAGAGACCCATCGATGGAAGCTTTATTCAACACAAGATTCCAAAGGAAATCAAACCCAGTACCTCTCTCTTCTCTAAATCTATTACCCAGTAAAAAATACAATAAAAAAAAACCCTGCTGTGAAAACAACGTTCCAAATCTATGAATATTAATCATTGTTAAATATAACAATATAAAAATCTGAAGACAAACAAAGAAATCTGGCGCTTCAGATCTATGAATAAGAATCATTGCTTTGAAATCTGGTTTTGAATCATAGCCTACAGCGTGGGTTGCCTTTTCAGATGCTCAACGACGGCGGTAATGTTGTAGAGGGAAGTGGACAGCCAAAGATAGAAAGTAAGATGAGAAAAATAGAAAAATTGAGTTCGCGTTTTTTTAATAGTTATATATATATATATAATTTTATTATGTTGATTATATATTTTATAGTGTTGAAAGTTAAAATAAAACTGTGGGGGGCGAAAACTTGAGCCTTTGCGTTAGGCTTGAGCCCCACTCTTTAATAATAATGCGTCCGAGGAGAAGAAAGCATGGGAAAAGACCCCGTAATAGATAATAGAGCAGATAAATATCCAAGGGTGTTGGTCCGAGAGGGTCATCCTCCTCGGATCTAACATATATCAATAAAGTGAGCTTCGTCTTGCTCTAAACAACCTTCCAAGAAGCTCCAGCGACGAAGATAGACTTCAAATGTACAGGGAAGGGATAAGAACACAGAAATATCTAAGGAAAAAGCTGCTACCACCGCATTAAATGCAGTACAGCAGCTTTCCTGGCCGCATTAATGTGGAGAAGACCTTTTAACAATGTTTACAACCACTTTTACTCCCAGAAAATCAAAAAGCAGTGGGAAAGGAGAGAAAAACTCGAGTACGGGGTTAGAAAGTAGACAAGTGGACGGTAGGATTGAATGGAGGATGACTATATAATAGAGTAAAACCTCCAGAAAAAGGGGATCGAGAGATATTAAGGAAAAACATTGAAGAAGATACACTGTAGCATTAAGAAGAACACCAACGGAAATAGCCAATTTGTATCATCTGAAATAGCCAACTTATCCTAAAAATTGTTCCTCGGACTTGATTTCAGCATTTGATTGTGTTTTATCCTCCTCGAACAGACTCATAACCCCTATTAACTGTTATAAAACCCATCACCAGCCCAATTCTTTCACCCACTCTCATAAATTTATTGTATTGGGCTCATTGGGCCCATATCCTATTCCATCTGGGTTTGGGCTACAATTTGTGACCCTACAAAAACTATTGATGTTGGATGTTTTGTGAAGTGAGATGGTGGTGGCAGCGGCAGCGGTGGGTGGTTGTAATTGTTGTTTATTGTAGTGGATATATTATTTTATTTTAGTAGATATATTATTTTATTGTGATGTTTATATTATTTTATTGGGTTGAAAGCTAAAATAGATCTACTGCTGTAAGATATTTTGTAAAGTAAATAGATAAAATGGATAAACTAACTTTTTATAGTGTCATATAATATTTTTAGCTTTACTACTGTGAATGCTCTTACTCTTAGAATCTAAATGGCAATAAGCACTTTTTAGTCCCTACATTTTCAGGATATTCTCATTTTAGTCCTTACATTTTATTTTTACCACTTTTAGTCCCTATCATGAAAAACGCTTCCCGTTTTGATTCCTGCCGTTACATCAGAAATGGAGAAAGCTAATGTGAGAAATGGCAGGAATAAATAATACTAAATTAATGTCCACGTGACTAAATTAATAATAAAATTTTTTTTTTGACATTAAAAAATGCTACGTTAGCATCTAAATTAAAAAAAAAATTAATTTATTAATTTTAACTAAATAAAAAAATTAAAAACAGAATTAAAAACTAAAAATCATATGAATTAAAATCTAAGTGTGTCTTGAACAAGAACAACAAAAACATAAACCCAGATCCAAGAACATAAGCCCATAAATTTTTAAAAAAAAAAATCCAGATCTTGATCTAATCCAAATGGCAGGCACCACCACGAAGGTGGTTCTCACCTTCGCTCTCTAAAGTCCGAACACAAAAACTCCAAAGCTCTCAAACCGATTCTCTTACTTTCTCCAAACACTTAGATCTAAACGGAATGGAGCTTCCAGCTCCTCCACGATAAACATCAAGCACCACCACCCGTGGATGGCTTCCAAAGCTCTCTTATCTCATTTTCTTTCTCTCTACCCGAATCAAAAGCTACTCTCTTAAACCCACAATCTCAAACTTCCAAGCTTCGATCTACTACCCAGGAGATCCATACTCAGTGCGTAAGCCACATAATGAAGGTGTGAAGGCTAAAGGCCTCACAAGTCGACCACGAACCACAGCGGCGGTGGAAGCTCGTGAAGAACACTTGCTCAAATGCTGTGTTTTTGTGCTTGTGTGCTTTGTGTTCAGGTGAGCAAAAATCGGAGCATGCATATAAATTAGAATTAGAATGTGTACTGTGACCCTGTGATGGTGCGTGCATTGTGTACCAAAGTGTAAATGTCCCACAAAGACAATAAAATAAAGAAATGAGGGACGAATAAGAGTGTTAGAAACAAGAAAATATCCAGAAGCAAGAAAATTTCTAGAGAAATTGAGAGAACTTTAGGATGAGAGTTTGCTAACGTGGATTGCTCTTACAATCTCAGTCCCAAAGAGCTCTGCACCAAGATCTCGCTCTGTGATTAAAACCCAGATCTTTCATCTCTTAGTTCAATCTCTTGATGTCCAGTTCGTTCTCTCTCTAACTCATCATCTTTGTCTCTCTCTTTAACCCCATGACCAATCGGTAGTGATTGGGTGGTCTATCGGTCTAGAACTGAAAGAGAGAAGCATAAAGGATCCGGATTTTTTTGGGGGTTTATTGAGGATCTGTGGCTAATCTGTGGTTTTTTTTTTTTTTTTTTTTTTTTTTTTTTAATTTCTGGGTTTGTGTTCATGGATCTAGGTTTGTATTCTTGTTGTTCTTGTTCAAAACACACTTAGATCTCAATTCATATGATTTTTAGTTTTAATTTTTTTTTATTTAGTTAAAATTAATAAATTTTTTTTTTTTAAAATTTAGATACTGACGTGGCATTTTTTAATGCCAAAAAATATTTTTTATTATTAATTTAGCCACGTGGAAATTAATTTAGTATTATTTATTTCAGCCATTTGTCACGTCAGCTTTCTCAATTTCTGATGTACTGACAGGGACCAAAACAGAAAGCGCTTTTTAAAATAAGGATTAAAAGCGGTAAAAATAAAATGTAGGAACTAAAATGGAAATAATCTGAAAATGTAGGGACTAAAATGTACTTTTCACCAATCTAAATTAGATACCAAATACCAATTTCTTAAATAATCCCAATCTCACTCACAACAATTAACACGCTCCTCAGTGATTGGCTCCTCTTTCTTGATCTTGGCACATATAGTTTTTTAATAACATGGTGAAGACAAACTTGACTATATCTTCTTCTTTTTTTTTTTTTTTTCTTTTTTTCTTTTAAGAAAGAATTTGACAATACGTGGTTTGCTTTTTTAATTAAAATTACTAAGAGGTTAAGATAAAAAGTTAAGATATATATAAAAATTACGTTCATAATATTTTCCCAATAAATTTTAAGTAGAATATTATTATTATTTGCTATTAGTGATGGACAAGAAAGTAATTTTAGTAATAAGATTCAAAATAAAATCAATAAAATGATAGATTTATTGTAAAAGTGTTGTGAAAATATTGTTAATATAGTACTTATAAGCTACAAAATCAACATCTTTTTTACTTCTTTTAAGTGGACGAAGACCAGACCAACTTGACTATTAAAATTCAAAAATTAGAACCGTAAGCAAGCTTTTGAATTCCAGAATCCACTGAAAGCCAAAAAGGAAAGTAAAAGAAGAATTCACTGGTTTTGAAAACTACCAGAGTCGCTGGTAATATAAAGTTTTAAAGTTGTCAAATTCTTGATCATTGGGAAATTAGCAAGAAATATAAAAAGGTTCCCATGTAGTTTGCATGCACAAGAAAGTACGTATGCCTTACAAGCACTCAACACGAAGTGACTTTCATGTGGAGTAATACTGGGCGAGCACAGAAATATTCAAGTGGTACTCAGACCAGCCAAATTGAGTAATACTACAATAAAATTTATAACTTTGTCACACAAATTGCCTATTTGTCAAGTTGTAAGTGATAAAGTTGTAGATCAACATAAACTTACCACTTATAATTCATCACATAGGCAAATTATAGCATAAATAATTGTGGGTTTTGTTATAGTACTTGCATTATTTCAATTAATTTTGTTATTCTTCTCTACTTTTTTTAACCTTTCCATATCCAAATTGATTTTTATATGCATTAATAATTGAAACATATTCATAAATAAAAGAAACAGTATTTTCAATATAAAACTATAATACGAAAAGAATGAAATAATTTTTAATGCATAGAACAATAAAACTAATCTATATATTACTAAAAGCTAAAGCGTAGCTTTTAATGCTGCTATTCACACGTTACGCCACATCAGCTGTCACATCATTTTTTTTTTATAAATATAATTTGTCCTACAATTTTCAGCCTTATAAATGCAGCCCACTACTTATTTATTTACTTCCACTATCATCCTATAATAAATCCAGCCCACAATTTATTGGGAAATTATTGTGTACTCCTAGAGTACCATAAATGCGTACTCCATACTCTCACATTAATGATAGGTCCCACTAATTAAATTCATGGTGGGACTCACCATTTATGTGAGAGGAGGGAGTACACATTTATGGTACTCCGAGAGTACCTAATAATTTTCCTTATTTATTTATTTACTTCCACTATCACCCTATTTACACTTCTCCAACCTTTCTCTTTCCCTTACCATTTTATCTCCCCACTATTTTTTCAATTTTTCTCCCTCCCTTACCTTTTCATCTCCCCACTACCCTCTATATTAATATCATTCTCCCTCTTTCCCTTCATCTTCTTTTATTTTTGTCTCTTCTTATTCACACCCTCTTACTATAAATTTGTCACTATCTCTTTTATTCTATGCATAGTTTTCCCTTACAAAAAAAAAAAAAAAAAGGTTCCCTCTCTCTCTCTCTCTCTCTCTCTCTTTGTCTCTCTAAATTTTTTGGTGGATTTTTTTATTTTTCTTGCATCTCTACTTTAGGTTGATAAATTTTTATATTATTTAAAACTCTATTTTGGGTTAATGCGATTTAGTTTTGTTTTTTAAATTGTGATTTAGTTTTATTTTTTATATTGTTGTTGTTGTTGTTGTTTTTTATTTTTTATTTTTTTTATTTTAATAATTCTCTTTGATTATTAAATGTTATCTTATTGCGTTCTAAAGAATTAAATATAGCATATAAAAATATAATATTATTCTATTAAATAGCATGATTTGGATAATTTGGTATTTATTCTGTTACATAGCATGATTTTTATAGTGCTCAATTTAGACGTTAAACTATGAGACTTTACTAATTTTTATTTATTTTCTAATTCTTTGTGGTGGACAAAGTACTTTTAATAGTTGTATTAGAAGTACTCCATAATGTCATTTATTTAAAGAAAAGCAAAGGTTAGCCAAATGAAAATAACCGGATTGGTGACAAATTTTAACTTTTACAATTTTATTTTTATTATTATTTTATTACAATGCATGTATAGAAATTTAATTCTTAGATTTTGCTAATAATTGTTTATTTGATAATATGTTTTAGGCGGCCGAAATTATAATTTCTACAAAGAAAATAACCTTAATAGATTATCAAAAACAAAATTTTATCCTAATATTGGTTCAATTAATCATTGTTAAGTTTTTTTTTTTTTTTTAGATTACGTTTTTTTGGTGTTTTGGATTGTTCTTATATTACATTTATGATTGTTCCTATAATAAATAAAAATATAATTACGAAATACATTACTCATTATTAGATTAGTTTAAATTGTAAAACTTTTTTTAATAAAACCACTATAAAAATAATTATTACGCGCAATGCGCGAGTTCGCGGCTAGTATCAAAATAATTACTGTAACTTTAGTTAATCACCGAACAACCTCAACATATCCAAACAAAGACCAAGTTAAGACATAAATCATCTAACCATAATAAAATTAATTTTATATAAAGAATCATGTAAATTTCAATCCAAAAAAAAAAAAAATGATATATGTAATTTTTTAAAAGTTTAATTTACGCTTGATGGGCTATATACATGGTGAAGGAAATATGAAATCTAATTTCCAGTTTTGATATTAGTGTTGAGAGAGAGAGAGAGAGAGAGAGAAATAAATAAATTGAATGACTAATGTTGATAATATATCATATATGTGAAACTTGCATACAAAAATTGAAATCTCAAGTTGAGATTTAGAATTTTTTCACAAAAAGTGTGCCTAAATATCAAACATGGACAGAAAACAAAGATCACAAGGAAGTGAAATTTGTGGTTTACGATGCCATGAAATAAGAGGGTGTGCTCCACGAAATTGAATTTTCCCAGTGACAACGATGTGTTAGGGACTTGTGGGTGTGGCGGTCCTCACACAGAGGTTTCAAAAAAGCAGGCTAGAAGAAGGTATGTAACACGTTCATGCATGTCTTTTTTAGAGTACTGGTATATCTCTCTACGTATCAATTTAGTTTCGTCCCTGCCCCTGCCAGTCTCACACCACAAAGAGACAAATCTCATCAATAAAATGAGTAGTAAATTCCAATTTCTATTCCTATTTTTACAACTGTGAGACCCCCTAACTAAAGATCTAACCATTTCTACAATACACTAAAATCATATGTTGTGATTGAAGCAACGTCACCCTCGGGCTTCAAATAAGCCTACCACTAATACTACCTTTATTATGCACTAATCTCAGCAGACCATATCAATAGTCTTGGAAAAAGATTTGAAAAATGTTATCACAAAACTCATTAATTTGATCTTTCAATAGTAAAGCAAATCCAAAGAGAACATACACATAAATCAGCAAAGCTCTCCTTGTTTGATGTGGGATAAAAATAAGTAGACCGACATTTTACTTTGACAACGTGGGTGACGGCGACAATACTGGCTGATGGGAGCTTTCGTGTCCGTCAGCCCCCATAACATTCATCATTGACGATGGGAAGCCTCAAAGGGCTCCCTAAAGGCTGACGCCTTCATAAGGTTGACACCTTCATGATGCTGACGCCCTCAGAAGGCTGACGCCTTCATGAGGTGACGGGGTGAAAGCTGGAAGGTTATTACAAGCTGACGGTATTGATCAGTGTTTGCTTGCCACCTACATATTGTGTATATAAGGAAATAACTTGCTCTCCACGCTTCGCAGAATCCAAAGGGATTCCCATAAGAAAAGGATCACGTAAAGTACGCTTCAAGGAGATCCCTAAAAGGAAAAGACTTCTAATCCGACTAGGGGATGTTCATACCCTACTACTATAAAAGCCCCAATACCCTCACCAACCAAGGTACGTATAATTTACCCCTCTCTAGCACTTTAGAGTTGTGAGAAGTTCTAACTTGACCTTCGGAGGGTATTCGACTGGCATCACACCGGTACTCTCTGTAAGGTTCTCTCTTTTTTGTGTTGTTCAGGTGTCATTGTGATCGCGTGTTTGCCGTGTAGCTCACTGTTGATTTTCTAGCATCATCAGTTGGCGCCGTCTGTGGGAAAAAACAGTCGCGAGTAGTGTCATAAGCCACAGCTAACGCTCCCCCGAAAAAAAAGTTGCATGGTACTCACTCGATCAATGGCAACCATCAACAATGTTCAGGAAGATAAGTTGCAACCGACTGCTCTAGAGCAGCAAGTGCAGGTCCTGACTGCGGCCGTCGAACGCCTCACCAGTCAGAATCAGGTTTTGGAAAAGCAGCTACATCGGAAGGCAGACAATAATATTGCAGAAGACCTGGAAGATTCCAGTGCCGAGCGGCGAGACCGCGAAGGACCGGAAGGAAGTAACGCCCCGAGCCGACTGGAGCGGCAAAATGTAAGCATCCCATCCCTCATGGACGCGACTCCACCCCCTGTCTTCGCGGAGATACAGGCGATGAAGGAGCAAATGGAGGTGATGATGAACGCTCTCAAAGGACGGGTATCCAGCGATCTTGACGATCTTGTCAACCGTACTGATTCCCCGTTCACTGCCGCAGTCAACTCTTTCCCCTTGCCGCACAAGTTTCGCGTGCCGCACATAGATAGCTACGACGGGGTCAAGGACCCTCTAGACCACTTGGAGACCTTCAAGACATTGATGCACCTTTAAGGTGTAGCGGATGAAATCATGTGTAGGGCCTTCCCTACGACGCTGAAGGGAGCAGCTAGAATTTGGTTCAGCCGATTAACGCCCAACTCAGTCAGCACTTTCAAGGAGTTAAGCGCTCAGTTTACCGCGCACTTCATTGGTGGACATAGATACAAGAAGTACACAACTTGCTTGATGAGCATTAAACAGTGAAAGGACGAGACGCTACGATCCTACATATCTCGCTTCAATAAGGAAGCGCTCTCGATCGACGAAGCCGATGATAAGATACTTGTGGCAGCCTTCACAAATGGGCTGCAAAAGGGTAAGTTTTTGTTTTCCTTATACAAAAATGATCCGAAGACCATGTTAGAAGTACTTTACAGGGCCACCAAATGCATGAACGCTGAAGACACGTTGTCAGCCCGAGAAGAGAAACCTAGAAAAAAGGAAAGGCAAGATGATACCCGACAAGACCAAGGGCGCAAGAAGGCCCGGACGGGAGACCGACGAGACAAACGTCGCCCCAAGCCCCCGGGGGGAAGGTTCACAAGCTTCACCCCACTAACGGCCCCGGTAGATCAAGTTTTAATGCAAATCAAAGATGAGGAAGCCCTGACTTACCCCAGGAAGCTGAAGGGAGATCCCAACAAACGCTCGAAGGATAAGTATTGCCGCTTCCACTGGGACCACGGTCATGACATGGCCGATTTTTACGATTTGAAACAGCAGATTGAAACCCGTATTAAACAAGGAAAGTTGCAGAGGTTTGTCAGAAAGGAGAAAGCAGTGGAACCGCCTCAGGAGTAGAACCCCCGATGGGATAATGAACTACCGAGACCCCTCATAGGGGACATAAGAATGATCGTAGGAGGAACGACAGTCACTGGATCATCCAAAAAAGCTCAGAAGACTTACCTTAGGATGGTCCAGAATGTTCAGTCGACGGGCTCAGTGCCGAAGATAGCACGAAAGGAAAGCCCCATAATCGGATTCTTGGAGGAGGATGCAAGACACCTTCACCACCCACACGACGATGCGCTGGTCGTCAACATACGGATAGAAGACTACAACATGCACAGGGTGTTGGTCGATAATGGAAGCTCAGCAGATATCCTATATTATCCGGCATTCCAGCAGATGGGAATCGGCAGGGAACGGTTGATCCCGACGAACGCTTTTCTCATCAGTTTTGGAGGAATAAGGGTGCTCCCCTTAGGTGCAATCACATTGTCCGTAGTGGTAAGCGACTACCCACAACAGATCGCCAAGGACGTGATATTCCTAGTGGTCGACTGTTCATTTGCCTACAATGCTATCCTCAGTCGACCCACCCTCAATTCGTGGAAGGCCGTAACTTCAACCTACCACCTAATGATTAAGTTTCCTACCGACTACGGCGTGGGAGAGTTGCGAGGAAATCAAATGGCCGCACGTGAATGTTATGTGGCCATGATGGAAATGGATGACCACCTACAGGCAATGAACATAGAAGAACACCAAACAGCGACGGAACCTGTGGAGAAACTTGAAGAGGTGTTTCTTGACGACTCGAACCACGAACGGACAACCAAGATTGGGACTCTCGCCAGTCCCGCCATTCGCCAAGAGCTCACGGCTTTTCTGAGAAGCAATCGAGATGTATTTTCCTAGACCCATAAGGACATGCCCGGAATAGATCCATCAGTCATCGTACATAGGTTGAATGTGTCGCCTTCCTTTCCCCCCATCCGACAGAAAAAGCGAGTGTTCGCCCCGGAACAAGACCAAGCCATTGCAGAAGAGGTCCGCAAACTTCAGGAAACGAGCTTCATAAGGGAGATATACTACCCTGACTGGCTGGCGAACGTGGTAATGGTCAAAAAAGCTAGCGGGAAGTGGAGGATGTGCGTGGACTTTACCGACCTCAACAAAGCATGCCCCAAGGACAGCTACCCTTTCCCACGAGTTGACGTACTAGTAGACTCTACAGCCAGGCATCAGTTGCTAAGTTTTATGGACGCCTTCTCGGGTTATAACCAAATTCGGATGCACGAAGATGATCAGGAGAAAACTTCATTTGTAACTAGTCAAGGCCTCTTCTGCTATAGAGTAATGCCCTTCAGATTGAAGAATGCAGGCACAACATACCAAAGGCTCATGAACAGAATGTTCGCGCCACAAATTGGGAGGAATGTACAGGTCTACGTAGACGATATGCTAGTAAAAAGCCGACGGGAGGAAGATCACTTGGAAGACCTCAGAGTAACATTTGACACCCTTCGCTCTTATAATATGAAGCTCAACCTAGGAAAATGCACCTTCGGAGTGACAGCGGGAAAATTTCTAGGGTTCATGGAGTCGCAAAGGGGATAGAAGCGACCCCGGATAAGATTCGGGCCATAATGGAGATGAAGCGTCCAAGAAATGTAAAGGAAGTACAAAGCCTCAATGGAAAAGTGGCAGCGTTGAATAGGTTCGTGTCGAGGGAAATGGACAAATGTTTGCCCTTCTTCCACACACTGAAGAAGTCCTTCGAATGGACAGACGAGTGCCAGCAGGTGTTCGAAGAATTGAAAGCCTACCTCTCCGCCCCACTGTTGCTAAGTCCATCGCAATCGGGTGAAGAACTTTTTCTCTACCTAGCCACTTCACCCGCCGCCGTTAGCACAGCGTTGATCAGGGAAGAAGAAAAAGTCCAAAAACCCATGTACTACGCCAGCCGGGTGCTTCGCGGAGCAGAAGAGAGGTACCCGCCTGTGGAGAAACTAGCCTTCATGCTAGTAATGGCAGCTCGCAAACTCAAACCATACTTCCAAGCCCATACGATAGTCGTCCTGACCGACAGGCCCTTGCGGCGAGCTATGAGCAACCCTGACGCCGCTGGAAGATTAGCACTATGGGCCATAGAATTGAGCGAGTTCGACATCCAATATCGTCCCCGAACAGCTATCAAAGGGCAGGTCGTCGCGGACTTCATAGCAGAATTTACTCATGACGAAGATAAGGGGGCAAAAGAATCCCCTCAGTGGAGTGTGCATACGGATGGATCATCTAATAGACAAGCCGAGGGGGCCGACATAGTATTACTGTCACCTGAAGGAGATTTAGTTGAATGCATGATCCGTCTCGACTTCCCCACCACCAATAATGAAGTAGAATACGAAGCGTTAGTAACAGGCCTTGACCTCGCCAGAGCCATAGGAGCCACAAGCGTAGTTATTTACTGCGACTCCCAAGTCATTACTAACCAAGTAAATGGGGATTACGAGTGCAAAGGCGAAAGGATGAAATGATACCCGGATCAAGTGAAAAGGAGGGTAGACAACCTACAAGCCAAAATCATCTAGATCCCCAAAGGAGAGAATGAGCAAGTCGACTGCCTTGCCAAGGCCGCTTCAGCAGAACACATGATCACCCATGGTAATGTACTCTCTTTTGTTCAACTTTCTCCACTAATAAACTCAAGTGATGTGCAGGAGAGAGGTTCTGAAAGCAACTGGACCACAACAATAGCTTCATACTTGAAGGACGGCGTTTTGCCGGACGAGAAGGAAGCCGCAAGAAAGCTAAAGGTCCGGGTAGCAAGGTTCGTTTTGATAGAAGATGTTCTGTATAAAAGAGGCTTCTCTCGCCCATACCTAAGGTGCTTAGGTAATGAAGAGGCGGATTATGTCATGAGAGAGGTACACGAAGGGATTTGCGGAAACCACTCAGGGTCAAGATCGATGGTACATAAGCTTGTGTGGGCGGGATACTATCGGCCTACCATGCAGGCGGATGCTGAAGCTTATGTTAAGGCCTGCGACAAATGTCAGAGGTTCAGCAAGATTATTAGACAACCAACCAAAAAGCTGGCTCCGATGACGGCCCCCTAGCCATTCGCACAGTGGGGACTAGACATTATGGGACCATTCCCTACAGCGGTTTGACAGCTGAAGTTCCTGGTAGTAGGCATTGACTACTTCACAAAATGGGTGGAAGCTGAAGCTCTGGCCACCATTACGGAAAAGAACATACGAAGTTTCTTTTGGAGGTGCATCATATGCAGATTTGGCATTCCTAGGGTCTTAGTCTCGGATAATGGATAATAGTTCAACAATTACTCATTCCAGGACTTTTGCTCACAGTTAGGAATCAGGAACCACTACTCCTCCCCCGCCCACCCACAAGCTAACGGGCAAGTTGAAGTTACGAACCGATCCTTGCTAAAAATCATCAAGACTCGGCTCGAGGGGGCAAAGGGCATATGGCCTAAAGAATTACTGAGTGTGCTATGGGCATACAGAACGATGGCAAGGATACCTACAGAAGAGACACCATTCCAACTGACATACGGAAATGAAGTGGTCATCCCAGCCGAGATCGAACTCACAAGCTACAAGGTAGATAACCACGACGAAGGAAGGAACGACGAGGCCATACGCCTTCAGCTCGATCTGGTAGATGAAGTCAGGGCAACAGCAGAGCAAAGGCTCGCACGATACCAAGACCGCATGGCGAAGCATTACAACTCTCGGGTCTGACACAGAGATTTCAAGGTAGGAGACCTCGTCCTAAGGAAAGTCATGGGCGCTACTAGAGACCCCATGCAAGGGAAGCTCGGCCCCAACTGGAAAGGACCTTACCGAATCACGTCATGACAAAGGAAGGGCACTTACCACCTGGAGACGATAAGCGGACGAAAGCTGCCACATCCGTGGAACACCGAGCACTTGCGAAAGTACTACCAGTGAAAAGGATGACGTGAAGAAGTAGCACTCTTTTATTTCTTGTTTAGTTATAGCTACACTCCTCAGTTTCTTTATCTTACTTTAGTTTTCGCTACAATAACTTTTCAAAGCCTAAAAGGGCAGGTTTTTGTTTTCTTTTTTAAAGAACTACTTTTTTTACGAATGCATGGCAATAAGATGAGTTTATTCAGAAAATAGTCAAAGTTTCTACGGACAAAATTCATAACATACCAATGGCTCAATAAGCCGACGGCCTTCACAAGAGTGACGAACCTAGAAAGTCTATAATTAGGCTGACAGCTAAAAAGTGAAAGTTCACTAAAGCCTCGAATAAATACAAGGCTTAATAGGCCGACGACATTCACTTGATTGACGGACCTGTGAAGTCTATAGTTATGTTGACAACTAAGTAGGCTGACGGCCCCCACGAAAGTGACGGGTCCCTGAAGTGTAGTTGGGTAAAACCTTAAGGCTGACGGCCCAAAAAAAAAAAGTAACAAGGTCACTAAGGCAACAACAGGGACGAGGCTAAGAAGCCGACAGTCCTATAAAAAATAAATAGTCTTAAACAAAGATAAGACTAAAAACCGACGGGCTCTTAAAGTCTAATTTCGAGACTGACGGATTCATAGAATCTTAACTACAACGTCAATGGCCTTAAGTTTTTTAGAATCCCATAAATGGGCAAGGCTATAAAAAGCCAACGGAGAGAATAAACATGTAAGACAGTGAATAAAGCCGACGGTTCCATAAGCAAATAGAAGTAAGAACTAGTAAAAAAGATACCACAGGCGACGGGAATCCCAGCCCCCCGACAAGCAACATATCAACAGAAACGAAAACAAGAAGAAATATCATACATAAAATAAATTGTTTACAGACAAAAGCCAAAAATCAAAAAGGCACTTAAATAATATTCTTAATATTCTTGAAGTAAATAAAATGAACATCAAACGTCAAGGACGTCAACAGGGGTCCCACCACTCTTCTGGGGTTGAGCATCGTCAACATCAACAGTTAGCTCGGAAGGCTTAGAGACAGGAGCAGGAGGGGTGATAGCAGGCTGGGCTAGAACGACGCCCCCGTCAACCTTGGGCGAAGGCTGGGACTCTAAGACGGCGTCATCATCATCAGTGGCGACGTCCCTGGCGGCGTTACTAGCTCAGGCGCGTCCATTGAAATCCTAGACAAGTCCAGCTCCGGGAAAGCTGACGCCACTTGCTTAAGGCAATCGTCAAACCCAGTGCCGTAGTAATCAGCACAAGAGTCAATGAACAACTGCGACGTTTTGAACTTCTAGATGGCGTCAGTTCCAACTGTCTCTACTTTTTCTCGCAAAGCCATCACCTCCTCCTGAAGCTACTGCTTTTGAGAGCCTGCTTCTGCTAACTTCCCCCTCAGCTCTTTCACCTCCTGGTTGAATGTATGCATGGCCTCCTTGTATTGACCTTGTTCGTTCATCAGGGCAACATTATGCTTCCTAACACGGGTGACGACCCCATCCTTGGCAAGGCAACGATCTTGAAGAGCCTTGACGCGGACCAAGGCCTGAAAATGAGAAAAGCGCAGAGGTTAGTCAGGTAAGAAGGAGATAAAACCAAACTGAGCTGGTAAAAAGCAAACATACCCTGGTAATATCAAAAAGGGCTGACGCCCCAAAATCTTCCGTCCCCACCAAGTCACAGGGCTCAAGATCCGTCGGCTTCACAAAGGAGCCCACCTCGCTGACGGTGTATGCCTTGTGAGTCAGGAGGTAACTTGGGCCCTCAAGGACGGGGCCAGAGGAAGTCATTGCCCCCTTGCTTGCACCATAGCTTGGCTTAAGGGCCGACTTCCCCTTCGGGGAGGCGTCACCTGGGATGATGACGGTCTTTTTGGACGGATGGGCGCCATCTCCGTCAGCTTTTCTTTTTAGAGCTTTGCTGACGGATTTGGGAGCTGACGAGTCTCCCTCCTCTATCCCCTTCGCCAATCTCTCTTCCTTCTTATGGGCCGCCACCGCCCTGATCCTTTGCTTGGCAACATCCATCTCTGCAAAATAAACCAACGGACGTCAGGAAAAGCAGACGATTAATTCCAGAAGTTATGTAAAAAATTCACTTACGCCGACGGGAGTACTCACCTAACTTTCGAGCTTCAAGCGACGACTCAGGACCTCCGCAATACAAGTGGAGGGTGTCGAGGTTGATTAAGTCCCGACACTTTCTTTGATCCAAAAGGATTTCAAGAACCCGTTGGATGAACTCCACTTGCTCGTCAGTTATGCGGGGTCGCGCACTGGCTGCAATCAAGAAAAAGAAGACGGTATTAGAAGCGTCAGAATAAAACAAACAAAGGGGCGGCTGATGGGTTCAACCTGATTCTCTGACGAAAGCCCATGTATTGTCAAAATAACTATGAGGCATCGTTGCCCACTTCTCCTCACGACACACCCAATTCGTCCCTTCAACAAAGAAAAACCTGCTTTTCCAATTCCTATTAGAATCTGGCATATCGGACACCAACTTTAAGTCTTTTTCCCTGACGGCAAAATGGTACGTCCCTTTGGAGGAGGATATGTGATGAGGCTTGTAGCAATAAAAGAACTCGTCCAGCGTGAGGTTCCCTCCACTCAGACTTCCCCACAGAATCTCTGCTCCAATAAAAGTTCTCCAAGCGATGGGAGCAATTTGGCTGACGGACAGACCTAAATAGTCAACTAGTTGACGGTGCAGTGCCGTCAACAGAAGCCTAAGTCCGGCAGTGAACATAGAGTCATACATACTGACATCAACAGTCCTCCCCGTATAACACTTTTCGTTCTCATAAGAGAGACGGATTGGAATGTGCTTTGGGATTTGGTACCTGATGCGCAACTCACTAAAGATTTTGTCACTCATCGAGGGTAGAAACTTGTTGACGGCCCACTCCGCAAGAAGAATAAAGGGACGGTTATCTCCAGGACCTACTGAGGCCCCTTCGCTAGATCCCTCTCCATCATCGTCACCGTCACCCTCCTCCCCATCATGGGCATCATCACCGTCAACCAAACTTCCTTCTTTTACTACTTCGACTTCTACTTCCTTACTCTCCTCAGCGTAACACTCATCCTCGTCGTCGAGGGACTGGGCTGACATCTCTCTCCCTGACGAAGGTGAGAAATCCTCAGACTCATCACCTAAATCGAAGGCCTTGTCGTAGCCCGCTCCTTCGCGGACTGACGACTCCTCACTCATCGCGTCACTTGACATCTGACTACCTACAAGTGACGGATCCAGTCTAAGTACCTAAGTTGACGTCCTCACTAAAGAATTATTTAACTACAAACAAAAATGTAAGGAAATAGAAACTTACTGTTAAAAGTTACTCTGAAGAAAGGCCTAAAGACTGACGGAAGATAAGGAGATGGAAGATAAAGCGACGGAAGTTAAGTCGACGGAGTGACAAGCGACGGTCTCTCTCTGTCTCTCTCAATAATCAGCCACGAATGAAATGAAGGAAAATGAGAAAGGGGCACTATATATATAGGAAGGAAAAACGCGCAGAAGACGAAGCGACGCCTTCGTAAAAAACGGGGCCAACGAATGGATGACACATGTTCTGGGCATTAAATGCATCTTGGGACAAGGAATTAACCAATGGTTTTCCCGCTTCTCTAGGCCCAAAAAGGTAATTTGACAAGACTCCACAAATCCATCAGTTCAAAATTGACGAAATTATGGAGTAGGGGGCAACTGATGTGGGATAAAAATAAGTAGACCGACGTTTTACTTTGACAACGTGGGCGACGGCGACAATACTGGCTGATGGGAGCTTTCGTGTTCGTCAGCCCCCATAACATTCATCATTGGCGATGGGAAGCCTCAAAGGGCTCCTTAAAGGCTGACGCCTCCATAAGGTTGACGCCTTCATGATGCTGATGCCCTCAGAAGGCTGACGCCTTCATGAGATGACGGGGTGAAAGTTTGAGGGTTATTACAAGCTGACGGTACTGATCAGTGTTTGCTTGCCACCTACGTATCGTGTATATAAGGAAATAACTTGCTCTCCACGCTTCACAGAATCCAAAGGGATTCCCATAAGGAAAGGATCCCGTAAAGTACGCTTCAAGGAGATTCCTAAAAGGAAAAGACTTCTAATCCGACTAGGGGATGTTCATACCCTACTACTATAAAAGCCCCAATACCCTCACCAACCAAGGTACGTATAATTTACCCCTCTCTAGCACTTTAGAGTTGTGAAAAGTTCTAACTTGACCTTTAGAGGGTATTTGGCCGGCACCACACCAGTGCTCTCTATTAGGTCCTCTCTTTTTTGTGTTGTGCAGGTATCATTGTGATCGCGTGTTTGCCGTGTAGCTCACTGTTGATTTTCTAGCATCATCATTGTTCATTACGCAAACCACTCAAGAAACAAACTCAATATTACTATGTCAACATAAAACTGCTCAATTTATTTTGTGCTTTTCAATCTCATTAATGTGGCTAAGATTTACTGAGGGTTGGGTGGGCGGCTATTATTAGCAGCAGAGACCCTTGAGCCAAATTCAAGCAGCTCTTTGCTGGTGTCATCCTTGTGAACAACCACCTCAATGAAGCACAGGTTGTCCTTCTTATCCCCTGTTGCTGTTTCAATTGCTTCAATTAGCTTCTCCTCGCAACGGACCTGAAAACAATGAATGTACAAAATAATAGTATTATCAGTGTTTCTAAGCATTGGTATTGATGCACTAGAGCGTATGCACCATGTTAAACAACTCACCTTGGTTGTCCAGCACTTGCCCTCGCCATTGTGGAGTGCATCAACCAACCCAGTGTAGTTCCAGTTCTTAATCACGTTGTGAGGCCCGTCATGGATTGCAGCTTCAGTGGTGTATCCACCATTGTTTATCAGGAAGATGATGGCCCTTTGCCCGTATCTAATCATTGTTGACACATCTTGTGCAGTGACCTGTGAGGCAATAAAAAACACATCAAGATTTTACAAATCAATGTCCTGGGTGAAATCTTGGCAGTTCTAGTATGTTGGAAAGAATTAATATATAGATTTAGGTAAGATACAGCGATCCGTGTATGACATTTGAAACATTGACATACAATGCCATTCTGGAATTTTGCAAGAATTTTTCATGACAATATTGATTCTAGATTTTCATTTGTTGAGTGATAAATGTCAAAATAAGTTAAAAAGAACCAATTAACAATTTCGATGTGGTCCACAAGGTTCTTACTTGCCTACATTGTAAGTAGAAAAAAAATTGCTACAGACAAATAGGAACAAGGCAAACCTTGAAGCTCCCATCACCAATGCAAGCAATCACTCGCTTCTCAGGCACAGCCTGTGCATAGCCAAGAGTCGCCCCAACTGACCAACCAATTGATCCATATTGCATTTGGAACTCATATCTGCAAGCCAATCAAAACTTTGAATTAATACTAAAAGCTCCAACTTAGAAACAAACATCAAATACTATATGCTCTCCACCACTTACCCGCAGCCCTGTGGCAATTTCAGCTTCTGGCAGTTAAACCATGAGTCCCCTGCCTCAGCAATCACAGCAGTCTCACTAGACAGCAAGTTCTGTATATGCTGAAACAGAACATTAACCCTCAAAGGTTCTTTTGGTGCAGACTTCAGAGGATGCCCCTCAGGAACAAAGATCCTATGATAGTTCTCATAAGCAGTTGTATTACACTTGAGCCGCTTGCCAAGTGCTCTGAGGAAATCCTTCATCAAAATACACCCAAATGCAGGTCCATTCCCGATCACAACACGGTTAGGTTGCACAATGATTGCCTTCTCTTTCTTGAGAAGCAATGAGTACCCAACAGAGGTAAAGTCATTGAATATAGGACCAGCAAACAAATAAGCATCTGCAGACTCCACAATCTCAGTGCAAAATGGAGTGCTGAGAGCACCCCAATAAGTCCCAATGAAATGTGGGTGGTGCTCAGGCACAAGCCCTTTCGCTGATGGCATCACAGCAAGGGGATAACCACAGGCATCAGCTAGTTCAACAAATGCATCGCTTGCATTTGCAACTCTCAGTTTAGGACCCCCCACCAAAACTGGTTTTACAGCCTTGTCCAAAAACTCCGCTGCTGCCTCCAATGCAGCCTCTAATCCCATCTGATTACTCAATCTTTATCCCCCCCAAAACACAAAAAACCCAATAAGTAAATCTCATAATAGTACAACCAGAATCACAGGCTCTACAAGATGATGGTTTTGAAAACATGATTTTTAAAAACGCAATTTGAGCATTTGGTAAAATCTATAAAATGTACTGTTGCTTTAAAAACTGCAATACTAAAACGAAGTTGAAAATGCATAATTTGCAATTTGAAGATGCATTTCTTCTAACTTCGATTTTAAGAACACAAAAATATGCCAGTTTTTTTGTGTTTTCATTTAAGATCACTCTTTTTTCACCGCGAAATAGTAATTTTAAGTGGAATCTCCTATTTGGTAACATGGTTTCAACAGTACCTTTTCAAAATATAATTTTTTAATATTCACTTTTTCCTACACAAGGAAAATAAAATCTCCCTAAATAATAAAAAATAAAAAGTCCAAAATTTTACCTGGGACTTAACGAAAATGGAACAAGTTCACGACTAAACGTTGGATGAGGAATATTCCCAGCCAAGTTACAGCTTATACTAACATAAACAGGCTTGCTTTCCTTCAATGAAGTCGAAATCGCAGTATCAATCAACTCATGTGCATCTTCCGAATTATTGACCACAGCCTACAACAACAAAATTAAGCAAAAAAATAACTACTGTTGGAGCATTTTAATATAGTTAATTAAAATAAATTTATAGGACAATATAAATGTAAAGATGTGAGAGTTAATATGGAAGACAAGGAGTTAGTGGAATGTTTAATCCCACATTGAAAAGGTTGGACTCTTTTATTTTTTTAATTGTGGTGATTAATGGGTTAATATGTATAGATAAGTGCCCAAGAAAGAGGTGAAGGGAGGAGGCCGATCATTTCTATGATTAATTTAAGGTGATCTCATTAATTTTTTTTTTAAATTTAGATTAATTTAATAAAGAGTAACATATTTCATAATCATATTTTCATTTATTATAGAAAAAAAAATGCAATATATATATAATTTATTTCATACCCAAATGAAAACAATACAATTTTTTTTATAGGAATTCAAAAGGCAAGTTAGTGAAAATATTCACTTTTTAATAAAATTTATTTATAATATTTTGTGTATCATTAAAAAGTATATAAATTTTGGAAATTATTATTTTAGTTTTAAACAAAATTTAAACCCTTTTTTTAACCCTTCAATCCAAAACACCAAAAAAAGTATCTAAAAAATTAATAAAACTTAACAATGATTAACTTGACCAATTAGGAAATATATTTGTTGCTGATAATCTGTTGAGGTTATTATCTTTGCAAAAATTACAAATTCATACACCAACAAAGATTATCAAATAAAAAATTATTAGCAAAATCTTAGAATTAAGTTTCTATATATGCATCGTTGTAAAATAATAATAATAATAATGAAAACACAATTGCAAAAGTTAAAATACGTTTTTCATCCGATTATTTTCTTATGACTAACCTTTGATTTCTTTGAATAAATGGTATTATAAAGTACTTCTAATACAACGATTAAGAGTACTTTTTCTATAAAAACTACAAATTTTTCCTCCTAAAAGGATTAAAAAATGAACAAAATTTAGTAAAGTCTCATAATTTAACATTTAAATGGATCACTAAAAAAATCAAATTCTAACTTGCAAAAAACCTAATTATTAACCCAAATCAAATCAAAAACCAATGAGAAAAGAAAAAGAACTTGTTATCAAGAATTAGAATACCAAAATACCTAAATATGCATAAAAGTCTATACAAATTTATCAAAACGAGAAACAAATGTAATGTGACAATTAAATCAACAATAACAAAAATAACCATTAGTGGAAAAAATAAGTGGTTGAAACAATAAAAAAAATCCATCGAAAGAGAAACAAAATTGGAGAGAGAGAGAGAGAGAGTATTGACCTCTTTTGTTATGGACAACTTGAAAGGAATAGAGGAGGGGTGGAAATGAAATAATAAGGAATTTATGTAAAAACTAAGATGGAAGAGGAATGGTAGAATTTAAGAAGATATAAATAACAAAATTTAAAAATCTATAGAGAGAATCAAATGTAAAATTTTAAAAAACAATGATTGGAGGAGATGAAAGATTGAATTAAGAAGACAATAGCTGAAGAAGATGAAAAGTTGAACAACGTAAAAATTGTAAAAAACAAAATAATAATAATAATTAATTTCACTCACAAAATAGAAATATAACCAATTTTTCAGCAAAGTGAACCTTAAAATTTACCCTCCTTTCATTGTATTTTTTTTTCCTGGTCACTTAAAATACAAGAGAGAGTCAAGTATCTTTGTTATAGTACCATTAAAAAACAAAAGACTGAATTCAAAATTATCTCTTCCGCATGACAATATTTTTTATATTAATATATATTATTCACACAACTTGCTGATTAAGAAAAATCAAACAAAAAAAAAAAAAATTAGAGACAGAATTAAAATTTTTCATAGCCAACTATATTGATAAAACTAAGAGAATAAGAGAATAAATGGGTCAAAAAAAAGTGGAACGAAGCAAAAGAAATACTATGGAGGAAAAGAATACACCATCATCACATTCACAATAATATGGATGAAAAGAAAATTAAATTAATTTAAACAATGAAAATTATATTTAATTAAACAAAAGATACTCATAACATGCATGAAGGCATGGTGGATGATTCACAACTAAATAATGTGAAAATTTTGGTGGAATTTAGTTAAGAATAATTCAAAAGTATTGTAATTGAAGGAATTTTACCTTAAGAAGATTGATATAAGTTTCTTTGTAAACAATGTTTTTTGTGTAGCCTTGCTCTTTAGGAAAGCATGTACACTTCATTTAGGTTGTCATTCTCATGTCGTACTATAAATTTTCAAAAACGTATTTGCATATAAAGATGCTTTATTTTTACTTGGGAGTTGCTTTGGTTATATTGGCAACTCATTGGTCATCATCATAAAAGGCAGAATTTATTAGTAATTTATTTTTAGATATATGAATCATACATCATTTGGGGTCCCTCCTCATAAATTTTAAGATATAAACCCAAAAATAAAGAACATAATGATTAGGGATATTTAAGGATTACTTTGTGGTTTAGTAACCGTTGAAGGGAAAAAAGAAAAAGAAAAAGAAAAAGAATGTTACTCTAGGAAGATAGATTTAATGAAGGAGAGATTTGAGGAGGCCATTTTGCATTTAATTATTAATGTAGTGGTTTTATGGAAAAATAAAAAAGAAAAAAGAAAACTCATTATATAATCTTACAAACGGCCCATCAAGTTAATGATATGGAATATTAAATATTTAAATTAAAGTAGATAATATGTAAAGGCAAAGTTATATATAAAGTTAAAACTGCCCAAGATAAATGCTATGAAACACGAGTGTGTTTCCGGATTTGGGTGCGGGTGCGGGTGCGAGACTCGGTAATTTTTGAAAACGTAGGATGCGGGTGCGGCGATTAAAAAATTATTTAAAATATTTTTATTTTTATTTTCTATATATTTTTACTATTAAAATATTCTTAAAAAACACATTATATGTCCTTGGTTCACAAAACAAAGAAAGAAGAAGGAAAGAAACACAAAACAAAAGGAAAACACAAAAGAAGCAACAAATATTCAAAATAAAATTGAGGAATGATAGATTTAGGATGTTTGGGCCTCATTCAAAAATCGGCTGTTTCGACATGATTCAAGGCCGATTTCGGCCAGTTTCGGCCACCAGCCGATACGCTCCGATTCGGCTGATACGACCCGATTCTATTTCGGCATGATTTAAGGCCGATTTCGGCTAGTTTCGGCCACCGGCTGATACGCTCCGATTCGGCCGATACGACCCGATTCTATTTCGGCATGATTTAAGGCCAATTTCGGCCAGTTTCGGCCGCCGGCCGATACGCTCCGATTCGGCCAATACGACCCGATTCTGGCCGAATCGGCCTAGTTCAGCGCGAGTCGGCACGAATCCATAAAAAAATAAAAAAACCTCAAACGCGGCACCGACGTTCCCCAATCAGATGTTTGGATGTGAGCTATACTCCGCGAGGAGCCAAACGAGTGTATGGCAAGGCACGAGCCCAGTAATGGAAGGCTCACTTAAGGCGCCTTCAGCCTTATCACCAAGTCAATAGGAACTCTCTTATCGCAAAGCTCGTTGAGCAAAAGACTTCGGAATGGGACCAAAAAAGTCCAAACAAACTGACCGACTTTTCTTGCTTTTCAGGTTTGGCTTGACTCTGTTCGCTGAGCTCTTCGCCTTGCCTTTGTTGGATGGGGATTGGTTACATGTCCTGTTCATTCTACTTTAGCGCGCTATGGTGAGTCCACTACTGAGTGAGCAGCCAGTGAGACTCCGGTACTCAAATTGCCTCGGATGTTGAAACAAGCTTTTGATCTCCAACTGAATCTAAGTAAACAAGGACAACTGGGTATGCAATCAACTATTGTTGGTTCTGAATCAACGGGTGAACCCGCTACCTCTACCTTTGCTTCTGGCTTTAATGCATGCGCTCGAACATGGACTAAATCTCGATCCACGCCTAGATTTGCCATTGAATTCGCTGCTGGAACTTAGTCAGCTACATTCTTAAACTACTGCTACCTTCCTTTCCGCTGCTTTCTCTGGTGGTGGTTCCGGAAAAACCTTAATTGGTGCTTCTCACTGTTATGCTGTGGGGTAAGCTGCTCCTGCAGGCACGGGATCTTCTATTGATATAAAATTTGTGAATTATAGCTTTGCCACGAGGTCTGCTGCTAGCTTGATTTATGCCTCTATTGCTTCAACCGAGTAAACCGTTGCTCTTGCTCTTGTCTATGCTTCCTCTTTTTTTCAAGCAATAAAAAAACCCAGGCAACCTTTGCCAAATAGAGATTGAAAAAAGCTTCTATTTATAGGCGTTGGAGGCCCTTAACCCTTTTATTAGTAAGATAGGTTGTCTTGGTTCCGTAACATGGTTCAAACCTGGCTTTTCATGAATATTGAACCCCATCCACTAGATTTTAGTGCGTTGAATCATTTTCCCCGTACGGATTTGAGTACGAAAGGCCCACCCCTCAAAGCCTTCTTCCGAACTTGCCAACAAAAGCAGATCGGTCTCTATCAAGCGGGCAACGGTGTCGCTCGCGAGTCGGATGCGGGTGCGGCGCCCATTTTACCGCGTCCATGCATTATAGGATAAATGTGTAAAGTCAATAATCTATTTATGTATTTTTGTAAAAGAAATTAGGAATAAAAAATAATAAGAAAAATAAAGATTATGTGGTCAATGAAGTGGTGTAACAGGAGTGTAGTAACAATAAATGTTACACTTCAGTTTTTAGAAATATATATATATATATATATATATATATATATATATATATATATGATACAATTTATAATGCTGCCAAGAAAATTTGGAAAGCTTTTCAAAGCAAGTATGATATCGAGAAGGATGATGCAAAGAAGTATGCTGCTAGTAGATTTTTTTGTTACCAAATAGTGGATGAAAAATCAATGGTGGATCAAGCACAAGACATCCAAATGATTGTGGCGGAATTGAGACTTGAAGGCATAAAGATTGGAGATAATCTGGTGGTAACTAGCATAGTTAATAAACTACCATAATCTTAGAGGGAGTTCCAAAAAACTTTGCGGCACAAACAAAAGGAGACATCTTTGGAGACTTTGATCGCACGCATCTGTGTGGAGGAGGAGGTTAAAGGACAAGATGCACTCATGACACGAGAGCAATGGTAATTCTACCCTAAAGGTAAACCTTATTTCTGTCAATAATAAAATGCCCAAAAATCATTTTCCTAGAAATAGTCAATTGAAGCCTAAAAATAGAATTTTCAAAAATAATAATAGACCTTAAGGATGGGGAAACCTGAATAAAAATAACAATAAGAATCGAGGACCCCCTTCACAAGATCAATTTAATAATTCTTGTTTTGTCTGTGGCAAGAGTGGGTATATTGCTCGATTTTGCAAATTTCAAAAACATGAATCTGTTCCACAGGTTAACATAACCAAAGAGCCTTTAGTGGCAATGATTATAGACATCAATATGGAGCAATATATTGAAGGGTGGTGGGCAGATTCAAGTGCTAATAAGCATGTCTGCTATGACAAAGATTGGTTCAAGTTGTACACTCCCTTTGAAGAAGAAAAAACAATTATGCTTGGTGACTCTAGCAAAACCAAGGCCTTGGGAGTGGTGAGGCTGATTTAAAATTCACTTCTAGACGTGTGCTAATAATAAAATACGTGCTTTACACTATGTCCATGAGGAATAATTTGATGTCAAGCTTTTTGTTTAACAAGGCTGGCTTCAAGCAAACTATAGAATCTGATAATTATGTAATTGCTAAAAATAGATTATTTGTGAGCAAGAGTTATGCTGGTGGTGGAATGTTTAAGTTAAATGTTGAGAATAATAAAATATCTACTAGTTCAGTTTATCTACTTTCTTCTATTAGTTTTTGGCATGCTCGTTTGTGTCATATAAATAATAGATATGTAGGAATCATGAGTAATTTAGGATTAATTAAAGACTGTCAATATATTTTGAAAAATATGAAGCTTGTAGTCAAGCTAAGATTACAAAAAGGCCTCATAAAAATGTTTTAACAATTACTTGGGTTAATTCATTTTGATTTATTTGAACACTGAATTACCTGATAGCAAGTGACAGTATGAAAACACCGAAGCTCTTGACTAAAGTCAGGCAAAATCCTGTTGGTTCCATAGTCATTGGAGATGGGCCCACCAACAATGCAAATGAAAGGGAGGTTTTCACTGTAAGCACCAGCAATCGCGTTGAGCACACTGAGCCCACCAACGGTGAAAGTAACAACGCAAGTGCCGACGCCACGGGACCGCGTGTAGCCGTCGGCGGCGTAGCTTGCGTTGAGTTCATTACAGCAGCCAACGTTGGTGAGACCAGGCTCGGCGATGAGGTGGTCGAGGAGAGTGAGGTTAAAGTCACCTGGTACAGAGAATATGTCAGTGACACCGATTTGAACGAGTTGACGAGCAAGGTGGCGACCCAGTGTGGCGTCCGAGGGGGTGATAATGGTGGGAGAGCATGAGCTTTGGATGGTGGAGACGGCGCCGTTTGACGGTGCGGCATAAAGATCTGTGCAGGTGGGTGGGCACGCATCGAGTGCTCCTATTTTGGTGTCCATGTTCTGAGAGAGAATGAAAAAAATGACGGGAATGATGGATTGGTTTTGGTTTTGGTGGAGACAGCGTCGTTTGACGGTGCGGCATAGAGATCTGGGCAGGTGGGTGGGCACGCGTCGAGTGCTCCTATATTGGTGTCCATGTTCTGAGAGAGAATGTAAAAAATGAAGGGAATGAAGGAATGGTTTTGGTTTTGTTTAGGTGTTTTGTTTGTGTGATAGTTCTAGAACTAGAGAGAGAGAACAGAGGAATACTGGTATAGTGTAGGAGTGTTTTGTTTGTTTAGGAATTGGTGTGAGCGAGTGAGAGAAGTGGAAGTGAATTTATAGGGTGATTTTGATAGTGGGATTTGTTACTAGGGGCGGTTTTGGAAGGTGCTTTGTAGTTTTAGCAAACAGAAATGTTGCCAAAAAAGAAATGTTTGCATACTAATAATTGATTTTGAGGTTAAAAAAAAGATAACAATAATTTCATAATTATATAAATGAAAATAATGCTAAACATTTTTGTTAGTGTTGGTGCAAACACAATAATAATGGAAATAACACTATTTGGACTAAGACACAACATTCGCTCAATTAGTTGACTAAAATTTGTAATCAAGACAGACCTTCTTTGACTTGTCTCCCCCTTGCACACATATCTAACCCAATATTTGAATCAATGCATATTAACCCATTAATCACTACAATTAAAAAGAATAAAAAAGTTTCTCTCTTTTCAATATGGGATTAAACATTTTTATTAACTTCTTATCTTCTATATTAACTCTCACATTTTTACATTTATATTGTAATATAAATCCATTTTAATTAATTAATATTAAAATGCTCCAACAATCCCCAACTCATTTTAATATTAATTTTTTTTAGTTAAAGAGAGATTACCAGGCAAAGATAGGTCACTATGCATCATGAAGGTGTGCCCTGCATTGAACCTTCACTTAGTAAAACTGTGATCTCAACTCTAGAGTCGTAGTAGTCTCCAACTCGAATTAGGACTGATTTGGGAAAATTAAGGGTCACTGCTTACACATAACAACTCAGGTGCTGATGTGAGCTTTTATAACTAGCACTTTATGGCAAGAGAGTCAATATCGTACCATAAGTTATTTTGATTTGATCATAGGTACGAAATATTTCAATACCAATTGATACCGGTGTACCGTTTTAGGATTATCACTAACTAACTTGTTGACACCCCATTTTGCAACCTGCATTTAACCTCACATGGAGGGTAAAAGGGTAATTTTGCCTTGGGAATATGCATCTTGATTCTGGCCATTAGATCCTTAATCTCATTTCACCAAAATGATCTTGATGTCATAACGATCAAATTGACTGGTCATAAGCCCTAATCGGACCACCAGATTGAAAGTTATCATCAAATCAAGTTTTAATGGCTGAGATGCACTATCACAAATTGAGTCCGACTATATGTGATTATGAACAATTGATTTCAATTGGTTATAAGTGTAATCAATTTGAGATCAATAATGTGTCATAATTTGATTGGTTAGGACTACATTTTATGGTGAGGTTGCATACACCTAATTAATTAGATAGTTAAACATTAATTATTCAATGAGTAATTTGTGCAATTATCTTTTAATTAGAGTAAATTTAGAAATAATTAAGTCTGAAATGGGAGTGATTGAAGCCATTTAATGTTAATTGGGAGCTAATTTAGGACCTATTAATATTAATTGTGCTGAAACCATTTTCTAACAAATAACCTCTGCTCACCATTTCATCCATATCTCTCAAAATATTATGAATTTGTGAATGAGGTTAATTTTCCCAAAAACTAGACATCCGGCGCTTTAATTTGAGAATTTAGGACCAAGGCATGATAGTAACTATTTAAATCTTCTTGAATATGTTTAAATGATCTTAATTGTTCTTATGTGTTCTTCACATGTTCTTGGTTGTTCATCACATGCTCATACATAAACACTAGTTTTGATCCTAAATCCATATCAAAAATAGGAAAAACATGTTTGTTTAATAATTATTTCAAATCCTTAAATCTAGGTTATCACCATCCACACACATTCACTAGAATTTATTTTTCAATCCAAATGCAATGCTAAATAAATTGAATTAGGGTTTATCACATGCACACACATTAAATTCAACATGTAACTTGATTGACATATTGGATGATGTGATATGAATGTTGGCCACCATAGTCTAGAAGACCGGTTTCACCGGGCAAGGTGGGTGCCTAACACATTCCCACCTTGTAACATAGCCTCTGAACTTAGATTAAGGGTTAATAGATCAAATGCCTATCCATGTAATTTTCAATTTCTAGATTGTAACTAGGAAATAAAGTCATGTACTTTATCTTAGATTGTATTTAGGACCAAAGCCATGTAATTTTCCTATGATCAATGTAAATTAAATTTCAAATTAATAAAATGAGGAATTTTTCAATTATGGTTTTCTTGTTTTTCCAATAATTAAATAAGTGGCGACTCCATTGTAAAACCCCTAATCTAAGGGGAAAAATATAACTAGTCGAACATCCATTTTGAGGGACAATAACACGACTCCACCCATTCACGTGGGTTTGGCCCAACACATCATATCAAAACGGACCGGGGGCGCGGTCTCTCACATAACCCAACCCAACATTGTAATTGTAAAATTATAATAATAATATAGATATTCATGTACATATATAGATCTTTTTTTCTTTTTCTTTTTTACCTTGGATTAGTTCCTAAAAAATAAAAAATATGTTGTTTTAAAATGAAAAATACATGAAAAGTAAAAAATAAAAATAAAATGAAGGCTTAATTCTTGAACAACAAGTGGAAATGTCATAGGAGTACAATTCAATCAACTAAAAAAATCACGAAAAAAGCTTATTATGTTTTAAATTTCAAAAAGACCGATGGTTGTCATTCACATTGAAAGTGGCAAAACTCAAAGCTTTTTTCAAACTCTTAACACCCTCCCATCAACCACGTGTCCTGGAAACTCACTTTTAGTGTTCATTTGAGACCAGCTTTTTTTGTGGAAATTAAAATTTTTTGCTGAAAGTACTTTAGGCAAAGGTAAAAGTTACTTGAAATAATACAATGAGACCCATGAATAGTACCAAAAAGTACAGTGAGACCCATGAATTGTAGGAAAAATAAGCTGAATAGTAAAATAAGTTTGCAAAAATAATCATGCCAAACGCACACTTTTATGCGTTTGGCTCCAAATTAAAAAACCAGTTTATTTTCGTTACTATTCATGAGCCCTACTGCACTTTTTAGTACTATTCATGGGGTCTTACTGTATAATTTCAATTAACTTTTACTTTTATCTACAGTTCTTTCAACAAAAAGTTTTCAGTTTCAGCAAAATAAGCGGATCCCAAATAGACCCTTAATATATATTTTGAAACTTTTGCATTGAGAATAGCACTAATCAGTGTACAAAATAAGTAGGAAAGAAACTCGGCATGCCTTCCAGCCAAATCTTCAGTACACCCACAAGAGAAACAATGTAAAATAGAGGAGAAGCAAAAGAAGTGGGGGCAAGAAGAAGGCTATAAAACTAAAATAGTGAAAGAAGAAGAAACAGAGAAGGGTGCAAGGCTGAAAGCGGTGGTGATAACATTTTCTTGGCTTTTTTCTTTTTTAGTGGTATGTTTTTCTGGCTTTTTCTTTACCGGCCCAAATCAATTTTATCAACTAAAACACCTGATTTTCTTTGATAAGGCCAATACAATCTGATATCGGCCGAAATTTGAAGCAGTACGAAACGTAAGTGTTTCTATACCAGTTCACCGACTAGTAGGATAAATACCGGCCGTACCGGCCGATATGGTACGGTATTGACTTCTTTGCTTTACGGCCATATGCTGATCTCAGTTTTATGAGTGTATTTTAGATTAAGTCCAAATCTCATAGGGAGCAACCCCACCCCCACAGTCACATAGGTGAAATTTTGTCAAGACTCTTGTAATTCTAACACCCCACTCATACGAGCTACAAATTTCATTAAGAGTTTTTTACTCAATCTCTCCACATTACAAGATAAATGCATTTATATCATAGGGATGAACAATTAAAAAATTATTTACAAAATAAATAATTAAAGAAATAACTAGTGCATTTCTTACAACTATCATATGGTTCGTTTTTCCCATTGAACCTAATTCTCAGGATTTTTGATCCTTGGGTTAGGTATCCTCATACATGGCTCATGAATCTATGGACTTTAGTCCCATCCCCCTTGATATATTCTAAACCCTATATTTTGCCAAGGCCTTGGTAAATGGATCTGCAAGATTATCATTGGATTTAACATAATCTATAGTATGATGCCACTACTCAAATAAGATCGCACAATATTGTACTTTCTTCTTATAGGTCTGGATTTACCATTGTAATAACAGTTTTTAACTCTACCAATTGTGGCAATGCTATCACAATGAATTAATATAGGTGGAATTGACTTTTACCAAAGTGGAATTTCATATAACAAATCTCTAAGCCAATTTGCCTCTTCACTAGCCAATGCTAACGCTATTAATTCAGCTTCCATTGTTGAATTAGCAATTATTGTTTGCTTTTTAGATTTCCAACAAATAGTACCACTACTTAAGGTAAAAATATAACCCGTGGTAGAGAGAGAATCACCTGACAAAGTATTCCAATCAGCATCACAAAAGCTCCAATCACAGCAGGATACTTTTTATATAATAAGCCATAACTTTTGGTACCAATTAAATATCTTATGACTCGCTCAATAGCTAGCCAATAATCTCTACTAGGCTTGTTAGTAAATCTGCTAAGAACTCCTACCGCATATGCAATGTCAGGTCTAGTACAATCAGTAGCATAACGCAAACTACCAATGATGCAAGCATAATCCTTTTGATTAAAAATCCCATCATCATTATTCACAAGAAATAAATGAACACTAGAATCAAAAGGAGCAGCTGTGATCATGAAAATTATATTTTCTCAACATAATGTGATTGATCAAGAAATATTCCATCACATATTTTTGTATTTTTTCAAAATAAAATTAGTCTCACTAAAATCTTTCATATCAAAATGGCTTTTAAGCATATTTTTTGTCTCATTTATAACATGCGTATTTGAGCCAAAAATCAACATATCATCCAAATATATTTATCACATTCATTTGATTTATAACTGTAAATTTGAATTTTATCAACCATCTTGTTGGCTTTATTCCGTACCAAATTTGCTTGTATTTTAGCAATTAGTAACCCTGTATTTAGGTGGGAATCATGTAAGGGTAGTGAGTGAGAAAATGTGAAGAAATGCTCAAGATTGTGTAAGGATGCAGAGACTCACGACTGGACTCATGGGTGACTCACAACTGGCAAGCCGCCAAAGTTGGCACATGCGTGAAGCATGCAAGGGAGCCGAAGAGTCATGCTAGTTGTTGCACTACAGGACAAAAGTCCTAGGCTGGCCAGGTTGTTAGCTCGCGGCTTGAACTTGCGACTCAACCCAGTCACGAGGCCAAGTCGCCAGACCACCTTGTTTGGGAAAAACTGACGTTTCACATTCCTTATCACCCTACTATATATAGACCCTTATACCCACGAAATATAGAGAGCTTACAGAGAGAATTTTGAGAGAGAAACTCTAGAGAAAAATAAGATTGATTCATCCATAATCTTCACATAGAGACTCTTCAAATTCCTCTACTCTCTTCATCTTCATTGTTAAATCCTTGAAAGGTATATTACCAAAACCTTTTCTCACCATACCCATATCTGTGAGAAGGCAGTTTGGTGCTTTGGAAAGCAGTTAAGAAAGGACCAATTTCATATTGGTAAATGTTGTGGTCAAGTAGCGGAATCCGGTAAGCTAAAGAAGAAATAGATTTGGCAGAACCTCGTTGGAGTAGGAGCTTGGAGGGCTTAGGTACATTGGGTAGATTAGGCTTGGAGGGTCTTCTGCTATTTATGTATCCCAACTACATTCTTTAGTAGATTATTTACCGCTTGGAGGGCGGCGGAGAGGTTTTACGTTGAGGGCTTCGGTTTCCTTTTCAATAACACATCGTGTGTTGTCCTTGTGTTTGCATCTCTCTTCCCTTAATCTTTGCCATTTAATTTCTGTTGTGGATGTGATTTTATTTGGTTTAGATTTTTTATCAATTCTATGTTAAGCTTATGTTAATATTCAGCACATTAATTGTTTGACATTAAGCTTGAATTGGTAATTTGTAAATTGGGGGTCTAAACGTTCATAGTGTTTTATACACTAATTGAACTTTCAATAACCATTCTCAATTATGCAAAAATCAAACTTTTCATGCCACTATTTAGGTGTCTGTTTTAAGTTATGTAAGGATTTAGTTAGTTTACATACCTTGCTTTATTTTCCAAGCATTACAAAGCCTTCGGGTTGGTCCATATAAATCTCTTCCTCTAGGTCCCCATTTAGAAAATTAGTTTTTAATTCCATTTGATGAATTTTCAAATCAAAAGTTGTAGCAATAGCAATTAACAATCTTATAGATGTAATTCTTGTTACCAAAGAAAAAGTATCAAAGAAATCCAGATCAACTTTTTGTTTAAATAATTCCTCCTCGTTTTTTTGGCATGCCTCTTCTGCCATACTTAATTAATTAATTTGTTAAAATCGACTAGAAACAAAATTTCAATAAAATTACCTATAAAGATGTAGGAATACATATCCATGAATTTCAAGAAGTAACATAATTGAATATCTAATCAGATTATATCACAAGAACAAACTACTTTGTATTTCAAACTCCAAACTAACGAAAAGAAGTTAAGTAAAAATATGACAAAAGTTCAAAAAATTAGGTGAATTCTACATTATGTGACTTGCTTTAGTACGTAAGATACCTAACAATCTTCTTCCATATAAGAAAGAGTTGTTATGTTACAACATTTTCACAATAAATTTTAGGTAACAAGTTATTACTAATTTTAATTTGAATTCACAATTAAAATCACAATTATACAGTTCAAATTATATATAGATATATATTTTAGAAAATATTAAAATTATATACATGATATTAGCTTACACATTTTTTAAACTATAGATTTTTAAAATATTTATTGGTTTCTTATTTTATATATATATATATATATATATATATATATATATATATATATATAATTTAATTAGCTTTAGCCTCTTCGGTTTTTGCACCCAATAATTCACTTGCCACAAAAATTTAAAAATTAGATGGACATGTAGCGTAAAATTGGACTCCAATTTAGAATTTAATTGGATTTGAATTTTTCGATTTTTACACTCAATAATTCACTTGACACAAAAATTAAAAATTAAATAGGACACATGACACACAGTTGGACTCCAATTGAAATTTAATTTAGATTCTAATTTAATTTACAAACAAACAAATAAATTGAATGACTAATTTTAACAATATATCATATATGAAACTTACAAAAATTGAAAAATCTTGACTTGAGATTTAGAATTTCTTCATAAAAAGTGTGCATAAATATCAAACATGGACAAAAAAAAAAAAGCAAAGATCACTTGGAAGTGTAATTTGTGGTGTAGGTGCCATGAAATAAGAGGTTGTGCTCCAAGAAATTGAATTTTCCAAATGAAAGTACATAATTTGGTTAGCTATGAAGAATAGTTGTGGTCTGCAGGTGTTCTTGCCATCTTTTCCTTTTGACCAAACATAACTTAGGCTTTGTTTGGTTGTAAATATCACCATCTATTGATAGGACACCTCGTAGGATGGTCATATATTTATATATTGACATGTTTGTGCTAATTGTCCTTTTTACCGGCTCAAGTTCTTGGCTTCTTTCTCTCAATTCAATTGTTTCCACAATACGTGGTCCCTTAAATTAAGTACTTAATTTGTTGAAATTGACTAGAAACAAAATTTCAATTAAATTACCGAAAAAGATGTAGGCATACATATCCATGAATTTCAAGAAGTAACATAATTGAATAGCTAATCACATCATACAATGGTGGAGCCAGAATTTCTCTTGAGGGAGGGCAAGATTAAAAAAGCAAAATTGAAAAATGAAATTAACTTTAAAAATATTAATCAAGATTAAAAAAATAAATAATGAAAATAATCATTTCTTAATTTCATATCATCAAAATAAATGAACGAAAATAATCAATTCATTATTAATAACAATTAATATTAGATACTAATCTAAATACATAAATTTTAAATATCTAATTTAGTTCCTTCAAATAAATTAAGAAAATAAATCAATGTAAAAGTAATAAGAATATAAAAATAAATTTTGTATGTGCATCTCCCCACCTTGATTGCTTTAAAAAATATATATGAAAAAATAAAGTTTTTTTTTCTTTATTCCTTAAAGTATTTAAATTTTTGGATCTATAGCAAAATGACATCATTGGCAATTGTAAAAAAAGTCAAAAAATGGTAGAGAAAAAAAAAATTAACATAGATTTTTTTTTTTTTTTTTTTTTTTTGGTGTATAAGGACATGAGTATTTTTTTTTTTTATTAGTATTATTATTATGTGTAAATTATAGGATCCAGTAATTAAAGCCTTGTGGACTTGTGGTTGAGGTGCATCGAGAAAGATTTTTTAAAAAAGTGATTAGCTAGAAAAAGTGTAGTGAGCCTGTGAGTGATTATAAAGGGTAAAGCATGGGACGAGATTGGTATGATATACATTATGTGTTCTGTAGGAACAAGTTTTGGTTCCTGAGCCCAAAAGGGGGAAGGATTCAAGCCCAAAAAACCCAATACAATGAATTTGTAGAGAGTGGGCTTAAAAGCTGGGCTTCAGTGGATCAAACAACACGCACAGTGAATCAAAGATAGTAAGAAAACAAGGGAAGACAAGCTCTATTCAAAGAAAACCTTCCTCGGCAAAATCCGAGGAGAGTGGTCCCTCAAGTATATTTCTTTTGAACTTGGATATAATTACAGTTCTTGTTACTATAGTATTTTCTCTATATTCTTTTCGATCCCTTCTCCCTAGAGGGTCTCTCACATTATATAGCTCTCTTTAAATGATCTTGACCCTCAATTTGCTAATCGTCTAGGCCACTACTTGAGTGATTGTCCCATCAGACACCTTCTCATACCTCTTATGAGTTGCGGCAGCCAAGACAGCATTGTTCAGGGGTTTTCTCCACATAAATGCAGCTAGGAGGTTTGGTGGAATGCATTAAATGTGATGACAGCCACCATCCTTTCAGTCATGTCAGGACTAACCTTTTCTCCGAAACTCTTTCTCTACAGTACGACCTCCTCTGGTAACGTGTCACTGACGTGGCCTTACTATCCGAAGGTGTGACCTTCTCGGCATAATAATGGTCCCTCGGCCATGAGTATGACATGTGGCACAATTACCTTATTTAGATCCCCATACCCCACAATAGCCCTTTAAAACTCTGATTTTTTTTTCTCTTATCCGAGGAGAAAAGTGGGGTTTTGACCTTGGATAATTGATTCCACACATTTCTTTGACTTCCACATGTGAGAATGTCACTTCGCATGCCCTGAAACCATTCTAGCACTTTGGAGTCCACAAAGTCTCATTAAATGCTCCAGGCGGTGCTTTGTTCCCCACGTCTTACGGTGAGATGGAGATCCTACGGCTGGTATTTTTCCTCAAATTTTGGGCAAGATAACTCCCACCCAATTCCACTTCCTATATAAGGCGCATGGGTGATTCATTTCTCCCACTTTACAAATCTTCGAGCTCTCAAGACTTCCCAAATCCCTAAACTTCTAAGACTTCTCAAATCTTCAAACTTTCAAAAAGCTCCTGAAGTGACCCTTGTCCTTATTTTCATAAGTTTTTTCGTTTTTAGGCTCTTTTCTCCTCAGCCAGTTTCCTCGGCCTTCTATTCTCTATTTCTTTTCCTCACAAAAAAATTATTTCACTTCACCTTAGACTGCTTAGATGGGTAGGTTTACTCACCTAGTAGATTCTCCCGCCGGTATGGAGGGGTTTAGGGCTTTGTATCACATTCCTCGAGGCGTTTCCCTACATTATTGCTCTCCGGGTGAATGGCTCACCCATAGAAGGTAAGGGAAGGTCATCATTCACATGATCGCCTTCATAGAAGGGGGAATGAGGCTCCCCATGGATAGGGTGACTAGGGATTACCTGATCGCCCACAAGCTGTGCCTCCACCAATGCGCACCCACCCTGTTTAAGGTCCTAGGTAGTGTGGACACTCTCAATGAGCAAATGGGGTTAAATCTCACTTGGCACGACGTCGTTTGGATGTACAAGTGTCATCTGCTCCCAAACTCAGGGTATTCACCCCCAGCCTGATATCTAATTGTAGCCACCAAGCACTGCCTAACCACAGACTGGCTTCCAACTAGCTCCTCGACGGGTATTTCACTTTCAAGTGAAGGGTGGAAGACACGGCTCCCATGGTGTGAAGCCAAGGTCTTGCCACAATAGTAGTATAGGGGGAGTAGGCATCTACTACGATGAAGTTCACTTTCACGACTTCTGACCTTGCTTGAACAACCAGTCTAATTTGGCCCCTCGGAAAGACAATCTTCCCATCAAACCCTATCAGAAGGGAGTCATAGCAAGTTAGGTCCTCGGACCTCAACTTCAGTCCCCTAAACAGGTCATGATACATGATCTCTACACCGCTGTCCTGATCTACTAGCACTCTCTTCACATCATACCCTCCTATCCTGAGAATAACTACTAGGGCATCATCATGTGGCTACAAGGTTCCAACTTTGTCCTCATCGGAAAAGCTCAAAACTGGTCGGACCTCCACTCTGCTCCTCTTTGAATCAGGGGGCAAACAATTGAAACCCAATTTAGAATCTAATTGGATTTGAACTCCAATTGAAATTCATATTATATTCTAATTTGTTTTTTTCCACGCTTTGGCTTTTAATATATATATATATATATATATATATATATATATATATATATTGATGATAGTGATAGAGAAGACTTGTTTCGGATCCTTGAATCAATATCTTCTTTATCACTATCATCAATATTTAATATATTAAGTTTGCTTTTCAGTTTACCAGGCTTTTATTTGAAATAGTTTCATTTTCTTAGCAGAAACAATAAAACCATTACGTTTGATGATATCAAGAAATGAATACAAATGTTTCCACTAATCATCAATGTATTTACAATAAACAAGGACATCATCAATGTAAACAATGGTGAAAAAAACAAGTCCTAGTTGCTAGCTTATCATCAATGTATACAGTGGTGGAATAAACAAGGACATCTAAATTATTTCATCAAACTTTTCGATTTTTGCACCCAATAATTCACTGGCTACAAAAATAAATAAATAAAATTAGATGGACATGTGGTGCAAAATTGGACTCTAATTGAAATCTAATTTAGAATCTAATTGGATTTCAACTTTTCAATTTTTACACTCAATAATTCACTTGGTACAAAAATTTTAAAAATTAAATGGTACACATATCGCACAATTAGACTCCAATTGAAATTAAATTTAGATTCTAATTTGATTTTCTCTACCATTTGGCTTATAATATATATATAGATTTGTTGTGAAAGTATTGTAAAAATATCGTGGATACAAAATTTTTCTATTAAAAAAAAACTATCACTGATTCAAATATCTACTTTTTTTCATTTCCTTTTACCAAAACCCACATATTTAAATTGAAAAAAATGCTTGACTCGAAGAAGATTAAAACCTCAAACTCAAAGGGTGGATCAGTTTTGTTTTCAAGATGAGATTTACAGTCCACCAAGAGGACCACGTCAATCGTCCTTCTAATGGACCTAATAATTTCTCCTGATTTAGGTGGCAATACTTTGTGGAATATTCTTTGTCAAATAATATCATTATCTAGACATAAAGAACATAGATGCGTTCACGTCATGTGTGTTTGGGTACAAATAATTTGTTATCATAGGGATTATAAAATTATTATTATAGGTCCAAGCTAAAATTAATTTTTCAGGGAAACAACATTATTTGTACATATAAAATGGACAGGACTTAAATACAGTACTTAGATGTTGTTCCTTAGGTTCTCCTTTTAAGATTCTACCATGTGTATTTTTTCTCATGGGATGGAAGTGTATTTTTTTATTAAGTAGCCACATGGCTGAATCTTAAGAGGGAAACCTAAAAAACAGCACCTAAGGTACTGTACTTAAATTTTATCCACATAAAATTATCAGGATGTTTGTATAGAGGTTTGTGGTTTGATTATTGGACTACTGGACTAGTTTCTTTCTCTGCCAGAAAGAACATGGATTTGAATTGTCCATCAATTTATTTATTATTAAGGAAAAAAATTACAAAAAAATTGTGTGAAATAACAGGAAATAATTTTTTTATGCTGAAAGCAATAAATAGTACAAAAGATCATAAAATCAATATTATATTTTGAATAAGAACTTAAGGATACAACCTTAACAAAATAAATATCATATTTGAAAATCTAACCAATAAATTGCATATTCTTTACGCTCTTAATACACATCAAATTTTGTGTTAATTGAATTTTATTTACTATATGATTTATAAGCTTATATTTTATGCATAATTTTAATTTACAAAAACTTACAATTTAAATAATTTATTGATGACATAGTTATTGATCTTTAATTTTCTAGCAATTTTGCAAGCATGAAGGGTATAAAAAAAATAAATAAATAAAAAAGATGTAATTCAATGATAGATTTGTCAAAATTCACTTCCAATAAAAAGATATTATAGTAAGTTTACAACTTACAACCAATTTTATAGCCTAAAATTACAATCAATTTTGCAACTAAACTTTGTCTATATATATAAAAATAATAAATTTTTTTTTAGAAGGTAAAAATAAAGAATATAAAACCTCTATACCACATTTTATATTCCACTTTATTGACAGACATCTCACAATCCGCACTAAATCTACAATACTTTTTTTTCCCCAAACTCTCAAAGAGGATAGCTTGATTCAAAGTTTCAAACTCGAGCTCACCCCTACACCACTTGGTCAAAAGACTTTTGAGATACTTACCTAACCGAAATAGAAGGTGAGAAAATGGGCACAATCAATTACAAAATAGATGCCTAGGAGGCTACAGAATGGGCTACCATTAGTTGCTAGTTTTGAACTTTTTGATTAGATGAGGGGAAAAAAGAATTTGCAAGAAGAGTCAAACTCTTGGTTACAATAATGTTTTTTTTTTTTAAATTTACTATCTAGTCTTTTAGTTCTATATTCTAATTGAAGAGTCGTGTTCCAACGTTTCAGGAGTCTCACAATTTTATTATTGATTTAAATTTATAAATTAATAAATTGTGTGATTATATACAATGCTAAAATGCAAAACTGACCGTATAAGTTTTTTCAATTTCATTTTAGCCTTCTAATTTTACTTTCGTTCAATCCTCGAACTTTCAAGTTTATTCAATTAAGGTTTTTTCATCAACTTTTGTTATATGTTATGATTAATTTTTCAATTTTTTAAATTTTTCTTCAAATTTTTTAAATTAAAAAAAAAATTCAATTAATGATTAAAAAATACAGATTTTTTTTTTTTCAAAAAATTTTAACAAAAGTTAACAAAATAAACCTTAATTGAATAAATCTGAAAGTTAGATGACTAAAATGAACAAAAGAAAAATTAGAAAACTATAGAAACTTAAAAAGTGAGTTTTACATTTTAGCTTACATAAAACAAAGCTTATAAATTGAGTGGAAATTGAGTGGCTGGGTTTCGTACTTTCGTGGTCATGATCTGCTGTTGCACCATTACTTAATCTAACCCAATTAGCACATCTTGAGCCCACAGGGTAGTGCAAAGAACAATCTCCCCAGGCCCAATAATTGGTACCTAATTCCTACACCTTCATCTAGCATTCTGTAAAGTCTAAACAGACTCAAAATGAGCGTAGAGATCAAATAATAATAATAATAATAAGATAAAATTTCAGTAACCACACCAAAAAATGAAAAAAAAAAAAAAAAAGATTTCATACATCTGAACGTATGTATGAAAACTCTTTATCATCTTTGTAACAAAAACCCCTTCTATAGGGCCAGGGATTTTCCCACCCATTCTGCAAATCTCTTGTAACTGCACTTTCACATGACAACTAAATGCTTCTACCTAATTAATGATCCGTTCAACTTTATGCTACTCCCCTCCACCCTCAATCCAAATAGACCCTAAATGATGGCTAGAGGCTATATGTGGAGCTAAATCAAAATGTATCTCTTTGCTGAGTCTTTGCTTTAGTCCCAATGATCTATATTTCTACTGTACTCTTAAGATAAATGACACTATCACTCTGAACTATGTACAAGTATTTTACAATTAGCTCTCTTGCTTAAGGACCGGCTTCTTTCTTGTTTCCCTAAACCGTATGTCCCCATTAAGAACAGAGCCGATAAACCTCTCTACTTCTTCTATCGTCATTTCACCAACAAACGATGCAAACTTCCTCTTCCGTGGTTTGTAGGCCACTAAGAGCTTATCTACTGATTTAAATCCAGCTTTGTCAAATGCATTTAAGAATGCTGACTGCTTGGTGGCATCTAAGAGTGCGTAGGAAATGGAATCCCTAGAGCCGAAGGCTGAATTCTGTCGCCTTGTGAGTGATTTCTGAGAAACCTGAAAGCACAATTATTCATCAGACCCAAGAAAAATAATAAATAAATAACAATCACGGAGAAGGAACTTCCAATATGTGAAAAACCTTGATTTATTGACTTTGGATGGCTTTCATGTTCTCTCTCTAGTTAAGATGTAAAAACTTACTATATGTTTGAATCCCCCACCCTAATCTCATAAAATAAAAATTATTACGCATTTTTTTAATTGGCAACTTACACACCCAGTGGGTCTTTGAACCACAACCTTACCCAGTTGAGCCATATAGCTTATTGACACAAATAATTGCACAATTTTAACCTACCCACTCAACCAAGAAAAGAAACCCTACGCAAGAAAATTAGACTCACCATAGATAGGATTGATTCCAGCTTCTCCCTTGCTCTGGAAGATCTGAAAGCACCAATAATGCAAACGGGAGTTGATTCTCCACATAGAGCATCAAAATTAGAACCCATCAGCAGAGGTATCTGCTTCTCCTCTGTACTAGTTTTTGCCTTTCTGGTTCCTTCCTTCTTGTTCTTTTTCTCAAAACCATCAAGTAAGATACTAAGATCATTAACTGCAGATTTGATGTCTTTCACAGAGATCCCTGTTTTTAGGACATGCTTCTCCCCATTTGATAGCCAACCAACTATGGCTGGAAGTGCATCAACTCCTAACCTTCTCCCAGTCGGATCAGTAACATCTTGAACCTAGAGCAATGTAATAAATGAATGAATTACCACATCTTTTATTAGATTATCTACTTCAAGTATGCAAACAACCTAGAAGTACCCTCTACCCAAGTGAGATGTTGCAGGTTTAAATCTGGAAATGACAAAATTTTCCACCAAACTAGTTTGGAGGAATCTCATCCAATCCATTACATGGCAACTTAAAACCATCTACATGTATTATTTAAAAAATTCTATGACTCCATTATATAGATCATGTCACTAAAAGTACATATGAATAGTTTTATTAATTGTCATGTAGTGGCATGGAAGAATTTTCCTCCAAACCAGTTTGTAGGTTAACTTTTTCCGTCTGGAAATCAACCTCCCCAAAAATTGTAAGGCTGTCTACCAACCACCACTTTCAAACTCCACAAAAGCAACATATTTTTTTTTGGTATGTAAACAGCCTAAGTATCTTTTTCATCATAAGAAAAAGATTCTGATTCAATTTGCTAAGAAAGCTAACCTGGCAAGCCTAATCAATGATTTTAATACAAAAGCATTCCATTTAAGTATATGCAAGTAAAGAAAGTGTCGTCATTTATAAACTCCTTATTCTTTCCAATAGATTCTGCCACTGTACACCCTATGAAATCATTAATGATTTCAGGCCAGACTGAATCAACAGTATCTTCTTTTCACTGAAGAAAGGTCTATAAAGGAAAACAAGTAAATCAAACTAATGGGCAGAGATAACATACCTGTGCATCGTATAGAATGAAGCGCTTGCGATACAACCCACTGAGGACACGCCAGATAACAGGTGTATCCTTTTTGGTGGAAAGAAGTATGATCCTAGGTAATTTTTCACTGGTCACAGAGGGAAACTCAAAATGCCTCAGGTCAACTCGTTTTGAAAATCTTGGCAAGTGTTCTTGGCAGAATGATTTCAAATCCTGCACAGCCAACTCGCCATTGTACTCCACCAAAGAACCCTTGTCACTTGATATGTATGAATAAATAAATACCCTGGGTGCTCTACGGGGATATATGCCAAGGTCCTTACAGAAAGACAGTTCTGTTTCACAGTTTATGCTTCCAACCTGTCAGAGGGAAAAACAAAATAAGCATACACTGATCAAAGGAATGTCAAATGCTAGAGAACACAAAGAAAAACACAGGAGTACCTGTAAAGCTCCCTGCAGTGTACTGGCTACCTCCTCTAAGATTGACTCAATATGTTGATTCCCCTTCAATGAGGGTGTGTACGAGAACAAAAGCCAAGTCATCCCTTGTTCAGTTATTTCTTTCTGAAAGACCTGTGAATTTATGGTCCTTACGTTCTTTGAGGAACTCCTAGGGCCAGATTGAGACCTGGTTGAACCACCAAAACCACCAAACTGACCCCAACCTTTTGTATCACCGCCAAAAAAGTTGGGAAAAATATCATTCAAGCCAAAACCAAATGAGCCTGGACCACCAGAGCCACCAAAGGAAAACGAAAATGACTCGGAGCCTCCACTCCCCCCCATACTCTGCCATTCACCAGGTCTGAAAGTATTCTGACCATGTCCTGGTCCACCACCACCACTTGTGAAGTAAGTATATCCATCATTGTCCTGTGAATAGCCAGCATCAAATCTAGGACTAGCCTTCTCATCCCCATACATATCATAATTCTTTCTCTTTTCTTCATCAGATAAAATCTCGTACGCTGATGAAAACAAGAAGGTAAAAGTCAACATTTCCAACAAAAATGAATGCCAAAAAGAAATATCCAAAAGCAAAATAAAAAGAATTGAATCATTTTTCATCTAATAATTACAAGAGATGTAGATCAGACTATACAGACTTCACATTGTAGTCACTTGCATTTGATCATTATTTAAACAGAAATAATTAATGGAATTCTTCTCATGATGACAACACAGGTACTCATTTCCACATCCAGATATTCTATATGCCAATTGGATATGTAAGTTGACCCTTTTTATATTTATATTAAAAAAAAAATGTACAGGATACAAAGCAATTTAGAAATATCATACCATTATTAATTTCAGCAAACTTCTCCTGAGCACCCTTATTTTTGTTCTTGTCTGGGTGATATTGAAGAGAGAGCCTAAAAGAAATATTAGAAACAGCTATGAGTAATTAAATAGAAACAATATAAAATGTAGGGCAAAACTTAAATACTGTTCTTAGGTTCCCCTCTTAAGATTTTGTCATGTGGATTTTTTCTCATAGATGGAAGTATATTTGTTAAGTAGCAACATGGATGAATCTTAAGAGGAGAACCTAAAAAATAGCACCTAAAGTACTATACCTAAATTTTGTCCTAAAATATAAATCTGTGCACAATTGCACATACATGCATGCCTCAATGAATACGTGTTTTTGTGCATTTGCTATAATTTAGTAAACTTATACACAAATATAATGAAGCTAAAGCATTTATACTAAACAGATACATTCTTAGTTACAAACCTTTCCAAACATTGAAATCGAAAGTGGAATAATTGAAGCCAAACTACAATTTTCAGGGTTTTAAATAACCCATGCTTTTCCCAAAACTCATAAACCAATAGATCAGGATGGTGTGTAGCTCAGTGTTGTTAAAACCGTGCCTAAGCACAAAGCGCAGAGCCCTTGGGGCTTTTTCCCTCTAAAGCAAAGCGCCCTCACAAAAGCGCACTTTTTGAGCTTTTTTATTAAGCGCAAAGCACACTTTTTTGAGCTTTTTGTAAATTTTTTAAAAAAAAAATCATGATTTGATTTTTAGCCATTAGATCTAAATATGTTTGATATAAGTCATTGATTTAATATATAAAAACTAATAGTGTGATGTGCTACCATACACCTAAGTGGCTAAGCCTATCTCTTTAGAAATTTTTGAATTTTTAACCACAACCACACAAACAAACAATAAATCAAACACTCACAAAGATAATATTACTTAACATTCTAGTACTTTTTAGCCTTTGCCTTCTTGGTTCTATACTTCTATTTTGATTCAACCATGTTTTGTAATCATGGCCATCAAATATCATGGTTGCATATATTTTGTAAAGCACAATAGAATTATATAAATTATATAAAATGTTTTATTGTAATTTATATGATTAATTGATCACTTGATTGTTGTATTGATCATTAATAAATTTTTTTAACAACATTGGTGTAACTACTTGATGAAAAAAAGGAAAAACATCACTTATCAAAAAAAAAAAGGAAAAACATGACAATGCTTATCCTGTTCTATAATGCCTTATCAAAGTAAAAATTTTTCTGCAAAATACTGTTCAAGATCTTCAAAGAACCCTTGTCCACAGAAGCGTTCAAAATGATACTAACACCAAACTTTCACTACCCCACATCACAATTAACTGCTAGGACCACCATTATTGATGAAACTAACATTTAAACCGACTTTATCCGTTCAAAGCAAAGTACAACTCAAAAAATACCCTTTAGACATATATTTCCATCTATAGCCCAGACTCAGGCTGGATCAAGCCAGGGCCATACTAGTAACAAAAAAAGTGAACAATTTAATGTGTTTTTGCAATTCATAATTACATCAAAGAAGACATTTCCCGTTTGGTACAACTTTTTTTTTATTTAATTTTATTTCAGCTTTTTGAAACTGGAGTTGAAAAGGTTGTATTGAGGAGAAGGGCACTTTGAAACTGAACCTTGTTACCAAACGGGCAATAGTGAATCATGGATCGTGTAATTTGATGTAGGAAGGACATGAATTTAGAGGTTACACAATAACATGACAGAGATGGAAATTTAAAGAAAACTTACTTGTGGAAAGCTTTCTGAATTTCCCGTTGACTTGCAGTTTTCTCGACCCCAAGAACCTAACAACAATTTTAATCATCCACAAAAAAAAGATAGATAAATACTCGGTAATTAATAAAAAATGCAAAGAAACGAAGAAGTAGGGACGATACTTAAAAGATTATATTATATAAAGAAAAGGACTATTGATATTTTCTAATTGAGCTAACTGGAACCCACGAAAGGATTAAAGATTCAAATTTGAAATTTCTTTTTGTTTCTGTGAAATCTAAATTACCTAAAGCACACAGAACTCCACAAATATCGAAAGCTACAATATTTTTCCACCAAAAAATCTCTATATAATATGAAGTATGAACTATTTCAACCCACGTTACAAAATTCATAGCATGAGAATTTCCCATCATCAACCTAATCAAGTAATCAACTTTAAAGCAAATAACCACAAAGAAACAAGTTAAAAATTGACATTATTGCATCAAAAATAATTAGCGATGATGTCAATTTAGATTTCCCATTATCAATTTAATCAAGAAATCAACTTGAAATCAGATAATCACAACACCCAAAAAAAAAAAAAACAAACAAACAAACAAACGAACTTTTTGGTTTTCTAAAGCCACAATTAGCCAAAAACAAGTTCAAATTGACATTATTGTCAACAAAATTAGACAAAGTAAATTAATCAAGAATGGATTGACATGCTTTGCTTACCTTGTAGAGGTCCTTGGTTTTCGCTTCTAAGGTTAAAACGAAAAGCGAAACCAAGAGGAGGGTCAGGAACGGTAATCGGGTCATCGTATTCGGATCCGGGTTTCGCCGGAGAGTTGGAGATCTTTTAGAGTTTTTTTTTTTTTTTTTTTTTTGGAATGAGAGTGAGTTTTGGAAAGCTACAGACAGAGACAGACGACAGATTGAAATTTGGGGGTATTAAATAGGTTTCCGCGGCGGAAAGAGAAATCCAGATCCTTCGGGGTTATGGTCCGCTAGGTACACGTGGCGGTGAGAGGGAGTTCCACGCGAGTTAGCGGATGTTGTGAGGAAAAAAGAATGAGGGTGGGCCTGGTCCAATCCATGAGGTTGAAATTGTGGCCCAACATTTGAGAGAAAAAAAGTGTATAGAACTGAAGTAGGGGTGTGTTTGGTTGGGTTAATTCGGGAGGTTTTTTCAACCTAACCTATGATAGGTTAAAAAAAGGTTCAATTCAAACCAATTTATTACAAACTAGCCTCATCACACGCACTACGCGCATGTGGTGAGGCTTTTTTTTTCCAGCAAAAAAAAAACCCTGTGTTTTTATTTTGAGAATCTAATTTATAAGTTTTTTTTTTTTTGAAAAATGAATCTAATTTATAAGTGGATAAAGTAATTTGAAAAATGATAGGAGAGTAGTCCTATTTTTTAGGCAATGTTTTAGTGGGAGTTACGGTTGCATTTTTACCGGAATGTCCTTTAATTTTGTCTCTACTTAAACATAGAAGTGTAGGGGTATTTTTGAACTAAAAAAATGAGGAATCCAAACAGGGAAAGCCCCTTAAATAGTAGTATAGATGTCCAATTCAACTCAACCCATGTAAATCGGATTAGGCCCATGAGTTAGACCGTTTGTTTTTTAAAATTATTATTATTATTATTTTAAAATTGAGTATTAGAACAATACTATCACAAATAAGAGCAAATTTATAATAAAATAATCTTAAAAATAATACTAAACTATATGAGGAGAATTTAGAATTTGGATTTTACTTAAGAAGAGGGCAAAAAAGTAAATAATAAAATTGTATTATATATTTTAATGTATTTTTTTAATTTTTAAATATTTATTAAATATAGGTGGATTAAGTCGAATTAGCTGGATTTGTGAATATTATGACATGAAATGACCCAAACCCAATATTACCCATTATAAAAAAAAAAAATTTCCCCAACCCACCAACTCAAAAAACTAACCCAATTTGACCATTGTAAAAAAATAATAATAAATTAAAAAAATCACAATCCAATCCAACCCACCAACCCAAAAAACTGACCCAACTAGGCGGATTGGGTTGGATGATGGCCAGTCGGCTACACACCCAGAAGACAGAGATAGAAACGTTTTAAGTGGGCCTATTTTTTGGCCTAAAGAATAAAAGTATGGGCTGATTTTCGAGCCCTGTGTCAAACCCGAACCTTGTACCTGGCCCATAAATTCATCTCCACCCGTTATTATTCAAAAACAGAGCTCTCCGTGTCACTGTTTTGCTACCGAAGATGGAAAAAACAGAGCACCAATGCAGAGATGCTTAGGACTATTTTGAGCAATTTAAAATAAAAAATTAAAAAAAGAAAAGAAAAAAGAACTGTACCTAATATTATATTAGCTTTCTCCGTTTCTAATGTAACAGCAGGGACCAAAACAGGAAGCATTTTTTAGGATAGGAACTAAAAACGGTAAAAATAAAATGTATGGACTAAAATGGGAATAACCTGAAAATGTAAAGACTAAAATGTGCTTTTTGTCGATCTAAATTAGATACCAAATACCAATTTCTTAAATAATCCCAATCTCACTCGCAACAATTAACACGCTCCTCAGTGATTGGCTCCTCTTTCTTGATCTTGGCACATGTAGCTTTTTAATAACATGGTGAAGACAGACTTGACCATATGTCTATATCTTTTCTTTTTTTTTTTTCTTTTTTTTTCTTTTTTTTTTGTAAGAAAGAATTTGACAACACGTGGTTTGCTTTTTTAATTAAAATTTTTAAAAAGTTAAGATAAAAAGTTAAGATATATATAAAAATTACATTCATAATATTTTCACAATAAATTATAAGTAGAATATTGTTATTTGCAATTAGTGATGGACAAGAAAGTAGTTTTAGTAATAAGATTCAAACTAAAATCAATAACAATTTATCACTAAATATTTATTGTAAAAATGTTGTGAAAATATTGTTAATATAGTATTTATGAGCTACAAAATCAACATCATTTTTACTTCTTTTAAGTGGACGAAGACCAGACCAACTTGACTATTAAAATTCAAAAATTAAAACCGTAAGCAAGCTTTTGAATTCCAGAATCCACTGAAAGCCAAAAAGGAAAGTAAAAGAAGAATTCACTGGTTTTGAAAACTACCAGTCGCTGGTAATATAAAGTTATAAAGTTGTCAAATTCTTGATCATTGGGAAATTAGCTAGAAATATAAAAAGGTACCCATGTAGTTTGCATGCACAAGTAAGTACGTATGCCCTACAAGCACTCAACACGTAGTGATTTTCATGTGGAGTAATACCAGGCGAGCACAGAAATATTCAAGTGGTACTCAGACCAGCCAAATTGAGTAATACTACAATAAAATTTATAACTTTGCCACACAAATTGCCTATTTGTGGAGTTGTAAGTGATAAAGTTGTAGATCAACATAAACATATCACTTATAATTCATCACATAGGCAAATTGTAGCATAAATAATTGTGGGTTTTGTTATAGTACTGGCATTATTTCAATTAATTTTGTTATTCTTCTCTACTTTTTTTTTAACCTTTTCATATCCAAATTGATTTTTATATGCATTAATAATTGAAACATATTCATAAATAAAAGAAACAGTATTTTCAATATAAAACTATAATACGAAAAGAATGAAATAATTTTTAATGCATAGAACAATAAAACTAATATCAAAGTAATTATTATAACTTTAGTTAATCACCGAACAACCTCAACATATCCAAACAAAGACCAAGTTAAGACATAAATCATCTAACCATAATAAAATTAATTTTATATAAAGAATCATATAAATTTCAATTTAAAAAAAAAAATGATGATATATGTAATTTTTTAAAAGTTTAATTTACGCTTGATGGGTTATACATGGTGAAGGAAATATGAAATCTAATTTCCAGTTTTGATATTAGTGTTGAGAGAGAGAGAGAGAGAGAGAGAGAGAGAAATAAATAAATTGAATGATTAATGTTGATAATATATCATATGTGAAACTTGCATACAAAAATTGAAATCTCAAGTTGAGATTTAGAATTTTTTCATAAAAAGTGTGCCTAAATATCAAACATGGACAGAAAACAAAGATCACAAGGACGTGAAATTTGTGGTTTACGATGCCATGAAATAAGAAGGTGTGCTCCACGAAATTGAATTTTCCTAGTGACAACGATGTGTTAGGGACTTGTGGGTGTGGCGGTCCTCACACAGAGGTTTCAAAAAAGCAGGCTAGAAGAAGGTATGTAACACGTTCATGCATGTTTTTTTTAGAGTACTTGTATATTTCTCTACGTATCAATTTAGTTTCCACTCTGCCCCTACCAGTCTCACACCACAAAGAGACAAATCTCATCAATAAAACAAGTACTAAATTCTAATTTCTATTTCTATTTTTACAACTGTGAGACCCCCCTAACTAAAGACCTAACCATTTCTACAATACACTAAAATCATAAGTTGTGATTGAAGCAACGTCACCCTCAGGCTCTCTGAATAAGCCTACCACTAATACTACTTTTATTATGCACTAATCTCAATAGACCATATCAATAGTCTTGGAAAAAGATTTGAAAAATGTTATCACAAAACTCATTAATTTGATCTTTCAATAGTAAAGCAAATCCAAAGAGAACATACACATAAATCAGCAAAGCTCTCCTTGTTCATTACGCAAACCACTCAAGAAACAAACTCAATATTACTATGTTACATAAAACTGCTCAATTTATTTTGTGCTTTTCAATCTCATTAATGTGGCCAAGATTTACTGAGGGTTGGGTGGGCCGCTATTGGCAGCAGAGACCCTTGAGCCAAATTCAAGCAGCTCTTTGCTGGTGTCATCCTTGTGAACAACCACCTCAATGAAGCACAGGTTGTCCTTCTTATCCCCTGTTGCTGTTTCAATTGCTTCAATCAGCTCCTCCTTGCAACGGACCTGAAAACAATGAATGTACAAAATAATAATATTATCAGTGTTTCTAGGCATTGGTATTGATGCACTAGAGGGTATGCACCATGTTAAACAACTCACCTTGGTTGTCCAGCACTTGCCCTCGCCATTGTGGAGTGCATCAACCAACCCAGTGTAATTCCAGTTCTTAATCACATTGTAAGGCCCGTCATGGATTACAGCTTCAGTGGTGTATCCACCATTGTTAATCAGGAAGATGATGGCCCTTTGCCCATATCTAATCATTGTTGACACATCTTGTGCAGTGAACTGTGAGGCAATAAAAAACACATCAAGATTTTATGAATCAAAAATCCGGCGTGAAATCTTGGCAGTTCTAGTATGTTGGAAAGAATTAATATATAGATATAGGTAAGATACAGCAATCCATGTATGACATTTGAAACATTGACATACAATGCCATTCTGGAATTTTGCAAGAATTTTTCATGACAATATTGGTTCTAGATTTTCATTTGTTGAGTGATAAATGTCAAAATAAGTTAAAAAGAACCAATTAACAATTTGGATGTGGTCCACAAGGTTCTTACTTGCCTACATTGTAAGTAGAAAAAAAATTGTTACAGACTGTTGGAGCATTTTAATATTAAATAATTAAAAATGAATAAATGTTATAACATAAATGAAAAAATGTGGGAGTGAATATGGAAGATGAAGAGTTAGTGAAAATGATTAATCCCACATTGAAAAGGAGAGAGACTATTTTATTCTTTTTAATTGTGGTGATTAATGGGCTAAAATGTATTGTCTCAGATATTGGGCTAGATACGTGCGCAAGGGGGAGGTGAAGAGTGGAGGTTATTCAGTTTCTCGTTGTGTTATTTCCATTATTATTGTGATTGCACCATCACAGACAAATAGGAACAAGGCAAACCTGGAAGCCCCCATCACCAATGCAAGCAATCACTCGCTTCTCAGGCACAGCCTGTGCATAGCCAAGAGTCGCACCAACTGACCAACCAATTGATCCATATTGCATTTGGATCTCATATCTGCAAGCCAATCAAAACTTTGAATTAATACTAAAAGCTCCAACTTAGAAACAAACATCAAATACTATATGCTCTCCACCACTTACACGCAGCCCTGTGGCAATTTCAGCTTCTGGCAGTTAAACCATGAGTCCCCTGCCTCAGCAATCACAGCAGTCTCACTGGACAGCATGTTCTGTATATGCTGAAACAGAACATTAACCCTCAAAGGTTCTTTTGGTGCAGACTTCAGAGGATGCCCCTCAGGAACAAAGATCCTATGATAGTTCTCATAAGCAGTTGTATTACACTTGAGCCGCTTGCCAAGTGCTCTGAGGAAATCCTTCATCAAAATACACCCAAATGCAGGTCCATTCCCGATCACAACACGGTTAGGTTGCACAATGATTGCCCTCTCTTTCTTGAGGAGCAATGAGTACCCAACAGAGGTAAAGTCATTGAATATAGGTCCAGCAAACAAATAAGCATCTGCAGACTCCACAATCTCTGCGCAAAATGGAGTGCTGAGAGTACCCCAATAAGTCCCAATGAAATGTGGGTGGTGCTCAGGCACAAGCCCTTTCGCTGATGGCATCACAGCAAGGGGATAACCACAGGCATCAGCTAGTTCAACAAATGCATCGCTTGCATTTGCAACTCTCAGTTTAGGACCCCCCACCAAAACTGGTTTTACAGCCTTGTCCAAAAACTCCGCTGCTGCCTCCAATGCAGCCTCTAATCCCATCTGATTACTCAATCTTTATCCTCTCCAAAACACAAAAAACCCAATAAGTGAATCTCATAATAGTACAACCACAATCACAGGCTCTACAAAAAGATGGTTTTGAAAATATGATTTTTAAAAACGCAATTTGAGCATTTGGTAGAATCTGTAAAATGTACCGTTGCTCTAAAAACTGCAATCCAAAAACGAAGTTGAAAATGCATAATTTGCAATTTGAAGATGCATTTCTTCTAACTTCGATTTTAAGAACACAAAAGATGCCAGTTTTTTTGTGTTTTCATTTAAGATCACTCTTTTTCACCGCGAAATTGTAATGTTAAGAAGAATCTCCTATTTGGTAACATGGTTTCAACAGTACCTTTTCAAAATATAGTTTTTTAATATTCACTTTTTCCTACACAAGGAAAATAAAATCTCCTCAAATAATAAAAATAAAAAGTCCAAAATTTTACCTGGGACTTAACGAAAATGGAACAGATTCACGACTAAACGTTGGATGAGGAATCCCAGCCAAGTTACAGCTTATACTAACATAAACAGGCTTGCTTTCCTTCAATGAAGTCGAAATCGCAGTATCAATCAACTCATGTGCATCTTCCAAACTGTTCACCACAGCCTACAACAAAAAAATTATGCAAAAAAATCACAACTGTTGGAGCATTTTAATATTAGTTAATTAAAATAAATTTATATGACAATATAAATGTAAAAATGTGAGAGTTAATATGGAGGATAAGGAGCTAGTGGAATGTTTAATCCTACATTGAAAATGAAAGAAACTTTTTTGTTCTTTTTAATTGTGGCGATTAATGGGATAATATGTATAGATGCATGCCCAATATGGAGATGATGGAAGGAGGCCAATCATTTCTATGATTACTAGTTGCAAACTTGAGCGTGATAATTTTTTTTTGGTTATCTCATTAATTTTTTTTTTTTTTTAAATATAGACTAATTTAATAAAGAGTAATGTATTTCATAATTATATTTTCATTTATGATAGAAACAATAAAAAAGTGTAATATATATATAATTTATTTCATACCAAAATGAAAACAATACAATTTTTTTAATTTATAGGAATTGAAAAGGCAAGTTCGTGAAAATATTCACTTTTTAATAAAATTTATTTATAATATTTTGTGTATCATTAAAAAGTATATAAAATTTGGAAATTATTATTTTAGTTTTAAATGAACTTTCTAAAACCCTTTTTTTATCCTTATATCTAAAACACCGGAAAAAGTATCTAAAAAATTAATAAAACTTAACAATGATTAACTGGACCAATTAGGAAACATATTTGTTGTCGATAATCTATTGAGGTTATTATCTTTGCAGAAATTACAAATTCGTCCACCAACAAAGATTATCAAATAAAAAATTATTATCAAAGTCTTAGAATTAAGTTTCTATATATGCATCGTTGTAAAATAATAATAACAAAGAAAACACAATTGCAAAAGTTAAAATATGTTATTCATCCGATTATTTTCTTTTGACTAACCTTTGATTTCTTTGAATAAGTGGTATTATAAAGTACTTCTAATACAACGACTAAGAGTACTTTTACTATAAAAACTACAAATTTTTCCACCCAAAAGGATTTAAAAAAAAAAAAAAAAATAGTAAAGTCTCATAGTTTAACATTTAAATGGATCACTAAAAAAAATTAAAAAAAAAATCAAATTCCAACTTGCAAAACAACTAATTAGAATAAAAAACCAATGGGATAAAGAAAAAGAACTTGTGATCAAGAATTAGAAGACCAAAATACTAAATATGCATAAAAGTCTATACAAATTTATCAAAAAGAGAAACAAATGTAATGCGACAATTAAATCAACAATAACAAAAATAACCATTAGTGGAAAAAATAAGTGGTTGAAACAATAAAAAAAATCCACTGAAAGAGAAACAAAATTGGGGAGAGAGAGAGAGAGAGAGAGTATTGACCTCTTATGTCATGGACAACTTGGAAGGAATAGAAGAGGGGTGGAAATGAAATAATAAGAAATTTATATAAAAATTAAGATGGAAGAGGAATGGTGGAAGTAACTGAAAGGTTAAATAAAGTGAAACTGTAGAATTTTAGAAGATGTAAATAACAAAATTTAAAAATCTATAGAGGGAATCAAATGTAAAATTTTAAAAAACAATGATTGAAGGAGAGGAAAAATTGAATTAAGAAGATAATAGTTGAAGAAGATGAAAAGTTGAACAAAGTAAAAATTGCAAAAAAAAAAAATAATAATAATAATAATAAAGGATGCTAAAGATGTGCAAAAAGAGTTTTGTAAACATTCTTTACATGCCTCAAAAAATAAAAATAAAAATACTATTTGTTATTTGTTATATTAGGAAATGGAAACAAATCTTTAAGAATATAATAGATCATAATTGATTTTGATTACAAAATAGGAATATAACCAATTTTTCAGCATAGTAAATCTTAAAATTTACTCTCCTTTTACTGTATTTTTTTTCTTGGTCACTTAAAGTACAAGAGAAAGTCAAGTATCTTTGCAATAGTACCACTAAAACATCAACAAAAGACCAAATTCAAAATTATCTCTTCTGCATGACAATATTTTATATATTATTCACACAACTTGATGATTAAGAAAAATCAAATAACAAACAAAACAAATTAGAGACACAATTAAATTTTTTAATAGCCAACTATATTGATAAAACTAAATTAAAATTATATATATATATATATAATTAGACTTTTTTTTCTTCATTCCATCACAAGCAATGAAAAATAAAAGAATAAATGGGTTAAAAAAAAGTGGAAGGAAGCAAAAGAAATACTATAGAAACTACCAAAACTAAAAATACACCATCATCACATTCACAATAATATGGAGGAAAAGAAAATTAAATTAATTTAAACAATGAAAATTATATTTAATTAAACAAAAGATTCTCATAATATGCATTAACATGCATGAAGGCATGGTACTGGATGGTTCACTCTAAATAATGTGAAAGTTTTGGTGGAATTTGAGTTAAGAATAATTCAAAAGTATTGTAACTGAAGTAATTTTACCTTAAGAAGATTGATATAAGTTTCTTCGTAAACAAAGTTTTTTGTGTATCCTTGCCCTCTAGGAAAGCACACTTCATTTAGGGTGTCATACCTTGTTGTACTATAAATTTTCAAAAACCTATTTGTATATAAAGACGCTTTATTTTTACTTAGAAGTTGCTCTAGTTATATTGGCAACACATTGGTCATCATCATAAATGGCAGAATTTAATAGTAATTTATCTTTAGATATATGAATCATACATCATTTGGAGACCCTTCTCATAAATGTTAAGATATAAATCTTTGTAATTGAAAAATAAAGAGCACAATGATTAGGGATATTTAAGGATTACTTTGTGGCTTAGTAACCGTTGAAGAGAAAAAGAAAAAGAAAAAGAATGTTATTCTAGGAAGATAGATTTAATGAAGGAGATATTTGAGGAGGCCATTTTTGCATTTAATTATTAATGTATTGGTTTTATGAAGAAAAAAAAAAAAACTCATTATATAATCTTACTGCCAGCCCATCAAGTTAATGATATGGAATATTAAAGATTTAAATTAAATTAGATAATATGTAAAGGCAAAGTTATATGTAAAGTTAAAACTGCCCAAGATAAATGTGTAAAGTCAATAATCTATTTATATATTTTTGTAAAAGAAATTAGAAAAAAAAATAAAGATTATGTGGTCAATGATGTAGCGAATGACGTGGCATAATAAGAGTGTAGTAACAATACATGCTACACTTAAGCTTATATATATATATATATAGATAGATTATGAAATATATATATAGAGAGAGAGAGAGATTATGATACGACTTATAATTCTGCTAAGAAAATTTGGAAACCTTTTTAAAGCAAGTATGATACTGAGGAGGCTGATGCAAAGAAGTATGCTGCTAGTAGATTTTTTCGTTACCAAATGGTGGATGAAAAATCAGTGGTAGATTAGGCACAAGACATCTAGATGATTGTGGCAGAATTGAGATCTGAAGGCATAAAGATTGGAGATAATCTAGTGGTAACTGGCATAATTGATAAACTACCACAATCTTAGAGGGAGTTCCAAAAGATTTTGTGGCACAAACAAAAGGAGACATCTTTGGAGACTTTGATTACACGCATTTATGTGGAGGAGGAGGAGGCTAGAGGATAAGATACACTCATGATACAAGAGAGCAATGGTAATTCCACCTTAAAGGTAAACCATATTTCTGCTAATAATAATATGCCCAAAAATCATTTTCCTAGAAATAGTCAATTGAAGCCTAAAAAGAGAGTTTTCAAAAATAATATAGACCTTAAGGAAGGGGAAACCCGAATAAAAATAACAATAAGAATCGAGGACCCCCTTCACAAAATCAATTTAATAGTTCTTGTTTTGTCTGTGGCAAGAGTGGGTATATTGCTCGATTTTGCAAATTTCGAAAACGTGAATCTGTTCCACAAGCTAACATAACCGAAGGGCCTTTAGTGGCAATGATTATGGACATCAATACAGTGCAATATATTGAAGGGTGCTAGGCAAATTCTAGTGCTAATAGGCATGTCTACTATGACAAAGATTGGTTCAAGTTGTACACTCCCTTTGAAGAAGAAAAAACAATTATACTTGGTGAATCCAGCAAATCCAAGGTTCTTGGGAGTGGTGAGGTTGATTTGAAATTCACTTTTGGATTGCTTCTCAAAAAAATAAATAAATAAATTCACTTTTGGACGCTTGCTAACATTAAAAGATGTGCTTTACACTCTGTCCATGAGGAATGATTTGATGTCAAGTTTTTTGCTTAATAAGGCTGGCTTCAAGCAGACTATGGAATCTGATAATTATGTAATCACTAAAAATGGATTATTTGTGGGCAAGGATTATGCTTGTGATGGAATGTGTAAGTTAAATGTTGAGAATAATAAAGCATTTACTAGTTCAATCTGTATGCTCTCTTCTATTAGTTTTTGGCATGCTCATTTGTGTCATATAAATAGTAGATATATGGGAATCATGAGAAGTTTAATATTAATTCAAAGACTATCAATATATTTTGAACAATGTGAAACTTGTAGTCAGGCTAAGATAACAAAAAGGCCTCATAAAAGGGTTGTAAGAAATACCAAATTACTTAAGTTAATTCACTCTGATTTATGAGAATTTGAGGGAATTTTAACTCGTGAAGGAAATAGATATATTATCACTTTTATTGATGATTTCTCAAAATATATAGTTGTTTATTTGTTGAAAAATAAAACTGATACTTTTGAAAAATTTCAAGATTTTTTAAAAGAAGTTGAAAATCAATTCAGTAGAAAAATAAAAAGAATAAAAAGTGATAGAGGTTGTGAGTATGAATCAAGTGCATTCAACTCATTTGTTCAGTCTTTGAGAATTACCCATGAAACTACTACACCATATTCATCTGCTTCTAATGGTATGGCTAAAAGAAAAAACAAAATTCTAATTGAGTTAACAAATGTCATGTTAATTGAATATGGTGCACCTTTGCATTTTTGGGATGAAGCTATTTTAACTGAATGTCATGTTTTAAATAGGGTGCACCATAAAAAAATTGCATACCACATATTTTGAGATGTGGAAAGGACATAAGCCAAATTTGGGATATTTGAAAGTATGAGATTGTCTTGCTTACGTAAGGCTTACTGACTCCAAAATACCTAAATTAGATATAAGAGCAACTACCTGTGCTTTTCTTGGTTACACGATTAATAATACAGCCTATAGATTTTTTGATCTTGAAAACAAAGTAATTTTTGAATCTAGAGATGCAATTTTTCATGAAGAAAAATTTCCTTTTAAATTGAAAAATAGTGGGGGTGAAAAAAATATTTTGCTACAACCTAGTTCTTCTACTTCTCAGTTACAAAATCAAGAAAATTTTGAAATGGAACCTAGAAGGAGTAAAAAAGCTAGAGTTGAAAATGATTTTAGTCCTAATTACTATGTTTTAACATTAAGGAAAATCTCCAAAATTTAAAAGAAGTTTTAACATTACCTGATGCTCTATTTTGGAAAGAGGTTGTAAATGATGAAATGGATTCTCTAATTTCTAATAGAACTTGGAAATCAGTAGACCTTCCACTGGGTTGTAAATGGGCCCTTAGAAAAAAGTTAAAATCGGATGGATCAATAGATAAGTTTAAAGCTAGACTTGTTGTAAAAGGTTTTAAACAAAAAGCTGATATTGATTTCTTCAATAAATTTTCTCTGATAACAAGAATTACGTCTACTAGATTGTTAATTGCTATTGTTGTAATTTTTTATTTGAAAATTTATCAAATGGATGTAAAAATTGCTTTTCTAAATGGGGACCTAGAGGAAGAGATTTATACGGATCAACCCGAAGGCTTTGTAGAGCTTGTACAAGAAAGCAAGGTATGTAAGCTAATTAAATCCCTATATGACTTAAAACAAACACCTAAACAGTGGCATGAAAAGTTTGATTCTTGCATGATTGAGAATAATCAAATAAATGTATTTATTCTAAATCATGGAATAATTACATGTTATTATTAGCCTCTATATGGATGATATGTTAATTTTTGGTTCAAATATTCATGTTATAAATGAGACCAAAAAAAAAATGCTTAAAAGCCATTTTGATATGAAAGATCTTGGTGAGGCTAATTTTATTTTAGGCATGAAAATTACAAAAACATGTGATGTAATATTTCTTAATCAATCACAATATGTTGAAAAAGTTTTGAGAAAATATAATTTTCATGATCACAAAAGTGTAGCTACTACTTTTGATTCTAGTGTTCATTTATTTGTTGGAATAATAATGATGAGACTTTCAATCAAAAGGATTATGCTGGCATCATTGGTAGTTTGCGTTATGCTACTAATTGTACTAGACTTGACATTGCATATGCAGTAGGAGTGCTTAGCAGATTTACTAGCAAGCCTAGTAAAGATTATTGGTTAACTATTGAGCAAGTCATGAGATATTTGATTGGTACCAAAAGTTATGGCTTATTTTATAAAAAATACCCTGCTGTTATTGAAACTTTTAGTGATGCCGATTGGAATAATTTGTCAGGTGATTCTTTCTCTACCACTAGTTATATTTTTAACTTAGGTAGTGGTGCTATTTGTTGGAAATCTAAAAAGCAAACAATAATTTCTAATTCAACAATGGAAACTAAATTAATAGCATTTGCTTTGGCTAGTCAAAAGGCAAATTGGCTTAAAGATTTGTTATGTGAAATTCCACTTTGGGAAAAGCCAATTCCACTTATATTAATTCATTATGATAGCACTGCCTCAATTGGTAGAGTTAAAAACCATTATTACAACTGTAAATCCAAACCTATAAGAAGAAAGCACAACACCGTGCAATCTTATTTGAGTAGTGGCAACATAATTGTAGATTATGTTAAATTTAATGATAATCTTGCTGATACATTTATTAAGGCATTGGCAAAAGATAGGGTCTGGAATACATCGAAGGGGATGAGACTAAAGTCCATAAATTCATGAGTCATGTATAAGGATACCCAACCTAAGCACCATAGATCTTGAGAATTGGGTTTAATGGGAAAACAAACTAGACGTTGATCGCAAGAAATGCATTATCTATTTCTTTAATTATTTATTTTCTAAATAATTTTTTAATTGTTCATCTCTATGATGTAAGTGAATGTATCATGTAATGTTGGAAAGGTTGACTAAAAAACTCTTAATGAAATTTGTAGCTTGTATGAGTAGAGTGTCAGAATTACAAGAGCACCCTTGACAAAATTTCATCTGTGAGTGTGGGGGTTGGGCTGCTTCGTATGAGATTTGGATTTAATCTTAAATGCACTCATGAAACTGGGATAAACACACAACTGTAAAGTGCTAGCTATAAAACCTCATGTCAACACCTGAGTTGTTATGTGTAAGCATTGAAGCTTAATCTCCTCAAAGCAATCCTAATTTAAGTTGAAAACTACTACGACTCTAGAGTTAAAACGTTGTTTTACTAAATGAAGGTTCAATGCATAATGACCTGTCTTTACTTGATAATTTCTCTTTAACTAAAATTTTTAATACTAAAATGAGTTGGGAATTGTTGGAACATTTTAATATTATTTAATTAAAATAAATTTATATATGAGAAAAACTCTTTTTTTTTTTTTAAATTGTAATAATTAATGAATTAATATGTATTAATTAAGATATTGGGTAATATACAACATTTGTTAGGCTGTTTAAAAACTAAAAATCCCAACGGGGTCTCAATCATCGTCTTTTTTTTTTTTCTTTTTTTTTTCTTTTTTTTTTTTGGAGAGAAAATCATTTTTTTTACCTGATAGCAAGTGACAGTACGAAAACACCGAAGCTCTTGACTAAAGTCAGGCAATCCAATAGTATGGTGCAAAATCCTGTTGGTTCCATAGTCATTGGAGATGGGCCCACCAACAATGCAAATGAGAGGAAGGTTTTCACTGTAAGCACCAGCGATCGCATTGAGCACACTGAGCCCACCAACGGTGAAAGTAACAACGCACGCGCCGACGCCACGGGACCGCGCGTAGCCGTCGGCGGCGTAGCCAGCGTTGAGTTCATTACAGCAGCCAACGTTCGTGAGGCCAGGCTCGGCGATGAGGTGGTCGAGCAGAGTGAGGTTAAAGTCACCTGGGACAGAGAATATGTCGGTGACACCGATTTGAACGAGTCGACGAGCAAGGTGGCGACCCAGTGTGGCGTCCGAGGGGGTGATAATGGTGGGAGAGGATGAGCTTTGGATGGTGGAGACGGCGCCGTTTGACGGTGCAGCATAGAGATCTGTGCAGGTGGGTGGGCACGCGTCGAGTGCTCCTATTTTTGTGTCCATGTTCTGAGAGAGAATGTACACAATGAAGCGAATGAAGGAATGGTTTTGGTTTTGTTTAGTTGTTTTGTTTGTGGGATAGTTCTAGAACGAGAGAGAGAGAGAGAGAGAGAGCAGAGGAATAGTGTAGGAGTGTTTTGTTTGTATAGGAATTGGTGTGAGTGAGTGAGAGTGGTGGAAGTGAATTTATAGGGTGATTTTGATAGTGGGATTTTGTTTCTAGGGGCGGTTTTGGAAGTTGGTCTGTAGTTTTAGGAAACAGAAATGTTGCCAAAAAAGAAATGTTTGCATACTAATAATTGATTTTGAGGTTAAAAAAAAAAAACTAATTTCATAATTATATAAATGAAAATGATGCTAAACATTTTTGTTGATGTTACAGACCTTTTTTGACTTGTCTCCTTCTTGCGTACACATCTAACCCAATATATGAATAAATGCATATTAACTCATTAATCACCACAATTTAAAAAAAATAAAAAAGTCTCTCTCTTTTTCAATATGGGATTAAACATTTTCACTAACTCCTTATTTTTCATATTAACTCACACATTTTTACATTATATTGTAATATAAATCCATTTTAATTAATTAATATTAAAATGCTCCAACAATCCTCCACTCATTTAATATTAAAATTTTTTAGTTAAAGAGAGATTACCATGCAACGACGGGTCACTATGCATCATAAAGGTGTGCTCTGCATTGGACCTTCTCTTAGTAAAACTGTGATCTCAATTCTAGAGTCGTGGTGGTCTTCGACTTGAATTAAGACTGCTTTGGGGAAATTGAGGGTCACTGCTTACACATAATAACTCAAGTGTTGACATGAGCTTTTATATCTAGCACTTTACGGCAAGGGAGTCAATACTGTATCAGAAGTTGTTTCGGTTTGATTATAGATATGAAATATTTTGGTACCATTTGATACTAGTGTACCGTTTAGGGATTATTGCTAATTATATATATATATATATATATATATATATATATAATATTACGTTCTAACCTAACCCAACATTATAATTGTAAAATTATAATAAAAATATAGATATTCAGGTACATATATAGATCCTTTTTTTTTTTTTTTTTACCTTGGATCAATTCCTAAAAAATTAAAAATATATATGTAGTTTCATAATGAAAAATATATGAAAAGTAAAATATAAAAATAAAATGAAGGCTTAATTCTTGAACAACAAGCGGAAATGTCATATGAGTACAATTCAATCAACTAAAAAAATAAAGAAAAAAGCTTAAGTTTTAAATTTCAAAAAGGCTTATGGCTGTCATTCACATTGAAAAAGGAAAAACCCAAAGCTTTCTTCAAACTCTTCACACACTCCCATCAACCACGTGTCCTAGAAGCTCACTTTTAGAGTATGCTTGAAAACAGCATATTTAGCTAAAATTAAAAACCCATTGCTAAAAGTATTGTAAATAAAACTAAAAGGTAATTGAAATAGTACAGTGGAACTCATGAATAGTACCAAAAAGTATAATGAGACCCATGAATAGTGACAAAAATAAGCTGAATAGTAGCAAAAATAAACTAAATAGTTTAAAAAAAAAAAAAAACTAACTTTTTAAGCTAATGCCAAACGCAACTTTATGTGTTCGTTTGGAAAAAATTATTTTTGCCTATTTATTTTACTATTTAATTTATTTTTCCTACTATTCATGGGTCTCACTACACTTTTTGGTACTATTTATGGGTCCTACTATACTATTTCAGTTAACTTTTACCTTTATTTATAGTACTTTAAGCAAAAAATTTCAGTTTTAGCAAAATAAGCAGATTCCAAATAAACCCTTAATATATATTTTTTAACTTTTGCATTGAGAAGAGCACTGGTCAACGTACAAAACAGTACTTTCAGCAAAAAAATTTCAATTTTAGTAAGAAGAAGAAAAATAGAAGGGTGCAAGGCTAAAAGCGGTGGTGATTACATTTTCTTGGCTTTTTTATTTTTTTAGTGGTATGTTTTTTTGGTTTTTTCTTTACCGGCCCAAATCAATTTTACCAGCTGAAACAACCGACATTCTCCGATAAGGCCGACACAGTCTAGTATCGGCCAAAAATTGAAGCGGTATGAAATGTAAGTGTTTTTGTACCAGTTCACCAATCGATAGGATAAATACCAGCGATACTGGTCTGTACAATACGGTATTGACTTCTTTGCTTTACGACCATGTGTTGATCCCAATTTCATGAGTGCATTTGAGATTAAGTCCAAATCTCATAAGGAGCAGCCTTACCCCCACACTCACATAGGTGAAATTTTGTCAAGGGTCCTGTAATTTTGACACCCCACTCATATGAGCTACAAATTTCATTAAGAGTTTTTTACTCAATCTCCCCACATTACAGGATAAATGCACTTACATCATAGGGATGAACAATTAAAAAATTATTTACAAAATAAATAATTAAAGAAATAATTAGTGCATTTCTTATGACTATCTTATGATTCTTTTTTTCCCATTGAACCAAATTCTCAGGATTTCTGGTCCTTGGGTTAGTTATCCTCATACATGGCTCATGAATTTATAGACTTTAGTCCCATTCCCCTTGATGTATTCCAAACCCTATCTTTTGCCAAGGCCTTGGAAAATAGATCTACAAGATTATCATTAGATTTAACATAATCTACAGTATGATGCCACAACTCAAATAAGATCGCATGATATTGTACTTTTTTCTTATAGGTCTGGATTTACCATTATAATAACGGTTTTTAACTCTACCAATTGCGGCAGTGCTATCACAATGAATTAATATAGGTGGAATGGGCTTTTACCAAAGTGGAATTTCATATAACAAATCTCTAAGCCAATTTGCCTCTTCACTAGCCAATGCTAATGCAATTAATTCAGCTTCAATTGTTGAATTAGCCATTATTGTCTTTTTAGATTTCCAACAAATAGCACCACTACCTAAGGTAAAAATATAACCAGTGGTAGTGAGAGAATCACCTGACAATGTATTTCAACCGGCATCACTAAAAGCTCCACTCACATCAGGATATTTTTAATAAAATAAGCCATAACTTTTGGTACCAATTAAATATCTCAAGACTAGCTCAATAGCTAGGCAATGATCTCTACTAGGCTTGCTAGTAAATCTACTAAGCACTCCTACTACATATCCAATGTCAGGTCTAGTACAATTAGTAGCATAACGCAAACTACCAATGATGCTAGCATAATCCTTTTGATTAAAAATCTCATCATCATTATTCACAGGAAATAAATGAACAGTAGAATCAAAAGAAGCAGCTTGTGATTATGAAAATTATATTTACTCAACATAATGTGATTGATCAAGAAATATTCCATCACATTTTTTGTAGTTTATAGGCCCAAAATAAAATTAGCCTCACTAAGATCTTTCATATCAAAATGGCTTTTAAGCATATTTTTTGTCTCATTTATAACATGCAAATTTGAGCCAAAAATCAACATATCATCCAAATAGAAGCTAATAATAACATTTAAATTATTCCATGATTTAGAATAAATACATTTATCACATTCATTTGATTTATAATCATTCTCAATCATGCAAGAATCAAATTTTTCATGCCACTGTTTAGGTGCCTGTTTTAAGTCATATAAGGATTTGGTTAGCTTACATAACTTGCTTTCTTGTCCAAGCTCTACAAAGCCTTCAGTTTGGTCCATATGAATCTCTTCCTCTAGGTCCCAATTTAGAAAAACAGTTTTTACATCCATTTGATGAATTTTCAAATAAAAAATTGTAGCAATAGCAATTAACAATCTAATAGATGTAATTCTTGTTACCGGAGAAAAAGTATCAAAGAAATTAAGATAAGCTTTTTGTTTAAAACCTTTTGCAACAAGTCTAGCTTTAAACTTATCTATTGATCCATCCGTTTTTAACTTTTTTCTAAGGACCATTTACAACCTATGGTCTTACAACCTAGTGGGAGATCTACTAATTTCCAAGTTCTATTAGAAATTAGAGATTCTATTTCATTATTTACAGTCTCTTTCCAAAATATAGCATTAGGTGATGTTAAAGTTTCTTTTAAATTTTGGGAATTTTTCCTCGATGTTAAAAACATAATAATCAGGACCAAAATCCTTTTCAACTTTAGCTCTTTTACTTCTTCTAGGTTCTATTTCAAAATTTTCTTGATTTTGTAAATGAGAAGTATAAGAACTAGGTTGTGACAAAATATTTTCTTCACCCTCACTATTTTTCAATTTAAAATGAAATTTTTCTTCATGAAAAATTGCATCACTAATTTCAAAAATTATTTTGTTTTCAAGATTAAAAAATCTATAGGATGTACTATTAATCGCATAACCAAGAAAAGCATAGGCAGTAGTTCTTATATCTAATTTAGGTATTTTAGGGTTAGTAAGCCTTACATGAGCAAGATAACCACATACTCTGAAATATCCCAAATTTGGATTATGTCCTTTCTACATCTTAAAAGGTGTGCTTTGTGACTTTTTATGTGGCATCCTATTCAAAACATGACATGCAGTTAAAATAACTTTACCCCAAAATGTAAAGATGCACCAAATTCAATTAACATGGCATTTGTTAACTCAATTAGAGTTATATTTTTTCTTTCTGCCATACTATTAGAAGCAAGTGAATATGGTGCAATAGTTTCATGGATAATTCCCAAAGTCTGAACAAATAAGTTGAATGCACTTGATTCATATTTATAGCCTCTATCACTTCTTATTCTTTTTATTTTTCTACCGAATTGATTTTCAACTTTTTTTTTTAAATCTTGAAATTTTTCAAAAGCATCACTGTTTTTTTCAATAAATAAATAGTTGTATATTTTGACAAATTATCAATAAAAGTGATAATATATCTATTTCCTCTACAAGTTAAAATTCCCTCAAATTCACATAAATTAGAGTGAATTAACTCAAGCAATTCAGTAAATCTTACAACACTTTTATGAGGCCTTTTGGTAATTTTAACTTGACTACAAGTTTCACATTTTTCAAAATCTATGATAGTCTTGAAATTAATCCTAAACTACTTATAATTCCCGTATATCTACTATTTAAATGACACAAACAAGCATGCCAAAAATTAATAGAAGAAAGCATATAAATTTAACTTAGTAAATGCTTTATTATTCTTAACATTTAACTTAAACATTCCATCACAAGTATAACCCTTACCCACAAATAATCTTTTTTTAGTGATTACATAATTATCAGATTCCATAACCTGCTTGAAGCCAGCCATGTTAAGCAAAAAGCTTGACATCAAATTCTTCCTCATGGACGACGTGTAAAGGCTTGTCGGTTACATTAGTCTACAGAACATATTCACGTTTTTGAAATTTGCAAAATTGAGCAATATGCCCCTTTTTGCCACAGACAAAACATGATCTATTAAATTGATCTTGTAAAGGGGGTCCTTGGTTCTTATTGTTATTTTTATTCAGGTTTCCCCTTCCTTGAGGTCTATTATTATCTTTGAAAACTCTCTTTTAGGCTTCAATTGACTACTTCTAGGAAAATGATTTTTGGGCATATTATTATTGGCAGAAATAAGGTTTACGTTTGTGGTAGAATTACCATTGCTCTTGTGTCAGAAGTGCACTTGTCCTTTAGCCTCCTCCACCACACGGAAGCATGTGATCAAAGTCTCCAAGGATGTCTTATCGTTTTTTGGCACGCCTCTTCTACTATACTTAATGATGATGCACGAAAATTGTTAGTGAGTTGTTCGTCCACACACGCGACAACTAGGGTACCTAAAGAATAAGAAAACAAAGAACCAACAAAGAGCACTGGTGGGGTGCCAACCAAAGACCCTCAAAAGTTTAAGTCAGTGATAGGAAAATCTTCTAGAACTCAATAGTATGAGAGCTAGGAATTTTCACGCACCTTAAAAAAGAGTAGGTTTGGTGCTTATATAGTGGTGTAAAGTTGACCGAGATCCTTGAATGTAGGAGCTTTCGTTGTAGAGAAGATTTGGAATTAAGGCTTCGAGATCTCAAGGTTTCTCTTCCCATATAGGGAGGATATGAATGTGTAATAGGGTCTTTGGACATGGGGTTCAAGTTATTTCCATGTAGGGGCACATGAGTGGAGAACATGTAAAGGCTTGTGGGACCCAGTACACTTAACCGTCGGCATGATCACCTATCCGTTGGTACGATCATCCGTCCGTTAGTATGCAAGGAAAGGATGAGGTATGATCGCCCATTGAGCTCATATTCGAGCTACCCGACGGGTCTTCAGGAAGAGTGGACCATTGAACCGTCGAGATGTTGAGGATATTGAATAGGGAATTTATCCCAATAGGTCTGTGGTTGATGGGTCCCATTGGATGAGGCATCTATCTTAACGGGGTTAAAGTGAACTGATGAGTTTTATGGATGAAAATATCCCTATCACTTAATTAGTTAAAATTGACCAGAAAAAATAATAATAATAAGATTATCTAAAAGGTGTAGGAATACATATCCACGACTTTCAAAAAGTAACATAATTGAATATCTAATCACATCATATCACAAGAACGAACAACTTTGTATTACAAACTTCAAACTAATGAAAAGAAGTTTAGTAAAAATATGACAAAATTTCAAAAATCACGTGAATTCTACGTTATGTAACTTTCTTTAGTATGTAAGATACCTAACAATCTTCTTTCATATAAGAAAGAGTTGTTATGTCAGAACATTTTCATAACAAATCTTAGATAGTAAGTTATCACTAGTTCTAATTTGAATTCACAATGAAAATTACTTTTTTATCTACCAATAACAACCTATTACATAATATTAGTGTGTAACCCCGTGCATATGCACATGTACAATTAAAAATAATCACAATTATACGGTTCAAATTATATATTTTTTTAGAAAATGTTAAAATTATTCATTATATTAACTTACACCATTTTTAAACCATAGATTTTTAAAATATGTAATAATTTTTCATTATATATATATGATTTAAAATTTAATTGGATTTAGACTCTTTAGTTTTTACACCCAATAATTCACTTGCCACAAAAATTAAAAAATTAGATGGACGTGTGATGCAAAATTAAACCTCAATTGAAATCTAATTTAGAATCTAATTGGATTTAGACTTTTTGATTTTTATACTCAATAATTCACTTGGCACAAAAATTAAAAATTAAATAGGACACATGTTGCATAATTGGACTCCAATTGAAATTCATATTAGATTCTAATTTGATTTTCTCCACGCTTTGTCTTTTGATATATATATTGATGAAAGTGATAAGGAAGACTTGATTTGGATCCTTGAATCAATATCTTCTTTATCACTGTCATCAATATTTAACATATTAAGTTTTCTTTTCAGTTTACCAGGTTTTTATTTAAAATAGTTTGATTTTCTTAGCAAAGACAACAAGATTATTACGTTTGATGATATCAAGAAATGAATACAAATGTTTCTAGTGTTCATCAATGTAAACAATGGTAAAATGACTAAAAGAATTTAAGATATCATTCATAATATTCTGGAATTCACAAGGGGCATTCTTAAGGTCAAAAGGCATAACATTTCACTCATAATGTCCAAATGGAGTGGTGAAAGCAATCTTGTACTAATAAGTTTCATTGATTTGGACTTGCCAAAACCCAGATTTCATATCAACAATTAGCTAGAAATAAAAAGGTACCCACGTGGTTTGCATGCACAAGTACATATACCCTACAAGCACTCAACACTTGGCGAATTTCATGTGGAGTAATACTCGGCACGAGAATGAGCTAATGATTGGGACATGTGTACGTACCCTCCAAGCACAAAAATATTCAAGTGGTACTCAGACCAGCCAAACTAAGTAATACTACAATAAACTCTAACTTTGCCACACAAATTGCCCATTTTCCGAGTTATAAGTAGTGACGTCGTGGATCAACATAAAGGTACCACTCATAATTCATCACATGGGCAAATTGTAGCATAAATTGCAAGTTTTGTTTTAGTATTGCCATTATTTCAATTAATTTTGTTATTTTTCTCTACTTTTTAACCTTTTTATATACAAATTGATTTTCATATGCATTAATAATTAAAACATATTCATAAACAAAAGAAACAGTATTTTCAATATAAAACTATAGTATGAAAAGAATGAAATAATTTTTAATGCATAGAACAATAAAACTAATATCAAAGTAAATTATTGTAACTTTAGTTCATCACCCAACAATCTCAACATATCCAAACAAAGACGAATTTAAGACATAAATCATCTAACCATAATAAAATTAATTTTATATAAAGAATCATGTAAATTTCAATTAAAAAAAAATGATATATCTAAATTTTTAAAAGTTTAATTTACACTTGATGGGCGATACATGAGGAAGGAAATATGAAATCTAATTTCCAGTTTTGATATTAGTGTTGAGAGAGAGAGAGAGAGAGAGAGAGAGAGACAAACAAATAAATTTTTTTTTTTTTTTTTGCCGAGAAATCAAATAAATAAATTGAATGACTAATGTTAATTATATATCATATGTAAAACTTGCTTACAAAAATTGAAATCTCAAGTTGAGATTTAGAATTTCTTCATAAAAAGTGTGCGTAAATATCAAATATGGATAGAAAAAGCAAAGATCACATGGAAGTGTAATTTGTGGTGTATGTGTCATGAAATAAGAGGGTGGGCTCCATGAAATTGAATTTTCCAAGTGAAAGTACGTAATTTGATTAGAAATGAAGAAAAGTTATGGTGCGTTGGTGTGCCTGCTATCTTTTCCTTTTTGACCAAACATAATTTAGGTTTTGTCTGGTTGTAACTATCACCATCTTACGATGGGACACCTCGAAGGATGGTCATATATTTATATGGAATTTACTACACAATAATAAACCAATTTTGAAAATAGTTTATCAAAACCTGATAAAAATTTTTCAAAAATGGATTTGTTAATGTGGCCACTGGACCCTATTTATTAAGAATCCGGCTCCCTTCCCGTTCAAAATTCTTCAGTTTTCCCCAGTTTTTACCTAAATGAAGGACACGTGGCACATAAAACATCTAAAGGTCGAAAAAATGTCACATCAAAACATTATATATCTCCATCTTACCCACCCCTACTGAGATCCTTGAATGTAGGAGCTTTCATTGTAATGAAGATTTGGAATTAAGGCTCTGAGATCTCAAGGTTTCTCTTCCCATATAGGGAGGATATGAATGTGTAGTAGGGTCTTTGGATGTGGTGTTCAAGTTATTTCCATGTAGGGGCACATGAGTGGAGAACATGTAAAGGCTTGTGGAACCCAGTACACTTAACCGTCGGAATGATCACCTATCCGGTGGTACGATCATCCGTCCGTTAGTATGCGAGGAAAGGATGAGGTATGATCGCCCGTTGAGCACATATTCGAGCTACCCGACGGGTCTTCAGGAAGAGTGGACCACTGAACTGTCGAGATGTTGAGGATATTGAATAGGGAATTTATCCCAATAGGTCTGTGGTTGATGGGTCCCATTAGATGAGGCATCTATCTTAACGGGTCAAAGTGAATTGATGAGTTTTATGGATGAAAATATCCCTATCACTTAATTAGTTAAAATTGACCAGAAATAATAATAATAATAATAAGATTATCTAAAAAGGTGTAGGAATACATATCCAAGAATTTCAAAAAGTAATATAATTGAATATCTAATCACATCATATCACAAGAACGAACAACTTTGTATTACAAACTCCAAACTAATGAAAAGAAGTTTAGTAAAAATATGACAAAATTTCAAAAATCACGTGAATTCTACGTTATGTAACTTTCTTTAGTATGTAAGATACCTAACAATCTTCTTTCATATAAGAAAGAGTTGTTATGTCAGAACATTTTCATAACAAATCTTAGATAGTAGGTTATCACTAGTTCTAATTTGAATTCACAATAAAAATTACTTTTTTATCTACCAATAACAACTTATTACATAATATTAGTGTGTAACCCCGTGCATATGCACATGTACAATTAAAAATAATCACAATTATATGGTTCAAATTATATATTTTTTTAGAAAATGTTAAAATTATTCATTATATTAACTTACACCATTTTTAAACCATAGATTTTTAAAATATGTAATAATTTTTCATTATATATATATGATTTAAAATTTAATTGGATTTAGACTCTTTAGTTTTTACACCCAATAATTCACTTGCCACAAAAATTAAAAAATTAGATGGACATGTGATGCAAAATTAAACCTCAATTGAAATCTAATTTAGAATCTAATTGGATTTAGACTTTTTGATTTTTACACTCAATAATTCACTTGGCACAAAAATTAAAAATTAAATAGGACACATGTTGCATAATTGGACTCCAATTGAAATTCATATTAGATTCTAATTTGATTTTCTCTACGCTTTGTCTTTTGATATATATATTGATGAAAGTGATAAGGAAGACTTGATTTGGATCCTTGAATCAATATCTTCTTTATCACTATCATCAATATTTAACATATTAAGTTTTCTTTTCAATTTACCAGGTTTTTATTTAAAATAGTTTGATTTTCTTAGCAAAGACAACAAGATTATTACGTTTGATGATATCAAGAAATGAATACAAATGTTTCTAGTGTTCATCAATGTAAACAATGGTGAAATGACTAAAAGAATTTAAAATATCATTCATAATGTTCTGGAATTCACAAGGGGCATTCTTAAGGCCAAAAGGCATAACATTTCACTCATAATGTCCAAATGGAGTGGTGAAAGCAATCTTGTACTAATAAGTTTCATTGATTTGGACTTGCCAAAACCCAGATTTCATATCAACAATTAGCTAGAATAAAAAGGTACCCACGTGGTTTGCATGCACAAGTAAGTACATATACCCTACAAGCACTCAACACTTGGCGAATTTCATGTGGAGTAATACTCGGCACGAGAATGAGCTAATGATTGGGACATGTGTACGTACCCTCCAAGCACAAAAATATTCAAGTGGTACTCAGACCAGCCAAACTAAGTAATACTACAATAAACTCTAACTTTGTCACACAAATTGCCCATTTTCCGAGTTATAAGTAGTGACGTCGTGGATCAACATAAAGGTACCACTCATAATTCATCACATGGGAAAGTTGTAGCATAAATTGCAAGTTTTGTTTTAGTATTGTCATTATTTCAATTAATTTTGTTATTTTTCTCTACTTTTTAACCTTTTTATATACAAATTGATTTTCATATGCATTAATAATTAAAACATATTCATAAACAAAAGAAACAGTATTTTCAATATAAAACTATAGTATGAAAAGAATGAAATAATTTTTAATGCATAGAACAATAAAACTAATATCAAAGTAAATTATTGTAACTTTAGTTCATCACCCAACAATCTCAACATATCCAAACAAAGACGAATTTAAGATATAAATCATCTAAACATAATAAAATTAATTTTATATAAAGAATCATGTAAATTTCAATTAAAAAAAATGATATATCTAAATTTTTAAAAGTTTAATTTACACTTGATGGGCGATACATGAGGAAGGAAATATGAAATCTAATTTCCAGTTTTGATATTTGTGTTGAGAGAGAGAGAGAGAGAGAGAGAGACAAACAAATAAATTTTTTTTTTTTTTTTTTTGCCGAGAAAACAAATAAATAAATTGAATGACTAATGTTAATTATATATCATATGTAAAACTTGCTTACAAAAATTGAAATCTCAAGTTGAGATTTAGAATTTCTTCATAAAAAGTGTGCGTAAATATCAAATATGGATAGAAAAAGCAAAGATCACATGGAAGTGTAATTTGTGGTGTATGTGTCATGAAATAAGAGGGTGGGCTCCATGAAATTGAATTTTCCAAGTGAAAGTACGTAATTTGGTTAGAAATGAAGAAAAGTTATGGTGCGTTGGTGTGCCTGCTATCTTTTCCTTTTTACCAAACATAATTTAGGTTTTGTCTGGTTGTAACTATCACCATCTTACGATAGGACACCTCGGAGGATGGTCATATATTTATATGGAGTTTATTACACAATAATAAACCAATTTTGAAAAAAGTTTATCAGAACCTAATAAAATTTTTTCAAAAATGGATTTGTTAATGTGACCACTGGACCCTATTTATTAAGAGTCCGGCTCTTTTCCCGTTCAAAATTCTTCAGTTTTCTCCTGTTTTTACCCGGATGAAGGACACGTGGCACATAAAACATCTAAAGGTCGAAAATATGCCACATTAAAACATTATATATCTCCATCTTACCCACCCCTACCGAGATCCTTGAATGTAGGAGCTTTCCTTGTAAAGAAGATTTGGAATTAAGGCTCCAAGATCTCAAGGTTTCTCTTCCCATATAGAGAGGATATGAATGTGTAGTAGGGTCTCTGGACGTGGTGTTCAAGTTATTTCCATGTAGGGGCACATGAGTGGAGAGCATGTAAAGGCTTGTGGAACCCAGTACACTTAACCGTCGGCATGATCACCTATCCGTTGGTACTATCATCCGTCCGTTAGTATGCGAGGAAAGGATGAGGTATGATCGCCCGTTGAGCACATATTCGAGCTACCTGATAGATCTTCAGGAATAGTGGACCACTGAACCGTCGAGATGTTAAGGATATTGAATAGGGAATTTATCCCAATAGGTCTGTGGTTGATGGGTCCCATTGGATGAGACATCTATCTTAACGGGTCAAAGTGAACTGATGAGTTTTATGGATGAAAATATCCCTATCACTTAATTAGTTAAAATTGACCAGAAAAAAAATAATAATAAGATTATCTAAAAAGGTGTAGGAATACATATCCACGAATTTCAAAAAGTAACATAATTGAATATCTAATCACATCATATCACAAGAACGAACAACTTTGTATTACAAACTCCAAACTAATGAAAAGAAGTTTAGTAAAAATATGACAAAATTTCAAAAATCACGTGAATTCTACGTTATGTAACTTTCTTTAGTATGTAAGATACCTAACAATCTTCTTTCATATAAAAAAGAGTTGTTATGTCAGAATATTTTCATAACAAATCTTAGATAGTAGGTGTGGGGCTGAAGGATTTGGCAAAGCCCAGCCCATTTCATATCGAGCCCAAGGCCCACGCCGAGAAAGAAGAAACGTCTGAGGATGAGTAAAGAAGGCCCAAGCTGCTAGGAGGCATCACCGAGGACCATCCTGTCCTTGGCCAGCCAAGATCACCGAAGGGGAAAGCATCACACCCTTAAAGACAGCCCTCCCAATCGTCCCAAACAAAAGGACCAATATAGTGGGACAGCTATGGGGGCATGGTAGAGGAGCAATTTTAGGAGAGGCTGTCACCTCCGCATTAAATGCCCGCAGCTGACAGTCTAGCCGCATTAATGAAGAAATGACCCCTGAATAGTACCACTTTGTTTGTTGCAACTCATAGCAAGTTAAGGAAGACGGCAGATGGGACAGGCACTCCAATAGCGACCTATATGATCAACAAATGGACAGCCAAGATCAATGAGAAGGAGATATATAACAGAAAATGCCCTCCTATAGCGAGGGAGAGAGAAAAAGCAAGAGGAAAAAGAAGGAAGACGGTTGCAGTTCCTACCACCCTTGAATGCTGTCGCCGCTAAGCACCAAAGAACCGAGAAGAAGAAGAATCAGTCCTCGGACAAAGCCAGAAGATAAACTTTTACCCTTCCACCAGACGTTCGATCATCCCATCTCCTTATGATCATGTCCGGTTGTTGGAGCTCTCACTAAAGCCCAGTTCTTAAGCCCATTTTCTCTACCAAATTTATTGTATCGTGCCCGTTGGGTTTGGGCTCATTTGCCTAACAGTAAAGAACCTCCCAAAAGTGGACCCTACAATTGGCGCCATATGTGGGAAGGATTTGTGTGCTAGTGAGAACAACAATCAAACATGATAGGATCAAACAATCCCCCCTAGCCCGGACACACTTCTCGACGACGAAAACGATGACGACTATAGGCAAAGGTCAAGGACCCCCCCCCCAAGTGAGACTTTCTCTTATAGGGAAGAGCGTTACCAAAGGTGCGAACGCAGAAGCCCATCTCCAAAGGTCTTGGGACTCGACGCCATGAGCAGGGAGCTAGACCAGCTCTCTAGGTCACCTTTCACACGCCGTATTGAAGGGGCTGCGCTCCCTCGGCGATTCCAGCAGCCAACCTTCACCATTTATATTGGCAATACGGACCCTGTGGAGCATGTGAGCCAGTTTAACCAAAGGATGGTAGTCCACTCTAAAAATGAGGCGCTGATGTGCAAGGTTTTCCCATCTAGCTTAGGACCAGCGACGATGAGGTGGTTCAACGGCCTAAAGTCGGACTTCGTAGATTCGTATAGGCAACTAACCCAAGCCTTCGGCTCTCGCTTCGTCACAAATAGCAGAGCCCCTCAGCCCTTGAGCGCATTGCTGTCGTTATCCATGCATGACGGAGAGACCCTGAAAACTTACTCGGGCAGATATTGAAAGATGTATAATGAAATGGATGGCAACTTTGACGACATCGCCATCAACAATTTCAAAAGGAGTCTCCTGGCCGAGCATGGCTTGAGGAAATCCCTGACTAGCAAGCCTGCCACCAGCGTGCGCCAACTGAGGGATCGGATCGATAAGTACAAGTGAGTAGAAGAAGACCAGATGCAGGGCAAGGGAAAGGAGAAGGTTATCCCTCAGAAGAGAGGGGATTTCAAGTCGGACCGATACATCAATAGTCGCCCGAGGAGAGATTTCGCAGGGCAATCAGAGATAACCAATGCGCAGAACGTCGGGGCTGTATTCCGAGAACCAGTGCATCAGGTGCTGGAAAAAATCAAAAGCGGACCATACTTTAGATGGCCGAATAAGATGGCGGGAGAGTCCACAAAGCAAAACCAGAACCTTTATTGCCAATACCACCAAGACCACAGACATACCACGGAGAATTGCAAGAACCTCTGGAATTACCTGGACCAGTTGGTCCGAGAAGGAAAGTTGAAGCACCTACTGCATCATTCTAGCAGTCATCAGAGCCAGACACACCAGGAACCTCGAAGAGATGCTACCTTGAGGCCACCTGTAGGGACGATCAATACGATCCTAGCCGCGTCAGGAAGAACAGGAACCTACCCCTCACGAGTATTATCCGTGACTCAACTGCCTGCCGAAGAATCCCAATCGAAACCAAAGAAGGCAAGAAGGAATTCCCGCCCTGTCTTAAGTTTTTCAGAGGAAGACAAGGTCGGGACCACCTAACCCCATGACAATGCGTTGTTGATCACCCTCAGAATCGAGGGCTACAATGTGAAAAGAGTGATGGTGGACGGTGGCAGCGTTGCCGAGATTATGTACCCCGACCTCTACAAGGGTTTGAAATTAAAACCAGAAAATTTGATGCCGTACGGCTCCCCCTTAATGAGCTTCGACGGAAAGCTTGTCATTCCAAAGGGCATGATCAGGCTGCCCATCTAGACTGGCCCAAAGATTGTGGAGGTGAACTTTATCGTAGTCGTCACCTATTCTTCATACACAGCCATCATTGGCAGACCCTAGTTTCACACCAGAAATTGACCCAGCCTCCATCTGCCACCACCTCAACGTTAACCCTTCCATTACCCCCAAAAACAGTCACCCCGGCGCCCGTCTAGAGAGCATACTGATGCAATCAGGGAAGAGGTGATGAAACTCAAACGTGCATGGGCTATAAAAGAGGTTTTTTACCCCGAGTGGTTGGCCAACACCGTGGTGGTCAAGAAGAAAAATGGAAAGTGGCGAGTTTGCATGGATTTTACGGACCTAAACAAAGCATGCCCAAAATAACCGTTCTCCATGCCTTGGATAGACCAGCTGGTGGATGCCACAATAGGCCATCCTCAGATGAGCTTCCTGGACGCCTTTTAGGGCTACCATCATATACCACTGGCCCTGGAGGATCAGGAGAAGACAACCTTTGTGACGCCTACTGGAAACTATCACTACAAAGTAATGTCGTTGGCCTAAAGAATGCAGGTTCCACTTATCAAAGGATGATGATAGAATGTTCAAACCGCAGTTAGGCAAGAACATTGAAATCTATGTTGATGATATGGTGGTAAAGAGCAAGGTAGTGTTCAGACACTTGGGAGACCTCGGCGGCATTTTTGATGTCTTGAGAAGGCACAAGCTGCGCTTGAATGCTTCCAAGTTCTCTTTTGGCATGGGATCAGGCAAGTTTCTGGGTTACATGGTCACGCACAGGGGAATTGAGGCCAACCCTGACCAGATCAGAGCCATTAATGACCTAAAACCGCCGTGAAATGCCAAAGAAGTCAAAAAGCTCACCAAGATGATCGCCGCCCTGAATCGATTCATTTCCAGATCGGCGGATAGATACAGACCATTCTACCTCCTGATTAACAAGTGGAAGGGATTCGAATGATCCGAGGATTGTACCGCAGATTTCCAGCAACTCAAGGAATATTTGTCATGGCCACCTATTATGTCTAGTCCTGCGGCCGATGAAGTCCTATACGCGCATATCGCTATGGCCCCCCATGCTGTGAGCTTGGTACTGATACGAGAGGACAGTGGTCTTCAAAGGCCGATCTACTACGTGAGCAAATCGCTACACAAGGCTGAGATCAGATACTCCCCCTTAGAGAAGGCAATACTAGCCATGGTCCATGCTTCGCGGTAGCTTGCCCACTATTTCCAAGCCCACACGGTAGTGGTTCTAATTTAGCTACCCTTGAAATCCGTACTTCAGACTGCAGATTACACTGGAAGGATCGCCTTATGAAACACAATTTTGGGAGCTTTCGACATCAAATATATGCCTCGAACCTCTATAAAGGGCCAAGTTCTGGCTGACCTGGTAGTCGAATTCGCTGAACTGCCAGTAGAAATATTAACCGAACAACGCGGCGTGGAAGGAAAGTTAGTCGGCGTGATCTCCACACCGAAACCCCCGTGTTGGAAGGTGTATGTTGACGGCGCAGCAAATCAAAGAGGATCCGGGGTGGGGCTAGTCCTAATATCTCCTGAGAGGGCCACCATAGAGAAATCCCTAAGACTGGGGTTCTCGGCTACGAACAACGAGACCGAGTACGAAGCCTTGTTACAAGGGATGGCCATGGTGCAGAAAATGGGAGGAACAGTAGTAGAGATGTTCTCGGACTCGAGACTGGTAATGGGCCAAGTCAAGGGAGAGATGGAGGCTAGAGATGTGAGGATGCAGGAGTACCTCAGCCAGTTCAAACACCTGTGGCCAAGTTTCGACCTATTCAGCTTGTCACACATCTCCAGAAGTGGCAACACCCACGTAGATTCATTGGCCACACTTGCCACCTCCTCGGCAGGAAAGCTCCCTCGAATTATCCTCGTCGAGCATCTGAGCAAAGCGAGCGAAGTTGCGAAAGACATGGTCCGTGCCCATGAGGTCAGAGTAGGCCCTAACTGGATGGACCCCATAGTAACATTCCTCAAAGACGATATCTTACCTGAAGAGAAGTCAGAGGCTGAAAAAATACAAAGAAACACGACTCGATTATGGTTGTCCAAGGATAACAAGTTGTACAAGCGCTCCTACTCTGGGCCGTATTTACTGTGTGTTCACCCTGAGGCATCAGAGCCGCTGCTAGAAGAGTTACACGAAGGGATCTGTGGGAGTCACACGGGAGGAAGATCCCTATCGCACCGAGCCCTTACCCAGGGCTACTGGTGGCCGGGGATGCAGAAGGGAGCTCTAGAGTATGTTAAGAAATGTGACCAATGCCAGAGATTTACCTCGACTATCCATAAGCCAGGAGAGGTTCTCAACCCTTTGTCCAGCCCATGGCCATTCGCCCAATAGGGCCTAGATATTGTAAGCCATTTCCCCAAGGCGGCAGGAAATAAGAGGTATTGCTGGTTGGCACGGATTACTTCACCAAATGGGTCGAAGCCGAGCCACTGGCTAACATCAGAGACATAGATGCTAAAAGATTTATCTGGAGAAACATTGTTACACGGTTCGGGGTCCCTCGAACCCTTATCTCGGACAATAGGCTCCAATTTGATAGCAAGGCTTTCAGAAGATACTGCTACGAACTAGGGATCGCAAACAGGTACTCGACCTCAGCTTATCCTCAGGGAAACAGACAAGCCGAAGCTTCCAACAAAGTCATCGTCAAAGGGCTTAAGAAAAGACCGGATGATGCCAAGGGGAAATGGGTAGAGGAGCTACCACAAGTCTTATGGGCCTACCGAATGAAGTCGCCATGGTCAACAAAAGAGACACCTTTTTCCATGTCTTATGGGGCCGAGGCTGTGATCCCCCTAGAGGAAAACTTCCCAACGCTGAGAACATACTCCTTCACGCCAAGCGACAATGATGAGCTACTGGGAGAGAGCCTAGATCTGATCGAGGAAAGAAGAGAAGGAGCAATGATCCACTTGGCCTATTACCACCAGAAGCTCAAGTAGGGTTACGACACCAACGTAAAGCTGAGGCCATTGGCACAAGGAGATTTAGTGTTAAGGAAAGTCGTGGGTGCTGCCAAGGACTCATCCTGGGGAAAGCTCGAACCTAATTAGGAAGGGCCATTCCGAATTACTTCGGTAGCAGGAATAGGTGCATACTATTTAGAAGACTTAGATGAAAAAGCTGTACCCCGTCCTTAGAATGTAAATAACCTAAAGAGGTACTATTATTAACAAAAACACTCCTCCAATTCAAATTCTTAGTCTGTCGCGGTTATGCGTCTTATATTATATTTTTTTTTTAAATGTACTAGACAGAACCAAGATCTTGCATGGTCCTCAAACTCAAATCTGTGAGGAAACTAGCTACTTCCCAAAAAAAAAAAAAAACTAAGTACTAGACAAAACCAAGGTCTTGCATGGTCCTCGGACTCAAACCTATGGGGAAACTAGTTACTTCCACAAAAAAAAAAAAAAAAAAAAAAAACTAAGTACTAGACAGAACCAAGGTCTTGCATGGTCTTTGGACTCAAACCTATGGGGAAACTAGCTACTTCCAAAAAAAAAAAACTAAGTACTAGACAGAACTAAGGTCTTACATGGTCCTCGGACTCAAACTTATGGGGAAACTAGCTACTTCCACCCAAAAAAAAAAAAAAAAAAAAAAACTAAGTACTAGACAGAACCAAGGTCTTGCATGGTCCTCGGACTCAAACCTATGTGGAAACTAACTACTTCCAAAAAAAAAAAAAACTAAGTACTAGACAGAACCAAGGTCTTACATGGTCCTCGGACTCAAACTTATGGGGAAACTAGCTACTTCCACCCAAAAAAAAAAAAAAAAAAAAAAAAAAAAAAAAAAAAAAACTAAGTACTAGACAGAACCAAGGTCTTGCATGGTCTTTGGACTCAAACCTATGGGGAAACTAGCTACTTCCAAAAAAAAAAAACTAAGTACTAGACAGAACCAAGGTCTTACATGGTCGTCGGACTCAAACTTATGGGGAAACTAGCTACTTCCACCAAAAAAAAAAAAAAAAAACTAAGTACTAGACAGAACCAAGGTCTTGCATGGTCCTCGGACTTAAACCCATGGGGAAACTAGCTACGGTGAGGTCTGAATAAGCACTACACAATAATCTGGTCCTCACCCCGCGATCAAGGTGCCAATAGATGAAACTATTCTCCCCATGTAGATAAGTAGGCAAAATTTGGATACAAATTTCAACAAGTTCGCTATCAGATTAATTATTCCTAATAGAAGTTAATAAAATCAAAAATTCACACAAGTCGTAAACCCAGCCTAAACGCGCACCTAGCGCCTCTAAGTTTAGGGTTTCAGGGCTTTAAGGCGAGCATGGTGCATATATATTATCATCTTCGGGTATATGATCCATACTAATGGTGATAACAAATAATAAAAGCGTGTGAAACAAAAAGAAAATGGAAAATTTCATTCATTCAAATGGAGCCCTATTACAGCAAACCACTCTGTTCCAAAAGATAAGAAAAATAACAACACAACACCATAGCAAATACAAAACCGAAGCTGCCCTGGGTGGCCTACTCCATTGACGTGGCCTCGGCCCCCACCTTGGAGAGCTGAGCAGGAGAGGTCTCGAGATCCTTGGAGCCCTCGCCAAGGGGAACCGACTGAAGAGGCTCGACGAGAAGAACTAGCTCCTCGGCATGGGAGACCGGAGCGTCACCTATGGACCCTATAGTCTCCTGGGGTGCATCAGGGTTTTGACCTTCATTCGTCTCAGCCACCCCAGAATGATCGCTTTCCTTGGCTGGCTCCTTGGAGGAAGTTAGTGCCAGAGCAACTCCGGGGCCGGTAGCCTCAACCTCTTTTGGGGCATCCCTGACCTCGGAGCTGGGGGGGGGGGCTTCTTCCCTGATGGCAAGGGGATAGTACACGCGCTCTGCCTTCCACAGGCCGGATGAGGCTTCAACCCCAGACTGTTTAAGAGCCTCGTTCCAAACCTGGGAACAGTAAAGCCTGCATACCCCAGGAACTTGAGCCTCTAGAGTAGCCTAGGTCTCAGCCACCCCAAAGTTGTAGGCCTCCTCCTCGGCCTTCTCCTTGAAGCACTCGACCTCAGTCCTGGCAAGCACTGCCTCCTCCTTGGCCCTCAGGGTCTTGTCCTTGGCCCACTCGGCAACGTTCTTAGCCCTCTCTGCCTCGACCAGTTTTTGCTTCAGATCAACAATCTACTCCTTGGTGATTTGCAGCTGCCTCTCAGCCTCTAGCAGGTGCCTTGTCTGATCCTCGGCCTGCTTCTGGGCACTGGCCAGGCCTGATTCGGTGCTATCCTTGGCCCTAGTCACCTCCTTCAAATCCTCCCTTGCTTTTAGGAGGTTAGCCTCGGAGTTTTTGAAGGTTCGCGTAACGTCCAAACGCTTGTCACGCTCAAGGTCCAGGGTCCTACTCTGGTCATTGGCCATTTCCTCCATTCTATAAGTGGCCTGGATGGCTTGCCAATAGAAACAAGCAAGGTGTAAATTGGAAGCCAGGGAACAAAGGCCAGCAAAGTCACAAATGTTGAAAACCTTACCATGCCTAGGTACCTCTTCATACTGAGGAAAAGCTCCTGCCTCCTTAGGTTCTTCAGGTCTGCCATATCAGCAGGGAGTAGCAGGGACCTCTCCAATGCGTCGGCCACATAAGTGCCCTCACCCTTATTAAAGTCCCTGAGGGAGGCGTCGTCCATCAGGGGCTCCCCATGGAGCATCGGGGCGGGGAGCCAGGCCTATGGCTCGGGTTGAGCGACAACTTCCTTTTCCTGACCCTGAAGGGGCAACCCTTAATTGTTTCGAAGCCCGCCGGCCCTCGTCCTCCTCTTGAGAAGTGCGGGATCTCCCCCCGTCCACAGGATCTTTCCCTTTGGTAGACCTCTTCCTCTTAGGGTCAGTGGGTTGAACAAAGGGGGGGAGTTTGGCTGGTTGCCCGTAAGATAGACGATGACCTGGTTTGGGGGGGTTGAGGCTTAGAAGGAGGAAAGGGAAGTTTAGGCTGTGATTTCGCCGGCACATCCTTCCTCGGCTGGCCCTCGAGTAGGTCATGGAGGCTTGCGGATGGCTTCCTCTTGAAACCCATGTCGGCCTGCGAAGAAGTCCCTTGAAGATCAGCTTCTATCAAGCTAGGATTGCCTAAGTCACCAGAACGACCCTCGGACGGATCGAATTGGTCAAATGCACCGAATTCGTCCTCAGAATGGTCCAATTCAATGACCTACTCTTTGCCTTCTGCCCCTCCTTCCTCGATCTCTGCAGCCTGTTGAGCGGAAGACCCTTCAGGGAGGAAAAAACCATGCTCCACGACGGTGATCTTTTGAAGCCAAGGATTTTTGGCCTAATTACGTACTTCGGAGTCGCGAAAGATTTCTGAATAGGATCGTACCCGAGGATCTTGTGAGCAGCTCTGACCTGGAAGTCGCCTTCGTTCACAAAAACCTCTGCCTGAAGAATGGTCTCTAAGTCTGCCCAGTTGACTAAGTGAAGATGGCGTTCGAAGGCGTGAGGATCTGCAAAAGAGAAAATGCGCCCTCGTTAGCAACCACACAAATGTCAATTACGACAACATCTAAGAAATAACCCCCTACTCAAATGCCCCACCTGGCGTCCCCTCCTTAGTCGGGCAGGGTAGGCCATCATGCCACGCCCCTGACACGATGAGGAAGTCTTTATTTAGAGCCTTACTAGATTATGGGAGACATTGAATGAGTCGGACCCTTTCATCCCTCGCTTTCATATAGTAGGTTTTACCCTTAAGGTATTGGAGGTTATAGCACCAATTTATGTCATGGTGGATCAACCCCAACCCCATCTTTTCGTTTAAGGCATCCATACTGCCCAGGATCCTAAATACATTGATGGCACACTGGATGGGCGCTAGTCGGAAGTGCCTAAGGTAGTCCCTCATCACTGGGCGCATAGGAATCCTCATACCCCCTTCTAGGAAGGCGATTATAGGAATCTCTACCTCACCCTCTCGCCTCATAATGTGTCATTCAACTTCTTTACAGTACCTTAAACCCACGTTGCTGGGTATTTTGTAATCAGCAATGAATTTCTCCATCGCCTCTTCCGACTCAACTAACTTCTTAAATCTACCCATCCCTGGGACCGACTAAAAACTCAAAGAAGGGCGAAGGAAAGAAAAGGATAGGAAAGGAAGAGACTTAGAAAGGAGAAAGTATAAGTTAGAGAGAAGAGAAAACTTACAGAAGTGAGGAAGAACTCCTCGGGCAGGCTTTTTATGCTGAAAGAAGGTATAAGTTCGACTGGACACTTGACCAAATTCAAGGTATATACACAAGAACTCCTAGATATAAAAGTAAAGTGGCTGATTAGTTCGAATGGGTATTTATACCCCCAATTAAGATAACCGTATGGTTTTTCGCGCCTGTAAAGACTGGAGAAATTCCTACCGTTGGATTACCATCATGCCGTCCAATGTAGGGAGCACAAAGCTGCCAAAATTTAATGAAGACTCGCTCTGTATACCAAAGCGCCAGAAACGTGTCTTGGGCAAACAAAAAGGCCCTGACGCTAACAGAGGATAAAACTTGACAAGCCGCTAAGGGGCCCCGAGGACGTCAAAACCCTCATCTCCGTCTGAGGAGCGGGACAGCAGGATTTTAAGGGGCTATTGTGGGGCTGAAGGATTTGGCAAAGCCCAGCCCATTTCATATCAAGCCCAAGGCCCACATCGAGAAAGAAGAAACGTCCAAGGATGAGTAAGGAAGGCCCAAGCCGCTATGAGGCATTGCCGAGAACCATCCTGTCCTCGGCCAGCCAAGGTCACCGAAGGGAAAAGCAGCATACCCTTAAAGATAGCCCTCCCAGTCGTCCCAAACAAAAGGACCAACATAGTGGGACAGCTATAGAGGCATGGAGGAGGAGCAATTCTAGGAGAGGTTATCACCTCCGCATTAAATGCCCGCAACTGACAGTCTGGCTGCATTAATGAAGAAATGACCCCTGAATAGTACCACCTTGTTTACTGTAACTCACTGCAAGTTGAGGAAGGCGGCGGATGGGACAGGCACTCTAGTAGCGACCTGTATGATCCACAAATGGACGGCCAAGGTCAATGAGAAGGAGATATATAACGGAAAATGCCCTCCTAGAGCGAAGGAGAGAGAAAAAGCAAGAGGAAAAAGAAGGAAGACGGTTGCAGTTCCTACCACCCCTGAAAGCTGTCACTACTAAGCACCAAAGAACCGAGAAGAAGAAGAATCAGTCCTCGGACAAAGCCCGAGGATAAACTTTTTCCCTTCCACCGGACGTTCGATCATCCCATCTCCTTATGATCATGTCCGGTTGTTGGAGCTCTCACTAAAGCCTAGTTCTTGAGCCCATTTTCTCTACCAAATTTACTGTATCAGGCCCGTTGGGTTTAGGCTCATTTGCCTAACAGTAAAGAACCTCCCAAAAGTGGACCCTACACATATCATCAATTTTTTTTTCTTTTTTAAATTTGAGAAACACACACACACACACACACATATATATAGGGGAAGGGGGATGAGATAAGGGAATACATTCACACGCCAACACCAAAACTGTATGCAGCAGTTAGTGAATGAAAATAATCAATTCATTATTAATAACAATTAATACAAGAGACTAATCTAAATACATAAATTTTAAACATCTAATTTAGTTCCTTCAAATAAATTGGGAAAATAAATCAATGTAAAAGTAATAAGAATATAAAAATAAATTTTGTATGTGCGTCTCACCACCTTGATTTCTTTAAAATATATATATATATATATATATGAAAAAATAAATTTTTTTTTCTTTATTCTTCAAAGTATTTAAATTTTTGGATTTATAGCAAAACAACATCATTTGTAATGGTAAAAAAGTCAAAAAAACGATAGAGAAAAAAAATTAACATAGAGGTTTTTTTAGTATAAGGACATAAGTAGTTTTTTTTTATTAGTATTATTATTATATGTAAATTATAGGATCTAATAATTAAAGCCTTGTGGACTTGTGGTTGAGGTGCATTGAGAAAGTGTAGCCAATCACTTTTTTTTTCTACCATAAGTGCAACCGACTTTGTGTTCCAAACTTCTAAACTCCAAACTAATGAAAAGAAGTTTAGTACTATAAATATGACAAAATTTCAAGAATCACGTGAATTCTGCATTATGTGATTTGCTTTAGTAAGATACCTAACAATCTTCTTTCATATAAAAAGGAGTTGTTATGTTACAACTTATAACATTTTCACAACAAATTTTAGGCGGCAGGTTATTACTAATTTTAATTTAAATCTACAATTAAAATTACTTTTTTATCCACTAATAACAATCTACTACATAATATTATTGTGTAACTCCGTGCATATGCACATATACAATTAAAAATAATCACAATTATAAAGTTCAAATTACACACACACACACACACACACACACACACACATTTTTTAAACTATAGATTTTTAAAATATGTAATTGTTTCTTATATATATATGTGGGGGCAAAAGCTTGAACTTTTGTATTGGGCCTTAAGCCCTATTTACTAATGGGAATGCGTTCGAGGAGGAGCAAATGATTGGGGAGGTCTCAAAATAGATAGTCGCGTCAGGAAATGGTGGAAAACCGTGGTTCGAGGAGGTCACCCTCCTCGGACCGGGCGAATATCAGTCGAGCAGGCATCCGGGTGACTTAGTTAATCTTCCAAAAGACTCCAACAATGAGGATAGACTTCAGGCACGTATGGAGAAGATAAAGATATAGAAATATCTTAGGAAAAAGCTGCCACCACCACATTAAATGCACTGCAGCAACTTTCCTAGCCGCATTAATGTAGAGAAGACCTCTGAACAGTATTCTCAACCACTACCGTTCACAGAGAGCCAGAGAAGATGCTTGATAGGACACATACTTGAGTGCAGGGTTGGATGATGGACAACTGGACGATGGAGATGGCTTGAAAAACTTTATATAATATGAATGACCCTCTATAAGAAAGGGATCGAGAAATTAGTGAAGGAATATAGAAAGAGAATCACTGTAGCACGGTGATGAACTAACTTTCAAAAATAGTAATCTGATCATCAAACTAACTCCTTGGATTTACAATCCACCCATAATTACGTATCCTTTCCTGCTCGGACACACTTGAAACCTTAATTAACCGTTAGTCAATCCGCTAAAAGCCCAGTTCTTTCACCCACTCTCTACAAATTTATTGTATTAGGCTCATTGGGCTTATAACCCAATTCTTCTGGGTTTGGGCTACAAATTATGACCCTACAATTAGCGCCGTCTGTGGGAAGAACTAATGCTTCAGTGAAGTATAATGGTCATAGCGGGATCAGGACCACACCAAACTAGTCCGCACCATGCAGAATCAGCTAATGTTCGTCAACAGGATGAACTCCACGATCTTGAGCGTAAAAAGGATCTAGACAACCACCAGGAAGGCAGCTTGCAAACGCTCCACACAAGTGGAAGTAGTTATCGGAGAAAAGGTCATGCAGTGCATGAGCAAGGTGATGAAAAAACTATGCAACGAGAAATTGATGTTTTAAAGAAGCAACTTCGTTGAGCACAACGGAAACAATCCCCTCCTAGCTCTGATGTTTCTTCTAACGATGAAGAAGATACAATCTACAGACAACAATCAAGAACTCCACCTGATGAGTCTTTTTCCTATGAAGAGGAGCATCTTCACAAAAGGAAGCACAGGAGTCCATCTCGCAAGGGAGTAGGAACTGATGTTATGAAGAAAGCTCTGAGCCAGATTTCTAAATCACTTTTCACCGGGGGAATAGAAAAGGCAAAACTTCCTAGGCGTTTCCATCAGCCAAAGTTCACCATGTATAATGGTCAAATGGATCCTGTAGAGCACGTAAGCCAGTTCAAACAGAAGATGGCTATCCATTCTCAAGATAAGGCTTTGATGTGTAGAGTATTTCCATCCAGTTTGGGACCGATGCCGATAAGATGGTTTGATGGGCTAAGGACAAACTCCATCAGTTCCTTCAAGAAACTTACCCAATCATTCTATTCCCAATTCATTACATGCAGTAGGGTTCCTCAACCTCTAGACTCTTTATTGTCCATGTCAATGAGAGAAGAAGAGTCCATGAAGGCGTACGCTGAGAGGTACTAGGAGATGTTTAACGAGATTGATGACAATTTTGATGAAGTTGCTATTAGAACTTTCAAAGTCGGTCTCCCATCTGATCATGGTTTGAGGAAGTCTCTGACAGGTAAGCCTGTTACTAGTTTACGCCAGCTAATGGACCGAGTTGATAAATACAAGAGGATTGAAGACGATCAACAACAAGGGAAAGGGAAAGGGAAAGCTAAGGTTATCCCTCAGGAAATGAGGGATTTCAGGTCGGACCGATACAGCAACAACCGGCTGAGAAGGGATTACGTAGATCAATCAGGGTTAAACAATACTCAGGTCGTCGGTGCAGCCTTCCGAGAGCCAGTGCATCAAGTATTAGAAAAAATCAAGAATGAACCCTTTTTCAAACGACCCAATAAGATGATGGGCAATCCCAAAAAGTGAAACCGTAACCTCTATTGCCAATATTATCAAGATCATGGGCATACCACAGAAGACTGTAGGAGCTTGTGGGATCACTTACACCAACTCATCCGAGAGGGAAAATTAAAACAGTTACTGCATCATTCTAGTGGTCTGGGGGGCCAAGCCAACCCTGTGTCTCAGAGAGACATTCCTTCAAGACCTCCCTTGGGAACTATCAATGTTATCTTCGCTGCACTAGGCAGAACAGGATTATGCCTATCTAGGGTAATGTCTATAGCTCGCCTATCTTCAGGAGACACTAATCAGGAGCCAAAGAGAGCTAGAGTGGAACGGCCATTGGTCATAGGATTCTCGGATGAAGATAAGATTGGAACCATTTAGCCCCACGATGATGCCTTAGTGATCACCCTCCGAATTGGGGGCTACGACGTGAAGAGGGTAATGGTGGATTAAGGCAGCGCTACTGAGATAATGTATCCCGACCTTTACAAGGAGCTGAACTTAAAAGCTAAAGATCTAACGCCCTATAGTTCTCCCTTAGTGAGTTTTGAGGGGAAGATTATTATCCCAAAAGGTCAAGTCAGGTTACCTGTGCAAACTGATTCAGAGGTGGTGGAGGTAGATTTCATCGTCGTGGATGCATTTTCTCCCTATACAGCAATTGTTGCCAGACCTTGGCTTCATACATTGGGAGCAGTTTCTTCCACTCTACACCAGAAGGTTAAATATCCGTCTGAGGGTCAGATTAAGGAAATACTGGGAGATCAGGTTTTGGCAAGGCAGTGCATGGTTGCTGCCATTGAGCATAAGCCCGAAGCTGAGCCCTCGGCCCATGGAGAAAAGGGTTTATAGCAGTTACAACCCCCAGCGTTATCCATCGATAAGTCAGCCGAGGATGCAAAGTACGAAGATCTAGTAAAGGTTGTTATAAGGGATGACCCGAAAAAGTTTTTTCAAATTGGATCCCAGCTGCCTCATCAAGAGAGAGAAGAGCTGATAAATTTCCTTAAACAGAACATTGATGTCTTTGCCTGGAATACCTACGAGGCCCTAAAAGTAGATCCAGACTTCATCTGTCATCATTTGAATGTTAATCCGTTAATCGCACCCAAGAAGCAGCCCCCTTAGCGCCCATCCAAAGAACATGCCGAAGCAGTCTGAGAGGAAGTGACCAGACTTAAGCAAGCTGGGGCTATCAAGGAAATTTTCTATCCTGAATGGTTAGCAAATACTGTGGTGGTAAAGAAAAAGAGTGGGAAGTGGCAAGTGTGCGAAGACTTTGCGGACTTAAATAAGACTTGACTCAAGGATCCATTTCCTATGCCCAAGATAAACCAGCTGGTAGATGCCACTATCGGCCATCCTCGGATAAGCTTCTTTGATGTCTTTCAAGGTTATCATCAGATACCTTTGGCCTTGGACGATCAGGAGAAGACTGCTTTTGTTATCCCTATTGGGAACTACCATTACAAAGTGATGCCATTTGGTTTGAAGAATGCAGGATCCATTTATCAGAGAATGATGACAAGGATGCTCGAGTCGCAATTAGGGAAAAATATCGAGATTTACATAGATGATATGGTGGTGAAAAGCAAAATGGTTTCAGAGCACTTGGGGGACCTTCGAGCTATCTTTGAAATCCTTAGAAAGTACAAATTGCACTTAAATGCTTCCAAGTGCTATTTGGCGTAGGGTTGGGCAAATTCTTGGGTTACATGGTCACTCACAGAGGGATTGAAGTTTACCCTAATCGGATTAAAGCTATTAACAACTTGCGATCTCCTCGGAATCCCAAGGAAGTGCAGAAACTAACCGGAATGGCTGCCGCTTTGAACAAATTCATATCTCGATCAGCAGATAGGTGCAGACCCTACTTCCTGTTAATCAACAAACAGAAAGGTTTTGAGTGGACTGAAGAATGTGCCACAGCTTTCCAGCAACTTAAAGATTATCTAGCTCGGCCACTGATCATATCTAGTCTTGAGCCAGATGAAGTCCTTTTTACCTACATTGCTGTGGCCCCATATGCTGTAAGTTCGGTACTGATACAAGTTGATGGTGGCGTACAATGGCCAGTTTATTATGTGAGTAAGTCACTGCATGAAACCGAAGTGCGTTATCTACCATTGGAGAAAGCTATCTTAGCAATAGTGCTTGGCACACGTAAGTTACCTCATTACTTCCAGGCACATACTGTTATCGTTCTTACCCAACTTCCGCTTAAAACCATACTCCGAAGTGCCGATTACACAGGAAGAGTAGCCAAGTGGGGTACAATTCTAGGGGTTTTTGACATCAGATACATGCCTCATACCTCCATAAAAGGACAAGTTCTCGTAGATTTGGTGGCTGAATTCACCGAACCCCAAATAGAAGAGTTACCATCGGTTGGAAACATAGATGAAAAATTGGTTGGCACGATCTCTCAATATTGCCTTCCGACTTGGGAAATATATGTAGATGGGGCATCGAATCAGAAGGACTCAGGGATTGGGCTAGTACTGATGTCCCCTGAGAAGGTTATCATTGAAAAATCTTTGAGATTGGATTTTTCGGCTACGAACAATGAGGCCGAGTATGAAGTTTTGTTGGTAGGAATGGCCATGGTTCAAAAAATGGGGGGAAAGTCAATAAAACTCTTCTCGGACTCAAGGCTTGTCGTCGGTCAAGTAAGAGGAGAATTCAAGGCAAAAGATGAAAGAATGCAGGGATACCTGAGTCAAGTTAAATGTCTACAGTTAAAGTTTGACTCATTTGACTTGTTACATGTCCCCAGAAGTGGTAATGCACATGCTGACTCTTTAGCTATGCTTGCAACCTCTTCGGCATAAGATTTGCCTCGAGTTATTCTTGTTGAGGACTTGTACAAACCCACAGAGACAAGAAGAGAGATGGCTCAAATCCATCAGATTAGAGCAAGGCCGAGTTGGATGGACTCCATCATACAATTTTTTAAAAAGGATATTCTGCCTGAAGAAATAATAGAAGCTGTTAAGGTACGAAGGAAGGCCACTAGGTACTGGTTATCCAAGAACCAGAACCTATATAAACATTCCTTTTTAGGACCTTATTTGTTATGTGTTCATCCTGAGTTGACCGAATCGCTTCTAGAAGAGTTGCATGAAGGAATCTGTGGAAGCCATACTGGTTGTAGGTCCTTTGCACATAAAGCTATTACCCAAGGCTATTGGTGGCCAAATATGCAAAGAGAGGCTCTGGAATATGTCAAAAAGTGTGATCAATGCCAACGGTTTGCACCGAGCATACACCAACCAAGGGGAATCCTTAATCCACTATCTAGCCCATGGCCATTCGCTCAATGGGGCTTAGACATTGTAGGACCATTCCCCAAAGCAGTGGGAAACGAGAAATATCTTCTGGTTGTCACAGATTATTTTACGAAGTGGGTTGAAGTGGAGCCTTTAGCCAACATTAGGGACGTGGATGCGAAAAGATTTGTTTGGAAAAACATTGTCACTCGATTTGGAGTTCCTCATGTGCTCATCTCGGACAACGACCTTCAGTTCGACAGTAAAATGTTTAGAAGATATTGCAACGAGTTGGGGATTGCAAACAGGTATTCTACTCCTGCTTATCCCCAAGAGAACGGACAAGCAGAAGCTGTAAATAAAGTCATAGTAAACGGGCTGAAGAAAAGGCTAGATGATGCAAAAGGCAAATGGGTGGAAGAGTTACCACATATGCTCTGGACGTATAGAACCACACCTCGTAGATCCACTGGAGAGACCCCTTTTTCGATGACTTATGGAGCCGAGGCTGTCATCCCATTGGAAACTGGTTTCCCAACGTTGAGAACCAGTTCATTCAATCCGAGGGGCAATGATGAGCAACTGACAAAGAGTTTGGACTTGGTTGAAGAGAAGAGGGAAAGTGCGATGATTCAATTGGCCTATTACCAGCAAAAACTGAAACAAGGTTATGATGCCAATGTAAAATTGATACCTTTAACTCCTGGTGATCTGGTGTTATGTAAAGTTGTGGGCGCTACAAAGAATCAGCTTGGGGAAAGTTATGACCAAATTGGGAAGGGCCCTACCGTATCACCTCAGAAGCTGGCATTGGAGCATACTTTCTAGAAGACGTAGATGAACATGTAATACCATGTCCTTGGAATGTAAACAACCTAAAGAGGTATTATCATTAATCAATATTTTCATGATCAGTTTATTCGTTCTTTATATGAAGTGTTTATACTTTTTACCTTTTAGTTCTCTTAAGTGTTTAAACTTAAACCCAATCATGACTAGAGTCCTCAAACCAGATGATTTGGGTTAGTTAACACTCATTCAAAGTTCTCTTAAGTGCTTAAACTTAAACTCAATCATGCCTGAAGTCCTCGGACCAGATGATTTGGGTTAGTTAACACTCATTCGAAGTTCTCTTAAGTGTTTAAGCTTAAACCCAATCATGCCTGAAGTCCTCGGACCAGATGATTTAGGTTAGTTAACACTCATTCGAAGTCCTCGTAAATGTTTAAGCTTGAGATTCAATCATGCTTGAAATCCTTAGACCGAATGTTTTGAATGGGTTAGTATCACAATGTCATGTTTATAGATATTTATATAACTTTTAAGTTGTGCTTGAAGTCCTAGGCCTATTTATTGAACTTAAGTTAACTTATAATGTGTCTTGTTTATACGATATGACAGTATATTCTATTCAAGTTAAAATGGCAAAAGGTCGCCATACTTTGACAATGAATCTTATAGCACATATCATGATGTATAAAACAAAAGAAAGATATCTTCATTGATAATAAAAAAGGTGGTACACTTCTTTAAAAAAACAACACAATAAACATAACAAAAAAATAATATAAAAAAAAAAGCTAAAACCCCCTAGCCTAAGCTTTTGTCTTGGGAACCCCTGGGTCAGCAGTTTGGTCGGGTTGAGAGACAGCAGTATCTGAGGCCTTCTCGATGGGATTAGAAGAATTTTTCTTCTTATCCTGGCCTTTATCCTTGCCCTTGAGAGTTTCAACCTCTTTTCCTTTACCAGCATCTTGGTGGGAGTCTTTTGGAACTTCCAAGGAAGCAGGAGGGACTTGGTCTTCCTTTGGCAACGCAGATACTTGGGTGGCTTATTCAGGGTGAGAGGAGTTAGGATTTGAGAGCTCGCGAATTTCTGGATCATAGTAGATGTTCTCAGGTCGCCTCAAACCAGAGTCCACAGGGACCCCAACAACATCAAGGGCTTTACCCCAAGAGATGTCACAGTAGTCCCTACATACAGTGAAAAATTCCTCCGTAAGTCTAGCTTGAGTCTCCTCCATCCCAAGTGTGTAAGCAGCTTGCTTCTCGGCCTCGACTGCCTCTTTAAGCAGTTGGGCAGCCTCGCTGGCTTTTTGAAGTTCTTCACGAAGTTCCGTCACCAGTTACTTCTCTGTTGTCAGGTTTATTTCAGTGTAGTGCAACTGTTTATGGATATCTTCAAACTGCTTCTCAGTTGTCTTTAAGCCTGCTTTAGCGCTGTCTCTCGCCCTGGCTGCCTCTTTTGTTGCTCGGCCATCTTAGAATGATTTTCTTTTAGGGTGCCTAGCTCTACCTCGACCTCAGATCAATCATCGAAGGCCGCCCTAGCCCAGTTATGGGCACTCTTAACCCAGTCCTTAACCACGAATACCTGTTGTGTAATCTACGTGACAAAATAAAAATGTTTTACATTTAGTATAAAACACAGCAAAAACTTAGGAGGAGGGGGGCTAATAAATCAAATCACTTACCATGGTCAGATCCCTCTTAAGGGATAAAAAGAGCTCCGGTTGACTGAAGTTCCTATAGGCCTCCATGTCTTTTGGGAGGAGGAGGGGCTGCTTCAAGGCCTCGGCGACATGACCTGCATGCCCCCCACGGCAATACCTAATGGAGGAGTCCCAAGCAATGAGTACACCGTCCACCTCCAATTTAAAAGACCATATGCATGTTGGACGGCGTACTTAAGTCACAGGAAGCTCTTCTTGGCTATCAACGGAGTCGGACCTCCTATTTCTTTGGTCCTGAGACTGCCTCTGCTGTTTGCTTCCTTTTGGAGGGCCTACCTCACCCTCCTCAGGAGCCTCTTAGTGTCTCTTCCTCCTCAGCTCAGGAATGGGCTTTAGCCCGAGGTTACAGGAACCTGAGGAGGGGAAGGAGGAGGGTTCACTGGGGGCTTAGACTTGTTGGCCTCTTGGGGGGAAGACACCTTGTTCCTCCCCTTCATGAGCTCCCTCAAACTTGGGCAAGGTTTTGGAGCCATCCCTTCTTCTTCGTTATCTGAAGAGTCTTCCATGTAAGTTACTATTGGGGCAGGAGTTTGAACACACGAGTACTCATCTATTTCTTCCTCAGCCTCTGATATAACGATGGCTTCCTCTTCAAATCGAAACTTGTCAATTTCTTCCTCAAGTGAAGAGGAAGATGCAATTCCTTCCTCAGCTACAACTTGTCCAAATGGCACTTGCTGAAGTGGCTGGGCAGCCAAAGGAATACCCTGTGGGATGGGATGATCAGCTGGTGGAAGATCGTGTGGGGCTAAAAAATCGGGCCGAGACACGTCTATATGAAGCAAACGATATTCGTTTGCCCTAATAGAGTTGCCAACGTCTAGAAAAGTTCTTAAGATGGGTTCGTAGTCCAAAATTAGATGAGTGGTTCGAAGTTGTCCGTCATCGTTCACAAAAATTTGAGACCTCAGTAAGTAGTTGAGCGCGGGTACGTTGATTAAACTAATCCGAGGGTTTACTTGTGTTTTATCTGTTAAACAAAAGAACCAAACAGTTAGAAACTTGGAGTTCAGTGTGAAAAAATGAAAGAAGAAAAAAGAAAATCTTTTTGATATAGCAAAGCAAGGCCGAGGACAAATAACTTAAATCTAATATTAGAAAACCTAAATCTAAGGTACTCCACCTGGCTCTCCTAACTGGGTTGGGCAAGGAAGACCGTCATGCCAAGGTCCTGATACAATGAGATAGTCATCCTTCATCCCTTTGTTAGACTTGGGAAGACACGAAATGAGCTTGACAGCATCAGACCGAGATTTAAGGTAAAACCCTGCCCCTTTTTATTGGTGGCCTTCGTATAGGTGGACTACATCGTATCAGGTTAGCCCTAATCCTAAGTGTCGGTCCAGAGCGTCAACTGCTCCTAAAATCCTAAAAAAGTTAGGTGTGCACTGTTGGGGGCAAAGCCTATGACTACGTAAGTAGTCTCTTGTAATCCTACCCATGGGGATAGTCATTCCTCCCTCTATGAAGGCTATCTTTGGGATTATGACTTCTCCCACCTCTCGGTCAAATGCTAGTCCCTCCGGGGAACAGTATCATATTGATACCTCCTGGGGTATGTGATATTTTTCTTTGAACATTTCTATCAAAGCAGGGTTCTTCACTAAACGCTCAAACCTACCCATTTCGAATAAGTAGAAAAGAAAAAATACTTGGGGTGACAACGGGGTAATGAAGAATGTCGTGCCGAGGAGGTTGTCCAAGGAAAGAAGGAAAGATTCGAAGTTAAAACTTACGTGAACTAAAGCAAGAACTGATCTTTGAAATTCTTGAGAGGATTTTTGAAGATTTTTTGAAAGTGTGACGGATGATCTGATGTTTGGTGTGAGTTTGAACGTTTGAATGCTCTGAAGATTCTGAACTGTGATGAAGAAAAGAGAAAATAATACTCTTATGAACCTTTATATAAGGGACTGAAAACGAGGGGGATTTTATCCCACCCAAATCTTGAAGGGAAATACGGTCCGTTGGATCAAAATCCCTCCGTTGGATGCCACCAACTAACGCCGCCCAAAATACTTAATGACGTTTCGCGAATTCCGAAGCGTCAGAAATAATGGCGAAATGACTAAAATAACACCCCTACGTGCGTAAGTGTGAATGTCTTTATAGTTTTAACCACAATTACATTGGCAAGTCAAAATTCTATTTTTTCTCCTCGGGTAAAAGAGAAAAATTAAAATTTTAAGGGGCTATTGTGGGGGAAAAAGATTGAACTTTTATATTGGGCCTTAAGCCCTATTTACTAATGGGAATGCGTCCGAGGAGGAGCAAATGACTGGGGAGATCCCAGAATAGATAGTCGCGTCAGGAAATTGTGGAAACCGTGGTCCGAGGAGGTCACCCTCCTCGAACCGGGCGAATATCAGTCGAGCAGGCATCCGAGTGATTTGGGTAATCTTCCAAGAGACTCCAACAATGAGGATAGATTTCGGCATGTATGGAGAAGATAAGGATATAGAAATATCTTAGAGATAAGCTGCCACCACTGCATTAAATGCACTGCAGCAACTTTCCTAGCCGCATTAATGTGGAGAATACCTCTGAACAGTGTTCTCAACCACTACCGTTCACAGAGAGTCAGAGAAGATGCTTGATAGGACACATACTTGAGTGCAGGGTTGGATGATGGACAACTGGACGATGGAGATGGCTTGGAAAACTCTATATAATATGAATGACCCTCCATAAGAAGGGGATCGAGAAATTGGTGAAGGAATATAGAAAAAGAATCACTGTAGCACGGTGATGAACTAACTTCTAGAAATAGTAATCTGATCATCAAACTAACTCCTCGGACGTACACTCCACCCATAATTACGTATCCTTTCCTGCTCGGACACACTTGAAACCTTAATTAACCGTTAGTCAATCCGCTAAAAGTCCAGTTCTTTCACCCACTCTCTACAAATTTATTGTATTGGGCTCATTGGGCTTATAACCCAATTCTTCTAGGTTTGGACTACAAATTGTGACCCTACAATATATATATATATATATATATATAATTTAATTGGATTTAGACTCTTCAATTTTTGCACTCAATAATTCACTTGTCATAAAAATTAAAAAAATTAGACGGACATGTGGCTCAAAGTTGGACTCCAATTGAAATTCAATTTAGAATCTAATTAGATTTGAACTTTTCGATTTTTACACTCAATAATTCAATTGACATAAAAATTAAAAATTAAATGAGACACATGACACACAATTGGACTCTGATTGAAATTTAATTTAGATTATAATTTAATTTACAAACAAACAAATAAATTGAATGACTAATGTTGATAATATATCATATATGAAACCTACAAAAATTGAAAAATCTCGACTTTAGATTTAGAATTTCTTCATAAAAAGTGTGCATAAATATCAAACATGGACAGAAAAAGCAAAGATCATATGAAAGTGTAATTTGTGGTGTATGTGCCATGAAATAAGAGGGTGTGCTCCACGAAATTGAGTTTTTCAAATGAAAGTACATAATTTGGTTAGCTATGAAGAATAGTTGTGGTGTATAGGTGGCAAGACCAAACATAACTTAGGCTTTGTTTGGTTGTAAATATCACCATCTTATGATAGGACACCTTGTAGGATGGTCATATATTTATATATTGACATGTTTGTGCTAATTGTCCTTTATATTGGCTCAAGTTCTTGGCTTCTTTCTCTCAATTCAATTGTTTCCACAATACGTGGTCCCTTAAATGGCTAGTCCCTTAAATTAAGTAATTAATTTGTTGAAATTAACTAAAAACAAAATTTCAATAATATTACCTAAAAAGATGAAGGCATACATATCCATGAATTTCAAGAAGTGACATAATTGAATAGCTAATCACATCATACAGTGGCGGAGTCAAAATTTCTCTCGAGGGAGGGCAAGATTAAAAAAGCAAGATTGAAATATGAAATTAACTTTAAAATATTAATCAATATTAAAAACAAAAAAAACAAAAAAACAAAGAATTGTTAATCAAAATAATATAACAATGAGAGTAATCATTTCGTAATTTCATATCATTGAAATAAATGAACGAAAATAATCAATTCATTATTAATAACAATTAATATAAGAGACTAATCTAAATACATAAATTTTAAATATCTAATTTAGTTCCTTCAAATAAATTGAGAAAATAAATTAGTGTAAAAGTAATAAAAATATAAAAATAAATTTTGATTGTGCGTCTCACCACCTTGATTGCTGTAAAAAATATATATGAAAAAATAAAGTTTTTTTTCTTTATTCTTCAAAGTATTTAAATTTTTGGATCTAGAGCAAAACAACATCATTTGTAATTGTAAAAAAGTAAAAAAAAATGGTAGAGAAAAAAAAAATTAACATAGAGGTTTTTTTTATAAGGACATAAGTAGTTTTGTTTTTATTAGTATTATTATTATGTGTAAATTATAGGATCAAGTAATTAAAGCCTTGTGGACTTGTGGTTGAGGTGCATTGAGAAAGATTTAAAATAAATAAAAAATAAAAAAAAAGTGATTAGCTAGAAAAAGTGTAGTGAGCCTTTGAGTGATTATAAAGTGTAAAGCATGGGACAAGATTGGTATGATATACATTATGTGTTCCAAACTCCAAACTAATGAAAAGAAGTTTAGTAGTAAAAAACTAAAAATATGACAAAATTTCAAAAATTACGTGAATTATACTTTATGTGACTTGCTTTAGTAACTAAGATACCTAACAATCTTCTTTCATATAAAAATGAGCTGTTATGTCACAATAATTTCACAACAAATTTTAGGTGACATGTTATTATTAATTCTAATTTAGATCTACAATTAAAATTACTTTTTTATCCACCAATAACAGCCTACTATATAATATTATTGTGTAGCTCTGTAGATATACACAGATACAATTAAAAATAATCACAATTATACAATTCAAATTATATATATATTAGAAAATGTTAAAATTATATACATGATATTAGCTTACACCTTTTTTAAACCATAGATTTTTAAAACATGTAATGATTTCTCATATATAATTTTGCGTTGAAGCAGCAGTCCGAGGAAATCTTCTTCCAACGCTCGTCAATGCCTTTGGCCCCTCATCCCATACTATAAAGAAAACTTTTTTTTCTCTCTTCTCTGTTTATTTTTACCTTATAGGAACACATGGGTAGATTCGCTAAATTAGTTGACACCCCTGAGGGTATGGCTGCTTTTAGGACTAAATACAGGATTCTCGACGATGTTGAACTTCAACATTGCGAATTAGGAGAGTGGCTAGTTATGAATAAACCACCCGGGGCCGTAGTTATTCCCATGATCACCTTTATAGAAGGCGGAATGGAAATCCCCATGGGTAGGGTAACTAGGGATTTCCTTATTAACTTTAGGTTATCGCCAACCCAATGTTCTCCTAACCTTTTTAGGGTCCTCGGTAGCATAGACATGATAAACTAAAAGATGGGAACCAACCTTATGTGTCATGACGGGTTTTTACTTTAAGAGCATCCACATCAGTGGATGCAAAGTCTTGCATAATATAAAAAGACACAAATTTTACACATTTTTCCTCAAAAATGCTCCACATCAATGCTTCTAAAAGTGTGCATATTTGCACATTTGCTACAGTAACCGTGCATATGTGCACAATTACTGTAGCACTTGCATTTAATATTTTAATAATTTTTTGTCTCTCCTTGTCTCTGTTGCTCTCACTCTCACCTTACTCTCCACTGCTGCCAATCACTCTCTTCTTCCTCAGCAGCCGTGACTTGAGTGACTTAAGTCCATGATTGACTTAATGATGCCGCCGTTCTTCAATCCGATATTCTTGCGAGCCAAAATGATGTTGCCGTTCCAACATCCTTCACCTACATCCAAATCACTCAAAAACTCAGATCCTCAAAAACTCTCGATAGCCCATGAGACCCATCTGCCAAGTTGAAGTCCAAGCAAGCTGCTTGCGGTAGCTCCATGAGACCCATCTACACCTTCTCTACCTGAGTTTCTTTTGCTTTTTTGCTATCTGGGTTTTTGTTTGGCTACTCAGAAAGTTAGAATTGTGTTTTTTTTTTTTTTTTTTTTATTTTGTTGATTGTTTATGTGTTTGATAGGAATGAATTAGCTGAAGATTTGTGGGTTAATGATGGTGGCTAGGTAGGTTGATGATGGTGGCCGAGTGAGTTAATGATGGGTGTGGATTGAATATTTTGTTTGAATAAATGTGTATAATAGACAAATTGATGTGGGTGTTTTGTAAAAACGAAAGTGTAAAATATAAAAAGTAGGTTTTAGATGTGCAAATTTACAAAATTTTTGCATCCACCGATATGGATGCTCTAAGTGTAGAGTTCCTTCCATTAGGTTGATTTCTTATATACCTGAGTCGAATAAGGGTATGGACGAAGATTTCCTCATCATCTCGGGTGAATGACATGATGGTTTGCACTACCCTACCCAAGATAGGGAAGCAGGTGGGGTACTCAAGGCCTTTAGAACAACTTAGAGTGCCCTCTCTCTATATCTTGTCCTTTTTGCCTTCAAGAAAATTTTATAACCAATAATAAAACTTTTTTTTTTTACTCCTCTACAGACAAGTTTCACACTACCCCGAACAAAAGCCTAGTGAACTTTGCAAACCTTAATCAGATTCATCAATCAGAAATCTTCCTCCACAAAGACGAATAACTTTAGGCGATACACGTAATCCTCGGATTCAAGCCCATCTCCAACCATTTCCAAAGTCCCAAACACGTAATTAAAGCAAAGGACCCAAGGCTCACCTTAATCGACGTAGCTGTCACCAGATTCCTGACCAAGCCTCCCCCTTCGGTACTCAGGACGCACAGTTGCCTGCTTCACTTGCAGCCAAACTCCTCTACTCCCTCCGACAACGAACGGGAAGAGCCACCATCTAAACCTACTCAGGAGGATTTAGATAAAGACTTTGAAGTCTTTTATCAGGCGAATCCCGAGGACTCCTCAGCACCTGCTCACCTTCACCTTGTTGCTGCTCAAGTTAGTACTAGCCAAGAAGCAGCTAATGTTCTTGAAGCCATGGTACTAGAGGAGAAGATGCTTGATCTGTTGGCCTTACTCATTGCTTATGCTGGGGGTGACACTCTCATCTCCCGTGGTACCCATTGTACCCCGGCTGCCAACTCCTACCCCAACTCACACCTCTGTCGCAGATGCCCCCAAGAAGAAAAGAAAAAGGGGGAAACCAACTGAGGGCTCTGAAGAAGGGGAAATACCCCAACCCACACAACAACCACTTGCAAAGAAGCTTAGAGTGACAAGGGCCCAGTAAAAGAAGGGTACTGCTATCGGGGCTGGCAAAAGCACCGAAAGGGAGCAATGTTCCAAGGCCACCATATGGAACCCAGCCTTCGTACTCAGCTCGGGAGACCCCATTACATCTGAAGCATCCCTCAGGGATCCTCAAAAAGGCAGGTCAGGGCTGGTATCTAAATGCTTGGAGAAGACTCTATTACTTCCTGAGGACATGCAGGAGCTCCAAGGGTTGAGGAAACGTAAGGTGTTCCTCTCACTAAAAAGGGATCTTGTAAAAGTCAGTCTTCACCCCTCTGCCTTACTACAACTATTTTGTGTTTTTTTCACTAAAACCATAACACACGTACTTACTACTTTTTTCTTTCTTTTTTTGAATACAGGATATGCAAGCATCTTTCATGGCCGAGGAGTGGGTGGACCATGCTCTGTCAAAATCCCGAGATGCAAAAGGTAAACTAGCTCACTCTGAGAAAGCCCAGGCTGAAGCTAAGAAAAAGTACAAAGAATCACTTTTCACCTGGCTGAGGTCGAAAAAGGGCGCAAAAACGCTAAGGCTGCCTTGGTAGGGTTCGAAAAGCAGGCCGAGGAGTTGCGAATTTCTCTGAAGAAAGCCAAAATGCAACTAGCCTTGGCCATTGAGCAGACCAAACTTCAACAGAAACAGCTTGAGGGTAAAGATGCCGAAAAAGCGAAGGCACAACAACCTATATACGATGCTGGCATGACCAAAACTGCCCAAAGCTTGACTACCTAACTTAGAGATGTAGCTCAGGCTTTCTACCTAGAAGTTTGGGACGAGGCCTTTAATGCTGCCGGTATTAGTGCTAACTTTGATCTGAGGGGAACCGATAAGGTTTACTACCCTTCAGCACTTCATATCACTCATTGTTCTGCCATTCCTCCTCCCGACCCAAGTTTCGCCTCCTCAACACCTAAGTCCACAACAGTACCAACTTTTGCACCTTCCGCTAGTAAAGAGAAAGAACAACAAACTCCAACCCCAATAGTGGAGTTAGAATCCGAAGAGGATGTAGAAGTTAAGCAACTAAAAAAGAAGAAGAAGGAAAAAGAGAAGAAGGTTGTAGCTTAGTTCTTTTTTGCTTAGCACTTAAGCTGACTTTGTAATGGGCTAGGTTTAGCTAATGCCCCTTTTCTTCTCCTTTTTCTTTCTATGCCCTTGCAATCAATTCTCAAATGAATATATCCAAGTTTGACTACATTCTTGTGTTGCATAGACTCCAAATTCTTTATTTTGACAACTATAACACACATTTTGTTAACCAAGGCACATAAATCAAAGTATGTTAAACCATCTTTAAATTTAGCCTAACCCCAACAGCATAATCCACGATTTTAGATAGACTTACAACCACATTGGACCCCTGATACCAAGACTTTGCCTAACACTCAATCAATTTTACATAAGGGTTAATTTACCTAAGGTTGGTGACCTAAGGAGTCGAACAAAGCCAAGGTTCTATTTAGCACTTAACCAATTTTACATAAGGGTTAATTTACCCAAGGCTTGTGACCTGAGGAGTCGAACAAGGCCAAGGTTCTGTTTCACTCTTACCCAATTTTGCATAAGGATTAATTTATCAAAGGCTTGTGACCCGAAGAGTTGAACAAGGCCAAGGTTCTGCTTAATACTTAACCAATTTCACATAAGGGATAATTTACCCAAGACTTGTGACCCAAGGAGTCGAACAAAGCCAAGGTTCTGTTTAACACATAACCAATTTCACATAAGGGTTAATTTACTTAAGGCCTGTGACCCGAGGAGTCGAATAAGGCTAAGGTTCTATTTCACTCTTACCCAATTTTGCATAAGGGTTAATTTACCCAAGGCCTGTGACTCGGGGAGTCGAACAAAGCCAAGGTTCTGTTTAATACTTAACCAATTTCACATAAGGGTTAATTTACCCAAGGCTTATGACCTAAGAAGTTGAATAAGGCCAAGGTTCTGTTTAACTCTTAACCAATTTTGCATAAAGGTTAATTTACCCAAGGCCTGTGACTCGAGGAGTCGAACAAAACCAAAGTTCTGTTTAACACTTAGCCAATTTCGCATAAGGATTAATTTACCCAAGGGTCGTGACCCGAGGAGTTGAATAAGGTTAAGGTCCTATTTAACTCTTAACCAATTTTGCATAAGGGTTAATTTACCCAAGGCCTGTCACCCGAGGAGTCGAACAAAGCCAAGGTTCTATATAACATTTAACCAATTTCACGTAAGAGTTAATTTACCCGAGGCATGTGACCCGAAGAGTCGAACAAAGCCAAGGTTTTTTTTAACTCTTCATATTAGGGTTAATTTCAATAAAAAACATTCTGTAAACAAAGAATCAACCAACAAATAAATGAGAACTGAATAGAATCTATTGTATTATTAATAATAATATCTACGTAGATTATTTACATTCCATGGATGCGAAACAACATTTTCGTCTAAATCTTCTAAGTAATAGGCTCCGATTCCCGCCACTGAAGTTATCCTATACAGGCCTTCCTAATTAGGACCTAACTTTCCCCAAGATGGTTCTTCGTTGTTCACACTACTTTCCTTAAGACAAAATCTCCGAGAGCCAATGGCCTCATCTTAACTCCCTTATCATACCCTTGTCTAAGTTTCTGCTGATAATGTGTCATTTTAACCATGGCTACTTCTCTTCTTTCGTCAACTAATGCCAAGCTCGCTAAAAGCAAATGGTCTTTTTCTTCTACATTGAACTTATTAGTTTTCAAGGTCAGGAACCCTACCTCGAGGGGTATGACTGCTTCGAACCCATAGGTCATTGAGAGCGGAGTCTTCCCTATTGATCTTTGAGGTGTGGTGCGATATGTCCGTAGAAAATGGGGTAACTCGTCCACCCACTTCCCTTTCACTTCATCCAGCCTTTTCTTTAGCTCAAATACTATGACTTTATTGACTGCCTCTACTTGCCCATTTCCTTGTGAATAGGCCGGAGTGAAATACCTATTTCTGATACCTAGCTCTCCACAATATCTTCTAAAAGTATTACTGTCAAATTAGAGACCATTATCCGAGATCAACGTATAAGGAATCCTAAATCTGGTTACAATGTTCTTCCAGATGAATCTCTTCGCATCCACGTCCCTAATGTTAGAAAGTGGCTCGGCTTTCACCTATTTTGTGAAGTAGTCAATCCCGACGAAAAGCCATCTTCGATTTCCAACAACCCTTGGGAATGGCCCCACTATGTCCAAGCCCTATTGAGCAAATGGCCAAGGATTGGGGAGTGGATTTAAGACCCTACAGGTTGGTGAATATTTGAGACATTTCTTTGACACTAATCACATTTCTTGACATAATCTTGGACAGCCTTTTGCATACCTAGCCACCAATATCCCTGGGTGAAAGCTCTATGCAATAAAGACCTTCCCCCAGTGTGACTCCCACAAATCCCTTCATGGAACTCCTCCAATAAGGATTCTATAGCCTCTGGGTAAACACACTGTAAATACGGTCCCAAGTGGGAGCATTTATATAATTTCTGCTCCTTGGAAAGCCAATATCGTGGAGCCTATCTTCGTATCTTCTTAGCTTCACCTTTGTCCCCGAGTAACAACCCTTCCTTTAAAAACGAAACTAAAGGGTCCATCCAACTTAGCCTGACTTGTATGCTATGTACTCTGCTTGGTACCTGGTCATTACAGTTGGGAGCTACCAAATCTTCTACAATTATGACTCTAGGGAGGCCTAGTCCTAAAGAGGTGGCTAACGTAGCCAACAAATCAGCATGGGAGTTCTGTCCTCTTGGGATTTGCCTTAGAGAGAAACTGTTAAAGCAAGACTAAGCATGCCTAACTTTAATGAGATACCCTTGATTTCGTTGATCTCTAGCCTTAAATTCTCTGTTGACTTGCCCGACCACCAACCATGAATCCAAATAAACTTCTACAACTTCCCCTCCAAGCTTGGCAACAATTGACATTCTAGCCAATAAAGCCTCATACTCCACTTCGTTGTTCATGGCCGGGAAGCCAAACCGTAAGGAATTTTCTACAACTATCTTCAGAACCCTTTTGGTTGGTCGTTCCATCCGTATATACTTCTCAAGCTACAAGAGAGGAGGTAGAAACCACCAGAACGCTTGGTCCTAGATTCTTATCCCCCTTTACACCCTTAGTAAAATCTGCCACCAAGTTCGCTAAAACTTAACCATTTATAGCAATACGGGGCATGTACTTAATATCAAAGGCCCCGAGCATGGTCCCCCACTTAGCAATCCTTCATGTATAGTCAGATTTTTGAAGTAGGGCTTGCAAAGAGAGTTGCGTGAGCACCACAATAGTATGTGCCTGGAAATAATGAAGAAGTTTCCTTGTAGCATATATAATGGCCAAAACTATTTTTTCCAAGGGTAAATAACGAGTCTCTGCCACTTGCAAGGATTTGCTGACATAATAGACAAGCTTCTGCACCCCGTTCTCTATTTTGAGCAAAACCAGGCTTACCACATGATCAATGACTGTTATATAAGCATTTAGTACCTCTTCCCTCTCGAGTCAGGAAAGAACAAAAGGATGCGACAAATATTGCTTCAACTCTTCAAAAGCTGCTATACATTCCTCAGTTTATTCAAAGTTTTTCCATTTGTGAAGAAGCTGGAAAAATGGCCAACACTGATCTGCTGACTGAGAAATAAACCTATTCAAGGCAGTTGTCATTCCTGTCAACTTTTGTACTTCTTTGGGATTCCAAGGTGGATGCAAATCTTTAATAACTTTGATTTGGTCGGGATTAACTTCTATTCCCCGGTGTGTTATCATGTACCCCAAAAACTTTCTCAAGCCAACACCAAAAGAGCACTTGGAGGCATTAAGGTGTAGCCTATGCTCTCTAAGCACTGAAAATACATCTTCTAAGTCCTTCAAGTGCTCCGAAGTCTACTTACTTTTCACCACCATATCATCAATGTATGCCTCAACAGTCTGCCCGATCTATGATTCAAACATCCGAGCACCATTCTTTGATACGTAGACCCAGCATTCTTTAGGCAAAAAGGCATCACCCGATAATGGTAATTCCCAGTGGGAGTTTGGAAGGCCATCTTGTCCTGGTCAAACAGCGCCAGAGGTATTTGGTGGTACCCCTGGAAAGCATTTAAAAAACTGATCTGAGGATGCCTCACCATTGCATCCACTAGCTGATTAATTTAAGGAACACGGAAAGGATCCTTCAGGCACACCTTTTTAAGATCCATGAAATCAACACATACTTGCCATTTCCCATTCTTCTTCTTTACTACCACAGTGTTAGCCAACCATTCAGGATAAAAAGCTTCTTTGATTGCCCCGGCCTGCTTAAGTTTGTTCACCTCTTCCTTTACTATCTCAGCGTGCTCCTTCGAGGAGCGTCGGGGTGGTTGCCTTCTTGGTACAACCCTAGGACTTACATTCAGCTGATGACAGATAAAATCAAGATCAATCCCTAGTGCCTTGTAACCACTCCATGCAAAGACATCCAAATTACCCTTCAAAAAATCTACAAGTTCCTTTTTTTCAATAGGGGACAACTGAGCCCCAACCTGAAAATACTTATCTTCATCTGAACCAATTATAACTCTTTCCAATTCTTCAAAGAGTAGCCCCTGTGATTCAATCCCAAGTCCATCCTTGGGATTGACTAATTGCTATAAAGCCCTCTCCCTCCTAATAGGAATTTTATCCAGTGATTGCTATCTGATAGTAGCCACTAAACACTGCCTAGCCATTACTTGACTTCCAACCAACTCCCCAACTTGCTCCCCTATAGGATACTTGACTTCAAATGCAAGGTAGACGACACTGTCCCCATAGCATAAAGCTAGGGCCTTGCCAAAATAGTTGTATAAGGGGAATAAGCTTCAACCACGATAGAGTTAACTTGCACCACCTCCTCCCCAACTTGTACAGGTAGCTTAATCATTCCTCGGGGGATTGTAGTTCTCCCATCAAATCCTACCAAGGGTGAATCATACTTCTCCAGATCCTCGGGCCTGAGATTTAATCCCTTATACAAATCTGGATACATCATCTCAACTCCTATCCCCCAATCCGAAAGGTCACCACTAGGGCATCATCATGGGGTTGGAAAGTCCCCACTTTTTCCACCTCGGAGAAGCCCAAAGTTGGTGATAATTCAAGTTTAACCCTTTTTTACTCTCGAGCTTGATCATCTAGCTCTGGCCTTAAAGCTACAAACATAACTCCAGAGTACGAGCCAATATCACACATAGGTGTGGCAAAAATTACGTTGATTGTACCCAAGGTTGGTCGAGTAACAACATCCCTCCAATACCCAACACGAGCTTGGTCTGTCTGCCCTGCAGGCTGGTGCAAAAACTGCTTCAACTTCCTAGCCTTCACCAATTGACCCAAATGGTCACGTAAGGTTCTACAATCATCAGTTATATGTCCTTTATCCTGATGGTATTGACAATAGAGACTCTAATCACGCTTAGACGAGTCTCCCCCATCTTATTGGGCCACTTGAAGTATGGCTCATTCTTTACTTTCTCGAGGATCTGGTAAACTGGCTCCTTAAATAATAAATTGACCATTTCTAGCTGGCCCCTGATGACTGGTTAGTGAACTCTCTCCAAGGTCGACTGTGATTATATCCTCCTGACTAGGGGTCTCTCTTTTCAGGGGGAAATACTTTAGCCTTACCTTTCCCCTGGGTTTGATCCTCCTCGGCCTGCTTATGCTCGTTAATGCGATCCATAAGCTGACACATACTTCAGGCAGGTTTCATTGTTAGAGATTTCCTTAGGTCATGTTCCGTTAGAAGCCCAACCTTGAAGGTTCTAATGGCTACATCCTCAAAATCACTATCTATCTCATTAAACGTTTCCCAATACCTATCTGAGTAGGTCTTCAAAGTCTCCCCTTTCCTCATCACCATGGACAATAGGGAATCCAAGGGTCTAGGAACCCTGCTGCACGTCACAAACCTCACTTTGAATGTCGTAGTTAGTTCTTTAAAAGACCTTATTAAACCCTCCTCTAACCCGTCAAACCATCTCATAGCAACAGGCCCGAGGCTAGAGGGAAATATCTTGCACATAAGGGCCTCATTCCTCAAATGGATGGCCATCCTTTGATTGAAGTGGCTTACATGTTCCACAGGGTCGGTTCTTCCATTGTGAATGGTGAACGTAGGCTATGTAAAGTGATGAGGAAGCTTAGCCCTATCAATTCTCCTTGTGAAGGGTGATTTTGAAATCTCACGAAGGGCCTTGCTCATTGTATCATTCCCCATGTTCCTCGGGGACGAGCTTTCTCCTTGCCTTCTTCTTTTCCTTTCTAACATATCTAAATGTGAAGACGTAGAAAAAGATTCACTGGGAGGAGTCCTTGACCTCTGTCTATAGGTACAATCTCTATCTTCATTTGATCCTTCACTTGATGGGGGTGTTGAATCTCCCTTATCATGCTCCCTTCGACACAACTTTTTGCGTAAATGTTCAATCTCCAACCTAAGATTTTAAGTCTCTTGCTCATGTAAAACATGACTTCAAGTTCTTGAGTAGCTCTTCTCAATACGTTCAGTACACTGCATTTCTAACCTAACATTTAGGGTATGGTTATGCTCTCTATCTCTCCTCCTTTCCAAGTTAACAAAATGATCCACACGCTAAGACTCAACAGATTCTTCCCTATGCTGTCTAAAGTTGGCCATAGCTTGGAAAGAGTGAACTGCAAATGAGTTTTCCCACAAATGGCGCCAATTTTAAGTGCTTAGAAAATAAAGGCCCAAGCCCACAAAGAACAGTGGTACCTTGTCCCTCAAACCAAGCCCAAACAATAGAATTTCTTCAGAGAGTGAGAAAACACTTCAAGTGCAATTCTAAACTAAGTCCTAGTGAATGGCAGAAGAGTTTAGAGTGATAGAGAAGAGAAATTCAAGTGATGATTGAGAATAATTCTCTCTTCAGGTATGTCTAAGGATTAGTTTCTTATATACGAATGTTACAAGTTCTAAACCAAGTGATACCCTATTCACTTGGTTGTTTTTTTGTTTCTTAGAGAAAAGAAAAATGTCCCCCAACTTCTGGGAGGTTCCTTTCCTTTTATATCCTCTCTCCTTGTATCCTAGCCCTCCACCTATATGCCTCAAGGCATTTCTTAGGATACTTGTTCCATCAAAACTCTACTGAAAGTGTTAGAAGAGGCTACTGGCTGTGAAGTTACTGTTCAGGTGTCATTTCCACATTAATTCAGTTGATATGGTTGGTATACGACATTCAATGTGGAGGTGAGAAGTATATCTTTCAAGAAACTTCCTCTCACATCCTTTGCCCCCAGTATGATTCTTTCCCCTTTCCCTGGGCCTTCATAAGTTACTAATTGCCCCGCTTCTACTTCCATCCTCGGGTCGGCAGAATCCTTAGAGCTTATTTACTCCTTCAGGCTGATTTATGCAAGCTACTCCTTGAACTATTCATCTTTGGTCCTCAGACCCCCCCCCCCCAACTCCACATATATATATATATATGATTTAAAATTTAATTGAATTTAGACTCTTTAGTTTTTGCACCCAATAATTCACTTGTTACAAAAATTAAAAAATTAGATGGACATGTGGCGCAAAATTAGACCACAATTGAAACCCAATTTAGAGTCTAATTGGATTCGAACTCCAATTGAAATTCATATTAGATTCAAAAAAAAAAATTTCCGCGCTTTGGCTTTTAATATATATATATATATCGATGACAGTGATAAAGAAGACTTGTTTCGGATCCTTGAATCAATATCTTCTTTATCACTATCATCAATATTTAATATATTAAGTTCACTTTTCAGTTTACCAGGCTTTTATTTGAAATAGTTTCATTTTCTTAGCAGAGACAATAAAACCATTACGTTTGATGATATCAAGAAATGAATACAAATGTTTCTACTAATCATCAGTGGATTTGGAATAAACAAGGACATCATCAATGTAAACAATGGTGAAATAAACAAGTCCTAGTTGCTAGCTTATCATCAATGTAAACAATGGTGGAATAAACAAGGACATCTAATTTATTTCATCAGACTCTTCGATTTTTGCACCCAATAATTCACTTGCTACAAAAATTAAAAAATTAGATGGACATGTGGTGCAAAATTATACTCTAATTGAAATTCAATTTAGAATCTAATTGGATTTCAACTTTTCGATTTTTACACTCAATAATTCATTTGGCACAAAAATTAAAAAAAAAAAATTAAATGGTATACATGATGCACAATTAGACTTCAATTGAAATTTAATTTAGATTCTAATTTGATTTTCTCTACCCTTTGGCTTATAATATATATATATATATATATAGATAGATAGATAGATTTGTTGTAAAAGTATTGTAAAAATATTGTAAACACAAAATTTTTCTATTAAAAAAAACTATCACTGATTCAAATATCTATTTTTTTTCATTTCCTTTTACCAAAACCCACATATTTAAATTGAAAAAAATGCATGACTCGAAGAAGATTAAAACCTCAAACTCAAAGGGTGGATCAATTTTGTTTTCAAGATGAGATTTACAGTCCACCAAGAGGACCACGTCAATCGTCCTCCTGGTGGACCTAATAATTTTGGTCCTCTTGGTGGATCTAATAATTTCTCCTGGTTTAGGTGGCAATACTTTGTGGAATATTCTTTGTCAAATAATGTCATTATCTAGACATAAAGAACATAGATGCGTTCACGTCATGAGTGTTTGGGTACAAATTATTTGTTATCATAGGGATTATAAAATTATTATTATAGGTCCAAGCTAAAATTAATGTTTTGGGGAAACAACATTATTTGTGTAAGGCCACAATTTGCAACCCAATCCCAAGACGTATGAGATCTAGGCCTAATAAGCCCAATACAATAAATTTGTAGAGAGTGGGCTGAAGAACTAAGCCTTAACGAGTTGAACAACGGCTAGTACTGAATTAAATGATAATCAAACACAAATAAGAGATTCTGATATCAATGGATTTACAGTCCGAAGAGGTCAAACTTTTTGGTTACAATTGGGTATAAGAACAATTTAGATTGCTACAATGTTCTCTCTCTAATTTTCGATCCCTTCCTTATGGAAGGTCCCTTACATTATATAGTTCCCTTCAGATCATCTTAATCCTACACTTATTGGTCATCTAAGCCCTTACTTGAGTATCTGTCCCATCAGACACCCTCTCTAGCTTTCTGTGAGTTGTGGTGGCCAAGGCAACACTGTTCAAGGGTCTTCTCCATATAAATGCGGCTAGAAAAGCAACTGCAGTGCATCCAATGCGATGTAGCAGCTTTCCCTTAGGTATTTTTAGGTTCCCCTCCTTTTCGTATGTTCATGATGCACGTCCCTATCAACGAAGCTTCTTGGAAGGTCACCTCGACTGTTAGAGTACATATCTGAATTGTACTTATCGTATCAGAGGAGTTATTCCTCCTTGGACCAACTCCCCATTTGTATCTTGCTCACTAAACCCTGAGCCTGAGTCATTCATTACCATTTGCTTCTTCTCGAACTGTTCATGCTCTCGGCCTAGGCCCAAGGCCCAATATATGATTTGGGCCCTTATCCCTACAATTTGTATATATAAAATTATCAAGATGTTTGTATAGAGGTTTGTGGTTTGATTATTGGACTACTTGACTAGTTTCTTTCTCCGCCAGAAAGAACATGGATTTGAATTGTCCATCAATTTATTTATTATTAAGGAAAAAAATTACAAAAAAATTGTGTGAAATAACAGGAAATAATTTTTTAAGCTGAAAGCAGTAGATGGTACAAAAGATCATAAAATCAATATTATATTTTGAATAAGAACCTAAGGCTATAACTTTACTTAATAAAATAAATATCATATTTTGAAAATCTAACAGTTAAATTGCATGTTCTTTACGCTCTTAATACATGTCAAATTTTGTGTTAATTCGATTTTATTTACTATATGATTTATAAGCTTATATTTTATGCATAATTTTAAATTACAAAAACTGGCAATTTAAACAATTTATTGATGACATAACTATTGATCTTTGATTTTCTAACAATTTTGCAAGTATAAAAGATATAAAAAGAAAATGTAATTCAATGATAGATTTGTCAAAATTCACTTCCAATAAAAAGATATTGTAGTAAGGTTACAACTTACAACCAATTTTATAGCCTAAAATTACAATTAATTTTGTAACTAAATTTTGTCTATATATAAAAAAATAAATCCACAAGTATAAATGCTTGTGGAGTGTAGGAGGCAAGCGCAGGAGTTCGAGTCTCTAGAAGGGAATTTCATATACATATACTTAAATTAGGCTAGAGTAGAAATTCTATCTTGTATAAAAAAATATATATATATATATATAACCTCTATACCACATTTTATATTCCAATTCATCGATAGATGCGTCTCACAATCCACACTAAATCTACAATACTTTTTTTTTCCCACACTCTCAAAGAGGATAGCTTGATTCAAAGTTTCAAACTCGAGCTCACCCCTACACCACTTGGTCAAAAGACTTACCTAACCGAAATAGAAGGTGAGAAAATGGGCACAATCAATTACAAAATAGATGCCTCGGAGGCTACAGAATGGGCTACCATTAGTTGCTAGTTTTGAACTTTTTGATTACATGAGGGGGAAAAAATTGCCAGAAGAGTCAATCTCTTGGTTACTATAATGTTTTTTAAATTTACTATCTAGTCTTTTAGTTCTATATTCTAATTGAAGAGTCGTGTCCAACGTTTCAGGGGTCTCACAATTTTATTATTGATTTAAATTTATAAATTAATAAATTGTGTGAATTTATAAAATGATAAAATGCAAAACTAACCGTATAAGTTTTTTCAGATTTTATTTTAGCCTTCTAACTTTGCTTTCGCTCAATCCTCAAACTTTCAAGTTTGAAAGTTCATTCAACTAAGGATTTTTCATCAACTTTTGTTATATGTTATGATTAATTTTTCAATTTTTTAAATTTTTCTTCAAATTTTTTAAATTAAAAAAATCAATTAATGATTAAAAAATACATATATTTTTATAAAAATAAAATAAAATAAATAACAAAAGTTAACAAAAAGACCTTAATTGAATAAATTTGAAAGTTAGATGATTAAAATGAATAAAAGAAAAGTTAAAAAACTGAAATGAAATAAAAACTAAAAAAAGTGAGTTTTACATTTTAGCTTTACATAAAACAAAGCTTATAAATTGAGTGGAAATGGAGTGGCTGGGTTTCGTACTTTCGTGGTCATGATCTGCTTTTGCACCATTACTTAATCTAACTCAATTAGCACATCTTGAGCCCACAGGGTGGTGCAAAGAACAATCTCCCCAGGCCCAATAATTGCTACCTAATTCCTACACCTTCATCTAGCATTCTCTAAAGTCTAAACAAACTCAAAATGAGCGTAGAGATCAAATAATAATAATAATAAGATAAAATTTCCCAATAACCAAACCAAAAAATGAAAAAAAATTAGATTTCATGCATCAGAACGTATGTATGAAAACTCTTTATCATCTTTGTAACAAAAACCCCTTCTATAGGGCCAGGGATTTTCCCACCCATTCTGCAAATCTCTTGTAACTGCACTTTTATATGACAACTAAATGCTTCTACCTAATTAATGATCTGTTTAACTCCACGCTACTCCCCTCCACTCCTCCTCCTTCCTCCCCCTCCATCCAAACAGGCCCTAAATGATGGCCAGAGGCTATACGTGGGGCTAAACCAAAATGTATCTCTTTGCTGAGTCTTTGCTTAGTCCCAATGATCTGTATTTCTACTGTACTCTTAAGATAAATGACACAATCACTCTGAACTATGAACAAGTATTTTACAATTAGCTCTCTTGCGTAAGGACCGGCTTCTTTCTTGTTTCCCTAAACTGTATGTCCCCATTAAGAACAGAGCCGATAAACCTCTCTACTTCTTGTATCATCATTTCACCAACAAACGATGCAAACTTCCTCTTCCGTAGTTTGTAGGCCACTAAGAGCTTATCTACCGATTTAAATCCTGCTTTGTCAAATGCATTTAAGAATGCTGACTGCTTGGTGGCATCTAAGAGTGTGTAGGAAATGAAATCCCTAGAGCCGAAGGCTGAACTCTGTCGCCTTGTGTGTGATTTCTGAGAAACCTAAAAGCACAATTATTCATCAGACCCAAAAAAAATAATAAATAAATAAATAACAATCATGGAGAAGGAACTTCCAATATGTGAAAAACCTTGATTTATTGACTTTGGATGGCTTTCACGTTCTCTCTCCAGTTAAGATGTAAAAACTTACTATATGTTTGAATCCCCCACCCCAATCTGATAAAATAAAAATTATTACGCATTTTTTTAATTGGCAACTTACACACCCAGTGGGTCTTTGAACCACAACCTTACCCAGTTGAGCCATATAGCTTATTGACACAAATAATTGCACAATTTTAACCTACCCACTCAACCAAGAAAAGAAACCCTACGCAAGAAAATTAGACTCACCATAGATAGGATTGATTCCAGCTTCTCCCTTGCTCTGGAAGATCTGAAAGCACCAATAATGCAAACGGGAGTTGATTCTCCACATAGAGCATCAAAATTAGAACCCATCAGCAGAGTTATCTACTTCTCCTCTGTACTAGTTTTTGCCTTTCTGGTTCCTTCCTTCTTGTTCTTTTTCTCAAAACCATCAAGTAAGATACTAAGATCATTAACTGCAGATTTGATGTCCTTCACAGAGATCCCTGTTTTTAGGACATGCTTCTCCCCATTTGATAGCCAACCAACTATGGCCGGAAGTGCATCAACTCCTAACCTTCTCCCAGTCGGATCAGTAACATCTTGAACCTAGAGCAAAGTAATAAATGAATGAATTACTACATCTTTTATTAGATTATCTACTTTGAGTATGCAAACAACCTAGAAGTACCCTCTACCCAAGTGAGATGTTGCAGGTTTAAGTCTGGAAATGACAAAATTTTCCACCAAACTGGTTTGGAGGAATCTCATCCAATCCATTACATGGCGACTCAAAACCATCTACATGTATTATTTAAAAAATTCTGACTCCATTATATAGATCATGTCACTAAAAGTACACATGGATAGTTTTATTAATTGTCATGTGGTGGCATGGAGGAATTTTCCTCCAAACCAGTTTGTAGGTTAACTTTTTCCGTCTGGAAATCAACCTCCCCAAAAATTGTAAGGCTGTCTACCAACCACCACTTTCAAACTCCACAAAAGCAACATATTTTTTTTTGGTATGTAAACAGCCTAAGTATCTTTTTCATCATAAGAAAAAGAGTCTGATTCAATTTGCTAAGAAAGCTAAACTGGCAAGCCTAATCAATGATTTTAATACAAAAGCATTCCATTTAAGTATATGCAAGTAAAGAAAGTGTCGTCATTTATAAACTCCTTATACTTCCCAATAGATTCTGCCACTGTACACCCTATGAAATCATTAATGATTTCAGGCCAGACTGATTCAACAGTATCTTCTTTTCACCGAAGAAAGGTCTATAAAGGAAAACAAGTAAATCAAACAAATGGGCAGAGATAACATACCTGTGCATCATATAGAATGAAGCGCTTGTGATACAACCCACTGAGGACACGCCAGATAACAGGTGTATCCTTTTTGGTGGAAAGAAGTATGATTGGTGCGGACACGAGCTACAAGCCCCCAATTACACACATGTATATAAGGAAGAGCAAAAAGAAGATGGCCCAACCTGTGGCCTTATGGATAGAGCATTCTAGTTATTGGGCTTGAAATTAAGCAAGTCCGAGCATTTAGGGTTTCTGTAAACATTTTTATTATTAGCTATTTAAACACTTTTTCAGATTATTGTAAGACAATTTTGAAAATTATTATAAAAAAACATGTTTTTTCTTTCACTGGTGCCAATTCCATTTTGGTGCTAACTCCAAGCAGCCCTTAGGTGCTGACTCATATAATTTATCTTTTATTCTATTAATAGTGTAGTTGTCTTACGTCAGTTTTGGTATAAGAACAAACTTCCGGTCCATACAACACAACCGTAGACAACCAATAGAAAGCAAAACCATCAAAAGAGCAAGCCAGCCAAATATGACACTACCTTTCAAGTATTTGCCCCATGAGATCTTGAACAAGCCCAACCCAGTCCTGGCAATTCGTGTATACCCCGCAGCCCCACATAGTTTTTCATCCCCAAGCCAACAGAGAAACCAGTGATGCCTCCCAAGCCGGTGACCACCATCTGTGCCCGCCTTTGATCACAAAACCCACACCCACAAACCCAAAAAAAAAAAAAAAAAAAACCCATCGCAAGGCCACCAGCCGCCGAACCCACAAATCAGTCACCTGCCGCCGACCCATCAGCCACTTGCCGCCAACACCATCGTCGTCGCCGAGGACGTTGACCACCTCCAAGTTTTGTGTTGCAGCTGTCTTCCTCGTCGATGCTGGCGTCCCTGTTGTCATGCCGCCACAGTCGTTGACCACAAGCCCATCGCCGAGCAACCTTCTTTCAACTTAAGGATTCCACTCTCTTTCATTAGTTTTTGGGGTTTCTTTTTTTCATTAGTCTATACTTTGAGTCCGTGTCTTTCAATTTAGAGTCTCCCGTTTGACTTTCTTTTAATGTCCGTGTTTGTAGCTTCTTGAGTTTTAAGTCCGTGTACTGTATTTGATTATATTTCATTTAAAAAAAAAATAAAAAAATAAAAAAGAAAGAAAGAAAGAAAGAAGTAAGTATGGTTGCTGTGAGCCCATTGCATGTATTGGGCCTTAAATTGTTCTTCACAGGTTCACTTGTCCAAGTCAGATCCATTTACTTGAGGAGCTAAGCCCATGACTATCTAGTGCGAAAGGTTGGCCACTGACTAGGGTACAACTCTTACTCTCTTTTGGTGGGTTCAATTTTGTCTCATTGAAAAATATTATCTTTATATTTTTTATGTGCATATCCCATCATACCCCATTGGCCTACCCATTTTGTGCTCAAGTTAGCTATTTTATTATTTGTGCTTTCTTTCAGTACCTATTCTAAAAATAAATAATAAATAATAATAAATAAAAAAAACCAATTTCTTTGAAGTATCTTATTCTCATTACTAATTGTAGAGCTTATCGAAAATTGACTTTTATTTGGACTATCTTTCAATATTGTGAACCCTGTCACTACTTGACTGCAATTTAATCCTTTGATTCATTAATCTAATCTCTACATGCACTCTTGCTTGACCTTAATTTTACATTGAGAATTGGTTACTTGAACTTTTGTGAATCTCAATTGCATTCATAAATATAGTGTGCATGCATTTACGTAGTGGTCGCATCATGTCAAACTCTGAACATCAATCCACTTCTGAACCTAGGCCCTCCTTAAAGCAAACCATAGAAGACCTAGCAAAAAATGTCTGTAATTTAATGGATAGGGTTGAGCAAATTGAAGCATCTCAAAGAGAGACCAGTAACCATGAAGGAGATAACATGCTTAGAGAAAATCACCACGGTTACTTTAATAGGGCTCCAACCTTTGAACATGATCACTATAATCACAATGACCCTAGGGATTTTGACGATAGAATGTTCAAGGAAAAGATAGAAGCACCCATCTTTGATGGCTGCCTAGACCCATGGGTTTTCACTGATTGGTTACGTCAGATGGATAAATTCTTTGACTACTACCATTGGGCCGAGAATAAGAAAGTGAAGTATGCCAAGATAAAGTTAATTAGAAGAGCCAACCTCTTCTGGGAGGACTTTGAGGATACCCTTAGAAGACAGCATGAACCCCCCATTACTGATTAGCTTGAGATGAAGGGTGTACTCTTAAGGAATTATCTTCCTTCAACTTATAGGAGCTCCCTCCTTGAGGAATGGGATCACCTAAAGCAAGGCACTGCTCCTGTGGCTGAATATATAGAAAAGTTCAAGGAGTTCAAGAGACGAATTCGAATAGTCGAGAAAGAGGTTGTCACACTCAATAAGTTTAAGAAAGGTTTAAATGCTAACCTACTAGGTGAGATTATCACCCGAGGAGTCACTACCTTAAGAGAAGCATATAACCTCACTAGGAATTGTGAATTAGCATCCAAATCTATCTTTTGGCGACGTTCTGAGCTCCGAAGTGTGCCCATCAACCCTCAACCTTTTGGTAGCAAACCTAGACTTGCCTTACCCCCTAAGGCCAACCCCAATAGCACCCCAATAGAAAAAGAGGACAAGGGAAAAGGTGTGGTCAATGAGCCTTCAAGATTAGGCTCTCACCTCCAATGCTTCAAATGCAATGGGGTTGGACACATCACAGCTAGATGTCCCTCTAGGACCCTTGTCATTCAAGAGGATGATGAAAAGGTATAAGATGTTGAGGAGCTGGTGTATGATCCAAATGTTGAAGAAACCCAAGATGTTGAAGCAAAATGGGAAGATGATCCTAGCTACCTCGCATGCATTAGAGCCATTTCTCCCCAGGTTGATGATTTCAAGAACTTTGGTGTCTCTAGAGTGAATGTGGTAAGGTGTGCTTTGGCAGAGCAAAGAGGCACTGATGATTGGCAAAGGAGTGCCATCTTTCAAATTTACACTAAGTGTGGATACAAAACCTGCAAGGTTATCATAGATAGTGAAAGTTGCATTAATGCAGTGTCTTCTAGCGTTGTTTCCCACCTAAGCTTGAAATTGACCCCACACCCCAACCCATATAAAGTTCCTTGGGTAGATACCTCCTCCATAGCCATAAAAAAAAAATGTGTTGTCCCACTTTAATTCCTCACCTACAAGGCTGAAATATGGTGTGACGTAATTCCCATGGATGTAGGGCATATCATCTTAGGTAGACCTTGGTTTTATGATTTAGATGTCACCCTTCATGGGCGATCCAAATCTCGTTCATTCCTATTTGAAGGTAAGAAAATTGTGCTCAATCCTTTGAAACCCAAGCCAATCAACATGAGCAAGAAGACAGAAGCACCAAAGGCGAAGGGTTTGAACATCATAAGCCCAAAGGCATTTGAAAGTGTAACTGTCCAAGAATCTATTGTATTTGTCATAGTTGCTAGGGAATTTCATGGAGAGACCCGTGAGGAGCAACTTGAAGAAGTGAAGTTAGTGCTCCAAGAATTTAAGGATGTTTTCCCTGAGGAACTCCCCGATCATTTACCACCCATGCGTGACATACAACACGCCATAAATTTTGTGCCCGAAGCAGCCTTACCTAACTTGCCTCACTATAGGATGAGCCCTGCAAAGCATGCCGAGTTGCAAAGGCAAGTAGAAGAATTACTTAGGAAGGGTTTTGCTCGTGAAAGCATGAGTCCTTGTGCAGTCCCTGCACTCTTAACTCCAATGAAATATGGAACTTGGAGGATGTGTGTTGATAGTCGTGCCATCAACAAGATCACGGTGAAATATTGTTTTCCTATCCATCGATTGGATGACATGTTAGATATGATGGCAGGAGCAACAATCTTCTCCAAGATAGACTTGAAAAGCGGCTATCATCAAATTAGGATTCGTTCAGGTGATGAGTGGAAAACTGCTTTCAAGACGAAGGATGGTTTATATGAGTGGATGGTCATGCCTTTTGGATTGTTCAATGCTCCTAGTACCTTTATGAGAATGATGACTCAGGTGCTCAAGCCTTTTATGGGGAAATTCTTGGTTGTGTACTTTGATGACATCCTCATCTATAGTAAGTCTAGGGAGCAACACTTCGACCACCTAACTCAAGTTTGTACTACCCTTAGGAAGGAGACTTTATATGGTAACCTCAAAAAGTGCTCTTTCTTCACCGATAGAGTCATCTTCCTAGGTTTCATAGTATCCTCTGAAGGAGTTTCTACCGACTCCCAAAAGGTTCAAGCGATTGTGAAGTGGCCCAAGCCTAAAAATATCCATGAAATTCGAAGCTTCCATGGGCTCGCTTCCTTTTATCGCCGATTCATCAAGGGGTTTAGCACTATTATGTCCCCCATCACTGACTGCATGAAACAAGGGGAGTTTGTTTGGACTAAAGTTGCCACTAAGGCTTTCAATGAGGTAAAATAAAAGATGACTGAGGCACCTGTCATGCGTCTCCCTAATTTTACCAAACCTTTTAAAGTGGAATGTGATGCCTCAGGTATTGGTATAAGGGGAGTACTTAGTCAAGAGCGTCACCCAACTGCTTATTTCAATGAGAAGTTGAATGATGCTAAGCAAAAGTACTCCACATATGACAAAGTTTTATGCCATTACTCGAGCTTTTTGGCATTGGCGCCATTACCTGTTGTCTCAAGAATTTGTTATCTACTTTGATCATGAAGTTTTGCGCTATCTCCATTCCCAAAAGAAGCTGAATTTTAGGCACGGTAGTTGGGTTGAATTTCTACAATGCTACCACTTTGTAGTGAAGCATAGGGCGGGAGTTGAGAATAAGGCTGTTGATGCACTAAGTCAAAGGGTGTCTTTGCTATCCATCATGAGTGTTAAGGTTACTGGGTTTGAACGACTCAAGGATGATTATGAGTCATGCCCAGATTTTGGGGAGCTCCACACTAACCTAAGTAATGTCCCACGGCCAATCCTGGATGATTATACCCTTCAAGATGGTTACTTGTTCAAGGCCAACAAGTTATGTATCCCTCGGTCTTCAATGAGAGATTTCCTAGTTTGGGAGATACATGTGAAAGGCCTTGCAGGTCATTTTGGCCGAGACAAGACAATTGAGGAAGTGGAACGTCAATTCTATTGGCCTGGTCTTAAGAGAGGTGTTGCCAAGATAGTTGGTCAATGTCATACATGTCAACTAGCCAAACATCATAAGCAAAACACTGGCTTGTACACACCTCTACCTGTGCCAAATTACCCGTGGCAAGATGTAAGTATGGACTTTGTGTTAGGTTTGCCCCACACCTTTAGAAAGCATGATTCCATTCTAGTAGTTGTTGATCGCTTCTCCAAGATGGCTCATTTCCTACCATGTTCTAAGACCTCTGATGCTTCTAAGATTGCAAAACTCTACTTAGATAAGATTGTCAAACTTTATGGTCTTCCCAAAACCATAGTGTCTGATAAGGATATTCGCTCCATGAGTTATTTTTGGAAGACCTTGTGGCATTTAGTGGGCACCAAATTGAAATTTTCCACAACATTCCATCCTCAAACTGATGATCAAACTAAGGTGGTTAATCGTAGTTTAGGCAACCTCCGTCGGTGTCTAGTGGGTGAAGCCAATCAGAATTGGGATTCAATTCTTCATGTAGCCCAACTTGCATATAATAGCTCTGTCAATAGGTCTATAGGTGCTAGTCCTTTTAAGGTTGTGCATGGATATACACCTAGGAAGCCCTTAGATCTTTTGCCCATGTCCCCACATGTTAGGATTTCTGAGTCTGCTAAGGCATTTGCACAACATATTCATGATTTGCATAATAAGATTCACAAAAAAATTCAGGCAAGTAATTCTCAATATAAAATTCATGCTGACACTCATCCACGTCATGCAGAGTTTCAGGTAGGGGATTATGTCATGATTCGGATTCAACCTGAACGGTTTCCCTCTAGGACTATTAAGAAATTGCAGGCTCGTAGTGCCGGACCATTCAAGGTATTGAAACAAATGGGCCCAAATGCATATGTTATTGACCTTCCTCATGATTATGGTATTAGCTCCTCCTTTAATATTGAGGGTCTAGTTGCTTATAAAAGCCCCACAGCTATTCCTGATACCCCTTTTGATGAGTCTTTGCCTAATCCTATCGATGCCCCTATTCCCACTCCTTTACCCTTAAATTTGCCCTATGCACATAAAGAATCTATTGGTGCTATTTTAGATGAGCAAATTCTTTCTACTAGGGATGGAGGAGTTCACCGTTTCTTAGTTCGGTGGCGAGGGCGACCAAATTCTGATTGCACATGGATTACTCGAGATGAGCTACTGTGACTAGATCCTGATTTGCTGGAGTACTATCAGAGCTCTTCAGATTTCTACTCGACGGGGTCGAGTTCTTCTCACCCGAGGGGAGTTGGTGCAGACACGAGGTACAAGCCCCTAATTACACGCACATATAGGAAGAAGAGCAAAAAGAAGACGGCCCAACCTGTGGCCTTATGGATGGAGCATACTAGTTATTAGGCTTGAAATTAAGCAAGTCCGAGCATTTAATGATTAGAGTTTCTTTAGGGTTTCTGTATGCATTTTTATTGTTAGCTATTTAAACACTTTTTCAGATTATTGTAAAATAGTTTTGAGAATTATTAAAAAAAAAGTGTGTTTTCTTTCACTGGTGCTGACTCCAGTTTGCTTGGTACTAACTCCAAGCAACCCTTAGGTGCTGACTCCAAGCAGCCCTTAGGTGCTGACTCCTAGGGTTTATCTTTTATTCTATTGTTAGTGTGGTTGTCCTACGTCAATGACCCTAGGTAATTTTTCACTGGTCACAGAGGGAAACTCAAAATGCCTCAAGTCAACTCATTTTGAAAATCTTGGCAAGTGTTCTTGGCAGAATGATTTCAAATCCTGCACAGCCAACTCGCCATTGTACTCCACCAAAGAACCCTTGTCACTTGATATGTATGAATAAATAAATACCATGGGTGCTCTACGGGAATATATGCCAAGGTCCTTACAGAAAGACAGCTCTGTTTCACAGTTTATGCTTCCAACCTGTCAGAGGGAAAAACAAAATAAGCATACACCGATCAAAGGAATGTCAAATGCTAGAGAACACAAAGAAAAACACAGGAGTACCTGTAAAGCTCCCTGCAGTGTACTGGCTACCTCCTCTAAGATTGACTCAATATGTTGATTCCCCTTCAATGAGGGTGTGTACGAGAACAAAAGCCAAGTCATCCCTTGTTCAGTTATTTCATTCTGAAAGACCTGTGAATTTATGGTCCTTACGTTCTTTGAATAACTCCTAGATTGAGACCTGGTTGAACCACCAAAACCACCAAACTGACCCCAACCTTTTGTATCACTGCCAAAAAAGTTGGAAAAAATATCATTCAAGCCAAAACCAAATGAGCCTGGACCACCAGAGCCACCAAAGGAAAACGAAAATGACTTGGAGCCTCCACTCCCCCCCATACTCTGCCATTCACCAGGTCTGAAAGTATTCTGACCATGTCCTGGTCCACCACCACCACTTGTGAAGTAAGTATATCCATCATTGTCCTATGAATAGCCAGCATCAAATCTAGGACTAGCCTTCTCATCCCCATACATATCATAATTCTTTCTCTTTTCTTCATCAGATAAAATCTCGTACGCTGATGAAAACAAGAAGGTAAAGTCAACATTTCCAACAAAAACGAATGCCAAAAAGAAATATCCAAAAGCAAAATAAAAAGAACTGAATCATTTTTCATCTAATAATTACAAGAGATGTAGATCAGACCATACAGACTTCACATTGTAGTCACTTGCATTTGATCATTATTTAAACAGAAATAATTAATGGAATTCTTCTCATGATGACAACACGGGTACTCATTTCCACATCCAGATATTCTATATGCCAATTGGATATGTAAGTAGACCCTCTTTATATTTATATTAAAAAAAAAAAAAACCTGTACAGGATATAAAGCAATTTAGAAATATCATACCGTTATTAATTTCAGCAAACTTCTCCTGAGCACCCTTATTTTTGTTCTTGTCTGGGTGATATTGAAGAGAGAGCCTAAAAGAAATATTAGAAACAGCTATGAGTAATTAAATGGAAACAATATAAAATATAGAGCAAAACTTAAGTACTGTTCCTTAGGTTCTCCTTTTAAGATTTTGCCACGTAGATTTTTTCTCATAGATGGAAGTATACTTGTTTAGTTAAGTAGCAACACGGATGAATCTTAAGAGGAGAACCTAAAAAACAGCACCGAAGGTACTGTATCTAAATTTTGTCCTAAAATATAAATCTGTGCACAATTGCACATACATGCATGCCTCAATGAATATTGCACATACATGCATGCCTCAATGAATATGTGTTTTTGAGCATTTGCTATAATTTGGTAAACTTATACACAAATATAATGAAGCTAAAGCATTTATACTAAACAGATACATTCTTAGTTACAAACCTTTCCAAACATTGAAATCGAAAGTGGAATAATTGAAGCCAAACTACAATTTTCAGGGTTTTAAATAACCTATGCTTTTCCCAAAACTCATAAACCAATAGATCGGGATGGTGTGTAGCTCAATGTTGTTAAAAGCACGCTTAAGCACAAGACGCAGTGCCCTTGAGGCTTTTTCCCTCTAAAGCAAAGCGCCCTTACAAAAGCGCACTTTTTTGAGCTTTTTGTAAATTTTTTTTTAAAAAATCCTGATTTGATTTTTAGCCATTAGATCTAAATATGTTTGATATAAGCCATTAATTTAATATATAAACACTAATAGTGTGATGTGCTACCATACACCTAAGCAGCTAAGCCTATCTCTTTAGATATTTTTGAATTTTTAACCACAACCACACAAACAAACACTAAATCAGACACTCACAAAGATAATATTACTTAACATTCTAGTACTTTTTAGCCTTTGCCTTCTTGGTTCTATACTTCTATTTTGATTCAACCATGTTTTGTAATCATGGCCATCAAATATCATGGTTGCATATATTTTGTAAAGCACAATAGAATTATATAAATTATATAAAATGTTTAATTGTAATTTATATGATTAATTGATCACTTGATTGTTGTATTGATCATTAATAAATTTTTTTAATTTATCAAAAAAAAATTTTAAATGTGCACTTCACATCGATCAAGCGCGCGCTTGCGCTTTGTGCTTTGCGCCTAGGCTCCAGGAGGCCTTGCGCTTAAGTGCACTCAGCAATTTTAACAACACTGGTGTAACTACTTGATGAAAAAAAGGAAAAACATAACTTATCAAAAAAAATAAAAATAAAAAGGAAAAACATGACAATGCTTATCCGGTTCTATAATGCCTTATCAAAGTAAAAAATTTTCTGCAAAATACTGTTCAAGATCTTCAAAGAACCCTTGTCCACAGAAGCGTTCAAAATGATACTAACACCAAATTTTCACTACCCCACATCACCATTAACTGCTAGGACCACCATTATTGACAAAACTAACACTTAAACCGACAATATCCATTCAAAGCAAAGTACAACTCAAAAAATACCCTTTAGACATATATTTCCATCTATAGCCCAGACTCAGGCTGGATCAAGCCAGGGCCATATTAGTAACAAAAAAAGTGAACTATTTAATGTGTTTTTGCAATTCATAATTTCATCGAAGAAGACATTTCCCGTTTGGTACAACTTTTTTTTATTTCATTTTATTTCAGCTTTTTGAAACTGGGGTTGAAAAGGTTGTATTCAGGAGAAGGGCACTTTGAAACTGAACCTTGTTACCAAACGGGCAATAGTGAATCATGGATCAGGTAATTTGATGTAGGAAAGACATGAATTTAGAGGTTACACAATAACATGACAGAGATGGAAATTTAAAGAAAACTTACTTGTGGAAAGCTTTCTGAATTTCCCGTTGACTTGCAGTTTTCTCGACCCCAAGAACCTAACAACAATTTTAATCATCCACAAAAAAGAGATAGATAAATACTCGGTAATTAATAAAAAATGCAAAAAAACAAAGAAGTAGGGACGATACTTAAAAGATTATATTATATAAAGAAAAGGATTATTGATATTTTCTAATTGAGCTAATTGGAACCCACGAAAGGATCAAAGATTCAAATTTGAAATTTCTTTTTGTTTCCGTGAAATCTAAATTACCTAAAGCACACAGAACTCCACAAATATCTAAAGCTACAATATTTTTCCACCAAAAAATCTCTATATAATATGAAGTATGAACTATTTCAACCCACATTACAAAATTCATAGCATGAGAATTTCCCATCATCAGCCTAATCAAGTAATCAACTTTAAAGCAAATAACCACAAAGAAACAAGTTAAAAATTGACATTATTGTAACAAAAATAATTAGCAATGATGTCAATTAAGATTTCCCATGATCAATTTAATCAAGAAATCAACTTGAAATCAGGTAATCACAAAAAAAAAAAAAAAAAAAAAAAAAAAAAAAAAAAGCCTAGAACAATATAGCTATTCAATCAAGGCCAATTAGCAATCTACAAAGAAACAAATAAAAAAAACAAACTTTTTTTGTTTTCTAAAGCCACAATTAGCCAAAAACAAGTTCAAATTGATATTATTTTAAACAAAATTAGACAAAGTAAATTAATCAAGAATGAATTGACATGCTTTGCTTACCTTGTAGAGGTCCTTGGTTTTCACTTCTAAGGTTAAAACGAAAAGCGAAACCAAGAGGAGGGTCAAGAATGGTAATCGGGTCATCGTATTCGGATCCGGGTTTCGCCGAAGAGTCGAAGATTTTTTAGGTTTTTTTTATGAGAGTGAGTTTTGGAAAGCTACAGACAGAGACATAGAAGAGAGATTGAAATTTGGGGCAATTAAATAGGTTTCCGCGGCAGAAAGAAAAATCCAGATCCTTCAGGGTTAAGGTCCGTTTGGTACACGTGGCGGTGAGAGGGAGTTCCACGCGAGTTAGCCAATGAGATTTCGAGTTAGAGGATGTTGTGAGGAAAGAAGAATGGGGGTGGGCCTGGTCCAATCCATGAGGTTGAAATTGTGGCCCAACATTTGAGAGAAAAAAAGTGTACAGAACTCAAGTAAGGGGTGTATATGGCTGGGATAATTTGGGAGGTTTTTTCAACCTAACCTATGGTAGGTTAAAAAAAGGTTCAATTCAAACCAATTTATTGCAGAGGTCCAATTCAACCCAACCCATGTAAATCGGGTTAGACCCATAAGATAGACTGTTTGTTTTTTAAAATTGAGTATTAGAATAATACTATCACAAATAAGAGTAAATTTATAATAAAATAATCTCGAGAATAATACCAAACTATATGAGAAGAACTTAGAATTTGAATTTTACTTAAGAAGAGGGCAAAAAAGTAAATAACAAAATTTTATTATATATAATAATGTATTTTTTTAATTTTTAAATATATATTAAATGTAGGTGGATTAAGTCGAATTAGGTGGATTTATAAATATTATGACCTGAATTGACCCGAACCCAATATTACCCATTATAAAAAAAAATTTCCCCAACCCACTAACCCAATCTGACCACTGTAAAAAAAATAATAATAATAATAATAATAAATTAAAAAAATTACAATCCAACCCAACCCACCAATCCAAAAAACTGACCCAACTGGGCGGATTGGGTTGGATTATGGCCAGTTGGCTACACCCCCAGAAGAGAGAGATGGAAACGTTTTAAGTGGGCCTATTTTTTTGGCCCAAATAATAAAAGTAGGCTGATGTTCCAGCCCTGTGTCAAACCCGAACCTTGTACCCGGCCCATACATTCATCTCCACCCATTATTAATTTATTATTCAAAAACAGAGCTCTCCGTGTCACTGTTTTGCTACCGGAGATGGAAAAAACAGAGCATCAATGCAGAGATGCTCAGCACTATTTTGAGCAAAAAATTTAAATAAATAAATAAAAAACCGTACCTAATATATGAGCTCACCTCTCTGTTCTCTTTTAATTCTCTCACGCTTTACTCTTTTTTTTTTCTTTCATTCTATAACACTAGCTAGTCTCTGGTCTTGTTATGAAAAACTAAAAATGTCTCTTTTTTTTGGTTTGTGTGAGTGTTTCTAGCTAGTTCGCAGTTTGAAACTTAGATTTTTCACTGCCCTTTTGAGAAAAAAAAAAAAAAAAAAAAAAAAAAGAAGAAGAAGAAGAAGGCAACACTTTCTATAGTTTGCAAAAGGTATATCTTTCATTTCCTTTTCCTTTGTTCCTTTTTATCTTCTGCCGGATCTTGGTGCGTACAAATTTTTATTTCTTTGTTACCAAAAAGTCTCTTTTTTGGCTTGTGTGAGTGTTTCTAGCTCACAGTTTGAAACTTAGATTTTTCACAACCCTTTTGAAAAAAAAAAAAAAAAAAAAAAGACAACACTTTCTAAAGTTTGCAAAAGGTCTATCTTTCATTTCCTTTTCCTTTGTTCCTTTTTATCTTCGGTTTGGATCTTGGTGTATACAACTATTTATTTCTTAGTCAGGTGTGTAAAAGCCAAAAAGTTCTCTTTTTGTGGATTGTGTGAGTGTTTTTAGCTCACAGCTGAAATTTAGGGGTGTTTGATAAGGTATTTTAAACAACGGTTTTTAATGTTTAAACGACCTTACACATATTTTTATATATTTTTTCATCCATACGTATTTTTAAAAAATATAAATAACATTACCAAATGCATCTCTAGTTTTTTTGCAACCCTTTTGGGAAAAAAATTATAGTTTTTACTTAATAAAAAAGTTTATGTTGCATTTAGATCTGGATCTTTCTTAATGCATTGTTTGCAAAGATTTCTTTTTGGCCTAGGAAACTAAATATATCTTTTTCACATCCTTTTTTTTACCATATCTTTTCAGATCCTTACTTTTATTATAATAATAATAATAAAAAATCAGATATTACTATATATACGAAGTATAATAAATTAATAACTAATAAGTGTCTTTGGAGACTAGAGAAAATGGATGGCAAAGTTCTGCATAATGAAGTCACTGCATCTGCATAAACTACAGTAGTTTTGATATTGTGCTATACTGCCTGTCGTATGTTGTGATCTTCTGATTTTATGTTTGACAGAGCATGTGATATGCACGTGCATCTTTAGTACAGGTGGCTTTGTGTAATTGGTCAAATGTAAAATAACTTAGTTTTTGTTATGATGATAATATATAGTAAAATAACTTAGCTTGTTTTTAAGAATCACTGTTCAACGGCTAATGCACAGTGATTGATTCTGTATTCATTTAGTTGTTAGTATATAATGCAAAGATCATGTAAATAGTTAATCTAATCAATGAAGAGAGTGTTTTTCTTCTCAATTATGCCTGCCATTTCTAAATTAAAAATAAAAATGATGCCTTTTTTAGTGGTATTTTCGAGATTCAGGATTAATTTTTATGAGAGGTTTTTTTTTTTTTTTTTTTTTTTGGATATATTTTTACTTATTTTACTCTCTTTATTTTATTTTTATTTTTTTTAAAAGAGTTTCAACCTATTACGTTCGCTCCTGATAATAGCTCTTTATCATCAGATCAAGATACCAATTAATTTTTTATGTAGGCGGGGATTGAACCCCATATCTCTTATACAACCTTTAGAGATTTTACTAATTGAGCTAACTGAAACTCATATCTTACTCCCTTTATTAATTATAAGAGTTTTATACATTTACTCCTCTCCCAAATTGTATACCTTGTTTCAAGTTTTGACAAAAAAACCTCTGGCTAATACAATAAGATTTACATATTATTTATCTCTCTCAACAATCCCAATAAATTATTATGTTACATTCTTATCTTTTTTAGAATTCAACTCATGGACACTAAAAATAAAAAATAAAAAATAAAAATAAAAACCCATTTTGCACATCTATTTCTTTTTCCCAATTTTTTTTAAGGTTACACATTTCTCATTTATAGTGGAACATCCATTTATTTTAAAAAAGAACAAAGTGGTACACTATATGGGTGGGAGAACTATCAATTGTAAAAAGATGTATATCTTAATTTATTTTGTTCTTTAATTTATTTTTTTAGAAATTTTTTTTACAATACTGCAACATCCTTTTTAGTGTTTTCATACACAAATTTGTAATAATTAAAAATAAAAGTTAGGGACTTAAGGTATGTTTGGACGGAAAAAGAAAGCTTAGGTATTGTGCAAATTCCTAAATAAATCAAAATGCATATAGAATTTTTTGGAAGGTTATAGTTATATCTCAATTTACTCTTAAGTAGTTAAATTTTGTATTTGTTTACTTTTTTTTTTTTTTTGAAATGTTTATTTATCTATTGATGAATGTATATTGACTCTTTGTGTTAGTATCTTTTAATTGATACTCTGTTTTAGAAATAAATTACATTTTATACCTATATTTTAGGTTAAAATTAAAATTTTGTTTAGATATTTATTTATCTTATTACTTACAATAATTACCATTTATTAAATCAAATTTATTTTAACTTTGTCTTTCAACCTTGCCCTCAACTAGAATCATAGCTACACCACTGGAGTTGTAGTGTTTGAGCTCCCTTTCCATTGACAATTGAGTTGACTTCGTGCATAGTCTGATTATTTTTGTGAAAATCAAGTTATTTAACTCAATGGCATTTTCATCTTTCATAGAAACTTTGAAAGTCTTTTTTTTTTTTTTAGGGAAGTAAGCAATGGAGATCAAAATGATTAACTTACTCCATTTGTTTCTTTGGAGCAAGCCAATTCAAGTTTATTGTGGGCATGGTTTAGTCAATGCATGCCTTTTATAAAAATAATTAATTAAAAAAAAAAGTTCCACCATTTTTTTTTTCTTTTTTCCACATCATGATTTTATTCTTTCAGTATCATTGCTTGAATTTTCTGCATCACTCTGGTACTCTATGTATGCTGTTGATTTTTAAAAACAATAAATGTAAGGATAAAATGAAGTCTCCCAACTTCACTTGGGTTGGAGAGGATTTTATTTGACCCATACATCAAGTCTTTTTGGCCATGCATGCATATAGCCTTACGTAGACATGATACTTCTCCTTTGTAGAATATGCACACTTGATTTTACTGTTTGCCATAGCAGGAAAATCGTTTTCAAGAGTTACAGGAAAATATTTGATTATGTTAAAATGAAGATTGATTGTTTCTATTTTTTTTTTTTTTTAACAGGAATGATGAATCATGATCAGCGTTGTGTTCAATGTAACGAAGTTCCTCATCAAGCACTTACGCTAATATGCAGTAATCCAAATTGTAGGAATCTTGTCTGTGGCACGAATAGCCAACGAAGTCACTGTATTTATCACCATCTCATCAGACACGGCCATAGTCCTATGGAATAGGACTCAACAAAGAGCAGAGATTTGTGCCTGTGCTGCTTGTGGGGGCACCATCCTTGGTGTAGAAGTGGCCGCAGTGCTCAGGCCAATTTATAATCTTCTTGACCGTAAATGCGACCATTATATTCATGGAGCCACATGTTATTATCGGGGTCACCATCTAGATATAGAAAGTCATGTTCATCGGCGTCATACTTTTTCTGGTATGTTTGACCAGAATCGTGATGGTGGACTTGAGTATAAAACCCCAGATGATGACCGTGATTTTATGGATGTTAGTGGTATGCGTTGTTTTTTCTGTAAGGATGTCCCTCACCAGCCCTTGAAGCTCAAATGTAATGGTATAGCTAAATGCGCACATTTGATATGTGGCACTAGCAGATTTAGATCCAACTGCATCGATAAATTCCTTCGAGGTGGTGCAGTTGTGAAACGGGATATGATAAATGAATCATTGTTGCTTTCTCGTTGTCCAAGCCGGGATGGTGGTGTAACTTTAATAGAGATGCAATCACCCGAGGTTACTGAATATTACAACGGTAAACAACGAAAATGTGATTGGAAAGGAGAAAATGGTAAGCAATGTGATGATAGAAATTTTGTAGAGGGAAATCATTATGAGATTGAAGAACATATAAGATCATACCATCTTCACATCGAAGCAAATGAGGATGATAATGTCAATGATGATGGTGAAGGCAGAGGAGAAGGGAGTGGTCATGAGTTTGATGATGATGATCCTGATAACAACGAGGATGCTGCTATGGAAAGTGATGATCAAGAACAAAGCACTGTTAGTAGTGTTGCAAGTTGTTCGAGGCACAAGTTTCAGCGAAAATTGGCGTTTTTGTTTGGTATGTCCAATTTGATAAGTCTAGTATAAATATTATATTTACAACATTTTCACAATAAATCAATGTTGTTAGTTTAAATATGAGCTTGTCACTTTTTACTAATTAGTAACAATTTGCTACGTAAGATTCATTATGAATTACGAATGTAACATTTGTTTTTTTCTTTTTTCTTTTTTCTTTTGTGGTAAACTGAATGTAGCATTTCTCTCTTCTTCTTCTTCTTTTTTTTCTTTTTTTAATGGTTTCCTCAATTAATTGATCACATTCAACTTTTTAAAGCATTCTTCCATGTTGGAATGTATAGGAAATGCTACGTCAAATATGCATTAATTTTTGTTGTCTTTAAACTGAAGGTATTGCAGATTTTAGTGACTTACTAGCAGGAATTAACAAGCTCGGTGTGTTTGATGTTTCATTTCCCATTTCCTTCATGTCTATTGGGCATCAACACATGACAGTTCCCAAAAAGTTGCAGGTAAGATGTAATTTAGACTTGGTGACCTGTATGGTCAAATTCAAGTACTCAACATGTTCTTGCATCGCACTTGTCCACTTTCCTATTATTTTGATGATTAACAGGTTTAATTTTCTGGCCAGTCAATGGTTAAGTTGTGTTCTCCATATAAATTTATAAAGTCTTGATAATCGTCATGATGATTTATTATTTTTTGTAACATGTTGCACTCTCAATATCCTCTCTCATGCGGTGGGGGGTGTGAGACCCATGCACCCTCATGTGATAGGGATATTACATCCAACGGTTACACATAATATATCACCTCTTGTGGCACCTAATGTATTTAGAAGCCGGCTTGATAAATGACTTTTGTTTTGGCTGGGTGATGTTAAACAAATTGGGAAAAGCGTTGTACCTTAGGTAGAGACTAAAAGTATGGGAACTTAGGTTATTAGACTAATTATGATCAGAAGATAGAGAGGGAAGTAGGATCCGGTGCGCAATTCACCTCAGCTGTCTCACAAACAAATTTCACTTTTTACCTTTTTTACTTTTATTTTTTTACTTTTCATAAAGTTTTTTTTTTACTTTTTTTTAATTAATGATTGAGATTGAAAGTTGTTTTTAACAACTATCAGTCTCAACCATTAAAAGTAATTGAATCAGGTGCAATACCCTAAGTATTGCACCTGATCTCAATCCGAGGAGAGTAGGAAAAAACAAGATGGGTCAACCCCACTGTAACTATCGAATCATCCTTAAAAAGAAAGAAGAAAGAAAAAGACCCAGATTCACTTTAGTGTTCTAGGATTCACTCCTAGGGCTTAATGCTTCACACACTAGATAACACTGGTAGAAAAATTCTAGAAACTGTCTTTATTTCTTAAGAGCATCAGCAATGAGCTCACCACTACTCAAAATTTCCAAATTTTGGTGAGTAAATCTCATGTATTTAGTATCTTCTCTCAATTATTTGTTTTTTTATAAGTTTATAAACAAATTAAAGGCTGAGGAAACTACATCAGTTAGCATCTTTACAAAGCCCATACTAGCCTCTTATCCAATGAGATCCTTTGTAGCCTTTAGACAACTAGAAGATGAAATTACTTGGCATGTGAAATTTGTGCAAGAACCACATAGAGGTGTTCATCTCATATATTATAGACACTTTCAGACGATTTTTTTTATGAGGATGCCGCATGTGTACTAATGAAGGATATCAAACTTCCAGTATTGTTTGGTTTAACTATTTTTAAAATTCATTATAAGATTGAATTGAAGTTATAAAAATGATATTTTCGAATCTTTTAATTCTTTCTTAATGCCAGCCAGTGATATATTATTGATACATCAATTGAAGTAATGATTCCTTTTTATACATCTCGTCTCCAGTTTTGTGTGATTACACCGCATAATTAAATGTCAATCTTTCTGCTTTGGCACCTGAGAGTGCTCCTATTGTGTCCTAATGGCTAATCCTGACTTTTCTTTTGGTCCCCTTATTTTGATATTGTTATCAAATGTCCTTTGTTAATTGTTAAATATTTTCTTTCTTTCTCTATTCATGAAAATGGTCATTGCCTTCATGGGTGATCGAAGAACCTCAGTTGCTCTTTATATATGTGCATATTCTTCAAGAATGAACTTCTTCCTGATTTTATCTCTCTGTTTGCTAAGGCATGTATGAACTTACCTATTATGTATCTGTGTTGCATTGACCTCTATTGTTGGAAACATGATCAGAAGCTCGATCAAGCTTGTGCTTCTCTTTTTATTAATTAATGTCATTTATGTTGTTCCACATACATGTCCCAGTTTGAGTTGTATGTCCTTTCACAACTATTATTTTTCGAATTACTTCATCTTAGTGGTTTTTTTTTTTTTCTTTCCCAATAGGTGCTTATAACAATGATAGCTGGCAACGGTAAAGGGGCAGCAAAGAACTTAAAGAAAGCACTGAGGCCCATTGATGACAGGTTTTTCAGGATAGTGATATGGCACTCGATACTCATTAAATTAAATATATTACATAATGAATGGTGTATAGTGTATGTAGCAGTTATAGAAGGCCAAGAAAGATACTAACTTACCTAAGAGGCCTCCTAGTGCTTTCTCTGTGTTTCTGTCGCTATTTCCTTTTTAGTTCTTTTTGGTAATTGAAGTCATTTGATGATTGTGCCTTCGAAGATTTAATTGATTCATGTCCTGTTAATGTAATAGTGTCAGGAAGGATTTTGAAGATTTAACTGTTCGTTGTGTTCTGCAATTGAAGGCTGGGGAAGCTGGACAAGGAAAGTGGAAATCCACATCTAATGCTGTAATTGTAAGCATTCTAATATTTCCGTAAGTATATCAAATAATACTCTTACACAATGCACATGATTAAGAGAGTGCAAGGTGTGGAAACTTTAAACTTGCTGCTTTGGCTTAAGTTCTTTGGATCAATTCTCTCTCTAATAGTGGTGCACTGCTGCAGGATATAGTATTTTGTAAAACTATTTGATTTAAAATCTGTACTCATAAAACAATTTTGGCTTGGTTGAATACTTGTCAACATAGCCTGGGGTTGCATTTCATGGATGGTTTTCATGTTATTGCATTCTACTGGCTGTAGGCAAAATAAGTATTTTACTCAGAGCACTGATGTTTTGAGTAAGCTGTTTGGTGTTCTTGAACCTGTTAAAAATGGCTCCATGAGTGGAGAGGATAAGTGTGACATTTATTGTAGACATGACGGGTATCTAGCCATGATGTTTGGTGCTTTTGTGCAAGTTTTCTTTTGTAGTTGAAGTACCGGAATTCTTATAAGATGTTTATTTCCATGCAGGAGGAACAACAGCCAAAAGATAATGACTGAAATTGAATGCATTTTGACTTCAACGTGGTCGTTCAATTGGATTGGAATGTGGATTGTCTATGTCCTCTTACAAGTGGTGTTTTTTGAAACAGCAAAAACATTTGGCTTTGTTACTGCTATGATATCTTATTACTTTCTTAGACTTCAGTAGAAGCTTCATGTTTAGTTATAGTATTTTTAGCTATGTTAGTGTGCATGTTAGCATTATCCATCAGAACTTGTTTTTACACTAAAGAGCTGAAGACCATCTCATCAATGGTGCTATTGAGGAGAAAGTATTATCACACCTTCCTTTTCTTTCTTTCTTATTCTGCTCATTTACTTCATAAAATCAAGGTAGTCCTCTCCATATTGAAACCCTCCTCAGTTCTCAGTTATAAACCGTTCTTGCCTAGAATCAAATGCAGGACCAGAACGTTGAAACTCCCCATTATTTTTCACAAGGGGTGGTGCCAGACTGCCAGTAGATCAAGCAGGTCCTTGGCAACCTGAAGATACTTGACTTAATTAATTAATGGGGGCAGTGACATATAGATTCTCTTAATTGACCATTGCAAACTTGATAACCACCTTATGTCAAAAAATTTACTACATTGATAATTGCATGTTTAATCATGCATCATGGTTATCTAACAGAAAAGTCATTTTGTCCATGTTCCAGAACTAGAGAAGAAGCTTTGTTATTATTATTATTTTTTTTTTCCTTTTTTTGAGTAGGAATTTCAGGATCTTTTTCATCTTTGACCTCAATGACAACCCCAAAGCAAGTTTAAGATTATACAAAATCAAACCATTGCCATGGGGCATTCATCTTCACTTCGAAGAAAACAACTGATTGAGTTTTCATATCTTTGGACCATCCACAGATCCACTCCCTATCTTCTCGCCTCAGTCAATCTGCAATCCTATCCTTAACTTGATTTCTTTCATATTATTTTTCCAGCGATGATGATCAAAGCATTAAGGCTATATTATCAGTTTTCAGACGCTCAGAGTTTACTAGATCAGTTGTGCTTTCACAAGTGTGTACATGCCAGGCTTCAGACAACATATTTAGACAACATCCTTAAAAAAGGACCTAAAAAAGAAAATGTAAGCACCAGAGTCTGATCCACTACATGTAAGTACACATAAAAATTAAATAAAATTTATGAAATACTACAAGTAAAGAATTTTACTTCTTAACTTTTGCATCTAAACTGTCTACTGTACGATCCAGTTTGAGAAAAGCCATGATATTCCGCAGCAGACCTTTGGCTGACGTTGACGCCCGATTTCTATACATAGTCTTCATTACAGTCCTCATAATCAGAAGCTGACTCATCACTCTTTGGTTCCATTAGTGTATTGTTGTCAAATGATGGCTATGTTTCCATCTCCTCTATGTCAATAGTATCAGAGAACACTTTAACCCCTTCTTTGCAACCATCCTATGTCTTGGTTTTATTGTAGACTCCAGACCATAAGTAAAGAATGCAGGGAAAAAAAATACAGCCCACGACCATCTTCCTCACTTGTTGCTGGAGAATCCACAGTTCTTTAGTAAAATCCAACGCATTATCACAGGTTCTTTACTGAGGCTAATTACCTGTGGCATCTTCTCAACAACTTTGCCGAAACCTGGACCAATATCAATAATTGAACTAAGAAAACTCAGTTGACTGAGAAGCTTTGGCTTCAAGTCAAGTCCTATAATCTCAGGATACTGTGCTACTACATATGGAAGTAATGTTTTTCTAAAATTGAGCTCCAAAAGGGATAATGAACATCAGGTTTTACCCCCTCATCTAATCCAAAGCCCAGGATGTGAGGCCACTCCTTTATCAGTCTAGCCAGTAGCCACAGCCAATCTTGGAATGCTCAAGCTCTCCAGGTACTCCACAAAAGGTTTGATCACCCTGCCTACCCGCATGCCTAAAATCTCAGGGTATCTAGTTAAAACCCCCTCCAATTTCTCTTCTTACCACCCCAAATCCAACCAAATATGCCACCGATGTGCTCAAGGAATCCAAAGGAATATCTTGATATCCAGGAAGATACTTGGCCACTAGAGCAAGGTCAATAACAACACCAGCATGTAGAACTAGTGGATATCTTCTCAAGAACTCAATGAAAGTGGATTTCCTAACACCCAATTTTCCAAGAAAATCGAAGGGAATCATATTTTTCTGTACGCTACAGCCAAGAACAAGCGGATAGTTTTTAAGGTCATCAATTGTAAGTGTTAATGTGTGATGAAAATCCACTCTCCCTCATAAACTCAGTTGTCACAGGAATCTCCAAACCATCAAGCCCATCAGGAACAATGCCAATTCCCCGCAAGAACTTATAAAACCTGGCACGAGTTGCTGCCTTCTCAATCTTCATTTCCAATAATCTAGGACAACTATATAGGGATGAGGATTTAGGGTTTAGACAATACATAGGGACGACTATATCAATTCTTCATTTCCAGATGCTGTTCGTTATCAATTCTTAAGGAGCTGGGTGACCAACTGACCATGAGAGAAGGATAGGGTTGATTACAAAATGAAAACATTTACATTGGGTGCAAGTAAGAATAGGTAACTCTGAATGTACAAGCAAAAAACCAGGCTTTGAAATGCCAGCATAGCCTCTGATCATCATACTTTAGTATCAGGCCATCTGAAAAGAGACAATACATAAATCAAAGGTTAAAGGTTATGCTCTCCACACACTAAATAAGTTATACAAACCGAGTATGCTTATTACTCTGATCAGAAAAACCACCCAAAAAAAAAGGATAGCAAAGTTAACTTTTAAAAAAATGGTAAGGAAGTAAACCTTGCAGTATGTATATGATGGTACAAAATAGTATGAGGGAAGTTGTGTGAAATGCCCGCAATCTTCTAATTTCCTAAACAATGACCTCCAAAGCTCAAAACCACTTTCTATTATACGTGACCATTCTTTGAGTCATTAGACCACAATATCAATCTGGCTTAGCTCCTTACCCAGTTGAGATTCCAGAAGATAAAAGCTCAAAACCCCTCCAATTGCTTTTCTTGCTACCCCAAACCTACACACGTTTGACTAAGGCTTCATGCTTCCCTTTTTCGTTGGTGTGTCTCTTAAACCAACACCCTCACACTCCACTTTGCTCTTACAAGGGGAGGATGTGCCACTTGAGCAAAAGCTCTATGACACTCTTCCTTAATTCTTATTTTCTACAATGGAATAAAAACCAAACACACAATAAGCATTTGGGCTCAGTTCAGTGGAGCCTTTTTAGTTTTCTCTACGTCTCAGCACATACATTTTCTCTGGAACCAAACAGAGCACTGCTTCTCACTTCTAACCCTTCTTTCTTTCTGTTTTAAGCTAAAACTCTAATTCCAATTAGTTATATGAATCCAAACTTTCATTTAATTCGTTTATAACAGAATATGATATAGACCAAGCAGAAAATCAACCTAAAAGAGTTCACAAACTTAAAAAAAAAAATTTACAAAAATCAATCCTTTAAAGTGACAATGTATGCAAAAACATCAATGCAAGAACTTCCAACGGCAGCTAAGATAACTTTTTTTTGTTGTGAAAATTGACTTCCTGCTCCCAATCACATGCGATAATTAAAGCCTTTATGCATTCTAAATTTACCCATACTATATGAACAGATTAACAACCCAAAGATTTGAAAAGGCACCAATAAGGTTTGAACTCATAAGAGGATGAAAGTAAGAAACAAGCTTTTATAGTAGGAATTTTAGTAAAACTTTTCGTCTTTGTCCACGATTACATTCCCAAATTAGTTGCCGTAAGTAAACTCTTTACGTTATTGTTGTCCACTATTTATCATTCCCACGAGATAACAAGCATTTATCCTTCAATCAAAAAAAAAAAATCTATCTTTTGATGCATTCTAAATTTACCCATACTATACAGTTCCAAACAAAGGACACCACAACCAAAATAAAAAAAATTTAATGGACAGAAATTTACAGAAACCGGCTCATTAGGCACGGAATGTCGAGGTGAAGCATATTTTCCAGAAAGCCAACTTTTGTGCAGACCAACTAGCAACTTATGCGAGACATCCTTACAATCGACCAACTTTAAGGCACCCACCTTTGTTCGTTCTATTTGTGTGAGTTTATGTACCAGATATCCTTACGATCGACCAAGTACAGTAGGTAAATAGAACCCATATTGGATAATACAAGCTTCGTTCTTACAAGGGGAAAAAAAGGATATATATATATATATATATATATATAAAGCCGATCAACCAAGTACAGTAGGTAAATAGAACCTACATTGGATAATACAAAGCTTCGTTCTTACAAGGGGAAAAAGATGATAAATAAAAAGCCAATAACATGTGGCAATGAGAGACTCTATTTGCTAGGTCCTATACTGCTATGTTTACAAACCAAGCTTCTTTGGTCTCAGATTCGAGAAAGAGCCATGCCGCAAGCCTGGCATCGACACATGTTGTTGCTGCTTGGCCCTCCTTTCTCTGTCTATTTTCTTGTTGTTTCTATCAGCATCTGCCTGCACTTTCCTCAAATTCTCCATCTCCTCCTCCATTGTTGTTTTCTCCTTCTCCTCTCTCTTCTTATGCTCCAAGAATGATGTATTTGACTCCTTAATTGAAAAATACATTGGCCCCGCTTCCATCAGCCACTGGGGCTCTACACACGTAACACACTGCATGTACTCCTTTTTTGTCAAAAGGAGTTCATGATAAACCACATACTCTGGCGTACAGCCCATACCATACAGAGCACTGCTTGGGTGTAAATGACATGGAATTCCATTCCTGCAATCAACATATTGCCCCACTCCCTTTAACCTTGCTGCATTATTGAAAAATGCAGAGCAGACAGCTTTTCTAACCAGGTCAGAATCAGGCCAGCAAGATGATGATGGAATTTTCAGTTTCCGAAGAATTTTCTGCAGTTGATGTCTTACCTCTCTAGCCTTCTGTAACGCTTTAACATGCAAAAAATGGACATTACACCAGTCTTCCTTGAAGTTGTGTTTTTCCCATTGCTGGTAAATATTATATAATGTTAAGTGATCAGATTCGGGGATAAAGAATTTTTCCCGGGCAGCGTCACTCTCTACCGCTCGATCTTTTGGCCGGAAGAATACCGATGGCACCGAGAGCATTGACACAATTGTCACAACCTCTTCCAGACATCCGAGCTGTTCACCCATCAAGACCATCTTAGCAAGTGGGGGATCCAAAGGGAAATCCGCCATTTTCCGGCCAAGATCAGTTAAGCTCCCAACATTGTTCAGAGCACCCAAGACCCATAACCGGTACATAGAATTGAGTATATTATCCTGCGGAGGAGGGTCCATGAAATCAAAATCTAGCAAGTTCTCAACGTTAAGAGATTTGAGCAACAAGATCACATAGCTAAGATTGGTCCTTTGGATCTCCGGAACGGGACTTGGAAGCATTTCATTTATGTATGCATTTTCTGTATACAATCGATAACATGTGCCAGGCCCAGTTCTCCCTGCACGTCCAGAACGCTGGTCAGCAGAAGCACGACTGACAGGGAATACTTGAAGAGCATCCATTCCCATCCTAGAATTGTACACTTTCATTTTCCCATACCCTGTGTCAATTACATAATAAATTCCATCCACTGTCAAAGATGTCTCCGCAATATTGGTCGCAATAATGCATTTTCGGGTGCCAGCTTCAGCTTTCTGGAATATCAGTGCTTGCAACTTTGACGGTAGTTCTGAATATAAAGGGAGTATCAGAAGTTTAGGAACCACTTTCTTTGTGGACGATATTAGCTGTTCCATGCGCTCTGCAAGGGAGCAACAGGCAGCCTCAATCTCTTCTTGGCCAGTCATGAAGATGAGGATGTCCCCTGGAGGGCTAGTGATGTGAATTGTTATTGCCTGCTTCACTGCAGCTTCAACATAATCTTCGCATGGAGTTCTATTGTACAGGATGTTCACAGGAAATGTTCTTCCAGGGATGTTGAAAACTGGTACACTGAAACAAATTCAAAGAAATTAATTAAGCACAATCAATTAGTACATACAAAATCCTCCAGCCCCCCCCCCCCCCCCCAAAAAAAGAGAGAAAGTAGATGCAGTATGGTCACTAATAAAATGAAAAAGGTTACCTTCCAAAAAAATTTGAAAACTTTTGTGAATTTAGGGTTGCAGATGTCACAATGAGCTTAAAATCACGGCGTTTGGCTACCACTCTTTTGAGTATCCCAAACAACACATCAGTGTTTAGAGACCTTTCATGCGCTTCATCCATCACAATGACACTACCACAGTAACAAAAATGAAGGTAAATGATTTTGGTTTTAAATGCGAACAAATTACAGGTAAATGTAGACATGTATGAAATTTCAAACTTTCCATACCGATACTTTTCAAGATCACCATCACTCCGTGTTTCATGCAGAAGTATTCCATCGGTCATGTACTGTAGAGTTGCAAACAAAAAGATTTAGCATGTAATATTATCAAGGTCAAGACACACATCTTAGTTAAATAATAGTCTCCATAAATAACCTTTTGTGCCTGGTGAAAAACTTAAAGGGGACATAAAGCATCAATTGGTGATTTCAACCATTATGAACAATAACACATAAAATAATATTAATTCAAATAATAATACTCACATAAAGGAATCATGAGTCGTGAATAATGAAGGCATATAAGGAAAGTTTCATAAGTTTAGTTTCCCTTTAAAGATAAAAGAACCACTCACCTTAATTATGGTGTTCGGCCCAATCTCATCCTCAAAACGAATAGCATAGCCAACTTTATCACCAAGCTTAGTCTCCATCTCTTCACTGACTCTATTTGCAACACTCACAGCTGCCACTCGCCTTGGTTGGGTGCAACCAACTATACCATTCACCGTATACCCATCTTCATGCAGATACTGTCAATAAAATCAGATATCAATTGATGCCTTACAAACAATGCTGTCTAAACTCTAATTTGTGTGGAAAAAAAAACCAAAACATTAAAGAACCTGTGTCAATTGAGTTGTCTTTCCTGAACCTGTTTCTCCAACAACCACCACCACCTGATTTTCACGAATTACCTATCCAATGTAAAACAGAATAAAAAGAACAGATCAAAAAAAGGTTTAGACATTTCAAAGGATACAGCCATGGCAACAAAATAAAATTGAAGTGATGTAAAAATCATTTCCATTTCAGGCAATCAGTGGGACATAGAACAGAAGAAGCACTGAAATATCTATTAGGGTTAATTGCGAGATGTTAATCATGTCATTGGTCTGTCAAAGTAATTTTTCTGTGCAAAAGAATATGCAGACCACAACACCAAAGAAGTACAAAAATATAGCTTGATATAGAGTCTTTCCAAAATATTCCTTTAAGATGGGTTCTCACGATGAATGTAAATTACTTCCAAAATTTAATTCCAACCTACGAATCATTAAAATCTAGAGACCCAGCCAAAAAAAATAGGAGATAATATTGAATGATCCAAATAATCCAGTCAAAATTTACTCGAATATTCAAACAGTTATGAAGTTAGATAAGAAAATTTGATTGTAACCATCAATTTAGTGGTTGATGGTTACAATCAATTCCGAAAGCAGTGCTCCGAGAAGGGACAATTTAGTGGAATGTCAGGGAGCAGTTATTTGATCACTATCACATGTCACTTATAACACAAGTAAACAAACATATACCAAAGGAGAAAATAAAACCTGCAATAACTCATCTCGCACTGAATATATGGGGAGATACTGCCGTTGCTCTTGTATGGTTTTGGACTTCGCAAAGTCACTCACAGCATCCCCCTTCTTCAAAAGCTCAGAAAACTTGGAATCTTCCTTGAAATCAACTTCACCATGTTCTTCAACTACAGCAGAATCTGCATCAGTCTTGAGTGAAAAATAAAAGGAGTTTAGACATGTTAGCCATATTAGCAGAAAAGTGTAAAAATATCAGTGTTAAATATAATATATAAATAATAGGCACAAGGGAAAATATATATTATATCTTTATTCAAATACCTGTTCTGCAGCTTTTGGAACACCAAGGATATCACCTAGTTTTGAGCCTGCAAGCTCCCAAAAGCGTTCACGTGATCTGTTCATACTTTGTTTTTCATGAATTTCCTTAACCAAAGCAGATCCTATACGTGAAATTTTAGCCATATCTGATGTGGGATCCTTGATTGGCATTATCGGCTCGGCTTGTTTAGTAAAAACAACTCTCCCATCCAGGAAAGGAGGTTTTATATCTGGACAAGAATAATATACAGTAGAAAATTTAGTTAGAGCGGTCATGCATGCATGCAAATCCACACGTTGCATCTAATTATTGTAAAGGCCTATCACACAATTACTTACCATGTACAAGAAGAGTAACCTTGTGTTCTTCCTCATCATCAAATTCAGTCTTTACCTCAGTGCCTCTCACAGCTCCAGATCTCAGAAGTTGACGGTCTTCCCAAAGAACATTATCAGAAATTCGTTGAGCCAACCTTTTGCTCTTAGCAACTGTCATCCTAATCACATCTTTTTGAACCTGTATTAAAAATAACATCTTTTTGAGAACCTTAAACTTGCTTGTCCAAAATCAGAAACCATATGATTCCATCATTAAGAACATCAATAAAGTAAAATATAGTAAACATCAATTATTTATAATATAGTAGCTAGATTAAAGTAACATGGAGAAGAAATCTATATTTTATTTCCTCAATAAATTCAGAAAATTTCAAACTAAATTATTTTGTTCCCCCAGCTGGGCAGTGGGGGTGGAGGGAGGTCTTCAAGAAACCAAGTTCACATATGCATGTTTAGTTAATGGATGTATGACCCCATATTGTCACCTTCTTTATGTACTTCTAAATATAAGCTTTGTAAAATAGACTTTACAGCATTCATGAAATCCATAGCAAAACATAGTATTCACATTAGGATTTGACCAAAAAAAAAAAAACAACTTATAACAATAATTGAAACCAACCACCCCCCCCCCCCCCCCCACAAATATATATATAAGCAACAAAAGTGGCTTTACACAATTGCACACCACCAGGCTTTCCATAAAAAACAGCAATGGTATAATACTAAAACACCCAAAACAATATGGTTCAAGCATGTTTTTCAACCAAATAAAAAAACACTACAGACGATTACAACATACCATTTTTTTGGCCACCTCTGCTTCTTTCTTCTGGAAAGAAGCCTCGTCCCCCAAAAATAATGAAGAGGTATCCGCATCAGACATCGTATTACTTTCTTCTCTGTCATACCTACATGACAAAATAATATTGTTAAAAACAATTTTGACAACAAAAAAAGCAAATATAAACTTTATAATAATGATTCTCATTTTTTTTTATAGATAAGAAAATTTTTTATTGAAAAAGGATAAGCATGAAAAATACACAAGGTTCACGATAGTGAACAAGTAGAAAAAAGAGGTAAAAATAAGCAAACAAACACTAAGCTATACTAAGAGACAAAAGAAAATCCGTGATAGTAGAACAAGGTTCACGATAGTGGATCATTTTTTTTTTTTTTTTGATAAATAATACTCATGAGTGAATCATATAACCAAGGAAGGATAAACCACCACTTAAAAGCTCTTTCCTTAAAAAAAGCAACTGCCCAGGGATTAAGGTCAATATCTAGGAGTATATTCCAGTGTAATAAATACAATTAAAATGTGCTACCCTTAATGCTTAGGAGAAGATCTCCAAAAAATTGTATAGATGAAATGCTAACTTGGCAGAGCGGACACAACCAACTGAAAGTTTAAAAAATTCAAGATGTCCACAGATAACAAAGAAAAAACATTCATGCAATCTGGGCTGGTCTTAACCACAGATGATGCACTAAATTCAGCCATTGTACAGATGGTGAAATTATTCACTCCTACAGGAGGAGTCCTCCCTCCTCTCAAAACAAGTGTGGGCCCCGGTGTGGGACCCATGGTGGGGTCCACATTAGAGGAGGGAGGACTCCTACCATAGAAGTAAATCATTTCTCATTCAGAAGATCCCATAGATATCATGAACCTAAAGCTCTCAAAAAAATAATAAATAAAACTAGTCCATTACTAAACTTACCATGCATGATCAAAATTATACTCCATCTTTGCACGCATATCAGTTATCTCGTGGGTGAGTTCTTTGGGCAAAGAATCCTCATCTGCTTCTCCATCCTAGATGAAGTCAAAATATGATAAAATTAGCAGTGAGCAGTGACATAGCAGCAAGATTACAAGAAAACTATTTCAATAACAAATGATAACAACGCACAATTGTCACCAACATTAAATGTGAAAAATATACTTCCTTTCTCAAAAGCAAAATATGTACATGTGTGTGTGTGTGTGTGTGTGTGTGGGCATGTGTGTTAGTATTATGTATGCATGTGTATTTTAGAAAGACCTCAACTTTCTTTTCAAATGATGGGTCTTGTTTGTAATATTGGGTCTTGTTCTACACATACACAAAAGTTTGGATAATACACATGGATGTAGAGTGCTCACATTGGCTATAATACACATGGATAATATTGGGTCTTGTTTGTAATTATAAATTTATAATATAGACATATATTCTGTATGTGTAATAATAAAAACAGATACACATTCCTGACCATTCAAAAAGACAGAAATTCCTGCACAAAGAGTGAGAGGGGGTGTGGGAGGAATTCTGTCTCTCAGACATTAACCATACGAATAATATACCTCATGTCTCGATCTTGAGGATTTAATTGAGGAACCAGCAGCACGTATTGGAACTGGAGAGGGAAGAATGTGGTCCCAAGCAGAAATAGAACAACCTGTCCAATCCCAGGCATTAAATTAATTTATGTTTCCAAGAACAGCAGCTACAATAGCCATTTCAGGTATTCAAAAAAAAAAAAAAAAACAGATTTGAAATTCACAAAATGGAAAATACACTATGATTAGCATACCAGCAGAACGAGGTGTATAGCCATCCAACCATGGAGAAACTAATTGTTTATCAGGTGATGCCTCGGCTAACATCAGGGGCGGTGAAGGCTGATGGTACCTACTGGTAGTGGAGCAATTATTCCGGTTTGGTGTATCTTCCCATTCCCATCTCCCATGATCCCAGTCAGACTGGCCTGCAAGATCAACGGAATGTTCAATATTGTTGCAATTTCTTTTATAAAATATAAGTGCAGCTTGTTGTAAAAATATTGAGAATACAAGTGATTTCAGAAATTGCAACAAAATAATCAATAACATGTTTATTAGGAACTTGTTATTTAATATTTTGATAGATCTTGTTATGTTATATTAGTCCATGTTTGATACTAAAATGGGGAAAATAAAAGGAGGAACAAATCTGCAGCAATGATGAAAATGTGTCATTAAAAATTATATTTTTAAAAAAGATTAAAAAATGAATATTATGAACGTAACCAGCTTCAATCACATTCCATTAATTTCTTTTAATGGTAACGTGAAAATTTTAATTATAAAAAGAGAAACCTAAGTATACAAGTTGAACATGACGGAATCCCCAATTACAATTAAATATTATTAGCAAAACTCGTCTAATTAATTTTTTCTTTCCTTTGAACTATGAGTTTTTTTTTTTTTTTTTTCTAGAAACAAAGGAAATACACTATAATGGAAAGAAAATAAAAAATTACATACCAACTGTCCTGCTTGAACCTTTATTTCTACTTCGCTTTCTTCCAAATTCTCCACTGTACTCATCTCCACTTCGCTTTCGTCCATAATCTCCGGTATACTCATGTCGATATGGACCACATGCGTCACTTCCCTTAAAGTGGTGTTTAGTCTCCTTGAGACTGTGTCTCAACCTCCTGCTTTCATCTCTAGGATCCACCTTCAACTTTCTTCGTTCATCCCTGTGATACCCAGGACTCCTAGACCAATCATGCCGAGAACTTTGGGGTTGACTAGCAGTAGCAGGAACCTTCAATTCAAAAGGTGAAATTTGGAACATGTTAAATAATTAATTGAATAAATTTTACATTAGCACTATCAAAGGCCTTCTTGCATACATGAATACTGAGAACAAATTGAACAACAATCAACAGTGGAAAGAAACAAAATGATCAAAGCATCAAAATACAATAAGAGTGACCAAACACAAACATCAGGTAAAGGGTGGTCAATTCAAAGTGAGCCAATCAAGTCATAAATCAAAACATGTTAGCCATGCATCTTCTTGAAAACCCACCAAACCATCAGAATTGTAGTCATGAACCACATAGGCACCCACATTTGTCATGCCAGCCAGAATTAAAATGTACCAGCATTCCCAGAAACTTATTTCAATCATGCAGCCAAAAGTTGACCAACAAACAAGACCCAACCAAATTGAATTGCAGAAGTTTCCAAACTACAAGAAATTATACCACACACCCGGTGTACATGCTAAGCTAGTGTGAGAGAGGAGTATGTATGTACTATGTAGTACACCAAGTATCATGAATAATTTCACACAAACCACAAACGCTTGTTTAATGCAAAACCAAAAAGGCAAAGATCATGTTAGCCATTTGAGTTATATTTGCTGTGGATTAAAGTTTGAGTGGTTAATATAATGGGATTTGGCCAAAGTAGACTCATATATTACATGTAAAAAAATATGTATGCATAACAATAACATTCATCTAGCTAATCTTAAATAGCACTACAACTTGGTACCCAAGATAAAAACAATATAAATAAATAAATAAATAAAAATAAACACTAACCTCCATATCAATACGATGAGCTCCAATGTCGAAAGACTCGAAACCTCACAACAATAACAATGTACCTGCATATATCAACGATATAAGTAGGAATTTTGCAATTTTAAAATACATTAAAGAGGGGGCTTCGAACGTAAGGTTTGTTTGGAAGTTCGGAAAATTCTTAAGAACTTAAACCCTAAGGAAAAAAAAAAGAAAAGAAAATCCAATTTGTGCAACATAATCCATGTTTGGCAGTCGAGAAAAAACAATTTATAGGAAAGATTAAAACATCTACATGCCCTAAGTAAGCATTTAGGCTAAAAACTTCTATAAACCCTAACTAAAGTAGCTATATATATGACAGTGTTTGGGTGGAGAGAAAAGATGAATAATGCGGTGAGATTTGAGGGTTGTAGTTGAAAATCGCGAAGGAAAATAAAAAAGGAGAGTGTGAAAGGCTTCGTCTCTAACCTTTGGTCTGTGGTTGATGAGTTCTTCACGATTTCCTTGCCTCGCTCGGATTTTCTTACTGAACAAGCAAGGTCAACTTTGTAAGAGTATTGTTGGAGGGAGAGTGGTCCGAAAATATAAATATCGAAAATCTAGAACCTACGCCTTTTTATACTTGTTGATATGTCGGTTTGCGACTTCGCATGGTAGAGCAGTATTAATTATGGGCCTGTCAAAATAATTATCTCACAAGGCCCAACTTTAAAATCCTTTGTGGCAAGCCACGATTCAAACAAGAGCTACCCCCACAACACTAACCAACTTGGGCCCACAAAAACAAAACAGCAAAAAGGTAAAATTAAGGATGGGTAGGGTTATCACTGCGTAAAGAGTGCGTTATGGTCATCCCACCAATATTAAGTGAGTGTTTGGATTCCGCGTTTAGTCACGTCTACGTTTTCTGCCTTTTTTTTTTTTTTTTTTTTTTTTTGCGCGCGTGAACAGTAATCTCACATGGGTTCACTGTTCACGCACTGTTTGGTACTGTTCATGCACTATTTAGCACTGTTTATGCACTGTTCACGTATTAAAAAATATTAAAAATAGGTCCCACGATACTATTTACACAATTAAAAATTATTTTGTTACAGTGTTTTCAGTTTTCAGTTTTCAGTTTTCAGTTTTCAGCAACAATAAGCTCAATCCAAACGGACCCTAAGTCTTCTACAAATATTAAGTATTTGTGAGATGTAGGGACAAAAATTAAGGTTCAAGTTTTTAGGAGAAAACTTGACACTTAAATTAGGCTAAATTAGAATTTCTATTTATTATAAAAATAAAAATAAAAAGATGGGTAGAGTTTATTGGAGGGCAAAAGAGTTATTTTACATCAATATTTACTAATTAAAGTGACCCCCAATGGGCTTGGAACACCGATGAGACCAATGAGCCCATGCTGGATGCAATGTGCAATTAATGGTTGCTCATGAGTTCCATTCCAACCTCTAGAGTCTAGACTAACAACAAAAGTGAAAGTTCAGTCCATTAGGTCCTTTAATTTGTGATATCAAAGTGAGATATTGATCACGTGTTGGCTTGGTCATTGCCTCTCATTATTCATTCATTTCAGGGTTGCTAATTACACTATACCAAAATAACTACAAACACATATAAGCTTGCCTAAGCACTCACACTAAAGATGCTAAAATAACTTAAAACTTATTTTAGCAACCAAAGCACAAAAAAGCAAGCTACATTAAGGTTGCTAAATTTAAAAAATTTAGCAACTAAGCTACAGTAAAGTATCATATTTGACACTCTACTGTAGCTCCAAAGCTATAAAAAAAAAGTATAATATTTCATTCTTTCTCCTCTTTATTTTATTGTGGTTGTTTATTGTGTTGGGAATATTATTTTATTATATTGTTTATATTATTAAAATCTTTGATGTTGGATGTATTATAAAGTGAAATGTCAAAATAGATAAAATAGTGTTTTGAGTTACTAAAAACTATATTTTTTAGCAACTTTGTTGTGAAAATAGAAGATATATAGTCTTGTGGCTTGATTTTACAAACACTTCTACAAAGGTTTATAGACTCTATTTCCAAGGTAGTACCAGTATTGTGGACATTTTTTTTTTTTTTTTTTAACAATAATTATGGGTTTAGGTTCTGTGGATGCCCAAAATTTAGTAACATAACCCGCTTTTATTTTTAGAATAAACGGTTTTATTTTTTTTTGGGTAAAAGTTTTAAGAAAAAACAAATGTTAAAAATAAAAATAAAAAATCACGAGTTTTTGTTGAAATGATTTTTTTTTTTTTTTGAAAAGTACATTATTGTCACCCTTAAAGTGATAAAAATTATATGAAATTCCTAATGCAATAATTAATTGTTCACAATGAAAATTTGTGTATAAGAGTATAAGTGCATTCATTAAAAATATTACAAGTTTATCATTTAAGGAGTGTATGTTAACTAAAATATCAGTATTCACGAAAATAGTATTTGAATTTTGTCTAGCTACTAAAATCTTTTTCGCAAGAATCACAAATGGAATTTTAAAGTAAAGAATACAAAATTCCTTATTCTATTGTAACAAAACCGTAACAGATAAACACAATATAACAATTTTTTTTTTTTAATTCTTGTATTAAAATATCCCTCAGTATTCGCAGGAACAAATTTTTACCATTCAAATTGGTCCCAAGTACTTGTATGCACATGTGTGCATGTGTAGTTCACTAATAACTTTTACTCGCCCTAAAATCAAATCTTGGCTCCACTTCTAAACTTAATATATTAGATATTGATAATGCTAAAGAATGATATCAATTTATTTATTTATTTATTTTTATGATAAATATGATAGAAATTTCAACCTATAGCGACCACTTTATGATGATTACCCTTTATTATTAAACTAAAACACTAATCAATTTTGGGTGTAGGTAGAGTCTGAACACCAAAAATGGCATCAACTTAACTCATGGGCAAATCTCAATTATTTATCTCTTTGCCATTAAGTTGGAACTTTTTTTTTTAAGAACTTTCTTTGCCATTAAGTTGGAACTTGGAATAACGAATAACAAAATTGAAAACAATAAACACAATTTGCGTTTATAAGATATGCATAATGGCCAAGTATGGAGAGACTATAAAATGGCCTAAAACATTGATGCCAGCCAGCAATAGAATGCCATCAATTAATAGTTAATACTATCTTATGTAATGTATTTGTCCATGATTTGATGTAATGCAAAAAAACCAGTGGTCAAGAACTTTGTAGTTCAATTAGTTGACACATCTTAGCGTTTTAGGATCCTAGTTCAACTTTCTACAAAATTGAACCATTGCCATGTAGCATTCATCTTCACTTTGAAGAAAACAACTTACTGCGTTTTCAACTTTGGACCATCCACAGACCCACTCCCCGTCTTCCCTCCTCTGTCAATCTGCAAGCCTATCCTTAACTTGATTTCATTTTTATTTATTTTACAGCAATGTTGACCAAAGCATTAAGGCTATATTATCAGTTTTCAAGCACTGAGAGTTAACTAAATCAGTTATGCTTTACCAAGTGTCTATATGCCAGGCCTCAGACAGCATATTTAGACAACAGCCTTAAAAAAGGACCTAAAAAGAAAATGTAAGCACCAGACTGATCCATTACATGCAAGTACACAGATAAAATTTAAAAAAGCTTTCTGAAATACTATAAGTAAAGAATTTTACCATTTAACTATTGCATCTAAACTGTCTACTCAAAGATCCAGCATGAGAAAAGCCAAGATATTCCACTGCAGACCATTGGCTGAAGCTGACTCCTGATTTTTATACATAATCATCATCACTGTCCTCATCATAATCAGAAGCTGACTCATTGCTCCTTGGTTCCATTAGTGTATTCATGTCAAATGATGGCTCAGTTTCCATCTCCTCCATGTCAATAGTATCATAGCTCAACCGCTCCTCAAACTTGTTATCAGAGCAATTAAGAAGCCATGCAAGAGAACACTTTAAGCCCTTCTTGGCAATTATCCTATGCCTTGGTTTTATGGTAGACTCCAGGCCATAAGTAAAGAATGCAGGGAAAATAACCAAGTCATCCAAAGGCCTTTTCATCACCATTTGGAAGTAATCAAAGTTAAGTTTCATAATGTCGAGATTCAAAGCAAGCAATTGGGGACACCCCACGACCATCTTCCTCACTTGTTGCAAGGAGAATCCACAATTCTTTAGAAAATCCACATGGTTTATCACAGGTGCTTTACTGAGGCTAATAACCTGTGGCATCTTCTCAACAACTCTGCCAAAATCCTCAGGACCAATATCAATAATTGAATTAAGCAAACTCTGTTGACTGAGAAGCTTTGGCTTCAAGTCAAGTCCTATAATCTCAGGATACTGTGCTACTACAGAAGGAAGTAATGTTTTTCTAACATGAAACTCCAAAAGAAATTCAACATTGGGTTTTACCCTCTCCTTCAATCCAAAGCCCAGGATGTGAGGCCGCTTCTCTATCAGTCTAGCCACAGCCAATCTTGGAATGCCCAAGCTCTCCAGGTACTCCACAAAAGGTTTGATCACCCTGCCTACACGCATGCCTAAAATCTCAGGGTATCTAGTTAATACCCCTCCAATTTCTCTTCTTGCCACCCCAATTCCAACCAAATATGCCACTGATGTACTCATGGTCCCCTCAAGCTTGAATCCCAACACTTCTGGATATCTCTCAAGAACCCGAGGAATATCAGTGGGCTTGATATCCATTCCTTGAAGATACTTGACCACTGGAGCAAGGTCAACAACGACACTAGCATGGAGAACTTGTGGATATCTTCTCAAGAAATCAGTGAAAGTGGATTTCCTAACTCCCAATTTTCCAAGATAATCAAGAACAGGAATCATATTTTTCTTTACACTACAGCCAAGAACAAGTGGATAGTTGTTAATGTCTTCAATTGTAAGCCCTAATGTGTGAAGAAAATCCACACGCTCCCTCATAACCTCAGCTGTCACAGGAAGCTCCAAACCATCAAGCTCATCAGGAACGATGCCAATTCCCCTCAAGAACTCATAAACCCTGGCACGATTTGCTGCTTTCTCATTCCTCATTTCTGATAAACTAGGACGACTATATAGGGATGAGGAACCTCCTTGTTTCCGACCCAAACGAACAGCATCTGGCTTGGACTTTGATGAACCCACAGAACCCGATGCAAATGTTCTATCAGCTACAGAGTACTGACATTTTGTAATTAACCCTATTCCTCTCTTGTGGTCACCCAGTACCTTTAGAATTGATAAGGAAGTCAACTTGGGTTTAAGGAGAGTAAGAACAGGTAACTCTGAATGTACAAGCCAGAAACCAGGTTTTGTGATGCCAGCATAGCTTCTAACTGTCATACTTCAAAAGTTTGATGTATCAGTGCATCTGAAAAGAGACAATACATAAATCAATGGTTAAAGCTGATGCTCTTCACACACAAAATAAGTTATTTTAACAAACCAAGTATGCTAATTACTATGATCAGAAAAACCACACTCACACACACAAAAAAAAAAGAAGGGCAAGGGAATAAAATCTTGCAGTATAACGGTACAAACATTATGAGGGAAGTTGAGTGAAATGCTTGCAATCTGCTAATTTCCTAAACGATGGCCTCAGAATAAACAATAAAGCTAAAAACAACTTTCTATCATAAGTTCCATTCTCTGTGTCATTAAACCAAAAATCAATCTGGCTTAGCTCCTTACCCAGTTGAGGTTCAAGAAGACAAAACCTACACATGTTTGACTAAAGCTTCATGCTTCATTTTTTTTTTTATTGGTGTGTGAGTCTTAAAAGTTAAAACCAACAGCCTCACTCTCAACTTTGCTCTTACAAGGGGAGAAGGTGCCACTTGAGCTAAAGCTTGATGGAACTATTCCTTATTTGCTGATTTCTACAATGGAATCAAAGCCAAACACACAACAAGCAAAAGTCTAAAAACCAAAACCAATATAAGAACCAAAACTGTCATTTTATAACATGAATATAATATAGACCAAGTACACAATCAATTCGCAAACTTTTACAAAGAATACAAAAATCAATCATTTAGAGAGGCAATGTATGCAAAAACATTGATGAGAGAACTTCCCACGGCAGCTAAGGTCACATTTTTTTAAAAAAAAAATTCACTGCCTGCTCCCAATTACATGACATAATTAATGGCTGTTATGCAATTTAAATTTACCCATATCATATTAAACAGAACAACAACCCCAAGATTTGAAAAGGCACCAATAAGGTTTGAACTCATAAGAGGATGCAACAATTGATAACTAGGGAGGGCTAATGGCATGTATCGAATGCATATTTTACATGTATGCATTAAAACAACTAACGGTATCTTAGGATATTGAGTGCTACAGGTGGGTATTTCATAGAGCACCGTTTATGAAAGACTCAGCATCTATTAAAGTAACCAAACATGTGCAAATTTCCTCCACTTTCAAACAGCAAGATTTTAATTTCTTCCATATTTGTACTTCAAATTTAAATTGTATACACTTACCCCTCAAAAAAAACTATGTAATTTATTATTCCAATTCATTGAATCCAGTTAATTACCACTTAGAAGTTAGTCATCGTCCTTCAAAACAGTTTTAGCTGCAGCAGAATGCTATGGAAGTTAAAACATGATCATTCTAGGCAACAGAAATATGGGAAAAGAGAGAGTGTGTTGTTATAGTTCCACAGATAAATTCCATTCAACAACTTTAAACCCCAAGAGTCAGAGAGAAAATTTTGTATATTTATTGACAAGAACCTATTCAAGACCCAAGAAAGCATTTCAACGAACAGATTGTAGGCAATAACAAAACTCCACAGTAGCATACAACTGGGGTTTTGCATAGCTCAAAAGCAAGGGCTACACTCAATTATCAGCCAAACTACAAATACCCAGTTGAGAAAAGTTGGTAATTCAGATAATGTTCAAAATTTTACAAAGCAAAAGTGGTAAGTAAGAGATAGTGACAAAAATTAAGCAAAGTAAAATACTGACCTGTGACTCTGTGAATGCTTGGAACAGAGAAGAGAGGGCCGAGAAAGCTGAAGATGACGCAGAGGAAGCCACAATCTCAAGCTCTGATATACATGTTACACACAGTAAGAACTAAGAAGGCACTATATAATATGAGCCTAGGAAATGACAGCTTTCCAAAAAAAACCAATGTCTTACTTTTTGGTGAGAGAGAGGCTGTCGAATGAGGTTGTTTTTGCGCGATGGTAGACTTACTAGTTACTAGTTAGCTTTATCCATTCCTTTTGAAACGAATGACACCCCAACTCATGGGATTCCACCGAGTAATAATCTGGTGTGCATTGGAACTAACTACACATATTTTTGTTTCTCCAAAAAAAAAAATACACATATTTAAAGGAATAAACAGAAACTCAAAAAGGTCTAGATCTTTTTGTTCATTAACGTAGAATTACATGGATTTTGCGAGTCATCAAATGATAAATGCTTTCTTAAATATTCGGCTTGGTAAAATTTAATACGCAAGTTTCAAAATGAATCCAAGTATAATTATCTTAAGAATTCTAAATAGGAATGACCATCAAGTAGGCCAAGGTCACTTGTCTTATCTTTGTTTTGGCCTTATGGGTAAGTGAAGGGCAGGTCAAGTTTGGTGCAAGTTAAAAATGTGTTGTTAATCCTAATGAGAAAGATGAGATAAAGATGAAACATAAAGAAAAATAATAATCTCATGAGTACAGTACTAAAAAAGAAAGAAAAACTAGTATTTTAAAAATGAAAATAAAAGATGTAAAGAAAACCCTAAATTATAACTAGGATATTTATTTCATATGTATAAATAATTAAATACATATTCAAGGCAAGCTAGGGTGAATAAAACCCATCCTATTCCATCACCTCTTTGGGTCGGGAAAATTCAAATAACGTAGGGTGGGTTAAACAAAGTGAGAGGTTTTGCCATTTCCAAATTTAAAGGAGCTTAATCCGTTTTTGCAAGTCATTTTTATTAAGGGCAAAACTTTGTTAAAGTAATTTTGGTATTTCTAATCAAATTCAAACACGTGACTATATTGAAATTAATTGTCTTTGGAAAAAAAATTGTATTTATTTCAATTTTTTTTATTATATTGGTATGCATTTCGTTGGTTAATGTTTAATAGTTAATACAACTATGTGTTTGAATTTAATTAGGAAATCTTATGCACTATCTTTTTCTTTTCTTTTCTTCTTTGAGGAAAATGCCAACTCGGCAAACTTAATTAATACTTAAAAAATAAAAAAACATAACAATTGTAAAGATCTAGTGGAATCGACTCCATCTAGACTTGTAATGGAAAAGAAAACCCCAAATAGAATCCTAGGGAAATAGTTTTGATACCATCCCTAATGAGATAGTTTTGAACATTTTGGCACTATAAGATACATGTGAGGGATAAAAAGTGAAAGGAAGTGATGAGAATGTTGAGGGTAGAAGGAGTTTATGAGTTTATTCAAAGTGGACCAAAATGGACGGAATTGATTGAGGTGGAGACAAATGGACCAACTAAGACCAAAGTGGACCGAATAAACCGATTAAGACTGAATATAACCAAAGTGGACTGAATGGACTGAATAGGACCAAAGTTGTCCTAATGGATCGAATAAGACCGAAGTGGTATAGAACCAAAATGAACTGAATATGACCAAATTGGACCGAAATGGACAGAATGGACCAATGTGGAGCAAATATGACTGAGTTGGATCGAATAGAACCAAAGTGGACTAAATAGGACGTGTGAACTGAATAGAAGCAAAGTGGACCAAATAGGATCGATTAAGACTTAAATAGATCGAATAGACCAAAATGCTAGGCTAATGTGACTTAAAAGGAGTTTAGCAATAATAAATGCTACACTTAAGCTTTTTTTTAAGAGATGGTCTTAACCTATGATGTTTGCTTATGATAATTACTTATTAAATCTTAGATCTCTTATTCAATGACAATAGACTTTACCAATTGAGTTAATGGGAACCTACTATACTTAAGCTTCTAGATATACTAGATTTTGTCCCATGCGAATTTCTTTTTATTTTTTTATTCATAATTATTAGTCTTTAGACACCAAAGTATTTTTTTTATGTGTATTTTCTAAGAAATATATAAAGTATTATCAGAGAGTTTGAGTTTTATTGTATTTTTTTACTTATGCTACTCCCTTTATATTTTTATTTTTTTACATATATGTTATGTGTATGATTCCATTGCAATATGCCGGATTTTTATTAATAAGAAAATTAGACCATATAATAAAATATAAAGTTAATATATTTTTTATTAATAAGTAAATTAGACCATTATAATAAAATATAAAGTTAATATATAGTCTACTTATTCAATATTTTAAAACCAAATGGGTTGAAAAAAGAACTACTCAACTTTGTCAATGGTATTTTGTATTAAATTTTAGTTTTATAATATTTTAAAAAAAAAAATATTTCTATCAACATAATTTTATGAATTTCATGACTTTCAAATGACAAAATAAATAAAATTTCATAATTTGATAAAAAAATGATATTGCTCCAAATAAAATTTTCTTAATTGTATATAGGGTTGTCCAAATCAAACGACCACCCACTTGGACCCAACCCATAACCACCCGATCTGATGGCTCTGGCAGTTGGACTTGGGTCCTGGCATCGAAAACCCAACGGCGGTAGGTCGGTTTCGAATCTCTTCCTCTAAAACCCGTGAAACCCGACTCGCCCGAAGACCATTAACTCCGGCCATTTTTTTTCCAAAATTTTGGCCACTTTTCACTTAAATCCATCAATTTTTGGCACAATAAACACCAGATCTGGCCGAACCAGTGATTTCTCTACATGATTTGGCAGAAATCTCACTAGATCCAACGAGGTCTCACCGGATCTTGAATGGATCTAACAAGATCTTGCTAAATCTTGGCAGATTCCAATGATTGTCGATTTCACCCAAAACTAATAGCCACCTGCCGACAACCCGAACTGATGAAGCTATTATTGTTACGAGTTAGTTACAGGTAAGGGTGTGTATGGGTCGGGTTGAGAGAATTTTTTAACCCAATCCACCATGGTGGGTAAAAAAAAATTCAACCCATCCCAACTCATTACATAAGTCCAACCTAACCCACATGGGTTGGGTCAGGTTGAATCCATGGGTTGGATAATTTTTTTTTGTTACTATTATTATTAAATTGAGTAAAAAAAAATATGTCACACTTGCCACATGAGTTGATAAATAAAATATACATTAATATATAAACTAATATTCCAACTTAGTTGTAAACAAAATATGTTTAAGTATCAAACTGAGTTGATAAACAAAATATAAATAAACTAGTATCCTAATTCACTTATAAACAAAATATACATGAGTTCTTAACTCAGTTATAAACAAAATATATTTAAAAATTAATTAATTTTTATTAATTATATAATATATTTAAATATATATTAAAAGAACTAATAGGATTTTATATTAGTATATGATAGTAGGACCCGAAAAAGTGCTCTACAACTGTTTTTTTTTTTAAATTTATTAAATATATAATATATTTTAAACATATATTAAATATATGGATGGGTCGAGTTTGGTTGGTTTGTAATTTTATGACCCAAACCTGACCCGACCCGCTATAATTTTTTTTTTTTGTAACCCAACCCAACCCACTAGGGCTTAAAAACCGACCCAACCCAGCAGATTTCTGCACACCCCTAATTGTAGGTTGGGTAAAAACGCAACCCGCCCAACCCATGGACAGCCCTAATTGTATATATTTTTTTTAAGAAAAATTTTATTTATTTATGGTACAATTGTCAATTGATGGATCCGATCCGACCCATTACCAGGATTAGGCAGACGACATCCGTGAGGTTTTACTTTTTATCAAACGGATTCTTAATTATTACTAAACCCCACGTTCTCTAGTTTCCTCTTTCACCTCGGACTCTGAATCGAGTCTACAATAAATCTTGTTTTTGTTTTCGTTTTCAACATAAATTTTCGCATATTTTGACCAAGTTCTCTGTCTGCGTCTTTCTCTATTTCTAAGCCCATCGAAGGATTAGGGTTTTGCTGCACAAAATTTCGAATTTCCACCCCCCCCCCCAAAAAAAAAAAAAACAATTCCTTCGATTCTCTCGGCATCTTCTCAGGTGTTTCATCAACTTTAATCTCAGCTTTTTGAATTCCGATTATTTCAATTTCGCTTATTTTTCATATAAACGAGCAGAGATTTGTACTCTAAAGTGTAAACTCTACATCGTTGACAAATCCTTGTAAGCCAATCAATCTTGTTGTATTGATCATAAGAGATTGATAGAGTTTATGAATTTATTCAAATTTTTTTGGAAGTATTATTCCTGTTTGCTTACTTAGAAATTGTGGGTTTTGACTGGAATTTTTTGTACCTATATGCTTATTTTGATTGCCATAGACTCATAGGTATATAATGAATTGGGTTTGTGTTATGGGTATGTGTTAATGTCTATCCTGATATAGTTTGCAATCAGAATATGTTGTTTGTGTGATTATCAGCTAGTATACCCAGTGTGTACTTGTTGATTTGTGAATAAAATTTATTACTTACATATATAAAAGCAATTAGAATTTGTTGCTGGGATTGCTGCTGCAGTATGATTAAGTGTATTACATATGGGTCTTCCATTTATATGTGTGGTTGTTGCCCTCTTTCGGTTTTTTGATTAGGTAGTAAAGTCCATGAAGTTGATTGGTTTTAATTACGTAGTACTATGTCCATACTGCGGAACACGTCATAGACATGTATGCAGCCTTGTCAATGTCCGACACAGACACACACGGGTTTTTCTTTGCTTTTTAAGGACCTAATTAAATACTGTGATACCAATTTTTGGATCAAAAAAGCTTCTTGGTTATAAGTTGATAATTCCTCAGTTATTGGTTATGCTGAAAAAGTATTTTAAGTAATTTCTGCCAAGTTGATGATAGTGTATTATTGTTAACAGCTATGTGGAGTTCATTTTTAATTATTTTTCTAATGTTTACATCTCTTTGTATGTAGAATCACTCTTTGCAAGATCGTTACTATTTTTCTTTTGAGAAAGTGACAACAAGATGGAGGACTGGGGTAATTCTTTCTTTTCTGACTTCTAATTATGCCTGCCATTTATAACTTATAAGTAACTGAAGAAATCAATTGATGAGAGAAAAAGTTAGTGTCCCCCATATACACAGGAATTGTACCAGAGCAACTACAAAGATAATCTAAAGTTACATACATCTAGAAATTCCTCCAAACTTGAAAAAGAGGACCACTTAGCAGCTATAGTTTGTAACGAAAGTCTAGTGAATGTGACTTCCTATTACATAGTGCTGCTATTCCGCTACATATAGTCCACTACAAAAGTTTCTTATCTCTGGCCCAAACATTAAAATCTCTATGAATTCAAACATTCCAGCTCTGTGTATCCCCTTCTATCTGACTAACCAAAACTGAATACATTGATGCACTAAGAAGCACGGACACGATAAGGGTCACAAGACGTGGTGATTTAGCAGTTAGCAAATCTAAATAATTTAGGACATGGTACAGTGAGATGGCAATAAAATAATTAAGAAATACATGTATTTAGATATATTTTATATATTTTGAAGCATATTTTTGGTTTTTGAAAATAATAGTATCCATCAAAATAATCAAAGAAGGGATGTAAAGAATTTGCATGCATGAACTGCAACAATAGTCAGTGTTGTTTTCTTGCAATTGTGGGCATAATATTAGTGAAGTTATTTCTAATTTTTCCTTTATAATATCTTTAGGTTTATTTTACGTTTTCTTTTCTTTTCTATTGGAGTCTGCTATATAAATTTACAAAGGCATATGCTCTTTCTTTTTTTGCCCCTCCAGAGGATGAGCAGATTCCACCTATCCCTACAAAGGAGCAGCCTAAAAGTAACTGGGATGATGAAGATGTGGATGATGATGGTGTGAAGGAATCATGGGAGGATGAAGATGAACCTACACCGGTATGGTTGATGATTTAAATGCAATCTCTTAGACCCTTAGTATTTTCTTTCTTACCACACTTGTTGATTGGAATAGAGGGCCACATATTAATTGGTTGATTCATTAGTTAAATAATGAGGCATTTGTTGCATTTGTATTATTTGTTCTGAATTGAACAATTTCTAGAACCACTGAGAATATTATTTGTATTCAGATCCTGTTTATTGACCTTTCTATTTGATCAGTTCAATTAAAAAAATAATACACAATTTCTTGAAAATTGTTTTGCTATTTTTGAGTTTGGTTTTTGGAGGTAGTACATGGTTGTCCCCAGTGGTCTGGCCCATTTGGGGCAAACCAATAAGTCCAACTAACGTGGACCTTTCGCCAGAGACTGCAAATGATGGGAATCCTATCGATAAAGAAGAGGCATAGGCATCGCCTCTCGATCCAATCTGTCTTCCCTGGCTTCCCCAACACACTCTTGATACGAAAGAAACCTCCCGCCATAGAGAAGAGATTTAAAGTCTGGGTCCCCTCAATCACCCTTACCTTGAACCTGAACTGGTCAAGAGAGATGAACCCGCACCACATTTTCATTCTATAACCCTCGAACCGAAACCCCAACAAAAAGATGTAAATGTTGTCTTTCAGTGGTCCATTGTGGTGATTGCATAAATTCTCCCCTGCACATGTTGTTAATTGTTCTTTTTGTACTAAAAGTTTTTTAGTTTGGTGATTTTCCAAAGTATTATTTATTTCACTGTCAACTTGTTGGATACATATGTTTTAATGGAACGTGGATTAGAGCTTGCTATTATGCAGTTGTGGTCTTAAGAACTCTGTTATATGGAATGACATACCAATACCTCATGTTTATGGTGGTTGCTTTCTTTATATTATGAAAAATCTATTGTCTATATGTGATTACCAGGCTCCTGAAACTAAACCTCCAGTTGAAAAGGCTCCAAAGAAAGTGAAAGCTGCTGAAAAGAAAGGAAAAACTGTTGAAGTAGTAAAAGAAGAGCCACTAGATCCTGTAGCTGAGAAACTTCGCCAACAACGGTAAAAGTTTAATTACTTCTTACCGCTAACAGTAGATTTATTTTCTTCTTTTGCATAATAAATTAGTTGTAGGCATGTCTATGTCTTATCTGATGAATGGTAAATAATTTCCAGATAACCCTTGAAATTACGGGGCAGCAATAAATATTCTTTTTTACACTATCTGTCTTGAGCAGCATGATGTGTTAAAGTTGCATTTCCTTTTCACAATGCTAGACTCAGATTGTTGGTAACTGTTGATGCAAGTTGGTTTCTCTCATTACACTGCAACCTGCAAGTCTTATGAACCAACAGCTTCAAGTTGGATTCTCCTGTGCACAATAAAATTGATAATATCTAGAAAACAATTAACTGAAACTGCGTCAATTGAGGTTTTGTTAAGTTTGAAGCTAAGTTTACAGCTGAACTGACCCTTATTTGAGCTGATTTCCCTAGCTCGATTGATGATTTTGTAGATATTCATGTGTGAGCATTGAAGGCAATGTTGATGGTTTGACATGTCTGTGTTAGGGCCTTGGGTTTGGTGGTATGCTCCCTCCAAGACTAAGGTTTGAATCCCCTTGGGTGCAAACAATTTCTAGGGGCCATGTCGTCCCATTGGCGAAGCCAATGACTTACCTGATCCGTGTGATGTGGGTGCATTACATTGGTCCGGTCGTCTGGGGTTTAAGTGGGTAAAAAGGCACGATGCTCTGCATGGTCTCCAGGTTTCCTCGTCATCAAAATAAAATTTCCTGCTAGGTTAGCTTAAATTTTATGAACTAAGAGGCTCGAAGAGAAAATAATAATTGTCCAATGCTGACATATATATACTGATTTGAAATTTTCTTCACTTGTCAATAATACAAATGGACCTTGACTGAATTTTTGTCTCCAAGTTACTTGGTATATGAGCTAAAATACTCCTTATCATCAATGTACTTGTTCCTGCTTTAGACCATAATTAAAACCTAAACCCAGTTCTTTGTCAATGCCTAAAGAATAACTTTAAAAAACCTTAAGCAAAATGAGATCACTATGCTGCTTAGCAAATAAAAATAAAAATTAGACCACTAAACTGGACAAAGAACAAAGTTGATAGCCCAGATCTTAAGTGCTTTTGTCTGTGTTTGGCATCCAGACGTGTCCCCCAACGGCCTTGTTTGTAATTCTGATCATAGTGCATAGTTGATGGTGGATGTTGCCCATAGTTTTGAACAGTTTGCTTGGTAAGTTTTTGCATCATGCTATAGGATGCATATTGTTCTGTTTTAAATTATGGGTTTGCCTGCCTTTGTTTTTCTACTAAAGTTTGTTTGGGAGCAAAATCATTGAAAAACAAATGCAAATTATGACTTATTAGAATGGAATGATCCCTGCAAATTTGGAAGTTGTATATTTATCGTAATTGACAATTAGTGTGGAGGCTTGTAAAAACTTAATAATGGGCACATTTTATTTGTTTTTGGTATACTGAGAGGATGTTTACTGCAACTATATAGTCCATGACAGGCTGGTGGAAGAAGCAGATTATAAATCTACTAAAGAACTATTTGGTGAGAGAGGAGATGAGAAGACTCTTGATAGTTTTATTCCCAAATCAGAAAGTGATTTCTTGGAATATGCCGAGCTCGTATCAAATAAGCTGCGACCATTTGAGGTGTGTTATATTGTCTTCCTCTGTTTTGACCAAAGGTAAAGTGAATATCTAACTTTGTTAATATATATGTGCTTCTCTGATACAGAAAAGTTACCATTATATTGCCTTACTCAAGGCTGTAATGAGACTGTCAATGACTACTTTGAAAGCAGCAGATGCAAAAGATGTTGCATCTTCTGTCTCGGCAATTGCAAATGAAAAGCTAAAAGCAGAAAAGGAAGCAAATGCTGGTAAAAAGAAAGGTATCTTTTTGTATACTTTGACTTCCTGTATACTTAAAAGAGGATCCCACACGGGTCTGTAAATCCGTGTTGATGGATGGTCATTGACATATGTATCTTATGAATTTATCTCTCCATTGTTTCAGTTGGTGTCCTCAATTGTTCTGTAATGAGGAATTTATCAATAACTTATCAATTGGTGTTTCTCAATTGTTTTTCCTTGCCTTGCAGGCTCTAAGAAAAAGCAGCTCCTTGTTGACAAGCCAGATGATGATATTGCCGTTACTTCCTATGATGCTCTTGATGACTATGATTTCATGTGAGTGTTTTGTTCCAGTCAGAAATGGGATTTTGCTTTTAAAACATTGAAGAAGGGATAACTTCCTCCGGCGTCCCCCTCAAATATTCACGAGTGTTATTGCTGTATTTGTTGAATAAGAGATTGTGGCAGATTGCCTTCCTATATTTTATGTTCAATTTTGCTAGTTTTGGAAACTAGTAGATCAACATTTGTCTGCTTATACTATATGTTGTGTTTGCCTGAGTCATTGAAAAATTTGTGACCCTGTCGGAAGTAAAATTACTAGTTATTGAGATTTTTTTATTTAAGTCCTTCTACATTGCGTTATCAAATATTTTAGATTGGATAAATGTGATGCACGTTTGAAGGGTCGCAAATAATAATGAATGAAAAAATTAGAAAAATAAAATGCCAACAGGATCTTTATTGACATGCCTGGTAAATAGCCACTGGTTAAACCCTACGCAAAATATCATAGTTGCTTTTATAATCAAAGGATAGATAGTTATAATAATAATAATAATAATAATAATGATAATAATAAAATTTATCAAGAAGCAGACACCATGAGTTTGAATCTATTAAATAAATAAATATATTTTATTCTTAAAAAATTTGCCATTTAAAAGATGAATATAAATCTACCGTTTGCTTATATTTTCTTCTTATATTTTTATACTTGCAAAATTTTAATACGATCTCTTCTCTGTATAGATTCTCATTGTTGACAACTTTGCCACAATGTCGTCGAGCTATGAGAGCTAAGGTTATATGTATTGTGCTTCAAAATTAATTATATTTCTCACTCTTTTTATAGGATTTGTTTATTTGCTTGTTTTTATTCTCATTTTGTTGTTACTTGTTTCATAAAGGAATTTGAGTGGTTCTCGTTTTTAAATTTAGAAATAACTGATAGGAAATTGGGAATTATTTATGCATGTTTCATTGTTGTCGGTTTGTTTATTGTTGTGGGAATCAATTTCTTTACATTGTTGTTTGTTTCATCAAGGAACAAAGTGGGTTCAAAGGGTGTTTTAGATCGAGAAGTTACAAAAAATTATGGGTTAAAGGCTTCAAAATTAATCCGATTACCAATTTGAGCATGATTGCCTACCTAAAAATGAACAACAAATAGTTTCACCTGATTTGGGAGTTGGTATTGGATGCGAGTGTTTGCCACTTAAATGGATCAGGTTAAGTGGTGGTTTGATCCTTAGTTTGAACTTAATCGACTTGTGATTACACATACATTTGATGTTCGTCATATTGCAATTCATGTTCATATATATATATATATATATAGAGAGAGAGAGAGAGAGAGAGTTGAGTTAGGGCAAACCGGCAATAAAATCCATTCCCACACTTCCCCTCTTTAAAGCGGGGAAAACCTATGTGAGATTTTTTGACATCCATAATCCGAGAGAGAGAGAGATATATATATATCTATATATTATGGTTTAAATTTTATAGATACATCCTATACACTTGATATAAAATTATGATACCATCCCAAACACACACACATCTCTCACACTCTCCCACGGTCACTCACCTTGCCTCCACCTCATCTCCTATGGATTCCATACCTAATTTTTATCATATACATTTGTATAGTTGAGTTGTTCCAAATCAATAGATCCATTTGAAGCATGAGCATCACATCTAAACCGATCCCTTTTCTATTAGTTCTGACATATTAATTATATATTAATAAATACAATAACAAAAGTCTTATAATTTATTTGTCCAAAACCTATGCTTATGTCAATAAAATTTTTATCCATAATGAATTTATTTAATAATAATATCGCCTCTCATACAAGTTATGAAAAGAATCTTCTCAAAAAAAAAAAAATTGTGAAAAAAAATATATTATTCAAAAAAACGAAGAAGTAAAATTCATTGAATATTGTATAAAAAAAAAAAAATCATTGAATATTAAATGGATGCAGGTAAACCCAAATTGAAGACAAACACCGTACTACTGTTGTAGACTTTAGTCTTTGGTCTCTCTCTCTCTATCTCGGTTGCCAGCTTTGGAGCACCACTATATAAGGATCGCCAAAACGACGACGACCAGCGTCTCAATCATTTCATTCACTCTTTCATTTCTTTTAATCACTTCCCAAATTCCAAATCTTCCATCACCATTTCCGTACCAAAAATTTTCACACAAATTTCCAAGATTCAACATACACCTTTTTATTTTCTATTATTTTTTTAGTATTCAAAATTCTTAAATACACACAGACCAAAAAACCTCTTTTTTTTTTTCCAATTTTGCTTCGAAGATTTTTCATCGATCGGAGCTCAAATTTGTACGGACATCCATGGCGCTCTCAGCTTCAGACCTACCGGCGATGTACTCGTTGCTCGCGAATTCAATGAGCGGCGACGAGAGCGTTCGCAAGCCGGCGGAGTCGGCGCTCTCTCAGTCCGAAAGCAGACCTGGCTTTTGCTCTTGCCTCATGGTACTCGCTTCTCAATCTTCTATTTCTAGGGTTCTTATGCGGTTTTTGTTTTGTTCTGCTCCCGTCGCAATCTAGCTCAATGCATGTCAATTTGAATTTGTGAAAACCTGTTTTGAAATGCGTTCGCAATCGTAATCGAAACCGTAACATTCATGGATAATGCAGGAAGTGATTACTGCTAAGGATTTAGCTTCTCAGGTCGATATTCGTTTGCTGGCTTCGGTTTACTTCAAGAACAGTATCAATCGGTACTGGAGGAATCGGCGTGATTCTTCGTAAGATTGTTAAACTTCATTTTTCATTTTTGAAAAGTGTTCACATTGTTGTGAGAATTAGTCTTGAAAAATTCATGTATGCTTGTAGTGGTAGAGACTTGAAATCTCTCTTATAAGTAAATTTCATTTTGCTGTGTATTGAACATGTAGTTTTGGATTATAGCACCTCAGCATTTACAAGAATTAGCTTGATGATAGGTTTGAAAGGTTCTAGTAATGCTTGTTGTGGTGGAGATTTGGAGTAATAGTCTATTGTAGCTAGATATATTTATCTGTGTATAAAACATGTAATTTTAAGCATTTACAAGAAAGGTCATGTCCTAGTAGTGCTTGTTGCTGTATAGACTCTTTAAGTATTTTGTCTCTCGTAAGTATATGTATTTGTACTGTATAAAACATGTATTTTGATGATTGAATCTTGGCATTTACAAGAATTAGTTTGAGGATAGTCCTAACTCCTAAAAGGTTGTATACTGGTAGTGCTTGTCATGGTAGAGATTCAAAGTTATTTGTCTATTATAAGTAAAGTACATTCGTTAGCTATGTATAAAACATGTAATTTTTCAGTTGTAGGCTGGATGTGTAATGTGGAATTTTATGTTTCAGGGGAATTGGCAACGAGGAGAAAATACACCTGAGGCAAAAACTGTTGTCGCACTTGAGAGAAGAGAATTATCAGGTGTTTCCAGAAACTTGTTCTTCCTCTGCTGCTTATCGTTCTTCCTGTTTATAGAGTTATTTTTAAACATCTGTGTGATTTTTGGAACTATTTTAATGTATTGGTTTATTTTCATGAAATATCTCATGCTACTATCTTGAATCATGATTATTGAAGAAAATTAAAGCTACCACCAAAGTGGATTGTATTATTTAATTTATATTATTTCTTAACTCCACTTTCAGTGGCTACCATTTTGGAAATGGTTTATTCAAGGTGATGAACTAATAGACTGACTCCTAAATGAAGTGAATGGGGGCAATGCGATCATCCTTGAATGCCTGAATGAGCCCTTATTTCGTAGTGGCTATAATGCTGACTTCATCAATTCATGATTTGAAGATATATGATCTATTTTTGTATTATCTCCGATAGATTTTGAGGCTAATGATAGATGCTCTCTCTCTCTCTCTCTCTCTCTCTCTCTCTGACACACACACACACACACTTTAGAATGCCTCAACAATTTACTTGATTTTTTTTTTTTTTTTGGTGTATCAATTCAATTGATTTAGTAATCATATTTGCTAATTTCCTGTGTTTACGATATTTGTTCCTATACAGATAGCTCTAATGTTGGCTGTGCTCATATCCAAAATTGCTCGAATTGATTACCCCAAAGAATGGTAAACATTTTGATCTCTCTCTTCATCAATATTCCAAAATTTTTGGAATTGTGAATGCTTCTCTAATAAATAAAACTTATGTTGATGAATGTCTGACTTAATCATTTTGTACTTGCATGAATTGTATACATATGAAGTGTCTAGTGTTAAAATACTTGTGTAGCTGAGACCAAATATCTGGATTGAACATGTGTTTTCCATAATGTATCCTTGCATAAAAAAACTTACTTTTTAACATCTCTTAAGATGAATTGATCATCAGAGAGAGAACTTCTAATGAGCACTACCTAGTGATGTTTTGGTTGCAAGAAAAAAGGAATATACATGATAGAATTATGATTAAATGATTAAATCAATATTTCTTAATAACTTAAACTTTTGAGACAATTGGTAATTTATCATAGTATCAGAGCATGTTGTCTTGAGTTGGAACACCATCTCTGCTCTACCTTCCATTTAAAAAGTTAATCTCACATGTTGGGCCTCACATATTAAGGGGAAGTCTCGGTCCACATGTGAGGGGGGAGGGGTGTTAGAATTATGGCTAAATGATTAAATTCACCATTTCGTAAGATCTTAAGTTTTTGGGAGAATTGGTAATTTATCAATACACTTTTTCTCCATGCATTTTGGTTTATTTTTACTAAAGGACAAAATTTTCCTAGAACGTTCCTCAAACTTATTGTGGCAAATCAAATGAGCATCCTTGTGTACATTTAGTCGCATGACTTATATAATTCATGTGATTTGTTTAAGTGATGTAATGAGTCATTGAAATAAAAAGTCATTGAAATAAAACATGTGGAAGGTCATTTGAACCACCACGCAATTGGTTTTGGAGATTCCTCCAAATTGGTTTAGAGGAAAACTTTACCCCTTTACTTAACAATATGTGGTTTAGAAAGTGTAACCTAGCCATTCCAAGTTCTCTCTACACACATTATGCCTCCTGAAACATGAGCCTTTTATGTGCAATTTCTATCTATTACAGAAACAAAACATAACCAAGTAAACCTCATGGGAGTAGAATATCACTTCCCAAACCACAGGGTGGCAGGTGACCACGAGCCAAACTACATGGGATGAACTATAGTTTCTTCCAAAGAAGTAAACTTGTATTATTTTTGGTTGATTCTTATACGAAGGTTCAATTTTATTTATTGGTTTTTTCTTCTTCCTCTATGTTGAGCTGGAGCAATATGCATAAAAGTTTTGTTGCATCATAATTATTTGTTGTTGTGTGTATATTTAACTTTCCATTATTATTTAGCAAAAAAAAAAAAATCCATCATCTTTTGATTGTTCACTATCCTTATCTGCCAACTCAATGGTTTATCCAGGCCGGAGCTCTTTTCAGTTTTAGCACAACAGCTTCAATCGGCAGATGTTCTTACTTCCCACCGGATTTTTATGATTATTTTTCGGTCTTTAAAGGAATTGTCCACTAAACGTCTTATTTCGGACCAAAGGAACTTTGCAGAGGTATGGGTTGATGTTATTTTTTATTCCGCAGATTCCTTTTCCCTTTTCCATGAACATAAGATTCCCCACACTCCCTTCCCCCCAAAAAAGGCCATTAAGAATTAGCTCTTATGCAATGCAGTTTCTGCACATGTTCTGTGGTAATGGAAGGACCGGCATTCATGAATATACATTACATATACATTAAAATGTAACTTCACATTTATGAATATTTTTTGGGCTGATTGTACTTACGGACTTTATTTTGCAGATTTCATCCCATTTCTTTGATTATAGCTGGCACATTTGGCAGAGAGATGTGCAGGCCATATTGCATGGTTTCTCTACTCTTTCTCAAAGCTATAATTCAAATGATCCAAATCAGCACCATGATGAACTTTATTTACAGTGTGAGAGATGGTTATTATGTTTAAAGATAATACGCCAGCTTATAATTTCTGGGTTTCCAAGTGATGCAAAACAAGTACAGGTAGTTATTCTCATCTAATGGATTTGTTTCTTTCTTCCTTTCTTTCTTTATTTATTTATTTATTTTTTATATTTTAATTTTCAGAGTTTGGTGCAACCCCCCACACCCTCTAAAAGCCGTTTTACTCCTTTCCTTAGTTTAGCTGGATCTGTTGAAGTCGATGTTTTAACTGACTCATCTTTTTTTTGCAGGAGGTCCGGCCAGTCAAGGAGGTTTCTCCTGTCCTCTTGAATGCCATTCAGTCATTTCTTCCATACTGTGAGATCTCTCTCTCATACTAGCACGTGCCCACACTCTTAAATATTGCAGTGATTTTGAATTGCTTTATGCCTCTTCCAATTGCTTTTTCCCTTGTTTTATATAAGTGTTTGAGTAAGTAATAATTAATTACTTCAACTAATGTAAATCTATAGAGACTCTTGCTTTTATCTATACCTACAGACAGTTTCACTTGAAACAGAACCCAGATTTGCAGTTAATTATAAAAGACAATGTTGGTATCAAAATATTGAATTACCTTTCTAGTTTTGTAAAAAATATGAGAACATAAATTAGTGTTTATATTGCCTTTTATGATTAACCTCATTGAACTTAATGATTATGAAATAGGGACAATTGAAGAAATAATAAAGGTTTAGTAAATTAGATTTACTTTCTTGTCCACTAAGTTTCCTTCAAATCCTAGATGTATTTATGATATGGGAAGCATAAGGAAAGATTTATTTTTAGAGTCAATTGTGTTTTTATTGGTCAACAAGATTTTATTAGGTACTATTTAGGTTGTTAGTATTTTATTTTATTGAAGTCAAGGTTACTTTTGAATTCAATAATTGGGTTTCCCATGTCGGTTATAATAAGGATTTATAAGTCTATATAGGCATAATATTCTACTCTTATTTCTTGTTCTATGAATTCAGTGTCGCATTTTTGGTTTATCCTGCGACAATTTAGATCTTAAAAATGAAAAGTTGACTTTTTAAAACCTACAACTTGTCAATTTTTATAAGTTAGACAGGGTCCCTTATTACTGTTTGTAAAGTGATGTTCAAGGTACATTATAATCAGCTATGGAATTTCAATTATTTGAGTTCATTGCTGGTTAATTTATTAGTGACATAGGAAGGGACATGTCAATGGTCTTTGTAAAGAATGGCTTTGGCATCTTTTCCCCCTACCCAAAAACTAGGGATGGAGGGTGGGCTGGCGAGGTCTCCAATTTAATCCTGTACAGCTGTATGTACTTAACATATTGTAGATGAATCCCATTTGATTTGCAATAGCAAATTTTATTTTCCCCTCATGCTTTTTTCCATCTGGTTTTCATACCTTTGGAGGGGATAGGAAACTAATCCCAATCCTTTCTCTTTTTTGTTCTCTCTCTCTCTCTCTCTCTCTCTCTCTCTCTCTCTCTCTGTGTTGCAAATTTTCAAGTAAGTTAATCTTTTCTGCATATGTTACCTTATTTTGCAGACTCATCTTTTCAGAAGGTATATCCTAAATTTTGGGACTTCACAAAGAGGGCATGTACTAAATTGATGAAGGTCTTAGTAGCAATTCAGGGCAGACATCCTTATTCATTTGGGGATAAATGTGTGCTTCTTCCTGTTCTGGATTTCTGCTTAAATAAAATAACAGATCCTGGGACAGATTTGTTATCATTTGAGCAATTCTTGATTCAATGTATGGTAATGGTGAAGTGCATATTGGAATGTAAAGAATACAAGCCTAGTCTCAGTGGTCGGGTGATGGATGAAAATCAGATTACACAAGAGCAGATAAAGAAAAACATTTCAAATGCTGTTGGTGGTGTATTGACTTCGCTTCTGCCCAATGAACGGATAGTACTCTTATGTAACGTATTGATAAGAAGGTATTGGTGCTGACTTCTGCCTCACTTCATTAATTTGTCGGGCCTATTATGGCTTGATTAATTCCTATCCACTTTTAGGCTATTACGCACTGAAAGGAAGGGCCCCAAGGGGAAGAATGCACGCATTTAACAAGTCAATATTACTTAATTCCATAACTCAATTATTTTTCCAAAGGCTCATGTAAAAAACTTCTTGGAAGGCGCAATCAATGCAATCAGTGATCTTGCTCGCCATAACTGAAATCCCTAGGGAAGCATTATGACAGAGCCAGGATGCACTAAGGTGCAAGGGCTATGGCATGATATTATTAGTGTTCTTCATCAGGCTTAGAGGTTTAAATTATTGTTCTAAGAGATATTGTTGATTCTGGGAGTGAAATGCATGGAGTAAGCTAGTACACCCGTTTGATGGCATTCATATATCATGACATGGAGAACTAATATTAAATAAATGAAATTGTCTATACTTGTAGTCTAGATGTAGATTTTGAATGCTGTTATTCTGCTAGAACTTTGTCAATAAAAAACCTTCAAATATACTTTGTTCCTCTGGTTATGGTGTCTGATTTCCAGAAAATCATTGTACTAAAACTGTGCTATTACTGTCTTGGTAGGTATTTTGTTTTAACAGCGAGTGATTTGGAGGAGTTGTACCAGAACCCGGAATCTTTTCATCATGAGCAGGACATGGTTCAGTGGACAGAAAAATTGAGGCCATGTGCTGAAGCTTTGTACATTGTACTGTTTGAAAACCATAGCCAAGTAGGTGGCGTTTTTCTTTTTTACAATTTCCCTTCTATAAATCTTTTGTTGTTAGTTTTAGTGCATAAGCTCTCTAATTATTTCTGATAAAGGATGTGTGCTTATGTGATCTTGACTTTTACTTTTAGCTGCTCGGTCCTGTTGTGGTTTCCCTTCTTCAAGAGGCTATGAAAGGTTGCCCGACTTCAGTGACTGAAATTACTCCAGGGTTGCTTCTGAAGGATGCTGCTTATGGTGCTGCTGCTTATGTTTATTATGAACTCTCAAACTACCTGAGCTTCAAAGATTGGTGTGTCCATTCTTCACTATATGCATGGTGTTTGGTCATTTCATGTCTTGCATAGCCTATCTAATTTGAGGTGCTATTAACTGCTGCAGCTGTTAAAATAATTTTGCAATCAGTTGGTACCGCATTGTTTAGCATTTGATGGATGCAATAGTTATTTAAAGCTCCTCAAAAACACTTAATTAGCATTATGGGGAGTCATTCTGCCCATTTTTTTATTTTCAAATTTTTTTTTTATAGATAACTTTCATAGAAGGCAAAAACAAAAATTTTAAGAGAAAATTAGGAAAATTTGTTTGGTTACCATCTTCATTTGGCTGATGTTTCATTTAAAATTGTTTTTCATAGAATTTGTCACTGTAGTATGGTTGAGCATTTTCATCATCCAATACGGTCATTCCATTTTATCATGCTTTTAAGTGTAATTGCTATACACGGACTTTTGACTTTTCTCCAGGAAACTATTTATTTCAGGTATAATGGTGCACTATCCCCAGAACTCTCAAATGATCATCCAAATATGCATATCATCCATCGTAAAGTTGCACTGATATTGGGACAGTGGGTTTCCGAGGTAAAATAATATTCTATGGAGTAAATGAGTTATATTAATTTTTAGCTTCTCAATTTTGTCAAGAGGATATTGCAAGGCAGAATAGACACTGAAAGATGCAATGAAGCAGTATTTCCCTCCTTTTAAAATCAATAGTTAGTCCAAGATTGTTGCTTCAAACTGCTATGCCATTGAAGAAATCATGCTTACAATGTTATTCTTACATTCAATGAAATCTAGCATGTGTCCTCTGCTTGTAAAAAGTGTGCGCTCTTGGCTGAAGTCATAAGCCAGTCCCTCTATAAGTTACTGTCTGTTTCAAGGCTATTAGTTGTGGTCTACCCTCTATGCCACTTTTGTGGATAATGGTTGGTTAGTTTCTTAGTTCTAATAAAAGGGTGACAGGGTTTTCTTATGTTGCCATCGGTGAGCCTCATTTTCAGGATTGGATACTTGCAATAATCTTTGAATCTATAATGCTCTATTCTTCTGAATTGACATTTGTTATGGCAATTCAATCCTGTGATAAAATATGCTTCCTCTTTTGGTTTTTGATAAGCCATTGTTTTTTCATACCTTAGTCACAAATAAAGAGGCATATTTGATGATCGATTTCTGATTTTTACACTTTTTACAGGTTAAAGATGACACCAAAAGACAAGTATACTGTGCTTTAATCAAATTGTTACAAGAAAAAAACCTTTCTGTCAGGGTATGTAGCATGGGTCCATTTTTCTTGAGTACATCACCTCTGCTGGTCTTTCTGTATAATTCTGACATATTCCTGCCTCCTAAATCTATATTATTGTATCCTGTTCAACTATTGAATTTCTGCATTCTTTTTCAAAGCTGGCAGCCTGTCGGTCTTTGTGCTTACATGTTGAAGATGCGAACTTTTCAGAACAAGAATTTGTTGATCTCCTACCAATATGTTGGGCTTCGTGCTTTAAGTTGGTTGAAGAAGTTCAGGAGTTTGACTCCAAGGTAAAACATAGGTTTCCCATCACTTTGATGTTTAGTACTTTGGGAGAGAATATTTTCTCATCAAACTTTTCCCCTTGTTGTTTCTTATTTACCTTTTGCTTTATTTGATTATATGTCGATCATGCTTCAAGTGATAAAACCATGAAGATTTGGTGTGCAATAGCAATTCTTTTATTTTCTTTTGATACAGGAATGCACCTGCAATTTTGCAGTGTATTTTCTCCTGTCTAAATGCTCTACAATTCTTTGAATCTGCATATTATCAAACAATTGGTTAGGGTTTTGCAAGAGCAAACTTTACTTTTGGATGTTATGTAAGATAAATTCAAATCTACAATCTTAATTATATTTTTTCTTGGTAATTTACCTGACGCTCTTGTTATTCTATCATTTATTTCAGGTTCAGGTTTTGAATTCAGTCTCTGTTCTTATTGCACATGTTAGTGAAGTCATTCCATTTGCAGAAAACTTGGTGCAATTTTTTCACAAGGTATTATACAGTAAGAGTTATGTCTAGTCATCTAATGCTTAGAAGAACTATGTATCATCTTTAAATAAATATGTATATATGTGTGTGTGTGATTAATTTCATCAAAAGATAAAGGCCATAAGGTGCGCAACCCTAGTACATGGAGAGTATACAAAGGAAATCCCAAGCAAAATATAAAAGAATAAAAGAATAAATAACAAAAATAGTTAACGGAAGCTCAAAGTGTCCAAGAAATCTAGAAAGTTTGTAGTAGAAAAAGTATGAGAAGACAATGTCCAATCATAAAGTCTTCAAAATTAAGAAACACAATGGAGCATCTTTCCAAATCTCCATATTGCTTGTCTATCCAAAACATCGCTTCCAGTACCATAACAATTCCAAAACAGAATAAGGCATTACCCAAAAAACCCCAAATAGACAGAAAACCAAAGACCACAACTCTTGAGCCACCACGCAATGTAGAAAGAGATGAGCCATATTCTCTTTGTTTCTTGCACATAAAGCACCAATCCTTAATGACCAACCCTCAGTTTCTTTAGATTATCTGTACTCAACGTCTTATCTAATGTCACACACCCCAAGAAAAATGCCATCCCTGTTGGTACATAAACTTTCCAAATGGTCTTCACTAGGAAGCCTTTGGATTCCAAAGGGATCCATTTCAGTTTATTTACCCCCACGGCATAATTTTGTAGCATACATGTCATCCAACAATTGAGTTATTGATTCTAATTCCCAATAATGCACCTCTCTAATGATCTCCGGATTCCAATAAAGAATATAATCTAAGAAGTTGGACCTTGGTGTGATGTCAAGTGTCTCTGTCCAAGCGATGTGTCATGAGTTCCTATCAGGAAAGTGATCTTTCAAAAAATTGGGAGCAAGGCTGGCTACCAACCACTCCTACTATATCCCATAAAAGCGAGAGCCTTGTGCACTGGGTACAACCTTTCCAATTGTGTACCATCTAATGTAATGATGGACGTAAAGGTTATAAAATCCGAGTTTCTAATTGAGTTGACTAGCCATTGTAAGTCACTTAATAGAGATGTTGAATTATGAAGTTTGTTATAGTGAAATAAGTATTTGTCTGGAAACATTGTTCATCTCAGCAAACTTGGATTTTCACTTCATCAAAGGGGGAAGGGATATTTTTCAGAATCATTGGCTCTGCACGTATTCAAATTACATTCTTTTAGTTATTTTTGTTTTATTTCTTATTTGAAAAGGTTTGGGAGGAGTCTTCTGGTGAAAGCCTGCTGCAGATTCAGCTTCTTATTGCTTTGCGGAACTTTGTGGTTGCACTTGGTGGTCAATCACCCATTTGCTACAACATGCTACTGCCCATTCTGCAGAAAGGAATTGATATAAATAGCCCAGATGAACTTTTAGAGGATAGCATGCTGGTTAGTCTGCTAGTTTGATCTCAGTTATCTAACTGGCTATCATTTTGTTGTAGTGTAACATGCTAATTTCAATTGTTGTGATTGTGCAGTTATGGGAAGCCACACTTTCTCATGCCCCTTCGTTGGTGCCTCAACTATTAGCATGCTTCCCATGTCTCGTGGAAATTATGGAAAGAAGTTATGAACACTTGCAGGTTGGACTTACAGGATCTCTGATTATAATATCCTCCATGGGTGTGTGTGTTAATATATTCTCCATATATATACTATTAATTGGTGGATAGAACTTGTGTGTGATCTTTTTGCCATCTTTTATTAGGTTTAGTCATATGTATTATTTTTTTCCATTCTGTATTATCTAAAATTATACTCTCTATCACCTCCTTAATTTACTTGTCATTTTTCACTATTTCTACTAATGTTATTTTAGGACTTATTTTACCTTTTTTCATTTTATTGACTTGAATCAACTCACTCTTCCTCACTGGTGTATTGATTGCTCTCCTTTGTGCATGACAAACCATCTCTAGCGACTCTCTCATCTTTTCATTAATAGGGCCCTATCTTTAAGCTAATTTCTTTATTTTGAATCCTATCTTTCTTTGTATTTTCACGTATTCATCTTAATATTCTCATTTTAGGCTGTGTTTGGTTCGCGTAAAAGTATTTCCGGAAAATATTCCATTTTCCGGAAATGCTATTTTCCGGAAAGGAAAACGTTTTCATGTGTTTGGCTGTCACAAAATTCGTTTTACGGAAAATTAATTTCGGTGTTTGGTTCATTCAAACATTTTTACAGAAAATGCATCAAATTCGGCAAAAGAAACAAAACGCGGCAAAAGAAAATGAATCAAATCCGGCGGAGGAGAAGATGAGATCGCGCGGTGAAGGCGACATCGAGCGGAGGCGAGGTCGGTGCGATCATCCGACGAGCGGTGCGCGTCTGAAGAGCGCGCTCGTCGATCGCGCCGCTCGATCGACGATCGCACCGCGCGATCTCATCGATCGCAATCGTCGATCGCGCCGCTCGTCTGACGAGCGGCGCGATCTGGGCTCTCTCTTCTCTCTCTCTCTCTTTTTCCGGAAATGATTTGAAGTGAAAATGAGGGTGAAAAATCATTTCCGGGTCAAAGGTGAAAATATTGGTCAACTGGAAGTCATTTTCCGGAAAATATCATTTTCCGTGACAGCCAAACATGCGGGTTTGGGGGAAAATGATTTCCTGAATCATTTTCACCCAAAACAAACGCACCCTTAGCTACACTCATTTTATGAATGTGTTGCTTCTTAATAGCCCAACATTTAGTAACATAGAGCGTAGTTGGTCTTATAACATTCTCATTTCAACTACACTCATTTTAGCTGTGAAAAATTATATAAATCTTTCTTCATTAATTTAAGGGGAAAATGCACCTACATCACCCTGTTGTTTAATGCAATTCTATTTGAGTATTGACACCTCGTGGGTTTAAAATTTTTCTAATTATATACCTTGTCGTACTCAAATGTTTTCTTTACTCCTGTGTTTCTCATTTTCTCCCTTTATATTATACGTAATGCTGGTCCCTACTACCCCCCACCCCCCCCCCCCCCCCTCCAAAAAAAGAAAAAACATTTTAAATGTCTGATGCCCTTGGACTTGGTTGTTAATTTGTTCTTTTTTGGCCTTCAACTGCTTGTTACTCTGTTACTTTAATATTCTTCTGTTACTTTAAATTAGGTTGCTGTCAGCATAATTGAGGATTACATTATTTTGGGTGGAACCGAGTTTCTAAGAATGCATGCTTCCAGTGTGGCTAGAATTCTTGATCTTGTTGTCGGAAATGTCACAGACAAAGGAATTCTCTCAATTCTTCCAGTCGTTGATATTCTAATACAGGTACTTCAATTTCATATTGGGAAGTGCAGATTTTTAGGGTAGTAGATAGAATGAAGATGGAATATTTGGAGGTTGTAATTGAGAAGCCAAGACTGCCTAGTGCAATTTGACTGCAGATCTTCTTCTCCATCATCTAATCATGCATTTCTTTTAATGTCTAGAGAAAGTTTTCATATTGTTTCATGTAGTATCACTATATTCAAATTTATTTTTACATTTTGAAGCAAACTATATCTTTTTCACTTATTGGAAAAGTTATACTCCTCATTGGGTTCACTATGAAATGTCATTATTACTCCGTTTCTGTGATTGATACTCACATGAAATGAATTTTGTTAATGTTGACAATGGTTATTTAAAGAATCGTGTTGCACTTGTAGACGACTTTTTAGGATTTGCTGAATATATGGTGATTCCTCTTTAATAATAGATCCATCCAAGGGACCTCTTGGGTTGCTAGAAAACAATGTATTTGTTTCATTTTCCCCAGTTTAATACTTGTTTATGGTAGTTTGAAGGTTATAAAACCGTTATAGCAGTAATTTGATCTTAAAGTTCCAACTAATATCTTTTTATTTATTTTTGCTACTTTGCAGTGTTTCCCTGCTGAAGTGCCTTCATTGATCAGCAGTGTTTTACAAGTAAGTGGGATCTATTTTTGCTTGTGTTGATATACTGAATCCATCAAGAAGTCCCCTATAAAACTTACACTCTTTGTTCGATGCTGCTAGAAATTGATTGTTATGTGTTTGAGTGGAGGAGATGACTATGATCCTTCTAAGACCGCCGTTAAAGCATCTTCTGCTGCCATCCTGGCAAGAATTTTAGTGATGAATACCAATTACCTTGCTCAATTAATGTCAGAACCATCACTTTTGTTACTGCTTCAGAAGGCGAGTGTTCCGATTAAAGACAATATACTTCTTTGTCTGGTTGACATTTGGCTTGACAAGGTCAGTAGAGCATGTGTTTCCATGATAAGGATACTTTCAGTGATTGTTGAAGTGTTCTTTTGCACATCACTTGAATGTGGATTTTTTGAGAAACCTAGATTGCATCATTTTATAGATTCATAGCATGGACTCTGTGTATATAGACTTTGTTTTTTAAATTTAAGTGTTTCTGGCTAACCTTGATTTGAGAACTAAGATAAGTTTTGCTGAAAGACATGCTCTAACAGTAATATTTTTTACCTTACACTAACCCTTTCTGCCCAAAATAAAAAGTGAGCCTTTAACTTTTATGATATTTTTGAGCTCTAATTTATTTTCAAACTGACTGATTTGATCCATAAACAGAAATTATAACAGTTCAGTCTTGTACATAACTAATTTCTGACATTTATATCATAGTGACATACCTGGAATTAGAAAATTGTTATTATAATGATCTTAATGATATGAATATAAGTACAACACCTAAGATCACAAGCATTGATTTGACTACTTTTAAGTTCTTGCTTCATTTTTTTTTATTGCCAAATTATTTCTATTTGGTCACAGGTAGACAATGCATCTTCCACCCAAAGGAAGACATTTGGCTTAGCCCTTTCAATCATTCTCACATTGAGACTGCCTCAAGTCCTCGATAAACTTGATCAGATTTTGAGGTATGGATTCATCTTTGTATTTTACACATTATTTGCAAATGAATATTGGGTAACCTTTGATTAAGTCTTGCAATTGTGCCTTTTGATTTATACAGTGTATGCACAACTGTAATATTGAGCGAAAACAATGATTTATCTGAGGAAGAGTCCAGGTTGGATCTCTAATACTTAATTGAACTTGTTATCCAAATTCTCAGTTGTCATTTTAGAATCAGCTTCTATTCTTTGTTCTTATTTCTCTCTTTTGTGATGGCAGTGGTGAAAATATGAGCTCCAGCAGGTGCCATGGGGAGGGCACCATTCCGAGTAAAGAGTTAAGAAAAAGACAGGTGAACATTTTGGGGATATGCCTGAAAGTGCTGAATTCAGATGAATAAAACATGAATTTTGAATTTAGATGATGATGATTTATGAATAATTTGGTGATGGATTTGTTATTTGCTCTGTCAGATAAAGTATTCTGATCCAATCAACCAATTGTCACTAGAGACCTCAGTCAGAGAGAACCTTCAAACATGTGCTGCCCTTCATGGAGAATCTTTTAATTCCGCGATTGGTAACATGCATCCAGCAGCATTAGAACAATTGAAGAAGGCATTGAAGATGCCGTAGCTGCTGCAACACTTGGTATGATCTCTTATCAGTTGGTTCTCGTGTCCAGGACCCTTCAAATTTTCCACTGTTCCATAGATTGAGAAGATATGGGGTCAGTTTTTCAACCACCTGCAAATTTTATACTGATTAGGTATAATGTCTCTCACTTGTTATAATTTCTGTAATTCCCTCCAGCAGGTATTCTCCTATGAAAAGGTTGATGTTGAATGCATGTGCTCTTTTAACAATACGCCCACGCCCAGATTGCTTTATGTTTTAAATGTAGGGATGTGCTTATATGTGCTATTTGCTAGCATCTAACAGGTGATATATCTATTCGTCCAGGTTATGTGGAAGCTTCTGTGCTTGGATTTGCGAGGTCTACATTCTTTCTTTTCCTTTATAATTGCCTGGGCTGGGTTTTAATCTCAATTATAGTTTCAAATTCATTTGTATGTGCAAATTTGATAGCACAAAACTTTGTAAATAGCTAGCGGATCTGCACTTGTCATTGTATACCGGGTGTAGAGGGTGGTGGTATTGAGTTCAGAGAAATGCAAATGAAATGAAATTTTTTCAGAAAGAGAAAAAAAAAAAAAAAAAAAAAAAAGGAAAAAAAAAAAGAAGAGAAAAAGAAATTTGTGCTGTTCTTATGCTTATTAACCTCTAATTTCTCTCCATGGTCTCGTAAATTTCATCAAACCCTGAGATGAAAATAATCATGAAATTCCTCTGTTCTAACTTCTAAACACCAGACTCCCTTTGCTGAGAATTGAGATTTAAAATTTAGGTACTGTGCTATGTGGCACAGATGTTTGAGCTACAACCATGGTTGTCAAAATCGCGATCTGGATCGTAGGATCGCACGATTTTACGATCCCACCTCACCAAAACGATTAGAATCGCACTAGGATCGTAAAAATGGTAGGATCGTACGTAGGATCGTGTAGAATCGTATAGGATCGTAGGATCGTATGGGATTCTACCGATCCTACCGATCCTACCAAAAACATAATTTTTTTTGTTTTTTTTTTTTTTTTTTGGGATAAACTTTTTTTTTTTGATGAAGCTTTAAGGATTTTTATTTTTTCATGTTGTGATGGTATGACTTTTTATTTTTTTTTTATTTTATAAAATTATGTCAACCTAAGCAAATGTTTTCTAGTTTCAAGGTCATTTGTAATGAAAATGAAAGAATGTTTCATCATTTCTAAATGAAGAATTTGACTTGGCTTTGCTGCATTTTAAGCTATAATATTGTTAAATTTGTTTGATCAATATACTAATTTGTGTTCTAATATTACTAAAATATTTTTTTATATAATTTTATCAATTACGCTTGTATTTGTTTATTGATTGATTGATTTTTTTGAGTATATTCTTTAATTTTTGCTGAGTGGTATAACTTGAATAGTTGAGTGTAAAATTGTATCTTGATATCTTTTTCAACTCTAGTATACAAATATATAATGTCTACATAGATGATGAAATGGATGATGATGATTAGGAATTTAGGACGATGGTTATAAGAACCCTAGAATGGAAATAATTAAATGTTCATTTCACCTTAATGTTCATTTCACCTTAATGTTCATCTTACTTTTGGATTTCATATTATAGTTAGCTAGTTTCTATTTGCTAACTTATTTTGGATTTCAAATTTGGAACTTAGAATTCAAAAATATTTTCCATATGTTTTGATAAATATTTTGGTATCTGGTTGCTAATTAAATATTTATTGAACTTTTTAGATACATTGAGTCAAAACTTAAATATATTTATTTCGTTAGTATAGACTTAGCGATGTATGACATACAAATTACATCATATGATGCAAATCTAAGTTTTTTTATGGATGAATTTATAATTTATGTGATTATTCAACATACAAAGTCATTATCAATGTATTTTTTGCTTTAAATATGAAAATATGTAGGATCTTACGATTCACGATCCGATCCTACGATCTACGATCTCACCTACCTTCAACGATCCTACGTAGGATCCCGATTTTGACAACCTTGGCTACAACTCTATTCCAAATATTAGACTTGCTTGAGCTGCTTTTATGCTGAACCCGGGAGTGTAACAAGTTGTGGTTCAGTATGCGTTTCCACTATTATCTTCAATAACAAAAAAATGTTAAAATACTGACAAAGGTTGTGTTGTGCATTTAGCCTTTGGAATTTTCTAGTTAATCTTTTCAACTATCCTAATAGAAGCCCGACCACTCTTGGGATAGTTAATCACTACTAAAAGCTTGGCTTAGGGTTTGTTTGGATATGCTGTTTTAAAAAATGCATTTTTTAAAAATGGTGTTTTTAAAACATGTGTTTTGACAACATTATTTATCAAATCACACTTAACCATTTGGTAAAACCATAAAAAAAAAGTGTGGTTTCTATAAATTGAATGTTTGGATAAAATTGGTGTAAAATGTATGTGGTAGGTGTAATTTACCAAAATGGGCATAACTATGTTGTTAAGGCTCCTTTGTCATCTTGTAACTTAAGGCATATAATAATAGCATCTTTTTTATAGGGTAATGACTTCTTATAAATATAAGAAAGAGATTTCTTAAAAATTAAAAAAAATAAAAGAAAAGGACACCCACTCTATCTCCTAGACTCCTACCACAATTTTTGCCCATGTGTGTCTTCTTTAGGCTTACCACCACATCACTACTTTTCTACTTGCTTGTCTTCCTTTTCTCATCTCTACAGCGCCACCCATTAATCTTCTTTAGCTCCATTCACCCTTGCCCATAAGATTCTAGTCAAGCAAAACAGTGAGGACAACTAATCCTTGCAATGACAACGAAGCAACAAGCTAAGAGAGTCAAGGGAACAAAAAGTGAACAACTGGATGACAGGAGATAGACAAGAGGCACCTGGGCAAAAGCACAGAGTAGATCGATGGTGTCAAGCCAATAAATTTTTCTTTAGTATTTTGGTCATTATGCAATTTTGTGAGGATATTTTAAGAATTTCACACTTAAAAAAGAACTTTGATAGTAAACTCATTTTGCATTTTCACTAGTGTTTTTGAAAAAGCTTGAGCTCATTGTGTTTTGAAAATGCGAGTTTTTCGCAATTTGAAAACGTGATTTCATTATAAATGCAATGCCAAACGTTTGACTTTTAGCATTTTCATACAAAAACGCATGTTTTGATTATCAAAACGCTTATCCAAACGGGCTCTTAATAGAAATTAAAAATTGTCACAAAAGAAAAACGCTAAAAGGAATAAACTACAAGTCGTTTTGCCTCCCATTAACCAAAATACTTTGACTAAAATTCACAATCGCTATGAATTAGTGAATTACCTATTTCTCAAAAAAATAATTAAAGGCTCCTATTAGCAAGAACACTAACGGATTTCTCAACAATAATGATCTTACGCAAAAAATTTCTTGTTGTTCTGGGCCAATGACAAATCTATAAATTTACAAGGACCCTGATACGGGACATTGGGGACGCATCAAATTTCTATGAATTACTTAAACTGAAACATGGTGTGTGATGATTGATTTAGAACCTTGAATATATATAAAAATTGGTACATCAAATCAAAGTAGCTATCATCTCTTTGCAATAGTATTGTTGTGTAAATGGCTTGCTAATGTCTTGGTTGATAAATATTCAAAATAAAAGGGGTCTAGTATATGTTATCCCAAGTTCTCAACTAATAATTTTGTTCCAAAAGTTTTATTCCAAGCTGCAATAGTCTAAACTTTTGTCATGTGACACATTTCTTGAAGGAATAAAATACTCTTAATTTTTTATGACACTATAATAATTAATTTCTATGTGTTTAATGTACTATACTTGCATTCATTTCTAGGTATTATCTTTTTATAGTTGGTGTACTAATTATTATTGTAGAAGGGAAATTTATATGATTCTTTTTTTTTTCTTTCTCCTTTTTTGCTCACAATAGGTTGGGAGGGAATTTAAATTTGAGTTTTTTTTCTGGCAATGGCACTAAAACTTAAGGGTCTTCAAATTTGTAAGGTTATTTTTAAAAAGAACTTCTTTGAAGCTCTAGTTTAGTTATTTTAGCCATAGTCAAAACAAAAATTAGAAAAACATTTAATTAAATATTTTTGAGTTCATTCAAACATATATTTATGTACTGAATTATATCAATTATAATAACTAGCTTATAACCCGCACAATGTGCGGGATACTTTTATTTATTACAAAAAACAAATCACATGTGAAAATTTAAAATTTTCATAATTAGATAATACCCACAAAAAAAAAAAAAAAAAATTGCAAGAAAGAAACCTAAATTCAAGGAGTCTTACATAGAGACAATGAAATGTAATCTTGAAATTTCTTGCTCATTCAACAAAATTTGAAATAGACCCAAAAAAAAAAAAAAAAAAATGTTTTCCTTTATCACACATGCACTCAAGGAAATGAAAAAAAGTGATTTTTTTCTTTCTTTCTTTGGACTCCAACCAAGAGTTAATTATTTTGTTTTTCTATTAAAAAAAAAAGAGTTAATATGTAAAGCATGTTCCAAAGTTCCAAAAAGATAAACAAAATAAATTTAGAGTGGTCCAAGAGAGAAGCAAGTAGCAATGTCTTCAACTAACAATAATTAATAATTAAAATATCATGAAATTCAAATCCTAAAGTAATAACCTACGAATTACATCAACTACAATAGTAAATAGTCTCACAAATTTCACTTAACCCCCCCCCCCCCCCCCCAAAAAAAAGAATTCACTTAGCCCCCCCAAAAAAAAAAAAAAAAATCACATTCTCACTATAAGAGTGATTCCAAAAATGTAGTGCCACGAATTTATAACAAATTATCAATTTCACTTCTTTTTTTATGACAATACCTACTACACCAAAGGAAAATATAGACAATGTTTATAATGTAAAAATATGAAAAAGTAAGAAACCATGGGTGAAGCCTACCAATTGTATTAAAGCAACAAAATATTGAATAGAACCCAAATGAAGGCTAGTTTAACTGTGAAAAATATCAACGATGTATAAAAATCAAACTGAATATTACAATTTTTTGTATATAATTGAGAAATCTCAACCTTGTATAAACTAAATATGTTATTCATTTAACTACTGATATAGATTGTCTATTTAAGGTAGAAAGATCATACGCTCTACCAGCACCTGTATACAAAACGTAAATAAATGAATACACAATTTATATGAGATAACACATCTATTACCAAGTTTATCCCCCATAAGTTTACGGAGATGTAATTTCTTTATGTCCAGCTCTTATGCTTTAGGTTTAATGTTATATCTTTAAATTATAAAATGCAACTTTTATATTTCAGTTATGGTTTAAATTTGATAATGCAATTTTCATGGGATCCTCTTCTCAACGATGTCACTCAGATTAATAACAATGGGCTACAGGCTTCAAACATGTCTATGTTTTCTACTTTTAACTATCTAAGGATTGGAAACATTTTCAGTCCCCACTAACAAAACCATTTTAGTAAATAATGTAACTCAAAATATTAAAAAACAAATTAAGCAAGATGAATATGGTAATGCCTCTCTGTAACTTGACAATTTAAATAGACAATTCAATTATTTTTACATAAATATGCAAAATTAAAGATAAAAGCAAATCATTGTATCAAAAGATTCAAAACCCTCTGATTCAACAAATTTGAACCTTTTCACCACAATCTATGAAAGCACAAAATCAAAGAGATTTCAATAAAGTAAAAACTATACATTGGTCATACCATATCTTCTAAGACTTGGATTGCATTAAGGAAACGCCTTTCCACCTACAAACCCAAGTGAAAAAAATCAATAATAAATGAAGAGTGATAAGTAAACCTAAAATTGTTCTTGATGAAAGTTGAGTGAAAAGTTTGTAAACTCAAGTTGAAATGGTCATTCAAGAAGCATGATGCATATGCAAAAGGCAAAAACTCTTATGCTGATTGAAAAATTGCCAAAATCATATTAACCATATATCCAAAACCAAACCAAATCAAAACAACTATACTAAGCAGAAATCAATACTAACTGAAATACCTTGATTGGAAAAGCACATAAACATAAGCACTCAATAAGACAGCAAGAATCAAGATTAATTACACTAAAGTTCCTCAAATTTTTTAGGCTTTGCTTCAAAATTACACAAAGAGATAGATTAGATTATACACACACCCAAGTTATGGAATTCATGAAACTTTTCACCCATTATTATGTAATCATCTATTCATAAAATAAATAAATAAAATTAAAGCATCTATAAGTACTCAATCCAAAACACTAAGACATACACAATAAAAACAAATGAATAAACAAAATAAACAAAGCTAACAACAAAAACATTAAAAAAGCCTGCCAATAAACTGAGCCTAATAGCCTGAGCAGTACAAAAATTAAAAGAAACCAAGTCTAATAGAACAATTTTGAAATATATGAGAAATTATTCTTAACGCAAAAGGAAAGCGTAAGATGCTCCCAAAAAAAAAAAACAAAAAACAAAAAACAAAATAAGCATTCTAGTAAATCAGAGACATATATCAATAGAGAAATAATAGTAAAATTAAATATCAAGAAGAAAAACAACAAAGGCGATCAGAGAAAATGCAGTTCAATCTGCAAAAACTCAATAATTAACATAAAAATCCAATAATTTTACTTACAAAAAATTACAAAATAACTGTACTCCCCAAACATTCGCATTTTAAACCATCCATCTTACAAATATGGCTATTAACAAAACATAGAATACAAAAAATAGGTGATATTGGAGATTAGAGGATGGGTGATTAGAGATGGCATCACAAAATTGTCTCTAACAGCCATATATGAAAAAAGAGCCAACAGAAAATAACAAAACGCTATTCTAAAGAGAACCAAAAGCTCAGTAATTAACATAAAAAACTAATAATTTTACTTACAAAAAATTACAAAATAACTGTACTCCCCAAACATTCAAGATTTTAAACCATCCATCTTACAAATATGGCTATTAACAAAACATAGAATACAAAACATAGGTGATTAGAGATGGCATCACAAAATTGTCTCTAACAGCCATATATAAAAGAAAAGCCAATAGGAAATAACAAAAACTAAAGCAATGTCATCACTGAGCTAGTCTAAATTGTAGTGAAAAAAATTTGTGGAGAATTCCAACCTTCTATTAGGCTGCTGCAAAAATGGTAAAAAAACTAAAGTAATTCCAAATTTCCAACAATTTTATGGGACAACAATGGAATAATAAGATTTTCTTTGATAAAAGAAAAAAGAGCACAACTGTACATGCTACCAACATCAGCACAAACAAAAGTTAGAAAGATGGCAGTGAAAGCAGTGACAACATAAAAACATATTCCTCAAAATTTTTAGGCCAACTTATGTTTTGATATTGGGTAGCCATTATAAGGAAAATCTTATGCAAAATTCAATAGACATTATAAGGAAAATTTTGATGCATTCAAGCAAATATATAACTGATCTAGACAGTCACAATACAATTAACTACGCAATACAGACTCAGTCGAAAAATAAAAATAACTAAAAACATAGGAATCAGAGATGTAAAAAGTACCCTTTCCAAGCAATATTGATCAGTTCATGGTTGTTTGCTATGTTAACTGCATCCCACATTCACTGATATTTACTTCAAAGTTTTGTACTCCATTGTGATTTGAATCTGTAATATTTGAACATTCTAAACATTAGCAAATAGCAGAGTACTGGAGTTGTTCTTCCATGAAATCTAAAAGACCAAAACCCACAATCACCAAAAAAGAATAAATGCTATAGAGACCACAATCATAAATCAACAATCATAATGTATATGTGAGGGAAAACTCACAAAATCAAATTGAGTTCAAAACTTCAAATACACAGGGAAAAGAAAAAAAAGGAAAAAACCAATTTAATTAAGTATCCTAAAATCCAAAAAAATCATATATAAGTATATAACCCATATAGGCTCTTATAGAATCAAAATCCCATAACCTTGCCAGCAAGAAGAGTATTAATATAATATATACAAACATATATAAGAACTGTATACAGATATAAAAAGAAACCAACTTGAACTAATTGATCCTAAAACCCAAAAATTCATATTGGCAAATTATGGTCTTTTAAGAGAAAAACCCAGAAAATTTGCAGGATAGTTAACAAACATGACCAACGAAAATTATTCAATAATCCTAAATGGGTAAATATCATAAAATTAGTATTTTAAAAAATTATTTATGAAACATTAAAAGAAACAAAAAAAAAAAAGGTAGATTTACAGAAATTAAACACCAATTCAATAATTAAAAAGAAAACACAAATAGAAAAACACCTTTTTCGTGAATTACGCTTTTTCTCCTCGGTCAGTTGCAAAGAAATGCCGAATCGCTCGGCATGGCGGATCTTCTTCTGAATATTGAAAGCCGGGGATCCACATCAACAACATCCCCTACAGGCAGCGGCTACAATGCTCTTCGAATCCTCGCCGTACTTCATGTCAAAATCGACAATGGTTATAGAAGGCTGATCGGAAGCCTCATCGGTTGGTTCTTCCTCTTCTTCTTCTTCGAGGCGATCTGGTGGGCATGACAGCAGTAGTTGTAGTGTCACCGTCTAGGGTTTGTTTAGTGCTTTCTTCTGTAGTAGTAGTAGGGTTGAAGTTGAGTTGGTCTGATGAATCGGTGGCCATTGTGTGAGAGAATCGGAGATTGAGTGACTGCTTACTTCTTTCTCATCTAAATTTTGGATTTTGATTTTGGGGGAAGGATATGGTTTTGATTTTTGGGTTTCTGAGAAGAGAGAGGAGTTATGGGTTTCTCTCCTTTCTCCTTGAAATGTGTCGCCATTGTTGGAATCTCTCGGTCTCGGTCTCAGTCTCTCTGTGTGTTAGGGTCTTCGGCATGCCTCATCTCTCTCTCCTTTCTCCATGTACCACTCTCTCTTTCTTTTTTTTATTTTGATTTAAGCGGTTAGTTTCTTTTTATACCCAAAGGCTTCAAACAGTGTTTTAACATAGTGATATATTGTAATGTATCACTTTTTCCGGCAGCGCCTTGTTTTTTTTTTTTTCTGTTTTTTTTTGTGGATAATTGGCTTGATCTCCCTTATAAGGGTCAGCGTATTGTTTTTTAATTTTTGGGTCAACAGACGCACCGTACGAATTTTTAAAAGAATTACCCCTCTACGTGTCGTTTTTGAAGGGGGTATTTTTGCTAACGTGTCAACACCTAGTTAAAAGCTTCTGTTTTTATATATTGTATTAGATTAAATTAGATTTACACTTCCCTTTTATAAATGACTTTTTTTTTTTTTTTTTTTTTGGAGAAACTTTTTGATTGACATGTAATATAACTAATTCTCAGATAAAATATAATCTAATGAGTATTATACCTAAACTATAAAGATAATTTCTTACAAAATATTTTTATATAATAAACTTATAATGTACTTGCACGCAGGGCATCTTCCACTCCATTATTGTTGAAAAAAATGCGAGTGAAATATAAATATATCTCACGTAATATGAATCTTTGTTAGTTTAGCGGTTAGCAGTTAGCACCCAAATAAACCATGCGTGATGCATCCTAGTCTTGGTTAATAAAATTTTCAATCTAACAAATTATACAGGCATGCAAAATCTTTAGGAATTGATTTGTAAAATGACCAATGAGTCAATTAGTCAATGACAACCACATTGTCTACAGTAGAGCCACTGGCACTGTGTTGAGAACGAAGTTTGTCAGAAATGAGAGAACTACATCGTAATCCCTACGCTGGGGCCAATTATTTCTCAAACATCAATCGTCACCATTTTTACCATTGCTCCAATTGAAGCAAATTATCATCTATCTCCCATTCTACACTCTGTTGACCTGCAGTGCCAAACTCGATTGGTTTTTGCTTTTTGATAACAAGTCAAAAAGGCCATGCTCATGGGTCTTTACCCTCCTGAACCAACCATTAATTTCATCTCCTCTTCAATTCTTGATTGTAAGAGTGTATCTTATACAGCCTACAATGAAAATTCCGTTCTTTTCATGGCTTTTCTTGATCACCATATGCTCACTGTTTGTCAACTTTGGTGTCTTTGTCGTGTCTGACCAATGTCTTCATGATCAGCGAGATTGGTTGATGGGATTGAAGAACAGCCTCAAATTCAATAGTGCTTTGTCCACAAAACTGGTACACTGGAATCAGAGTCTAAATTGCTGTTCGTGGAAAGGTGTAACCTGCAGCGAGGAGGGACGTGTTATTGGCCTCAATCTGAACAACGAATCAATCTATGGTGGACACCACAAATCAAGTAGCCTTTTCAGTCTTCAGTATCTCCAGAACCTGAGTTTGGCATATAACAAGTTGAACTCTTCACAAATTCCATCTCAGTTCGGCAATCTGACGAATTTGTTTTATTTGAACCTGTCAAATTCTGGCTTTGCGGGGCAGATTCCTTCAGAGATTTCGAACCTGAAAAGGTTGGTTACCCTTGATTTGTCTACCAATTTTTTGCTGAGTTATTCTATGCTGGAAATTAAGAAACCAAATTTAGCTACGCTGGTAAAGAATTTTGTGGAGCTAAAGGAACTTTATCTTGATGGTGTAAATATATCAGCGCCAGGGAACGAATGGTGTAAGGCCTTATCTTCTTCAGTGCCAAATCTAAGGGTGTTGAGCATGTCTGATTGTTATCTTTCAGGGCCTTTTGATTCCTCCTTACAGAAGCTTCAGTCTCTCTCAATTATTCGTCTCAATTTTAATCTCTTTAATGCTCCCGTTCCAGATTTTTTTGCAAATTTCGCAAATTTGACTTCCTTGGGTCTCAGTTCTTGTGGATTGAATGGAACATTTCCAGAAAAAGTCTTCCGGATTCTAACACTGCGGACAATTAACTTGTCAAATAATGAACTACTTCAAGGTTCTTTGCCAGAATTTCTTCCAAATGGTTCTCTTCGGTCACTGTTGCTTAGTGGTACAAAATTTTCAGGGGCACTGCCAGGTTCTATTGGTAACCTTAAAATGTTGTCCACAATAGTTCTTTCTGGATGCAATTTCAGTGGATCAATCCCGAACTCTATGGCAAACCTTACACAGTTGGTTTATTTGGACATGTCATTCAACAACTTCACCAGACCAATTCCATCATTCAGCATGGCCAAGAATTTGACAGAGATAAACCTTTCCCATAATGATCTAACAGGTAAGATTCATTCCCTTATCTGGAAAGATCTTCTGAAACTGGTCAGTCTTGACTTGGGTTACAATTCACTTGAAGGGAATATTCCGGACTCCCTGTTTTCCCTTCCATCATTGCAAATATTACAACTTTCCAACAACCAATTTTCTGGTCGGCTTGAATTTAAAGTTTCTTCTCACCTACTGAACACCCTTGATTTGAGTAGCAACAACTTGGAAGGGCCAGTACCAACGTCTTTCTTTGAACTTCAAGGTCTTAAGTTTCTCTCACTTTCTTCAAACAACTTTAACGGCTCCTTGCAGCTAAACAAGATTCAGCAGTTGAGAAAACTTTCCAATCTTAATCTTTCCTACAACAGCTTATCGGTTCAGTATATTGAAACTAATTCTTCATCATCTTCCTTTCCCCAAATTGCTACATTAAGATTGGCTTCTTGCAACTTGAAGACTTTTCCTCATTTCTTGACAAACCAATCCGAATTAACCTTTCTAGACCTTTCAAATAATGAGATTCCCGGAGAGATACCCAACTGGATTCAGAATCTTACTAATCTTCTTTACCTAAATTTCTCGTATAACCTCCTGGAAGGGCCTTTGCTCAATCTTCCTTCTACGTTAAGTTTAAGTATCCTAGATCTTAGTTCCAACAAACTCCAGGGGCAACTCCCAACTCTCCCACCATCTGCTACATATCTGGATCTCTCATGGAATAATTTCAGCTCTGTTATACCTGCTGGCATTGGCAGCTCCCTTTCTGTTGCTTATTTCTTATCTCTTTCAAACAATCAATTATCTGGCAGTATCCCTGTATCAATATGTGGTGCTATATATCTTAAAGTTCTTGATCTGTCAGTTAATTTATTGAGCGGCGCAATTCCCCAATGCTTCTATGAGATGGGTGAGACTCTACGGGTGCTGGATGTGAGGAGAAACAAACTCAGTGGCAATATATCTGATTCATTTTCAGTTAATTGTGGTTTACAAACTCTAAATATCAATGGAAACCAATTAAGAGGAGTGGTACCAAAGTCTTTGGAGAATTGCAAAAACTTGGAGGTCTTGGATATGGGGAACAACCAACTAAGGAATGTCTTCCCATGTAACTTGAAGAACATATCCTTATTGCGTGTCCTTATCTTGCGATCTAACCAATTTTATGGGTCCATTGATTGTGGAGGGCCAAATACCTCTTGGCCGATGCTTCAAATTGTTGACATGGCTTCAAACAACTTTACTGGTCAGCTTCCAAGGGAATCCCTTTCTGCCTGGAAAGCAATGATGGATGATATCCAGTACCTCCAAATTCGAATCCAACAATTTGATCATATTTATTATCAGCATTTGATAACAGTTACCATTAAAGGTTTTGACATCGAGCTGGTTAAGATTCTAACTATATTCACCGCAATTGACATTTCCAACAACAATCTTGATGGCCCAATACCAGAAGAAATAGGAAAGATCAAATCGCTAGTTGTTTTCAACTTGTCGCATAATGCTCTTACTGGCCACATTCCACCATTTCTGGGAAACTTAACTCAGCTGGAATCATCGGACTTGTCAAGCAACAAGCTTACAGGGGAGACCCCTGTGCAACTTGCAGATTGTCTTACTTTCCTGGAAGTCCTAAACCTTTCATTCAATCTCTTGGTGGGACCGATTCCATTTTTCAAGCAATTTGCTACATTTTCGGAGGCATCCTATGAAGGGAATGAAGGATTGTGTGGATATCCTTTGAATAAAAAGTGCACTCTAGGACCAAGATCGCCACCTCCAACATTTCAAGAAACTCATTCGAATTCTGAAGAAATTCATTTGAATTTCATAAGTGTTGAACTAGGATTTATTTTTGGTTTTGGGATTGTCATTTGACCCCTTATGTTTTATAAGAGGTGGAGTACATGGTATTTCATACACGTTGATGACATTCTTATCAGGATCTTCCCTCAACTGAATCTTGGAATCAAATACCGTCGAAGATGAGCACACTTGAATCAAGGGCGGAGGCACTAATGATAGGGGAGTTGCAGCAAAGTTGTGTGGTACTAATGGTAGTTTATCTTTGTTTGGCTTGCTTATTTTGTGGCTTATTTAGTTTATTTGGTTAGGTATAAGCATCTAATTTTCTAGTTATTTGAATAAAATGCTGTATCATGTTTCTCAAAAAAAAAAAAAAAAAAGAAGTTAGGTGTGGGTACAACTTTTAGAGCATTACTTTTTAGAAGTATAATTATATGTTTACTCAACCTTTTTTTGTTGTTGTTGTTGTTTTTTTTTTTTTTTTTTTTTTTTTTTTTTTTTTTTTTTTTTTTTTTTGCTGAATAAGACAATATATTAACACAAAAAGGAAAGCAGAGACAAATAGAAGCAAGGGAAGGGGAGAGAATTAGCCTACACCACCTTCCAAGAACCCAGAAACAACAGAGAGAGTGGGGGACCCAAAACTATTACAAAAGTAAGCTCATTGGGCAAGGGAATGAGCTACAGAGTTAGAATCTCTAAAAATAAAGGAGGCATTCCAACATACAAAAGAGTTTAGAATCAACCGGATATCCTCTATTATAGCATTGATGGACTAGTGGGGAGTTGTGGATGGGTTTATAGGATAGCTTTTATCACTGATTGGGCATCTCCTTCTAGCACAACTCTATCAAAACCTTCTTTGCGGGCCAAACTAGCTGCTAAGAGAGTTGCTTTGGATTCCGCCCATAAGGGTTCACCTGGGCATTCTTCTTGAGACTCTGCTGCTGCTATGGATCTGCTGCTATCTCTGCAAACCACTACCAGCACCACCTTATCAAGCTTCACTGCTACATCAAAGTTACATTTGATCCATCCAAGAGGAGGGGGCTTCCATGAGGGAGAGTTCTCTTTTTCTCCAATAATCAATTGCCAAGCTTGCTTGTGTTGAATAAATACCTTAATTATTTGGATGGAAAGCTTGATTGAGTCTACTGGTTGGTTTCCCCACACTGTTTGGTTTCTATTCATCCAAATTTGGTCACAGAGAACTGCTGCAAAAAGAGTAAACTCTTTTGCTTCCTTGCCTTGGATCTGTAACATTTCTATTGGATTTATTATAATCTTTATCCACTGATCTATACTCATATCTTTGAATACACCCATCCTGCAGTGGCCCATGTGTCATGCAAAAGTTGTTACTTTTTATTTAATTTTATGTTTTCTCTTTAGGTTTCGATGTATTTCAAAAAAAAGCTGCAGTAAAGAAGAAAATCAAAGAGATTCTGTAGGTATATAAATTTGAATGAGATTGCTGAGACATGTTTGCGTGTGGGGTTCTCTGTTGTCATACTATGTAATCTCTGCATTAATAACATTTTTGTCGGAATAAAATTGTATTCAACGGTGAATTCCATAATATACATATCAAATAAAATATGTGGTGACAGACCAGGTAGGCATTCTCCCAGCTGCATATGGCACTAGTTTTGGTACTATTAATTGACATGATTTTCCTGCATTTTTTGTATATGGCACTAGTTTTGATGCTATTAATTGGATAATTGAGATCAGATGATGGCTGATAAGTTGCAGCATATTTTCAGTTTTTCACTTTTTAACTGCTGCAAGTCCAGGAAGAGCAATGGCAACATCCCTGCCTCACTGGCGGGGAGATTGGGAAAAAATATGAAGTGGGGCAAGTAGAAGCTTCGGGGATACCGTTGAACTTATTTTATTATTTGCATTATCCATATATCTTAGATGCACGTATTCAAACTTGAAATAGCAAGAGAGTCTGATAAGAACATCAAACATGTATAAGTTCCTATATTCTAGGAGTATATCTGATTGTAACAACCACATTGACATTGACAATGAGGATGCCTTCTTCCCGTGTTACTTCAGGAACATATCCAGGTTACATTTCCTTCAAATTGTTGACTTAGCTTCAAACAAATTTACTGGTCAGCTTCAAAGAGAATAATTTTCTACTTGGAAGGCAATGCTGGATGATGAGGATGAGGTTCAGCCAGTAGTTCTCACACATCCAATTTGAACTCCTAGAATCAATTATACTATAAAGATGCGAAAACAATTACCAGCAAAGGCCTATAAGTTGAGTTGGTGAAGATTCTGACTGTCTTCACCTCGATTGAGGTTTCCTACAACAATCTTGAAATCATTGTATGTCCTAAACTTGTCACATAATGCTTTCACGAACTCAATCCCACCTTCTTTAGGAAAATTGAGTCATCTTGAGTCACTAGATTTGTCTTACTATCCTATCAGTTCTAAACATTTCTTTCAACCAATTGGTGGGCCAGATTCCTCAAATTAAGCAGTTTGCTACATTCTTTGGAAAATTCCTATGAAGGGACCGAAGGATTATGTGGACTGGATTCCATTTGAATGTGGAGTGCACATGTGATCAGCCAGGATCGTTGCCTCCAACATTTGAAGAAACTCAGTCAAAATCTTGGGTTTGGACAGATTGGAAGAACTGTGCATCATAAATGGCTTGCTAACATGTTGGTTGATAAATCTTCAAAATAAAAGATGTTTAGGAACCTCATATGTGAGAGCATTAGATTCCACCATGTTGCCCATTCTTTGAAAATTCTTTCGTTTTGCGTTCCATTCATTTAATTAGTGTCAGTTGTTACTATTCTTTGAAAAAAAAAAGTACTATACATTTAGCCTTTCACCTAAGCAAATTTTTAAATGAATTGTTTAATTTTTTTTTCTTATTTATTTATATTCAACAACAAATAATTTTATTTCCTTAATATTTAAATTTTAAAATAATTTTGGTGCAATCACTCAGCAAGATATATATATATATATATATATATATATATATATATATATATATATATCTTAAAAAAAAAAAAAAAAAAAACTTCAAAATAGATGATATTGTGCATCATAAATGGTTGATAAATTTTCAAAATAAAATGAGTTTAATATATGTTATACCAAGTGTGGGGGCAATTTTTGCTTCAAGGAAATTCATGTGTACTCCTAGGCAATTTTTGTGCTTGTCCCACATTGGAAAGAACTCCTCCCCCTTACTACCTTATAAGACATGAACCAATGGTTGAAGAGTACCACTAGTTTCAACCATTGGTTCATGCCTTATAAGGTAGTAAGGGGGAAGAGTTCTTTCTAATGTAGGACAAACACAAAAATTGCCCCCACACCAAGTTTCCAACTAGTAGTTATTCAAAATAATAAAATACTATTCAGATCAATATTATCAATCGCAATAATTTATATATACATATACATATATATATATATATATATATATATATATATATATATATTATATAAGATGGGTTTAAGTTACACCTGATGTAACTCTACAAAAATTACACATTTTTAAAAAAAACATTAAATATGATTCTTTCCATCTTATTACCTAATTAATACTAGCATTTTCTCTCTCTCTCTCTCTCCTTATTTATTGCTTTCCAAGAGATAATATTTTGTTCAACACAACTTAAACAAAAAAATTAATTTTCTGGTTAGACTGTGTTGAAGCAGCAGATAACTTTTTTTTTTTTTTTTTAATCAGATAACTTTTTCTCACCAGATAAATTTTTTTTTTAAAATTCCATATATCATAAAAAAATATAGCTATATCCAGAAAAAACGTTTAAAGTACTTTAAACACAATCTAAAGTTAAATTCCATATATCAAACGCAGTCTAACCAAAAAAAGCATTTAAAGTACACAATATAGCTTGAATTTAAACAAAAAATCTATATATTCCATTCTTTTATGATATATCCATTATATTTTCAAATTACACAGCATAGCTATCAAGTTTTCATTCCTCTTCTTATGTCTCCCCTCACACTTCCATGTTGTCAAACTCAAACATACTATTAGAATCAAGGATGAATCCAAAACTAAAGGACCTAAGTAGTTGTTAGGCAATTCGTGATTCCTATCTTATGATTTGGAAACACCAATTTTTCCATAGGGATCTAAACGCAGCCATAGCTGCTGATAACTTTGATAGCTATGTTGTGTACTTTAAACGTAGTCTAAAAAATATATATGATATATGGAATTTTAACGCAGACTAATCAGAAAAAAGTTATGAATATATATATATCAGTAGCTATGTTCTGTTTAGTGTATGATAGGCTCAGACTTTCTTTTTTCCTTTTTTTAAGTCTTGTTTTGTTTTTGTTTTCTTTTTTAAGGACCAATTGGAAGTTTTTTTTTTTTTTTTTAAAAAAAAAATTATGGACCTTTTCTTTTATTTTGTTTACTGGTGTTTGGCAGCCATAGCCCACCAGGGTGGCCCCTGTGTTCAAAAACTTTCTTTATTTTCTATTTACACAAATATATACTTCTACTATCTTCGCCGTAAATTTTTTTTTTTAAAAAAAGAAGTTATCTGACAAGAATAAGTTATCTAATATTTAAAAAAAAAAAAAGTTATCTGCTCCAACGCAGTCTAACCAAAAAATTACAGTAGTAGTAGTTTTTTTTTTTTTTTTTTTTTTTAAGTTGTGTTGAACAAAATATTATCTCTTGGAAAGCAATAAATAAGGATAGAGAGGGAGAAAGAGAGAGAATGCTAGTCTTAATTATGTAATAAGGTGGAAGCAATAATATTTAATGATGTTTTTTTTAACCATTAGATCTTTTATAAATCTACAGTCTAAAAAAAGTGTAACTTTTGTAGAGTTACACCAGGTGTAACTTGAACCCATCTCATATTATATTATATTAATGATATATAATATAATTAATTCTCATTTTTAATGAAATTCTCAAATATAATACTATAGGAGCATTATACAAGAACTATGAAGAATTCTTTTTACAAAATATATTCATTCATTTAATTTTAATATTTTATAACGTACTCGCGCGCAAGACATCACAAATAGTACAGGCATGGGAATTATGAAATGAGTCGATGACAACTCAACTACGTTGTCTACGCTAGAGACAGTGTGTTGAGTCTAAGAAGTTTGTCCGGAAGCTTATCACCATTACTCCAATGGAAGCAAAGTCCCAATCATCTACATCCCATTCTTGACCTGCTGGTTGCCGTGCCAAAGTCTTGGTTTTGGGTCTACCATGACTTGAGCCACAGTTCATAAACCTGAACCAACCATTAATTTCATCACCCTTTCGATTCTTAATTGTACGAGTGTTTCTTATACAAACTCCAATGAAAATTCCGTTCTTTTCATGGCTCTTCTTGTTACCCATATGCACACTTGTTGTCAACTTTGGTATCTTTTTCTTGTCTGGCCATTGTCTTCACGATCAGAGAGACTTGTTGATCGGATTGAAGACCAGCCTCATTTTCAACAATAATTCGTCCAAAAAATTGGTGCACTGGAATGAAAGTCCAAATTGTTGTTTGTGGGAAGGTGTAACCTGCAGCGAGGAGGGACGTGTTATTGGTCTCAACCTGTTCAATGAATCCATCTCTGGTGGACTTGACAATTCAAGCCTTTTCAGTCTCCTGGATCTTGAGAACCTGAATTTGGCTTATAACAATTTCAGCAACTCTGAGATTCCACAGGAGTTTGGCAATCTGACAAATTTGAGTTGTTTAAACCTATCAAACGCTGGCTTTGCGGGGCAGATTCCCTCAGAGATTTCGAATTTGAACAGGTTGGTTACCCTTGATTTGTCTACCGATTCATTTTTGAGTTATTCTATGCTGAAAATTGAGAAACCAAATTTATCTACGTTAGTTTAGAATTTTGGGGAGCTAAAGGAGCTTTATCTTGATGGTGTAAATATATCAGCGCCAGGGAATGAATGGTGTCATGCCTTATCTTCTTCACTGTGGAATCTAAGGGTGTTGAGCATGTCACGGTATTATCTTTCAGGGCCTTTTGATTCCTCTTTGTCAGAGCTTCGGTCCCTCTCAATTATTCGTCTTGATGGTAATCCTTTAATTACTCCAGTTCCAGAATTTTCTTCAAATTTCATAAATTTGACGTCCTTGAATCTCATTTATTGTGGATTGAATGGAACATTTCCAGAAAGTGTCTTCCAAATTCTTACACTACAGAAGCTTGACTTATTAAATAATGAACTACTTACGGGGCACTGCCAGATGCAATTGGTAACCTTACAATGTTGTACAGATTATATCTTTCTAATTGTAATTTCAGCGGGTCAATCCCAAACTCCATAGCAAATCTTGTTCAGTTGGTTTATTTGGACATGTCATTCAACAGCTTCACTGGACCGATTCCATCATTCAGCATGGCCAAGAATTTGACCCAGATATACCTTTCTCATAATAAATTAACAGGTCAGATTACTTCCACTCATTGGTGTTGGGTTTTGTGGAGCCTAGTTTTGTTTGATTCGGTTTGACGATCCGACCCGACCTAAATAATGTTGCGTGGTTTTTAATGAGAGATTTATTAAGGCTTAGTCCATGGAGTGGAGGCCCCCAAGAAATTTTTTTTGACCCGTTTAGCCCATTGTGGAACCGCCTTTTGTAATTAGGGTTTTTTAGTGTGGTGTTGTTGCCGTGTTTGATATAGAGAGAAAATATTATAGCCGCAAGTTGTACTCTGTATTCTTCCCTGATAATAGTGAAATCCCTGCAACTTCGTGGACGTAGGCAAATTGCTGAACTACGTAAATATTGTCTTGTGTGTGTGATTGTTTTTCTTTGGCGTGTGTTTTCTCTATTTTTGTTTCTCACAGGTTAGGAATTAGGTAAAATTCCCTACAATTGGAATGATCTTCCGAATCTGGTTAGCCTTCACTTAGGTTTCAATTCACTTGGAGGGAGTATTCCCGTCTCTCTGTTTTCTCATCCATTGTTGCAGACATTGGAGCTTTTTGACAACCATTTTTCTGGTCAACTCAATTACTTTTCTGTTTCTTCTTACCTACTGGACACACTTGATTTAAGTAGCAACAACTTGGAAGGGCCAATACCAATGTCTATCTTTGAACTTCGAGGTCTTATGGTTCTCTCACTTTCTTCAAACAACTTTAGTGGCTCCTTGCAGCTTAATAAGATTCAGCAGTTGAGAAACCTTTCCAATCTTGATCTTTCACACAATAGCTTTTCGATTGAATATAATGAAATTAACTCTTCATTATCTTCCTTTCCCCAAGTTTCCACATTAAAATTAGCTTCTTGCAAGTTTAAAACCATTCCTGATTTCTTGAGAAACCAATCCAAATTAACCGTTCTAGACCTTTCAATTAACCAAATTCCTGAAGAGATACCCAACTGGATTTGGAATCTTACTCATCTTCTTCAACTAAATCTCTCCTATAACCTTCTGGAAGGGCCTTTACCCAACCTCCCTTCTACGTTAACTATCCTAGATCTCCATTCCAACCAACTCCAGGGGCAACTCCAACTCTTCCACCATCTCCCACATATCTGGATTTCTCTAGGAATAATTTCAGCTCTGATATACATGATAACATTGGCAGCAACCTTACTTTAGTTGCTATCTTATCTCTTTCAAACAACCAATTATCTGGCAGTTTCCCTGAATCAATATGCAGTGCTACATATCTTCAAGTTCTTGATCTGTCAAATAATTTATTGAGTGGCACAATTCCGCAATGCTTTTATGAGATGAGCGAGACTCTAATGGTGCTGGATGTGAGGATAAACCAACTCAGTGACAATATATATGATTCATTTTCAGTTAATTGTGGTCTACAAACTCTAAATCTCAATGGAAACCTATTAGAAGGAGTGGTACCAAAGTCTTTTGGGAATTGCCATTTGAAGGTCTTGGACCTGGGGAACAACAAGATAAAGGACGCTTTCCCATGTAACTTGAGGAATATATCCTCATTGCGTGTCCTTATCTTGCAATCCATTGATTGTGGAGGGCCAAATAACAAATGGCCGATGCTTCAAATTATAGACCTAGCTTCAAACAGTTTTACTGGTTGGCTTCCAAGAAAATCCCTTTATGCCTGAAAGGCAATGGTGGATGATGCCTGTAAGGTTGAATTTATTCAATTATGTGTTGGCTTTATTCCATATCAAATTTGCTTGTAATTTAGTAATTAGAAACATTGTATTTATGTGGGAATTATGTAAGGGTTGTGTGTGAGAGAGTGTGAAGAATTGATTAAGTGTGTGCATCAAAGAGCATCTCGCGACTGACTCGCGAGTGGCGACTTACCAGAAGTGTCACACATGTGAAGCATGCAGGAAGTTGAAGGGTCAGGACAGCTGGATCACTACTAGACAAAAAATACAGTCTGGCCATTCTGTTATTTGGCAACTGGAATTTGCGACTCATCCCAGTCGCGAGTCACTTGCCAAAGTACCCTGTTTTGCAGAAAAATTACTTTTCATATTCCTTCTCATACCCTACTATAAATACCATTATACCCACAAAATGTAGAGAACTTTTAGAGAGAATTTTGATAGAGAAATCCCAAAGAACAACAAGATTGATTCATCCACAAATCTTATACATTTAACTCTTCAAATTCCTCTACTCTCACCCTCTCCATTGTCATACCTTTGAGAGGATCTTTAGCCAAATCCTTATCTCACCATATTCATATCAGTGAGAAGGTTATTTGGTGCTTGGGAAGTAGTTCAAGAGAGAACCAATTCATTTGGTTGATGCAATGGGCTTATTGCGGGATCCAGTAAGTTAGAGAAGACAAGATTTGGCTTAACCTTGTTGGAGCAAGAAGCTTGGAGGGCTTAGGTGCATCGGGTAAATTAAGCTTGGAGGGTCTATTGCTATTCATGTATCCCAAATGATTTTCTAGTGGATCATTTTACCGCTTGGAGGGCGACGGAGAGGTTTTTCGCCAAGTTCTTTGGTTTCCTCTTCAATAACACATGCCAGTGTTATCTTGTGTTTGGTTCTCTCTATCCTTACTCTTTGCTTTTAATTACTACTGTGTTGTGATTAAATTATGACTTAGAATAGTTTGCATGTTTGGGTATAGCTTATATATATCATTCCGCACATATATTGTTTGAATATGAGCTTGTGTTGGTAATTTTGAATTTGGGGGTCTAAATATTTACAAGTGTTTTACACATTTAGTGAGCTTTCAATGCCCAATCACAATTTGAATTCCTACAATTTGGAAACTTACAATTCCGTCAAATTTATTATCAAGATGTGATTACAATTATCGGTAAAGGTCTAGACATTGAGCTGGTTAAGATTCTAACTCAATTCACTTCAATTGACTTATCTTGTAACAATCTTGATGGGCCAATTCCAGAAGAATTAGGAGCGCTCAAATTGCTACTTTTTCTCAACTTGTCGCATAATGCTCTTACTGGCCATATTCCACCAATTCTAGGAAACTTGACTCAGCTGGAATCATTAGACTTGTCAAGCAACAAGCTTACAGGAGAGATTCCTATGCAATTTGCAGATAGTCTAACTTTCCTTGCAGTTCTAAACCTTTCATTCAACCAATTGGTGGGACAGATTCCATTTTTCAAGCAATTTGCTACATTTTCAAAAGCGTCCTATGAAGGGAACGAAGGATTATGTGGACACCATTGAATAAAAATTGCACTCTAGGGCCAAGATCGCCACCTCCAACATTTCAAGAAACTAATTCGAATTCTGGAGAAATTCATTTGAATTTCTTATGTGCAGAACTAGGATTTATTTTTGGTTTTGGGATTGTCATTTGGCCCCTTATGTTTTGGAAGAGGTGGAGTACATGGTATTTCAAACACGTTGATGAAATTCTTATCAGGATCTTCCCTCCATTGAATCTTGGAATTAAATACCATCGACAAGCACACATGAATCAAGGGCAGAGGCACTAATGATAGGGGAGTTGCAGCAAAGTGTGTGATAATAATGGTAGTTTATCTTTGTTTGGCTTGCTTATTTTTGTGGCTTATTTAGTTTATTTGGTTTGGTATAAGTATCTAATTTTCTAGTTATTTTGAATAAATGCTGTATCATGTTTCTCCAAAAAAAAAAAAAAAAAGAGGTATAGGTACAACTTTTAAAGCATTACTTTTTTTAAGTATAATTATATGTTAAAGCAACTTTTTTTGTAAACCCTTAATTTATTTATCTATCCATCTTGCAGTGGCCCGTATGTCATGCAAAAGTTGTTACTTTTTATTTAATTTTATGTTTTCTCTTTAGGTTTTGATGTATTTCGAATAAAAGCTGCAGTAAAGAAGAAAATCAAAGAGATTATGTAGGTATATAAATTTGAATGAGATTACTGAGACATGTTTACATGTGGGGTTCTCTATTATCATACTACGTAATCTCTGCATTAATTGCATTTTTGTCAGAATAAAATTGCATTCAAAGGTGAATTTCATAATATATATATATATATATATATATATATAATTAAATATGTGGTGACAGACCAGGTAGGCATTCTTCCAGCTGTATTTGAGTTTTTATTTTTTTTAATTTTATTTTTATATATTATAAAAAATATTCGATGAGTAAATAACTGAAAATAATAAAACTTCCAAGAAAAAAAGTGATGATGGTGATTTTGACATGATTTGGCTGCATTTTTTGTATATAGCACTAGTTTTGGTGCTAGTAATTGGATACTTGAGATCAGATGATGGCTGATAAGTTGCAGCAAATTTTCAGTATTTCACTTTTAACTGCTACAAGTCCGGGAAGTGCAATGGCAACATCCCTGCCTCACTGGCGGGAGATTGTGGACAAAAAATATATTGAGTGGGGCTAGTAGATGCTTTGGGGAGGGGTGGATTGAACTTATTTTATTATGTGCATTATCCTTGTATCTTAGATGCACTCATGTATAAGTTCCTATATTCTTGGAGTATATCTGATTGTATCAACCACATTGAGGATGCCTTCTTCTCGTGTTACTTGAGGAATATATCCAGGTTACATGTCCTTCAAATTGTTGACCTAGCTTGAAACAAATTTACTGGTCAGGTTGAAAGAGAATCATTTTCTACTTGGAAGGCAATGCTGGATGATGAGGATGAGGTCCAGCCAGTGCTCACACACATCCAATTTGAAGTCCTAGAACTTAGTCAATTATACTATCAAGATGCGATAACAATTACCAGTAAAAGTCTATACATTGAGTTGGTGATGATTCTGACTATCTTCACCTCAATTGACATTTCCTGCAACAATCTTGAAGGACCAATACCAAAAGAAATAGGATAGCTGAAATCACTGTATGTCCTAAACTTGTCGCATAATGCTTTCACAAACCCAATCCCACCATCTCTAGCAAAATTGAGTCATCTTGAGTCATTGGATTTGTCAAGCAACAAGCTTAATGGGGCAATACCTATGCGACTTGCAAATGGACTTACTTTCCTACCAGTCCTTAAACTTTGTAAATAGCTTGCGGATCTGCACTTGTCATTGTATACTGGGTGTAGAGGGTGGTGGCATTGAGTTCACAGAAATGCAAATGAAATATAGTTTTTTCAGAAAAAAAAAAAAAAAAAAAAAAAAAAGAAAAAAAAAAGCGGTTCTTATGCTTATTGACCTCTAATTTCTCTCCATAGTCTCGTAAATTTCATCAAACCCTGAGATGAAAATAATCATAAAATTCCTCTGTTCTAAACACCAGACTCCCTTTGCTGAGAATTGAGATTTAACATTTTAGGTACTGTGCGGTGTGGCACAGATGCTTGAGCTACAACCCCATTCCAAATATTAGACTTGCTTGAGCTGCCTTTATGCTGAACCCGGGAGTGTTACAACTTGTGGTTCAGTATGCGTTTCCACTATTATCTACGACAACAAAAAAATGTTAAAATGCTAACAAAGGTTGCCTTTGGAATTTTCTAGTTAATCTTTTCAACTATCCTTATAGAAGCCCGACCACTCTTGGAATAGTTAATCACTACTAAAAGCCTGGCTTAGTAGAAATTAAAAATTGTCACAAAAGAAAAACGCAGAAAGGAATAAACTACAAGTCGTTTTGCCTCCCATTAACAAAAATGCTTTGACTAAAATTCGCGATTGCTATGAATTAGTGAATTATCTATTTCTCAGAAAAATAATTAGAGGCTCCTATTAGCAAGAAAACTAATGGATTTCTCAACAATAATGATCTTACCCAAAAAATTTCTTGACTTACTGACCAATGACAAATTCATAAATTTACAAAGACCCTGATATGAGACATTGGGGACGCATCAAATTTCTACGAATTACTCAAACCGAAACATGGTGTGTGATGATTGATTTAGAACCTTGAATATATACACAAATTGGTGCGTCGAACCAAAGTAGCTATCATCTCTTTGCAATAGTATTGTTGTGTGTATCATAAATGGCTTGCTAATGTCTTGGTTGATAAATATTCAAAATAAAAGGGGTCTAGTATATGTTATCCCAAGTTCTCAACTAATAATTTGTTCCACAAGTTTTATTCCAAGCTGCAATAGTCTAAAGTTTTGTCATGTGACACATTTCTTGAAGGAATAGAATATTCTTAAATTTTTTATGACACTATATTAATTAATTTCTATGTGTTTAATGTACTACTTGCATTCATTTCTAAGTATTATCTTTTTATAGCCGGAGTACTAATTATTACCGGTGTACTAATTATTATTGTAGAAAGGAAATTTATATGATTCTCTTCTTCTTCTTCTTCTTTTTCTTTTTCCTTTTTAGCTCACAATAGGTTGGGAGGGAATTTAAATTTGAATTTTTTCTGGCAATGGCACTAAAACTTAAGGGTCTTGAAATTTGTAAGGTTATTTTTAAAAACAACTTCTTTGAAGCTCTAGTTTAGTTATTTTTGCCATAATCAAAACAAAAATTAGCAAAACGTTTAATTAAATATTTTTGAGTTCATTCAAACATATATTTATGTACTGAATTACATCAATTATAATAATTTACACCTCCTTTTTTAAATGACTTTTTTTTATAGAAACTTTTAAATTGACATGCAATATAACTAATTCTCAAATAAAATATAATTTAATGAGTATTATACCTAAACTATAAGATAATTTCTTAAAAAATATTTTTATATAATAAACTTATAATGTACTTGCACGCGGGACATCCTCCACTCCAGTATGGTTGAAAAAAATGCGAGTGAAATATATATATATATATATATATATCTCATGTAATATGAATCTTTGTTGGTTTAGCAGTTAGCTGCAGTTAGCACCTAAATTAACCATGCATCATAGCCTTGGTAAATAAGATTTCAACCTAATAAATTATAAAAAAATCTTTAGGGAATGATTTGTAAAATGACTAATGAGCAGCAATGAGTCAATGAGACAATGACAACTACTTGTCTACAGTAGAGCCACTGGCACTGTGTTGAGTACGAAGTTTGTCAGAAATGAGAAAACTACAATGTAATCCCTACGCTGGAGCCAATTATTTCTCAAACATCAATCATCACCATTTTTACCTATACTCCAATTGAAGCATAGTATCATCTGCCTCCCATTCTACACTCTGTTGACCTGCAGTGCCAAACTCGAGTGGTTTTTGCTTTTTGGTCACAGGACAAAAAGGCCGTGTTCATAGGTCTTTACCCTCCTGAACCAACCATTAATTTCATCACCTCTTCAATTCTTGATTGTAAGAGCGTATCTTATACAACTTCCAATGAAAATTCTGTTCTTTTCATGGCTTTTCTTGATCACCATGTGCTCAATGTTTGTCAGCTTTGGTTTCTTTGTCGTGTCTGACCAATGTCTTCATGATCAGCGAGATTTGTTGATCGGGTTGAAGAACAGCCTCAAATTCAACAGTACTTTGTCCACAAAACTGGTACACTGGAATGAGAGTCTAAATTGCTGTTTGTGGAAAGGTGTAACCTGCAGCGAGGAGGGACGTGTTATTGGCCTAAATCTGAACAACGAATCGATCTATGGTGGACTTCACAAATCAAGTAGCCTTTTCAGTCTTCAGTATCTTCAGAACCTGAGTTTGGCATATAACAACTTCAAAAATTCTCGGATTCCACCGGGGTCTGGCAATCTGACGAATTTGAGTTGCTTAAACCTATCAAATGCTGGCTTTGCAGGGCAGATTCCCTCAGAGATTTCGAACTTGAGCAGGTTGGTTACTCTCGATTTGTCTACCCTTTCTTACTTGAGTGATAATATGCTGAAACTTGAGGACCCAAATTTAGCTAAGCTAGTTCAGAATCTTTCGGAGATTAAGGAACTCTATCTTGATGGTGTAAATATATCAGCACCAGGGAATGAATGGTGTCAAGCTTTATCTTCATCAGTGCCAAATCTAAGGGTGTTGAGCTTGTCTGATTGTTATCTTTCAGGGCCTTTTAATTCCTCCTTATCGAAGCTTCAATCCCTCTCAATTATTCGTCTCTATAGTAATCCCTTTAATGCTCCAATTCCAGAATTTTTTGTAAATTTCACAAATTTGACGTCCTTGCATCTCAGTTTTTGTGGATTGAATGGAACATTCCCAGAAAAGGTCTTCCAAATTCTTACACTGCAAACACTTTACTTGTCAAATAATGAACTACTTCAAGGGGCACTGCCAGATTCAATTGGTAACCTTGCAATGTTGTCAAGAATAGATATTTCAAGTTGCAATTTCAGTGGATCAATACCGAACTCTATGGGAAATCTTACTCAATTGGTTTATTTGGACATGTCATTCAACAACTTCACCGGACCAATTCCATCATTCAGCATGGCCAAGAATTTGACAGAGATAAACCTTTCCCTTAATGATCTAACAGGTAAGATTCATTCCCTTACCTGGAAAGATCTTCTGAAACTGGTCAGTCTTGACATGGGTTACAATTCACTTGAAGGGAATATTCCGGACTCCCTGTTTTCCCTTCCATCATTGCAAATATTACAACTTTCCAACAACCAATTTTCTGGTCGGCTTGAATTTAATGTTTCTTCTCACCTACTGAACACCCTTGATTTGAGTAGCAACAACTTGGAAGGGCCAGTACCAACGTCTGTCTTTGAACTTCAAGGTCTTAAGTTTCTCTCAATTTCTTCAAACAACTTTAACGGCTCCTTGCAGCTCAACAAGATTCAGCAGTGGAGAAACCTTTCCAATCTTAATCTTTTCCTACAACAGCTTATCGGTTCAGTATATTGAAACTAATTCTTCATCATCTTCCTTTCCCCAAATTGCTACATTAAGATTGGCTTCTTGCAATTTGAAGACTTTTCCTCATTTCTTGACAAACCAATCCAAATTAACCTTTCTAGACCTTTCAAATAATGAGATTCCTGAAGAGATACCCAACTGGATTCAGAATCTTACTAATCTTCTTTACCTAAATCTCTCGTATAACCTCCTGGAAGGGCCTTTGCTCAATCTTCCTTCTACGTTAAGTTTGTTAGAGATATATTAGCCCATTAGCATAGGCCTAAGTCTAATTCTACTTTGTGTACAAGCCAAGTCTCCTACTTATATTAGAAGTCTATTAGTCTAGGGTTTAGTCTACTATATATACGCATGTTATGATTTATTGTAACATATGATTTGTACTACATTATAATATATTATTGATGTAGCTCTTTAGGGTTTCCTCCGTGGATGTAGACCGTTAAGCTGAACCACGTTACCCTCGTGTGCTATTGTGTTCTATACTTTATGCTTTCGTTTTTGCATCCATACTAGCATATTCAATATGGTGTATCGATGCTAATATTTAACACGGTATCAAAGCCAGGTTGCGATCTTGGGACTTGTGGGTTATGGGCCCACCACGCTTCCGCTGCGCAACTCTAATCAGAGCTACCTTCTTGTGGCCATGGTTTTTTGTCCTTGCGGTATATTTAAGAGCAATCTTTGTCTTCCTCGGTGTTTTTTTCGCTGTGTTCATCTTCTTTGGCTTCCTACTGCTATCATCAAAACTCTCCGGTATAGTCATGCCACCGTTAGAAGTCGCATCAACACTGCAAGACTATTGCCTTCCTCAAACTACCATCACAGAGCCAAACTTCATTCAAGGGATCTTCTCAACTTTATCAAATCTTAAGATTTCATCAAACTTCCATCTTGAGTTTGAGAGGGGGTGTTAGAGATATATTAGCCCATTAGCATAGGCCTAAGTCTAATTCTACTTTATGTGCAAGCCAAGTCTCTTACTTGTACTAAAAATCTATTAGTCTAGGGTTTAGTCTACTCTATATACGCATGTTATGATTCATTATAATATAGGATTTGTACTACACTATAATATATTATTGATGTAGCCCTTTAGGGTTTCCTCCGTGGATGTAGGCCGTTAGGCTAAACCACGTTACCCTCGTGTGTTATTGTGATCTATACTTTATGCTTTCGCTTCCACATCCATACTAGCATATTCAACATGGTATATCAATGCTAATATTTAATATGGAAACCCTAAAGGGCTATATCAATAATATATTATAGTGTGGTACAAATCCTATATTACAATGAATCATAACATGCGTATATATAGTAGACTAAACCCTAGACTAATAGATTTCTAATACTAGTAGGAGGCTTGGCTTGCACATAAAGTAAAATTAGATTTGGGCCTATGCTAATGGGATAATATATCTCTAAAATGAGATTTGATAAAGTTGAGAAGATCCCTTGAATGAAGTTTGGCTCTGTGACGGTAATTTGAGCAAGGCAATGGTTTTGCAGTGTTAATGTGACTTCTAACGGTGGCATGACTATATGATAATGCCTTAAAATGTATACTTGTTATATGTTTATGTGGACGTTATCTCCTTATCATTATGCTTAATTTGTATAATTAAGTCATGATTTGCATTAGTCCATATTATTTATTTTTACATAATTTCTTGAATAAGATGCTATTCATTATGTGTAATTTTCTACTTTCAGGAAATCATGTGAAAAAGATGAGTTTACAGGAATTTGTGAGAGAATGGAGGCCAAACTAGAATTAAAGTGGAGCTAAAGGACCATGCTTAAATGTCTAAGGAGGTGCAACTAGAGTGCTAGGATCGATTGCCATGATTGGAAACTTCAAATAAGGAAAGAAATCAAAGAGGCAGAAGAAAAAATCTGATTTGAGTACTGATCAGTATTTTGGGCATATTTCTCTCCTCAAAAATCCAATTGATACAAGACTAGATGGGTTGGAACCGTGACTTAAATATCTACAACTTTGCAGTTTTGAGTTTTTCGAAATTCTCAATTTTTGAAGGCCGAAATTAACTCACAAGTTACTGCTGTAAACCTAGACGGAAATTAAAATAGTATTAGTTTTATTTTTCTTTGGACACTTAGACATTAGGGTTTTGAAGGGAGGCTGTGTAGAATGAATTTTGGCAAAGAAAACCTTGTATTTTTCTTTCTCTAATGGTAGTCTAAACTCTTTGCTAGGGCTAGGGGTTATATTTCTTCTATACGGTATGAATATTCAATGTGATTCTTTCTAGGATTTTATCAATAACATATTTGATTGTTCAATTAGATTTTTTTTGATGTGTTAGTTCTTCCATGCTTTCAATAAGTTCAATCATGTTTTTCTTATTGTTTAAATGAATTTCTAATAGTTTCAAATAGAAATCAGGTTTTAAAGTGAATGAGTTTTTCTGAAAACTTTTCTAATCACATTATTAATCGAGGTTATCATGCGTTCTTGAATTGTCTCAGTTCAACCGAATCATAAGTTTTTAATTGTATAAGAACAATCAATTATGAAATAGATATTTTCCTAGATCACAAAGAATCTCATATCGATATAGAGAAACACCCTGATGTCCTAGTATTTACATTATTGATTTAAATCAGTTTTTATTATTATTCTTGTTAACAATCACCTAGCAAAAGTACTTTTCTTCTTCACCAAAATTGTTATTTAATTATATTGTCTTTGAATTTACCTTGCTCCTTGTGGTTCGACCTCGGTACTCCGAGAATTATATTGCTACGATCTCCTACAATTGGGAGTGAGCAAATACTGTACCGGAGAGTTTTGACGGTAGCAGTAGGAAGTCAAAGAAGATGAACGTAACGAAAAAAAACACCGAAGAAGACAAAGATTGATCTTAAATATACCGCAAGGACAGAAAACCATGGCCATAAGAAGGTGGCTCTGATTAGAGTTGCGCAGCAGAAGCGTGGTGGGCCCATAACTCCCAGGTCCCAAGATCGCAACCTGACTCTGATACCATGTTAAATATTAGCATTGATACACTATGTTGAATATGCTAGTATGAATGCGGAAGCGAAAGTATAAAGTATAGAACACAATAACACACGAGGGTAACGTGGTTCAGCCTAACGGCCTACATCAACGGAGGAAACCCTAAAGGGCTACATCAATAATATATTATAGTATAGTACAAATCCTATGTTACAATGAATCATAACATGCATATATATAGTAGACTAAACCCTAGACTAATAGACTGCTAGTACAAGTAGGAGACTTGGTTTGCACATAAAGTAGAATTAAACTTGGGTCTATGCTAATGAGCTAATATATCTCTAACAAAGTTTAAAACAATTTATTTGGAATATGAAATTCCTGCTCAATTTTAGTTGCTAAAGCAATAATTGAAACGAAAACTAGCAAAATATAAAAGCAAAATTAACAATACATGCAAACAAAAATATAAAAATTATTATTATTATGCAATTAAATTAGTCAAAATAATTAAATATTTTTTAATTCATTCAAATCATATATCGTATATTGAATTTATCGATCACAATATTTTAATTTAATAATATGATTAATTCTCAAATATTTTTTGATAAAGTTCTCAAATATAATGTGAGCTAGTGAAATATAAATATGTCTCATTCAATATGAATGTTTGCCGGTTTAGCACCCAAATAAAGCGTGTCCTAGCCTTTGTTAATAAGATTTCATCCTAACAAATTGTACAGGCATATTTAGGATTGAGCCAATGACAAGTTTACAACTACACTGTCTACGCTAGAGACAAGTGTGTTGACTGACTTGAGTCTACGAAGTTTGTCCGAAAGCCTATCGCCATTCTTGACCAGCCGTGCCCATTGCAAAAACCGAGTGGTTTTGGGTCCACCAAGACTTTCGAGCCACAGCTCATGAAGGCCATGTTCATAGGTCTTTGCAATCCTGAACCAACCATTAATTCCATCACCTCTTTAATTCTTCATTGTATTAGAGCAATTACATCAGTTGGTGCAAAAATTTTTCCATTTTGCACCTCTAAAACCTACTTTTTCTATTTTACACACTCATTTTTACAAAACACCCACATCAGTTTATCTATTCTACACATTTATACAATAAAATATTCTTTCTTTTACAATTTTTTATTATTTTCTTCACATCCCTCTCACTCTCTGCCTATCTCTCTCTCACAAACCCAGCAAAACCCAAAATCACCTGGCCACCATCACCGATACCTGGCCACCACCAACGACCAAACCACACCCACCGTCAAAGTGATCAGCCGCCATCATCAACCCACCAGCCACCATAATCAAGCAACCAAGCACCATTATCCACAAACCAACCACCATCATCAAGCAACCAGCCACCATCATCAACAAACCAACCGCCAACAACCCACACCGGAATCACACAGCCACCGACCGACCCACAGCCACCGACCCACACCGGTATCACACCGGAATCCACACAATCCACCGGCAACAAACCCAGCAAACCAGAAAAACAAACCCAGCAACCCACACCGGTATCACACCGGAATCCACACAATCCACCAGCAACAAACCCAGCAAACCAGAAAAACAAACCCAGCAACCCGGAATCAACACAACCCAACAACACAATCCAGCAACCCGGAATCAAAACAAACCCAACAACACAATCCACACCACCGAAATCGACGCCGCGCCTTGAGCAACAAGATTGACGCCTCCGGTGGCGATGGCGAGAGCGACGGATCAAAAGCCCAGAGGAAGAAAGCCCAGATTGACGCCTCCGGTGGCGATGGCGAGAACGACGGATCAAAAGCCCAGAGGAAGAAAGCCCAGATTGACGCCTCCGGTGGCGATGGCGATGAGAGGAAGAAAGATTGATCAGATGAGAGGAGCTGTGTGCCGATGCCGAGAGAGAAAGAGAGCTCAGCTAGTACAGAGAGGAGATGCCGAGAGAGAAAGAGAGAGGCAGCTGAGAGTTAAGTACAGATAGGAGAGAGAAAAAATACATAAAAAATTATATGCACATGCTACAGTACCCGTGCAAATATGCACGGGTACTGTAGCAACTTGCATTTATGCACAAGTTTGCATGGACTGATGTGGAAGGTTTTTTTGCTCAAATCGTGTAAAATGACCACCTTTTTCCATTTTGCACAATTTTACACAATTTTACATCAACTGATGTAATTGCTCTTACTGTTTATTATTACAGCCCCCAATGAAAATTCCCTACTTTTCATGGCTCTTCTTGATACCAATATGCTCACTTTTTGTCATCTTTGGTATCTCTGTGGTGTCTGGCCAATGCCATGGCGATCAACAATCCTATTTGCTCGAATTAAAGAACCGCCTCTCCAACAATACTCGGTCCACAAAACTGGTGCGTTGGAATGAAAGTGCCGATTGCTGTTTCTGGGAAGGTGTAACCTGCAGCAGAGAGGGACGTGTTATTGGTCTCAACCTGTTCAACGAATCCGTTACTGCTGGACTTGACAGTTCAAGTAGCCTTTTCAGTCTCCAGTATCTTGAGAACCTGAATTTGGCTTATAACTGCTTCAACAGTACCATACCAACGAAGTTTAGAAAGCTGAAGAATTTGAGGTACTTGAATTTGTCAAATGCTGGCTTTGCAGGGCAGGTTCCAAATGCGATTTCACGTCTCACAAGGTTGGTTACTCTCGATTTGTCTACCCTTTCTTTCTTGAGTGATAAGACGCTGAAACTTGAGGACCCAAATTTAGCTAAGCTAGTTCAGAAGCTTTCGGAGATTAAGGAACTTTATCTTGATGGTGTAAATATATCAGCGTCAGGGGAAGAGTGGTGCCAGGCCTTATCATCTTCATTGTCAAATCTAAGTGTGTTGAGCATGTCAAATTGTTATCTTTCAGGGCCTCTTAATTCCTCCTTACAGAAGCTTCGGTCTCTGTCAATTATTCGTCTTGATAGTAACAACTTTTCTGCTGCTCCAGTTCCAGAACTTTTTGCTGAATTCAGAAATTTGACAACCTTGCGTCTCAGTTCTTGTGAATTGAATGGAATATTTCCTGAAAAAATCTTCCAGGTTCTAACACTGCAGACACTTGACTTGTCAAATAATAAACTACTTCAAGGTTCTTTGCCAGAATTTCTTCCAAATGGTTCTCTTCGGTCACTGCTGCTTAGTGTTACAAAATTTTCAGGGGCACTGCCAGATACTATCGGTAACCTTGTAATGTTGTCCAGAATAGATCTTCTTGGATGCAATTTCAGTGGATCAATCCCGAACTCTATGGCAAACCTTGCACAGTTGGTTTATTTGGACATGTCATTAAACAACTTCACTGGACCAATTCCATCATTCAGCATGGCCAAGAATTTGACAGAGATAAACCTTTCCCATAATCATCTAACAGGTAAGATTCATTCCCTTATCTGGAAAGATCTTCTGAAACTGGTCAATGTTGACTTGGGTTACAATTCACTTGAAGGGAATATTCCGGACTCCCTGTTTTCCCTTCCATCATTGCAAACATTACAACTTTCCAACAACCAATTTTCTGGTCAACTTGAATTTAATGTGTCTTCTACCCTACTGAACACCCTTGATTTGAGTAGCAACAACTTGGAAGGGCCTGTACCAACGTCTGTCTTTGAACTTCAAGGTCTTAAGTTTCTCTCACTTTCTTCAAACAACTTTAACGGCTCCTTGCAGCTCAACAAGATTCAGCAGTTGAGAAACCTTCTCAATCTTGATTTTTCCTACAACAGCTTATCGATTGAGTATATTGAAACTTCTTCATCACCGTCGTTTCCCCAAATTTACACATTAAAATTGGCTTCTTGCAAATTGAAGACTTCTCCTGATTTCTTGATAAACCAATCTAAATTAACCATGCTAGACCTTTCAAATAATGAGATTCCTGGAAAGATACCCAACTGGATTCAGAATCTTACTAATCTTCTTTACCTAAATCTCTCGCATAACCTCCTGGAAGGGCCTTTGCTCAATCTTCCTTCTACGTTAACTATCCTAGATCTTCATTCCAACCAACTCCAGGGGCAACTCCCAACTCTCCCACCATCTGCCATATATCTGGATCTCTCAAGGAATAATTTCACCTCTTTTATACCTGCTGGCATTCTCAGCTCCCTCAGTGTTGCTTCTCTCTTATATCTTTCAAACAATCAATTATCTGGCAGTATCCCTGTATCAATATGCAATGCTCCATATCTGCAAGTTCTTGATCTGCACAATAATTTTTTGAATGGCACTATTCCCCAGTGCTTCTATGGAATGACTGAGACTCTCGGGGTGTTGGATTTGAGAAGGAACAAACTTGGTGGCAATTTATCTGATTCGTTTCCAGTTAATTGTGGTTTACAAACTCTAAACCTCAATGGAAACCTATTAGAAGGAGCGGTACCAAAGTCTTTGGGGAATTGCAAAAGTTTGGAGGTCTTGGACCTAGGGAACAATAAGATAAGGGATGCCTTCCCATGTTACCTGAAGAACATATCCTCATTGCATGTCCTTATCTTGCGATCTAACCAATTTTATGGGTCCATTGATTGTGGAGGGCCAAATACCTCTTGGCCAATGCTTCAAATTGTTGACCTAGCTTCAAACAATTTTATTGGTCGACTTCCTAGAGAATCCATTTTTGCTTGGAAGGCAATGACAAATCATGCCCAGTCACGAATTCAATACCTCCAATTTGGAATCCTACAATTCAGTCAAAATTATTATCAAGATGTGATAAGAGTTACCATTAAAGGTCTAGACATTGAGCTGGTTAGGATTTTGACTCTTTTCACTTCGCTTGATGTATCCTGCAACAATCTTAATGGGCCAATACCAGAAGAAATAGGAGAGCTCAAATCGCTACGTCTTCTCAACTTCTCGCATAATGCTCTTACAGGCCACATTCCACCATCTCTGGACAACTTGACTCAATTGGAATCATTGGACTTGTCAAGCAACAACCTTACAGGGGAGATCCCTGTGCAACTTGCAGATAGTCTTACTTTCCTTTCATTCCTAAACCTTTCATTCAATCAATTGGTGGGGCCAATTCCACAAGGCAAGCAATTTGCTACGTTTACAAATGATTCATATGAAGGGAACAGAGGATTATGGGGATCCCCGTTGGTGACAAAATGCACAAATGGTACAGCTCCACCACCTTCAGCAACACAAAAATCTGGAGAAATTAATTTGAATTTAATAAGTGTTGAACTAGGATTTATTTTTGGTTTTGGGATTGTCATTGTGCCCCTTATGTTTTGGAAGAGATTGAGTAGATGGTATTTCACACACGTTGATGACATTCTTATCGGGATCTTCCCTCAACTGAATCTTGGAATTAAATACCGTCGAAGAGCAGCACGCATAAATCAAGGGCGGAGGCACTAATGATAAGGTAGTTGCGGCGAAGTGTGTGGTACTAATGGTAGTTTATCTTTGTTTGGCTTGCTTATTTTGTGGCTTATTTAGTTTATTTGGTTAGGTATAAGTATCAAAATTTTCAGTTTTTTCTGATTTTTCAGTTATTTGAATAAAGTGCCGTATCATGTTTCAACCAAAAAAAAAAAAGGTTAGGTATAAGTAAACCGTTTAGAGCGTTGCTTTTTCCGTATGTCATGTAAAAGTTGTTACTTTTTATTTAATTTTATGTTTTCTCTTTAGATTTCGTTGTATTTGGAATAAAAGCTGCAGTAAAGAAGAGAATCAAAGAGATTGTGTAGGTATATAAATTTGAACGAGATTGCTGAGACATATTTACATGTGGGGTTCTCTGTTATCATACCATGCAATTTCTGCATTAATAACATTTTTGTCTGAATAAAATTGCATTCAACGGTGAATTCCATTTATAAAAAATTTAATAATAATAATAAAACATGTGGTGACAGATCAGGTAGGCATTCTCCCAGCTGCATTGGGCGTTTAAAAAAAAACATTTTTCGATGAGTAAATAACAGAAAATAATAGTACTTCAAGAAAAGAAAAAATTGATGATGATTCCGTCATGATTTGCCTACATTTTTTGTATATGGCACTAGTTTTGGTGCTATTAATTGGATAATTGAGATCAGATGATGGCTGATAAGTTGCAGCGTATTTTCAGTTTTTCAATTTTAACTGCTGCAAGTCAGGGAAGAGCAATGGCAACATCCCTGCCTCACTGGCAGAGAGACTGGGAAAAAATATTAATTAGACTTGGTAGAAATTTCGGGGATGGGTGGATTTAAATTATTTTATGATGTGCATTATCATTCATGTTAGATGCATTCATGCACGTATTCAAACTTGAAATGGCAAGAGAATCTGACAAGAACATAAAAAATGTATAAGTTGCTATATTCTAGGTGTACATTTGATTGTAACAACCACATTGAGGATGACTTCTTCCCGTGTTACTTGAGGAACATATCCATGTTACATGTCCTTGTCTTGCAATCTAACAAATTTTACTGGCTGACTATTGATTGTGGAGGATCAAATGTAAACTGACCAATGCTTCAAATTGTAGACCTAGCTTCAAACAAATATACTGGTCAACTTCAAATAGAATCCTTTTCTACGAAGGCAATCTTGCATGATGAAGATGAGGTCCAACCAGTGCTCAATCACATCCATGTGTGAGAGTATTAGGTCGAACCAGTGCTCAATCTTGTAATTAGTGTCATGTGTCAGTTTCACTGTTTTTATGAAAGAAAAATAGGTACCATACATTAAACATTCCACCTAAATGAATTATTTAATTTTTGTTAGAGATATATTAGCCCATTAGTATAGGCCCAAACCTAATTCTACTTTGTGTGCAAGTCAAGTCTCCTACTTGTACTAGAAGTCTATTAGGTTTGGGCCTATACTAATGGGCTAATATATCTCTAACAATTTTATTATTATTAATTTATTTATATTAAAAAATAACTAATTTTATTTCCTAGTATTTATATTTTAATATATTTATTGTGAAATTACTTAACAAGATATATATATTTCATTTAGAGCAAAAAACAAATCTCAAAATAAATGGTATTGTGCATCATGAATGGCTTGCCCACATGTTGGTTGATAAATCTTCATAATAAAAAGTGTCTAGGATCATCACATGTGAGAGCATTATATTCCACCATGTTGCGCATTCTTTGAGAATTCTTCCATTTTGCATTCCACTCAGTTCGAATTGGACCAAATAGAACCAAAGTTGATAGAATGGACCAAATAAGACAATGTTGACCCAATAAGACTGAAGTGGACAGAATAAGACTAATATGGACTGAATAAGACCGAACGAGACCGAAGTGGACAAAATGGACAGAACGGGACCCAATTAGACTGAAATAGACATACTGGACCGACGTGGACCAAAAAGGAACATCGTGGACTGAATAGGATAGAATGGACCGAATAAACTAAAGTGAACAAAATGGACCAAATATGACCAAAGTGGACCAAATAGGCCGAATAGGACTGAAGTGGACCAAAGTGAACAAAATGGATTGAATAGGACTAAATAGAACCAAAGTGAACAGAAGGGTCCGAATAAGACCAATGTGGATTGAATATGACTGAAGTGGACAGCATAGGACCAATATGGATCGACTAGAGCCAATGTGGACTGAATAGGCCGATAAGACCGAAGTGGACTGAATAAGAACCAATGGACTGAATAGAACTTTAGTGGACAGAATGGACTAAATAGGACTGAATACACTGATTAGGACCATATGGATCAAATAGGACCAAAATGGACCAAATAGAACCAATGTGGACCGAATGAGACTTTTGAATATTTTTATCATTTTTATTGCATTTTTAAGGCTCATATTTCTAATTTCTAATGTCTATTTTTTTTTTTTTTTTTTTAACTCAAAACTATAGAGTTTAGCTCGAATATAATAAAATTCCATAATTTTCAACCCAAAAAATGAAGAAAAAAAATGAATTTTTGAGCTAAACTTGAAAAGACAACCTACAAAAATAATCAATTTAAAGTTCAATTAATCTAAAATGGATTGAAGATGACTGAATTGGGTTGAATGGGACCAAAATAGACCTAACTGGATCGAATAGAAATTGTTAAATTTTTAAGGAGAACAAATTTTATTTAAAAAAATTTAGAGAAATAATAATACGTTATATTACTGTAGAAAATAATTATTTATACCCACACATCGCATGGATCTACCACTAGTTTACTTTTTATAGGTGATGCACTAATTATTAATATAAAAATGTCATTTATATAACTCCTTTTTTTTCTCACAGAAAATTGGGAGGGATGATTTAAATTTGAGTTCTTTGTAATGCCACTAAGAAATAATGGTCTTGGAAATTTATGTGGTTATTTTTTTAAGTTTTATATTTTAAAACAATTTATTTGGAATATGGAATTCCTGCTCAATTTTAGTTGCTAAAGCAATAATTGAAACGAAAACTAGCAAAATATAAAAGCAAAATTAACAATACATGCAATCAAAAATGTAAAAATAATAATTATTATTATGCAATTAAATTAGTCAAAATAATTAAATATTTTTTAATTCATTCAAATCATATATCGTATATTGAATTTATTGATCACAATATTTTACATCTCTTTTTTTTAATGATAAATAATATGATTAATTCTCAAATATTTTTTGATAAAGTTCTCAAATATAATGTGAGCTAGTGAAATATAAATATATCTCATTCAATATGAATGTTTGCTGGTTTGGCACCCGAATAAAGCTGCGTCCTAGCCTTTGTTAATAAGATTTCAACCTAAGAAATTGTACAGGCATATTTAGGATTGAGTCAATGACAAGTTTACAACTACACTGTCTACACTAGAGACAAGTGTGTTGACTGACTTGAGTCTACGAAGTTTGTCCGAGAGCCTATCGCCATTCTTGACCAGCCGTGCCAATTGCCAAAACCGAGTGGTTTTGGGTCCACCAAGACTTGAGCCAGAGCTGATGAAGGCAATGTTCATAAGTCTTTGCCCTCCTGAACCAACCATTAATTCCATCACCTCTTTAATTCTTCATTGTATTACTGTTTATTATTACAGCCCCCAATGAAAATTCCCTACTTTTCATGGCTCTTCTTGATACCAATATGCTCACTTTTCGTCAGCTTTGGTACCTTTGTGGTGTCTGGCCAATGTCTTGGCGACCAACGATCCTATTTGCTTGAATTGAAGAACAGCCTCAAGTTCAACAGTACGTTGTCCACAAAACTGGTGCGTTGGAATGAAAGTGGTGATTGCTGTTTGTGGGAAGGTGTAACCTGCAGCGAGGAGGGACGTGCTATTGGTCTCAACCTGTTCAACGAATCCATTACTGCTGGACTTGACAATTCAAGTGGCCTTTTCAGTCTCCAGTATCTTGAGAACTTGAATTTGGCTTATAACTGCTTCAACAGTCCGATTCCAACGGAGTTTAGAAAGCTGAAGAATTTGAGTTACTTGAATTTGTCAAATGCTTGCCTTGCAGGGCAGATCCCTAATTCGATTTCAAGTCTCACAAGGTTGGTTACTCTCGATTTGTCTACCCTTAATTTCTTGGCTTATTCTATGTTGAAGCTTGAGGACCCAAATTTAGCTATGCTAATTCAGAACCTTTCGGAGCTGAAGGAACTTTATCTTGATGGTGTAAATATATCGGTGCAAGGGTATGAGTGGTGCCAGGCCTTATCATCTTCACTGCCAAATCTAAGGGTGTTGAGCATGTCAGGTTGTTCTCTTTCCGGGCCTTTCGAATTCTCCTTATCAAAGCTTCAGTCCCTCTCAATTATCAGCCTCTATAATAATCCTTTTAATGCTCCAGTTCCAGAATTTTTTGCAAATTTCACAAATCTGACTTCCTTGGAACTCAGTTCTTGTGGATTGAATGGAACATTTCCAAAAAAGATCTTCCAAATTCAAACATTGCAGAAGCTTGACTTATCATATAATGATCTACTTCAAGGTTCTTTGCCTGAATTTCTTTCAAATGGTTCTCTCCGGTCACTGCTGCTTGGATTAACAAATTTCTCAGGGACGCTTCCAAATTCTATTAGTAATCTTACAATGTTGTCCATGATAGATCTTTCATTTTCTAATTTCAGTGGATCAATCCCGAGCTCTATGGCAAATCTTACTCAATTGGTGTATTTGGACATGTCGTCAAACAACTTCACCGGACCAATTCCATCATTAAGCATGGCCAAGAATTTGACTCAGATATACCTTTTAAGTAATCATTTAACAGGTAAGATTGATTCCCTTAACTGGAAAGATCTTCTAAATCTGGTGAATCTTGAGTTAAGTCACAATTCACTTGAAGGAAATATTCCCGTCTCCCTATTTTCCCTTCCATCATTGCAAATATTACGACTTTCCAACAACCACTTTTCTGGTCAACTCAATGAATTCTCCAACGTTTCTTCTTGCCAACTGAAGACCCTTGATTTGAGTTCCAACCACTTGGAAGGGCCAATACCCATGTCTATCTTTGAACTCCAAGGTATTCAGGAGCTCCTACTTTCTTCAAATAAATTTAACGGATCCTTGCAGCTTAATGTGATTCACCAGTTAAGAAATCTTTTCGATCTTGATCTTTCATACAATAGCTTGTTGATTGAATATAATGGAACTAGTTCTTCATTATCCTCCATTTCCCAAGTTACCAGATTAAAATTAGCTTCTTGCAAGTTGAAAATATTTCCTGATTTCTTGGTAAACCTATCCAATTTAACCGTTCTGGACCTTTCGAATAACCAGATTCATGGAGAGATTCCCAACTGGATTTGGAAATTTAGTAATCTTCTTCACTTAGATCTCTCTTTTAACCAACTATTGATGACTCGGGAAGGACCATTACTCGATCTTTCTAGTTTAATTGTCCTTAATTTCCTCGACCTTCACTCCAACCAGCTTGAGGGGGAACTCCCTGCTCTCCCACCATATGCCACATACTTGGATTTCTCAATGAATAACTTCAACTCTGCCATTCCAGCTAGCATCGGTGACTCCCTTGCTGTTGCTTGTTTCTTCTCTATTTCAAGCAATAAATTCCATGGGTTTATCCCTCAATCATTGTGCAACGCACCATATCTTCTAGTTCTTGATTTGTCTAATAATACCCTGAATGGCACGATTCCCCAATGCATAATCGAGATGAGCGAGACTCTAGGGGTGTTGGATGTGAGAAGAAATAAACTAAGTGGCACAATATCTGATACATTTCATGACAATTGTGGTTTGCAAACTCTAAATCTCAATGGAAACCGACTAAGAGGAATGGTTCCAAGGTCTCTAGCCAATTGCATAAATTTGGATGTCTTTGACATTGGTAACAACTACATTGAGGATGCCTTCCCGTGTTATCTGAAGAACATATCCAAGTTACATGTTCTTGTCTTGCGATCTAACAAATTTTACGGGTCTATTGATTGTGGAGGAACAAATATCAACTGGCCGATGCTTCGAATTGTAGACCTAGCTTCAAACAAATTTTCTGGTCAACTTCAAATAAAATCCTTTTCTATGAAAGCAATGCTGGATGATGAAGACAATGACCAACCAATGCTCAATTATATCCAATATGAAGTCTTTCAGCTTAGTCAATATTATTATCAAGATGCAATAACAGTTACCAGTAAAGGTCAAGATCTTGAGCTGGTGAAGATTCTAACTGTCTTCACCTCAATTGACGTTTCCTGCAACAATCTTGAAGGACCAATACCAGAAAAAATAGGAGAGCTCAAATCACTGTATGTCCTAAACTTGTCGCATAATTCTTTCACAGACTCAATCCCACCATCTCTAGGAAAATTGAGTCATCTTGAGTCGCTAGATTTGTCAAGCAACAAGCTTACTGGGGCGATACCTATGCAGCTTGCAGATGGTCTTGGTTTCCTATCAGTCCTAAACCTTTCTTTCAACCAATTGGTGGGGCAGATTCCTCAAATCAAGCAATTTGCTACATTCTTGGATACTTCCTATGAAGGAAACAAAGGATTATGTGGCTTCCCTCTGAATGTAGAGTGCAAATATGATGAGCCAGGATCGTTGCCTCCAACATTTGAAGAAACTCAGTCCAAATCTTGGATTTGGACAGATTGGAACTACATAAGTGCAGAACTTGGATTTATTTTCGGCTTTTGGGTTGTTGTTGGGCCCCTAATGTATTGGAAGAGGTGGAGAATACGGTATTACAGACACGTTGATGACATTCTTATCAAGATCTATCCTCAGCTGAATCTTTGAAAGAAATTCCATCGACGAGCACAAGAGAAAAGAATCAGGTGCGGAGGTACTACGGACAATTTTATCATGCTTAAGTTTAGTTTTTTCTGTTGCAATATAAACTAATAAATAAATGTATACATGCAGTTGGTTGCTAGTGTTGTATGATGTTTGTAAACATTTTTTTTTATATTTTTATGCCAGCTGAAGACAAAGGGTATTCATCCTATCAAAGACCACTATAAAGGGTTTGGTTCAGTTGCCACGTGGCCGACGTGTGAATTATTTTTTTAATAACTGCTAAGCTGTATGCTGATATACTGATATGATCTTATAAGATGCGCACGTAAATTTTCAAACACTTACATGAATTCTTGCTGCTTTAAATTGATAGAGTCGCCCTAGGGTTTAGATTGCAACAGTTTTTAAAACTACAAGACATTATTGCAGTTGAAATTTTAAGGTCTAGATCTAAACTAAGATTAAACCTTAGGATTTATTATGTGATTACTTAATAATAAAGCCTGTAATAAACTTGAAAAGGAACTAATGAGAACCTTGCAAACAATCTATCATAAGTAATGAAACTGCACCCTCAAAAAAATAAAAAAAGGTAATGAAACTGGACATCGGACATAAAAAAACATAATTCAAGACCAACAGACTAACCATCATCCACATCCATAGATTACCAAAAATTTCAATAAACCACGTAAATACAGCTGCATTCCCAAACTAGTGGGAAAAACAGCCTTTACTAGCCAACCAAACCAACACCTATATTGATAAACTGTTCAAATATATCAACAGTGCTCTGTTTAGTCTATGAAGCTGGCTCATCCTTGTTCTCTGCCCCCGGTTTTGCTTGGTCATCTACAGCTTTCTTATCCTCCTCCTTGTAGGTTTGCTTATCCTCCTCCTTGGCCACATCAGGCTTCTCTTCCTGCTCTTTACCCTCGGTTTTATCATCCCCAACATTCAATTTCTCCAAAAGTCCAGCAGTATCTGACGCATCTTTATTACCCTCTTTCTTTCCCTGTGATTCGGCAACCTCTTGAAATGTTTCCATGAAGCTCCTGCAGTCTGAATAAAAACAACTATGGTAAACATGTAAACTTATGAGTTCTAAACATATTACAAAGAATAAAAAGTTTCCAATTTCAATTCACAAGAGCTGTAACTGTCTCCCACTTGAAAATCACAATCGGATAGTGTGTAGGTCAGACTTTTCCTCCAAACCAGGTTCCTCTAATGCCCTACATAGAGGCTCTAAAAGCATCCACATGTATCTAGAAAAACAGAGAAGCAGCAATTTGCAAAAAATCCTCCTTCATTTAAGGATGTAGCTAGGGTGCTGCTTTGTATGCCAGAGCAACAATGTTCTATACCTCACTCCCCAGTCCCCAGAACTCCAATTTCGATTAAAAGAAAAAAGAAGAAATTCTCACTGAATCATAGATCAGTTGACATTAGTTTATCACATGCAGTTGTTGTCAAGTGACCAAAATTACATGAAGTAGGTCAGTACAAAACAAAAATATAAGCTCCAAAGATGAATTTAGTTTCAGCATTACATAGAACCACATAGAGAATTATCTTTTAACAATTTCTGGAAAATGTAATGATTTATTAAGACCAAAAGTAATTTTCAATGACACAAGAAAGAATCTTTGAAACTAGCTCTGTTGCTCATCCCACATACAACCATAGCAAGTGACAATAAAACAAAGCCACACCCACCAGTAAAAGAGCAGCCACGAATTTCTCAATCCACATGTAACCATAAGATTCATAACAACACATGTTGTACAAAAACCTCAAAAATACTATCAAACTTAGTCTTCTCTCAAAGCCTTCACCAAAGTTATAAACAAAGCATTCAATTGTCTTACAAATTAAAATAACAACAATAAGCTTCTATGACAACAAATTGGATCTTAGACTGTTCATGACCATCTGCAAATAATTTTCAACAATTCAAAACTACTTATCATCCAAACCTTTACCAGACTCCCCTTCTCTAAAAAGAGAACCTTCACATCTAAGTTCCCCTAAACTTAGAGCTTGAATTATAATTAAAGAAGCATCAAACATCTAACAGAAACACACAAAGGAAACAGCTAAGGACTACTCAAAGACATAATTTTTTTTATACGTATATTCAGGCACGCAAAGAAGCTAAAAATTAGAAAAAGAACACTCACTCTCAAGCGAAGCAAATCTAATGCAGAAGAGCTCATCCTTCAATTCCCCATCCGCAAAATCCGTAGCATGCCACACACATGATTTTTCGTTTCCAGCATGCTCTTGCACTGTCATGGTCGGAATAACTGCAACACATACCAAATACATCAAAAACACGCCTTTTTCCAAACCCAAATATAATTTCAATAATAAATTAAAAATTAAAAAAAGCATAACTCATCAATGTGAATTCCATGCTTCCTCAAAGCCAAAATTCTATGATTCAATCTGCTTAGGTTTACTAAATTTCAAGCAAAGAAAAAAAAATAGAAGATAATAACAAGCTTCCACTAGACTAAAAAATCATGATAGGTTCAAACTAAGGGACTATTTTTTGTGTATTAGTTAATTCTGTTCTTTTACAATTTAGGCAACCGAACAGATTATAATAGCAAAGATATTAAAAACAAAAAAAAAAATAATCAAAAAATTATACAACGAAGGGAATAATTTTCGTGTAATTACTGTTCTTTTGCAATTTCTAAGCAACCAAACAGAGCAAAACGGCAAATATATAAAAATCAAAACAAAAACAAAACTTTGATTTATAAATAAATAAACTGACCTAGATGATTAGCGCAGATCTTGAGAGTCTTAGATTGGCGCATTACGAGCCTGACTTTTCCAGATTCCTTGTGCTTCAGAAGCTTCACGGTCCCTGCGCCTCTCTCTTTCCACTGTTTTCCATCTTTATCGAAACGGTACAGTTTTGCTTTTCTGAAACCAACATAACAAAAACAAAAAAACGAAGGTAAAAAAAAAAAAAGCCAAAATTAAAGATGAATTAGAAACCCTAGAAGATGAAGAAGATGAGTCCGTACAGATCGAGAATTGGTTCCTCTTCTTCCTCGCCGGTAGAGATAGCGATCTCTTCGAGCCTCACAATCGGAGCTACTTGTGCGCCTGTGTCTTCGTCTTCGGTCGCTGTGGTTTCTTCTTCTTCATCTTTTCTGTGACTTTGCTCTGGTTCGCTGCTCGACATTGCTACCAACTTCTGATTTTTCAGAGAGAGAGAGAGAGAGATTTTTTATAGAGCGAGCTGAACTTAGGTCTGGTAGAGCGTAGAGGAAGGTCGGTTTATATAGAATTGGGAAAGCGTCTTTTGCTTTTTTCTTTTTTAACCTTTGGGGACTTTAGGTGTAAATTCGACCTTTTTTATTTTAAATAATTTTTCTTTTCTTTTTTTTGAGAAAAAAGATTTTTTTTTTCAATTGAAATTATGAATTTTTAATTCTTTAATTTGCTCTATCATTGATTCTTTATTTATAACCAAAGGTAATAAAAATTTGAGAAATTCTCTTTACATATCAAAATCTCACAATATTTTTATTTTTGGTAAATTGAATATTACACTCCTAAAATTTAGGAGTGTTTAAATTTTACACCTAAAATTTTAAAAGTTAAATTTCATCATTTGAAGTTTAGGGATGTTTGGGTTTTACACCCTAACGTTTCAGAATTTAGATTTTAACTCCTAAATTTTGAAACTTGTATAAAATCCAATTAATCTCAAATTTTAAGGATATAATTTACAATTTTTATCTTTAATTGTAGTGAGTCCTAATTTATTATTTATTTTTTCCTATGAGAAACTGGCATCTTAGTTGCTGTGAAAATATTGTGACAATTTACATGTAATTTACAAGATTTGTGAATGAAACTTTTATAATCTAATTTTAAAATGAGACTTATTCTATTTAATTAATTTGAAATAATCTAATTTCAATTTTAATTAAGTTACTAATCATTAGAATAGATTTTTGATTGAGTAAAAAATTGTAGTTGTGAAGTACGGAAAAAGAATAAATCAAATAACTAGTCAACAAATTCAAAGTTTGCTAAAGAAAAAAGTTTTAATATGAATAATGCTGAATTTTTAATCCTTTGTTAGTTTGTTCAACTCGGCTAACATAGCCTCTCTAAAATAAAAAATAAAAAATAAAAGGGCTTCATTTGGATTTGCCTCTAGGTAGCAAATCCTAAAGAGCAAATGACCCACCTGCCAAAACTAGTTGCTAGATAATTCAAGGGAGTTCATCACTGACAGGCAAAGCATTTTATGCTCATGCCCAAGAGCTAAGATAGCAAACTTATCACCAATTCAATGTAATTAAACCTAACAAGTATAGGATAGCTAAGTGGAATAAGTGGAGAAAGAAGCCAATGAGCACTAGCTCAAATGGCATCTCCTCCTAGTAAGAACAAGGTGGAGGACAAGGTAATGAGTTCAAGACCCACTAGTACATGTGTATTTACCAATAAGAAAAAATTCAAAACAAGAACAAAATATGTGTGTGTATAAAGACTAGTACACAATCAAATACAGAAATATACCTTTATTCCACTCGCATTTGATGTTTCAAAGACAATGGATGTATCACTTGATATCATCCCTCTTTCAATAGTACTAGATTTTTCTTGCCCCTCTACGGCAGCTTGATTGACTGTGAAAATATAGTTATTTCCATGAAACTCAAATGACACTCTTTGCCCTGGTGTCATTACCTGCGTACAACAAGAACAGTAATCCACAACTTGAAGTGATATCATCCAAAAAGATTTAGGAAGAAAATAAGGCAGGCAAAACCTATAAATACACTGGGAACATTAATATATGTCTCATATGTTTCCTGTTAGGGAGAAAAAATGTGGGGCAAGAAACATACCCGGACGTAGCCTTTCCTTCTTTTTCATCTCTCTCTCTCTCGTAGGTGGGGCTTGAAATAGAACCTTCAAATAGAACCATTCTTTTGTTTTTGTGAGTAATAAAAAATCTTTTATTAAAAGAATTAAAACTAAAAAAAAAAAAAAGCTCAAAAGCAGTCATAAGCTTAAAATGATCCATAAGCTCAATTAACACGTTTCAAGAGATCCCCAAAGCATAGTAGGCCATTAACATAAACTGCCCAAAAAATTACACTCAAGCTCAACAAAAGATTTCTCCACACCTCAAAAATTCAGCAATTCTGCTCCCTCCAAAACACCCACATAAGATATAGGGCTTACATTCCACGACACATTCCTATGTCTCCCATACATCCCATTACAGCAACAATATACATCAATCATTTTTTAGGGCATCACCCACCGCATCTCAAGAGCTGATAAAAGAAATGACCATAAGTTATGGGCAACTTAACAGGGTAGCAAAAGGAAATCCACTGAATCATTGTTGGCAATACAGTGTAGCAAAAGATGATCCACCTATTCATTGTTTGCCTTACACATACAACAATTGACCGATGGTATATTCCTCTTTATAAGATTGTCTATAGTCAAAATCTTATACAATAATGCTGTCTCCACAAAGAATGACACTTTCTTAGGCACGTAACTAGACCAAATGCATCTCCTTGTAAAAAGCTTCCAGCTAGCATTTCTAAAATGTTCATAGTACGATCAAACACCACTGCTATTCAGTATACATATCACACAATCAGTGCCTCCAGCAAAGGGCAGTTTATCATAAAACAAATCCATTAGAGAATACACCCCCTCCATCTCCAAATCATGAAAATTATGAATAAATCTCATATTCCAATAGCAGGAGCCATTCTTCGCTCCTACGGTCACCATAGAAGACATAGAAGCATCCTTCTTCTTTTTTTGACGTATATAGAAGCATCTTTATTTTCAGCAATCAAATAAAGATTCAAATACAATTGCTTAAGACCCCAGTTAATTACTAAAATTTCATCAATTTGAATAAGCAAGAACTTTGATTTTAACCTAATCATGTGATAACAACATTTATTAAATATTTACAATTTTTGTGGGAACATGGCTCACACGCAGTTAAATAGAAATAAATAGCAACTCAACAAGACTGCTAACCTCCATTAATCCTTTCCTACCACTCAGCTTTATCAAGTGAAAATGGCTCAAATTACTAACAAAATTATGTGAACTCTCACTTCATGAATCCATGATCTGCTCAGCCTTCCTTCCCCTTGTCTTATAGCTTTTTAACTTTTTTTTTTTTAAAAAAAAAAAAAAAACCCCTCCTTACTAACACAGTTGATGGCTTCGTTTAACACAATAACCATCCATGGGAACTCTTATTCTCCACAAGAATTTCAACCCTCATCTCCTCACCAATTACTACATATCTAATTCTATCGCGTGGTTCCAATCTTACTTTCCATCCATCACAACTTCCTCATCTCAGCTAGTTACAAAATGGCAATGTTGTATCTCATGACTAACTACATTTCTATATCATTAAACACGACCCACCTTTTAGCCATCTGATCAAATTACCCTTTTCATTTTATTAGCATTCAGTGATCGAACAACAACGCTAAAGTGCAAATTCAGGTAGCAGAAGAGAAACCCTCATGTACCTAAAAAGTCCCATTTATTTCAAAATCCTCAATCAATTACAGCTAAAACGCGCAGCCAAGTAAAACTACCAAACACAAAATGGAATGGTAAGTCATAAACATATAAACTCTACCTGGTTCATAAATCTCTTTTTAAGCTGGTTAGCAAGCACAACCTCCAAAAAAAAAAAAGAACACCAATTTTTCAAGCATAAAATAAAACCCTCCATGAAGTTAAAACTTAAGATTATTGACTGAAAGTCTATAATAACCTGTTCATTTTTAGTCCCCTTTTTCACAGACTCCAACTCAAGTGTAAGCAATGCCAGGTCGAAATTCTCAGGCGGAATAAATCTAAAACAAATTACAAACCACACACAAAAATTAGAAACAATACTAAGAAAAAAAAAGACGACGATGGTGGCGGTGGTGGTGGTGGTGATGGTGGTATCGAATCGAATGAGCTCTGACCTGTTAACCGATATGGTATCACCAGATGAAACGACGATGAATCGTATTTAGAGCTATGTGGCCATTTCGTACGCTCTCGTGAGCAGTATCATCATCAACTCTTAGTTAAGGCCACCAAAACAAGAATAATAATAATAATAATAAAAAAGCCATCAATCTTAACAAAAATTACACGCAAATCTTAGTTATGCATGAAATCAACAAATTTCAGAGCAAATTCTAAAAGAGGCTTTTCGGATTTACATCTAAGCAAATAAGATATGGCAAATCTTAGCTTGTGCAAGAAAATTCTACTACAAAGGATCAGAATCAAGGTTTAATAGAATTGGAAATGTGCATGATGAAACAAAATTTTAGAGCGAAATAAGGAGCAGTAAGAAATGACAGAAAAGGATATGTGAGAGAAAGAACAAAGGAATCGCCGATGGAGGCGAGGTAGAGCTTGGTGCTAGGGACGGCGAAGCCATGAAGATCGGCATGCGAGTAGTAAGCGAGGTTCGTGAGGGCAAGGTCCGCCGCCAGAGTGTTCGTCATGATCATGTTTGTTGACGACGGTGAAACCCGGTTTTTATTCGGGTCAAGCATGTGGAGTTGGGGTTCGAATCGAATAAAATGGGTTTGGTTTGCTTAATTGCGAGGGAAAACGGAGACACTTTTAAATGTTTCTTCGCGGAAGATTATAAATACAGCGAAAATGGGTAACTAAGCATAATTTTCCAACTATATGGTTAGTAGTCCCAATTTCCAAACAATATTATTTACTAGCATCTCGAGTCTATGAGACTCGATTTTCATGGTCTAATCACATCTGATGTGGCATTCTGATGTGGTATTTTTTCCACATGACGACCACCTGGAAATCGAGTCTTAGAAATCAAGTCTCTAAGACTCGATTTATAAACCAAAAAAATTAAAAAAAAATTTGAAGTCTCATGTACCAGCCAAAATATCCAAAAACAAATTTCAGAAATCCCAGAAACACAACAATCCCAATCTTAGAGACTCAGATCAGAGGGAGAGAGAGAGAGAGCTCACCTCACCAGCGCGCGGCCTGGGCTCACACGGCCTGGGTTCTCCTCTAGGTTCTTATCTGATGAGTTCTTGGTGTGGCCTGGATTCTTCTCTGATGAGTTCTTCTTTGATGGGTCACGTGCAGCCTAGGTTTTTTTTTTTTTTTTTTTTTTTTTTTTTCCTCTGGGTTCTTCTCTGAAGTTCTGGGTGAGTTTTTATAAGGGTTATAAATCGAGTCTTAGTGACTCGATTTTCATGCGGTCGCCACATGGAAAAAATGCCACATCAGACATGATTAGGCCATGGAAATCAAGTCTTTGTTACTCAATTTATAGATCAAAATCGAGTCTTATAGACTCGAGATGCTAGTAAATAATATAGTTTGAGAACTGGGACTACTAACTATATAGTTGGAAAATTATGCTTAGTTACCCATTTTCGCCTCATAAATACTCTTTTAAATGTTTCTTTGCTTAACTATTAGCATTTCAAATCTCTTTTTCTTTTGCTTAACTGCGAAGGAAAATGGAGACACTTTTAAGGGCCTATTTGGTTAGTTATCTCTAACCAATATTTTTACATTTTAAACAATTTTACATACTTTTCAACACACTTTTTCATACACACGTATATTAAAAACACTCAAACAACATTACTCAAACTAACTTACCAAACAGGCGTTTCTTTGCTTAACTATTAGCATTTCGAATCTCTTTTTCTTTTTCTTTTTTTTATGCTTTTTTTTTTTTTTTTATAGTTTTTATCCAAAAATTAGGCTGCATGGAAAGAGGGCCAATTCAAATGTCCTGAGATTTGGATGAAGAAGGAAATGAGGGATTAAGGCCCAAATTAAGCCCAATGTCTTGAATAGATGAACACCAATCCGACTTGTTTAATAAGAGTACTAATTTGGTAAGGATGGATTGTAAAATCCATGTTTTACACCCTCCAATAAGAGCATGTCATATTAGCATATTACAAATTATTACACATGAGTGAATAAGTAGTTTCACAACTCACCCAAACCCAAATCTTCTCACTTTCTCTCAGATCGATCAGCCACAAGCTCCACCTCTCGCCAGATTCTGCCATCGTCTATGGAGATGGCTCCCAAACTCTCAAAGGCTAACATAGCCTCTCAAAAAAAAAAAAAAAAAAAGGCTACATAGGTCCATCTAAATGATTGAGAAAACAATGGTCATTTCTCATGGGGCTATATGGGCGAGACTAAGGGTGAGTTTGGTTGAGCTTTTTCATAAAAGTGGAGTTTTTAAAAAGTGCATAATGAAAAAGTACTTTTCCAAAAGCTAAGTGTTTGGTAAAAATTGTTAAAAAGTGTTTTTTGAAAAAGTTAAGTATTTGGCTAGAACTTATAAAAATAGCGGTTTGAGTTGTAAATTACCAAAAATGACAATGTATATATAAGAGCATCTCTAGCAAGTTGGGCAAATTTTTGTACTGTTTGGACAATCAACGATGACATTTACCTTTTGCCTACCCATTTTTTTAATCAAATTTTATTTTTTCTTTTTTTATTCATTCTCAACGATTATATTTTTAATAAAAAGTATTACATCCACAATATTTTTTGCAATACTTTCAAAAGAATCATAACAAAATCTTATATGGAAAGTTGTTACGAGTTCTAATTTGAACTCACCACTGAAATTATATTTTTACCCATCAATATTAGCTAATTACTTAAAATTTATTGTGAAAATATTGTGGTATTATTTTTAAATTGTGATTTCTTATTGTTTGCTTTTTCTTTCATCCATACGTTTCCTTCTTCTTTTTTTCTCTTACATTTTGTCCACCACACACGTATACCCATCATTAGTACATCCTCTCCTTTTTTTTTTTCTTTACTTCTGATAATGCTTGGATGATCAGTGGGCTGAAACTGTCTTCGACACTGCCAAGAGTTGCTAACAAGTCCTGAAAACAAAGACAAATCAAAGGTGACCGGTGGAGGCCGGCCAAAAATCCTCCGATGACAAAGTTAGTCTTTTTGTGATTTTGGTTTGAAGGAAAAGTTTACAGAAGTTCTGAATGAATCACCTTGTTCGTAGATCAGTGCTTTTATAGCACACCCACGGAACAGTCGTCTCCCTTCATGTGAATCAACGGTTTTAACAGTAAGTTAACTGTTTTTAACACCGTATCGTTTGGCCAAGTTCATCTAACCGTCGTTGGCAACGGTTCCCATCAACTTTGTCGATTACGGAAAGGTGTGATGTCCAATGTCTGGTTTGTACTATTCACCGCCTAGTTGGCTCAGGACGAGGTTTGGCTAAGGACGAGGATGCCTGAAATTCGTCCTTCCCGCTAGGCTCAGGACGAGTTTACTCGTCCTAACTTCCATGTGCTGAGGTCGTAGATCAGGACGACCCATCATGGACGAGCAAAGAGTTGTAATTTTTCCTAGTATCATCAACTTCCACTTGATTCCAGAAGCTCCCTCACTCTTTCTTTCTCCAGCTCTCTCATTTTCCTCTCTTTTTTTTTCTTTTTTTTTTTTCCTTTTCCTACTTGATTCCATAAATTCTCTAGCTCTCTCTGTGATATGTCTCACATAATTTTGCTTGCCTTTTGGTGTCATTATCTTCAAACACACAGACATGCATGGAGAGAAAGGAGAAATCGCATTTGCTCCACCACACCGCCACCGTTGCTCCTCACTACAGAGTGCATGCAACCAGGGGTCATATCGGCTTCTATTTTTTTTCCTTGTTCTTGATTAGTTGGTGTTTTTGATTTTAGATTTGTCAGATCGGCTTCTATTTTTTTTTTTTTTCTTGATCTTCATTGTTGTTCTAATTTTTTTTATGTTCTTGATCTGCTGCTGTTGTTGTTTTTATTTTAGAATTGTTGTTTAAATTATATCAGTTTTATGAGAGCAAGAATTTTTTTGCTTTTATTGTTGTGGTTTGATTAATTTTAAGATTATGTTTTTCAGTTTATATTTTCATTATACTTGAGTTTAGAAATGTTTGAAGGAAAGATGGTTTGCCCAAGATCAAAGGATAAAGTTAGATTTTCAGTAAAATGTGAAAAGTAATTTGGCAATTGAAGGAAGAGCCCAACAGATAATTCAGTGCATGACTTTTTTTGTTTTATGGACATCCAGAGCTCTATAATGTTTTGCACATTCTCAACCTTGGCTCAAAACGTAATTTTTTTTTAAAAAGTTGTATTTTTGACTGAACCAAATGCCCTTTGTGCTCCAGCTTTCTTCAAAATGTGTCAGCTCCTAAAAGCTAAATTCAGAGTCAGCTTGTCTGACCTGCCATTAATTACACAAGGAGACTATGAATGGGTTTTCTCTTTTTGGCGGGAAAATTGGCAGAGCTTTTTTTTTGTGAATGGAAATTGGCAAAGCTTATAATACATTAATACCACAAATTATTTCACAATTTTTATACGCGGTTAATCCACTCTTTTTTTTCATTCACCAATCATGTCAAATCACAGTGATAAAAATTGTGAAAAATTTTGCGATTCTCAGCTTTTTCCTCATTAGAATATCATTTCCGTTGCCCACATTCTCTTTGCTTCTGACAGGCATGTGCTACCTTCCGTTTTTGCCCATGTTTGTCTCACGTTTGTCGGGGCAGATGCCATTAAATGGGGGCTTGAATTTTTATTTTTATATTTACTTTTTATTTTTGAAGAGAGAAGTTTTAAATTTGAACAAATCAATGGTATAGACTGAATTACAGAGTACTACAATTAATATTAATTGAAATCTTATAGTACGTAGAGGTGGAAGAGAATCTCGCCCGTAACAATTTTGGAAGGAATTCTCTCTTACAACAATTATACCACAACAATCCATTGAGTGTACATTGAGATTCACCCTTTCATAATTAGTAGATAATTAGTAGATTATGCATATTCCAACAGAAATTAACTTCACAATTAGAAGCTAATTTGGCAATATAATCGGCTGACTCATTAAAGCACTATTGGAACTGTTTCACATCCTAATCTCTATTTGATTGTACAAAAAGGTAATAGCCAAGGTGATACTCCCTCCTCTCATATTCATGAGATACCCCACCTTAAATTCAATTAACAAGATCCACCATAGTCCAAAAGTACCTAATAATTTACTCAAGATCTTCCTAACATAAAGGAAATAAGTTTCCTCTTGGTGTGATTATTGTATATTAATTTTGGGTCTTATCACTTCCAGTAACCTTAGAAATGTCACACAATATACCACAACGTCGTTTGAATCTCTGCTGCTGAACTCTTTGATTCTAGAGTGTGTCTAAGAAATTAGAATTATCTAGAAGATACATAAAATGGTATATTTGCAAGAAAACATGATTAAGATTAATGTCCAAAGACTAGTAAACCAGCTCATATTCAACCTGATACAATGGACGAAGTACCAAAATTGACAAGGCGGGGGTTGGAAAAAAATGAAATGTAAGAAAACTCATTCCTGGGATGCAGCACCATTTGTAGTTGTTTCATCCATAGGATCAGCTTCTGTGGACTCTTCAGTTTTGTCACCCTTTTTACCTGCAATTCACAAGTAATTCAGTCTAGTTCCAGAGTTGAATGACTCAGAATTAGTTTACATTCTAACTTCTTAGTCTACAGATAAACAGTCAAGACCAAGCTTACCTTTCTTCTTCTTTCCACCGCCTTTCTTCTTTGTCTTTGTGCCCAAGGCTAACCAAGCCTTGATTTCAGGATCATCTATTGTCTTTGTGGGCTGCAGCTCCTGCAGAGGATGAGATGTGACCCGATCTGACCCATTTGGCATTAGCAAAACTGTGAATTTGATGTGAGCAACATAATCACCTGCAAAACCAGGAATAAAACAGTGCAAAATGTCAGTATCACCTTCCTGCGTGTGAAACTGATCAGGATCTGCTAAAGAACCCAGAAATATGTTTCTTACCAGGCTTCTCATGAAGAACAGGATATGGCTGCAATAGCTCATGATTAACACATTCCACTAAACCAAGACGAGCTCTCTTCTCCTCCAGAGCCCTATCATAAAGAAATTCCACATGTTCTATGAAGGTTGGAGAGAACACAAAAGACAACACCAAAAGGAAAGTATTCTGTGAAGGCACAACATACCTAGCAGTGAATGGCATGATAGGGAATTTCTGGCTTATTTCACTGAAAATAAACCTAGATGCTTTCATCTTCAGGTGGTAGTTCTTGTCAACAGCTCTCTTGTAAATAGTTGTCTGCTTCTCATCCAACAACTTAGGCTGCAAATTCCATTTAAAGAATTTGAGGCCTCATAAATTAGAATAGTGAACATATATTGCATTTTAATTTTATCTTGACTTGACATTACCTTGCCTTCACCTGAGCTTGTTACAATATCAATAGCATAAACTTCATTTTCCTCAAACTCCGCATCATCAACTCTTGTATCTGTATTAGACACACTCAGCACAACCTTGTTACCATCTATCACAAACTGCTTCAGCTGGTGGCTAAGAACACCCTCAACAATTTTGCAGTCATAAGCAGCAGCAACCTTCTGAATTGCATCAGTTACATCTTTGTTCTGTTAAACAAACAAAGATACAATTAACCAAATAATTAAAGAATATAAGAATTAAGTTCTACTAGTAAAAACATAGAACAATCACTAGATTGACATATATGAAGGAAAGATGGAATAACAACAATGAAAATCATCTGTAGCTCACTACTTCCACAAGAAAAAGTGGCCCATGAAACTCTTGCATACAAAATGAGTCCCATACTGCATATTTATGCAAGTACAAGTAAAAATATCAGTTTTATATATATATAGAGAGAGAGAGAAGTTTTCTAAGCAAATGGAACAAAAATACATGATGCTCTATCAGTGTAACTATGACAAAAAGAGGCTTCATTGGAGTTTATCCATAGCCCATGATAGTCTTCATCATGTAGAGATCAAATCAAAAGGGGGAAAACCACTCTGATGTGGAGGTCAAATGAAGTGATCACGTGAAACCATAATCAGGAAACAAAGCAAGTTTGCTTTGCAGCAACAAATAATTAACTATACAAAACAGTTACTTGTCCATTTGTAACCAGAGCAACTTGTTCCCTAGGGAAATTTAAAAAAAAAAATCCATGATTACAAAGAGCAAGGAATCAAAATTTCATGAATCTGACTCAAATATGTCCTAGCAAATGAAATAATGTAGGTCGACATGGGAGAATAGGTATTAGCAACAAAAATATGCCTACCTGAAGCACCCCAAGAATGGCCAAGCACAATATAGGCAACAGGGAAAAGAGGAAATCAAGAAGACATTGATCACCTCGGCAAAGTTGCCTTTAAGTATACAGTTAAGCTTTGTTATTATTATTTATTGATTTATTTATAGTTAAGATTGGTTGAATGAGATCACATAACAGTTCAAGTATACAGACTACATACCCAAATGCCCTTATGAAAAACTTCAGCAATTAGGCATCTTTCTTCTTTGTATGTTTCAATAATCAAATCATGAACTAGTGGGGAAACCCAAAACCATAATATCTCTCACTCACACACACATGCGCGAACAAATGGAACAAAAATACATGATGTCCTATCAGTGTAACTATGACAAAAAAGAGGCTTCATTGGAGCTTGTCCATAGCCAATGATAGTCTTCATCATGTAGACATCAATGTCAAAGGGGAAAAAACCTCACTGGTAGTGAAACCCAAAACCAAAATCTCTCTCTCACTCACTCACACACACACACACATAAATGGAACAAAAATACACGCATAAATGGAACAAAAATACATGATGTCCTATCAGTGTAACTATGACTAAAAAGAGGCTTCATTGGAGCTTGTCCATAGCCAATGATAGTCTTCATCATGTAGACATCATGTCAAAGGGGAAAAAACATCTCACTAGTAGTGAAACCCAAAACCAAAATCACTCACTCACGTACACACGCGAACACACAAATGGAACAAAAATACATGATGTTCTATCAGTGTAACCATGACTAAAAAGAGGCTTCATTGGAGCTTATCCATAGCCCATGATAGTCTTCATCATGTAGAAATCATGTCGAAGGGGAAAAAAAACCTCTCTTGTGGAGAGGTCAAATGAAGCAAATGCTGGAAATACACTAACAGGAAAACAAAGCAATTTTGTATTGCAGCTACAAGTGCTTAGCTATACGCATAAATTTAGATGTCCATTTGGACATGGAGCAGCTTGTCCCCAAGGTAATAAAAATTTCAATGATGACACAGAATATGTCTTAGCAATTGAAACAATGTTGGCCAACATAGGAGAATAGGAATTGACCACAAAATATGTCTATCCAAAGCAACCCAGGCATGGCAAAGCACAATATAGGCAACAGGGAAAAGAGGAAATCAAGAAGACATCGATCGCCTCGGCAAAGTTGCCATGATTTTTAATATTTAGGAATGATTTTATTTATTTATATATAAGTACAAATGATTGTAACAATCAAAAAGAAACGTAGAATGTTTCAAGACAACAGCTTAAGTCTTAGCAAAGAGAATATGTCTTATCAATTGAAACAATATTGGCCAACATAGGAGAATAGGAATTAACCACAAAAATGTCTACCTAACGCACCCCAGGCATGGCAAAGCACAATATAGGCAACAGGGAAAAGAGGAAATCAAGAAGACATTGATTGCCTCGGCAAAGTTGCCATGATTTTTAATATTTAGGCATGATTTTACTTATTTATATATAAGTATGAACGATTATAACAATCAAAAAGAAATGTAGAATGTTTCAAGACAGCAGCTTAAGTCTTAGCAAGGAGAATATGCCGTAGCAATTGAAACAATATTGGCCAACATAGGAGAATAGGTATCAACCACAAAAACATGCCTACCTAAAGCACCCCAGGCATGGCAAAGCACAATATAGGCAACAGGGAAAAGAGGAAATCAAGAAGACATCGATTGCCTCGGCAAAGTTGCCATGATTTTATTTATTTATACACAAGTATGAATGGTTGTAACAATCAAAAAGAAATGTAGAATGTTTTAAGAAAGCAGCTTAAGTATACAGACCATACTCAACTGCCTTTTGAAAGAAAATGGCAATAAGCAGCTTTCTACTTTTTTTGTTTCAGCAATCAAATTGTGAAATGCAACTGAAACTGAACCATTAGTCTCTCTCTGATACTAGTCCCCCAAGGAAAAGGGACACAGAGAAAATGTTGATGCCTTTGTGGACCTTAATAAAAAAGGAACTTTCAAAAGAATCAATTCAACAGTAGTTGTGGAAACAGATCAGAAAAATTATGTCACATAGACAATTACATCATGTGCAATTGTCCAACATTCAGTATCAGTATCAGTATCAATGGTTAAATAAATGTCGTTGGAAAAGTAGAGTGGATATACAGAATTCAGGTAGTCAATCTCAAATGAATGAAATAAGTATTTCTCAAAGTTTAGAGATCGATCATTCCCCTATCAGAGTAACTATGACAAAAGCTTCATTTGGATGTATACCCATAGCTTATTATAAAGAGTTCATCATTTAGGGGTCCAATGAGAACTGAAACATATTATTTCCAATATTGAAAATCGAGAAAAACATCTGATTAAACTGCAAAAAGAAGTTTTGGAAAGGAAGAATACAGAGTGAAATGGGCTAATAACCCAGAAAAAGGAGAGAGAAATAAAGCATGATAAAAAAGAGCATGAACTCTCTCAACTCTCCCATGAACTGAAAGAATCATAATTAAATGAAAATACCCAGAAGAATTAAATGCTCAAATAACATCATTGTCATGCTTCAGCAAGAATGCCAAGCATATAGCAGATTAAACAGCCCCAAATGTGTAGATGACAACCCACAAATCAAACAATGACAAAAGCTTCATTTGGAAGTTCTTGAATTAACTTCCACAACAGTGCAACTCAGAGGACATAGAAATCAACATCAAAGCAAAAGCAGTCCATGATATTGATAACAAGACTCCGAAAGCATTCAAATCTTTCATATGTGATCAAAGATAAGCATATAACCCAAACAGGCACATCACAAACAATCCAAACACCAATATAATTCGACCAATCATCAATCACTAATCAAATGCCACAAATTGAAAGTACAAGACATGAATTTTACTGAAAATTTACCTTCTTTCCTGGCCTTACAAGCCTCAAAGCAACTTCCGCAGCCGTATTAGCTGCCGCAATTACATCAGCTGCCTTTCCAGTAACCGGCCCATCCTGAAGAACATGAGTATGTGCCACAACCGCGATAAAGCCATCTATATGGCAACCCAAATCACTGTCCCCACAAAAAAATAAACATATAAACTATTCAAAATTTGTATAACAATATTTAAGCCACTATAATATTAGTATAATAACAAGTGATTGACCAACAGACCAGTTGCGGTCGGCCACAGATATTCTTTTTCATCATTCTATCCAATCCAATTGAAACCCACTTTTACATTGTAAACAAAAAATAAAAAACCAAAACAGAAATTCAAGAAAGCTCACATTTTCAAGACATCACCAGCTTCCATCACGGTCTCATCGCTCGCGAGCGGAGAGAAATGACACACAGTGTTGTTTACAGAAATGCAAGTTGGGAACGCAACACCCCTTTCAATCTTCTTCTTAACATTCTTGTACATATTGCCAGTTTGCCTTAATTTTTATACATAAACAAAAAAACCCACAAAATCATTACAAACTAAACAGAATAAAACTAAGCACAATAACAATATCTCAATACAAAATTTGAAAAAAAAAAGAAAGAAAGCTCACTCTCTGATGAAAGAGTCACCAATCTCACAAACATCTACAATCTTAGCCTTTGGTTTGCATTCAGATACAACTAATTGCAAAGCCTCTGCGAAAATTTCACAATATCTTAATCAATACAAAGCTAATATCAAATAAACAGCATCAAAAATTAAGATTTTTTGTGTGCGTGTGTGTGAACATATATATATGTACTGTTAATGATCTCGGCGGCGCTTTTGTATTTGGTGACGACTTCAGGGGAAGTGAGATCCAACTCCTTCTCCTCTCTTTCTTCGTCCGACGACATCGTTTTGGAGCTTTTAGAAAAAACTCCTTCTGCAACTGAAAAAAAAAAAAAAAGATGAGAGAGAGAGAGAGAGAGAGAGAATTGATTGGGTTTAGAGGCGAAGCGTGTGAAATGAAGAATGAATTATAGAGAAGATAAGGAGAGTTTCTTACTCGAAGAAAATGGCGGCGAGGAAGTGAAGCGGTAGCGAGCTTTGAGAGCTAGGGTTTAAGGGAGAGAGAGATAGAGATATAGATGAAGAGAGAGAGAGAGAGAGAGAGAGTAAGAGGTGGATGTGGCTATGACTAAAAAGCTTTAAGTTAGGGTTGCGATTCTTACGCCAGCGTCGGTTTATATAGAGCATTTTTCGTTATGGACCAGCTTGGCCTCTGGGTAGTAGGGTTTTCTTTTTTTCTTTTTTTTTTCTTTTTTTCAAAGAAACCTTTGAATTTTAACGTTTTATTGCACTATAGTAACCATATTTATACCATATACTGCATAGTACATTTTTTTTAGTTACTGAATAGTGATGTGTGATGTATATATTATCTATGTCTTATTGTCTTTACTACTATATAACATATTTTTTTAATGCATATGATATATTTGGAAAATTTCTGTCCTTGGCTTATATATGATACGATGATTTTGCAAATTTTTATATATATATAAAGGGAGAGCAGTTCAAGTGACAATGCAATGGGTAATGATAATCTGTATTTTTAATAATGGAAAGTAACATTACCAAAAATATATAATGACATTCTGTATTTTCTTTTTCTTTTTTTTTGAGAAAAAAAAAAAATGACTCACATGTACAGTCATTGCCCCACACCCCAAGGCACAATTGAGTAAATCCAAGGGTACCACTAGTCCGAACATTTTGTATTTTCTAATGGTCAGTAACATTCTTAGTGGTGTTTTATATCATATATTTGTAATCAATTTTTGTTTTTCCTAAGTTTTTTTAGCTTCATTGGGAGTGTAGTTGTGTACAACTCTTTAGAGCATCACATTTTTATAGATATAACTATAATTTCACAAACTTTCAACAAATAAGCTACTTCATGTTATAAAGGATGGATTGTGTGTGGGCTCAAATGTTCACATGCTACATTTTGCCTTTTTTGGAACTCCCACCATATGATGCCTGGTTTATCTCTACTATTAAGGATGTATCTTGGAACATCATTTTTATATTTGCTATTTGAACTATTTAGTTAGATGCTATAAAAGGTAGGGAAATATTTAATATTTGTTGCACACGTATTTACACATGCAAAAATTATACTGAAATCATGAGTTGACTTAAAAATTGTGATTTCAAGTCACGTTTTCAATTTAATTTTTCACATGTAAAGGTGTATGTAATAAACACTACTCAAAAAGTCATATCTTGATGCATTATTTTTCTTTCTATTTACCATCTAAACTATTTGGTTAGCTCGCAATGGCTTTATTTTCTGCAATGAGTTTGTTCCTTAAAAAAAAAAAAAAAAAAAAAATGGACTCTATCAATAAGATCGGTCATACTTTACATGTTGTATGGTGTCCTCCTCTATCCAACATAGTCAAAATTGAACACCAATGGTTGCTCGAAGGGAATAAAGATGGTAAATGGAAGGTAGACCGTAGACCTTGCGTTTGGGATGCTTGGAAGAAAGGCCTTGTTTCTGCTACCTTGCGTTGCTCGTGGTTGGGATTCTTTTCTTATACTAAATGGACTAATAGTGTTATTGTAAAATTATGGGCCCTCCTTTAGATTCGTGTTGCTATTAACCAAGAATAGAGGCTTTAAAGAAAGTCTTAGTTGAGGCAGATTCTTTGCTTACCACAAAATGACCATTTAACACTAAAGGCTAAGCATCCCCCACCCTACGCTCCTAATCTAATCGCATTACTGGAGGCAAATCCGTGTGCTCATATTTTGGCTAATGGGGTTTAACATGTCAACAACAGAAGAAGGAAGTACTTTATGATACTTGTCCCAGATATTTGTTTAACTCTTTTATTGGTAGTACACTGGAATCCATATTTTGTGCGTATCTTAACCATGTTGCTTGTTTTGTATTGAACTTTTTCTAGTTGTTCAATGCTGATTACACTGAGGAAGTCAGGTAGTAAAAACCTTTTCTAGTCAGGTAGTACTCTCCCCCTACCTAGACAAATAAAAATACTTTCCTTCGAGTGAATGAGGAAATCAGAAAGTAAAAACTTTGCTTTTCCCAAGGAGGTACTGATTTCTCAGATGTCCAAAAGGGATGCTAAGAAAACCACTGGGGTTGGCCGAGTGGTTGGGCAATCAATCTCAAAGTGACTGTCTTGAGTTTAACTAGAAACTCCCTAGTTCAAGTCCAGGCACTAGCACTTCGAAAAAACTCCATGGGCCAGCGATTTATCCCGCTATAGGCCCATCTATCGCAAACAATAATTAGTTTCTAGTTGAAAGATTTGAGGAAACAAAAAAAAAAAAAAAAAAAAAAAAAAAAAAAAAGAGGGATGCTAGACATCTGCTGCCTCCTCATATCCATTCTTTGGCCACATCAAATTCCTTCAACTTGTCAAGAGTCTTGTAACTCAACTCGCATCTCATGATATCTTCAATTGAGATATCTAAAGTTCAAATCTCTCCACTTCAAATTATCAATACATCAAAAAAAAAAAAAAATCCTTCCACTTGCATAAAATAAATTTCCAAAGCTAGAGGGATTGGTCATTACTGCCCCAAGGCCCCCCTCCCCCCTTTGCTTGCACCTCACAATTATTGATATGATTTTTTATTCTAGTGTTCACACTAATGAAATTAAAAATGTTACAACAATTTCTTAACTCTATACTTGCAATGGAATTGAAAACCATACAAGCAAAACAATGTGAATGATACCTACAAGGGTGCACCACGAAGATATCTCCTCTCATAAAACCCAGTCACTTGGTCAGCCACAGCCCACATTATGGCCTGGCCAGGTGGGATCCTCATGAGTCGGGGCAAAAGCCCTTTCCACAAGGCAAGAAGCCCTTCCTCTGCATATATTGTTCTGATGGCATGGATCATACCTTTGTATTTCAATGCACCTCCATCCCGGGTTTGAGCCATCAACCTTGTTTTCACAACATCAAAGGGTCCAGTACACACAGGACCTGCTGTACCTGCAAGAAATCCCGATATCATAGACTGCCATGGTTGGAGGACTTTCCCATCACCTTCATGTTTCTTCCATAATAGTACATCAAAAGCATTTTTCGCTGTAAACATGGCAGCCTGGTTTGTCCCATTACGCATAACAGTTGGAGCAGCCCCTGCCCAGAGACCAAGGATGCCTTCTTCCCGGATGATCATACGAGCACAGTGCACAGGACCTTTATACTTCAGAAGCTCAGGACTCAAACCTCTCTGTTGCTGCAATCTAATTTTAACCACCTGCACCAAGTAATCCCCAATTTCCTCATAAGACACACAGAATGCATTGAGGTAGGTAATGCCTCTACGGTCAAAGCTAAAAGTCCAATCACTCCATCCAACTACAAAAAGCACGGTAGTATCTCCTCAAGACATACAAATTACTAAAACTAAACTTCTAGATTTCTTTTCATTTTGATTCTGATAAATAAGCTGTTTAAACATACAACCTGCACCAAGTAATCCCCAATTTCCCCATAAGACACAGAGAATGCATTAAGGTAGGTAATGCCTCTACGGTCAAAGCTAAAAGTCCAATCACTCCATCCAACTACAAAAAGCACAGTAGTATCTCCTCAACACATACAAATTACTAAAACTAAACTTCTTGATTTCTTTTCATTTTGATTCTGATAAACAAGCTGTTTAAACATACAACACGCCATGCAAAACTTTCAAATATCTATTTGTTAATAACAACTTCGCCCCAAGGCCAATCTATGTGCAGATTACACAGAAATAATATTATGGGCATTGATGATTGACATAACTGAGATTGCAATTTAATATTTTCTTAACTAAAATTCATTAAAAAGTGCAAAAGTGGTGCAATCCTAGTACACAAGAAATATGCAAAGAAAGTGCTAAAATAAGACAAGGAAAATATACAAAGATAATAAGCAAGACACTATCATATATGAAGTCCAATAGACTAAAAGGAGAAAAGTGATCTACAGATGATGTTCATTCATATAAGGTCTGAAGAGTTGAAAACTTGAAATATGTCGGACATTATCATCCAAGGGCATATCATCTATGAAGTCTGATAGACTAAAAGAAGTAAAGTGGGCTGCTAATGTCCATTCCTATAGGGTCTTGAGTTATGCCACCAGTGACCCTTTTCCTTCAAAAGTACGTAAGTTCCTTTCTCGCCCATTTCGCAATTTTACATTGGGAGCTAGTGCACCCATTTTAACAGCAAATTATGTAAATACATCTCACATCAAGCGATTGAAGACAAGAAAGAAGAAGAATTGTGTTTGAGAGAGAGTCTTGGAGAACATAAACAACTACCCCTGATCACATTTTGCACTCATGTATCAAAGTCCAACACAGATGACCAACCAATTAGTGCTCATGTGCAGCAAAATGAGAAAATTAAATAGGTAGACCTATAGAACGCTTATTACAGCAGGTATCATGACTTGACAACTGGCCTCCCTAGAGCATAACAATACTCCATTTAGTAACCAGAGTCTCAAATCATTCTCCATCTAGAACTTAGGATTCAGGAACAAAATTAAGAAGGTTTAAGAATTAATAAGAAAAGATTTCACTTTCTTCAGTAATCTTCATTTGATAATGAAAAGTCCAGCCTGATTTTCTCGATAATACTTTTTTTTTTTTTGTTACTTTTAGGGATGAATTGACATGTACTACTATTTATTTCAACAACTAAAAATAAAGATAAAACATGCCTATAAATAAATAAAATATACCAAAAAATATATTTATACTAATTACTTCTTGTATCTCATCGTGCCGTGTCCTAATTTTTTTCTGCATTATTGCCGTGTCCTATTTTTTTTTCTGCATTATTGCCGTGTCCGTGATTCTTAGCTAAATAGCAAAAACAAAACGAAAATATTAGCTCCAAATAAGTTGATTTCAACTTCACTAAGCCAAAAATTGGATTTGGAATCAATTAAAACACATGGAAATTTCAAATCATGTAAAAAAAAAAACATTTTCCAGTAAAACGTTTTACCGAGAAAAATACTGAAATTCAATCCGCATTAACAAACCTCAAAAGGCGTAACGATAGCGAGAGCTTCAAGAACTCCGGCACCGAACCCAGAGAGCAACCTCCCCTTATTGCTGATCTTCCCAGTCTCAGAGTCCTTGAAAGCGCCCTGAAACATGGCATTGGAGCCCATTCGAAGCGTGTACTTGAGAGTGAGGTGAGTAGCGAAGGGAGTCAAGCCCTTCCACAGGGCACGCACGCCCTCGGAGCGAGTAATCGTGGTGCCGCAGTGGATTATACCCTTGTAATTCCCGGACCGGTCGAGCTGGAGCCGGGTCTTGATGACGTCGATCGGCTGCAAACAAGAGGCCTCCATGATTCCGCCGAGCGAGCCTGAGATGGCTTTCATGTAAGGTGGGATCGTTTTCCTCTGCGGCTTTTTTTCTGGGAATTGGGATTCCTCGGATTTCATGGTTTGAGTGTGGGAATTGAAATGGTTAGGGATTTTGGATTTTCTGATTGAAATGAAACGTAGAGAAAAGGAAGAGAAGTGTTTTTGTTTCTTATGCTTCTGCTTCCTTTCTCTACTCTTTTTTTTAGTACTGGTGAAGTGACTCTCTCAGGTGTGTTTTAAAAGATGCCGACTGTATGAGGAAATTAATAATGTTTTTTTTTTTTTTTTTTTTTTTTTACGTTTTAAGTTGGGGAGGGACAAACTCTATGAGGAGATTCTTCTTCTTTTCCTCCATGTGAAGCCATTGACAACCCAAAAAAAAAAAAAAAAAGAAAAGAAAAGAAAAAAAAGAGATTAAAGAATCAGGACTAATTATTTTAGATTAGGTGTGTTTGCGTAACGGCTGCGTTGTGTTTGCGTAGCGGCTGCGTTGCCTTTTTTGGGGCCGGTCTCACGCTGCTATTTATGAACCAATCAAGTGATAAAAATATGTGAATGGTAATTTATAACAACAAAAATAAATTATTGTACTATTTTCAGTAATAAATTTTTTTTAAGTAAAATAAATGGTATCTAAATGAACTCTAATAATATTTAAATTTACTTCTGCATTAATTTATTTAAATTTAAGTAAATAGTATAAAATAGTGACAATAAATTGATAGGGATGTCAATGGTTTTAATAAGGGCTTGTGGGTGAATAGTTTTATCTAATATTAGACATTAGAAGAATTTGGCTGGATCTTTTTCAAAAAAAAAAAAAAAAGAAGAATTTGGTTTGGACTCTTCCCTCTTTGTAAAGGAAAAAAGGAAATACATAATGTGAATAGGGAATATTTCGAGGGTACAAATAAAGGGTATTAACCAAAGTGCAAATACTTCCTTTTGGTTATGTTGTGACAGCGTGACGCTGACTGAATCTAATTCATAAATCTGGAAATGAAAGAAAGTGTATTCCATTTTATCAAGTAGGAAAGTACGCATGTAAACCATTATTGCTTCGCCTTAAACTCTATTGGGACAAAGTAAAGAAAGAGGTAGAATGGAGAAAGGAAAGGGAAATTTGTCAATAATTTAATAATTTGAAACTTTTTTTTTTTTTTTTAAGAAACAATAATTTGAAACTTTGAATGTATAAACTTAGTAATTGGTGTTTTTTTTTATATATATAATTGTATATAGTTTGACATATATATATATATATATATATATATATATATTATTCAATGCAGTTTTTAAATACGGCCTAACTCATCTCTTGAGGACACTCGTTAATAACAATCATAAAATAAAAGTGAATTATTATTAAAATAGCTTGACCAATCTTCTTTGGGATCAAATAGGACAATGCCCTTTAATAATTATTAATTTGTTTTCTTTCTTAGCAACTTACCCCAAAAAAAATTACATTGTTTATTAAATATAAAAACTATATAGTTTGGATTCTCAAGGATTAAAAAGACTTAAATGGGAGAAATGAAAGGGAATGGTAGGTAACTAAAAGGAGTGATGCATACTTGAGATATTTTCACGTGGGGGGGATTGCATGTGCCTCTGGAGGCTTTTTATACCAAAGTTTCTAATTCAGGATTCAGATTATAAAATATGCTGATTTTTTTTTTTTTTGGAAGTAAATAATAATGATTTCTCAATATGGTTGAGACGTGAATAATTTTGTTTGATATACTTACTCTCTCTATATATATATATATATATATATATATATATATATATATATATATATATTTTTAGAAACAAACACATCCATAACATAGAGGAAAAGTAAATGATTATTATATATATTATTCACTTCGTAAGTATATATAATACTAATATTATGCCCGTGTGATGCATTACTTAATCAAGAATCATGTATAAACTAAATAAAATAAGAAAACATTTTCGAATTTAAGTAAAATTAAATAATAAAATAGATAGAACAATTTATCATCAAATTTATTAATAATTGATTCTCAAACCATAACCATATGAATGATATAAAACTTAATAAATTTAGGTTAAACAAAAGACAAAAAATACACAAAACATATTCAATTTGATGAAAGAAATTAGAGTAAACAAATATATAAACAAATTAGTGTAAACAAATACATACCAATAAGGTTGTAGGTAGAAGAAGAGAAGAATAGAAAAAAAAAATCATATAGTAGGTATTTATTATGAATTATTTGATATATATATATATATATATACTCTATATTGAAGAAGTTGATATGACCAAAAAGTCTAATGCTAGTCTAATTTGTAGAAGTATGAATTATAGGAAAAGAAGATAAGAACAAAATGTGGGGGCCAAAACTTGAGCTTTTGTGTTGGGCTTAAAGCCCCATTTACTAACAATAACATGTCTGAGGAGGAGAAAGTACTGGGAAAGGCCCCATAGTAGGTGGTAGAGCAGATAAATGTTCAAAGGCATTAGTCCGAAAGGCTCATCCTCCTCGGACCTGACGAATGTCAGTAAAGTGAACTTCGTCTTAACTTGGGTAACCTTCCAGGAAGCTCCAGCAGTAAAGATAGACTTCAGATGTACAGGAAATGGATAAGAACACGGAAATATCTAAAGGAAAAGCTGCTACCACCGCATTAAATGCACTACAGCAGCTTTCTTGGCCGCATTAATGTGGAGAAGACCTCTAAACAGTACTTTCAACTACTACTGCCCACATAAAACTAGAAAAGTCTGCTCAACAGGATATATACTTGAGTACAAGGTTGGATGATGGACAAGTGGACGATGGAAATGGATCGAAGGGGACTATATAATGGGGGAAAACTCTATAAGAGAAGGATCAGAAAACATTAAGAAAAAAGATTGAGGAAGATTCACTATAGCACTAGGAAGAACATACCATCTGAAATAGCCAATATATCTAAAAACTTACTCCTCGGACTTAAACTGAACCTTTGATTATGTGTTTTATCCTCCTCGGACAGACTCGTAACCCCAATTAACTGTTATAAGACCCATCACGAGCCCAGTTCTTTCACCCACTCTCTTACAAATTTATTGTATTGGGCTTATTGGGCCCATATCCTACTCCACTTGGGTTTGGGCTACTAATTGTGACCCTACACAAAATATTATATATTTTTGAAAATCTAAAAAATATGAACTAATAATGCTAAAATTTTTAAGTTGGTTTTAATGTATATATAATGTTAAGTTGATTTTAACGTATATATACGATATAATTTATGTTTTTTTTTTTTAGATTACCATATAATTTATGTTTTTTTTTTTAAAAATCTAAAAAATACTAATAACGTTGCTGTTATTGGACTTGTAGTAATATAATTTATGTAAAAAAAAAAAAGATTAGATGAAGAATCATATGTAACTTAAAAAAAAAAAACATCAATTAAGTTTTTGTATTTATCAAAAAAATTGATACAGATGTATAAAAAAATCAATAAGAACAATTATAATTTTGTGTCTATCCATGAGGTGTTTTAAAAAATAAAAAATAAAATTAAAGGTTGATATTAGTAGTTATATACGTGTACTATGATTAAAAAAAAAAAAAATGTTGATATGAACAATTAGTGTGAAACCAAAATTCTAATCCCCTATAATGCTAGAACTCATAAACCATAAATGAAGTAGATCTCCTATTGCAAATTAAATAAATCACTTAGAAATTATAGATAAATTAATAATAAAAGGATTAGATAAAGAATTTGAATTGAATTCAAATTAAAATTTTTATCAGCTTAGAAATTATAGGAGAAGAAGATAAGAATTAAAAAAAAAAATTATATATATTTTAAAAATCTAACAAAATTTTTGCAATTTGGTGAAGTCATATGACGCAATCACGACTTCTAAACCAAACTTTTATTATGTAGTATATGATGTGGAGACGTGGAGCATTTTACTAGAAACTCAAAATGTGAATATCTTCCTCTACTTGGACTTGGAACTTTGGAAGCATTTAGAAAAAGAAATTTGTGCACGTGCAAGCCCTGGTGGACCACCTAGGCACCTATCTTAGATTTTTTTTTTTTTTTTTAAAGCACTCAAAATGTGAATATCTTCCTCTACTTGGACTTGGAACTTTGGAAGCATTTAGAAAAAGAAATTTGGGCACGTGCAAGCCCTGGTGGACCACCTAGGCACCTATCTTAGAATTTTTTTTTTTTTTTTTCTTGTCGACTCCAGGCTTCCAATTTGTATAAGAGATCTGGAGTGTAGTAACCAGTTATACCAAAAATTGATTGATATCTTAATTTAATGATAAAAAACTCTATCATCAAAAACGAATGTCATAAGTTGAAACTCTTTAAAAAAAAAATATTTTTTTTTTCTTAGGTTGTGCTGTTATAGCGATTCACTCGTGAGACCTGCCATGCCCAAGCCTGCTTAAAGTTAGACCCATATAAAGCCCATTCAATTCTTGTTCTATTTTCACTCTCGGCTTATGCTACACTTACAAGCCCGTAATATTTGCTCAAAGCTTTTTCAAGCCCATTAGTAAAAAAATTGCCTTCAGAAGCAGAGTCTGCTTTCAATCCTCTAGACCGAAGAAAAACAGAATAAAAAATAGAACAAAAGGGAGAAAGAATAGATTGAACAAAATTTACTTAGAGCTCCATTTTAAGTGTGACAAATTTTATCAGGCTTATCTATAATAATAGTGGACTTTTTTTTTGAAGTAGAGAGTATCCTTATGGAACAGAGTCTTTAATATATATATTTTTAATTTATATTTCAAGCAAGCTAGAGAAATTCTATGCAACTAATTTGGAAAATATGGGTAGATTCTAATTAATTCAATTGGTAATATCTTTTATTCTCAAATAAAAAAATTTGTGATTCAAACCTGCTTACATTAAAAAACTGATTGATGTCTTAATTTAATAATAAAAAATAATCTCATAAAACTAACATCATAAGTTAAAATTTTACTGTATTTTTTTTAAAACAACAGAAAATATGTTTGTTCTTTTTAGAAAAAGAAGATACGTTTTATGAACTGTCAGGCTTGTTCCATTTGTTTTTCTTTCTCTCATATTACTTACAATTTGTCACATTTCTGCCCAAGCAAGCATGTGTGAAGTTCCATGGGACTGATGTGTAGGTTGTTAGCGGCATAAGGAATGGCCGAATGGGAGACCAAGAAGTACACGTGGAAGACATTAAAACTAGCATAGGCATAGCCAACCGAATGGCTGGAAACGAAGCTAGGACTCGTGTCAATTTGATTGCTGTAAATAGATACTGTTTTCACTGACTCGGGTTGCTACTTGTCATTCACCTGTAGTTCCTCTGCTACTCTTTTGCCGCGTCTATCCCCTTACGTGGCTTCTACCCTCCTTTCTCAGCTTCACAATTGGATCCTCTATATAAAGGAGTAGTGTGTTTGCTTGGATCTTCATTGTACTTATTCGTATGATAGCTAGCAACAATCAGTGCAATTGGCAACTAAAGCTTTGATTATAGCAGTTTGTGGTGTGAGAGTAGAGTCTTAAGAAAAATAAATGGCATCAGGACAGGAAAGATCAGAACTTGACTCCAGGGCAAGGCAAGGAGAGACTGTTATTCCTGGTGGAACTGGTGGGAAGAGCCTTGAAGCCCAGGAGCACCTAGCTCAAGGTAAAACCTATTTGTTTTTTTTAGCTTTTAGGGTACCATAAATTTTCTATGTGAAAACCTAGACTGAAAAGTGAATACTTTAAATAGAAGTGAAAAAGATAAAAGAAATAGGCGACATTAATAATACTCATCTAAGATTTTTTATTATGTTTGTGCGACAAGGAGTCCACACATTCGAAGAACAATAAGATGTCTGTTTGGTACCAATTGATTTGGTTTTTTGTTTAATTTGTTTTTGGTTAAATACAGTGGTAAAATTAGAAAAAAGTGAGATCTCAAAAATTGTATTTAAGTAAATAAACTAAAAAACTAAACCAAAAACTTTGTGATAAACAAATACGCGACATTGATAAGCTAAACAGCTTAAACAAAATGTTTGGCAAATAGATAACAAGATAAAAAGACTAAATCAGCCAACTAAAAACAAATTGGTTAGCATCAACCTAAAGTTGAAAGCATTATCAAAATAAGCTGAAAGCATTATTTCTTAACAAATAAAATTAGCAGCAAATAAGCACTAAGCAACTAAGTTAGCATCAACCTAAAGTTGCGAGCATGATCATATTGTGCTAATTTGGCATTGTTGGTGGTGATGAAGGGCGTAGCCGTGGAGGGCAGACAAGGAAGGAGCAGCTGGGACATGAAGGGTACCAGGAGTTGGGCAGGACAGACTAGGAGAGAGCAGCTGGGACATGAGGGTTACCAAGAGATTGGAAGCTGTTAATGTATATTGTGTTATGGGCTTTAGGCCCTTTAGGTCCAATTACTTTACTTGTACAGCACACTTATACTTGTACTGCACTTTACTTGTACCGCACACTTATGCCTCCTATATAAGGCACTGATGTATATTTTCTCATTAAGAAATACAATACAATCTTTCAGTATTTCTAACATGGTATCAGAGCATCTGCTCTAATCCTTTGGTGTGTTGCTCTTCAGCAGTCTTGTCTTCTTGGGTGTCATCTGCAGCCGTTGTTGTGAGCAGCGCCACTGCCTCCACCGCGACTTCAGTACATCAAAGACCACTGCCTCGCCGCCACCTCCGCTTCCGCTTCTTCGATCAGACCACAGATTACACCATCGGAAAGAAATCCCTCCGATCTACTTTTCTGTGAAATTTAGTCTTCATCGGACCTCTCACGCGCCCCCACGCGCCACCAGAAGTTTCGGCGTCAGTGCCACGCGCCTCCAGCTTCCTCCACGCGCCGCCACTCGCCGCCACGCGCTGCCACGCGCCTCCACGCGCTGCCACGCGCCAGAGTTCCCCTGCTGACGTCAGCCCTAGGTGACGTCATCTGCCACGTCATCGCCACGTCATCTGCTGACGTCATCCGCTGACGTCATCTACCACGGTACCTGCTGACGTCATCGTTGACCAGACCATTGACTTTGACCGTTGACCAGACCGTTGACTTTGACCCGGGGTTGACTTTTTCAGTCCAGGTTCTTATTACCCAGTTTTTCGCGTAGATTTCATTTTTGCAGTCTATTTTTGCATATTGTGTCTCTAAATGGATAAAAAGGATGTTTTTATTCCTCGCCCCATCAATACTGTGTTGGAGGGGTGTAAGAATTACTTATCTTGGTCTCAAGCTATGCGCAGTTTTCTTAAGGGTCGCATGCTCTGGCATTATTGTACTGGTGCACTCACTGTTCCTGTCAAGGGAGCCACTGAAGAAAATTCTGCCTTCCTTGGTCGCATGATTGAATGGGATAGTTACAACCACATGATCCTCACATGGATTAGGAACACTTCCATTCCCTCCATCTCTAACCTGTTGGGCAGCTTTGATGATGCCAAGTCAGCGTGGGATATGTTGGCCAAAAGGTACTCCACTACTCATGGCTCCATGAAGTATCAATTAGTGGTTGAATTGCATCAACTCCGACAAGAACCAGGGCAATCCATCAATGACTACTACGATCAGCTTCGCTTCATTTGGGACCAAATTGACCTTTCTGATCCAACTTGGGCATGCTCAAAGGATGCTCAACAATATGCTTCCATCAGAGATGAATTTCGCCTCTATGAATTCCTAATGTCCCTCCACAAGGACTTTGAACCCATTCGAGGTCAGCTTCTGAATCGCAGTCCTGCTCCCTCTCTTGACATTGCTGTGAACGAGATGGTTAGAGAAGAAGCTCGTCTTGCAACTCTTCAAGCTCAGAATAAGCTTAATGTTTTGGCCATTACACCTTCTGCTCCACCCTTAGAGCAACCTCAGCAATCAGGTGATTCCTCTGGCTCTAGCAATCGTCGTAAGCAGACCAACAAAAAGTTCTGCAACTATTGCAAGCGTCCTGGCCACACCATTGAAACTTGCTATCGTCGTAGCAAATCTACTGCTGCTGTTGCTAATACTGAGCCTACTCCACCAATGGCTTCCATTTCAGCTGAGTCCCAGTCTTCTGGATCCACTATCAACCTCTCCCCCACTGAACTACAGGAGATCATAGCTCAGGCTGTTCGTATGGCTGGTAATGCATCTCTTTCCACTGCTCTCTCTGTTCTACCCGGTAAGTCTCAAACTTGGCTTTTCGATTCTGCCTGTTGCAATCACATGACACCTCACTCCTCCTTATTCTCCAAACTTGACCCTGCACCACACCCCCTAAATATTCATATAGCTGATGGTTCCACCATGCATGGAAATAGTTTAGGTTTTGTTTCGACTTCCAACCTCTCTGTTCCTGGAGTCTTTCATGTACCTGACCTATCCTATAATTTATGCTCTGTGGGACAATTAGCTGAATTAGGTTATCGCCTTATTTTTGACTATTCTGGGTGTATTGTGCAGGATCCGAGGACGGGACAAGAGCTTGGGACCGGCCCTAGAGTTGGGCGTATGTTTCTCGTGGACAATCTTCATCTTCCACCTGTTGCTCCTGTTTCTGTTGCTGCTGCAGCTGCTGCAGTTTCTTCCTTACCATCTCTTGCACTTTGGCATTCTCGTCTTGGTCATGCATCATCTTCTCGGGTACAACAGTTAGCTTCTAGGGGTCTGTTGGGTTCTGTGTCCAAAGACAATTTTGATTGTACTTCATGTCAGTTAGGAAAACAGCCAGCTTTGTCTTTTAATAACAGTGAATCCATTTCTAATAGTATTTTTGAGTTAATTCATTCTGATGTTTGGGGACCTTCTCCTGTTGCTAGTATTGGTGGATCTCGATATTTTGTTGTTTTTATTGATGATTATTCTCGTTATAGTTGGATATTTCCTATGAAATCTCGTTCTGAAATTTTACCAATATATAGCAACTTTGCAAAAATGGTTGAAACCCAATTCTCCAAACATATCAAAACTTGTCGTTCTGATAATGCTCTTGAATATACTCAATATGCGTTTCAAGCTCTGTTACATTCCTATGGCACTGTACATCATCTAACCTGTCCAGGTACCTCTCAGCAAAATGGTCGAGTCGAAAGGAAACTTTGTCATATTCTTGACACTGTTCGTGCTCTTCTTCTTTCTGCTAAAGTTCCTGCCCCTTTTTGGGGTGAAGCTGCTCTTAATGCTGTTCATACGATTAATCGCATTCCAAGCCCTGTCATCCATAATCAGACTCCGTATGAGCGTCTCTTTGGGTCATCTCCTGACTATCATCACCTTCGATCTTTTGGATCTGCTTGTTTTGTCCTTCTTCAGCCTCATGAACACAACAAACTTGAGCCTCGATCTAGACTTTGTTGTTTCCTTGGTTATGGCGAAACTCAAAAAGGGTATAGGTGTTATGATCCTGTCTCTCATCGTCTTCGTGTTTCTCGTAATGTTATCTTTTGGGAACACCGATTATTTGTTGAACTCTCTCACTTTCGTTCTTCCCTAACTACCTCCTCTGTTTTAGAAATCTTTCCAGATGTGTCTCTTATTCCTTCTACAAATACTTTTGATCCTCCTTTGAACCTTTCTCCAGATACTTTTGATGCTTCTCCTAGACAGGTTGAAGATGAACAGGTTGATGACGAGCTACCCCACTTAGAGCCTGGGTCCCCTGCTCCTGCTTCGCCTGAAGATCCTCCACAAGACATTCCACCTCGCCACTCAACACGGGTAAGATCCATTCCTACACACTTACTTGACTATCATTGTTATACTGCCCTTGCTACACTTCACGAGCCTCAAACCTATCGTGAGGCCTCCACTGACCCTTTATGGCAGATTGCAATGAAAGAGAAACTTGATGCATTAACCAAAAACCATACTTGGGATCTGGTCACTCTCCCTCCTGGACAGTCTGTGGTTGGTTGTAAGTGGATCTATAAGATCAAGACTCGCTCTGATGGGTCCATTGAGCGCTACAAGGCCCGTCTTGTTGCAAAAGGCTTTACACAGGAGTATGGAATTGATTATGAAGAGACCTTTGCTCTAGTTGCTCGTATCTCATCTGTTCGTGCCCTTTTAGCTGTTGCTGCAGCTCGTAAATGGGACCTTTTTCAGATGGATGTTAAAAATGCTTTCCTTAATGGGGAGTTGAGTGAAGAAGTCTACATGCAACCTCCTCCCGGTCTCTCTGTTGACTTAAACAAGGTTTGTCATCTTCGACGTGCACTTTATGGTCTTAAACAAGCTCCATGAGCTTGGTTTGCCAAGTTCAGCTCCACTATCTTTCGCTTGGGTTACACTGCTAGTCCGTATGATGCTGCCTTATTTCTTCGTCGTACTGATAAAGGCACCATTCTGCTTCTTCTATATGTGGATGATATGATCATAACTGGTGATGACCTCAGTGGCATTCAAGAACTCAAGGATTTTCTCAGTCAGCAGTTTGAGATGAAAGACCTTGGACATCTCAGCTATTTCTAGGGTCTTGAAATTACTCATTCTACAGATGGTCTTTATGTTACTCAAGCTAAGTATGCTTCTGACCTTTTATCTCGAGCTGGACTCACTGACAGCAAGACGGTTGACACTCCAGTTGAGCTTAATGCGCATTTGACACCCTCAGGGGGGAAACCATTGTCTAATCCTTCTCTTTACAGACGTTTGGTTGGCAGCCTAGTATATCTCACAGTTACTCGTCCAGACATCTCCTATGCTGTTCATTAGGTGAGCCAGTATTTGTCTGCTCCACGATCTACTCACTATGCTGCTGTTCTGCGCATTCTTCGATACCTGAAAGGCACTCTCTTCCATGGCCTTTTCTACTCAGCTCAGTCTCCTCTTGTGCTCCGTGCATTCTCTGATGCTGATTGGGCAGGGGATCCCACTGATCGCAGGTCCACTACAGGTTATTACTTTCTCCTTGGTTCTTCTTTAATTTCCTGGCGAAGTAAGAAACAAACCTTTGTGGCTCGCTCCAGTACTGAAGCAGAATATCGTGCCCTTGCTGATACCACATCTGAGCTCCTTTGGCTTCGATGGCTTCTCAAGGATTTAGGTGTGTCCACATCCTCTGCTACTCCCCTTTACTGTGACAACCAGAGCGCCATTCATATTGCTCACAATGATGTCTTCCATGAACGGACTAAACACATTGAGATTGATTGTCATTTTATTCGTTATCATCTTGTTCATGGTGCTCTCAAGCTCTTCTCCGTCTCCTCCAAAGATCAACTTGCAGATATTTTCACTAAGTCACTTCCTAAGGGACGCACTCGTGATTTGGTTAACAACCTCAAGCTGGTCTCACATCCACCTTGAGTTTGAGGGGGGCTGTTAATGTATATTGTGTTATGGGCTTTAGGCCCTTTAGGTCCAATTACTTTACTTGTACAGCACACTTATACTTGTACTGCACTTTACTTGTACCGCACACTTATGCCTCCTATATAAGGCACTGATGTATATTTTCTCATTAAGAAATACAATACAATCTTCCAGTATTTCTAACAGAAGCAAAGGAGGACAGACTAGGAAAGAGCAGATTGGACATGAAGGGTATCAAGAGATGGGTCGCAAAGGTGGACTCGGCACCATGGACAAGTCTGGAGGAGAGAGTGCAGCAGAGGAAGGGATTGAGATTGATGAGTCCAAGCTCAAGACTAAGAACCGTTGAATATGACTACTAAATAGTTGTGGAACTCTGATCACTAGCTAGGCTTTGTGTGATGTCTCTCTTCTGGTTTTTGTAGAATAAACTGGTTTAGGTTTGGTAGTTGTGTAAGAATAATGTGTTGCTTTTCTAGTTTGTGCTTGTGTTCCATTAGTTATGTGTGTTTCTGATGGATAGTCATAAACCAAACTTTTCTTTGAAGTCTTAGATAGCTAGAAATGGGAATAATGTGTTGCTTTTCTGGTTTGTGCTTGTGTTCCATTAGTGAATGTGTGTTTCTAATGGATTGTCATAAACCAGACTTTTCTTTGAAGTCTTAGATAGCTAGAAATGGGAAGGGCTCGATGCATGATGTCCTTTTTTATGGGCAATGGTTGGCTTAGTACTTTCAATTGGTTGGTGCTAACTTTTGCCTTTTTGAGGAAGTGTATAACAAGGCAACAACCTTGTTTTCTAAGATGAAAGATGTGGTGAATCTAAGTATCACTTTTTGCCTTAAGCTTCTGACTATGTTGTGTAGCTACTGTCCCTTATATAAACTGAGAATAGTCAGTTAAGACAATCCAAAAGAGTCAAAAAAGTGGAACATGCTAAAACTAATATCCATAAATATCATTATCAATTTTCTCAAACTACTTTTTCCAAGCAGGTGTTTAAATTATTCCTGCTTTCGATATGAGCTGCTTTAAAATCCTTTACCATCTTTGCCATGAAATTTCCTAACTGAGTCCTTTGCCACCTTTGCGATGAGATTTTTTTTTTTTTTTGGTTAACAGGTGGATATATATTAAACACAGCAAAACAATTTACAAAGTAGCCACAGAAGCCAAAGTTGAGGCAATCTGCCTATAGTAGTACAACCCATTAACATCAGCTAACGACAACCTATCTAGTTTAACAGAGGGGGGAGTATCATAAATAGCAAAATCCACCCTTATACAGCAGCCTTGCTTAGCCAAAAGGTCAGCACATCTGTTCACTTCCCTATATACATGGGCCACCCACATCTGCTTACTAGAAAATTCTAGTGAGGGCAAGAATGAATAAAGAAAAATTCATCGGAAAAAATGGGAGGTCCTCTCAACCTGAAGTCTTTGCCATTAGTCCTCTGTAATCATTCACTCACTCCCCAATCCATGCCAATCAATTTCTGCAAGTATCACATAACTAAGTATTCAATTCAATACCCTTCAATATAGATCAAGCATCTTACAAATGCACAACAAAGCTGAAATTACGAATGTCTATTTCATGACAAAGAAAGAAACCATCTAATACCAAAAAAACAATGACGAGTGCTAAAAAGTCATTGAAAGTAACATTCTTAAAAACAAAAAACCAAAAAATAAATAAATAACAACACTAAATCTTTATCTTAAAAATTGAAGGAAGTAAAATAGCTAGTTTCTCAAATGCTCACCTCAACAATAAGCTCCCCATTATTTCTCTCAATCCTCTTTCAAATTATTACATTAAAAACTTAACTTCCACCTGCATAATTACTGACCACAACTCTTTCAATCACAAACACACAAAAAACCAAAAAAAAAAAAATCTCACTAGAGAATATGAAAAAATATATAGAGAACCGGAGACCCTGAGCCATGACCTATGCCACGTGTCTCAGCAATATATTTTCCTCCACCGGAGCTCTGGTAACAGTGACACTCGCATTGTCTCAAAGGATTATGTGGTATGCCAGTGACATGGCACGAAGAGAGGAGAAAGAAATGGTTTTGGAGGGAGCACGTGTGGGCATGGGCATGGAGAGTGAGTTGCGTTGTGTTGTTTTTTAGTAAAATAAAAATACACGATACTTGATATTTGGAAGTCAAGTTTTATGTAATTTTTTTAAATTTTTTTCATGTTTTTATTTTTACTTTTATTTTTTGATTTGCAAATTTGATACATCCCTATTATTTTAGAGTTACATTCCTTATATATATATATATAAGAGGAGAATTACTTTCCTTAGTTTTAAGAATGTGTCTCGGCAATATATTTTCCTCCACCGGAGCTCTAGCAACAGCGACACTCACATAGTCTTAGAGGATTATGCGATATGCCAGTGACGTGGCACGAAAAGAGGAGGAGGAAATGGTTTTGGAGGGAGCACGTACGGGCATGGACAGGGCCGGCTGAATGGTTTAGCAAAAAATGCAATCGCCTAAGGTCCCAAGTTAAAAAAAAAGCCCCCAAATTTTAACCAATAGGGTTATTTATAATCAATAAATAAAATAATTTTGTTTTACTAGATGAAAAACAAATAAAAAATAAAGAAAAATGCAACATCTACAATATTTTTCACAATACTTTTACAACTAATGCTAAGTACCAGATTGTTACAGCCTATTGTTGATGACAAAAAAAATAATTATAGTGATATTTTCAAATAGAAAACAAAAAGTAACTTAAAATTTAGGATTTGTTGTAAAAAATATTGTAAATATTGCACTTTTAAAAAAAATAAGAATAATAATAAGAGTTTAGTTAACAAACTTTTACTAGTTTTCATCTAAGTCTACCACTAACATCATTGTTTTACTTACTACTATCAATTTACCACATCAACAAATATGAAAATTTTTGTCAAATTTTTTCTGTCTATAAAATTTTAAAAAAAAGAAAAAATTTTACGTAGTTCATGTTAATTAGTAGTAATTTTGCATCTCAAACAAGATGATCAATTTTCACCTTAGGCCCCCAAATGCATCAAGTCGCCCCTGGGCATAGGCATAGAAAGTGTGTTGCGTTGTGTTGTTTTTTAGTAAAATTAAAATACACGATACTTGATATTTTGAAAGTCAAGTTTTATGTAATTTTAAAAAAAAAAAATTTCATGTTTTTATTTTTATTTTTATTTTTAAATTTGCAAATTTGATACATCCCTATCATTTTAGAGTTACATTCCTTAGTTTTATGGGTCCCATTAATGTATGTCTCGGAGTATACATTAATCAACCATTTTAAGAAACTTTTTATAAAAGGTTGAGAAAGTTATAAAAAAGTTAATCACATTTTCATCAAAATTTTCCTAAAATAATTTAGTGACGTATTTTTATTATATTACAAATGAATGCAACGCAACATTGTCAATGCCGAGACACGTGGTGACGGTCATGGATGAGAACAGGAGGGGAGCCTAGCTCAAGGTTTCTAATTCTCTCTATTTTTGCATTCTCTATAAGTGAAAATTGGTTAGATTGACCTTATACAATTAGTATGAATGGCTAAGATTTAAAGTTGAAATAAACAACTTTAAGTGTCAATCATTGAATATAAAAAAATGAGTAAAAGTTAAAAAAAAAAAATGTTGTGAGAGAGAGAGTAACAATTGCACCGGATTTCAATCCAATTTCACTCAAGTTTTTTTTTTTTTTTTTTTATTAGAAACAAATATACACATATATAAAAAAAAGAGAAGAAATATACTCCTAGAATATTCAATAATCTCCCCTAATCCACAGTCACGTCATGTTTGTGGTTCCAAGTTCCAACATCCATCTAGCTTATACAGGAATGTGAGACACACAATGAGCACGTGGAAGACTTTTAACTACCATAACGAAAGACTCGTGTCATTTTGATTGCTATTAATGGGTACTATTTTCACTGACTCAACTCGTTCCATTGCTATTCTTCTGCCGCGTCTATCCCCTAACGTGTCGTCTACGTAGTGTACCCCTCCTTTCTTACTAGTTTACTTCCCTCTCACACCTCTACTTTCACCATCGGATGCTCTATATGTATATATAGCAAGTCTCTACACTTTGGATCTTCAATATTGTAGTACGTAGCTTCCATTAGTGCAATTGGCAACTAAAAACTAAGCTCTATTACAGTTTGTGAGAGTAGATCATCAGTGCCAAAAAAAAAAAAACGACATGGCATCAGGACAGGAAAGATCAGAACTAGACACTAGGGCAGAGCAGGGAGAGACAGTTGTTCCTGGTGGAACTGGTGGGAAGAGCCTTGAAGCCCAGGAGCACCTCGCTGAAGGTAAACCCATTTGTGTTTTTTTACGTGTGTTTTTGTTATCTTTTTCAGCTTACATGATAATTTATCATGCTATCTTATATAAGTAGTAGGGCTTCTTGCATATATATATATATAATTCTCCACTTTACCTTTCTTAATGATAAAATTTTCATTCTCGTATATAAAGTTTAAGTTGTCTTTTTCTTAAAAAGTGAAGCATAAGAGATAGATATGATTTGATTAATTATCAATTCGGTAAAGAATAGAACCAGGGACGGAGGCATAGTTGGACCCAGGGGGGCGGTGGCCCCCTTATTTTTTAATTTTTTTTAAGAAAATACTAGTATTATAGGTACTAATTTTGGCAATTCTGTTATATAAAATTACACTTTTCCCCTCTTAACAATATCATTAATCCTTTTACAAGTAATGTTATAGTCACAAAATTTTCTACAATATTTTTACAAATTACTGAAATAGTATTTACTATTGGTTCGCATCTAGGCTCATCACTTACATCACTTTTTAACTTACTAATAATTGCTCACCACATTAGCAATCTATAAAAAATGTTTGTAGCTCTAGCATTTTCCTCCTTTTTAAAGGCCATAAAAAATTTAAAAAATAAAATAAAATAAAATAAAACTTGATCTAAAATCTAAATATAATATACAAGCCCAAAAAAATTAATCAAACAACAAAATTACCAATAGTAAAGTTAAAAACAATTAAGCTTAATCAATAATTTTACCAAAAATAATCAGCCCGATACTTTAAAAAATTTTAAATGAAATAATTTTATCCTTACTTAGAAGAAAGGCACACATCAAAAACACACAAAAATAAATAAATAAAACCCATTAGCAGTTAAGCAACAAAGCCAAAGCTTTACACGCTATCCACAGCAAAACCGCCTCCCATATTCCAAGTCTTGGTTCCGTCCCTAAATAGAACAACTCATATCACATGTTCAAATAGATTATGACTTCTCTCTTAAAACGTTTAGAACTTTTTGTTTTAATAAATTTTGATTAATCACTTAGCTCTCTATGATATCTAGCTAGTAGGTACCCATTTTAAGTCATCCTATGGGTTCTTATCAATAATAAAATCTGGTGTGTGACTATACATAAGTATGAGGGAAACTTAGGTGCTGAAGAATTTTGGACATCATTTCAATAATAAAAATATATATATTAATTAACATATAAAAAATAAGTTATGCTGAAGAATTTTGGACATCATTTCAATAATTTTTTTTTTAAATATATTATTTTACATATAAAAAATAAGTTAAGACACACGCTCTAATTATTGAGCAAAGTTTTTTACACACTCTAATTATTAAGCCATGTTTATTACACAGCCTATTACACACAACACAACACAACACAGTCGTGTGTAATAATTTTTTTAACTTTGTGTGCATAAACTTTCCTATATTATTAGGAGATTATTAGAACAATTAGTTAATGATTAAATACAGTATATCATTGTTAATGGCTTAAACTTTTGGAATAAACAGTTTTAAGTGTTGATTCAATTTAAAATATGCTAATTGGCATTGTTGGTGGTGGTGATGATAGATGTACGTAGGAAATTAATGATTAGATACAGTACATAATTGTTAACGGATTAAACTTTCGAAATAAACAGTAATTTTAAGTCTTGATTCAATTTAAGATGTGCTAATTGGCATTATTGGTGGTGGTGGTGATCGATGTAGGAGACAGAGCCGTGGAGGGCAGACAAGGAGGGAGCAGCTCGGACATGAGGAGTACCAGGAGTTGGGCAGCAAAGGAGGACAGACTAGGAATGATTAGATGGGACATGAGGGATACCAGGAGACGGGCCGCAAAGGCGGACTCAGCACCATGGACAAGTCTGGAGGAGATCGTGCTGCCGAGGAAGGCATCGAGATTGAAGAGTCCAAGTTCAGGACTAAGAGCCGTTGATCACTACTAACAGGTTTGGGAACTCTGGCTAGCTAGGCTTTGTGTGATGTCTCTTTAATCTTTATGTCTTTGTAGAACGAAATGGTTTAGGTTTAGTAGGTGTGTAATTTCTGGTTTGTGCTTTGTATTCTATCCTAGTTTTAAGTTTATGCTGAAGTCTAGCTTAGCTACAATGGGAAGGGCTTGATATATGGTCTCAGGATGTTGGTTTTTTATTTTTCCTATAATGCATGGTGCCCTCTTTTTTATGCAACGGTTGGCTTGTTAGTACTCTTTTCAATGGTTGATGCTAACTTTTTGGTTGAACTTCGTTGTTATCTGCATGGAACATTCCAATATATATACACCGCAAACGCTCATGATCTCGCGCGGTGTCTATGAAGTCGGACCATATAAAAAAAATGGGATAAAACTTTTACCCTATTTGGTTGTTGCAAATTGAACTACTTTGTTGGAAATGGTTAATGAAATAAACCCATGCTTTGTTCATTTTGCTTTCCTTGTCTTTTATTATTAATGTTAAGCGAATGAACAAAATGTTAAGCGAATGAACAAAGGAACTAAGTTGGTCGTAGATTAAAGCTACAACCTTACTTAATATCATTCACATTATTACATATTTTAAATATATAATCATTGAATTATATATTCTTTATGTTCTTAATTTACATATCAAATTTTGTGTCAATTGAATATTATTTACTATATGATCTATAAGTTTACATTTTATGTATAATTTTAAACTACAAAAATTTGTAATTTAAACAATTTATTGATGATATAGTTATTGATTTATAATTTTATAAAAATTTTGTAAGCATAGAAGATATAAGAAGAAAATATAATTCAATAGTAGATTTATCAAAATTCACCTTCAATAAAAGGATATTAAGGTTTTAACCTTATATTACAACCAATTTTATAGCTAAACTTTGTCTTTTAAGCTAATAATGTAGTCTCTCTTTCTAGAAATGATTTTGGATTTCGGTTTGTTGACCTCTAAAATAGCCCAATAGATAGCAACAGTTTTTTGGCTTTGCAAACCGAAGTATTTGGACATTCCCAAAATTTCGGGCCTCCTTGGACCTTCCTGCTTGAATTTAGGCTTTCTATCCAGTCCAAATCTAAAATGAGGATTTGGGCTGTTTTTCTTTGAGTTTATTGCTTAAGGAACAGACTCGTTAAGAACAAGTGTGAGATGTATCATACGAAGTAAAAGAAGTGCCATCCGATACAAAAGGAAGTGAAAATTCAAAATTCACAATTCTGAAGTTTTAACACGAGAGACTGAATTTCAAAGTTCTGAAGTTTGAGCAAATAAGGCAATGGGATCAGTGGACGTATTAAGAAATGTGATGAAATTCCGTTTGAAACAAAATGTAAATTCAGGATTGCATTTTCTGGGCATCTCGTGCTTTGAGAAGTAAAAATCAAGGAAGAATGCTAATAAAGCACAATGCTACAACAAACCATCACATTTACAAGACTTGAAAGCAAGAAACCAAAAATGAAAAAGCAAAAATGTGTAGACAAGAAAAAAATAGACATACAATGATTGACAGGCCTAATCTCGCCTCAAGCAAAGCCTAAAAGGGGTGACCGTGATAGTTTAATCAGCAGAACATGCCTATTGATTAACAAAGCAGTATTATTCGATTAGTGTGGTTTGTGCACCAAAGCAGCTGTGTTCAATGAGCTTTTTGCTCTGCGTCCGCCTCTTGCCTCTCTCCACAGCGTCATTTTACAAAGCCCCAATTGAAAATTCAATGGCTGGTTGCTAAAGCAGTCACCAAAAGACCAAGCACAAGAAATGGCTGGGCACTTGCCTGAAACATACACATAGGATAAACATATGCTGATCAGAATTAGACATGAAAGATCATCAAAAAAGAGTCAGACATGGAAGATCTAGGAGGGTATTGGATGTCCAGGACTTGAGAGCTTATTATAATCCACACCGTTATGAATAGTTCACCTATAAAGCACCTGTATGGGTTGTTTTGGATGTCCTTATTAGTTGTTACTTCATGTGACATACTAAACCGCAAAGTTATCCACTTGTGCTGGTTGATCTTGTACTAATTGACTAAATATTTTTTTGAAAGTAGAAGTCATATCCTTTATGAAATTGCTTTATTGGCGAGTTTAAATTTCAGGAAATCCTTGAAAAGCTGTAATTCAATAAATGAGGATACCTGGTACTTAACGTCATACTTAACAGGGTCTTTGAGGAAATATTGAAACTGCAGTGCACAAGAATTGGTATTAGCAGAGTACTTATCAAAAAAAAAAGAATTGGTATTAGCAGAGTGCTTATTTTCTAAAATAATGAAACGAAACACAAATTGTATATTAGTAGATTATTATAAGCATGACAGTTCAAAAAACTTTCTGTTTAATGCTCGTTGCAACTGGCTACCTTTCACAATGGAAGACAGAGAAATTTAAGTAGCAAGATAGAGGGTGAAAGCCATGAAACTGAGGTACAGTTCCATTTGTACTTTAGGTTCCCCAATTAAATTCAATCGTGTGGTTGCATTAGCCAATGAACCACATGGTTGACTTTAATCAATTTATCATCCTTGGAAAAAGATAACATCGTTTATGCTTCATTGGTCAATGCAACTACGTTATTGATTTAATTGGGAAACCTAAGGTATAAAACCTAAGGAATTGTAACTAAGTTTTACACCAAGATATAACCACACAAATACTCGACTACAATAAAAGGAAACACTAAATATTCAATGTTGAACCTTAACTTCTACGATGGAGAACCTTTGTAAGTGCTTTACCTGAAAAATGACTTGTGGTATTATCAAAGCAAGTAATGCTAAAGCATAGTATGGTTTACCAGCCCCTAGCAGATAACCTGTAACATCAATCCATTGTTCAATACATTGTGATATAACATCAGCAACAAACAATTTTTGTTTAAAGAAATATATCTTCAAAAAAAAACATTTCTTTAAAGAAAGATAAATATTGGAAATAGACAAAAATGATGTACCAGCCACAGATATCTGAGTTATGTCAATAGCACCAACGCAAATCCATTTCGCGGTTTCTTCACCAAAAGCAACTGGAAGTGACTGCCCAAACAGCATTACCATACAAAAGGTTGTGACAGCTACTTCTAAGGATGGGCAATAAAGTGTTTCTAAGATAGCGAGAATTTATATAATTAACATGTAACAGACAATAGAGATACCTGAAGTCCCAATTCTCTATCTCCTTCAATACTTTTAAAGTCATTGACAATAGCAATACCCAACTGAAATGTAATGTAGCAATAATCAAATAGTGATGACTGGATCACACATGTAACATATATAACCAAACTTCTCCCAAAAAACATACCCCAGCTATGCTATACAAGGTAGTCAGAACAATTATATCTGGTGTAAGGGTCCCAAATAAAGCTTGACCAGCCCACCTGTCAATAAGAGATCAAATTAAAACTAGCTATACTCATAATTCAGCTTTTTAAAGTTAATTAACCTAGAAAATTAGACTATGATGGTTCTTGATTAGCCTATTGTATGAAACTTGCATCCTAGTAACATGTTTGAGACAACCCATAAGGAAGAATTTAACCTACAACCTGAATGATTTCCCATCCTATTAGGCATTTGACCCACAAACAAGTAATAGTAATGAACAACCAATTTACAAAGTCCTGGGCTGTAAGCAATGGATAAACAACAAAAGTCCTATAATTTTTTTCTGAAAAAACTCATGACTTGGTTATTACAGTGGTTCAATTAAGCCTGTTTTCATTACAAAAAGAATCCCCCATTAGATATGTCATGGTCTCATCATGTGCATCATGTAGACAAACACTTACAACAAGACATACACTTCTCCGTTGTTATGCCTTGAAGAATAACAAATGAATAATTCAATAAATAAAAAAATTGCAATATGTTAACAACTCCCGGAAAAACTTCAATCTGTCTACATCATTTTAGCAAAGACAATAAAGCACAGGATATCTCACCATGGCAAACTGATATAACTTGCTCCCAGGGCAAAATTACCAATCCATCCATTTTGTTTCAGCTGCAACAATGTTTAGAACTTAGTCATGTCTTATGCAGAGTTTTGACTACTACATGAAGGAAAGTAGAATGGCTTGACTTAATGACAAGGAAGACAAAAAAACATAAAGTACCTTTAAGGGTGGAGCAGAGTATATGTATGATAGTAAGGATCCACCAAGCGCAAGGTAAAATATTATAGGAAAATCATGCCCAGCCTGTAAAGAACAAAACTCAGGAATTGACATTCATCTTTCAATAGTTATAAAAAGAGTAACATGTATAAACCATTTTAAATTACCTACCCACACGTCTAATAGACCAGCCAAGCCAAGGCCTCCTAAAAGCAACAACCAAATTTGTGTAATGACCTGAGAAAAGTTTTTGAAGAGAAAAGAAAATAAGCTTAGTGGCAGTTATACGTGTACATTACATTCAGTTAAGTCACTATATTCTTTTAAATAATAAAAGTTGAATTACATGCCTCATTCTCAGATATAGCCCCTGAAGGAATTGGTCGATAAGGTTCATTTATAGCATCAATTTCTCGGTCATACCAATCATTAAGTGTCTGAAAAATGTAACAGGCAGAGAAGTTTATGTTAGATGAGCTTGAAGCTCCCATTCAGTCAAAGTGGAACCCTATTTTAAATCTCCCATGATTTGTACCTGTGTGTAGCCAGTGAGAAATGGACCAGACATCATCATGCAAACAATTGATTTGGCAACATCCTCAACGTTCCAGTGAAAATTTCCTGTCATGTAAGAAAAATTGAATCACACACACATTCTTGGATCCTACATTGATCTGTGAGTCCAAAGCTTGACAATATTTATCAAAATTAGTAATTAGAGATTTGTTACAATTATCCCAATTTATAGGTTTTTATGGTGTTTAACCAAGTGGAGACTAAGGGCATGTCTGGTTTTACTTAAGGAGGGGTTGAACAATGCTTCAAGGGGGTTAACCGCTTTTAGCTGAAATTTCCTAAAGTTTGGCAATCTCACTAAAGAGCTTAAGGGGGGCCTTAACACTGGAAAGAACTTGGAGACTAAAGTTGAATTTGGGGCTTTTAGAAAAAAAGATCTACAATTCAATTTGTCAAACACCGCTAAAGAACTTTTCAATTAAAGCTTTATATCACGAAAGCTCTATTATTAAAGCTTCACTTCCTATAGCAACTCCAAATGAGCAGTAAATCTATGATTACAACAAAGGTACTAAGACGGGGGGAAGAAGATTAAGAAGTAGTATTTACTAGAGAAAAGCATAAGTATTATTTAAACTAACAAAATGCTCAAAAAGAAGAATTAGAATATTTATGATAGAAAATGCTACTGAATTCATAATTTGCAAGGGGGTACCAGATGCAGCAGCTCCACAAACCACTCCCCATACCAATGGAGGCCAAGTAACTGGCTTTGTAAGTTGAAGTCGGATCTTCCATATATTCTGCAATATACAAATCACAATGTCAACTCTACTTAGAAGAGTAGGATGGTAACGATCTTTCTAGCTACTTCATTCTCTATTTTTTGAAGGAATCCTTAGGAAAAAGCATTTTGTTTCCACCGAGGTAAAACAACATACTACGTCAATGTCTGTAGTAAACCAAAGCCATTGTTCAATAGCTATTTACATTCAATTTCTTTTATACAAATCATAAATCAAAGATTTAGTTACAATCAGAAATACCCCCTTCTCCATATACCCACGGATCCATTACTCATACTCATTCAATTGGAAGTATTGATCCAATTAAAAACAATTTATGTTTCATGACAATGCAAGGCATTTAGTGTTAGTTAGAGATACCAAGCCCAAGGCCCGAGCCTACTGTAACTAGTCTAGATTCAATGTACTAGAACTTACGTGCAGGCCAAATTACGTTAATTTTACCTCCGCCCTCTACTTCTCTCTCCCCACCATCACTCTTAAATTCCAACATCAAAACTAATCCGACATCAAACCTATGTTTTAACAATTTTAACATATAGTGTGTGTATATATACATACATTCCTATATATAATTTCCAATAACTGTTTTTTAATCAATTATCCCCTAACGTAATTAAAGTCATGTTTGACATAAGTAAAATCTCAAACAATTCACAGAATGATAATACCAAGAGAGCTCAAAATGAAATTCACCCAAAAAAAAAAAAAAACTCACAGTTTCTTCTGCAGCTCCTTTAATGCCTAGAAGCTGGTTGAAGCTTGAACCGGCAGCTGCCGGTGCCTTATCCGGTGCTCCAGGTTTAACTGCTTAACACACATTTGATTCAACTTCAATTTCTTCCTACTTAAATTTTAAAACACAAAAAAATATTAATTAATTAACTAATCAATTCATAAACCTTCATTTGCGTCGGTCTCAGTTGCTCTAATCGTAAGTCTCCGACCTGAAAAAATTCAAATAACTCAATCTTAGACCGTGTTTGGTTACAAAGAAAAAACTAATTTAGTAAGTATGATAGAAATTTTTGAATAGTTTTATAAAGAGGTCAGTAGTTTCAGCTTCTCTTCTCTACTTTGGTGTTTTTTGGTTAATCAAATCAAAAGGCACAAAGTATAAATAGTATTGAGGAGTGAACTCACTGGTGAATGACACAGGACTCGGTGTGAAAACTTGCCGAGTTCGGACTCGGTTGGTGTTGTTGAAGTTCGATAATCTTAAGGACGGAACTGTGTTGAGTACTGAAGCCATTTGAGGATTGAAGTTCGGAAGCTTCGAGAGAGAGAGAGAGACTTTTACAGAAAATGAGCAGAGAGACTGAGAGAGAGAGAGAGAGAGAGAGAGAGGTAGTGAGCAGTGAGCTCTTGCTGCTATTGGGTGTTTTTAGTTGATAACTTTTTCTCCTGCTAACAAATATTTGTTTGAATATTAACCAAAGACGGAGAGGCGTGACTATGGTGTGCATCATCGTACTCGAATTTATGATGTGTACTTTTACGTGGCGTTGTTCTATTGTCTCTTTATTCTTTTTCTTAGGACCCATGATGTGAGTACAGTATTGTTCGGCGGTAGTTAGTGCCTTAATGACTTTCAAAAAAAGATTAATGCCTTAATGAACAAATTTCAACGCTTTTCTTTTCATTTCTTTTCTTTTCTTTCTTTATTATTTTTCTATTTTAGAAACAGCACTGGTCAAAGTTAATAATAAATAGGGGTGTTCATCAAATCGCATAAACCGCATAAATCGTAAAAATTGTACCAAAACCATCCATAAAATGGTATGACCGCACCGTATCGCACCACACCATATGGTGCAGTGCGGTTTACAGTTTTATAATAAGAAAACTGCACAAATCGCACTGCACCGCACCCTTTCTATATATTAATATATTTAATTATTTTTAATATTAAATATATTATTAATAGTTTAATAACACTAGTTTTCAAAAAAAAATTTAGTTTGATAACCCTAGCAAGTGTTGATTAGGAAAGTCAGTCCAAAATAAAGAAAAACTAGCTCAATAGTTTAAAACTTAGACCAAAACAAAGGGAAAAATAAGCTTTTGGTTGGGTAAAAAAACCCAAAATTTGAAAATATATACCAACTTCAAATCATTCAAACCGCATCTTATACACCGCACTACATATGTGATCGCAAAAATGAGGTGCAGTGCTGTTATGATTTTGGCTAAACTTTAAACTGCATCACACCACATATGTAACCGCAAAAATAAGATGCAGTATAGTTATGGTTTTAGCTAAAACCGCACCACAAAGTGCGGTGCTAAAAATAGCCCAAAATTTTTTAGCACCACACTGCACTGCGAACACCCCTAATAATAATTACGCTCAATTTTCACATGGGTGAAATTATCTAATGCGGAAAATTAAGTTTGAGTTTTGGGTAAGTTACAACTTACCAATTCATAATTTGACCAAATTTCAAATTGTTTATCTGTAATTTGAAATTTGACACTTTACCAACTTGAGATTTGATCGAAATTTAAGTTGGCTATCTGTGATTTGAAATCCCATGATGCAAGTATTCTACTGGATTCTTTTTATTTTAGTTAATCCTGTATTTTTATGTTTTTTGTGTTTTTGAAGGAGAGAGACATAAAAGTGAAGCAAAATTACATATTTAGCTCTGTTTTTTACTGAGGTGGGTTACGAAACTCTAACTAAGCTAACCTAAAGTGAGTAAAGTGTCAATTTTCAAACTACAAGTAGGCAATTTAAATTTCGCCAAAACCACAAATAGGTGAGTTACAATTTGTCCAATTATTGTAATGGATAAGTGTTTTTTTTTTTTTTTTTTGGGGAGTTAAACAACTTTCGGTTAAAGAAATATATATATATATATATATATATATATATATATAAATATATTTGTTTCTTGTATTGAGGCCCATTGAATTCCTTCTTAACAAATGATGTTAACAAAAGCTTAAAAGTTTAAGATTTTTGTTAATGAGTACCGCGACGCAAATATTAAAAGGAATCTAATGAGTCTCATTACATTATATATTAGCAAAAACTAATAAACAAATTCTTATTTAAATGAAAGTTGCTCGATATCCTAAAAAATGCATTATGTACTTGCTACCTAAACCATTCAAAGCCGGCTTTTATATATATATATATATATATATATATATATATATATATATATATATATATATATATATATATTATTTTGTCTTAAAATTTATATAAAGTTCATATAGGCCAAGAGGCTTGTGTTTTAACTAGGTTGGCAACTTGCTATGTTGCTACTCATATTTCTCAAATGATATGTCTCTACATACAAACTACAGTATGAAAGAAGGGCATTGTTGCTTTCACAGCTTTTTTTGTGTGTAGATGGGTATGATTGTAGTATTGTATTTGTATTCAAATCTAAAAATAACAAAATCTAATTGACCTCAAATTTTGTGATTTTGATCGTTTGGGTCATTGAAAATGTAAGCCATATTGTGTTAATTAGGCTATGTTTGTTTTGGCTTCAAATCACTTCCAGAAATGCTTTTCCGTAAATGCGGGTGTTTGGTTGCGCATGAAATATAAATTTTCCTGAAAATATTTTCAGTTGACCGTAAAATATTAGGCTTTGACCCAGAAATCATTTTACGTTTGTATTTTACCTTCAAACCATTTCCGAACTTAGACATTGAAGAGAGGGAGACAGAGAGAGCACGAAGAGAGACTGGAGAGAGTGAGATCAAGCTCGCGTCGTCGAGCTCAACCAACCGCCCCAAGCCCAAACGCGCCATCCTCCTCTGGGTCAGATCATCGCCTCCGATCTCATCGTCGTCTCGATCGCGCCAAGATTGCACCAAGATCGTGCCGCCCTCTCGATCGTGCCAAGGTAGCGCCTTCGAGATCATAGTGCCAAGTTTATGCCTGCAAAATCGCGCCGAGATTGCGCCATCCTCCTCTGGGTCAAATCATCACCTTCGATCGCACCGCCCTCTCAATCTCGTTGTCCTCCTCTGATTTTTTTTTTTTTTTTTTTTTTGTGGTGGTGTGGGTGGTGGTGATTTGGTGGTTTTTGTGTTGTGTGGTGGTGGGTTTTGTGTGGATAGTGGTGGATTTTTTGTGGGTGCTGGTGTGTGGGTGCTGGTGAATTTTGTGTGGGTGCTGATGTGTTGGTGGTGGTGGATTTTGTAATATAAAATATGTTTGGAAGCTAAGAAAATAGCTGAGAAAATGTGAAAATTTATAGGAAAATAGAATTTTTAGAATGTTACCAAACGCATGAAAATATTTTCTAAAACAAATTTCATAATGCAACCAAACACTTGAAAATATTTTCCTTTCCTGAAAATAGCATTTCCGGAAAATATTTATTTTCCAGAAAATATTTTATGTTGAGCCAAACACAGCGTTAACAGAAAATAATTTTTTGAATTGACATTCTATGATGCTATGTTTAAATTGTATTACTTGATATTGGAAAAAAAAAATTTATATTACATTGGTTATGACATTGGAGGAGTGAGGATTTTGTTTAAGCATAACGTAACCTCAGCTCTAATCTTGATATGGAGCTCTTTGCCATGAGAAGTTGGGCAATTTGGACTCGAAGAAAATAAATTAAGGATGAGGGATGTGGTTTCGGCCAAACCCAAAGATGAAGATGAGGAAGAAAAAAAACTGCGTGGAAGCCATCGGATTCAGGTTCTGAAAATATAAGAGCCTGTTTGGGTAAGCATTTTTCATCACTCAATTTCCATCACTCATCACTCATAACTCATAACTCATCACTCATCACTCATCACTCATTTTTTCACACTCATTTGGCAACATCACTTTTATTTTCATCACTCAATTTTTTCACACTATTCATGGGTCCCACACCTGTCAGCTAGTACAGTGTTTTTTTTTTTTTTTTTTTTTTTTTCAATACCCAACTCACCGAAGCTAATATTATATATAAAAAAAAAAATTGAACGGCCAACCCAGGAAAAGAAAAGAAAAGAAAAAAAAAAAAAAAAAAACACAAACAGCCAACACCAACCCAGGAAAAGAAAAAAAAAAAAAAAAACCCAACAGCCAACGCCAACCCAGAAGAAAAAAAAAAAAAAAAAAAAAAACTGAACGGCCAACCCAAGAAAAGAAAAGAAAAAAAAAAAAAAAAACACAAACAGCCAACGCCAACCCAGGAAAAGAAAAAGAAAAAAAAAAAAGTCAAAAGGTGGTCAAAAGTTGCGACTGTGGGTCCCCTATGTGTGTTTAATTACAATATTACCATTGAGTTATGAGTTATGGAAACTGAAAACAGCCAAAAGTTGTTTTCAGTTTCTATAACTCATAACTCAAAAATCAGAGAATTGAGTGATGGAAACAAAGTTATTGTTTGCCAAGCAAACTTTTTGCTATGGGTCCCACCATTTTTGAGTTATGAGTTATGGAAACAGAGAATTGAGTTATCAAAAAACTCAATCCAAACATGCTCTAAATTATGATGGGGGCGATGTTTGAGGATATCAATGTAGAAGGGATTGGCGTTGTCGTTCGGAATGACAGAGGTGAGGTCTTAGCAGCGATGACTGAAAGGATACCTATACTGTAATCTGTGCTGGTCCTAGAAACTCTAGCAGCCAGGCGTGCAGTTCAGTTTGCATATGAAGTAGGCTTCCTTAGCTCTATTTTTGAAGGCGACTCCCGAACTCCGAGACATCCATCAATGCTATTCCCAATCAGACTTCTCTGCACTCTTCTTTTGGTCATGTTATTAGACACATTTGGGGGTGTTTGATTTGTATTTTCAAACAACAATTTTCAGTTTTTAAACAACATTTCACGTATTTTTACACATTTTTTCACCCACACTTATTTCCACAAATATTTTCAAGTAACAATTCTCAATTTTTAAACACATGTACCAAACGAACCCTTGGTCTTCTCCTAGCTTTTTCCAAAACTTTTCTTTCTCTCATATTTGTAGGGAAGGTAATGCTTTAGCAGATGCTTTGGCCCAAAGAGCAAAGTTTTTTTCTCATTTTTTAGTTTGGATGGAATTTGTTCTAGCCGACCTTTATAATTGTTATTTGGCTGACTTTCAAGCATTTAAATAAATTTAGCCTTCTTGGTCGGTTTCTTATAAAAGAAAAAAAACTTGATAGTAACTTGCAAGGATTGCCAATCTATTCAAGAGAATCAAGCCTAATCATAATCTTTTTCTTTTCTTTTCTTTTCTTTTTTTATAACTTGATTTAAGAAACTTTAAGTCTTCTAACGGAAATTGGGCTCAGATCAAGTATGGCCCTATGTGTTAGTTTAGATACAAAACGCGTTTGCGTTTGTGAATGGGCTTTTTTTTTTTTGTGTGGATCCCGTACATTGTTCACAGAACCTGCAAGTATGGATTTTAATAAATTTTTCTTTAAAACTGAGTCTCACGATACTATTCACACATTTAAAAATTATTTTACTACAGTATTTTTAATTTTCAACAATAAATAGTATCCAAATAGACCCTATATATGATTTGTAATATTTGAACTTGAGTGGCTCCAAATTGGGATCCAAACCCGTAAGATTCAACTCAACTAGATCCTACAAGCTTTTAAATGTGTATTTGTGCAACACCATCAGCTGGCAAAGTTCACTTGTTCAAGTTGAGACCACAGATCGAGGGCAAGCCACTATTAATTGCTGATTAAGGCTTCAATCTTTTTCTTTATTTTAGGCTCCATTTTGACCATAGAATTCCCTGAATTTTCTTTCTTTCAATTCTTTCCTTTTCTTCTTCTTTTCATTTTATTTTTTTAAAAAAAATGTTAAAGTTACAAACTATTTTATAAACGGTTGATGTGATCCAAACACGTAAGATTGGACTTAACTAGATCCTGCTGAAGCTTTTACACATGTATTTGTGCAACACTGTTAGCTGGCAAAGTTCACTTGTTCAAGTTAAGACCACAGATCGAGGGCAGGCCACTATTAATTGCTGATTGAGGCTTCAAAAATTTTTTTTTTTTTAGGCTCCATTTTGACCATAGAATTCCCTGAATTTTCTTTCTTTCAATTCTTTCCTTTTCTTCTTCTTTTCATTTTATTTTTTTAGAAAAAAAAAATGCTAAAGTTACAAACTATTTTATAAACATGATCCAAACACCTAAGATTGGACTCAACTAGATCCTACTGAAGCTTTTACACGTGTATTTGTGCAACACTGTCTGCTGGCAAAGTTCACTAGTTCAAGTTGAGACCACAGATCGAGGGTGTGTTTGGATTGAACTTATTGTTGCTGAAAACTAAAAACTGAAAACTGAAAATATTGTAGCAAAATAATTTTTAAATGTGTAAATAGTATCGTGGGATCCATTTTTAATATGTTTTAATATGTGAACAGTGTATATACAGTGTGTGAACAGTGCATACACTGTTCATAACAGTAAAATTTGTCTCCCAAAGTCAACAAATGTGGGCAAAAAAAAAAAAAAAAAGCAGAAAACGTGAAGGGAAAACGTGGACGCGGAGCCCAAACGCCTCCCGAGGGTCTATCTTCCGGCCCATGAGGCCACTATTAATTGCTGATTGAGGCTTCAAAAAATTTTTTTTTTTTTTAAGGCTCCATTTTGACCATAGAATTCCTTGAATTTTCTTTCTTTCAATTCTTTCCTTTTCTTCTTGTTTTCATTTTATTTTTTTAGAAAAAATGCTAAAATTACAAACTATTTTACAAACTGTTGATGTGGTGAGTAGTTATTAGTAAGCAAAAACATATTGTTAGTGGTCAGCCCAAATGAAAAACAGTAAGAATTTATTTACTACAATAATAATTTGTGACTTGCAAAGAGTTGGTTGGGCTAACTTTTAAGCCCAAGCAAAATGCTAACTACCAGAGATCTTAAGACAACAATCCATCGTAAGCCCAGATGAACTACAATGATAATTATGAAAATAAGGAGTTGCCCCAACGGAGGGATAGAAGCCCAATGGTTTGGGCTTGTCAGGGATACAAGCACAACAAATATAATGAAATCCTTATTCTGTCCTTAACTCACAATTGGTTAAACGATAAGAGTGGATAATTTTTTATTATTATTATTGGGTAAAATAAATAACTCAATTACAAAATTTCATCATATTTTATTATGTCCATGACAAATTTCAAGGGATAGTGGTAGTTTGTAGTTCTATGCACTGCTAGATCTAAAAACTAAAATCTTAACAGTAAAATTGACAAATTGAAAAGAACTTCTTTTTTTTTTTGGAGAAAAAAATGAAAAGAACTTTTTTTTTTTTGAGAAAAAAATGAGAACAACTTGAACTTGAAATTGAGAGGTTCTTGTTCCTCTTCTTATATGTTAATGTTAGGGTTGTATGTTTGTATAGTTTCTTCTTTAGGGTATTATTCTCTATTAATTCATTACAATTAAAAAGGAGTTTGATTGGAAAAGGTTTATCACATCCCACCAGCCTTTTTAGACGAATGGAATCCTTAATAGGACGAAGTTTGGATATTTGTGATTATTTTAAGGATTACCAAATGTGATGGGTGTTATATAATGATTAAAACACGAGCAAAACTGGTAAATGACACTTTTTTTTATTAAAAAAGATATTTGAATCCATTCTTAGAACATGGCACAATGCATGAATTCATGATTGATTATAAAACTATTTTATAATGAACCAATAGATTCCAATTATCTCAACTAACAAAATTTTTTGTTGTCAAATAAGAGATATGAAATTCAATCCTTATCTACACCAAAAATCAGTAATTGTCTTAACCTAATTATAAAAAGTAATTAACTAATTACTATAAAGCATAGAATAGATGTTACATGTTTAAAATATTAGTGCATCTAAAAAGTATAAAAATAAAACCCCTAAGTGTGCGTTTGGGAAGCGTGTTTTGTGCTTCCCAAATGCACGTATGCGTTTCAGCATGCCTTTTTTTTCTCAACGCTTATGAACAGTAACAAGTACTATTCATGCACCGTGCGGGAGACAAATTTTAATATTCACGTATTGTTCATGGGACCCACAATCACTTTATTCAGAAAAAAATATTAAAAATGTGTTCTACGGTACTATTTACATATTTAAAAATTATTTTGCTATAGTGTTTTTTAGTTTTCAGTTTTTAATTGTATCCAAACAGACCTTAAATACCAAAACTATTCTATACTGATTGCGGGCTTAACTCAGACCTCAATCTTGGTGGTGTTGGTAAAGAAGCACCTAACTTAATAAGTCTTCGTGCAAAAAGCACCTTTCTATTGACAACTTTGCCAAATATTATAAGCATCAAGAAAGATGCTCCACCTGCTCTAATAAAAATTCCCCAATTCTCTTGCTTTCTTAAAACTTTATGCTCCTTCGATTAGATTCCTACACTTCAAAGGGAATGTGATTCCTAAGTCACCCTGCCCATGGGCTCTTCCCTACCATTGATACAAGTGTAAAAAGATCACAAAAGATCCTAATGAAAGAGGAATCTATTTAAGAATGTTCCCACCACAAGAGGTCTAGCGATTTGGCAACAAATCCATCTTTTTTATCATTATGTCACACCATGTTTGGTCTTGTTGTAAGGAATCATGCGAGCATAAGATGCATGGATATATTATCACTACAATAAATTTACTTAAAATTAATGTTAAAATCTCGGAAAATTTTACATCAATGACATTTTATAATAAATTTTAGGTAACAAATCGTTAGTTGTAGATAAAAAAATGATTTCAGTGATTGAATTGTTATTTAAAATTTGTTGTGAAACGTATAGTTGATTCATTTATCTAAAATCTTTATTCCTTAGTCCACTATTTTCCTTATCACTATTCACTACTCCTCCATGACCTCATGACCAAGTGGGAAACACATCACCTGATGTGAAATTATAGTAAACAGCACTATTTTGGTGTTGTTTGTTTTATTTGGTTGGATATAGCTATAGTAACAAGTACCAACCTTGTATTATTCAAGATTCGGACAAGACAGTCCTTGCGTAGTTCAATTGTTGGTACATGGACAATATCGAATAGGTATGTCCCATATCATATCCGTTTGTCGCCACAATCCAAATGCCATGCTTTGATTTGATCCAGTAGCCTTGTATTTTCTACACCAAGTCGGCTGCCTTCTTTTTGACGAAATTGCTTATTTTCGATAATTTATTTGCATAATATCAAATAAAAAAATTAAAAACTAAAAATTAACTTATTTTCAAAAAATTAAAAGCTAGATTATTTGAAATAAAGTTGAGATAAAAAGTAATGTAAAACCCGTCAAATAGTACATAAAATGCAAATAGTCAATTTATATTCATTTTCCAAACATACACTAAAAGTATAAAACTACGCCTAACGCACCGAGCGCAGCTTATATAAGTTGCCACGCTTCTAAGTTCTAATGCTAACTTTTGATGCATCATTTGGATTGTGGAGAATATGTGCAAAAATGAATTGAAAGTTTTTGAAAGTTTATAACCATTGAAAGAATTAGAAAAGAAACTGTGATGGCCATAACTCAATCACTGTGGGCTTTTGGGCTCAGATCCTCAATTTATTTGTATTCTAGGTTGGGCTTCTCCCTCAATGGGAGGTCCAAGAAGTGGCTTCATCCTTTACTAATATAATAGAGATGTTATTTTAATCCTTATTTTCCCTTCTCATGGCCTAGTCGAGGCTACAATCATGGAGCCACGCCCTTTCCCTGAGATATGAGCAGGATCTCTTTGTTCCCAGGGTGGGTGTTTCCTTACTTCACTCGTGTTTCTCTCCCCAGTTTTTCCAACTCTTGATCCATATCTCTCTCTCTCTATTTATAGCCTCCCCTTAGTAGAGTTGTCATGATAAGGGGGTTTTTTCCCACGTTAGTGGGTTCTCTACACTATATTTCTGACCGGATAGGACCTACAGCTTGCTATTGATACGACCTCCTTCGAACTTGCACCAAACGTTGTTTAATGCTCAGCGGGCGGATTCTCCCAAGGCATTATTAATTCCATGTTCACACGTGTTAGGGGGGGTGCACCGTTCAAATGTTCGGTTGGGCTTAATTGGGCTCAATTTAGTGTCGAAATAGATCGAGGCCATCTGGTGAATGGGCCACCAGCTCAGTAATGGGTTGGTATTCTCGGTTCATACAATAACTTTTCAATCACTCAAGTCCAAAAAATAAAAAGAATAAAACTTTACCTCTTAAAACACTAGAGATGAAAACAAATGACTAAACCATATTAAAAACGTGTGAGATCAAATTTTCCAGGATTTTCTCAAGGAATAATATGGTGCAGTATTTCTATTTCTATACCACATTATAAAATGCAAATGTAGAGGCAGCACTACTTATCTATCGCAAATGAGGCAATATATTTTCACCCAATTTGGAAAGTAAAATCCAATTTTTTACTTTGTTACAAATTCTCTATCATTTCTTTATTCTAATTAAACCTTTTTTTTTTCATTATTTCTTAAAGATTTTTTTACTCATTCTTTCAAATACATTTGTTATTCTTTGTGTACTTTCTTAATTTTTTTTATGCTAATGAATAATAACTCTTCAAACAAAGAAATACATCATTCATTTTACTTTCTACAAAATAGAAATAATTTTGGATATGCATTGGAGATGCTTGGAAGGAGGAGAAAGAAAGCTAGAAAAGTAAAGAATACTTAGAAAAGAGAGGCATGTCTGGCCTACGTACTAATTCTCTCTTTCTGGTAGAAAAAAAAATACTAATAACGAAGGATTGCTTCATACTTTTGTCAAATTTCTGGCCAATAAGTGAGGATGTTCACTTCCTTATCATGCACGAATCTAAAAACGTCACGTCATAATTATTATGATTCATGCATTAGAGATCCAACTATCCCAAATTGGTTTTGCTCAGGTGGCCAAGAGAATTAGGATATGTGGCAAAGAAATGCTTATACGTCATTATGAGAAACACTGTGCTCAGGTGGCCAAGAGAATTAGGAAATGTGAGAAAGAAATGCTTATATGTCATTATGAGAAACACTGTGCAAGCGCATGTACTGAACTCACTCATTTATCCGGTTATCCTTTGAAAATTTAGGAAACACTTTTGCTAATTTCTTATCATTTTACAAATTTATTCGAATTATACTGTTTTTTTTTTAATATTTTAAATTAATGAATTAATTAATACAAAATTTAAAGCCATGAACACCCAAACATCGTTAGCAAAAGTCAATGCATGGGTTGTTAATGTTAATTCATCATTATCCATTTTACAATTGTTTATTAGTTAAAAATAAAACATGTTGTTGGGTCGATATGATGATTGGGTTTACAGTTTGGAAATATGCATCTTTTTGTTAATAGTTAAAGTATATGGGTCATGTTAAAATGTGCCCTTAAGACAATTATTAATAAACTATTTTAAGAAAGTGTTAACATCACCTTCATGAAAAATATAAAAAAATCGAGAACATTTTTTTTTTAATCATTTTTCATAAAAAATTTTTAAAATAATTCCTAAACTAACACATTTAAGGCATTCAGTAACTTTTTCTTATATATATGTACACACATTAATTAAAAGGACATGATAGATGGTTAAAACATAATTGTACATACAAAATTTTGAGGTTTTAAAAAGTTATATATAAGTAAATAAATTAAAAAGTTCAAAGATCGCACACTTACAAAGGTATGACTTCTTGTGATCTAAAGCTTATGGGAAAACTAAGTATTAGACTATTAGGCTCCGTTTGAGAGTTCATAAGAGAATGGAATTGAATGATCATAAGGGAATGGAAAAGAATGGAATGGAGTAGAATGTATTTAAGTAAGATAAATGAATGAAATGGAATAGAATTAAGTAATTTTGATTAGATGTTTTAAAATAAAGGAATGGAAAGGAATGAAAATGAATGGAATGTAAGTAATCTTGTTTGGGAATAATATGGAGGGAATGGAATGGAATTTTTTTATGATAATATTACTATTAGACCCCTATTTTAAAATAAAGAGTTGAATATATAGAGGTATTTTGGGAGTTTTAGTCAAAAAATCATTAAATCTAATTTCATTTCTTCCAATTTCGAGGGAATGAAAATTTGAGATTTTAAAAATGAGTATTCCTTCCTACCCATTTCATTCCCTCCCACTTAAACTCCAAAACAAGGGAATGAGTTTTCCATTCTCTCTATTAAAACTCTCAAACAAGGGAATGGAAGAATATTTTAAAATAATTCTTTTCATTCCTTTCCATTTCATTCCATTCTCTCCTCCCAAACGAGGCCTTAGTTACAACACTACAAGGGTGCCTTAAAAATCATGACTAAGAATATTTAGATAAAAGTGTTCGGTCGAAGGCACTAAGGGAGCGATTCATGGATTTGGCGAGTAACCTCAGAGCTTAATAGTCGAGTTTTCATGATCTCAATAGAAGTACCTAAGAAAAGTTGTTGGACCCGTCATGTCAAAATTTAATATATTAACTAATTACCACCCTCTTTGCATTCATTGTAATGAGATAAATCATCACTATATAGCATTGGGTTGAATACCCTAAGAACATTCACATCAAATATGTAAAAAATGCTAAATCTTAATTTTAACTTTCATCCCTTTAAAATATCATCTACATCAAACATGCTATTCTTAAAATTTTTGGCATTTTTGCTACAATGAACTGATGAAGTGTCATCTTTGACACCTTACTCTAACAAGTTGCTAGAGTTTTTTTATTATTATTTTTCTTTTTCTCTCTCTCAGTCTCTTGTGTGTGTGTCTCTCTCTCTTATTGGATTAAAAAAAAAAAGAATTATAAATAATATTTTAATGAAGTGGTAAAAAAAAATAAAACTTTTGATGTTGGGTGTATTATAAAAGTAGTATTTTGAGATGCTATATGCTGTATTTTTTGACATGTTTGATGAGAATGCTCTAAAAGCCTGACCCCTTAATTGACTTGAGGAGATAAAGCGCTGTTAGAAATTAGGATCCCCACTTTATATGGAATTGATCACCCGCCTTACTAAAGAAACAACTATAAATACCATCTTTTAAGCCTAAAAACATGGTTATGAAATTTCCTAAACTTCATTATTATGCAATTCAATCCCAAAATTATTTCAATTGACTTGACTTAATTTTCAAAGTGCGTTTGACCTATTCCATCGATTGATATGAAGTCTAGGTTGTAAGTTGTTTAGTTTTTGTTGTTTTGGATTAAGTGAACTTTCGTCACTTTGCTATAATGAAGTTCTTATTATCAATTTGGCATATTTTTATTTGACTTTTTGTTGACCATGTTCACTTAAACCCAAATTCAATATGGTGTGGGACAACGCTAGGGCTATCAACATCACAACACATTATTTTTTTGCTAAAGTGTGTGACTCAAACTAGCATACTCTTACAAACATCATGTAATGCTAGTTTAAAACTCTTACCGACACACTACGCCCAAGGGTCGAAAAACATCTTAATTATAATAGACTATTAAGTATAAATTAGATAACAGACTTTTGCTATCTTGTGTCCTTTACAACGTGTTTGCAAGCTACATGGCAAATCTGGCATGTGTGGACAAATGTATAGGATAACGAAAATGACTCACTCTCCACAGTTCTACTCACAAGAACCACATCCCTTCTTCCCCAATCATGCAATAAACCCTTCCTTTTCACAAGCCCTGGCCCACTTCACCATCCTTACCCGCCCTACCCGACAGGCTACACACCATACTCCACCCGCCCCACCTCTCACTGTCTATTTTTTATAGCAAAAAGCCACACACCTTGAAAATAAATCAAAATAATTAAACCATACCCCATACCCCATAACTCCATTTTATAATGGAAAAAAGCGGCGATAATACAAAGCAGACCACTCATTATTTAGCTTTTTCTAATTTTTCACTCTACTCTTTACAAGAGTCCAAAAATTTAGTGAGAAAGTCCAATAAGAAAATCACTTCCTAAAACAATTATAAAAAAATAAGGAAAAAGATACGCAAAATTTCATTGCAATTTTGTTTCGTGTAGTATTAAAACTCTTTCCCCTTTTTAAATATATTATTAGCAACGCGATATGTGATATCATATTATATATGCTAGAGTGGATGCGGAAGGAGAAATATAGAATAGGAACGTTGAGAACATGAAGGTTACGTGGTTCAGTCTTGTCGGCCTACATCTATGAAGGAATCCCTTAAGGGTTACATCTTTATTGTATAAGAGTGTAGTACAAAACTTGTGTTATAATGAACCCTAACATGAGTATATATAAGCGACGAAACTCTAGACTACTAGTACAAGCAGGAGTGGGCTTATGCCTATTACATTGGGCTAATATGTCTAATATATATCTCTAACACCCCTTTTGGCACAATATGATTTTATTGTGTATATCGTCAAGTGTATAATACTTCATATAACGATTTTTACTTTTAAGTGTAACACAAAATCCTTTTTAAAAGAAAAAAGTGTAACACAAATGATAAGATCATATTATTGTTGTATGTGAAAAAACAATACTAAATATATATATACATACATACATATATATATATATATATATATATATAGAGAGAGAGAGAGAGAGAGAGAGAGAGAGAGAGAGAGAGAGAGAGAGAGAGAGAGAGAGAGTAGGGGTGGCAATTCGTGTTTGCATATTGGATTCATGTCGTGTCAACTCATGATTATCCAATTATATAAATCAACACTAACCCGACATGCTTATTAAACGGGTCAAGATTCCTCAACCCTAATATGACCAATTTATTAAACGGGTCAGTCGTATCGATCAGTTTATCAGATTTTATCAAAATGAAAAAAAAAAATATATATATATATATACATATATTTATGAAAAAACAAACAAACAAATATTTTTAATATAAAATGTAGAACTAACAAGTAACTGCATTATAAATAATCATTTAAAATTAAAACATATTTCAATATCACAAATAATCAATCACAATATGTCAAAGAAAATAAATTACAACAACTAATAAATTTATATACCTAGGGTTTGAATGGTATGTTAGTAAAATGTTATTTAATTAAATAAGTTAGACGGGTCAAATAAGTTCCATGGGTTGAATATTAACTCAACCCGTTTATTAAACGGGTTAGTCATGTTAACTCGAATATGACATGAACCCATTAAATCTCAACCAATAACGTACTAATTTCGTGTCGTGTTATGTCAGATTCACGGGTCGTGTCCAATTTTGTCACCCTTAATATATGGTCATAGATTACAATACTGATGTACAAATGATATTTTTCTTAGAGTTGATTGACTTATTTTATAGGGAGTCAAGTCATTTTCAACTTGATATTGTATTTGTTGTTTATTAAATGTTGTTCTTTTTCAATGTAGGTGAGACTCTTGAAGTCTTATTAATGAGTGCACGACAGTGTTGGTACTCGAACATTGGCTTCAGACATTTTTTCTATCACTTCTTGCCTTAAAAAGGTAGGAGCATATTGGGTTCTTATACTGATAATCATCTTTTGACTAATCTAGCCTCCTCAATCCCTTGGGACCAACAATGGGCAATAGAGGAATATTTAAATGTTGTCCATTCCAGTGACGATTTCATTGTTAAATATCTTGAAACTAGAATCCCACTTTTGTTTTGCAAATTTAGTTCCTCCGCCACAACGAAGTTGCAAACACTAGTTAGATTCATACATGATACACATTATCGCACACTTTTGGTGCGATGGTCATTCTATAAGTATAAGCGGGATGTGGGAGGGCAACAGTGTTGGTACTCGAACATTGGTTTCAAGCCTTTTTTCTATTACTTCTTGCCTTAAAAAGGTAGGAGCATATTGCGTTCTTATACTCATAATCATCTTTTGACTAATCTAGCCTCCTTAATCCCTTAAGACCAACAATGGGCAGTAGAGGAATATTTAAATGTTGTCCATTCCAGTGACGATTTCATTATTAAATATCTTAAAACTAGAATCCCATTTTTGTTTTGCAAATTTAATTCCTCTGCCACAACGAAGTTGCAAACCCTAGTTAGATTCATACATGATACACACTATCGCACACCTTTGGTGCGATAGTTATTCTATAAATATAAGTGTTTGTGGGGTATAGGGGAGTAAGGACCGAGTTTCAAGTCTCCAAAAGGGAGCTTTATATACATATAAACTTAGATTAGGTTAAAGTAGAATTTCTATATTGTATATATATTTTAAAAAAAGATTCATTCATGATACACATTTTAGTCATTGTGAGATCCCAATTTCTCTATTTGGAATGGCTCTCACAAATCTGTTTGCAAACACGGTTAACTTATATGCAAAATTTGCTCTATATTTTCACTAAAATTTATTGCAGACCTTTAAGTTTCAAGTTTAAATTAAAATATTTACATAAAGTTTTGTTAGATGTTAATGAAAGTTGACAGAGAAATTAAAAATTGAATAAACTTTAAATTTAAAGGACTAAAATAAATTATGGTAAAATTTAGAAAATAAATTTTGCATTTTAGTTTTTTTTTTTTTTTTTGGGAATAACTAAACGTAAAAAACTGTATTTTTCATTCGTACAGTAAAAATTCTATTACGTTAAACAGGCGTTTTCTTTTTTTTCTATCCCAAACAAAAAGAATCAAAATATGCTGATTTCCTCGTCGCTTTTGCTTCTGCTATAAATACCAGAGCAAGGCTCAATTGTTCAGATTAAAAAATCAAACAGAGCCACAGAGGTGGTACCTCTCTCTGTACTCTCTCCTCTGCTCTCCACTTCTCAGTAGGGTTTCTCTCTCTCGCTTCGCTTCGCTTTCTCTCACCACAAACAACCATTTCTCTCTCAGTATAAGAAGAGGAAAAGTGAGTGAGAAATGGACGCGTACGCGTTGCATTTGGCGATGGCGGCGCTGGTGGGAGCATCGGTGGTGGCGGTTTCGGCCTATTACATGCACAGGAAAACCCTAACTCAGTTGCTCGAGTTCGCGAAAACGGTGGAGAAAGACAGGGACGATAACACGGACGTCGACTCGCCGCAGGCGACTCAGCATTTGAAGAAGCGCCGGAGCCACGCGCGACGCAAGGGGAATGGTTACGGTTACTATCGCCGCGCCTCGGCTTCTCTTCCCGACGTCACGGCGATCTCCGGCGGACCTGGCGGAGGAGGTGGGGCTGGAATCGACGGCGAAGATAGGCGGAGCAACGGTCCTATCAACGTGGACGGGATTCCCGTAGGGTTGCCGAGGCTCCACACGCTTCCAGAAGGTATGCCTCACTCGGATTACTCACCGGGAGAGTGATCATGAACTGAACTCTCTCTTGGCTTATATGAAAATTCGAGAATTGTTGTCACGGTTTTGATAGATAGGGTTTCCTATTGGAGCAGCGTTTTTATGTACTTTAAATAGTTATAAGGCTCTTGTGTGCATTATATATTTTGATATTTTATGTTAATTTATAGTATTATAGTGCAGAATAGTGTTATTTTCATGAAGAATCGGAACTTTTTTTTTTTGTTTTTGGTATTAATAAGTTTTACTGCTATATTATATAATGGTCAAATTTCATGGTGGATTGGATATTTTATGGAAAATTGAGATTGAGTTGGCTATTGCTATTGGGATGCTTGTTATGTGGTATATGATCAATCTTGAAATGTTCAGGTCTAATTTGCTATATTTATTGGAAAGATTTAGTGGCTTTGTTGGTGTAAATGCTTTACATTGTATGAGTTGAAATAATGAGGAATAAACTAGTTTCGACATATGGTTAGAGATGTTATTCTGCATATTCAACCCCATCGTTTGCTGCTTCTTTTTTTTTTGGTTTTTTGTTTTTGTTTTTAAAACCTTTTTTTAAATTGGTTTAAGGGTTTAATAGGATATGAATCAGTTCAATTCCCCCTTCGTGACCTCGTCTCTTCTAGGTCCCATTGGCCTTCTTTCCAATCTTAGATTTCCCATATTTTAAGTCTCTATCTCTCTCTCTCTCTCTCACACACACACACACACACACGCACACACACACACACATATATTCCTTCTATGTCTGATGACATATGGGGATTTACAGTTGGCTTGTTATATAAGTTGATTAGCATAGGCAGACTGCTTATGTTCAAAGCAATGATGTATTTTTTAATAATATAGCTTGCGAATTGTTCAGCAGTCAATTTGTACTGAGAATCTGAATTTATGGGCACCATATTCTCCTTTTTTTTTTGGTAAGAAAAATGCCTGATTTGAACTACATGCTTGATTCTTTGGTCAAGCAACAGCTTGCCCACTTCTGACTTAATTGCATCCACTGTGAGCTTGCATTTTTATCTTTTCATTCTCAATGAAAAGATGAATCATGAAAGTTTCTTATTAAATGAGGGAAAAAATTTACCATGTGGAAGGAAGATGCTATGGAGGAGAAGAAAGAAAACAACACAGCATAAATGGTATAATAGCAAAACACTTGAAATATTTAAGGGAAGCTGAGTGCCCAGGTAGAATGTTTCCCATCAGGAAGTTCTCATGGGTGAAGATTTGTCATCTTTGGTGTAGCATCTACCTCCAAGTTATCCCATCTTGGAATCCAAATAAGTGGCTTAATTGGCAGAGAGAACATTATTGATTTCTTTACAGAATCAGAATCAGACTCTTTTGACTTTTCTGAATCACTTAACTATACTATGGCCCACAAATGTAGAACCAGAAATTCATTGCTTGTGCATTTAATCAATGAGAACTATTCTAACGTTGGCTACCATGGTATTCAGCAACAACAACTCCTCTGGTCCTGGAAAGTAAACAGAATGTTTTGATGTCCTTCCTGTCTTTAGGATTGTTTTCTCAATCCCACTCTTTTTTTTTTTTTTTTTTTTGAGAGAGAGAGCAGGGTTGGAGTTGATGCCATTTATCTTTTACTGATTAAGGAAAGAATTCTTTTATTTCAGGGAAATCTGCTGGGCATGTAAGTTCAACCAAGAGAACCGGTTCTCTTATCAGACCAACTTCTCCCAAGTCTCCTGTTGCAAGTGCTAGTGCCTTCGAGAGTGTAGATGGATCAGAGGATGAAGATAACATGACTGACAATGCTAAACTAGATACTACATATCTGCACACTAATGGAAATGCTGTGAGTTTATATAATAGTACTTTTTGTTTCTCCGCTGAAGGAAACTCCACTCAGAGGCTGAAAGTTTTGCTTTGTACCTCTTTGTGCAGGGGCCAGAGTGTAAAAATCTATATGATAATTTACCAGACCACGTTAAGGCCAGTGGAGAACAGAAGCCTATAGTTGCTTCTAGTATGATTCGTTCCCATAGTATATCCGGTGACTTGCATGGTGTTCAGCCCGACCCAATTGCAGCTGATATTCTGAGAAAGGAGCCAGAACAAGAAATTTTTGCTCGGCTTAAAATAACACCTAGTGGTATGGACTGCCTGTCATTTCTCTTTAATGTAAATTATCTGTCAGATATACAGTGTTAATGCTGAGTACTCTTATTGGGTTGGACTTGAGACTTACACCTATAAAGCCTTCATTTATTTTTCTCCTTCTCCTTAATTAGTTAATGACTTAGAAAATAATAAGCATAATAATCTTGATGATTATTTATGTAAGCACCTTTATTAGTTGATTTATAGTTACAACAATGATGACGAGAACCAAGCCTTAGCCTTACTCCCAAATTTTTTCGGATCAGCTTTGGGTCTTCAACAGATTAACTAGGGTTGGGTACACGTATTCTTTTTCGTGGTTCCATTTATAATAACGTGGCTAAATTTTATGTTGGCCATCAACCTACTACAACCTTCCTTTTTCTAGGCTTGGCACCGGCTATGAAGAAAATATATGACACTAAACACAGACACAAGAAGGGTTGTTAGTGATTTATAGTTACTCCTTCAAAAAAGGCTGTACTATTAACTTTTAAGCCTGCTACTCTCAATACTATATCCTAGGTTAGGATCTGCAATTGAGGAGCAAGTCTCAATGGTTGTTATTTTCTAACATCTGTATATTTTACCAGAGGTGCCATCACCTGATGAAGTGGAGGCCTACGTGGTTCTTCAAGAATGCCTTGAAATGCGAAAAAAATATGTATTCAGCGAATTAGTGGCCCCATGGGTAAAAGAAGTTATATCTGATCCCAGTACTCCAAAGCCTAATCTTGAGCCGTTTTCTTATACTCCTGAGGGAAATTCTGGTGTGAGTTTTCTTTTGATTCTTAAATAATAGTATTCCATAATGCATTGCTTTAAGATATTCTACTTCTATTCCATTGTTATCTCTAACATGTTCCAAATTTCATGCAGCATTATTTTGAAATGCAAGACGGGGTCTTTCATGTCTATGCAAATAAGGATTGTAAGATTGCTAGATAGTTTTTGCTTGTTATATTTTACAAGTTTGTGTTAACCTACTGGGATGTTTATGCATCTTTACCTGTTTTTTTCGCAGCTAAAGAAGAGCTTTTCCCTGTTGCTGATGCAACAACCTTTTTCACTGATCTGCATCACATACTTCGAGTTATTGCAGCTGGGAATATTAGAACTCTATGTCATCATCGGCTTAATCTTCTGGAACAAGTAGATGGTTTTCCATTGATGATTATTAGTAATTGTGCTGCATGATAATATTCTTATCTCTTACTACTACATATAATAATATCTTTATTATTGTGCTCATTTGTGTGCAATCCAGAAATTCAATCTTCATTTGATGCTTAATGCGGATAGAGAATTTCTTGCTCAGAAAAGTGCTCCACATCGTGACTTCTATAATGTCAGGAAAGTTGATACGCATGTTCATCACTCAGCGTGCATGAACCAGAAGCATCTTTTAAGGTTTATAAAGTCAAAGCTGAGGAAAGAGCCTGATGAGGTAATAATTTGGATTTTTATGCTGATCTGTTGTTGATGTCTGTCTGATGGTTATGATTGACTCTAAATGCAGCTATCCCATACTAAAAAGAAATCTTTTCATTTGAAATATGGCGCCTGTTGAATTCAATGAAATTTTTGTTCCCTTCCCAGCATCAACTAAGATTTTTTTTATTTTTTTTTCCAATGCATTGAATTTTCTCCATAGCCTTGACTTTCCTATACATTTTTTCCCAGGTTGTAATTTTTCGAGATGGGACATATCTGACCTTGAAAGAAGTATTTGAAAGCTTGGATCTAACTGGGTAATGAAATCTTCTTTTGCTCTCACCCAAATGAAGATATATACTTTTACTCATTGTCATAAATATTTGTTAATAAACTTATTTATGTGTTTGGAGACAGTTTGTGATCTCACTTTTGCATTTGTTTGAACAGGTATGATCTGAATGTTGACCTTTTGGATGTTCATGCAGACAAGAGTACTTTTCATCGCTTTGATAAGTTCAATCTTAAGTACAACCCCTGTGGTCAAAGTAGGCTCAGGGAGATTTTCCTTAAGCAAGATAATCTTATCCAAGGTATGTGCATCCTGCTTGTTTGCTTGATTACTAGGTATGCTTGCTTCTTACTGTATTCTCTTGCATCAAGCCACTTACTATTTAAAACTGAGTCAATTATCATGTAGAACTTGGTACACACAAGACCATCTTCACCTTTATAACAAACTCTGTACTTAATAAAAAAAACAATTATCATGTGGAACTTGGTGGACTGTGGGATTTTCTATGATGAGTGATGAATTAACTTTTACTTTTTTCTACCAAGGACTTCCAATATTTAGTTTGAGGGTAGTTGATTTAGTTTGCGAGTTTGACAGCTTAGGGTGCTTGGCATTTTTAACATTATTATGTAATCTGTCTACTTTGTTTTATGGCCATATATATGAACAAATTCAATAGATGGGCATGAAAAATTTGATTAGGCAGGAACAAGATGCATTTTACTGTGTGTACTTTTCAATACACAAGATATATTTTACTGTGGAAGGGAAAATTAGTTCTGAATTCTAGGCAATGAGTTTTCTCAAGGATTGAGAATATCTATGCGCTTTAAATTTGCACCTTCACCTAGATTGATAGATATGTCAAACAACATTTTTTAAGTACCTTCCAAATTAAGCAATTCGTTGTTTTCCTCTCACTGGAACTTTATTTATCTTGAAGTTGCCTCCTTTCTAGCAAGAGAAAGGTATAAATGAATGAGCTTGTAGAATTGTTCTGTTAAGAGCTTTTGTATGATAGGGGATTTCAGTTCATTCAGCAGGTTTTAATTCTATTTTCTGATGTTCTGTAATCTGTCAGCTCCTCTTTCATAAGAGATGATGATGTTTAGATTGATATTTGGAATATCTCCCTTATTGATTACCAATCCTTATATTTGTCTGTCATCTCTTATTGAATAGGTCGTTTCCTTGGCGAGCTGACAAAGCAAGTGTTTTCTGATCTCAATGCAAGTAAATATCAGGTGCTTACTTGCTGTCCTGTTCACTTATATGTTTATTATATTTTAGTGTATTCTCTTTTTGTTTCTTTTTAAATTGTAGATCGAGTCAACATTTGATGTTCAAATATATATATATATATATACTGTTGATAAATTTGTTTTCAAAGGAGCCTGGTGCATTGTACTGCATTGATGTGCTGATTGGGTCTCAAGCTTTATGATGGCGCAACCATAGCGTGGTTAGGGAAACAATATCCACTTTGGAAGCCTAAGGATAAGGCAAAAACCTAGAATAAGTTTCCACGGTGTGTGTGTGTTTTATTTGGTTATTCTAGAGTTGAGGGAATTTTAGTAATTCTGTAATTTTTTTTTTTGTATGAGCCATAGTTGTGGGCCTTCTTAATAAGTCGGTCTTATTTTATGAGTTTCTGTGTGGGTTTGCTCTGATTCAATTAGGGTTTGGTTTATTGTACTCTAACAAGGAAGAGTTGGTCAATAAAGTATTGTGTGTTTTGAGTATTAAGTCATGCCGACCGTTTTGTTCTTTTCCTCTTTTCTTTTTTTCTCATCTCGTTTCATTCTCTTTGATATTTTGTCACTGATCATAGGTATTGTAAACAATGAATTTGAAGTGGTTCTTTTGCTAATAAATTAATCGACTTCTCAGAAAAACTCTTATAGAGCAATTTTTTTTGGGTGTATAAAGCATTTGTTAACATTCTTGACAGCAGCAGCTTAATGCAAAATGAGTCAGAGTTGAGGAAGATGTTGAACGTTCTTGCCAGTGGACACAATGTGAATGTTGAAATTATGTTTTACCATATTATGCCAGTTGCACATTTTAGCATCTGTGATGTGTAATGATAGAAATATTCCAGCACTGAATGACCATTGTACAGTGTAATTTTGGAATGTTCACTGCCTCCAATTTGGGTGTCAGAACCACCCTTTTTTTTGGGGGGGGGGGGGGGGGAGGGAAAGGGATGTTCAACTATTCATTCATACATGTTTTAACGCTCTATATTCATTTCTGTTACTCCATTTTGTTGCTGCAGATGGCTGAATACAGAATCTCAATATATGGTAGGAAGCAAAGTGAGTGGGACCAAATGGCTAGTTGGATAGTGAATAATGAACTGTACAGTGAGAATGTTGTTTGGTTGATCCAGGTACTTACAAGAATCTGTCAGAATCAAATAACAAAATTAATCTTATTCATTATTGAGATGAAAATTCTAGATATTTTGTCAACACCTCAGCAATGTGAGAGGGCACATCCTCAGCAAATTGAGTATTTTGTCAATATCTAATGCTCTTTTTTTTTTTTTTTGTCAAAATCTTTTCAGCTTCCACGTCTGTACAATGTGTACAAGGAAATGGGAATTGTGACATCATTTCAGAACATTCTCGACAATATCTTTATTCCATTATTTGAGGTTACTGTGGATCCAGATTCACATCCTCAGTTGCATGTTTTCTTGAAACAGGTATGAAAAATCTTGTTTGTAAAATCTTCTCAATCTAGCAAATATGGTTATTGAGCGACAATTGTACTAATTGTTTCTGCAATCGTTACGTGTCTTCTCTTAAATCCTTGACACTAAGTAGAAAGAAAAAATCTATTAGATTGTAAATGCCAGGAACCTGGGCTACACACAAACACACTATTTTATTAAGTGAAACTTGTTTTTTTTTTTTTTTTTGATTCATGAAACTTTATTTTTTTTAGAACTTTACATCCTATGTCTTAGATTTGGTTTACCATGATTATCAGATTAATTCATTGCAACCATGAAGGCTTAAATACATCCTTCCATGCAGAACTTAATCAATGGGTAAATATGAAAGAATGTGGAAAGATTTAGTTTGATGGAAAGATTTAGTTTTAAAGCTATTAAGCTTTTGCCAAAGAGCTCTAGCTCAAATGGCATCTCCTCCCCTTGTAAGAGCAACATGGAATGATCATGGTTTCAAAACCCACTGAGTGCACGTGTAACTTATCAATAAAAGAAGTATTTTATACTTTAAAACTGTAGTTATATTTTTTGAGATTTGAAAAAAGCATGTTGTGTTTGGGTTAAGTTTGTCGTTTTATATTTAAAATCTCTAGGTAAAAAGATTTTAACTGTTAAGATGTCTGACTTCTCATATATTTGCTTGTTCAGGTTGTGGGATTGGATTTGGTGGATGATGAAAGTAAGCCTGAAAGACGCCCCACAAAACACATGCCCACACCTGCTCAATGGACTAATGTATTCAATCCAGCATTTTCATACTATGTGTATTACTGTTATGCTAACCTATACACACTAAACAAGGTATGCATTCTACAATCACAAGCAATCTTGTAATTTATTATGAGTACAATTTCTGGTTGTTTAAACTATTTCCCTTACGCCACCCCTTTTTTCTTTCTTCTTTAGAAAGTAAATAATGTAACTAGGGAAGCTGCATATTACTTTATAAATAAAAAAAGGAGCTGCATTCATCAGAAGGAAAAGATTGGCAAGCTGTAGTTGTTGAGCAATTGTGCTAGTAAATAGTAACTGCTAATTGTTAACATTAGCAGTAGTTGCAATTGCACGACTCACATGTTGTTAGCTGCCATTGCTTAATAATGCTTACAAAGGCATAGGGGCATGCTGTAGGAAAAAAAGAAAAGAAAAAAAAAAGAAACAGCCTACACAGTAAGTTACAAGCTCAAAGAAGAACATAAACAAAAGAAAACAAGACACCATATATAGCTATGTATTAAAAATTGACTGAGGGAAATTCCAAGATCTCTGCAATCATGTACTTTGTTGATCTATCTGCAGTTTCCTGAAGTTGATAACCTGATTTTTGGCACTCCTTGTGATCTCTTCCAGAATCCTAGCATAGTCTATGCTCTCATGTCTAAAAACCTAGCATACGTTTCCTTCCAGATAGAGTAGACAGCATCAGCAAAAAATCATTTTGATAATAAGCAGAACAAATTGGTTGTTTTATTATTATTTTTTTTTTTTAAGAGTCTGACTTAACAAATGTTTCTTTAACATGTTGGTTGTGTTGGTCTTTTGTAGTCCTGACAAGTGCAATAGTCTCTAGATGCTTGTGTCTTGATTTTGATGCATTGAATTCTGACCTGTTAGATGTTACTATTTTCAGCTTCGTGAATCTAAAGGCATGACGACAATAAAATTCCGTCCGCACTCTGGGGAGGTATTTATGGAATAGTTGTTTTAATTAATACAGATGTTTAATTGTACGGATGCCTTACGTATAGTGTACTTCCAGGCTGGTGACATCGACCATCTTGCTGCAACCTTTCTTACGGCTCATAATATTGCACATGGAATCAATTTGAGAAAATCGCCTGTACTTCAATATCTGTATTATCTAGCACAGGTAGGAATTATTTTGGATTGATGTTATGATTTGATTAATTGCAATATTTGTTTATAATATTTGCAATATTTGTTTACAATATTTGCAATATTTGCATCAGATTGGTCTGGCCATGTCTCCATTGAGCAACAACTCATTATTTTTGGACTACCATCGGAATCCCTTTCCTACTTTTTTCTTACGGGGTCTCAATGTTTCACTTTCAACTGATGATCCACTGCAAATTCACTTAACAAAAGAACCTCTGGTGGAAGAATATAGCATAGCTGCTTCAGTGAGCTCTATTTCTTGAATACATTCATTCATAGTTATGCATGCACATAATTTCATACCTAGATACAGGCCCAAATATGTTAATGACCTTCATTGCAGGTGTGGAAGCTCAGTTCATGTGATTTATGTGAGATCGCCCGTAATTCAGTCTACCAATCAGGTTTCTCTCATGCCCTCAAGGTACATACCCTCATCCTGAGCTTATACCACTATTTTGGTTCATCTTCTTTACTGATGCTACAAAGATAATGTCATGGCAATCACCTTCCCCTGGATCTGATAGAGCCTTAGGAACTAGGAACCACTAGGTCAACCCCTTGGGGTTGGGCGTGTATGTGCTGGAAATGCTTGTTAGGTGCTCTGTAGTAAAGCAGCTACTACATAGCTTGAGCAGCAGTTCATTATGGCTGTGACTCAGTGGGAGGCCTTTTTGCTATTCTGCATTCTCAGTTGACTTAAATGCCATAGATTCTAAATGCAAGTTAGAATGGGACATATTATTGCTTTCTGGACAAAACATATACAAATTACTTTATTTTTTCGTGGACACCCATCTGTCCAGCATGCATTTTGTTCCTGATCCATGGTTGACCATTCAATGCTTGCTTGGTTGTATCATATAATGAAATTAGCTGAAATTAATTCTAGTTCTTTTAAGTTCTAGAGAAGAAGGGGAAGAAACTTCCAGGGTTTCCAAATGTCAATAATATTTCATATAGATGATTTTTTGCCTGCCTATTTTTGTATCTTACCCAATTGGAATTTCTGTTTCAGTCACACTGGATTGGGAAAGAATACTACAAGAGAGGACCAAGTGGAAATGACATACATAGAACTAATGTGCCTCATATTCGGTTGGAATTCCGTGATACGGTATGATTTTAATTGTGGTTTCATGCATGGCTCAATCTGGTTCTTTTACTCATGTAATGCCTTTTTATTATGCCACCCTACATTTTAGAGGACTTGAAGATGCAATAATTAGAATGAATTCTCCCCACAACGCCACTCCCCCCCCCCCCTCCCCCTCTCCCCTTTTTCCCTGCCCCATGTCTTTCTTGCTCTTCCTCTTTATCATGTTACTTCTTTTCAGTTTATTTATTGTTTCCTCTAATGTTATGTGAATAATTCAGTAAACATCACATTACTAGATCATATCATATCTTATGTTATTGATATTCCTTTTCTGATCTTATTTCTACCGGAACAAATCAAACCTAGGAGTATAAGGAGAACTAAATTATGTGATTGTGATGATTGCAGATCTGGAGAGATGAGATGCGACAAGTATATCTGGGCAAGCCGATTATCCCTGAAGAAGTGGACAAGTGATGTGCAAGGCAAATGTACCTAATCCATCCTTGAATATCAATATGTTTTTAGAGGTGACCTCCTTGTTGTATTTCATTCTCTATTAAAGTAATTTTGACAATGGTTACTAGGAACTTCTTCAATGGAAATAAATAGGTTAATCTGAGTGTCTTGTTTGTTGCAGGAGGCAAGGAACTTGCATTACACTTGCTCATCTGCATAAAAGAGAATACATATGAAACTGACGCTCTAGCTGAAATTTGGCTTGGCACAAGCGTCATGTTAACAGAAGTTAAACCTGGTCTGAAGATGAGGTAGCAATGCACATCATGGGTATTGTATTATGGTCGATCCACATTATCTCATACAGATTCTCAGTCTGGAATATAGCCTATAGCAACAAGATCTCAATCTCTTCTCTGAGCAAATAATGGAAGTGGTTTTGTAGTAACAATGGCAGAGTTTAGAACAATAATTAGATACATCTTAGGCCTTTTTGTATTTTGCATTTTTTTGCTGTTGCAGCAAAGTTATATGTAAAATGCTATCATGTATTTCTTACTAATGAACTGTTCCCATACAAGATGAACTGTTTCCTACAATCAATACATTTTGCTAATTGATAGTAAAATGCTAAAAGCTGAAAACCGATTTTCACCCTGCTACAGCATTGAGCTCGTCTCCAATTAAGCTTGTGTACGCTCGTGCAATTTGGAGGCTTTTGAGTGCAATGGTAGAATAACATGGTCATACAGATTACCTTGTTTATAGTCTATTTCATTGTACCCCTTTTATTTGAGGACAAGATTTAGGCATAGTATTTAGGTGATGATTTTTAGGTTTATCTTTTCAAATTTTTTCATGGGGATTATTTTTCATAGAATAAAAGTGTATTTTTTAGTTAAGTAGTCATATGGCTAAATCTTAAAAGAGAAATCTAAGGAATAACATTTAAGTACTGTACATAAGTTTTATTTTTTGTTTAATCATATAACATTTTTTGGTCCCATTTTTCTTTTGTTGCAATCATTTTCGGCAAAAACTATTTATTTTTTTTTGGATTTTGATTGGAACCTGAAAATGTGTTAACAAAAAACCCACCAAAAATCACTTGCTACCCTGTTTTTTGTGATTAACCAAATATGTTTCTGGTTGAATAATATTTTTAGGTGCGCTGAACACAAGAAATGAGGAATACATTTTCATAAAAAAGTTTGTTTTGTATCAAAACAAATGGGCGTTTGTTTTTAAATCAAACTTGATCATGGGTAAGGTAGGCTTGAACTCGACCTAGGATATCAACTGTTGATGGCGGCAGGGTGGGGTGGGTCGGATTGGGGGTGCTTTGTTCCCATCACGTCCTTTCTTTAGGTTAGACAAATTCTGTGTAGGGTGGGAGTGGTGTAGGCTAAGGTTGAGATGAATTGAAAGTATTTTGTCAACCTTATTGATGTGACTTCAACAATGATAACATAGAGATGAAAGAAAAAGGGGAAGCGAGAGAGCTAAGAGAGAGAAAGTAGATGTTTTAAAGATAGTAATCAAATGTGTTAAAAAAAAAAAATCATAAATAGCATATGAAAACAATATATATATATATATATATATATATAATTAAAATACACACACATTTAGTTTTTAAAATTGGATTGGATTGCTTGGTTAACTGATTATCTGCGAATACCTATTATATTAATTTAGCTTTTAAAGGATTAATAGTTTTTCATTTGCTCTTTGTGTGTAAATATTATTTCCATTGAACTTGAATTATTTGCTAACTTTATTTGTAATTTAAGAATTATACCTTTGAAAATAATCTTCAATTTTTATGTTTTTTTACTTTTTTTTATGCATTATTATTTTCTCCTATCTTGTAAAAGTGGGAAATTCATTTGAAATTTTTTGTTGATATTTTTAAGAGAATTTTGCTAAAATTTTAATTTAATACCTTTATTTTTTAAAATTAATTATGATATTATAAGGTCAATTGAATATCTTGAACTTCTTTGCTGTTTGAATTTTAGACACTAATTATAAGGAAAAAATTATATCATGTATTAAAAAAAAACACTTTGGCGTGTAATTAATAGAATTATTTATTGAAACAAAAAAAAATGTTGAGATTTAAAAAAAATATTGTTTTTTTTTTGGAAAAAATAGATTGATGTTTGGCAAAAATGCAAAACTGACTCTCTAACTTTCACCGTTTTTCATTTCAGTCCTCTAACTTTCAGTTTTATAAATTTAGTCCTCTAACTTTCAATTTTTGTCAATTCAAGGTTCACGCCGTTTTGTAGATTTAAAAAAAAAAAAATTCAGAATTAAAAGAAAATAAGAAAAATCTTTAAAAAAAAAAAAAAAAATTCACCCCTTCCCCTGAATCAAAACTACCATAAACTCCTGCTTTGGTCGAGAGTGAGAGTGAATTTGGTCGAGCGAGAGAGAGGCTATTAGGTTTGTGGGAGATTTGGGATGAAAAATGAGAGAGAAGAGAGGGAACAGGTCATGAAGATAATAATGTAATTGTTGACATTTTCTTACAATTTTTTTTTTTCTCTGAGATTTGAGTCTCGGAGAATCGGAGATATGAGCAGAGATGGGCAGCCACTACTACTCTACTGTGTATTGGGGACTTTGGGAGGCCTGGGATAATGATAATCACTTCAAATAATGTGATCTGTTAGTCCATGGCCTACCAATCGACGTTGACTTCGATATTCAATGGTAGCCATTTTATCTTTTTGTTTTGTTTTGATTCAATGGTAGGTTTTTTTTTTTTTTTTTCAAATTAAAAAAAAAATTCTACAATACGGTATCGTTTTAGGGGTTCTAATGGTAGTCACTAACTAAGTTGTAACGGAGTCCTAAATTGATAAAAATTGAAAGTTAGATGACTGAATTAACAAAACTAAAACTTAAAGCACTGAAATGAAAAATTGTGAAAGATAGAGGGTCAGTTTTACATTTTTGATTTATGTTTCACTAAATTATAACACGTGGAGTAATGCATCCTCGAAACACTTCTAGACTTTTCCCCACAGGATCCCCTCTCCACATTTCAATCTCTCTCGAGCAACCCATAGCCCCTACCTTCCAGCCGGACCTCCCCATAAAGTCCACAGCCACCAGTCTCCGAACGGCCCACTTTAGAGGTCTCCGGGTCAGTTTGAACCGTTATCTCTCTCTCATTTGACTGTTGTGTGATAGCTTGATTTGATCCTGAGTTCACGAATGGAGTTTTCTGTTTCAGTGTGAATTATGCTTAATCTGACTCTATTATGTTTCTTTCTGAGAATAATTTTCTGGGTTGAGTTTTCTTTAGTTTTGGCTTTTGGGTTTTTATGCTATCGTTATTTATGGACAAGAACTTTTTATTTCTTTCCAGCTTTATCTTCATGTAAGGTTCTGATCTATAATCTATTATATAGTTTTTGCCATGCCTAAAAAATCTGATTGTTAAGAGTAAAGATTAAAGACCCATCTATAAATCTAAGTATTTACTGTATATGGATATGTCTTAATTGTTTAAGACCCACCTTTAAATTTTGGGTGCGTTTGTATAAGCGGTTGAAAAACTGTGTTTTGAGTTTAAAATGAGTGTTTGTAAAATAGCTACGAGGATTTGTGGTTGCAAAACAGAGTTTTGAGTTTTAAAAATGCTCTTTTAATCTCCCAAATCACCTAACCAAACGGGCCCTTGCTCTGTAGTGTACCATGTATATATTTTTTAGTTTTTTGAACTTTCAATTGGAGGTTGTTGTTTGAGGTTTATTCTAATAATAACCTGTCTGTAATACCCATATTTTTCCGGCTACTTCCTTTCGGGTACCTTTTCTTTGATTCAGGTAAAAAGAAAAAGAAAAAAATTAGGCTGTTCTTTATTGGTTATAACATGTATTTCATTGGACTAATATTATTACAGGAGCAAGCAATACAATAGCAGAGAAGGTGAGATCAATCATCGAATACTTCGAGTAAGCAATCCAACAATGGTGTTTATGAGGGGTGAGCCACTGGTGGCAAAGCTGGCGGTGTTGGCCAAGTACGTGGTTCTTCCGGGAGCCATGGCGGCTGCTGTCATTTACTCTCCTCCTGGTTACGCATCCTACTACAACCCCACCAAGTACGAGAAGTCGTCGAAATAGATCTCGGTCAGTCATTTCCTTCTTCCTCTTTTAATCTTTTTTCTTATTTTTAATAGATTTATAGGGTTAGGGTTTTTGTGAATAGTTGTATTGTATGTGCTAAACTGCTAATTTCCAAGATTTGTTATTTGAGGTTGCGTATGTGTGTGGAAAATGGTAATGACTGTCTTGGATGACATGTGAGAATGGAATTTAATTTTTAAATAATATGCCCCTATTCACAAATTGCACATGGCTTAATTACTTGATTTTTAGTTACACAAAGTTTGTGCTTGAGATATTCTGTTCCCACCCTTATGAGCCTGCTTTCCCCACCTAAGGTGAAAAATATACAAAATGGTTTCATTTAATTTTGAAAATAGTGAGTTTGGGCTACTGTAGGATGAGGTACTAATAGATTCCTTATCTTCACTAAATTTGGGCCACAGGTAAGATATATAGAAAAGCTCGGGGCCTTGTTAATGATTGTTTGAGGTGATTTGTGATCCTACAGTCTGTCTCAGCTTGAGGGTTATGCTCAACGTATGGTTCGATAAAGTTGTTGAGGGCAAAAAAAAATGCCTGTGTTTAGGGCAGCTCAAATGGACGATGGTAGGGTAATTTGTATTTTTTGGTTTGATAATCTCGTGTGGTTTTATGGTTTCTAGACAGTAGTGTTAGATTATCATCTTCAAGTATAGACCACATGGATTAAATTCAACACTGTTATTGTATATAATTGGTTTCAAAGCCTTTGATGCATATGGAATGTGCTCTCTTTCTCTCAGTGTCTGTGTGAGTATTTGTGAGTCTGGTTGATTTACTTCCTCTACATATAACATAATGCAGAGGAAAGTGTCTGGTTACTATAAAAAAATCACTTACCTTGTAGCATCTCATGTACTATCAAACATGATGTTGTTTGGAACCTTTCTAAACATTGAGGTTTTTGTATGAATGAATTAGATGGCACTCTCCTCTGATGAATAAACATGAGGATGACTGGTAGAGATTCTGCGGAAAGTAGCCAATCAGTTGAGGATTGTTAGTAACTTTTCATTTTATATATATTGCTTGGCTCTGAATCCAACTGTGAGACTACTTGTATACAAGAAAGAATTCTAATTCTTTAAAAACAAGCCTTTTATCCTTCATATACCCATCCCTTTTAGGAGAGACTCATTGCCATCGATCTATCTCTAAAGTATGACCCTTCCTTCGCCAATTCCCAGAATCATTTATAGTAACCATGTTCTGTACTGGAGAAAACATGGAATTAAGACGTTAGAAATAGCAGCTGAATCAGCTTGTTTCAGCATCAGGTTCTTGTTTACTACATGGTTTATGAGATTAAATTGGCAAATGATATGTATCCTGGAGTTTCATTAAATCTGCTTTAATCTTATGGGAGTCTTTGGAGTTAAGTATTTTGATTAGGATTTAGGGTTATTTCAACATGGAAAACATTTTTCATTTTCCTTATCTTTTTGCCAGTTGTTTTATTTATGAAATTTGTATTTTGGGCGTACTTTGCCTCTTTCATAATCTCTCCAATGAAAGGGCTGTTGATTGGTTTTAGCGAACAGCCGTCCCTTTTTTTTGGTTGTTGTTCAAGTTTGTAAGTAAACTTCACTTTTGACTAATTGCGAATCTTCTCTTCTTACAGGGCATATTGATCGCTTAGGCATGCATGCTTGCAAATATGCAATACCTTTGGGAAAAGGTGTTATCTAAATAATTCTCTTGACCTAATAATTGTTGAATCTCATGTGTATTTGGAGAGATGAATGCATGTTGTTCCAGTTTGAAGAACTTTGAGGAGTGGTTCTCTCTCTCTTTTTTTTTTTTTTTTTTTTTTTTTCTTTTTCTCTGTGGCTTTGCCCACAATTAATTGATTTCTAATCAAGACAAGATTGTTCTGTTTTAATATCATGGAATGTATGAATGCTCAAATTTAGAATAGCTCTGATTGTTTGTGTTGTTACATGAACTTAAGTTACAGGGTAGACTGTAGAGTGGCTAACTTTGAAATGTTTTAATATTGTATGGTAAATTTCGCGTTATAGTGGAGCCACCATCACAGTATAACTTTGCGCCCCAATTTGCCCTAGCACAGAACAAAAAATCGAATCTGGAAGCCTAAAGATCAAATACTGCACCTGTTTCCAATTGAAGACACGATTTTATGAGTGGTAACATGGTGTCCGATAACCCCGTGTACCCTGCCTGGTTTAATATGACATTTTTTCATTGTAATAGAACATAGGAAAAGCAAGAACAAAGAGGCGGGGGTTATAAAAATGAGAATGGGACAGAGTTGTGCTTCTGTTTCTTGGTCTCAGATAGGGTTGTAAATGAATCATGCCGTTCATAAAGAGCTTGAGTTTGGCTCAATAAAAAGTTCGTTTATATTTGTTTGTTTATAAACAAGCCAAGTTTAAACTTTAGTTTTAGAGTCCGAGTAAAGAATTTTGTTCATGAACAAGGTCGTGAACACTAAGATTCAATACAAAAGTAACAAAAACAAGTTGAGTCTAGACTTATTAATGAGTTTTGTAATAAAATTGATATGAACTTGACAAGTAAATTCATATCTTTCTAAAACTTTAATTAATTATAAGTTGAATCCACTCATCCAAACCAAATAGGCTAGATAATAAACTTGATATAGACTTGATAATATACTTATATTGGATCTCAAGCTCAAAAGCATGATATTGAGCTTGAGTTTGGGCTTGATATTGAGCTCGATCTTGGCTTGACTAATGAATCAAGCCAAGGCAAGCCGAGCTCAAGCTTTTATTCTTTATAATGAGCTCAAGCCCGTATATTATTTATAAGCTTGTATCAAACTCAAGCCAAGTTTGACAATTCTATTTTTGCTGTCAAGCCGAGCTTGAACATTCACTACTCAACAAGACCCGACTTGTTTACAGCCCTAGTCTCAGATGTAGAAAGGTTGTGCACATACAATAGAAGGATTTTGCTAATATTACTATGAAAAAGAGTCGTACCATGCTCTAATAATGAAATTTAAGAAACGATGATTTATTGTATTTTAGCTGCCTGTTAACTTTCCGAGACAATTGGTGATGATAAAAGTCATTTACTGACCTAAGTTTTGTCGACAATGCATGTACTTTTATCATTGCCTAAGGAATTCAAAGGAAAGTTAAGAATAATTGGATGGAGTTGCATAATAATCTATTAAACTTGAACTCCATTGGTCAATGTATACTTTATCAATTAGCAGAATTAGATATTTATTTCAACATTAGGCTTTGAGTAAAAAGGATTTTACTTAACATATCAAAGTCCATACTTAAGAGATGGAGTGGACGTTTAGCTCCACGTCCATTTTCAGGAAACACATTCCCCAGGGAAGAAATGATTCCATTGAGCAAAACTAGCTACTTTTTAGGTACCTTTTTAATCAAGACAAAAATAGCTACTTTTAAAATGGCAAATTTATTTTAGGTACAAGATTTTCCATGAGACAATCTTACATGCCAACATCCTAAAATTACTAACTCATTTTCGTCACTCTCAAAGAAGGAACAAGAATCTGGGGCAATCATATACATATGGGCACAATACCAATTCCATCTCGGCGCATTACTGATTTTTGTATGACTGCAAAAAATGCAACAAGTAATGTCATTAGATATAGAATCCAAAGCAACTGAATAATATTTCAAATCAAATGAGAGCATCAAATCCAACCTCGAAATTCTTAGAGAATTCCTTCACCTGCTCAGCAACATCTCGCTGCTTCGAAGCAGCTGCACGAACAAACCATCACCCAGTGATTAAATAATGCTCAGAAGTGCAGACTAATGGAAACTACAGTGACTGAAAAAACAGGAAATGTACCCTTGTTAATCATTTCATCGATACTCTTTGATGTTCTCACAGCAAACCTCTGGAATGCGTGACTAAAAAACCACAAAAAAAATATTATATTAAAAAAAAAAAAGGAATCACCAGTTAAGCTAGAATGCAAGCACCCAATTAAACAATCATTGAAAAATAAAAGCAAAAAGCCTCAGCCCTTAGTTTTTTTAAAAGTTGCAGTCATCTAAGCAATCAGTACAAGCCTACGATAGGGTCATCATTGGCAGCAGATATGGAGGAGAAATATTAGATATCTCAATATTTAATCTTCCAGCAACATTGTGAATTTGGGAAATGGAGAATCAAAGAATTAAAATTAAAAAAAAGGAAGGAAGGAAGAAACAAACGTTCAACATAACGATACTCAAACTTCCCATGTAGCAGTGCTTCACATGTAAGAATGTAAACCGGTGAGGAACATACTAGTCCCAAATAGCCTATGAGAAGCTTTAAAAATAAAATTCCAACATTCAGGGTTCCAACAGTCATTAGTTAACAGATATGCATATGCATTACGCTTCATCCAATCAAACAATGAATATCAATAATAACAACCACTGTATGATAAATAAAATAAAAAGCCTCAGCCCTTAGTTGTTTAATTGTTGCAGTCATCTATGCAATCAGTACAAGCCTACGATAGGGTCATCCTTGGCAGCAGATACAGAGGAGAAAAATTAGATGATTGGGGGTGGGGACAACTACATAACATATATCAAGTGAAGTGGGATTCTTGTTCTTGTATATCATTGACACCTGTGTGTCAGTGACATCCTTAAATAGCCATTAATTTAATAGATATTTTCTAACATCACAAGATTTCTACTTAGAGACATAATTCACATGTCCAGTGAAACATGATCCAACTTGACCTTAAAACGTTGAAGGTTGAACTCATGACCACATGCTCTGATACCATAACTTGTCCTAGAAGCTTAAGGAGAGAAAATAAACCATTATTAGATTAAAATATTAGGAAATTGTGAATTTAATTATTTAACCCACGTGTCACAGTGTCATTTACACCCTAACATTGTCATTTGCTTAGCAATCTTCTAAAGTCAAAATATCAGAATCTACCTAGAAGCATATAAATTAAAAATTCATGGAAACGGGAATATCAACATCCGATCTTCCAATAATATGAAAAAGATTGGTTGAAATGAAGAATCAAATATAAATTTCAAAATCATGATTATCAAAGCAAAATTTTTCAAACTTCCTAAGCTTGCAGTGCCCATTAATTTTGCACACCGTGGATCAAACAAGATCGGATAATTTGAGCTTCTTTTGCTTCAAATGAACGAGCCAACCGGTAACAGTTTAGTCCCGGTGGCCAGAGAAAGAAGCTTCTATATCACACACACACATGACAAGCTCTATGAATTTAATCATTCACCCATTATTCGCTTCAGCTATTAGGAAATAGTGAATTTTATCACTTAGCCATTATTCTAAATTATGTCTACAAGTGTCATTTACATCTTAATACTGCCATTAATATCATAATCTACTCAGAATCATATAAATCAAAAGTTCACCGAAACACGAATCTCAATATTAATTGGTTGAAATGAAGAATCAAATAATAATGATAAACCAAATAACATCCTAATCACAATCATCAAGAAAAAAATTTCTCAAATTTCGTGCGCCGCAGATCAATCCAAATCAGATACTTTGAATTTCTTTAGCTTCAAGGGAACGAGCCAATCGGTAACAGTTTACTCCCGGTGGCCAGTGAAAGAAGCTTAGATTCACACACGCGCGCACACACACACACACACACACACACACACACATATATATATATAATAAACGACAAGCTCTATGAAATAAACGACAATGTACCTGTTGGCAAGTTTGTCAACAACGAGCTCATTGAGAACGTAAGACATAGCTCTACCAAATATATTTCCACCAGCCATGATCGAATCGTATTTTTCAGTAAGCTAAATCAAAAACACACACAGTCAGTACCAAACAAGTAATAGAGATCGAAAAATTGCAAGTACCAAACCCTAGAAATACTAAACCCTAAAAATGGAAGTCTAGAATCGAAATAGATCGAAGAAATTGAAGAGCTAAAACCGTGGATTAGAAACCCTAGGAAATTTAAAGATTTTTTTGGAAACTGAGAAATGAAAGTGTAAGAGAGTTTGATCGATTTTTCACCTGAGAAGTATTGGCAAAGCGAAGAAGAGAAAAATCTTTTCTATCTTCTCGAAAAAGCCAGGAACTAGTATTGCGGCGTAAGGCATTATTTGTGAGGGTCGTTTATATAGGCGACATTTCTTTGAGATTGAATGGGCTAGGGTGGCCTAAGGCCCATGAGTCCAATCTCTTGGCCCATATTCTGATAAAACTTGACTCTAAAAAAAAAAAAAAAAAAAACGTTTTTGACCATTTTTATCATGTGGTTCTTCATAAGTGATAAAACCATTTACGAGTAATAAATAAATTATATTATTATTTATTAAGTAGGCCATGTGACTAAAATATGAGTGGATATTTATTTGAAATGTCGTATCGTGAGTTAGATAAACTTTCTTTCAAATTGGTTTAAAGAAATATTCTATCAATTTTTTTATTTTATGAATTAAGTACATTTTAAAATGTATAGGGGTGATTTCATATATAAAAAAAAAATTCAAGCTAAAACAGATTTAAAATTATTAGCCCAAATTAAACCTTTCTCAAAAAGAGTTTCAAATTAAATCTTAGATTTTTAATATCATATTGAATTTAATCCTCAATCAAACTTAAAATCAGATCCAAAAATTTTGGGATTTAAATGGATATAATTTTAAAGTCCAAAGCTTGATTTTAAAATTAATAAAATTATAAGGTTTAATTTGTAAATCTTAAATTGCAGGCTTTGATTTGAAATATTTTGAAATTATAAGAACAATTGTTCAAGCATATAGTTTAAGATATAATTTACTTTTTTTTAATTATAAAATAACTTCTCCATAACTATGTCATTTTCTTCAAATAACTAGAAATTTATTACAAGCATCTTCATTTGATTTTTTATTTGTTGTTTTTTTTTCCTGAAATATTTTCTCAAGCATGTATTTAAGCATGTGATTTCAGAAAAAAATTCTAGTTTTTTTTTCATAAGAAAAAATCCTAATTGATAAGACAGTTTGGGTGCACTTTCAAAATTTTGGCATGTATAGTTGACTGAAAGTATTATTTTTGTTCTTGGATAAAGCATACTACACCTGCATAGATTTTGTGAGCTACTTGGATAAAATGTTTTCAATTTTCATGTCAACTTCGTTTAAGAGATTACAGAATAGCTATGATGTCACTTGATTTATCTCCACTAATATATTTTTTTATTGATTGTTTTATATCCAACGGTATTCACATTCTTTCACATCATGTTTTTTATATTTTTTCATATATTGTGTATAAAAATGTGGATATATATATTTTTTGAGGAACTTAAAAATGTGGATATTTGGTGTGAAATAATCCCTTTTTTATCACCTATAAATGTTAGTCTATAATTGGGTGTACTAATTAATAATTATATGATTGGAAACTAGACTTTCTTAAAATTTCAAGATTTATCATCGTATATTCAAATTTAACTATACTATGCATGTTGCTTTGTGTCTATTTGGCATCCTGTATTTAAACTATACCTTCTTTTTTATTTCTTATTTTATAAGTATAGTTTTTCTAAATCTCTTGTTTTCTAAATATACAGTCTTTCGAAGAAACAATTTTCAAAAAGCTGAGAAATAAGTTATATCAAGCGGAAACTTAAACCTAGTTTGCAGCGGCAAGTGCACATTGAAATAATTTAGATTCTATAATTGGAATGGAGCCCCCCCTTCAACTATTCCTATCACCACTATGAAAATCCATATATACCATGTTGCTAATCATTTTCTTTTTTGAGAAGTTTCCATGTTCCTAAACATTTACCGCACAATTTATAGGTAAACAGTCACGCCTTTTGGCCACAGGAGTTGTATGTTTTGGTGAATGAATGAATGGAAATTTTTTATAACACCAAAATACAATGGTTCACACTGAAAATACGTTGCTATACAATTTAAATGTAAGGATGAAACCAAATAATCAGGACATCAAGAAAAAGGCAAAGCTAGAATTGATGCCTTGTTTTGCGACACAAACCACACCGATCTTTGTCCATTTTTTTAATCCATGCTGCTACAAATGTGCCAAAAATATTTGATTCCATGTGTCTGGGACTCCAGGCAAACACCAGTGAATGCAATCTGCATGGTGCATTGGGTCAGCTCTCTCTTCTTTATTTAACAATCTACCTCCAGTCTCTGTGTAAATTGATGAGTGAGCATCGATTCTGTACTCAGAAATTTGTGTTACGTTGAGGAATGTAATTGGGACTTTCATTTTTCCCACCACACTGTTTACCACACTCATTATCCGCTTGTCGGAACCGGTTCCCCAATGTTTCTTTTTCATGACTGGCTTTGTCTCGTTGAAACATTTAAGTCCACCCTTGCGGTTCCAGTCTTCGCTTCTGAAGAGACGAGATTTGAATTGTGAGTACAATCACATTAGTAAGGAGAAAGTATGATATATGCTTGTGTTAATTTGATCAATATATAGAAATTGTTTTTGACTCTCAATCGTGAAAATTCTATGTGAGAATTGATATTGAATGTATATTCTTAAAGTTGAAATTTGTTCAGAAAAATGCGGTGGTAGATGTAGATGAGAGATGCAAGTGATCCAGAGGGCTTGAATTGGTATAAGATGTCCAATTTGACATTGAACAAGAAGTTCTGGTTTCTTTTTAGTTCCTAAGATTTGAAGTAGCCATCGAAAAACTTGTTTTAAATAAGCTACCGCCAATCTTAAATGAGAAAGAAAAGTGAATTCTAATTAGTTTAAATTGCAAAATTTTTTACTGTCGTTGAATAAGTGATATAGTTTTAAATTTTACCCACACTAAAAGAGTAATTGGTGTTTTAGTCTAATATTAAAAAGTAATTATTATAGAACAGACATCAAAAGTTTCAAATTCTAGAGAGAGAGAGAGAGAGAGGTAGACCTTGTGTGAGTTGGGGACATGGTAGTGAAGAAGACACGAGTCTTGTTGGGATTAACAGTGGAGTCAACCCAATTGGCCCAGGTCTTCAAACCAATTCTGTAAGCAACTGGTGCATCCAACTCTTCATACCCTTCCTCCCCATTTAAAAATGATCCCCATCTGCATTCAATTAGACATTTTTAACACGAAAGTCACTCATTATTTTGAATAATTCAAGGAAAAGAATTGATGCATAATAACTCAAAATTTGTTCAATCAATAAAATAAGTTCCAAAACTCACAGTGATTTAATTCTAAGACCACTCATCCACCAAACATAAGTATTGAACACAAGGATATCCACTCCTAACCAGTGTTTTGCATGTTTGGAAACAGAATCCACTTTTAGTATTCTCTGCTTTGGATCTCCTATAATATGTTCATCGGAATTGGACTCTACAAGAAATGGGGCCCAATAGAATTCAATAGTAGCATTATATTCCTGAAAAATATTGGTGGAAAAAAGGTTAGCTTTTATTTTGCTTTAGCACATCATAATTTGCTCGAATTAGAAACACCTATATATAAATGTTGTTCATAGATGCCTTTTTTAGCCTTTGCTTCTACAAAAATCAATTGTCTATACCTTGGCTTTGAAGACTGAATGAGAACGGCCCCGTTTCATGGACTTCTTGTCCTCAGGTATGATGGATTCGACCATACAGACTAAAGATTGCCATTGGCCTCGTTGTAGTGAATCTCCTACAAACAGTAGCCTCTTGTCTCGCAGTTTCTTAAGAGCAAGTTCTTGATTGAATCTATGTTTTAAGACATCAATGATAGCAGTAAAAAGAAAATTTTGGTTAAGAGTCTTGTGGTTCAGTGACATTGTCCAGTTCTTATCATTAAAAAGTTGGTAAGAAAAAGATAAAAGACAGAGAATTTCATGCATTAGTATGTGTATGTGAGAATGCACATAAATCAGAATATGGTGCACTTAATTAGAAAACATATTTTTGTTGTCTTCTAAAACTTTAATGTACATGAATTATGGGTTTTAAACTAAATAAGAAAACAATTCTTTTCATTTTTCAAAATTTCAGAGAAAACAAATCAATGTAAAGATCTTTTTGGTGTTTTAATTTATAAAAAGTTGAAAACTATAATGCAGGAGTTAAATTTGTTAGAAACTGATAAAAAAAAACACCAAAGCAAATCTCATTTACAAACCATTTCCTATTTTTCGTTTTTAAAAACAAAAACTGTATTAAAAAAATAATAGCCAATCCAGAAACATGCATTGTATAACAGAATATTAAACTGTTGTCCTTATCAACCTAGGCAAAGTACAATCTTCTGGCTGCCATTCCCAGTGCCGATAATCAGAATCCAGCCTTCCATTCTTGACACAAGAGACTTGCCTATCCAGATATGGGCAACTTCTATCCGAGTAGAAGGGCTTAATCGAACGGTTAAACACCCACTTTCCATTAGCAACATTGCACTCTTCAGGTTCGAACTCAAATCTATCATCTACAAGGGACTCATACACATTATTCTCTGCAGTTTTATCTTCTGTAGGAATATAACAAGACAACATTAGAATAATCAATGATATAATCTTTAACAGGAAAGTATCGACAACAATCAAGTCTAAAAGACTAATACGGATCGATGTGTCACATGTATTCTTTTCTGTCATACTATTGAATTCAACAAGAAAGTATCAGTAAATAGAAAACCAGTTGTGGACTTAACTGGATTTTTTGACAGTGTGTTTTCTGGCACAGGATTTGATCTTGAAAATGGATGTGGGAGAAAGAAAAGTAATTGTTTCTGTGTAGAGGAGAACTAAGATGGCGAAAGCACAGACTATGGCAATAAAAATGGGAAGAAGTGGCCTTCCTCTAGGGGGTTTCATTGTGCCTGAACTAGAAGGCACTATGCTCATTGGAGGAGGGTGATTGGTGAAGAAAGATTAATGGTGAAATAAAGTTCATCAACTTGTGCAACAGAATGATGAAGACTTTGAGAGAGGTTTATGAGTAACATATTTTATAGGGTTTTGAGTAAGAGTAAAGTTAAAGCCATGTATATATGGTTGGGTATTTAACCTATTTCAAAGTATAATGGAGGTTAGACGGATAAGTTGAAAGGCTAACATCTTGAGCTCTTTTTTTCTTCGCCCATAGTGGAATCTTAAAAGATGTTCCAACCACTGTGCCATGGCCATGGTGTTGACCCTTTAGAATCAATATTAGGTGGGAATAGTAACTAGTCGCTGCAAATAGTGTTAGAGCTCAGAGGAAGCTATCTCTCTCTTATGACTTCTATATAGTTCTATTCACATATCATTTTTAGCAATGGTAAAAAAATTTCTACCTTATTTTTTCCGTAATAGTAGATATTGACTCTTGTCCTTGAAAGATTCAGGGTCACTGTCAAATAATGCCCGGGGGCTTATCAGCTATCACTGACTAATGAGGAGCCTGCCGGTAAGGTACATGGAATATGAGAAACACCCAAAATTTTTCATAATTTATTTTGCACGATTGATTTGGTAATGGAAAAAGTTTGAAAATTTAACTATTGAATTGCATATTCTTTATGTTCTTAACATACATATCAAATTTTATATCAATCGAATGTTATTTACTATTCGATTCATAATTTTATTTTTTATGCTTTAGACTACAAAAATTTGAAATTTAAATAATTTGACTAATGACATAGTTATTGATTTTGATCTTTTAGAAACAAGCATTGATAATATAAGAAGAAAATGTAATCTAATGGTAGATCTGTCAAAATTCACACTAAATAAAAAGATATTGAATGGAGTTGTGGTCTTAAGTTACAATTAAGTTCGTGACCAAACTTTGACCTTTGGTAATTCGTGATAGAAGCTACCATTGATATGTAGGTCTGCTACTGATAACAATTTTAATAAAACCAATTATAACAAGTTATCTTTACAAGGTGAAAAACTTGTAAAAAAAATTTGTCATAGAATTCGTATAATGGGGACTCAGAATGATCATAAATGTCTTCCATTAATGAAGCTCAATATAATTAAGTTGATAATGGAACCATCACCATCCTTTCATTGACTTCATTATATCCGAAATAAAAACTGGGTCACAACCTCATTGGTAGACATGTAAAATGACTTGAAGTTTTCTTAAATTATCTTCATTATGAAGTGTCCTACAAATTATGAAAGGGATCAGCATGTGCTGTCCTCCTCTGTTGGTTTTAATCAATTAATCCAACTAGAGTCATATGTAACTGGTAATCATTAAATCCAGCTACAGAGGCTGCTAAGGGTCAGTTATTATTGAAAGATCATGTTGTGGGGAATAATGATATATACAGAATTGTCAGTGCAGCAATGTACATTGCCAAGAACATATATTTTTGTATTTACAATGTAAAATAATCATTACTTCCAAATCAAAGCTATTCGTAATCTCCTGGTGGTACTTTCAAGATTAAAATATGCTTGACATGGACATTACAACCCACACAACACAATCACTGCAACAAGAACAACTAAAAATTGATCCCAACCTGAAGATCCTTCATGTTCACCCCAGCAAAAAACATGAACCAGATTGGACAATTCCAAATTTCTAATCCTCCATTGTTGTCCGATGAATAGAATGGATGATCCTCGGTAATCACAAATCAACATCTAGGTAAAACTAGGTAATGGAAGATGATGTCGATGCCTTGAAAAATGGATTTGGCCTAATCGAATTGTGCGGTTCAATTATACACGTGTGGAAAACAGTAGTAAAGGCTAAAGGGACTTTTTCATTGTGCACTGTCCAAGCAAAGTCTATTTTAGGTGGCTTCAATGCTTAAACCCTAGTATATAAATAGCAAATTTTGCACACGTGTGGAAACAGTTCATAAGTCCTACGTCAACATTTATATTAGGTGAGGTGAGAGGTTGGCCAATAGACCATACAGTTTGTTCCCTTCCTCTTGCCCTTTTCTCCTTAATGTGTCTTTGATTTCTTACAAGTTCATTGAAGTAAGAAGTTTCTTGATATTTGTTGTGATCTGGGTATGTTTGAAAGGAAAAAATAAATGCATAGTACAAATTAATTGTGTTGTCTTTTTTATTCATCATGGGTTATTTTTCAATTGATGTGTTTTTGGACCTAAGTTCGTGTTAGGGGATGAAGTCTACTACTCACATCAGCATTATGTTTCCCTTTCACATAAGGGTGGGTAGTCGAGTCTTATGTAAGAAGAGGTTAGTAATACATTGGGTACTCATGAAGAATATAAGAGTAAATTAAATATAAGAAATAATTCATATGAATGGATGAAGAGAAAAATTAGGTGAAAAGGGGGAAAATGAAATTATCCTTTTGTCCCTTTCTCCTTAATGCGTCTTTGATTTCTTACAAGATCATTGAAGTAAGAAGTTTCTTGATAGTTGTTGTTATCTGGGTATGTTCCAAAGGAAAAAATAAATGCATGGTACAAATTAACTGTGTTGTCTTTTTTATTAATCATGGGTTAGTTTTAGTTGATGTGTTTTTGGACCCAAGGTTGTGTTAGGGGATGGAGTCTGCTACTCACATCAGCATTACGTTTTCCTCTCACATAAGGGTGGGTAGTCTAGCCTTATGTAAGAAGAGGTTAGTAATACATCAGGTACTCATGAAGAATATAAGAGTAAATTAAATATAAGTAATAATTCATACGAATGGATGAAGAGAAAAATTAGGTGAAAAAGGGGGAAAAAGGGAATTATGATGGTACTGTTGAATGGGAGAAGATTCAATTTGAACCTACTAAATTGTTGTAGATAGATTGTCAGGTATTAAATTTATTTGGCCTTGTTTATTTACCTATTTGTGTAGTTTCAGGCTTGATCAATAATTCCTATAAAAAAAAAAAAAAAAGGCTTGATCAATAATTTACATGATATTCCACCTATTTATAGTAGTAGGACGCAAACTCCGTTTCCTTTAGTAGTGATTGGGCTTTTGACTATATTTTGAACCAGAATACATGAAGTTTATTTAGTGAGGCCTATTGTGTTGGTTTGTAAAATATTAGCCCCAAATAGGTTAATTCCAAAAATAACCAAGAAAAGGGGGAGTGAATTTTTGAAAAGAAATCTTGCACAAACCATTCATAGGATGTGCATAGTTTGTGAAAATGACAGAAAAATTTTAGGTCATGTAACGAAGGAATTGATCTAAGATATTGATTTCGATCAAAGTCAACATAATTCTTATCGGAGTCTAATCCTCACTTCCATCCTATAAATTCTTAATCTATACTATGTGTCTGTTTGAGAAGAGCTTATTTAACTTTTTGCTAATTTTTTTTTTTATTAAAAATGTGTTAAAGTATACTTGTATCTTGAAAAAATTAAGTGAGAAAATGTGGAAAAAAATGAGGTTTTGAAAAACTATACATAAAAGTTAAAAGTTTAAAATGGATGCCAAACTCACCCTATATATAACATTGGAACATAGATATAAAATGTAATCCTAACAGATTTTTAGAGTTATTTTTAGAATATTAAAAAAGAGTACAAACTTTTTCTTTAAAGCATCAATTTTAAAACAAGTTTAATAACTTAATTTTTATAAAATTAAAAAAAAAAAAGCTTTTATTTTATTTTATTTTGATATAAGAATTGGGCCTAGTTTCCGAATCAACCCCAACCCAATTTTCAAGTCCAAACAACCTGAGCCTGAGCAAGTTCTCTCTGTGCTTCAAGAAAAACTACAACCTAAAAAGAAAAACCAGAGGCTAAAACAACTAAAAAATCAAACATCCTCAATGGCTACGAACACGATCAACCTCTCTCCAATTCATAGTACCTCCTCTCTTCGCTTACTTTCTTCTTGCTCTTCCCAAAATGCCCCTTCCCTTTCATTCTATTCACACCCTAAACCCTCCCTCACTTTCCCTTCTATTTCTCTCAACAAATCCAAAAACCCAACTAAACCTCGCGCTTTCACAACAACAATCACTTCAGCTCACAAGAACTTAACGGAAACGGAACTAATCGCCGTGCCGCCGTTACCTGACGAAGTAAACGAAAAATTTCCGTCTGATGCTGGCGTTTACGCCGTTTATGATAACAACGAGGAGCTTCAGTTCATTGGTATATCACGGGATATAGCGGCCAGCGTTACCGTTCACCTAAAATCAGTGCCGGAGCTCTGCTCCTCCGTTAAGGTATAACGGTTTTTCTAATCCTATTTTTTTTTTTGGTTAATAATTTTTGCATTAATTTCTTATCTGGAGGGTTCTTAGTCATAAAATTACACTATTACCCTAGAATTATTTTTTTATTATGTTGGGTTAAGCATGAAATGAAGTCTTGGTTGCTGTATTTGTGGTTATCTCGGCTATCGCGCGCTAAGTATTATGAATTGGTAACTTGACACCAAAATTAAGAAATCTAAATTGGACACGCTGCGCAAAACTAGACCACAATTAGAAACTAGTTTGGATTCTAATTGTGCGACTTGAATATAATATATATGATGTCAGCCACGCAACTTTGCTTGGGAAAAATTTCTTGGGACACAAGTATTTTTCCATTTGGGCTATTGCTTAGGGTTTAATATTTGGGAAGTTTTAGACTTGAATGCATTGAGAAGCCATTGTACATTGGTCAGTTCACTTCTAGATAATTCATTCGGGAAAGTATAAAAGAATGAGCTATAGCTTAAATGACATGTTAAGAATGGCAGGAGGGTGAAATTGTGAATTCAAAACCCAATAGGTTTGTGGACCTATTACAAATATCAAGGCCCAAGTCTTTGTCCATATTCAGTATATTTAATCCCACTTGGAATGTAAGAAAGTAACCAAGAGTATGACTTCGGATTGAATAGAATAGTAGAAAGGATCCATGGCCGACCCCAAAAAATTCGGCACCAAGGCTTGGTTATTGTTGTTATTGGAATGCAAGAAAAATAATCCTAATCTTATTTTTAGTTTTAAGTATTGTAACCCTAGTACGTATAGGATTTGGCCTAATATAAATACCCTTAAGTGGGTTCATTGTAACGTAGAGCTTAATAGTAAAGACGTAGCCATCAATGGCTTTCTATTGTGGATGTTAGTCCTTAAGGATAAACCATGTAAATTTTATGTGCTCTCTTTCAACCTCTTTCTCTCCCTCTGCCTTATTTATTTTCTTCTTTATATTTTCTCATATACTTCATCATACTATCAAAGCTATGTCATGCCATGTCTAACATGGTATTAGAGTTATATCTTATCTTTTCTAATGGTACTGATAAAAAAAAAAAGGGTAAAGGGCATATAATCTCTGTGTGGTTTGGCCGAGTTTCGGTTTACCTTTTTAATTGTTTCACTTTACCCCATGTGAAATGGATTAATATGAAAACATTTAATTTTCCGTCTTAGTCTGACGGAATCTGTCATAAGAGATGCACGTGTGCCTTGTTTTTACCTGGAAAACACCATAGAAACCTGATGCACTTTTAATCCACCAAAAGTTACAAATTAAATCTTATCAAGAATGTAATATTTGTTCTTCAAAATGGATGAAAATGGGTAAATTCTAATAGCAAATTCAACCAATATAAGTACATAACAAATTATTTAAGGTCCAAAAAAGGGAATAAAAGTAATTGGCACCAATTGATCATACCTAAGTGTTACAAGGTTAAATGCAAAGCAAAAATTCTCATACTAAGACAATAATCTTCTCCTTGAAATATCTTTAAGATAATTGCAACAAAGAATATCTAAAATTCAACCAAACGAAACTAAGATTCACAAAAACACAGATGTATACAAAAAAAGTTGGCCTAGCTTTTTCTTTCTACTTTTTAGCTGTGAGGTGTGAAGAATTGTAAGAGTCATTCCCTCCATGACATCCGCTTTCTAGGGTGTTTTTCAGGTGGAATCAAGGCATAGGTGCCTCTCACATGCCAAATTCCATCAAATTAGATGGAAAATTAAACATTTTCATTTTAGTCCATTCCATAGGGGGTAAAGTGAAACAATTGAAAAGTCAAGGGGTAAATGAAACTGGGCTAATCACAGGGAGGTAATGCGTCATTTACTCTAAAAAGTATAATACAAGAACAAATTTCTTTTGGCACTAACATAATAGGGTCAAGTATGGTTGAACTTATAATAGCCAAGCTTGAGAAAGAATATTTCAGCTACAATGATGCGTAGGCTCCACTAAAGCATGATTTGGTTCTAGTAAGCATGCTGAACATTCAAATACCTGCCTTTAATGATGTTCCCCCATTACACCCTGCTGAATTCATGTGTACTGGGATCTGATCCCAAGAACTCTTGTGAGTGTGAAGACTGAAGGTACTCAAACAACCATGGGCATGCTCAGCTATTATGAAGAATTCAGATGTCTACAAAATCATTGAATTTTATTTTATTTTATTTTTATATAGATAAGTAGTAAAACAAAATCATTGAATCTAATTAACTCTAATAGGTTACAAGATATTAAATCAATTTAGAAGTACAGGGAAGGATCTTATGAGGTTTTTCTGCTAATGAGACTGATTGATATATCTTAAAGCAAATGTCATTAAATCAACCTATTAAGGGTTTGGGATCCGTTTATTTTGCTGAAACTGAAATTTTTTTACTAAAGGTACTGTAGATAAAAGTAAAAGTTAGCCGAAATAGTACAGTGGAACCTATGAATAATACCAAAAAGTGCAGTGAGGCCCATGAATAATAGCAAAAATAAGCTAAATAGTAAAATAAGTTGGCTTTTTAAGCTGGAGCCAAACGCACACTAAGTAAATATGCCTACTAGTCTTTTTAATTTGTTGACGATATATCTGTCTATATTTGTGCACAATAATTAAGAGAGTAATATACTAATATTTGCCTATTAGTGACTCTTGTAAAAATTTCAATTGTAGGTTGGGGTAGTAGATGAACCTGATAGAGCAGCTCTTACCCAAGCTTGGAAATCATGGATGGAGGAACACATAAAAGCCTCTGGAAAGATCCCACCAGGTAATGAAACAGGAAACACTACCTGGGTCCGGCAGCCAACAAAGAAGAAGCCTGATCTTCGGCTGACACCTGGCCGTCATGTTCAACTGACAGTCCCACTGGAGGAACTCATTGACAAGTTGGTCAAGGAGAACAAGGTGGTGGCATTTATCAAAGGTTCAAGAAGTGCACCAATGTGTGGATTCTCACAAAGGGTAGTTGGCATCCTTGAAGGTGAGGGGGTGGATTATGAAAGCGTTGATGTGCTCGATGAAGAGTATAATTATGGATTGAGGGAGACACTGAAGAAGTATAGTAACTGGCCTACGTTCCCACAGATCTTTGTCAATGGTGAATTGGTTGGGGGTTGCGACATTCTGACGTCCATGTATGAAAAAGGTGAACTTGCTCCTTTGGTCAAGAAGTAATCGTTCAAGTTTCTCAGCAATTTGTCTTTTTGTCGAATGGGTTAGTGTAGGAGAACAGAACAGGGATAAGAAAATGGAGCATGAATATGGCAATTGAGGTCCATCTATGGTTCAATTGTACTGAACAGTTTGTAAGCTTATCAATTTGATCAAATATAATTGGAATTTGGTCAGGTAAAGTTGAATAAGTATGAAATAGAAAATGTTTTGTGCATGATCATTTGCTCTCTCTCTTATTTTTAAATTTTTAATTTTTTACAGTTTCTTTGAGCCCAACTTTAGCTTCCACTTCTTGGTTTTAAGTTTAAGCATTGCATATTCCTTTTCTTAGAGCATTCACAACTGGCCTTGTATATCCTATATGTTGATATATTTTACTATCAAACCCTTAAAATGATGCTCCAGCCGGACTGCCAAATTGTGCCAATTGTAAAAATTTTTGCAATGTTGCTATAGTACCATCATATTTCTAGGATAGTACTATAGTAAGATTGTATAATTAAAAATTATTATTTTATTATCTGACTGATTCTTCTCTCTCTTCCTTTCTCATTATTTCATTTCCCTCTCTTGTCTTTTTCTCTCTTGTTTGCTCTCTCTTCTTCAGACCCAAAACCATGGTGGACATGAATGCCATCACCAAGCCACTATGGCCGGACCCACTGTCACAGGCCCCACTGCAAGCCACCATCACGGGCCACCTCAAGCCACCTGACCAAGCCCAATTGTTCTTCTCGTCTTCTTCGTGGATCATGGCTTCGTCACAATTCGTGAGTGCATCAAGTTCGGCATGGGTTGTGGGTCGTGGCTCTCTCAAGTTCGGTGTGGGTTGTGGGTCTCTCAAGTTTGGTGTGGGTTTGATGAGTTTATGGGTCTCTCAAGTCCATCGTGACTCTCTCAAGTTAGGTGGCGTTGGTTGGGTTTTGAATCGGTGTGGATCATGATGAGTCATTTTGTGCTGGCTTTGGGGCTGAGGATCGTGGTTGATCAGCATGCAGATCGTGGCAGTGGAGATTGGTTTTTTTTTTTTTTTTTTTTTGGTGATTATGTGGTGGCTATTTCTTGTGGATGTGGCTATTATTGGTGGTTTTTGGAGGCTTAAATTTTGTTTTTTTTCCCTCTATGGTGGCTGTTTCTTGTGGTTGTGGTTGGTGGTGGATTTGGTGATCTAAGTTGTGGGTTTGGTGCTTTTTTTGCAGGTTTTTTTCGTGGGTGTAGCAGTGGTGGGGTGGTGGGGTTTGGACGGTGGTTGTGTGGGGTATTGGGTTTGTTCACGACAGTAAGAGAGAGGAGAGGAAGAGAGACATAAATTAGAGAAAGGAAATATATTATTTTGGGAAATATATTTTATTGTGTAGATATATTATTTTAATGAGTAGAATAGAAAAATAAAAGTTGAGATGTTAAGTGTGTTGTAAAATGATATGGTATAATTGATAAAGTATCTTTTTGAGATGGTAAAATAAAATAGGATGACATTTTCGATTGTGAATGCTTTTATAAGCTATGACAGAAAAATATGACTACAAACTATATAGGGGCACAAGTTGAGTTAATTTTTTTTTTTTAATTTTTTAATTGAGCTAGAGTAGCGTATGAATCCAAACAATTGGTGTTGTTACGTTGTTATAGACTCGTAGCCAAAGCCTAAAATGTGTGGCTTCCACGGTTCTTTTAACTTTTGATTTTCAACAACCTTGAAATACAATGAAAAGCAACATTTTCAGGCTCTAGTACATTAATCATTAATGCCACCTCAAAAAATATATTTAACAGAACAGAACTCGGAAAAGACTGCGAGATCATTTTTACCTTTCATCTTTAATTACATGTGATTTCTTAAACTTTAAACAATATTCATTGCCGTTTCCTTTTTACTCCTTTGATTAACCGACATTATTAAAAGTTTCAAGCACAGGAAAAAAAAGAAAAAGAAAAAGATGTGGTTTATGTTTATACGAACATGATTGAATATGAAGTCAAAACCGTTCACGCAATGATTAATGATTATCCCATCAGTTTGCCAAACCATTTGGATATGGGGTCCACGATCATAATCATCTTTGTGATAATTTAGTGGAGGTTAGGCCGTGCTTATACAGCATGATTGCCGTGATAAGGTAGAGACAAAAATGGAGCCTAAGTAATGCCTTGCTTAAATGACAACAACTGGAATCGAATAAGTTTGCTAACATTAAAAAAGATTTAAATTATTTTCTCAATTGTTTTTTTTTTTTATGGAAATTTTCTCAATTGTTTTTTTTAGAGAGTTTCAACCTATAACGTCTGCTCTTGATAATAGCTCTTTATCATCAGACCAAGACACCAATCAGTTTTTGGTGTAAGCGGGATTGAACCTCAGATCTCTTATACAACCATCAGAGACTTTACCAATTGAGCTAACTGGAACCCACAATTTTCTTAATTGTTAGAAGTAAGTAAGTATATAATAAAAAAAATGTATCAATAATAGACTTATCACCTATGTGAGAGTGGTTATTTCTAATTAAAAAAAAAAAAAAACATATGTAAGAGTGGTATACATTAATTATAATTTATAATCTTGATAATTTATGAAACAATTAAGGATTATTGTTCTATATCAAACATTACCCTTTCAAGATAAAATTTCCCTTCTAAGGCTTAGTTTTTGCTTTGAGAGGTGTTACATCTACAACATTTTTATAATATTTTCACAACAAATCATAGGTGGTTAATTGTTATTAGTTCAAATTTAAACCTAACACTAAGATTACTTTTTTGCCCCCAATAATAACAACCAGTAACCCTGCTACTTAGGATTTGTTGTAAAAATGTTGTGAAAATATTGTAAACATATCATTTCTCTTCTGGTTTTCAAATATTAAAAAGTGCTCACTGAGAGATGCTGATTAAATTACAAGATTTTTGATCATTAAATAGTTTTAACTTTTAGGTATATGTATAAATGGTCATTGAAAATTTGAAACCATCATATAAGGAATTGAAATTATTCCTAAGCCTTAACTAATTAGGAGTTATTTCTCCCAAAAAAACTAATTTAGAAAATGCTAAAGTTTTGTATTACAATGAGTTGATTATCGGTTTAAATTTCCCGTCCTAACTTCCAAATTATCAAAACATATATAAATTCTAATTAGTTTCACTAAAGTTTCTTTATCATCAAATAAAATATCTTTAAAATTTTGTTGTATTTATATATGTTGGTTTTTTTTTTTTTGGAGATAAAAATAAAATGTTTTTGATTAATTATCCAAAATGTCATGGCTATTTTCGTCATTTAATTATAGTTATAAATAGCAACATTGAAAAAAAAAATCTGCTGGTTATCCGTTGGAGCTGAGTCAGCTGAAGAGTTGTTTTGACTGACGTTTCTTCACTTTCCTCCTCCATCGATCACACACTCCCTGATCGATCAAATTCACGTTTTCCATTCTCTCTCTCTCTCTCTCTCTCTCTCTCTCTAAAAAACAATAAAAATCGATTTGAACCTTATAGTGCTATCAAATTGGTTCAACAAAAAATGGACGGTGGAGATGGAGCTTCTTCAGGAGGTAGTAGATTCAAGCTCTACGATCAGCTAGAATTACAGGAATTTCAGGACAAGTACGTGATCAAATCCATTGAATCCCCAAACCAAGGTTTCTCAATCGGCCGCCGTGACGGCAACGTCGAACCGCTTACCGGTAAAAACATTTTCCGTCTCATTCTCATTTTTCCAATTCCTTTCTTTTAGGGCGTGTTTGGTTTAATAATTAATAGTTTTGGCCAATTTTCGCAGGTGATGACACTTGTTCTCTAAGTCCTTCAAAAGTCTCTACAATTTATGGAGTTGTTGGAACCATTAGGTTGGTTGCAGGTAGTATTAACTGTTTCCTTGACACATGGATGAGTTTTGATATTCTTGGAAATGTGTTTTTTAAGTTTATTTGCAAAATGACTTGTTAAGTAGCACGTAATCAATAAATGCCCTTCTTGTCGATATCCGTGCTCTTATTGAATTTGCTCTAAAAATCTAACAAGCACAGACATTTCATTTAGGATGGCGTACCTGTGTTGTACTGGCCATTTTATGTTACAATCTATTATACTCGTACTTGTGTACGTGCTTGTGCTTTGTATCTAATAAACGTTAATAGTTTCTTAGGTGCTGTAATTTAGGTTCCGTGATTAAATTCAACCATGGTTTTGTAACTATACAATTACACAATGATTGGCTTGAGCTAATTTTACCAATTAATTAGCTTGGCTAACTTGACAATATGATAATTGTAAGTTGTTGAATGAGACTTCTGCTCAATTCTTCATGTTTTGGTTCAGGAACGTATGTACTCATAATAACTTCTCGGAAAGAAGTCGGGACTTTTCTTGGTTTTCCTATTTTTAAAGTTATGTCTATGACGTTCCTGTCCTGCAATGAGGCTTTGAAGTTTTCGTCTTCTCAAGAAGTAATAATTTAAACTTATGCAGGCATCTCTTGAAATGATTAAGATTTTGATTCTTGCCTAAAACCTAGTCATAATAATGTATTTTATGCAGAAACAAGATGAGGCATACTTTAGAACACTTTTGAGAACAGTGGAATCGACTCCAGGGTTATACTATTCATACGAGGAAGATATAACTTTGAAGTAAATTCTTTTACCTTGCAAATTGCTCTCTTTAACTAGACTGCCACTGTTTTTATAATTGTCTTGGGCTGTTTCTGTTTATTGTATTCAGAGTCAAATCCGTGTCATATTATGTATAATGTATTGAAGATGCATTTGATCATGTCTATCAGCTTACAGAGAAGATACAAGTTAGCTGAAGGATGGATAAATAAACCAATTTGGAAGCAGGTTAGTCAGCATACCATGTCAGCTATGAATATAGGATTTTGTTTTTTGGGCTTAAAGATTGATTTCTTACTAGAGTTTTGGAAGATCTCTTTGATGTTCCATCTCCTAAAATTTTTAACATTGCAATCTCACTTTGAATTTTATGAAGCTATATTGTATGTGAGCACTTTGTTTTTTTGTTTTTCCCCCTATTTCTTTGCTGTTAGATTGTATTTTACCATTTCAAGAATGAGTATGGTTGGTCAAACATGCTGATATTGTTTCTGATATTTAATTGTGTTTCAGGCTGACCCTCGATTTGTTTGGAACAGAAATCTTTTAGAGGACCTTATTGAGTCTAAGGTTAGATGTTGCTTCTGTTAGATCAATTCATCCTAGGATTTTGGGACTACCTTTATTGTTTGCTAAAGCAAGAAATATTTAATCTTTTATAAGAAGGAATATTTTTCGAAAGGTTAAAGGAAAAATTATGTACAAAACTTCCTTTAATAGATAAAATTTCTTTCCCCTAATGTGCCTTTATCTTTCTGGTGCAGCTTGATGGTTTCATCATTCCTATATTACAAGGAAATATCCTGAAATTTCTTATTCCTAATGCTGTTTAGTCAATATCATTCTCTCTCCCTCCCTCTTCCTCTTTTTTCTTTCTCTGTGTTTTTCATGTGCATATGAGAGAATAAGACGCTGGAGTAAGTTCATTCATTATATTTCATTCAAAAACAAGTGTTTTCATTTAACTGTTGATTAAGCTTCCAGTCTGTACAGCTGAACTTAAAAAGTTCACGTGCTACAATCACATTACTTTCAAGGAGGTGTACACGGCGTCTAGGTATAACGTTGTGGAGATGATAGGTTCTTACGATTTTTATATTTAACTATCTGCAAGCAGATTTGAAGTTATGAGATTGGATTTGATTTAGGGACAAGGATGTGGAGAAGAGGGGCTAACCTTGAAGGAGACACAGCAAATTTTATTGAAACTGAACAATTGTTTGAGCTTGAAGGTTTCAGATCCTCATTATTGCAGGTATCTTTACTATATCTGACGGGGTTTGAGAAGTAATTGTGTGCTTGAAATGCACATTAACTTACAATTCAATAAGTATAAGACTAGATATCTTTGCGTGGTGTTCATGTTTTATTATGCATGTTAGTCACAAAAAGGGTATCAGCTTAAGAAGCAAAACTTGTCAATGTTATGTAATTCAGATTCGAGGCTCAATTCCACTTCTTTGGGAGCAGATTGTTGACCTAAGCTATAAACCACGACTTAGGATCATAAACCATGAGCAGACGGTACTGTTTTACACAAGGATGTGAGCTCTTTCCATGCTGAGTACTTGAGGTTTTATTGTAATGAGTGCCTATTTATGTTTGTCTATTTGGCTTCTATCTCCAGTCAAATGTTGTGGAGCGCCATTTCCATGATCTTTTACAAAGATATGGAGAAACAGTAGCAGTTGACCTAACTGATAAAGTAAGGGTCTCTTCTCTCTTTTCTTTTCTACTTAATCATTATTCTGGCCTATAAACTTTCTTCTTGTAAGCAGTTCAGGAACTTGCGGAATTTGGTGAGCAAAACATTAGCAAATTGTGTGTGTATGTTTTTTTTAATGAAAATATTAGGAAATTGTTTCCTTTGGTATCTATTTATATGGGCAAGATCACTGAACTGATTGATCAGAATGTTGCCAAAAAAGAAGAGGGCTTCTTCATTTTGATTGGCTGGTTCTTAGTGCATATTTGGCTAGTGAAATGATTGGATTCCTTAATTTTGTCCTTAGTACACAAGTTTTAAGCTTTTCTGTTCAATGGAAAGTTTTTATTTTTATTTTATAGCTAACAGATATTTTGTATATTTAACTTTTGTAGCATGGTGATGAAGGTGAATTAAGTGCGGCATATGCTGCTGAAATGCAAAAGCTGCGAGATGTAAGGTGACATTTTAGACTTGATGATATTTGTTCATTTTGACTTAACTCTGTCTTATAAAATGCTAAAAAGCTTTCTCTAGGGACTTTGATTCTAGCTGTGTTTTAGCTTTGTATATTTCCTCAGGAACTGAGGTTCTTTAGAGGAAAACTTAATCTTGTTTTCACAATTATTGCAGATATGTGTCGTTTGACTTTCATCACTATAATGGCAACGCAAACTTTGATAACCTTAATGTTCTCTATGACCAAATCTCAGAGGATTTTGAAAAACAAGGGTAATCAAAACATATGGAATATTACATATGAACTGTTATTACTATGCTACAATCTAGGTATAGGCTATCCATAATTCTGTTTTTTAATCATTACTGTTCCAGCTCAGCAGATACTTCCTTGTAGACGTGGAAGGAAACATACTAGAGGAGCAGAAAGGAGTTATTAGAGTTAACTGTATTGATTGCCTTGATCGAACAAATGTCACCCAGGTTTGCAGAAACAGTATTTAGTATATTTGATTGTTATCTCTTGTTCTGTTACATTTCCTTGATATGCCCTTGTCATCTGATAGTAGATCGTATCTGCAGTAATTAAGAATGATATGCTTTTTAGTGCAGAGTTTTCTGAGCTCCCTCCATGTATTCTTAACAGAGTTTTCTGGCTGAGAAGTCATTAAACGTACAGTTGCAAAGGATTGAAGTGTTTACATCTTCAGAGTGTATTTCTATGTTTCCTGAAGAATATGGAAAATTTAGAACATGTATGGAATTCTTAATATTACCACTTCTATCTTCCTTTCTGAGTCAGAATTTGCCTGAGAAATTATTCTTTTTGCTGATTTAGTGTGGGCTGAGCAAGGCGATGAGATCAGTCTTGAATATGCTGGGACTAATGCCCTGAAAGGGGACCTGGTTAGGTAAAATCTAATTTCAATATATGATTTTCAAAAATTAATGTCGAGTTGTTCACCATATTGTGTATACATCTTGGATCCAAAATGCTGCAGATATGGAAAGCAGACTGTAGCAGGACTAATCAAAGATGGAATGAGTGCTATTTCAAGATATTATTTGAATAATTTTCATGATGGGGTTCGGCAGGCAAGCTGTGTATTTATGGGTTTTGATTATGAAAACCACTCTTTCAGAAGAAAGAAACCAGTATTGCTAATATGCTTTAATGACTTTTATGTTTTCTCAGGATGCAATGGATCTTATAAGTGGTCACTATACTGTCAATAGAAATGGTCCTTCACCGTTCCGGCTAAATGGTTTTGAGTCACTCTCTGTAAGTAATATAAGTTTCTATAGCTTAAATATGATATTATTTTTACTTGCTGCCTTCTGCCATCAACAAAAGTGCCTATAGATTCAAATTACTGTTAATTGGGAGAAGGAAGGGGTGGGGGGAAACAGACATTTCAGGATCCTCTTAATTGTGCTAGTAATTCTACTTTGGGTGATTTTAGTTCATAGAACCTGTTACTTTGACCCTGTGAAAAGAATGTATTAGTTGGTTCGGTTATCGTGATAATTTTGGGTAACACTAATGACATTTATTTTATTTTATTATAATCTTAGTCAAAACTGTCTGCGAAATGATAAAAAATTTGGTTAAATCTTCCCCCAAAGAAAACATCAATTCTTTCCAAGTCCAGCTCAGTTGGCTTGATTACATTAGTTTTCAGAGGTTGGAAATCCATGTCAATTTTTGGAATTGTCTCTGATTACATGTTTTATGGACAAACTGAAAAATTGCAGTATCTCCCAGTGGCATCAGCTTTGATAGTTGGAGGCTTGACGCTGACATCATTCACACTTCAGAATGGTATCATTTATATTATATTCAGTGTACTAAGGGGACTTACATATGTGTGTGTGTCTATATATATATGTATAGCCTGCCTATACGATTTTCACTAAGATATTTAATTTTATTGTTTGTGATATAGCTGGGCGAAGTGCACAGCAATTTATGTCTTCGGTAATCTGGGCTGGAGTGACTGCTGGAGTCATGGCAGTGGTTAAAGTTAATGGAAGGCAGTTCTGTTCTAGGCCTCGATTGTGTGGTCTTCTTTAAATTGTTCTTAACTAGTCCCATTTGTGGTTTGCAAATGGTACAGAATGTATACTAGCTTGATAATGTTCCAAACCTTCGAAGTTATTATAATTAATGCTGAATATGTTCTGTTGGTTGATCGCGAGTAACTTGTTTTCAAATTTTCAAATTAGGTGATCTTAATGGTTTTTTTTTTTTTAGATGAGTTGGTGTGGTGTTGGTTTGCTTGCCAGATGAGTTTTAGCCAACCTGTAACTTAAATTGTGATTGAAGTTTATTCCATGTACTCGAAGTTTTCATTGCCATTCCCCCCAAAGAAAAGATAAGAATTCCAGTCATATTGGACTTGAGAAAACAATGTGGAAGACAGAAATGGATCTAGAGATAGGAAGCATAACTGCGGAGTTATGTTGGGATCAGATGCATAGAGAAAAGGATCATATATTTATGGAAGAATGCCACTAACCTTATAGTATGGTGGCATCTGCCTTCTTGTAGGGATTTCTTAGGTGTCGAATGGCTAGAATCCCCTCATTTACCCTAAGAAAAAAAAATTAAGTATTGATTTAAGGATGTATCCATGAATGGTGAACGATAATATCAATTTTATGTACCTTTTAGTGTTGTTATTAAGCCTGCGTGTAAGTAGACAAAACTACAGGTTATTTTTTTGGTGGTGGTACTGGTAGTTGAGTCAACACATATATGGGGGAATGTTTAAAATTTTAGTCTGTACTTCTAAGAAAATTGAACCAAATTCTCTCAATTTGTATCTGGTTGTCCTCCAAGTTTTTCACAAGATAGTAGCTGGTTGTCCTCCAAATTGACCAATTAAGTTCAGGGAACCTGAGATTCCAAGGTTTATTTGGAAAGGAAGTGCAAACGTGAAAAAACCTTGATTGGTTGGAGTATAAAATTGCTTGCCATATAAGGACTATAAATTGAATTGAATAGTTCCTACATGCCAAATTCGATGCATTTGGCGTGTAAAACATGTCCATCGAAAATTTATTTGTGATGATCATGAGATATTCGTTGTCTGAAGAAAGGACACCCCTCTTATATAGGCTACATAATAAATTGCAATATGCTTCTTATCTGCTAGTCCAGAATTGGAAATTCACACCTTAGATGTTTCCAAAATTGCCTCGGAAATAATGTTGTCTAGTGCTTGTAGGTATAAATATGCCTCCATAATATGTGTTTCTGCAGTTCTTAATGTTTGATATATCATCTCCATCATCATCAGTACTCATGTTGCCCAGCCAACAACCCCACTTTCCTTCCCAATTCTCTCCCTTTCATCAAAGTATGAGAAAGATTTTTGAGGAGATATGGAGACTACTAAATCGGATCAATGATTTACCAGAAGACTTTCATATTAATTTCATATATAGAGTAAACATTGAATGGCAAGTACTTATTGTCCTATAAATTTTAGTGGTATTTGTATCTTTTTTATTTGAGAATTTTTTTTCCCTTCCCTAAGTCAAAATTTGAATTGTCTGTGTAAGTGATTTGAGTTATATATTGCTCATGATTGTTTTAAAGCCTTAAAAAAGGTTTGAGTATTCTAGTAGTTTGAAAGCCAACACAAAATTAATTTCTTCATTTTATTACAAATGAATTATTCACATTTACAAGTTGTTGTTATAAAAACATAAACAACAATTTATTAACATTTCAGTAGGTTATTTTCTTTTTAGCAATCAGACAAACTGGGATAGCTGCCACTGCAGAAGCATACACTTGCTCCTCATAGCCAATGCATCATGGTGAAGGATGCCTGAACTTGAAAGACTAGTGGAAGGAAGAATCAAGTAGTGTCATGAGCCCAAAAAACACGAAGGAGGAGAGATAAAATGTTGCCTTGAACTTGAAAGACTAGTGGAAGGAAGGATCAAGTAGTGTCATGAGCCCAAAAAACACGAAGGAGGAGAGATCAAATGTTGCCTTGAACTTGAAAGAATAGTGGAAGGAAGGATCAAGTAGTGTCATAAGCCCAAAAAATATGAAGGAGGAGAGATCAAACGTCGCGAAGGCAATGAAAGCCTTAAATTTTGCAAACATGTAAAAATGTATCAACCTCACAAATCCAGCATGAGTATGAAGTATCTAAGCATATTTTCCTTGTGTACGAGCCATCATCATTGTTAACAAATATATATGTTTAGTTATGTATGGAAGATTAGAATACAACGTATGTACCATCCAATGCATCTCTCTCTCTCTATATATATATATATGTGTGTGTGGTTGGAAAGTGAGATTACTTCTAGGAGTATGTTGGATTATTGTATTTATTGATCTTTCATAAAAATATATGGTAAATATTTCCGTATTTTTTTGTTGCGAAATTTTAAATTATAAACATATTATACACGTACTATACGTGTACCATTATTTCTCCGTTTTCGTATTTTTCTGCCAAATATATGAAATGTATTTTTCTTAAAAATACTAAATTATATCCGTCCATATACTTACCGTATTGTACTAGTACTGTATTTTATTAACTATGATCAATACCATCCATTGTGTCTCTCCAAATATATTAGCCAGGTCTACTGGCTTCAGGTATTGATTTCTTCATGCTTAGTATTAATTAGCTTTTTCATGCTTAATATATATGCAATATCAATGTAATTTTTCATGTGATAACTGATAATTTTTTTATACTATTGATGTCTGGGTGCCTTGGACCTCTACCACCTTGGCAGGGTTTGGTGTAAAGGTAAATTGGATTTTCGGTTGTGGTTAAACCCAGGCAAACCAACATAATCAATTGCGCATGAATTATTCTTGCCAAATAAAAGAAAAAAAAGGTTAGATAGGAAACTTGCACCAATTGCTTTCCTACTTACTATTTCAGTACCGATATACTAGACATTCTCTCAAATAAATGTGAATCTCATCTACCAGTCCCGCATTAGAATTCACTTTTGTGTTAGAGGAATGTGTCATACAATATTTGTACTGAATAATTTTACCCAAATTTGGGATAAGTGTTCCTAACTTCCTATTTAAGCTTTTACCAAATGACCTAAAATATATAATTTTTTTTTTCAAGAAGTTATCATGATAATTTTGGGTAACACTAACTATATTGCCTTTTTATCTTAATCAAAACTGTTTGCAAAATGATAAATTTTTTTTGGTTGAATCTTCACTAAAAAGAAAAACATCAATTCTGGCCTAGTCCAGCTCAGTTGGCCTGATTACATTTGGTTTTCAGATGTTTAAAAACCATGTCAATTTTTTTTTTTTTTTTTTTTTTGGAATTGTCTCTGATTTCATTTTTAATGGACAAACCAAAGTTGTCCTCCCCTTCCCCCCAAAAGAAGAAAAATATAGGAATTACAGTCATATTTGATTTGAGAGAACAATGAGAAAGATGAAAATGAATCTAGAGAATAGGAAGCGTAACTGCGGAGTTATCGTTGGATCAGATGCATAGAGAATAGGATCACAAATATAATGGAAGAATGCCACAAATAATGGAATCTGCCTTCTTCTTGTAGGGATTAGTTAGGTGTCGAATCCCCTCATTACACTAAGAAAAAATATATAAAGTACTAATTTAAGGATGTATCTATATATGAATGATGAACACGATGATATCAATTTTATGTACCTTCCAGTTTTGTTATTGAAGCCTGAGTGTAAGTAGACAAAATTACAGATTTTTTTATGCTAGTTGAGTAGACATATATGGGAATGTTAAAAATTTTAATTTGTACTTCTAAGAAAATTAAACCAAATTCTGTCAATTTGTATCTGGTTGTCCTCCAAGTTTTTCACAAGAAAATATTTGTTCAGTAATTTTTTTTTTTTGGATAGGTAATAGAGAGATCAATGGTTGACAGTTGAGCACTGAGCTCATCCTACACTTGAGATTAGACTCTTTCCCTTGAGCAGATTAAGTATTAACATTTGATGACCAAATATGACTAATTAAGTTCAGGGAACTTGAGACTCCAAATTTCAGGGGATAAAATCTAAAATTTGAAATTTTAGGGTGTAAAATCTAAACATTTTCAAATTTTAAGGGTGTAATTTGCAATTTATCTAAATATATATTTGCAAGGGTGTTGTGCAATCCTCAAAAAGGTTTTGTCACTAAAAGCCATTTTTCTTATAATTTATGCATTAACATATTTTCACATGCTTAAGCATCATCCATTATCACATAATACATATTGAAACACTCTCTTATTATCCTATGTTAATTCATTTTTAAATCATCACTTGTTCATGCATTTCATACATTTCAAGATTTTTGCATCTAATTCTTAAAGTATGTGTTAACTTAATTTAGAACCTAATTTCAATATTCTTCCTATTATGTTTTTTCTATTTAATTTCCATTTTTTTTTTAATAATTCAAAAGTTACAATGAGGAGGGAGGATTTAAACTCGGGATGTTCCCGTCGAAAATTCAAGAAATGCATACTAAGGGTCTGTTTGAGATCCACTTATTTTGCTGAAATTGAAATTTTTTTGCTGAAAGTACTATAGACGAAGGTAAAAGTTAGTTGAAATAGTATAGTGGGACTTATGAATAGTTCTAAAAAGTGCAATGGGACTCATGAATAGTTGCAAAAATATGCTGAATAGTAAAATAAGTTGGCAAAATTAATCATGCCAAATGGACACTAAGTATCTATTTGAGAACAGCTTATTTAGCTAAAATTAAAAACTTTTTGCAGAAAATTCGGTAGATAAAGGTAAAAGTTAGCTAAATAGTGTAGTGATACTCATGAATAGTATTAAAAAGTGCAGTGGAATCCATAAATAGTAGCAAAAATAAGTTGTAAGTAGAGATAAACAGAAAAATTTAGCTCATCCCAAATGCATGCTAATTGAGCTACAACACTCTTCGTGTGTGATGTGTAGTATATGTCACTGTTCCATTGTTTTGGTTGTTTCTTTTTGCAATTTATAGTAATATTATATTTAATTTATGATTTGGATGAGTAAATGAACTATATTGACCAATAAATAATGGGGAGTAGGGACTGTGGGGACAATTTCCCCTTGTCCCACGAAAATTTCCTTTGTATTTTATTTTTTATATTTTTTAAATTTATTTTTAAATGCTTATTTTATATACAAAGTTTCATCAGAAAAAATTATAAAGAATATATGTCCTATCTTATCAGTGTTCTTTAATTTTTGAAAGTTAAACAAGGATAGGCACCAAAAAAAAAAAAAAAAAAAAAAAATCAAAAGGAAAATAAAAAAGCAAAAATTTTAACCAAAGAAAAGAAAGTATACCGTTACATTTTATGATTGATTTTAAAAAGTGTTAAGAGCTTAAATTCTTCTTTTAAAAAAAGCTTAAATTCTTTATATATTATTTTGTTAATTTTCATCAAAATGAATATATAATTAATAAAATTTGAAATTAATTGTATAATAAATCCATTATTTTGATATTATTTTTAAATTAACCTTAAAAGGTTCAGACAAACAAATGATTACTCTTTGTCTATGGTTTAAAATTGGCACCTTGAACTATTTCTCTCTCTCCTGGACCCCTAAACACTTTATGTATGAGGAGATGCTAATTCAACTACAAAGTCCTTAGTTTAAAACGGTTTTTAAAGTACAACGACTTCAAAGTTCAGGAAATGTCAAGACATTTTACCCCTCATAATTATTAAAAATCACAGCCTTAACTTATAAGTGGGAATATTATTATGAATAAGATAAACACCATGTATTTGTATATTAAAAAATCTAAATAAATGAGCATAATATAATTGATGTGTTAATTTTTTTAATGAGTTTAATAATATAAAAATACTACTCAATATTTACATGAGTGACATTTTATTGTCCAAATTGATCTTAAGTATTATATAAAGCGTGCACAATGTATATGTTTATAAAGATAACTGTGCGTTAGTTATACATTTTTCCCATTTTGAAGTCAAATCTTGCCTAATAGCCATTGCTATTAGGGCAGTTGACCAACATCATCCCAATTTATAACTTAGTATCCTAAATCTTAGTTCTTTTGGATTAATAGTTTTTTTTTTTTTTTTTTGCCATAGACTTACATTTTGCTTGAAAAGTAATAAGAACTAAAACAGTGAACTCAAAAGAATTGATAACAAAACGATAAATAATATAATTTTAACCCTAAACATACAAATACACATATATTTATACATTAAAATATTATCAGTGGAAAACAGTTGAAAAGTAAAGATAATTTCCTACATTTGTGATCCAAAAATGAAATAAAGGTTACAATTAAATATTTTTTAAAGGCTTGTATATGCATGATGAAATATCAAGAAGTTTAATTAGGTTTTGTTAGAAAATCAATATATATATATAAAAGCAGAGGCCTCATGTGAGAGAGCATGAGATTCTGCCATGTGGCGCACTCTATGAAGAGAATTAAGATACCTTTAAGTCATATTAGAGATAAGAACAAATTTAAAAGTTGAGACTCTTTATTTCTTTTGATTCAATGTTTCAAGGCTAATTTTTGTTACATTTTGTATTCAATGTTTTAAGACTACTATTTATTTCATTTGGTTCAATGTTTCAAGACCTTCCATCGCTCACACATGCAAAAAACTATTTGCATTTCCATTCATCATTTTCACTTTTACTCCTTTATATACACATGTCTATAGCCTTTCATATCATCCTATCTCAAATACACTTAAGAAAAAAATGATGTCATTTAACTTCAACCTTTCAATGACAGCTACATAACTCCAACGTTGTAGTATCATTTGATTGTAACCCGTATGAATAGGTTATGACCAAGAAAAGAGGCTTGCATTTTTTATTCAATGACGGTAGCTTACGATTTTGATGTTGAAGTTAGACATTGTAGATTTTGTGAAGGTTATGATTCGCTTGGAGTCTTTGGGTGTTTGAGATTTTGGTTTGGGAAAGTTATAAATGTATTTTATTTTAGAACTAAAGAAAAAGAAAAAGAAACATTCTAATTGATTATTTATGAATTTAGCTTCTTCTTTTTTTTTCTTTTTTTTTTCTTTTTTTTTAAAATTTTGTGTTAGAATTCATAATTTGTAGGTTTCTTTGTATGTAGCCATAATGGTAAAAAAAAAAAATCCCTGGTGACTTAAAAGTATTTTTCACTTTTTTTTAAAAGATACAGAAGCCCAACTAAAGTCAATTGAATTTTGATAAATGAATGTGTTTTTAGCAAATTTCTCTTTGTTTAATCACTTTTTCTTTATGTTGATACTTACAACTGATTTCCTTAATTCCATTGAGATAATTAATTGGGTGTTTATGATCAAGGTTTTCATATTTGGTTGTGAGAATAGAGTGATTGAGAAAGTGTTTGGTAGGTTGCTTAAATTTATGTAATTTTAGGATATAAAAGTTGTAGGGTCTCGATTTTCAGACTGGGCGCATAGGTGAATGGGATTTAGGCCCAATCGACCAATTACAATGAATTTGTAGAGAAGTGGGTTCAAGAGCTAGGCTATAATGAGTTTGACGACGGTTAATGTGGATGTTAGAGATGATTGAATAGGAACTAGGAACACAGAGCTGGATGGACTCATGATTCGAGGAGACAAATTCACCATCCGAGGATGTGAGTTTCCATCTCGCTCAATTAAACAGAGCGTCATGGGGGATGTGAGTCCTTTTCCTTCTCCCCCCCACCTCTATTAGGAAGACCTCTTATGTTATATAGTTCCCTATAGACCATCCTGGTCCTACACTTGTTAGTCATCCACGCCTATACTTGAGTGCACGTCCCATCAACCACTCATTCTGATGTTCTATGAGTTGCGGTGATCCAGATAGCACTGTTCAGGAGTCATGTTTACATAAATGGGGCCAGAATGTTAGCTGTGGGCATTTAATGTGGAGGTGACAGCTTATCCTAGAATTGCTCTTCCATTATTTTCCCATGGTTGCCTCGTTGCACTTGTGCTTTCCCTTGGAGCGCTCTAGGAGACTGCCCTTGGTGGCTTGCCGCCCTCTCCTTCCGTGATCTCGGTTTGCCGAGAACAGGATTGTCCTCGGCAACATCTCTTGGCAATTCGGACCTTTTCGTTCGTCATCAGACATTTCTTCCTCCTCAGCATGGGCCTTGAACTTGATATGAGATGGGCCGGGGTTACCAGATTCTTTGGCCCTACAATAGCCCCCCAAAACCCTGCTGTCCGGCTCCTCGGATGGAGAGGAGGGTTTTGATGTCCTCAGGCTCGCCATGGCTTGTCTAGTCCTGTCCTTCGTGAGTGCCAGGGCCTCTTCGCTTGCCCAAGGAACGCTCTTGGTGTTTCGGTGCACAAGGCGAGTCCTCATTAATACTTTTTATGGAGAGACGCGGATCGCTTTGGTATACGAGGCACGCATTCATTGGTGCCTTTATGAAGTAGTGCAGATCTAGTGGTTGAGGGTTTCCTTGGAAATTGGGCGGGATTTATTTCGCTTGTAATTCTTTGTTTGAGCTTCATGCGAATTAAGTTCCCCCTAGATTGCGCCTTCTATATAAGGCACCTTGGGAGAACCATTCTTTTACATCTACAAACCCCTGAGTTTTGCAGGACCTCTAAGTTCTTTTTCCCCTTTATGAACCAAGAATGCCGCCTGGATCCTGGATGTCGCAGCTGGGGCAAAGGAAGCAGAGGCCAAAGATTTTCCCACCTTTCAACCGAGCAAGAAAGAAGACTCTACTCCTTCGACTAGGGATCGTAGCAGGCGTAGATTGCGTCAGGCCCTTGATGAGCCAAACGCTAATCAAGAATGTGCAGGAGTTGGCTAAAGAGGAAGAGGAAGAAAGTGAAGTGAAGTTGAGGAAAGCAATTGAGATATTAGAGGGGGCCACCTTCGTCATTGCAAGCAGATGGCGAGACTTCTGGAGGACGATTTTTTAAGAGTACAGATATTAACTTCTGGATAAGAGTACGCTCCAAGGTAGCCTTAGCAGGTGGGAACCAATTCGGGTGCTTCCGCCTCTTCTTCTTTCTCATTGCCGGTGCCATCCATGTCGGCTCGATTGCTGTTAGAGTGAGGCTGTGAATCTACCATTCCCATCAGCTTTCTCTTTTTATAGTTAGTTTTGAAGCAAGCCTGCCTTAGCTGTTCTGTAGTTAGCTTTAAAACAAGCCTTCCTTGGCTGTTCTGTAGTTAGCTTTAAAACAAGCCTTCCTTGGCTGTTCTGTATATGATGTATCTTTATTTTATTTAATAAAAAGGACTGCGATCTTTACTTTGTGAATTTTTTTTCTTTTTCTGCAGCGAGTACTATGTTAATGAATGTGTTGCTTTTTATTTATTTATTGGGACTTTGGACCGATGCCGTTGTCGGCAACAAAACGTCGCCATTCTGACTTTAACAAAGCTTGCAATAGTGCCCGGCTGCTAATTTTAAATGGTTTAACTATGTAGGAACAACTGAGAACATAACCATGCGCTCTATGTCACAAACTGTGCGACCGTTAAAGAATGTTGGATTTACTATAGGGAATCCGAGGAGTCCATAGTGCGTTATGGCTCTGTCCGACATTTATAATGACATCGAAGTGTTTGTTTTTCCCAAGCGTCTGGTCCAAGGACCCAAGTGCAGCTAAGGTTTTGCTTAACACTTAGCAAAAGTTCGAGGGACCCAACATACCTAAGACTCTTTTTTTTTTTTTTGAATGGGTAACAAAAAATGTTAAGCCCCTAATGCAGATTTTCTCATGGGTTTGCGGTCCGAGGGGTTTTCGTCTTTGATAAACAGGGAAAGGGTGGGCAATTCGAGGAGGCGGACTCCTTTTAGATTCTGCTCGTCACTCAGATAGATACTTGAAGTAACTAATCTCTCCAAGGACTGTGGTCCGAGGATCCATACATGACTTTTATTCTGCCCAGCACTGAAATACTTATCTAAAGCTATTAGTTTCCCCATAGGTTTGAGTCCGAGGACCATGCAAGACCTTGGCTCTGCCTAGCACTCAGATAGTTGTCAAAGTTATTAGTTTTCTTATAGGTTTGAGTTCGAGGACCATGCAAGACCTTGGTTCTGTCTAACACTCAGATAGTTGTCAAAAGTTATTAGTTTTCCCATAGGTTTGAGTCCGAGGACCATGCAAGATCTTGGTTCTGTCTAACACTTAGATACTTGTCGAGAGTTATTAATTTCCCCATAGGTTTGAGTCCGAGAAGCATGCAAGACCTTGGTTCTGTCTAACACTTAGATACTTGTTAAGAGTTATTAGTTTCCTCATAGGTTTGAGTCCGAGGATCATGCAAGACCTTGATTCTATCTAGTACTTAGATAGTTGGTAGTGTATGATAATTCCTCTAAAGTAGGAGGTCCGAGGACCCGTCATAGCTAAGGCCCCGTTTAACCGCTTCAGTAGACCAGAAGACATCAATATATACCTTCCAGAACTAGTCTCAGCCACGCGGAGCCCCTTTGAATCGCTCCACGTGGTTGCCCCTTCCCCTAATAGGGGTCCAGCGGGGCACGTATGTGGTGTCAGAAGCCCCTGGAACTGTGCACTATTTAGCAATTCTCCCCGTACAATACAGTAAGCTGGCCACCATAACCTCTCATCGAGGACTTTTGCTGATGGGGGCTTGATCCCACCTTAATCGACCGTTGCATTCATTATCACACAAGCAATTCCCACAGACGGTGCCAATTGTAGGGTCTCGATTTTCAGACTGGGCCCATAGGTGAATAAGATCTAGGTCCAGTCGACCCATTACAATGAATTTGTAGAGAAGTAGGTCCAAGAGCTAGACTTTAATGAGTTTGACGATGGTTAATGTGGATGTTAGAGATGATTGAATAGGAACTAGGAACATAGACTTGGATGGACTCATGATCCGAGGAGACGAACTCACCATCCAAGGATGTGAGTTTCCATCTCGCTCAATTAAACAGAGCACCATGGGGGATGTGAATCCTTTTCCTTCCCCCCCCCCCTCTATTAGGAAAATCTCTTACGTTATATAGTTCCCTATGGACCATCCTAGTCTTACACTTGTTAGTCATCCACGCCTATACTTGAGTGCACGTCCCATCAGCCACTCCTTCTAATGTTCTGTGAGTTGCGGTGACTCAGATAGCACTGCTCAGGAGTCATGTCTACATAAATGGGGCTAGGATGTTAGCTGTGGGCATTTAATGTGGAAGTGACAACTTATCCTAGAATTGCTCTTCCATTATTTTCCCATGGTTGTCTCGTTGCACTTGTGCTTTCCCTTGGGACGCTCTGGGAGACTGCCCTTGGTGGCGTGCCGCCCTCTCCTTCTGTGATCTCGGTTTGTCGAGAACAGGATTGTCCTCGGCAATGTCTCCTGACAGTTCGGACCTTTTCGTTCGTTCTCGGACATTTCTTCCTCCTCGACATGGGCCTTGGGCTTAATATGAGATGGGTCGGGGTTACCAAATTCTTTGGCCTCACAAAAGTATTTTATATTTTGAATTCCTATTTGTAGATTTCAAAATCATTTAATCAGTTTGAAAAATAAAATCTACTTTTAACGGTAAATATTATAATATATTATAATCTTACAATGTTATACAATTTTTTAAAATAAATTATGAATTAAAAAAAAAATCAAGTTTCAAAGTATTTAACAATATTGTGGGCAAACATAAATATTATACAACAAAATAAGTATTAAGTATTATATGTAGATTTTAATATACATAAAAATGATTTCAAATGAAATTATAAAGTAGTCCGCGCATTACGCGGGATATCATCTAGTTGTTATAATCGCCTATGCATTAAAAGAGTATGTGTTGGCTTGTGTAAGCACAAATGTTAAGATTTAAAATAAAACAACTAAATTAATACACAAATATCAATATTAGTGAAACAGTAAATACAATGTTTGTTTTTGCCTTTTGTTTTGGTCTTAAGGGGTTTTATGTTTGGTTGAAGTATGTTCCAGGAATTAGCTTTAAAACAAATAATGAACCTTTCAAAATCTCTCTGTGTGAAAAAAAGTAAGCTTTTATAAAATTTTAAGTATATAAGCTTAGTAATAAGTATCTTACATATCCTGGAATTGCAGTTAGCAATGCAAAATTTTACCCAGATAATTGTTCAAATGATGAAGGATAAAAATCTCTTATCTCATCCATGGTTTAACCTTACTAATATGATAAGCTTGAATTTGAGAAGGAATTTAGGGAGTATCTGAAGGAACTCCATAAGGCTATTAAGTTATGTGAAGCATCTACAGTTTTAGATTTAATGGAATTTGACATTACTAATGTCAAGTTTCACTTTAAGTTTTTTTAAAATTTTGTAACCAAACATTTAAAAAAAAAAAAAAAATTTGAAAACACCACATCAGCATTGCCACTGTGGCAAGATCTATATAAAACTCGACATTGCTAATATTGAGTTTTATGCAAAACTCTACATTAGCAATATCAAATTCCAAAAGAGAGTCATTCTCCTAGATTTTTTGAAAAGAGGGTTGTTTGGTTACATAGTTTAAAATTTAAGGCTATTTAGCTATTTTTCCATTCAGGTTTATACTAATTTGTCCACTTGGTTACCACTTATAAGTTTTCTTTTTCCTTTTTTTTTTTTTTGGTAGAATGGAATTATCATTAAGAAAAACTAACGAGATAGCAACAGCTTAGGACCAAGCTTGTTGAAAAACATCCCCTAGCAATCAGCCATAACAAGAGGCACCAAGTCCATAAGCGGACAAAAATAGGAAATGAAATCTAAAGATTGACAACTACCTAAGTTAGCTATACGATCAGCACACCTATTAGCTTCACAATAGATATGCTTGATACTTAGTTGGGGAATTTGTGCAACAAGACGTCTACAGTCATCGAATAGTCAGGAGACTATAGTATTAGCATATGAAGGATTTTTGAGAGTATCAACTAGAGCTTTGGCATCAAGCTCAACCATAACAACATTCAAGTTTAACTGGTTACACAAGAGGAGACCATCGCGCAGAGCCCAAGTTTCAGCTAGGAAGCTATTAGTTTTACCAATTTTTCTAGTGAAGCCCATGATCCAATTACCCCGATCATCTCTAATCAGCTCTCCACCTCCAGTAGACCTTGAAGAAGCATTCGCAAACCCATTGGTATTAAGCTTAACTCAACTCATGCTTGGCTTTTCCCATCTAACTTGTCTGATTGCCATGCGGTTGTTGCACTTTGGTTGAGTAACACAGAGCACATACTCCATTGCTTGCACAATTATCAAATTGGTAAGGTTCGGATTGAGTCCTTTGTTGTTGAAGACAACCTGATTCCTTTGCTTCCATAGAGACTGGATGGCAAAAGAAAATAGGGAGCACCAAGGGACACCTTTGACAACATGAGAAGACTTTGAACTAGCATTAGAAGTCAGCCAGACCTTAAAGTCTTGAGAAAAAAAATTTTGCATTATAGTTATGAGCACCTAGCTGATACCATACCGGTTTAACTAGGCGACAATCACAGAGGGCATGGGAAATAAACTCAAGTTGCTCAAGGCACAAGGGGCAAGAAGCATCTAAAGGAATACCTCTTTTGGCTAAGCACTCCTTGACACCAATGCTGTTATGCATGCACCTCTAGATGAACATTTGGATTCTAGGCAAGGACTAAAAATTAAGATTACTCTCATGCCCTGGCACCCATTTAATCCCTTTTTTGAAGACAAATTCGCCTTTTTTAAAACTTTTCCAGGTAGAAGAACTTGGAAGCTTTGACTCATTTCTAGAATTAATTCGCTACCTTGAACAGTACTTGAATCTGAGAACTTTGGCCCATTGAGATTCCTTTTCGGTGTGGAATCTCCAATTGAGTTTAGCTAGGAGAGCCGTGTTTCTACCTCTTGCAGATTTGAGACCCAAACCACTTGAATTTTTGGGCTTAGTTACAGCATCCCAGTTGACCCAATGCATTTTTCTTGTATGATCAGAGGACCCCCACAAAAAATTCCTATTAACTCTATCTATACCCTCGAGAATTTTTTTTGGGTAAGAAATTACTCTACATAACATAGCTAGGAATGGCTAAAGACGAAGCTTGAATGAGGATCATTCTACCTGCCATGGATAGCAGATTGGCCTTCCAACTAGCAAGTTTCTTTTTAACCCTATCCAAAATGGAACCAACCAGCAAGTTTCTTTCCTTATTAATGTACATTGATGGCAATGATCAACAATTTGTAAAAATATTATAAAATAATTTGTGCATGTACCATTATTTTTGTAAATATAGCTGATTTTTGCTATTTGAGAAGATTAGTCTGTAATTACTAATTGTTGAGAAGATTTGACTGTAATTACTAAAGCTCTTGGAAGGCTAAATTAGGGAAGAATTATATTATGTTCCCAAGCCATTCCAAAGAATAACTTTTGAAAAAAAAAAAGAAAAAGAATAACTAAAAAAAAAATTAGACTAAATTGTAAATTGCACCCTTTAAATATGAATTGAATTTATTTTAGTCTTCTTAACTTCTCTCTCGTTCAATTGAGTCCTTAAGTTTCAAATTTATTCAATTAAAACAATTCATCCAATTTCGATAAAAATTTGCTATTATAATTATAATTTTCTAAATTAAAAATAATTTAGAAAATTAATAAAAATATTTATAGAATTTTCATGTAAGATTATTTTTCAATTATTTAAATACTTAACAAATTTTTTTTAAATATAATAGCATTGAAAATTGAGGTGCCACCTATAAGGTGGTATTATGAGTAACCATTACATGAAACAACTCTTACATGAGGCTCAGTCCATTCCACTTAGTCTATGACTAGTAATCCATATAATATTGAAACATCATTAACTACCTTATCTCTTTAAAAAAAAAAGTTAGAAATTTCCTAAATTACCCTTTGTAGGGACACGTTTTTGGTAACCAAGCTCAAGATGTGTGAGTCTTGGCCCAATGAGTCCAGTATAATAAATTTGTAGAGAGTGGGTTGAAGAACTAGACCCTAATGAGTTAAACAATGGCTAATACTGAATTAAATAACAATCAAACACAAACAAGAGGTTTTGATGTAAGTGGACTTTCAGTCCGAGGAGGTCACCCTTGTATAGATTGATCACACTTGGATACAAAGACTATTAAGGTTGCTACAGTATTCTCTCTCATTTTCCGATCCCTCTCTCATGGAGGGTCTTTCACATTATATAGCTCTCTTTGGGTCATCTTGGTCTTACACTTATTGATCATCTGAGCCCCTACTAGAGTATCCGTCTCATCAGACACCATTTCTGGCTCTCTGTGAATTGTGATAACCAAGACAGCACTGTTCGGAGGCCTTCTCCACATAAATGCAGCCAGAAAAGTAGCTGTAGTGCATTTAATGCGATGGTATCAACTTTTCCTTAGATATTTTTGGGTTTCCTGCTTTCTAGTATGTTCTAAGGCACATTCCTATCGTGGGAGCTTCTTGGAGGGCCACTCTAATTGCCGGAATATATATTTGAGTTGCATTCATTATATCCAAGGAAGATTTTCTTCTTGGATCACCCTTCACTCATCTCCTATTTATGAGACTTTAACTGGGAACTCCTAATAGCTATTTGTTCCTTCTCGGACCTATCAATGTCCTCAGACAAAGCTCAAGATCCAATATATGATCTTGGGCCTTTATCCCTACACCCTTAAACAAATTTATCAAAAAATTATTTTAAAACATTTTTTTATATATATAATTTGAATAAAGATGACATGTATAGTTGATTTCAAAATTTAGGGTTTTAATTTTTTTTTTAAATTAAAAAAATGCTCCCACAAATAAATTAAGAGCTTAAAGGGAATATTATTAATTTAATGGTGTTTGACTTTTCAAACAAGACATAATTTTGAAACATCCCAAAATAGAATACAGGCCAAACAATTTGGGACAGAGAGAGTATTAACAAGGGTCAATATTTATAGGATGCCAAATTGCCAACAAATATTTTACTGAAGCAAACTCTAAAAGGGAATGGAATCAGATTCTTGAAGATTGATGTATCGGTGTTCATTAAATGACAAAAATCTTCCATTTTCTATTTAATCTATAGTAGTGATTACTGACCTGGAAATGCTTATGAACAAATTTGAGAGAATTGAAGAAAAAAAAATCATAAGAATTGAAGAAAAAAATCATAATAATTGACAAATTGAGTGTGTTTTTGCATTCAAGTAGTTTATTCTAGTCGTGGTCAAGATCAAGTCTAATATGAATAGGAACAATTTATCAAATAGTTTATTCTAGTCGTGGTCAACATCAAGTCTAATATGAATAGGAACAATTTATTCGACGATTAAAAAATTATTGGTGCAACAGTTTTGTGAGTTAAATAAAATAGCAAGACAAATTTGACAACAATAATTAAGATGACATACACAAGTTACTAATAATTAAATGAACATTGACTCATTTAGTTTGTTCCTCAAATGGAAATAAAAATTGCATATTGTCATTTTCATAGCTATATCCATCAACGTGTGTGCTTATAGTTTGATATCTTTTCAGCACAATCATTTATTTTCTCAAAGTTCTTGAAGATCTCAACTAACCACACAAGCATCTTTCATAAAACATGGATTTAATTAAAATAGTAGCTATGTAAGCAACATTATTTGAATTTAAAACATAACAAGAAACAAAACACAGTTCTTAATAGATTAATTCTTGTAAATAAAATACTATAGATATATACGATTGTAACATGCAACAAACAGTAGTCAACAATTTATGATGATGAGTTCAATAATCTTGTGCAAATAAATTAGCAACCAAACCATTTACAATAATCCTGAATAGTTAATCTTATAACCATTAAACCAATGAAAAGAAATAAGTTGATGCATAGAGGGCATGAGAGACAATCAAGTTACTTATAATCAATTAATAAAGGCTTCAGAAATTTCTAAATATTACTTTCAAGTTCTGTGGTTTTTCTTTTCAAAAAAAAAGAAAATGAAATGTTCAATTGCTCTACATATTTTTATTTTCTTCTTCCCTATAATTAAAACCGGCATCCTGCTACTCTTGTAGCTAATCATACCATTTCAAGACCTTTTTCCTATGAGTAGCAATTTGAGATATACAAAGAAGAATAAAATTATTACTTAAACATATGGACCATTTCATAGAAAAAGTAGGATGGCCAAAATAACTAGAGAAAAATGAAAGATATGCAAAAGATTCACTTGAATAGAGCACATATAAAGGAAAATCTATGACAGTTTGGCTCAAATTGTTGCCACCCCAAAGAAGAAAAATTATTTCCCATTTGTAATGTTTCATAAATTATTTTATAGGGAAAATTTTGTTACACACTCGCTATTGCATGCTACCTCTGAAAATGAAAGATGAAGCCCATTATTTGCACTCTAAAATAGGATATCACCTTCTAATTGTGTCAACCATTTTCAACAACTCACACAACAACTGGCTTCTTTCCACCTCAATTACAATTTTATTCAATCATTTCTGAGCTCTGCATATGCAGCAACTTCTATAATGCAAATGAGTCACAGTGACCAGCACCACTACTTAGAGCTATCTACAAGGTTATGTCAACCAACTTAGAAAGAAATAATTCTTACACACTAGGACTTTGGAAATGAGACGAAAAGGATAGATTTCTAGATATTAAATAACAAACCTAATATGATCTAAAAGACTAAAACCAAAAACAGTTACAATGGCAAGTTTAGGGGATGTGCTACCCCCAGTCTTCCCCAAAGTTTTAATACTAGTATTTAAATCTCAAGCATAACCATTTTCAACATGACTAGCTTGTATTTTCCCCTTTGAAATTGTTGTGTTTCTTGCCTCCAACACCCACACTTTGAAAACAAATGTTTAATATAACACGTATATGCCCTAGCAGAAACAAAGGAAAAAAGAAAAGAAATTTAAACATTGAAAGATTTGTCCATAAACAATTCTATGACAGGCACAAACATGGAAAAAAAATCAATATAACAATAGTGGCAGCCTGGTAGTAAATATTAGGATATGGGCAGACAAAGCCTTATCTCTATAGAGAAACCTATAGGCAAGATGAAACTTACAAGCTTATCATTGTTTGCAATCCCTCATTGTCTCATGTGGTTATTTGGAGGGAAGGAAACACTCAAAACTTCAAACAATGTTAAAAAATACCAATTTCAGACCTGATATTATTCCTCAGATCCTTATCTAGATGAAGGCCACAAGACAATATTCTTTTTCAAATTTACCTGAACTTCATGGGTTGTGCCCTCCCCAATTGCACTTTCTTATTAAACCCTTAATAATAAAAATAAAAATTTTAAAAAACTAACTTATGTTTGTAAACTGTACAGAGCCCCTCTAATGCTTTATAGAGTAGTTAGACATTATAATGACACAACCATTGCATGGCTATCCTCTATAAAGTCCAACTATTAAGGCAAAACCCAAGAGATATCAGAGCCCTTTAAAGCTTCTATCAAATATTCTTTTTGAAGTTCTAAACCATCGATCTTTCTTAAAAGGATCACCAAGTAAAATACTTTTTCTGCCTATTCAAAAATATAAAAAGGCTATGAACAACAAAAAAAGTTGTATGCAATTCAAAAGCTATGAAATTAATAAAATAACAAAATAAATTACAAAATGCACCTTAATATTTATAAAAATTCAAGCCAATTAACAAGCTGTAGCCCAAAATGGGATTTCATCTTTGGCAGCGGGTTCGATCAATCCCACTTGGGTGTGAGTGATCTTACATAAGCCCATATGTATATGGTAAAGATTAAATTACAGCAAAGTAACATTTTAACAATGTTACACCACTTAAATTGAATTGATATTTTTCAAATCCCACTATTGGATTACATGTTTAACACGTACACCAAAATTATATGGTAATCAAATAGTATTTACTATCTAATATATTGTAGTGACCCAAAAGGAGGGTCTTGCATTCCATGGAATCCCACATCGCCTAAGGAAACACATGGAGATGTGCTTATAAGGAGTGACCTCCCTTTAATGTGTAGAGGCATTTTCCTCCACTGTTGTGTGCTTTGGGGGAGAACAAAACTGTGAGGGATATGAGGCCCCAAAGCGGACAATATGTACATAGGTGGGGGTGGGGTCGTTATAGATGGCATCAGAGCCATGCCCTAATCGGAAGTGTGGGCCCTACACACTAGGACGCGTGTGCTCGTAGGGGAGTGGATTGTAGTGACCCAAAAGGAGGGTCTTGCTTGCATTCCATGAAATCCCACATCGCTTAGGGAAGCACATGGAGATGTGCTTATAAGGAGTGACCTCCTTTTAATGTGTAGAGGTCTTTTCCCCCACTGCTGTGTGCTTTGGAGGAGAACAAAACTGTGAGGGGTATGAGGCCCCAAAGTGAACAATATCTACATAAGTGGGGTGGGGTCGTTACAGATGGTATCAGAACCATGCCATAACTGGAAATGTGGGCCCCACACGCAAGAACGCGTGTGCCCGTAAGGGGGGTGGATTGTAGTGACCCAAAAGGAGGGTCTTGCATTCCATGGAATCCCACATCACCCAAGGAAGCATATGGAGATGTGCTTATAAGGAGTGACCTCCCTTTAATGTGTAGAGGTCTTTTCCTCCACTGCTGTGTACTTTGGGGGAGAACAAAACCGTGAAAGATATGAGGCCCTAAATCGAACAATATCTACATAGGTGGAGTGGGGTCATTACAGATGGTATTAGAGTCAGGCCCTACCCGGAAGTGTGGGCTCCACACGCGAGAACGCGTGTGCCCGTAAGTGGAGTGGATTGTAATGACCTAAAAAGGAGAGGTCTTGCATTCCATGGAATTTCACATCGCCTAGGGAAGCACATGAGAATGTGTTTATAAGGAATGACCTCCCTTCAATGTGTAGAGGCCTTTTCCCCCACTGTTGTGTGCTTTGGGGGAGAACAAAATCGTGAGGGGTATGAGGCCCCAAAGCGAACAATATCTACACAGTTGGGGTGAGGTCGTTACAGATGGTATCAGAGCCATGCCTTAGTTGGAAGTGTGGACCCCAAACGCGAGGACGTGTGTGCCCGTAAGAGGGGTGGATTGTAGTAACCCAAAAGGAGGGTCTTGCATTCCATGGAATCCCACATCGCCTAGGGAAGCATATAGAGATGTGCTTATAAGGAGTGATCTTCTTTTAATGTGTAGAGACCTTTTCCCCCACTGCTGTGTGCTTTGGGAGAGAACAAAACCGTGAAGGGTATGAGACCCCAAAGCAAATAATATCTACACAGGTGGGGTGGGGTCATTACATATATAAACTCATTTTTTTTTATAAGTTTAAAATAATATGAGAGAGAGAGAGAGAGAGCTTGGTTAGTTAGCATATATTAACTTATATTTTGTGTACGATTTTTTTTTAAATGTTATAGATGAAATAGTAATTGCTATTTAATCATCTTGAAACTTTGTAATATTTTGCAAGCATAAGTGTATAAGAAAACAGTGTAATCCAATGATGGATTTTTTTTTTTTTCAAAAATAACATACAATAAAAAGTAATTAAATATTAACTAAGCTAACACTAGGTATAACTTGAACTTAACACACACGTATACACATTCTTAGTTGCCATATAGGCATTATAGATATAAATTTATAAGTATTATATTTTTTGAATTTGTATATTCACACAAACATTCTTAATTTCCATATAGATTCTATAGACCTAGAGTTATAAGTATTCTATATTTTGAATTTGTGTACATAAAAGATCAAAACAACCTGCTACCCAAATGCTCAATAACAAGTAAACATACCAAAGAAACCTGTTGCAGTTGGGAGATTGCATGACAATGAGAAAGAGCACGCATGTACACAGTCACGACCGTTTCATGAATGCTTACAAGCGTGCTCTCTCTCATTGTCAAACAATTATATGTCAAAGCTTGAAGAAATCTGCAAAAGATAAGAGAGAACATATAATAGCAATGCATCAAAAATGACTATAGACAAAATAAATCCAACTACTATGGCATTTTTACCAAGAAAATAAGGGACAACGGAAGATATCTACTCTAAAAACAAATAGACATGTATGTTCCATGTAATTTGACTAAGTTATACTTAGCTAAAAACCTTTAGATTGTAAAGCTTCTCTACGAATTTTTATCTTGACATTAACTCCGTCTCAAATTTCATCAACTAAAACTATATCATCTACAAAAGGCATACACCAAAAGACTTCATATTGAATTCATCCAATGAGATAGCTAGTTTAACCTACGTCAAACACAAAAACTTTATTAATTCCTTGGTCTTAATCAATTTAATTTACTCTAAAGGAACTCATTTCTAGTTTAAAACACACCATAAAAACTCTTATAGGTACTCTATTATACGCTTCCTCTAGGTCAATAAAACCCATATAAAGATCTTTATGGGCTTCTCTACATTTTCTCTATTTTTACATTAGACATATAATAAAATAACTTCTATGATAGATTTCCTTGGAATAAAATCAAAATAAATCTCCAATATTGTTATTCTCCCAAAAGTTCATAGTGTGACTCATAAGTGTAGTTGCACATTAATTTGTACAATTTTGAATATTTTCCTTATTCTTGTATATGGATATTTGAGAGTTTTTCTCCACTCGCTAGACATTTTGTTATCACTTAAAGATCTTTTCATCTCATCACCCAAGCACTTCCAAACAACAATGGTTAATTCATTAGGTCCACAATTCTTCCTGTTTCCATCGTCCTCAATGCGTCCTTTACCCAATCATCCTAATTGTTCAAACAAACCTATGATTTCTATCCCCAGTTGGGTAAAACTTGGTGTGCTCTAATCTTTTGTGTGGCTTCCATTAAACAATATATCAAAATAATTCTCCCATCTCTCTTTAATTTCTTATTCCTACTAACACACTTTGATCTTCATTTTTAATGCATTGAACACATTCAAGTCACTTGCTTTCATTCCCTTGTCTTAACAAGTCTGTATTCTTTTCTACATCCTTCATCACTAACTTGCTTTATAATCCATAATAAGCCTTAGATCTAGCCTTTTTGACAGCTTTCTTTGCTTCTTTGCCACTTCATAATATTCACAAGCGAGTCACTATCTATATCTAGGTAGGTTTCTCTCTCTCTCTCTCTCTCTCATCTAACAACTACTTAAACCACCTCATTCCACCACCAAGTCTCCTTAATCAGCTGGCTACATATTTTTCATTCTCCAAGCGCTTCTTCAGCCCCCTTTTAATGCTATTCATTCATTATTTTCTTATCAACACCTTTGTCTAGACTCCACTTGCCTTTTTTAACTAAATCCTAAGTTCCTCTAACATCTCCTATTTTTCCACGTTATACTACAAATGTCTAGTACCACGAATTTGTGTTGTGGTTATTCTCTCTCATAAAATCAACTTATAATCTTTACAATATCTACTATTAACTTTTCAAGTAAAGACCAAATCTATTTGACTAACGTATGTTCCACTTCTAATAGTAATTAAGTGTGTGAATCTCTCGTCTTCACCATTTCAAGAAATATCCTTAGCAAAACTAAAATTTATTGGAGTCTAGCACAATTTTTCTTTCTTTGTTTAGAACATTGGGAGTCTAGCTAGCTATTAATGTGGAAGCCACTACACATGAAAAAGTGCAAGTAATATTTTTCAAACATTATTAGACTTTATTAAATTTTGGGTGTTCTAAATTGAAGTTTAAATTTTGGGTGTTCTAAATTGAAGTTTAAAGCAATGATCATTTGAGTGTTGCTTTCCACTTAGTAAACCTCTAACGCCCTAAGCCTACAAAATTTACAACCTATAGCAGTTAACTGACTCTTTTAACCCAGCCATAAGTATAACTTTCTTTGTCATCAACTTATTCCCTCGAGTCCCCAGCTACTCTTCCAAGTTTTAACCTATTCAAACCTTATCCAATTTACAAACTCCAAGCATCTCAATATATCCCTAAACTTATTCATATCCTAACTTACAAGGTTTTCTTTTCTCTTCCCAGAATTGGTTTTTAATGTTTCTTCCCTTTGTTCCACTTTGATAACTCTTCCCTTCAACTACTGAATTATTTACTTTCATACATCAAGAACGGATCATTTCTAAGCCTGATGTTCTAACTATGTTATAATGCCAAACTCAAGTAAAAATCAACTTATTTTAAGTTTCAACTCAAAGATTAAAGACTGAAATTTTTGTTTAGAGGGTCATAATCTGAACACTTCTTACTCTAGACTTTATCCCACGCTAGTATTCCATTCTCAACAACAAGAAGATCCTTCTAATACTAAACCACAAACATGTACAAAGAAGTATCACATGCAATTAAACCCTTAAACCTTAACTAATACCCTTGAAACTCCAAACTAGGAGTACATCTTGAACACTAAATAACCAAAACTACCAAAAATAGAAACAACCAAAAAAGACTGGGCTCCATCTTAACCAAATACAAGCCTCCAACTAAAGTAAATCATCATAAAAAAACCAACTACCAAATCAGTACCAATTCATTCCATGAACCGCATAATAAACTCAAAAACAAAGTAAAAAACGATACCCATATTGCAAAAATGAGTATACTTACCAACTCTTCAAAAATCTAAAGATTTTGCAACCAAAAAAATAAAGGATTCATTTTAAGTAAAAATAAAATAAAATTCAGTGTTACATAATAAAGCCCAAAGAGATCTTAAAGTTTGTCTTTTGTTGTGAAGAGAGAGATTAATAGACAAATCAAAGCAAATTTTTTTTTTCAAAAAAGAAATCTGACCTTTTCAAGGTAAGATCCCTGGGCTAATTAACCATTGAGACATGCAAATAGCTCCTTTAATACAAATAGAAAAAACAAACATTTTAAACCAAACCAAAACCCCCCACATCATTTTATATGGCTTCCTTGTGCTTTTTAACTCCAACATTTTTTGAAATACTGAATAAAAAAACCCAAACAAATTAACAAAAAAACTACAAGAAATCCCAGAAAAGAAAACCCTTTAAAGCAAATAAAGTCACAAAGACAAGGTATGATAAAACAATAGAATTAATATTAATAATCCAAAGCATAAAACGCAAAGTAATGAAACCAGGAAAATTTTTTTTTTGAGAGATAAAGAAAGATTCAAATAGCATTAGAAAAATATTAGCAAAAACAACCTTATATATAACATATCCACGACCATACCAGATCTAGACCCGAATCCTCAGACGAAGTATAAAGTCAACAGTCAACTCCAAGAGAAAATAAAGGGGATTTGAAGGAAGAACGAAGAAGATAGAATTATAGAAGAGTAGAAAAGGGCACCCACTTCTTTTATTTTATTGGAAGAGGAAGAGAATACTTTCTGGTTTCTATGGAGAGAGGTTTATATTACAGACTTGTTTGGGACCAAAGTACAAGAATGGGTTTAGTCCTTTGGAAATCTATACAGTGGTATTGTTATATTATCCACACACTCTACGAGGACAGAACAACGATAAAAAAGGACAAAAAAATTTACGTTCAAAAACTTTGGGAATCTCTCTTTTTTTTTTTTTGTGGCTGAGTTTGTGAGACTCTCTTGTTATACATATTGACCATTGTTTTTGTTTTTGTTTTTTTTTGGGAGATAGTACTTTTAATATTGACGTCAATTATTTTTTTGTGTAACAAAAAAAATGAACTTCAAATATTTTTTTTTATCATTTATAAGAAACTAAAAATTTTCATTTAAATGAGAATAAAAAACAATACATCTTGAGCAACTATACACTTAATAATAAGTGAAGTTTTCTTTATCTAAGTGACTAAATGGTCCTTCTATAAAAAGAGTGACAAAATAGTAAATGTCACTAGCATATTGGGCTAGAACATGAGCTACTTCGTTTCCATTGCAATGAACACAAGATATCTAAATACTTCAAAATTGCTAGAGTTGTATCCGAGACCTAGAGATGTTGTTTGAAACACTCAGAGGAGAATTTGCATTATTGAGCGGGGAGTTAATAACCCCAAATTTCTTATTCTATGGCAATAGATTTTACCAGAGTTTTATCTTTACTTTTTGGTGTTTTTTTTTTTTTTAAGCTTATTAAAAATTGTGTTGATATATATAACAAAACTAATTTTATAATTTCCACTAAAAAATTAATATTAATAAAACCACGTAGTTGAATCAAGAGTCTTTTAATTCAACTTACACCTCCTAGTGTTTTTAACGAAAGCATTCAGAGTTTAAATCTCTCCTCTCCCAACTATCAAATTATCACCAAATATATATATACATGAATTTTATCCTTAAAAATTTAATGAATTTTTTTATCTATGAATTTAATTTATTTATATTATAATAAGGTTATTATTATTGTTTAGTTTTTTTTTTTTTTCAAAGCAACCTATTTTATGGGGCAAATTTTGAGTATCAATACGATTGCAATTTGAAACTTGTTTAAGTTTGTCATTAGGGTGGAGTACGGAGAATAGGACAAAAAAATTTGATTATGAAGCTAGAGGGTTGGTTTTCAAGATTTTAATTACAAATTCTATTAGTTTTTGGTATACGCGTAGATTAAATTCTAGATCTTTTATTTAATGACAATAGATGTTTTCAATTGAGTTAACTGAAACCCGTTTGATTGGTTGAAAGTTAAATATGCTTATTTTATTAAAAAAAAAAATAGAGCTTCTTAAGGCTTGAAATTGTATTGGTTATCTATATATGGCTGGCTTTATTGTTTTACTATTTAGAGTCATAATATACCATTTTAGTTTTAATTAATGGTAAAAAAAAAAGTAATTTAGGCTCTGTTTGGGAGTTCATAAGGGAATGGAATGAAATATATTTAATTAAGGGAAATAAATGGAAAATAATGGAATGAAATGGAATTAAGTAACCTTGATTGGATGTTTTAAAATAAAGGAATGACAATGAATGGTGTGTGGACTCAATTTGTGGTCCAAACTGATAGTGCACTGGCCCAATGAGTCAAAGACAATAAATTTGTAGAGAGTGTGTTGGAAAACTGGGTTTTAGTGAATTTGGACTACAATTATCACAAGTTCAAAGACAGTTTGAATGAAACTGCAGAAACAAATGGGAAAAGATTCTCAATCCAAGAAGCTTTATTTATATGTCAATTGATCTTTTTTTACATGCAATTGTTGATAAGCTTGTTATACTTTTTCCTAGGATTTTTCTGATCCCCTTTTCATAAAGGATTCTATATATTATATAGCTCTCTTTGGATAATCTTAACCTTACACTTGTCATTCATTTGAGACTTCACTTGAGTATCTGTCCCGTCAAACACCTCTTCTAGTTCTTTGTGAGTTGTAATAACTAGAGTTTCACTATTCAGATGTCTTCTTCACATAAATGCGGCCAGGAAAGTGGTTACAGTGCATTTAATGCGATGACAGTAGCTTTTCCTTAGATCTTTAGGGCTTTCCCCCATTTCTTTCAAATTCATAGGACACGTCCTCCTCTCTTGAGCTTCTTGGAAGGTTCCTCTAGTTGTTGGGATACAAATTTGAGGTTTGCTAACCATGTCCGAGAGGATTTTCCTCCTCAGACATTCCTTCACTTCTTACCTACGAGGCCCTATGTTGAGTCTTTACTATTTACTGGCAATCTCCTCGGACGTTTTATTGTTCTCGGATAGGCCCATGACCCAACATATTATTTCAGACCCTTACCCCCACAAATGGAATAAGTAATCTTGTTTGGGAGCAACATAGAGGGAATTAAGTGGAATTATTTTATGACAATATTATTATTAGACCTTTATTTTAAAATAAAGAGTTGAATATACATGGGTATTTTGGGATTTTTAGTAAAAAAAATCATTAAATCTTATTCCATTTTCTCCCATTCCTCCTAATTTCGGGGAGAATGAAAATTCGAGATTTTAAGGAAATAGAGAGGAATGAGTGTTCCCTTCTATCTATTTCATTCCCTTCCACTTAAACTCTCAAACAAGGAAATGAGTTTTCCATTCTCTCCATTAAAACTCTCAAACAAGGGAAGGAAAGAATATTCTAAAATGATTCTTTTCATTCCTTTCCATTCCATTACATTCCCTTCTCCCAAACGAAGCCTAAAATTCAATAACTATTCTCAAAATAAAATTCATTTAAAAAAAAAGAGGCATAAAGTTCGAATGGTATGCAAGGTAAAGATATCTTTCATTTTGAAGGAAAAAGAACAAGATTCGTTGAAAGAGAAAAGGACAAAAGAAGAAAATCATAAAAACCCTGACTTGAATTGTTTTTTTTTTTTCTTTTTTTGGTTGAGAATGAGAATTTGTTGAATTTATCGGTCTTTGTAAATAAAAATTTCATTGGAAAATTTTGAGTGCTACCATTTTAGTACATGGTTAAATATTAGTAGTATTTCCATACGATACATGGATTAATTGAAACTTTTATATATAAAAAATTTCACTCCAATTAAAAATTTATTATAAAAAATTTCAAGAAATCTAAATTAATATTTAATATATTTTTTAATAATTTATCAAAATTTTGTATTTTAATATTATAAAATTTGGACATTACATATTGTCTGTGCGTCAAGTGACTCAATATATGTAATGTATCATGATAGTAAATTTAGAGTTTCAAGTGGTTCACTAATTACTATGACAGTTATAATTTGTAAAATATTTTTTTTGAAACTTAAAAATCATAGTTCTACCTAAATAAAACTAACAATAAATGAAATAAATTGATTTTTTTCTAGAGACAAAGATTAATAGAATTTTAGTTGGACCAAAATTTTCAATTTCTTGAAACTTAGGTAATAAATATTTTGTTAAATTAAAAAATCCTAACGAATAATAATGTGATGTACCAGTTTGAAATTGAATTAGTTAAGTGTGTGATATTTAGGTGTGTATTGAGTCCCACATCAGGTATAATTGGGTTAATTTGGGCTTTATAAACAACAACAATAAGTCTCAATTGCTCATTTTGGAGTATATTGCATTTATAATTAGCACTTTTCCTTGAATGTTGAAAACTATATGAATATATTATTTAAATTTAGAAAATCCCTCTCCCCCTTCACCTCCCCCTTATGCACATATCTAGCCAAATATCTGAGATAATTCATGTTAGCCCATTAATCACCACAATTAAAAAGAACAAAAAAGTCTCTCTCATTTTCAATGTGGGATTAAACGTTTTCATTAACTCTTCATCTTCCATATTCACTCCCACATATTTACATTTATGTTGTAACATTTATTCATTTTAATTATTTAATATTAAAATGCTCCAACACAAACTTTCCCACAACTGCTCCTTCATGTACTAGATTCAAGTTGTAGTGGTGAATTCTTTGCAATGCTTACTTGGACTATCTTGTTTAGGTGTAACAATGTGAGGACTGCTCCACCAAGTCTGCCTCCAAACCAGATAGCACAACAAGCCTTTCATTCACTCCTGGAGTTTCGGACAGTCCAGCCAAGGAAGCTAACAGCAGTAGCACCATCGTGGGTAAGGTGGCAAACTCCTCCAGTTGATTACTTCAAGATTAATTTTGACGGAGCAATGTTTAAGGATGAAGACAAAGCTGGTATTGGAGTGGTTGTTTGAGATAGTCGGGGCATGGTCATGGCTTCATTATCTCAAAATATTCCACTCCCACATTCAGTCGTGAACCTGGAAACTTTGGTAGCATGTAGAGCACTCGAGCTCTCCCTAGAACTAGGCTTAGACAAAGCAATTCTTAAGGGAGACTCGTTGATCGTCATGAATGCTTTAAGAGACTTCTCTCCTTCTATAGCCTCATATGGTCTTTTAATCTATGATGCTCATTTGTTGGCAAACTTGTTTACTAGTATTAGTTTTCAACAAGTTGATAGGGATGGAAATTATGTTGCCCACAACCTAGCTAGACATACACGTCATGTATACTGGTTTTTTAGTTTGGATAGAGGATGTTCCAATCCAAATTTTTTCAACTTTCCAGGCAAATTTGCCTATCACTTAATAAAAACATTCAAGTTCTTCTCAAAAAAAAAAATATATATATATATATTACTTCTTAATTTTTATTTTATATATATATATATATATATATATATATATATAATTTAATTATAACTCTACATCTAAAAGGAATAAATATCACAACATTAAAAGATAACTATTCTCAAATAAAATTCATTTAAAAAAAAAAAATCGTATTGAACTATGACATATTGTTCCGTTAAACTATTTGCAATGTATATTCTTATTCTTGGAAAACGTCTTTGTATGGAGTAATATTGAAGTGGTTATAATATATTTTCTCAAAAAATAAAAAATAAAAAAGTGGTTATAATATATTGACAAAGAAATAAAATATACATATTTTATTGCCACTTTGATTATTTTTTAATCACGCCCCACGCATCTAATGTTTTAATGTGGTTCTAGTTAGCTCAACAAGTAAAATCTTTGATGGTTGAATAAGAGATCTGAAATTCAATCCCCACATACATCAAAAACTGATTAGTGTCTTGGTCTGATGATAAAGAGCTATTATCAGAAGTGGACATCATAAGTTGAAACTATCTAAAAAAAAATTGTTTTAATCAGAATCATTTAATTTATGATTTCTTTTAATCACACAACTTTCATCCATTGATATATTAATGTACTTATAAATCAAAGTATGCGATGTCATCATTATTATTATTTTTAGAATTATTTAAATGATTCTGTGGGGACCTGAGGACCAAGAAAGACTAAGACCACTATGACCATTATTCGTTCTTTAGGTGGAAGTACTTTAAACCCGAGGAGTGGGTTTGCCCGTAGAGAAGGAAGGAAGGGACAAAATATCTCTTGGAAACCCGAGTGGAGAGAATGGCATTCAAGGAGAAAGTCAAGGTATTTAAAAGAAGTTTCTTGTGAAAGTTTACATACTACCTCCGCATTAAATGACTGGCAATAGCTTTATCAGTTGCATTGATGAGGAAATGACACCTGAACAGTAGATTCATAGCTAAGCAACCCCTTCTACCACCTTTAGTAGGAGTCTAATGGGACAAGTGTCCTAAGGAGAACCTAAAGGAATGCAGATAAAGGGTTAGGATGCAAGAAGCATAGGAGTATATAAAGGAAGAGAACTTCTAGATGGGGGGATTCGGGGAAAAAAATGAAGGAAAAGAGATTAGAACAAGAACAATAGGAAGAAAGAGAGAGAGAGCAGTGTATATCCCTGTGTAAGAAAATTTTCCTCGGGCGGACTTGAGAAGAACCATTAATGCTACTTGTTTTTAACTTCCATTCATTCCCTTCCTATTCGAATCTTCGGACTTGAGCCTGACTTGTTTTCCCCACTCTCTCAACAAATATTTATCTATTTGGGCCTAATTGGGTGGTACAAGCCTCACTATTTTAAATGGGTTTGGGCCCCTAAATTTCGTGCCCTTACAGATAAATTTATATTTTTTTATGTTCTTATTTTGAGATTTTTTTTTTAAATATAAAAGAAAATAATATAAGTGAATATGTTTTTTCGTAAATCACATATAATGTGGTTAATTATTTATAAGCCATGTGAATATTTTAAAATCTTCTTTATAATTTACTGATAGCATATTAAACAAAGGTTGTGGTTAAAACATTCTTAACTTGTAAAAATGTGGTTTAAACAATATAAGGACTTTGACATATATTTTGAGATGATTATGACATAGTTTTTGGGGGTATTGTCTATAAATATACTAATAGTAACAAGAATATAAACATTGAAATTTTTTGAGGTGACAAGTATTATTTTTCTTAAATATCACTTGTAAATATATCTATATTAGCATAAGTGTTTTTTTTTTTTTTTCTAAAAGTTTGGGATCATGGACTCAGGCATCCATGTGGATTCGCCACGGAGCCTAATAAAAACACTTCATATATATACATAATAATTGAAATCTATAATATTTACTCTATAATAATTTATTTATCATCAAATTAAGACATTAATAAGGTTAATTTTTTGAAGCATAAGCAGAATTTGAACCCACATCCCTTATTCAATAACATAAAAATTCACGTTTGATTTGAACTAATGACACTTGACCATATTGGAAAACAATTATATTGACAATTCTTCTTTACAATAAAAGTGAGGTAGCTCATCAAAACTTCTCACTTGAACAAGTTGTAAAATATTGCGTGGAAATAGAAAATATAAAGATACAATTTTAGTGCAACAACTTTTTGTTATAATTTGAACGTGTTAAATGTGAGTGTTGAAAAAAAAAAAAATGAATTTAATGGTGAACCAAAAATTGGACTATCTCCAGTTCGTCCATAGTGTTGTCCAAGTCCAGAAAGGTTGTCCCAATACGAGAAAGTCGCCCAAGTGTAAGAAGGTCGTCCAGCATGGAGGCACCTGGACGACCTCCCAACACTTAGAAATTATCAGAGTAAATTTATGTTCGAGAGCTTATAATTTGGACCACGTTCTAGTATTTTGAAGTATGAGCAAAATCCTTATTTATTGCTCTAACTTCCCACTAAGTTCTTAACTTTTGATAGCAGTTGTAGAAGATAAGTTTGAACCTTCTAACTATAGCAGTTGTAAGTTAAGTGTGAACCTTCTAACTTCCCTTCACGCTGAGGAAGTTACTAAACAAGTAACCACTCCAAAACTCACTACAAAAGGACTCATCCATATCAAATGAAGGTAAGTTTTCACCACTCTCAAAGTTGGAATTCTTGAATTCTAGAGAGAAAACTAATTTAAGCATCGGAAGGTTCTTGACCGGTTCACCCTGGTCACCTTTGATCTTGTGTTTCTTTCTTTTTAGACCTTTCAAATAACTACTGATCTATTGAAATCCGGAATATTCAGCCTACTACTTTCTGTGTATTATCAAAATTCATATATAAAAAGGAATGTTTGTAATTCACGAAGGGACATTTGTGACAAAATTGGGACACCGTGCAGCAATTAGTACCACGTGCAGCACGTGGTATTGCATGTGGCAGTTGGCAATTACTGTCTTTCACCAACCAAGCTCTGTAGTGGGTGTGGCTTTGTCCTTCCTTTTGACGATGATTAGGACGTAACATGAAGGGATTAATGCTAAGAGACAACCATGTAACCTCGATGATAATATAATTGTTGCCGCAGCTCATCACGTTACAAATTATGAATGTTAAAGTTGTGGTAAAAGCAATATAAATATTTGTGGTCATAATATTTTTCACAAGGAGGGTGATTTGATTGATCATAATTTTGAGTACTACCAATCGTGACATTTATTGTCAATTTCCGTGTGGTCTAGACTTCTATTGTCATGATATTTTATCTCTTTCCGTATTTAGTCTACTACTAATGTAAGACTGATGAAGGTGCCAATTAGGCAATTAGCTATGAGCCATGCAAGAGCACTTTTGACATGACATCGGCTATCAGTTTCAGTGCATCAGTGGGTCTCATGCACAGTTCACGGGACCCACAAACTTTACTTTTCAGTAACTTTTTCATTAAAAATGGGTCCCACGACACTATTCACACATTTAAAAATTATTTCGCTACAGTGTTTTCAATTTCAATTTTCAGTTTCAGCAAAAATAAACTCAATCCAAACAGACCCTAAATAAAAAAATATTTTTAGAAAATAAAAAGTTAAAAATGTAAAAATATTTGTGAAGTGGTGTAATTGCATATTGCAATCTCAATCCAACACTATAAAAAACGCGACTTTAAGCCATGTTTTTTAGCCGCGTTTTACACAGATGCGGCTAAAAAACGAGACTTGGAGCCGCATTTATGAAAAACGCGGCTCCACCATGGAGCTATAGTCGTGTTTACTAAACGCGGCTATAGACCAGCCCTAAAGCCGCATTTTATGCTGTTGAAGCTGCGTTTTTAGGGGTAGGGCTGAAGCCGCGTTTTTAAAAAACACGGCTTCAGACCCATTCATGGATTTTTTTTTTTCCAATATATCCCAAAGCCGCATTTATTAAACGCGGCTTAAACTACTGAACTGAGCTGCGTTTTATGAAACACGGTTTAAACGTGAATTGAAGCTGTGTTTATAAAACGCGGCTTACAATTTTACAAAGCTGCGTTTCATTAAACGCAGCTTAAACGTGTACAGCGCTACGTTTTATAAAACGCAGCTTTGGGTTTGTTATAAATAAAAATAAATAAATAAAAACCCTCAGTTCAACACAACAACGAAAAAAACCCTAAATTTTCTAAAAAAAACCTCTCAGCTCACTCTCTAGCTCTCAATCCCTAATCTCGCCACTGTGCTCTGTGCCATGCAACTCGATCAACGCCGCCATGCTCTGACCGATATCATTTCCTCCCAAATCTTGAAGGGATTGTTGATAAGTTAAGGTTTCCTCCTTCTGAGTTTTTGGGTCTTTTTATATACATATTTAATTTTTTGTTATTGTTGTTGTTAATCGTATTTTAGTAGAAGTAGCTAAGGCTTTGTTGTTGTTGTTGTTGTTTTCAGAAACTGGTGACGCACTCTCTTCCTCTGTTCTCAGTAGTTAGTGCTTCTTTCTCTCTTTCTCGCAGCAAGGTTTGTCTCTCTCAACTCTTTTCTTCCTCTTTATCCTTTCTATTTCTCTATTTCTACTAAATCTGAATCATAAAGGCTTTGGGGTTTCTTGTCTCAGCCCCCGATTAGCAGGTATTGTCCGCTTTGGCTTATGTCTCACGGATTTTCACCTTTTAATGTGGGAGGGTTTCTTGTCTCAGCCCCCAATTAGCTAGTGGTACACATGTGTCTTGGGCTCAAAGCTTATAAGGCACATGTGGGAGGCGTCTCTCCCGATGTGGGATTGAGTAAATCTGTGAGATATGAACCAAAGCAGACAATACCTGCTAATTGAGAGCTGAGACAAGAAACCCTCCCATAGTTACATATAGAACTTTTTTGAAAAAGTTTGACGTATATTATTATACGTTTAAATACTTTATATCAATTTATTTTCTCAATTTAGTCTTAAGTAAAAAAAAATTATTTCAAATTTCTTGTATTTAGAGTACTCTTTAATTTCTCAGTTAATATGTTGGTGAATATATATAGTTGTACTTATTACTTGATTGTAAAAAAGAAAATTTTAGTAATAATAACGATTATTTATTCTCTACAAATTCTTTTATTTTGTGTGACAAGTAAAAGTTTCTTTCAATTGCTTATCTATTTTATTAATTACATTAATTAGTAATTTTTTTTAATCATTTTTCCTTCAACATTGTTTTTTAATTTGGCTCTACCATTGCTATGAGGAAAAAGTAAAACTAAATATGATTAGGGTTAATAGAAAACCATATACATAAGTCACAATTTTAATTTTTCATTTATTCAGAGCATCCTAACTTGCAACATCTATGAATCATTTTCAATTTTGATAGGATTTATAGCCAAATTTTGCAAATTTTAGGCCCTCTAAAAATGTTAAATATTAGATTGGATTTGGAATTGTTCAAACCATATTAGTTATTTTAGTTTGTTTCGCGTGATTGTTTTGTTTTCTTATTTGTGAATGCTATATCCCCAAATCAAAATATCATTTAATAGTCAAAATTAAGCTTAAGCTTATTCTTAATTTGTTTGTTAAATAAATGAATATAACAAGCCATTTTTTTCTTCCATAGATCATAGGAGTTGGAACAAATCAGTTTTACAGTCCTAAAACCCCGAATAAGTACGTACCCCTCTATAATTTCATCATTTAATGTTTACCAACAATGCATGTGCATATGAATGATCTCAATACATTTACAATCCTAAGAGCTAAGACTTAGGACCCTGCTAACTATTTCAAAGTTATTATGATAACTTATTCATCTTTAATAAAAATGCATATGCGCAGTAACGGCATAAGTTAAAGGCGCAGTCCTAGTGTCATAGGATTTGACACTAGGAAATATAATTGTTGGTCAGTTCGAGCTAGGAGTAGAGGTGTATACAACAGTTAGTGGGGCTAACTCATTATATGTATAATGCTTCAATTATCTACTTTAGGGTAAGCCTAAGCACATATATCACTCTACGTAAAATTGGGACCAACAATTAATTAGTGGATCTCTTGTGCATAGCCGCCAAGTGTTGGGTCCCAGTTAAATCAAGCTTGATTGTTGACACGTGAATGGTTGATCAAAGATGTTGACATAACTCCTTGTATTGTTTCTGAGACATGGAAAATTAAATTTTTGTCATCATACAATAATTTATGTATTTATACATACATATAATATTGAGAAATTATCTCATTAGTTTGGTCTTTTTGCTTGTGTCCGAAACTCACTTTTCTATCCTGTGGGTGCAATGAAAAACAGAAAAATCTTGCTTGATCTCCCTGCCCAGTGTCCCTGGCTTGCTCTCTTATTTTTCTATTACATGTTCAGGGAACAAAAACTCATGGGGTGCAACACGAAAACAATGGTGGCACTTTCTGATTGGTTGCTTTTCTCTCACTCTTGCATGATACATTGATACGATTGCATATCCTATTTGATTATGCTCAACCCTTTTATTTTAAGAATCAATTATTACTAACCCATTAATCATATTTATATTTGTAATAACGAGAGTAATACTCCAAAGACAGCGATCTAGACAAAGACGTGTTTCGTGTGTGGGGTTAGTATATAGCTCTGATCACGGAAGGAATGCCATGATTTATGGTCCAAATTTTGAATTCATGATTTTGGTTCAAATATTATTATTTTACAAGGCATAAGGATCATATGATTGATGAAAAATTTAATGGAAATCACCGTGTTTTTTGACTCAGGTTACAATTAAATATTTTTTGACTAATACATGCATACATGCTTAAACAAATGATAATCATTGTTATCTAAAAAATTATTATCTTTCCTCAGAAGAAAAAAAAAATCTTTTAAGCGTTTACTTGAAGTTGAAATAAGACCTATTTGTGAAGAATTTTTGCAAGCTACAGCTTTCGTCAAATCAATTTGTGTTATTTGTGTTATGTCCTTTCCTGTTGTTGTGTTTGTCTTGTTACTGTGTCTTAATCGTTGTGGTGTTATTGTATAGTTTGATGTGTTTGTAGCGGTGGTTGTCTAGTCATGATGTGTTATTGTATAGTTTGATGTGTCTGTAGTTGGTAACTCTTTGAAGTCTATGTGCTGTACTTTTAGTGTTTGCAATAAAATCCCTTTTAACGCAAAAAAAAAAAAAAAAAAAAAGGATTTGGATTTGGAAATATGGTATTTTCTTTCAGAGTAGTTTTGGCATCATATACTATATATAATAGCAGAAGCTGAGAAAAAGTGGATTCCTACATTTAAGGAGGCGCTGACAAATAGGATAAGTCCCTATCTAAAATTCTGACACATCTAAGTTTAAAAAGCGATAAATTACATTGTTTGGTAAGCAACAACACCGTTTGAAAGCCTCTCATTTAACCGGTTTAAAAGCCTCTCATTATAAAAAATAAAAATAAAAAAAATAACCGGTTAAACCTAGACGTACACCAAGATAGAAACAAAGAGAGGCGATGAGTACACGGAGAAAGAAGCAGAGAAAGAGAGGCGACAAAATCAAAAAGTTTCAAGAAACGATTTTGCAGGCCCCAAACCTTGGCAGAACGGTAAACTGAGAAGGTACGGAGTGGGGACTGGGGAGAGAGGCGATGAAATCGAGAGAGAGGCGATGAATACACGGAGAAAGAAACAGAAAAAGAGGGAGGCGATGAAGAAACGAAGAAAGAAATAGAAAAAGAGAGAGGCGATCTTGGGACACGAAGAAAGAAGAGAACGCCTCTCTGTTTCTGACAAAAAGCCTCTCTGTTTCTCTCACTAAGATCAAAGTAAAAGTCCCTTCTGCCCACAAACAACGCCTCCGATGGGTTCTATTCTTTCTCTGATTTTTTTAAGGTAAATTAAATCTGTTATATCCTTTCAATTTTTTCAATTTGGTTCTAGATTTGGATTCAAAAATTAGGGCTAAGGAAATCAGGTTTTAATATGTGACTATTCTTTTTTGAAATTTTCAGTAATAGATTTTTTTCAATTCGTCTATTTTGGAATTAAATCATTCAATTTCTTTCTCTCCAGAGATGAAGTGGAATCTTTCCACAATCTAGAGTTTCTAATTTCATCAAATCAAGGTACTGATTTCTTTTCCCAAAAATCGTAAAACAAACGCACAATGCAAATACCGCAATCAATATTAATTTTCACTGAAACCTTATTAAAGACCAGTATCAGGTTCCAATAAATTATACTTCTACAATGATTGCTGTTGTGAAATTTTAAAATACTCGCAAGTGTACGAACCGTACCGAAGTATAGTTGGACAAGAACGAGGTCGAACCCACAGGGACTTGAATGAACGTAGGAAAATTAAATCAAATCTTAACCAAATTAATCCTAATCTAGTTTAATAAAAATTGGTTGTTTTGAAATTAAATAAACTAAAAAAAATAATTAATTTACGCAAAGATATAAAGCAATAAAAAGATGTAAACAATCAAGAGAAAGGAATTAAGGTTTTGGAATCCACCTTGTAAGTCATACCAGCATATATTTATGATCATTAATTTTTCCCAACATACTACATGATAATCTAGAAATCAATCTTGCTATCATGGAAAATATCATCATTAAAACTTATGTTTACAAATCTAAAGCTTGTTCTTCTTCGCTTCTTAAGTATAAAACCAAATCATCAATTGTATCCGTAGCCAAACAAATCACAAGATATATCCAATTCTAAAATCAAATCATAAATTGTATCAATTGACAAACAAATCACAAGCGATATCCAATTTTATAATCAAGAATTAATAAACCAAGCATTCAATTAATTAAGACAAATCCTAAATCATGAGAAAAACATGATTGAACTCATATCTAGAATCTCATCTTAGTCAATTGATATGAAGCAAGAACAATTTAAATCATTAAAGAACAATTATTGTGGGAAAAATCAAATCACATAAATATTACTGATAATCCTTAACAAGGTTTCATCCTCAACCCTAATTATAAATTTAGCTACTCATAGTAATTGAAAGAAAACATAAAAATAAAATACTAAACATTAAACTAGACAAATAAAATAAAACTAACTGTCATGGAAGAAAACCAAAGAAGTAGCCGCACTCTCTATACATTCAGCCCTCAGCCCTAGCACTCTCCTTGAATTTTGCCCTAAAAAGCCTTTAAATAGGTAAAGGAATCCTGTTACAAGTTGAATTCCCGTTTGGAGAAAATCCCAGATTTTTAGGCTTCACTTAACCGACAATTTTGGCCCACTTAGCTTCAGAATTCGGACTTTTGGTAAACTACAAAGTTGTAGCCCTTTAAGTTAAATTTCCAGCCCAACTTGAATCACCTCAATTGGACATCTGAGCCGAAAGTTATGCCGAAAATACTAACTGATGTGCAGGCTGGAATTCTAATCCGAATTGGACTTGGATTTGGTGCAAATTTCCTTTGATTCCTTGCTCCAATTGGACTTAAATTTGATTGGGTTGGTATTCTCTTGAATTCATGCCTAGCTGGATTTAAGTTGGCTTGATTCAATTGGCCTAGCCCCACTTTGCATGTAAAGTCCTTGTTACCTGCAACACAAATATATTATATAATTAAGGACAAAATAACATAAAAGTAAGGCTAAATACGTAGATATGTGAGTACTTTATTGTATATATTTCATGCACATCAAATACCCCCAAACCTGCATTTTGCTAGTCCTCGAGCAAAATAGATAAAGAGTAAAACAAAACAAAGAAATTAAAAACAAAGTAAAAGAAAATCCTAACAAATCCACTTTCGCTGGAATTTTCGATTGCATTTAGCGTATGCAACAAGCCTTTAAACCCCTAGCTTACACTAGTGGACGAGTTGTAGTCTCGTGAGGGTTTGCAGGGAATATACCCACAAAATTCTGAGAATGAATACTAAAATAAACAAAACAAAGAAAATCTTTTTTTTTTTTTTTTTCAATTGCCTTTTGCAAAGAGGATTAGTTCAAGTTCAAAAACACTACAAATGCTAAAGAAATTTCTCATGCCATCAAAACTCAATGTGAGTGAAAAGTGGTAGCCAACCCAAACATACTCTTAGTTTTAGAATAAACTTGACTTGAATCTCTATTTGAAAGTATGTTTCAACTCAATTCTTTCCGGTGTTATCACTCAACAAATGAAATCACTTTGAAATGGGGTGTAACACTCTCAACAATATATGTGAGCGGAATAATGTAAGCAAAATCAAACATCTCACATATAAATCACATGAAAAACGCTTAATCAAGAAAGAACAAGTAGTCTCATGAAAGGATGCCAAAAATATTCACACCACACCTTTTTCTTCTCAGTCATATCAATATCTGAACTACACAATCTTCAAGATCAAATAAGGACTTTATTAGGATGTAATGTAAGGTAAAAGTAAAGGGAATAAAATAAAAATGGGTGAAGGTAAATATAAGAAGTGTTTTCAAGATTTGTCGGAATGTCAACTTTTTTTGGAATTTCCATTCAACAATTTTTTTTTTTTTCACCTCTTCTTCTTTTCAAAGCAGTATTCCGTCCTTCCATTTCACTTCTCAAAATTTGATAAGAACCCTTTTTATTTTCTTCTTTTTTTGACACTTTCCTTTTCTTTTTCTTTTTTTTTTTTCTTCTTTGAATTCTCGCACAAACCACCACATTGAAACAAACTGATCAAATTCCATCTTGAAACACTATGGATAAGGGCTTTAAGAAAGAAAGGCTAATTAAAAGGCTCAATGGGGTGACTAGAGATAATGTATCAAGAAAAAGAAAAACACATATATGGCTCAAAGTAGACAAAAATGGCCTAATCTCATCTCTCAAAGATTAGTATAGTTCATTCAATATCAATGACTTCAAAAGATTCAAGTGTGGCATAAAATCATATTTTTTTCTTGGCCAAAAGAAAGAACAATGAGACTACAACAAGGGAAATATGTTACGCACTTCCAAATGAACTTTAAGATTAGAAACAATAAATAACCCTCCAAAAATAATTATTGGCTCAAAACTCACAGGGGTTACAGTCTCCACATTGTTATCATCAAGATTTTATTATCATTTTTATTCTTCAATAACAAGTTGTGTCTGAGTGGCTACGTGCATGTGCAATGAATTGAGCATGAAAGCAATGAAATTCTTTAAGCAAGAGTAGTATAACAAACTCAAAACATAAACCTCAAGCTAGGCAAAAGTTTTTTTTTTTTTTTTTTTTTAACACAACTAAACAAAACAAAACAAAAAGATAGAAATCTATATATATCTCCCCCAAACCTAAACCAAACATTGTCCTCAATGTTAAAAATGATACTCTCAAATATATGTCTTGAATGAAAAGAAAGCAAAATATGAATATGCAACATGAGAACCAAGTAGAGACAAGTAAGGTAAGGAGAAGGAGGAGACGTACCTGATCAAGCTGATTGGTGTAAAAGTTTTAATTTCTATCAAATATCAGCTAGAACAAAAGAAAATAAAACGAAACAAGAAAATAAACACAAAGATTAATCTAAAATCATAAAATAAATAAGAAAAAGATTTTTTTTTTTTTTTTGCAAAAAGATTTAACACAACTGGAGATCAATCCTAATAAACAGGACCATCCAAACCCCAATAATACCATGGATATAAATAATGCATATTATGAATGGACTAGTCCAATGATATTGTAACTTACCTCGGTCAAAAACATATTGGGAGGCTTTTTCAATCTCTTCCAAGTGAATTCTTTGCATAACTACAGAAGGACTAATACCCTTAATATCAGCAATTTTCCAACCTATAGCTTCCTTATGCTCTTGAAGTATACTTACCAATTGGAGTTCCCAAAAGTCATCCAACTTTGGTGGTTCTACAATAGATAGGAGTGGGGATGAGGGAAGTGGAAGAGGGACCACTTTTGGTTGCCAGCTGTTAGTACTTAAGAGAGAAACAGAATCCAACGATGCATTGACCTCCTCAATTGATTTTTCAATATCCAAATTGCGACCAAAAAGGGTTAAACAAGCTTCTAGGGGATCCTCACAACTTGATTGTATGAAAGTATCATGGACTAGGCTCTCAATCATGTTAACCTCACATATATCCTCATTTTTTGGTACTTGCTTACTTATGTCAAAGATATTAAGCTCAACAGTCATATTCCCAAAAGAAATCTTCATCACACCACTCCGACAATTGATCAAAGCATTGGATGTGGCTAAGAAAGGGCGACCCAAAATGACATGGATTTGTGTACTTGCATTTAATGCAGGCTCAGTGTCTAACACAACAAAATCAACAGGAAAATAGAATGCATCCACCTTAATTAGCACATCCTCAACAATACCTCTAGGGATTTTCACAGACCTATCAGCTAATTGAAGTGTCATGGTTGTGGGTTTCAACTCCCCCAAACCTAGCTGTAAGTATACTGAATATGGCATTAGGTTCACACTTGCCCCCAAATCTAGCAAAGCTCGTTCAATGAGACGATCCCCAATCTTGCATGAAATTGTAGGAGATCCAGGGTCCTTACATTTCACTGGATATTTATTCTGAATGATTGAACTAACTTGCTCTGTCAAAAATGCCTTTTTAGGGACATTTGTCTTTCTCTTCATTGTCACAAGATCTTTTAGAAACTTGGCATAAGCAGGAACTTGCTAAATTGCATCTAGAAATGGAATGTTTATTTGCACTTGCTTAAAAACCTCTAAAATATCTCCAAATTGTGCACTTTTCTGAGGACTGATTAAACTTTGAGGGAATGGAGCTTTAGGAACAAACCTCCAATCAAGGGGAGAACTAAGATCCTGAATTGGAATTGAGGTTGAGTTGCCCTTCTTTTCTTTATGATCATCCTGTGAAGTGTGAACTCCTTTTTCCTCTAACACAGTATTTTCATTATCCTCCACTTCTGGCATTTTCACTTGATTATCAACTTGCTTACCAGACCTAAGGGTAGTAATAGATTGAACAGATTCATGTGCATGAGTAGAACTAGAAGAATCATTAATTGCATACTGCCCTTTTGGGTTAGGTATAGGTCGACTAGGAAACTTTCCTTTTTCCCTCTCTCCAACTTGGGTTGCTAACTGGCCAACTTGATTTTCCAACTTTGAAATAGCTTGAGTATTCAAATGGGTGGAACTTTTTATCTCTTGAATGGCTTGGCTAGTTGATTGCATGAAAGTTTTGAGAGACTCCTCCAAAGATGGTTGTTGTCTTGGTGGTGCTACAAACTGATGTGTTGATTGAGGAATGGGAGGATATGCTTGAGTAGGTGGACGAAATTGACTTTGTTGATGCATTTGTTGTCCACCTACATTTGTGGGAGGCTGATTTTGCCTCCATGAGAAATTAGGATGGTTCCTCCAATTTGGATTGTATGTCTCTGAAAATGGACTAGCAAATGGTTTTCCATAATTATTCAGTGCATTTGCTTGCTCAGTATAAAAATCAGGGTACCCAGCTGCAGAAGGACACATTTGTGTTGTATGCATAGGACTTGCACAAATAGAGCATGTTTCACTTTGAACTTGATTGACAGAATTCATTCCTCTACCTAAAGCTAAAGCTTCAACCTTACGAGTGAGATTGTCCAACCTAGCTTTTATATCTAAATCTTCACCGACTTCAAACAATCCTCCTTTCTTAATTGTAGGGGCAGATCTCTCTCTATGATTGGAAAAATCCCATTGTTGTGAGCTTTCAGATAGATTCTCAAGAAATTTGTATGCCTCATCATCTACAAGACTCAAAAATCCACCACCATTCATGGATTCAATCATGTTACGATTTGTTTGAGTCAAACCATTATAAAAATATTGTACTAGTCTCCATGTTTCAAAACCATGATGAGGACACTTTAAGATCAAGTCCTTAAATCTCTCCCAACTCTCATAAAATTTCTCTTGTTCATCTTGATAAAAATCTGCAATTTCTCTCCTTAAAGCATTGGTCTTGGCCATTGGGAAAAATTTAGAGAGGAATTTTGTGACCAACAGTTCCCATGAAGTGATAGATCTAGGTGACAAAGAATTAAGCCATGCTTTTGCCTTATCCTTCAAGGAAAAAGGGAATAAATGCAAGCGAACAGAGTCATCAGTGAAATTCTGGAACTTACAAGTAGCACAAATCTCAAGAAAATCCTTCACATGCATATAAGGGTCTTCTCTATCCAATCCATAAAAAGTAGGAAGAAGGTGGATTATCTGTGGCTTCAACTCAAAATGTGTAGCAGTGGTTGCAGGTAATACTATGCAAGATGGAGGGTTGGTGGTTATGGGTGAGAACAACTCCCTAAGAGTTTTTGAATCATCTCCTATTTCTCCCATTGTGGATGAATAATCAAAACTAACAAGACGATTTTCTTTATCACGTAACCAAGTTCTCATACACCAAGCACAAGAAAATTTTATTTATTTTTAAATTAAAAAAAAAAAAATAACTACAACTAGTAGAAGGAAAAATTCAATTAAGACCTAATTTATTTTCCTAACCAAGTCCCCGGCAACGGCGCCAAAAACTTGTTGTGAAATTTTAAAATACTCGCAAGTGTACGAACCGTACCGAAGTATAGTTGGACAAGAACGAGGTCGAACCCACAAGGACTTGAATGAACGTAGGAAAATTAAATCAAATCTTAACCAAATCAATCCTAATCTAGTTTAATAAAAATTGGTTGTTTTGAAATTAAATAAACTAAAAAAAATAATTAATTTAAGCAAAGATATAAAGCAATAAAAAGATGTAAACAATTAAGAGAAAGGAATTAAGGTTTTGGAATCCACCTTGTAAGTCATACCAGCATATATTTATGATCATTAATTTTTCCCAACTCACTACATGATAATCTAGAAATCAATCTTACTATCATGGAAAATATCATCATTAAAACTTATGTTTACAAATCTAAAGCTTGTTCTTCTTCGCTTCTTAAGTATAAAACCAAATCATCAATTGTATCCGTAGCCAAACAAATCACAAGATATATCAAATTCTAAAAATCAAATCATAAATTGTATCCATTGACAAACAAATCACAAGCGATATATAATTTTATAATCAAGAATTAATAAACCAAGCATTCAATTAATTAAGACAAATCCTAAATCATGAGAAAAACATGATTGAACTCATATCTAGAATCTCATCTTAGTCAATTGATATGAAGCAAGAACAATTTAAATCATTAAAGAACAATTATTGTGGGAAAAATCAAATCACATAAATATTATTGATAATCCTTAACAAGGTTTCATCCTCAACCCTAATTATAAATTTAGCTACTCATAGTAATTGAAAGAAAACATAAAAATAAAATACTAAACATTAAACTAGACAAATAAAATAAAACTAACTGTCATGGAAGAAAACCAAAGAAGTAGCCGCACTCTCTATACATTCAGCCCTCAGCCCTAGCACTCTCCTTGAATTTTGCCCTAAAAATCCTTTAAATAGGTAAAGGAATCCTGTTACAAGTTGAATTCCCCGTTTGGAGAAAATCCCAGATTTTTAGGCTTCACTTAACCGACAATTTTGGCCTACTTAGCTTCAGAATTCGGACTTTTGGTAAACTACAAAGTTGTAGCCCTTTAAGTTAACTTTCCAGCCCAACTTGAATCACCTCAATTGGACATCTGAGCCGAAAGTTATGCCGAAAATACTAACTGATGTGCAGGCTGGAATCCTAATCCGAATTGGACTTGGATTTGGTGCAAATTTCCTTTGATTCCTTGCTCCAATTGGACTTAAATTTGATTGGGTTGGTATTCTCTTGAATTCATGCCTAGCTGGATTTAAGTTGGCTTGATTCAATTGGCCTAGCCCCACTTTGCATGTAAAGTCCTTGTTACCTGCAACACAAAGATATTATATAATTAAGCACAAAATAACATAAAAGTAAGGCTAAATACGTAGATATGTGAGTACTTTATTGTATATATTTCATGCACATCAATTGCGATGTGTATATATATTGTTATTGAAATTATTTTAATTTAGGCTTAGGTTTGGGTATGATCTGTTAAGGTTTCTGATATTCTCATAATCTGTTTTCTTTTTCTTTTCTTTTTTTGTGTGTTGAAAATGTTGTTAGGTTGATCATCGTATAAACATTTACATTTAATGCCTGCTGATTTTTTTTATTGGTTCTAAGTTTGCATATAATTGTTATTATTTTAATACTTGATGCGTAGAATTAGAATATGGGTGAATTGGAAACTGAAATCATAGATTGATGGGGTTGGATCCGTAGTGGGTTTTGATCATTCAAATTTACTTTATGCATTGGATTGTTATATTGCTATGTGTGTTGTGATGTTCATACATGTATGTTTGTTGCTTTGATGGACTCAAAACCGCAAAGTATGTATCATTAAATCCACTTTTAGTTGGTAGATCTTAGATCACGCTCAATTTGAATGGTTCCCTTTGCTCAAAAGTCCATACCTTATATAAGATTCATTGGAACACCACTGTTTTTTTTTTTTTTTTAAATGTAAGCTGTATTTTTATTTGCAGGCATAGAGAGTTGAATGTAAGAAAAATCCCAACAAATTGCTTTGTAATTTATGCCCACCACAACATTTAGTTTAGTCCCTTGCAAACAACAGATTCTTGCATCTATTATTTTATTTTTTGTATGTTTGCTGGAAATTTATTTTATTTTATTTTAAGGACATTCTAATATATAATTAGATTTTGTGAGAATAGTTTCATATTTTTTAGCATACTCGAACAGCTGTCTCCGTCAATTACACAAACCCATCAATTTTTAGTTTTCACCTCCTCCTATTCTGCCTTTTCCTATTCTGCAAATCTATTGCTCTTCACCCATTAATAAATTTGTCAAGTTTTATTTGTTTCTGCTACTTCTATCCGTCCTCTTCCTTTTCTTTGTAAACAAAATAATTGCCCATTTATTTCCTCTTGGTGTCTTTCCTTTCTCAAAATTCAATCAAAACCAACTTCTTCCAACCCAAGCCCAAAGTCTCTAGCATCACTGCATGTTTGATTATTGTTACCATTATTTTTGTTCTATCTATTCTATTATTTAAGGGACTTTCTCTGTTTGGATTCCTCATTTTTTAGTTCAAAAATACTCATACATTTCTATGTTTAAGTAGAAACAAAACTAAAGGATATTCTGGTAAAAATTTAACTCTAACTCCTACTAAAACATTGCCTAAAAAATAGGACTACTCTCCTGTAATTTTTCAAACTGCTTTATTCACTTATAAATTATATTCATTTTTCAAAAAAAAAAAAACACTTATAAATTAGATTCTCAAAATAAAAACACAGGATTTTTTTTTTTTTGCTAAAAAATAGGGTCACTCTACTGTGAATTTTTAAATTACTTTACTTAATTATAAATTAGATTTTTAAAATAAAAACATGGTTTTTTTTAAAATTAAAAAAAAAAATTTGTCGCATGCTCTACGGTTGATTTTCAAATTACTGTATCCACTTATAAATTAAATTCTCAAAATAAAAAAATTATATATATAAAATAAAAACACAATTTTTTTTAAAATTAAAAAAAAAAAAAAAAAAAGTATCATCGCACGCGCGAAGCGCGTGTCATGAGGCTAGTTTCCTGATAAAGTCTAGAGCTATTGATCCTAATTTTAAAGCTGTGGACAGCTTCCATGGTCTCTCCTTTTTTTTGAATTTAGAATGTAATATTCTGGAGGTCTTGCAGGCATATTTTGTACCATTTCCACTTTCTTTTGTTGTGGGGGGGGGGGGGGGGGGGGGGTTGTTTTGTTTTAAAAAAACTACTGATCATAGTTCTTTGACTCTTTTACATCTAAAACAGATGCAATAGTATATAACCCTATAAACCCTATAATACCAAATCTGCTTGCTGCCATTAATTTTCATATCTCCACTTTGTTCTCCACTTATGCGTAATAATCATGCTTTTAAATATTTGAGAAAGGGGCACATATCAGTACTGAAATATTCCATTCTAGTAACCAATCCTAAACAAAATTCAAAACTTTGATTTAAACATTATTTGAAAGAGAAAAAAAAGAAAATAAAATAAAACATATGGGCCATTTTGTTTCACATTTGTTTTGAAGGAATCTGGCATTGGTACTGATGAGGTTGGCAAATTAATTGTGTTTAAGCCATAACTAATGGGCTTTAGCATTGAGGAAAAATTGAAGCCTCTTGTTGAGTATCTGTACCATCATGGGATTTCCTGAGATGGAATGAAGAGAATACTTATGAGTGAACCAATAGTTTTCTGTTTAGATTTGGAGACTGCAATTGTGTGGAAGGTTTGCCATTGCTGGTTATACTGTGATGTGCTTGGACCTTGATCTGAATGCTTTTTTTCTTTTTTTTCTTTTTTTTTTTAACTGAGATTCTACAAGCTAGTTGAATTCTTTTGTTTAAATTTTCCTCTTACTAATTTTGGTCTCAGTCCTCAAGTTCTCTGCCCTATTTTCAATTTCCCATAATGATTCTTGAATTATATGCATGTTGAATTCTTTGAACATGAATCAGAAATATGTCAAACTATGCCATTTTTGGTGTTGTGTCTTGTTTTGACAATTCTTAATTCATTTTTCTTTCATGTAAAGGTTCGGTTTTTTCCGGACATTGACATTCAAGATGATGCCATTGGCAACATGCTTGTAAATTATCAAATAATATGTCATTTATCTTAATTTGCATGAAATATTTCGTACGCCAAGTATGTATTTGTAAATAAAAAGATGGTACATTAGGAATACCTTATTCCTCAATCAGGGGAATTTGGAATTTGGATTCCAAACTTGGGTAACATTTTTCCTACAAATTTGGAGGTTTACTTTTGTCTAAGTGGTTTAAACTGGTTGTGTTAGATTCTGCATTGTAACAACCATTAGATACTTGAAGAACACATGAAACATGGTACATGTAAATGTAAGTAAATATGTGAACAGAAACAAGGAAAGAGTAAGAAGCTGTGTTTCAAATGCAGCTATAGACCCATTTTTCAGTTACGTTGGCACAACCTATTGCACAACCAAGTGTATTGTGGGCGTACAGGACAATGGCAAGGACACCTACTAGAGAAACCCTGTTTTGACTAGCATACAGAAGCGAAGTAGTCATCCCAGCTGAAGTGGGACTTACAAGCTACAGGGTAGACAACCATAATGAAGGCAAGAACGACGAAGCTATGTGCCTACGACTTGATTTGGTCGATGAAGTAAGAGCAACAACTGAACAAAGATTAGCACGGTATCAGAATCTCATGGTCAAGCACTACAACTCCAAGGTCAGACACAGGGACTACCAGGTCGGAGATCTTATCCTAAGGAAGATGATGGGTTCTACAAAAGACACCTCTTAAGGAAAGCTAGGACCCAACTGGGAAGGACCATACAAAGTTGCATCATGGCATATGAAGGGAACCTACCACCTGGAGACATTAGACGGGCAGAAGTGCATCACCCGTGGAACACAGAGCACCTAAAAAAGTACTATCAGTGGACTATTAGCAATAAACAAGCAATGACACTCCTCATTTCTAGTTTATGTATTTCTAGTTTATTTTTGCTACAATACTTTTTAAGCCCAAAGGGCAGGTCTTTTTCTTTAAGGAACAATTTTTCTACATGCATTTATCATAATAAGAGGAGTTTCTCCAGATATGACTAGCGTATTTATCTGTTTCTACATGCTTGATGTGCTTATAAAGTCTACATGTGGACGGATCCACAATCAAGTGGACAAATTCATGATTAACTCCACATAAGTAGATGAATTCATCCCATGAGGATGAGTCTAATATGTGGACAAATATAGGTCTATAAATGGACCGGTCAATCCCAGAGGATGAACAAAAAATTAGTCTACAGGTGGACAGATCTGCAATCAAGTGGACGGATTCACACTTTAAAAGTCCACAAAAGTGGACGGATTCCAATTAGACAATCCACAAGTCCAAGAGTGGACGAGCTCATTCTAAATATAAAGTCCATATAATGGACGGGTCAACATCATGTTGAAATAAGTGGACAGGCTCATCCTAAAGGATGATAGTTATAAGGTCCATATAGTAGAAGGGTCAACATAATGTTGAAATAACATTACAAGTCCATAAGTGGATGGGCTCATCCTGAAGGATGATAGGTATAAGGTCCATATAGTGGACAGGTCCACATAACGTTAAATTAAGGACGATAGTCCATAAGTGAACGGGCTCATCCTAAAGGATGATAGTTATAAAATCTATGTAATGGACGGATTCAAAATCACGTTGAATATTTACATCCTTAAATGGACGGACTCATCATAATTATAAGGTCCATATAGTGGACGGGTTCAACATAACGTTGAATTAACATTATAAGTCCATAAATGGACCGGTTCATCCTAGTAAATGATAACTATAAGGTCCATATAGTGGATAGGTCCAACATCACATTGAGTTAACATTACAGAACAGATTCATCCAAAGGATGGTTATATTCACACAGCCACAAACTACGTATTCATCTAACAAAAAGTAGACGAATAATGCAAAACAAGTAATCAAATATTGTTAAAAACCCATAAAGGGAGAGGTTTAGATACAAAGGGCAATGGTTAAAATTAAAATTAACTGTTCTCCAAAATCTTTACATAAAATAAAAATCTACTAAACGGTTGGGGCATTGTCCTTTTCCTCCACAGTCTGTACATCTTCAAGATGACGGGTACCCTCCTCAACGGTTTTCAGTTGACCTTCAGTAGTAGCACCCCCGTCACCCTGAAGGTCGATGGTTGCATCGTCTGCAAATAAATCCTCCGTACTCTCTAAAAGGACGGGCTGAGTTGTTAATTGGTCATGGACTTCAATAGTAACATGGGACACGTTCAAATCAGTATAAGAAGTTTTGACCTAACACAGGGCGTCATCAAAACCTTCAGCAAATGAGGTCCCAAGCTCCATTAGGAGGGCGTTGGAGTCACGATACTCCCGTATCGCTACCTCCTTCGCCTGATAGAGCTGATCCTTGGCATCCCTGATCTCCTTCTCTTTGTCCTCCAAGACCTACCTTAATAACTCCGTCTGCTTTTCAAGCTCTTCCCTGGCTTGCTCCGAGCAAGCAAGTTTTTTCTCCATGCCCATCCTCCAGGCCTTCAGTCCGTTCAGCTCATCCTTTTTCGAGTTCTCCTTTGCCTAATACGGTCCAGAGCCATCTCGTGGTTAAGGCAACGACCCATCAACCCTTCATCATTAACATTGCCTGAAAGCAAAGCAAGGTTAAAGACAAGGTAAGTGGAAGAAAAGAAAAAGAAAGGAGACAGACATGGTTACCTGAGCAATGTTGAAAAGCCCCGTCTCTCCCATAGCTTCAGTAGCATGGTTGCTCAAGTCCTCGTAGTTGTCAGATGTAATGATGGACAAGAGCTTTCCCAACGTGTACTTAGAATCCTCGCAGAGGAGGACGAGTGGTTTTTTAGCAATGAGGGTAAGGACCTTCATGAAACCCTTACAATTTCCTAGCCCAAGTGTTGTGGCCGCCTTCTTAATTTTAGCTTTTAGCCCCACAACAGGCTTGGGAATGGACTTGGGCTTATTGGGGAAACAGTTGGATTTCTTCTGTTGCTTCCTCTTGGTAGACGGCTTGGACAAGCCCATCCCCATAGGAGTCTGATCCTCAACTTGTTTTTTCAAAGCAACTTGCTGCTTAATATAAGCCCTCCTTTTAGCAGCGTCCATCTTTGTACAAAGGTGGACGAATGTCAGAGGATTGATAACACATAAATGATGAAAGACTATAGGGTAACAGACTTACGTTGGCAAACTTGAGCATCGTATCGACGGGTGACTAGAGTTGGCTCTGGCTCATCACAGTACCAGTGAAGGGTATCTAGGGTGACCAACTTGGCCCACGTTCCCTCTTCTAGCTTGGATTTGCTGAAAATTTTCTCCAAAAAACTCCACTGCTCAAGAGAGACTTGTGGACAGTCCCAAACTACAAAAGAAGACGGTTAGTGACATGTTAAATAAAAAATTGAACTGAATGTAGACGGATACATACCAGATGGGGGCATTATGCCCCATGTTGTGTCGACGGGCATGTGTTCAGTGTCGCCAGGACGACACATCCATTCGTCACCTTCCATGAAAAAATACCGACTCTTCCAATTCCTGTTGAAGTCGGGGGTCTCACACACGAGCCTCAGCAAAGGGCTCCTTAGCACAAAGCTATACATGCCCTTTGACTGGGCAATCTCATCAGGATGGTAACAATGGAAGAATTCCTCCACCGTCAACCTCCTGGCACTATTAGACATTGCTCCGTACAAGACTTCCACGCATAGGAAGATCCTCCAAGCGTTTAGGGAAATCTAGGTGACGGCTAAGCCTAGGTATTGAAGGAGTTGACGGTGGAGTGAACTTAAGGGGAATCTGAGCCCTGCCTTCAGCATCTGCTCATAAACCTCGACACCTTCAACGCCCCTATAATAGCATTTCTCTGACTTGTAGGGTAGATGAAAAGGTATGTTGTCAGGTATTTGGTACTTAGACCTAAGTGTTTTAAAGTGAGATTCTTTGATTGTGGACCTAAAATTACTAACCATCCACAAGGGTAGCATGATGAACTCCCTGAGTCCATCAGGACCTGTAACGGATTGGATTGGGGGCTCAGCATCGACTAGACCGTCACTAGAAACATCTTCTGGCCTATCCATCTCCAAACCCTCATCTTTTGAGGAAGGAGAAGTGGCGGACAGACTCCTCTCTTCACTTGAAATGTCAGGGTCTTTTTGACCTGACGAGAACATTTCATCGTAGCCTGCCCCATCATGGACAAACGATTAATTACTCGACGCACTAGACATCTGACACCTACACGTGACGGTAAACCCTAAGACACTAACGGATCTAAAATAGATGATGACAATATGAGGTCTAAAAGATAAGAAATTTGAACGGAAGGAGAAGGGTACTTACCAGTTGGAGATGAGCAGCGAAAATGTGTAGATGACGGGTGCACCAGGTGAACGGTATGTTTGTCTAGCAAGGGTGACGATAGAGCTCTGATTTCTGAGGAAAGTGGAAAATGAGTGAGGAGGAGACAAGTTTATATAGAGGGAAGATCACGGAAGATGAAAGGACACTTCGTTCCAAGAGATTGACCACTAGGTAGATGCCACGTATCCCTATGACATTAATTACCCTAAGCCAACCTGTCAGACTAGGTATGTTTCTCAGGGGACATATTGAACTGTCACTCCACGGGTCCGTCCACTCAGAGATCACGGACCCATAGAGTGAGGGGGCAACTGAAGAAGGTAAAAATATGGATGACAGATCCATTTTAAAAAGACTGACGGCTCTAGAGTAATGGGGTGATGGTGGACGGATCTAGTGTGCACGGACACAAGGTAGACGGGTCTAAAGGGCCACGTGGCATCCACCTAGTTTAAGTAGTCCCCAAAGGAATCCTAAATGGAAAAAACTTGCGTCTTACGATTAACCCTAGCTCATAGAGTCCCAATATGAATAGAATCCTAACATATGGAGGATTCCGTAATATACGCCCATTAAATTTTCCCTATAAGGAAACGCCTTCCTATGCAAGAAACGGAGGTCGGTTCTACACTACTATAAAAACCCCAAAACCCTCACAGATCAAGGTAAGCATAATTCACCCCAGTTCTGGCATTCTAGAGTTGTGAAAAGTTCTAACTTGACCTTCGAATGGTATTTGACCGACACCACACCAGTGCTCTCTGTTAGGTCTTCTCTTTTTGTGTTGCGCAGGTATTGTTTCGAGAACGTGAGGACCATGTGACTTACTGGTGATTCTTTTTTTGGCATCATCAAGGAGCATCCTAATCTATCTAATCTATTCGCGCACATGTTTGCTTCAAGAAAGACATGTTTAATACGAGCATGGGGCATTTGGGAAACCAACTGCTTGCAGTCATCAATGAGAGGGGAAATCATAGTGTTAGTAAATGAGGGGTTGTTAAGGGCATCAACAATGACTTTAGCATCCATTTCTATAACTATTTCAGAAGAATTTAATTGAAGACATAAGAGTAATCCATCTCAAAGGGCCCACAACTCAACTATTACACCACCGAGTTTCCTCTGTTATCTCTTATCAGTCCACCGCCCCCTGCACTACCCATCAAATCATTTGAAGCTCCATCAGTATTGAGCTTTAGGCAGCCGGCCTGGGGCTTGTCCCAACGGATTCTTTGAGGGAGCCTGTGGGTCAACCCCTTGGATCAAGACACACACAGGGCAAACTCCTTTGCCTGATAATGATATCTTGCACAAGATTAGGATTAGGCCTTTTGTTTTTGAACACCAACATATTTCTTTGTTTCCATATCTTCCAAATGGCATAAAGGAAGATTGTTTGCGAAGTGGATAGTCTGTTTGGGTGGGGCTTCCCCCATTTGCAGTTGGTAACTAGCCACTCCCTTGTGTTTTGGGTGAAAAAAGCTTGATTTATAGTTTGAAACTCCAGCTGGACCCAAATCGGCTTGATGAGCTCACAATCACGGAGAGCATGGTTGATTGATTCAGTTTCAATATGGCATAGGGGGCAGATTGGATCCTGAGAGACCCCTCTTCTTACAAGGCATTCTTTGACCCCACTACTATTTGTATCGCCCAATGTGTTTCTCCAAATATATTAGTATGTACCATCCAATGTATCTCTCCAAATATATCAGTCTACTAGCTTTTTCACGTGTATATGTGAATTTTTTTTTTTTTTTTTTTTCATTTGATGAGACCAATTTTTTTTCATGTGGTAATATAATTCGTAATTGTACTGTTATGTAGGTTACTCTCTCTCTCTCCATGGCGGGCAATTTTTTGTTTGGGGATTATTGTATGTATGTAACGTGTGGTTTTTTTTTTTTTTTTTTTTTTATTATTATTATTTTTTTTTTATGAATGTATGTAATGTGTTAATGATTGCATTGAAAATTCTTCTCATTCGTCTATGAGTTTGAGCCTCCTTGTGGTATATATATCTTAAGTTTTTTTATCTTCGCGCCTTGGATCTCCATCACCTTGGCAGGATTGGTGTAAGGCAAATTAGATTTTGATTTTATTAGTTAAACCCAGAAGTGGCAAACCAATATATTCAATTGCTCAATTGGTGACTTTGCAAGTTTGGAACAAATACAAAAGAGTTGTAGCATTCAAAATATTTGTTCACTTTGCATTGAAGATTTTAAATTTCAAATATCAACTCGAGGACAAATATTTTATTTTATTTTATTTTATTTTTTCTGGTATAGGGCTATGATGTAGGATATAATCTGTAATTTAATTTTTGTTATTTATTGATTTTGGTGTTTTCATGTAATTTTTAGAATTTTAGGTTTTAGGTTATTAATTTCTTGATTTTAGGTGCATTTAATGTTTTTCTAATCTTCTAAAAAAATGTTTTTCTAATCAGATTAGAATCCTATTGTGGTAGGTATCAATTATGATCTGTTTTAGAATATTTTTACTTGCTAATCAAGTTTTAGCAAGCCTTCCAAAATATGTAAACGAAAATTATGCTTGGTATCCAATTTAATAAAATTAGAGCTTTCTCTATTATTTTCTGGTAGGTTTTAGTTTCTCTCCTAGTGGTTTCAAGGATTTTTTTTTTTTTTTTTTTTTAAGTAAAAGTGCTCTACTTCTTTTGGCATTCTGCGGGCATCAATTTCACTTGGTGACTTACAGCATTCGTAATGATCATGGGATCTAAACCCTATGATAGTCATCTAGAATTTTTGAAAATATGGAGGAAAAAAAATGCTTTAAATTTTGTACTTTGTGTTTGGATTAGCACTTGTAATCGAGTAATTGATCTACGTAAGATTTCGTACAGATTCTACACACTTTCACTGCAAATTAGAATTGAGTATGTAATTGTAGACTAATGGTTCCTAGAATGATACAAAATATAAGTTCGGCATTGTGCAATTATCTAACAAAATTTATGACTATATATGGATTTTTTTTGTTATTAAATCATTAAAGTGAATGATATATTTAAGCAAGGTTGTCAAAATCGGGATCCTACGTAGGATCGTTGAAGGTAGGTGAGATCGTAAATCGTAGGATCGGATCGTGAATCGTAAGATCTTACATATTTTCATATTTAAAGCAAAAAATACATTGATAATGACTTTGTATGTTGAATAATCACGTAAATTATAAATTCATCCATAAAAAAACTTAGATTTGCATCATATGATGTAATTTGTATGTCATACATCGCTAAGTCTATACTAACGAAATAAATATATTTAAGTTTTGACTCAATGTATCTAAAAAGTTCAATAAATATTAAATTAGCAACCAGATACCAAAATATTTATCAAAACATAAGGAAAATATTTTTAAATTCTAAGTTCCAAATTTGAAATCCAAAATAAGTTAGCAAATAGAAACTAGCTAACTATAATATGAAATCCAAAAGTAAGATGAACATTAAGATGAAATGAACATTTAATTATTTCCATTCTAGGGTTCTTATAACCATCCTCCTAAATTCCTAATCATCATCATCCATTTCATCATCTATGTAGACATTATATATTTGTATACTAGAGTTGAAAAAGATATCAAGATACAATTTTACACTCAACTATTCAAGTTATACCACTCAGCAACAATTAAAGAGTATACTCAAAAAAATCAATCAATCAATAAACAAATACAAGCATAATTGATAAAATTATATAAAAAAAATATTTTAGTAATATTAGAACACAAATTAGTATATTGATCAAACAAATTTAACAATATTATAGCTTAAAATGCAGCAAAGCCAAGTCAAATTCTTCATTTAGAAATGATGAAACATTCTTTCATTTTCATTACAAATGAACTTGAAACTAGAAAACATTTGCTTCGGTTGACATAATTTTATAAAAAAAATAAAAATAAAAAGTCATACCATCACAACATGAAAAAATAAAAATCCTTAAAGCTTCATCAAAACAAAAAAGTTTATCCCAAAAAAAAAAAACAAAAAACAAAAAAAATTATGTTTTTGGTAGGATCGGTAGGATCGGTAGAATCCCATACGATTCTACGATCCTATACGATTCTACACAATCCTACGTATGATCCTACCATTTTTACGATCCTAGTGCGATTCTAATCGTTTTGGTGAGGTGGGATCGTAAAATCGTGCGATCCTACGATCCAGATCGCGATTTTGACAACCATGTATTTAAGTGCAGTTTTAATGTTTCTTTGCACTTAGTTTGTTTTAAAATAATATTTGTTTGTCATTTTTAGTGCATATTTCCATGATCAACATGTCCATTATTTGATATTTTTTATGTCATTTGAAGGAGTGAATCTCAAAATGACTTGGGAGTGGCCACACCATCTTTAAGGCGTGACGATAATCACATAAAATTAAGTTCTATAGTACTTTTTAAAAGCATATAATTAATAAGTTTCAGTTAACTCAACGGATAAAGTCTCTTGTGATTAAATAAAATACCTATTGTTTAATTCCTGTCAACACCAAAAACCGATCAGTGTCTCGTTTTTCTCTCTACAATAGGTAGAGACTCACAAGGCTCAATCATAATGGTCAACACTAGTAGGATCCCATGTAACTCAGCATCTGCTCTTTTGGCAATGACTACTGCATTTCACAACGGCTGTAAAAGCTAGCTTAGTTTGAAGGCAGTGCAAAAACAGTGATAGACTCCATTAATAATCCAGATTAGGATGAGATTTCCATCTTTTCTCAGCTTTCATCTTTCTCTTTTTCCCCCCCAAGTCCCTTAATGGGCTGGCTCACAACTCGGCCCGCTGGGCCTCTTTGTATAAGACTTTTGGACCCATTCCCATCACATCTATCCCTCTCTATTGTCCTAAATGGACCGAATAAACTGTACTGGGATTTCGCTCATTCTCTCTGCCCATCTCTCACGTTTCTCAGTCTAACTCTTCAGGACTCTCTCACACAGTCAGGTAATCTCTCTCTCTCTCTCTCTCTCTCTCTCTCTCCTCGATCGGTCTCTCTATGGAGTTCAATTTTCCTCTATTCCAGGCCTCACTCTTTTCTTTTCCTTCATTCTTCTATTTATACCTTTTAGGGATTACAAATGTTTGGGCCCAATATTTATTTTTCCCTTTTTGTTATTCCTGTATATTTTTATTCTTTCGTATGCAATTTTTCTCAGCTACTAAACATGGATTAGGTTGAACAAATGGGTATAAATAAAAATTTAGGGATTTGTTTCAATTTTAGTTTATTTCCCAATAAATTTACGCTACTAAACTGTAATTGGGTTGTTATTGATCTAAGCATAATCATAACTGAACTTCACCGTTTCGTTTTCAGATACATTAATGTGACCTTGATGAAATCCTTTTACAAGGGGGTAGTTTTCAATTTCGTCCCTATACATTTTATTGTGGCAATTTTTATCCATCAGCTATTTATTTGTGTCAATTTCGTCCTCAACTTTCAAAACCAGGTCAATTTTGAGGATAAAATTGACCTGATTTTGAAAGTTGACGGATAAAATTGACACGGGTAATAGTTAAGGAACTGTGATTTTGAAAGTTAGGGCGAAGGCCGTCTAGTGTTCTAGTGTACAGGGCGGGATACAAGACCGAAATTTGGTCATTTTTTGGACTTATGTTGTGTCTGTGTCATGTCAAGAGCACTAGACAGAAGCCAACCCTTGAAAATTATAGGATAAAATTGAAACCGTGACAAATGTGCAGGACCAAAATTGTAGTTTGGTCTTTTTTTTGGGGGGGAGATTTAAGGAAAATTTTGTTTGCTTGAATATGATATGGCTACTGAAAATTGAAGATTATGATTCGCTGTTTATTTTCGATGAATAAAGTTAAACTCTCTTTGTGGTGTGGTGTGGTATTGAAAGTTGAAGAGTTTGATGCATTGTGTTGTGGTGCAGTTTTAAAATGTCAGATCCATACGAGAAAGCGAAAGGAGGGAGATTGACCTTCAAAGGGGGAAGTCTCGCCACTCGCAGCAAATCCATTGATAAGAAGAAACAGAAGAAAAAGAAGAAGAACAAGGATAAGGAACTCATGAACGATGAACCTATTTTAGACATGGAGGCAGGGGTTGAGGACGCTCATGCTACAGGTGGCGATGAATCTGGACAAACAGGAGGAGTAGAATACACGATTGATGCTGCTAAGCGCATGAAGTATGAGCAGCTCTTCCCAGTTGAGGCCAAGAAGTTCAGTTACGATCCAAAGGCCAAAACCAAGTCTATTGAGGACGCTCTTGATGACCGTGTCAAGAAGAAGGCTGATCGTTACTGTAAATAAAATCAATAAATATAAGATGGAGTAACGATTTCTTTCTTTGGGGATGAGGCATAATGGGATGGCTGAGCTTGCGGAGAAGTCTAGTTTGGAAATTTTGGTTCCAGAAGTTGCTAACAATGTACTATGCTCTGTATTTGACTCAAAGACCAAAACTTTTCTAGTCAGCCCTTTTTATTCTGTAATCATTGTAAACCCCTTTCAAGGGCTATTTTTTGAGGCCAAAAGAAAAAGTCCATCTACTTCTCTAATGATTCTCACTTCAATTGTTGCATTTCTCACACTTTCCTCATATCTATTCGTTTAGGAATCTCTGTTGTTACCTGTGCACATATCAGTCTTACATGTTAATAACTTTTGCTTAGATTCTACTGGTATATTAAGCTTGGTATTGTTTTTGAGATTTGGTTATTTGTGTGCTGATCACTACAATTGCAGCAAGCAAGTGGATTGCATGAAGTTAGTACGGTGCTTTATCATGTGTTATGGAATATTGTCATATTTAGTTAAATCATATTATGCCTTTGAATTGCTTGCTTATTTGATTTGCATTATGATGCTGGGAGTGTTTAATGTTGAAAATTGTAATATTGTACTTATCATGTTATGCGTAATCTGAGTCTCCTCTAGATATTATTATCTTGGAGTTATGCTATGCACATGGTTTGTTTAGGCGTTTGTTATGTGAATTGGTAAATGTTATGATAACAAGTTAGGGGTATTGAAGAAAATTGAACTATTTATTCCAATAACATTATTAGTTTGAATGGAAGGGGGAAAGTGAAACATTATTGATCTATTTTTTCCTGAAAGACTTGGATAGAGAAGCTTCTAACTAATTGGATTATGATACAACTAATCATAGCTATTATGATGCGTCTACTTGAAACAATTTAGTTGAATCCTATTGCAAGGATATGAGGTTGGAGATTTACCAATTTCCTCTTTATTATTGCTTTGAATCCAGTTTTGGAAGACCTTATGAAGATTGAGATGCTGTGATGTTCACTATTTCACCAATGACCTACTTTCTTATTTCCTAGAATTTTTATAGAATACTAGGATTTAAGAGCTGGGGACTGGGGGTTTGTGGTGGGGTGGGGATTTCTGATGCCCAGCACTGCTACCATTGCATGCTGTTGAGGAAGACAGAGATGGGCATATATATTATATATACTAACAAATTTGTTTTATGAATGAAAGATGTATGGTTTCAAGAAATAAACGATGAAAGTTATTAGGTGACTTTCCCTTTTCTTGCTTCCTAAACTCTCAAATCATTTCATTGCATTTCAGTATGAATTAAGAACAAAATTCCTGCAGTTCTGAGAGTTATTAGGTATTATTGATTCTATTCTTTCGCAGATTTGACTGCTGCAGTAGGTTTGATAGGCTTAAGGTATGCAAGGGCATTGTCCCCCTTTGATTATAATTACATTTTATTGCTGGTTTGTCCAGTTTAATTTAGTTTTCTTGGCTCATGTTTTTATTCCTTTTCTCCTTAATCTTTGTATTATTTTGAACCCCTGAACTTGAACTTTTGGATTGATCGGTTTACTATTTTACTCAGTATCGCCCCCCACCCCCACCCCCCCCCAAAAAAAAAAAATCTTAATTTGTGTTCTAGTTTGAAGGGTATCGTACGAGGTCCTAGGATTATTTCCGATTTCCCATTTGGCATTTGGCATATTGTTTTTTCATAAGATAGAATTTGAAATCTTTAGCTTCTGTTCTAGTAGTGATCATATTTTAATTTTAATTTTTTTTATCTATGATGTCCTGAGAAATTAGCAATTGTCATTTTTCTATGCATAATTGTAGACAACAAAATCGAAGTGTTGATTTGACTAGTTGAGCAACATGATATTTTTTAGTTCATCTGAGCACATGATATAGCCGTTCATCCAAAACAAAATAAAATAAAATTAGCCTCTCAGCACGAGCTATCAGGCGTGCTTAGAGGTTCTTTTATTTTTTGAGTAAGGGTTAATTTAGAGCATTTATTATAATTTAAGTTTACTACATTTTTCAATAAAATAAAATAAAAAAAAACCTAGGAGTGTGATGAGTATTATGTGTGATGAAATAATTTTTTCATCATACTCCTAGGTTTTTTTTTGTGATTGAAAAATGTAGTAATCCCAAATTATAATAAATGCTCTAAATTAATCCTTACTCGAAAAATAGAAGAGCATCTGAGCATGCGCTCAGAGGCTAGTATATCTATTTAGTTTAGTTTTTTTGTTTACTATTTTTTTTTTTTTTGGATTTTTTTTTTTATAAAAATTAATACTAATGTTTTTGGATAAATGTAGGGTCCTTTTTTTTTAATAATAATAAAGTAGTATTAGAAACTAAGGTTTTTTTTTTAGGAAAAAAAACAATAGAAACGTAGGTAGTTTAACTATTTTTTTTATTAAAAACAAACAATAAATGTATAGTTGCTTTGAAGAAATGAGTTAGTGGAGAAGTGTTCCTATTTTGTAAGCAATATTTTAGTGCAAATTAAATATGTATTTTTACCGGACTATCCTTTAGTTTTGTCTCTACTTAAACCTAGGGATGTAGAGGTATTTTGGAACAAAAAAAAAAAAAAATCCGGTCTAAGTAGGGGAAGCCTCTTAAATAGTAGTATAGATAAAACATGATATAGTGAGCAATATTAAAAGCTAAGGGGTAAGGAACGCTCCAAGGATTTTGAGTGTCCTAACTCTTAAATTATTATTATTAGTAGCCACCAACCAACGCATTGCAAGTGATAATTATTTTTATGGTGATTTCATTAAAATTTTCTTTTACAATTTAAACTAATTTTGATAATGAGTAATGTATTTCATAATCATATTTTTATTTATTATATGAACAATTATAAATGTAATATAGGAACAATCGTAAATCATAAATATAAATTTTGTCATATCAAAATGAAAATAATACAATTTTTCTCATAAATTCAAAAGGCAAGTTAACGAAAATATTCATTTTTTAATAAAATTTATTTATAATATTTTGTGAATTATTAAAAATAATGTAAAATTTGGAAATTATTCTTTTAGTTTTAAAAAAACTTTCTCAAACCTTATTTTTTCTGCCTATAATCCAAAACAACAAAAAACATAACTAAAAAAATTAATAAAATTTAACAATTATTAATTGGACTAATTAGGAAACAATTTGTTGTTGATAATCTATTGTAGTTATTTTCTTTGCAGAAATTATAATTTCATCAATCCAAAACATATTATCAAATAAAAAATTATTAGCAAAATCTAAGAATTAAATTTCTATATATGCATTGTTATAAAATAATAATAATTATAATTAAAATAAAATTGCAAAAGCTAAAATTTGTCACCCATACGATTATTTTCATTTGGCTAATCTTTACTTTTCTCTAAATAAATGACATTATAGAGTATTTCTAATACAACTATTAAGAGTACTTTGTTTACTTCAAAGGATTAAAAAATAAACAAAAATTAGTAAAGTCTCATAGTTTAATATTTAAATTGAGCACTATAAAAAATCATGCTATGTAATAGAATAAATACCAAATTATCCAAATCATGCTATTTAACAGAATAATATTATATTTTTATATGCTATATTTAATTCTTTATAATGCAATAGGATAACATTTAACAATCAATGATAACCAAAATAAAAAACAAAACTAAATTGCATTAACCCAAAATAAAGTTTTAAATAATATAAAAAATTATCAACCTAAAGTAGAGATGCAAGAAAAATTTTAAAAAATCCACAAAAAAATTGAGAGAGAGAGAGAACCTTTTTTTTGTGAGGGAAAACTATGCATAAAATAGAAGAGATAGTGACAAATTTATAGTAAGAGGGTGCGAATAAGAAGAGACAAAAATAAAGTAAAATGAAAGGAAATAGTAAGAATGATATTAATGTAAAGGGTAGTGAAGAGATGAAAAGATAAGAGAATGATAAAGGTTGAAGAAGTAATGGGGAGATAAAAAGGTAAGAGAGGGAGAAAGGTTGGAGAATTATAAACATTAAAAAAATAAATGTTAAAAATAATTATAGGAAAATTGAAAAGAAAAAAGATAATATCGTGGATGCTGATGTGGCTTGACTAGAGTGTAGCAACAATAAATGTTATGCTTCAACTTTTAAATATACATAAATTTAAGAACGCATTTCTGTCAAGCTCCATTAAATTATTATTGTTTAATGAAGCATAGGTTAACGTTGTTCAATTCTAACTCTATTATTATTTTTTCATTCTTTTGAAAAAAGAAGTCAGGCTGTACATAATTTTCTTGAATTTGTTTCTGCAATCAATGAAAATTTGCATGATTTTTTTAAAACGATAATTCGATAGTTGGAATGGAGGAATTTAAAAAATTAAACTTATGAATATTTTCATTGAAAACACTAAAAAGTACAAATTTAATTACAAGACTCTTGGCATTATGCATATTTATTTATTTTGGAAAAAAAAAAAAAAAAACATGCATTACAAATCACAACTATTTTTCTTTTTGATAAGAACAAATATACCAATAAGATTTAAAATAAGAAAACTCGCTTAAAAGGTAGGGATTCCCCTCAAATTTTATTTATTTTATATTGAATATTCATATTTTACAAGAATATGCACTTTTTTTTAAATTCTACTCTTTTATAAAGAAATATATTCTTATTATTATTATTTTATCATAAAGGGGGAAGAGACACGGCATTGGAAGCAAAAGCATAATTATACAGTAATAATATAAGTTGGAAGCAATGCAAGTAAAAGTAATGCAAATAAATGCAAAGCTATAAGACCAGCCAGGTAGGCGGCAGAGCCAGCCAAGTAGGGGGTATAGCTTGTATAATTAAAGTAAGTGAAAGCAATTTAGAATCGTCCGGAATGACGGTAATTCGTTCAAGGTGGCGGTAGCAACAAGTAGTATAATGAACATAAAACTAAAAATACTTGTTATTGAAAGTAGAATAAAACACTTACAGTAGTAGTAGTGATTACAAGTTGTCAACAATTACAAGGCCTAGGAACTAGAACTAGTTACAAGCTTTGTAGGGAAATAGGGATAGTAATAAGGAATTCTCTCAAAGAAAGGCTCACTATAAGCTCACTAGAAGGAACTCTCTCTAGAGAAGAAGACCTGAACTAAAACTTAAGGGACATCCCCCCTTAAATAGGCATAATACAAAGTGAATAGTAAAAAGTGAACAGTGATCAGTACAATGAACAGTGATTGCCAAAGTGAAGTTGGTGTGATAAATAGCCTTGGAAACCTGGGTTATCATTAGCTTTGGAGTCTTTTGAAATCATCTTTTCAGCAAGAAACATGGGGAATCTCCTTTTCAGAAGACATGAGGAATCTCATTACCAGAGGTGGAAAATAATAATGGAATTTGACCAGAAAGTAAACATTGCAACAATTTTAGCCGTTATGCAGGCTAGACAAATAGAGGAATCAAATTTTTAATCAATCTTTGGCTAAGTCATCAGCATCTTCTTCATCATGGCCAAACCAGTCTTGTGGATAAGGATAGTTCTGAGGGTAAGGGTAGTAAGGATCTTTTGTAACAGAGGCCTGGGAGGACCTTTCATCATCTGAATTGGCAGCTTCATCTTCCTTAATCATCTTAGTGAGCACAACATACAAAGCATCAGGGTCTTTGCGGATTGCATCCAAAGGAGAACCCTTCTTTTTGGACTTAACACTTGGTGCGACATTTTTGGTTGATGAGAAAGCAGGTGCATCAGCTACAGCTTTTTGCACTGGGGTAGTAATTTTTAATGGGGAAGCATTTGAGGAAAGGAAGTCCCTGTCGACATTGTTAATAATGGAATTGGTGTGGGAAAACTTATCCCACCATTTAACATACCAACAACGAGCGAGAACATCATCTTCCTTAGCATATTGCCATTTTAGGATCCATGGAATCTTATATTTTTTTATAAAATGCAGTAGGGGAGTAAACTTAGCTCCATGAGTGTCAGTTTTGAGCCTTATTGAGAAATTTAGGAAACAATCCTTTAATGGTGCAGGAAATATTTCAACAGCTGAACCAAACTGAGTCCACCATCGGATGAACCAGAGGGGGAATTCTGAGTCAAAATCTTTATCAAAATTGACAAACCATGAATGGGACATAGTTTCATTTTGGTGGAGCATGAGTCTGAACCAGGCAGTAATATAATCATGATAAGAATAGGGAATGGGGAATTTTGGTAATGTCCTTGTGGTAGTAGGATTGGAGCCTCACTTTTCTTCGGAAATAATGTGGTTTAAGTAAACACTGTGGTAAATAATTTTTTCTCCATTGGCCTTATCCCTTATGGCCTTGATAGTGATTGAATTTTCGTGTTGTAAAATTGCAGAATAGTATTGCACAGTCTTTTGCCCGTGCTCAGGAATCCAGTGAAATAGTGGAGGAAAATAACTGGTAGCAAGTCTAAAAGGGTTGGTAATGGAGGCCCTATTTGGCTCAATAGAAAACAGGTTTTGAACATAACGTTTTTTAACATATTGTGAGGCATTAAGGTTCCTAGGGAAAACAGTTTGAACAGGTTGATGAACACTGGTTAAAGCATAAGGATCATATGTGGAGGCTAAAACAGAAGAATAATTAGGTTTGGGAATAGTACCTAGAATGGTGAATCGATTAACAATGTTTAAAGGAGAAGCAGGCTCATTTTTAACAATTTGATTGTTAGTGTCAGGCGTCTTGTCTCTTAATCTTCTACTTGCCATTATGACATTGCAGAAATTCACGGGTAAGGAAATCAGGGATGGCATTTTGGGATCCTTTAATATATTCAATATCAAAATAAAAAACACTCAAAATAGCTTGCCATCTAGCAAAAATATGTTTTGAAGCAATATTTTCAACATCTTTTTCAATAACATATTTAGCACTTTTGCAATCAATTCGTAACAAAAATTTTTGGTTTAACAAATCACTTTGAAATTTTGAAATACATAGTACTATAGATAAAATCTCTTTTTTAATAGTACTGTAGTTTAACTGTGCATTATTCCAAATACTAAAATAGAAATGCACAATTTGTTCAGGTGACTCAAGAGAAACTCTTTGTTTCAGAATACCACCATAACCAAAATCAGAGGCATCTGTTTCAACAATTTTGAAAGCACTAATAGTAGGAATACCAAGACAAGACAATGTCTTAACATGAGATTTGATTTGTTGAACAAGGGAAGTATGGACATCAAACCAAGGAGGAGGATTACTCTTTAACCGATCAAATAAAGGTTTACATTGTTTTCTCATATCCTTGTAGAAATCAGCAACATAATTTAATGACCCAAGAAATCTTTGGAGCTGTGTTTTATCAGTGATAACATCTGGAAATTTATCAGCAAATTGGATGGCCCTATCAATAGGACGAATCTGTCCTTCAGAGATGTCAAAACCAAGAAAATGAACTTTTGTTTGAAACAATTTGACTTTCTTAGCAGAGACAACAAGACCATTTCTTTTGATAGTATCTAGAAACGAATACAAGTGTTTCCAGTGTTCATCAATAGAACTAGAGTAGACAAGAACATCATCAATGTAAACAATGGTGAAATGACTGAATGAGTTAAAAATATCATTCATAATGTTTTGAAACTCACTTGGGGCATTCTTAAGACCAAAAAGCATAACATTCCATTCATAAGGTCCAAAAGGAGTGGTAAAAGCAGTTTTGTACCTATCATTTTCACTAATTTGGATTTGCCAGAACCCAGACTTCATGTCAAACTTGGAAAACACTACAACTTCACTCAACCTATGGACCAGGTCATTTTTGTTAGGAATAGGATACCTAATCCATTCTAAAACCTTATTCAAGGGTTTGTAATTAATTACTAATCGAGGGGTTCCTCGTTCAATCTCAGCATTTTTCTAGACATAAAAAGCAAAACAAGACCAAGGGGACTTGCTATTCCTAATCAAATTTTTCTCTAATAAATCACCAAATTCATTTTTGCAAAATTCAACAATTTCAGCATTCATTTGAATAGGGCAAGCTTTAGTGGGAATGTTTTTCTCATTAAAATCTTTAACATAAGGTAAGTCAACAATATGTTTCTTCCTATGCCAAAAAGTATTAGGAACATCAAAACAAACATCATCAATCAACATTTTCTGAAAATTATCAATTTTTTATTGTAATAGTTTATTAGAAATTTGTTCAGCAATTTTCTTGTATCTAACTTCGTGTTGAAGGAAGTTAAGATGTTTAATTTTAGCATGAATCGGGTTTAAAGCATCATCAATTTCAGTTTTTGAAGCAAATTTGAATTTTACTTTTTGTCCAAAAGGATCAGTAGTAATTCCATCATGTTCAACAAGAAAAGGATACAAAGCATTTATAAAGGATAAACCAAGAATCACTTTATCAGTCATATTTTTAACAAGAACAGAAGGAATCTTGAAACAGACATTATCATGGCAAACATGAGCATTATTCAATTCATATTTGATTTTCATTTGGCTTCCATTAGCAGAAACCAATTTTTCAGTAGATTTTTCAAAATATTTTGAAGGAATCAGTCCTTCTTGAATACAGTTCATATCAGCATCAGAGTCAATCATAGCAATAACAACGAAATGATAATCAGGAGAAACAATAATTTTAACTTTTCTAAACCATTTTGGAGGAAGTATTTTGTTGACAAAAGCAAGTTGTGGATTAGTAAAAACATCAATAATACCTTTATCAGAAAGAAGAGCCTGTTGACTGGATTCATCTCCATCTTTGCGCTCATCGTGTTCTCTATTAGATTTATCAATTTTTGGTTTAATATGATTGTTATCACTTTTATTGTTATGTTTTAATTTGCTTATTTCTTGTTTAACAATATTAATTTCATGCTGTAAATCATTAACAGTTAAATTTTTGGATTTTTTATTATTAAGTCTTTTCAAAGTTTCTTCAAAGCTTATAGTTGATTTTTGTTTTTTATCAGTTTCATTTTCTTCAATTTTAGTGAGAGTTTTAACAGATTTAATATTATTGCAACATGAATTTCTACAAACAATTTTAATATTAAGAGGATCAGAAGATACATTAGCAGATTGATAGCAAGAAATAGATGAAGAATAAAAATCATCTTCTAAGGAATTAGACAAATTATTTGATTCAAGAATTTTGAATAGTTCCTCTTGATCTTTATTATCAATATATAACATGTTAAATTTATTATTACCAGGTTGTTTATCATATTTTTCAGAAACAATTTTCTTTTTAGCATGAAAATCATTAGGTTTAACAAAGTTGATTTATATTTTTTATGACTATAACTTTTGTGACTTTTATCATGTTTCTTCCCTTTTTTCCTGGAAGAAGCAATAGGAGACAAATCATATTGTTCACAAAAATTACTCATTTCATATTTAGTTTTTTTCGTATTTTGTAATTGGTGTTTTAACAATTTTTCATCATCACATATATTAATACCAAATTTTTTAATAGTAGTAAAAATGTCACTATAAGTGAGGTTATCATAATCAATAGAATCATTTTTACTTATCAATGCTTGTTTTACCTTATAAGCAAAGATTGGAGACAGACTGTCAATAAACTTTTCTTTCCAATAAGGCTTGTGGAAATCTTTTCGAAGCATTACCCTGGAAATAAAAACATCTTGATACCATCTGAAATCAGACATAGTAAGACATCTCAAATTATTCAACAAATCAGAAACTAGAGATGAAATATTAAATGGAGTACCAACAAAATGTTTGAGAATGCTATAAATCAGAGTATTCACGTCATCAAGAATACCACAACCAATATTTTCATCAAAATTAGGCAAACCTTCATTATTCTTTTTAACAGTGTGTTTAATAGAATCTCGGGATTCGTCTGTGAGATATAGATCCCACCATCCACGAAGAGTACCAGAAAAACCAGTAACAAGTAAATTAACAATCTTAGGTTGATCAAGATCATGGTTATTTTGATAAGCAATACCAACCATATGACCCATTTTATTAATGATATTTTGTTCAGTCAAACCATCAATATAAAGCTTGTCAGTAGAAACAGAAAACTGTGTTTGAAAAACTCTTTCTTCAAACTGCACATCAGGAGGAGTAAGTTTTGTATACCAGTTTTTTGTAAAAGACATGGGTTTGGGGTTTCCAACAAATCTTTTAATTTCAGGTAAATCATTATCAAAAATCTTTTTTGCAGAAACAAAGGAAACAGTATTAGAATCTGTGTTTTCATCAGAAATAATTTCTTTTCCATTTTTTGAAATAGTGCAAGCTGTACTTCTGGAAGTACCTTCAATTTTAACCTTTAAATTAGAAAGCATTTTGTCAACAACTTCAAGCATTTTAGACTGAGAGGTTTTGAACATGACTTTCTCTGTTTGACTGGGTAAATTAATCAAAGGTTTCTCAGTTTTTACCAAAACAGATTTTTCAGAAGCAGGTTTTTCAATAGAAACAGTTCTTTCAATAATTTTTTCTTCAATACGGTCAAGCTGTTGACCAATAACATGCAGAGATTCACTAATAAAATTGTTTTGTTCAATACTACTGGTGATAGGGGTTTGACCATCAGTAATTTTGAAAGGAGTGGCCATAAGTTCCGTCTTTTGATCTTGACAAGTTATCAAAACTGTCTCAAGAGGCGGATGAGTAGACCGAACAATGGTCTTATCAGCTGCTTTAACAATATTTGACTTCTTTATCACATTTAAATGTTGTTTTGAAACTTCATCTTTTGAAACATAATGGTTTTCAAGAAAATCAAAAAACAAAATATGTTTTTTCAATTGATTCATCTTTTCTAACCATTTACTCTTAACACAGTTTTTCTCATATTGAGCAAAATTATCTTGAAAGTATTTTCGTTTAATTCAATTTTTTGAAAGCATAAACTCATCATACAAAGGAACCAGATCAACTTCAAAATTTTCATTCAAAACAGTCAGAACTCTTAATTGCTTAACATAATCAAAATTAGAGTCAACAGATTTACCATCAGCTTCTTCTTTACTAGCAGTTTTGCTATAAGGAGATGAAGCTTTAGAATAATAGTTAAAATAAACATGATCATTTAAAGAAACATTAGCCATACAAAAAATGTTATCTTTAAAGTTCTTAGATTTAGTATCATGTAAACACATGAGAGCAGAAGCACCATGTTTTTCAACATTGTGATCTTCATCATTTACAATATCAGGAGGACAACCAGTCCTAGAGTTGATAGAAGAGTTGGATCTCCCCAATCTATCCATACTATTCTAGTTTTAACACTCAATTATCATATTTTTTTCACAACCGTTGCATTTCGTAACACATACCCTAACCAACCTTATACCTCTCATGCCCTACACGCCCTCTCTTGGCTCAAACGGGCCTTACAGTTCGGTTCTAGGAATTCACTTTATGACTAGGGTGGTGCCAACGACGGTAAGAAGGGAACACAACAACGGAGCACCAAAGTTTCGAGTAGACACAGACGGAGAGACAAAGAACACAACACCAGTATCACCGGCCAGAAAAGAATGGCTCTGATACCATAAAGGGGGAAGGGACAAAGGGGGAAGGGACACGGTGTTGGAAGCGGAAGCACAATTATACAGTAATAATATAAGTTGGTAGCAATGCAAGTAAAAGTCATGCAAGTAAATGCAAAGCTATAAGACCAGCCAGGTAGGCGGCAAAGCTAGCCAAGTAAGGGGTATAGCTTGTATAATTAAAGTAAATGAAAGCAATTTAGAACCATCCGGGATGGCGGTAATCCGTCCAAGGTGGCGGTAGCAACAAGTAGTATAATGAACATAAAGCTGAAAATACTTGTTATTGAAAGTAGAATAAAACACTTACAGTAGTAGTAGTGATTACAAGTTGTCAACAGTTACAAGGCCTAGGAACTAGAACTAGTTACAAGCTTTGTAGAGAAATAGGGATAGGAATAAGGAATTCTCTCAAACTTAAACCACATTATTTCCGAAGAAAAGTGGGGCCCCAATCCTACTACCACAAGGACATTACCAAAATTCCCCATTCCCTATTCTTATCATGATTATATTACTGTCTGGTTCATATTCATGCTCCACCAAAATGAAACTATGTCCCATTCATGGTTTGTCAATTTTGATAAAGATTTCGACTCAGAATTCCCCCTTTGGTTCATCCGATGGTGGACTCAGTTTGGTTTAGCTGTTGAAATATTTCCTGCACCATTAAAGGATTGTTTCCTAAATTTCTCAATAAGGCTCAAAACTGACACTCATGGAGCTAAGTTTACTCCCCTACTGCATTTTATCAAAAAATATAAGATTCCATGGATCCTAAAATGGCAATATGCTAAGGAAGATGATGTTCTCGCTCGTTGTTGGTATGTTAAATGGTGGGATAAGTTTTCCCACACCAATTCCATTATTAACAATGTCGACAGGGACTTCCTTTCCTCAAATGCTTCCCCATTAAAAATTACTACCCCAGTGCAAAAAGCTGTAGCCAATGCACCTGCTTCCTCATCAACCAAAAATGTCGCACCACCTGTTAAGTCCAAAAAGAAGGGTTCTCCTTTGGATGCAATCCGCAAAGACCTTGATGCTTTGTACGCTTTGCTCACTAAGATGATTAAGGAAGATGAAGCTGCCAATTCAAATGATGAAAGGTCCTCCCAGGCCTCTGTTACAAAAGATCCTTACTACCCCTACCCTCAGAACTATCCTTACCCACAAGACTGGTTTGGCCATGATGAAGAAGATGTTGATGACTTAGCCAAAGATTGATTAAAAATTTGATTCCCATATTGTCTAAAATTGTTGCAATGTTTACTTTTTGGTCAAATTCCATTATTATTTTCCACCTCTAGTAATGAGATTCCTCATGTCTTCTGAAAAGGAGATTCCCCATGTTTCCTGCTGAAAAGATGATTTCAAAAGACTCCAAAGCTAATGATACCCCAGGTTTCCAAGGCTATTTATCACACCAACGTTACTTTGACAATCACTATTCATTGTACGAATCACTGTTCACTTTTTACTATTCACTTTGTATTATGCCTATTTAAGGGGGGATGTCCCTTAAGTTTTAGTTCAGGTCTTCTTCTCTAGAGAGAGTTCCTTCTAGTGAGCTTATAGTGAGCCTTTCTTTGAGAGAACTCCTTATTACTATCCCTATTTCCCTACAAAGCTTGTAACTAGTTCTAGTTCCTAAGCCTTGTAACTATTGACAACTTGTAATCACTACTACTACTGTAAGTGTTTTATTCTACTTTCAATAACAAGTATTTTTAGTTTTATATTCATTATACTACTTGTTGCTACTGCCACCTTGGACGGATTACCACCATCTCGGACGGTTCTAAATTGCTTTCATTTACTTTGATTATACAAGCTATACCCCCTACTTGGCTGGCTCTACCGCCTACTTGGCTAGTCTTATAGCTTTGATAATAATAATAAACAGCTCATTGCGACTTCAATTGTAACATTATGAATTTGACAAAAGCATCCACTTGAAAATAATAGGCATCTACATGAAAATAATAATTGATGAAATTTGTTATATAAAACATTGTCATTGAACATAGCTTTGATGAAAGTTGCTAAGTTCTTTATTTTATTATATTTTTTTATACTTGTATTACTCAATAATGATTATAAGTTACTTAAAAAATGTTGGAGTGTGCATATATAATATCAAAGTTGATAATTTTTTTATATATAATTTCATATATTTATGGGTCAAAACTCTTTTAGTATTATTCAACAAGAAAATTTTTTTTAATATTAGAAAATTAATTTTCACACTTGCGAACGCTCACATATTATATAATTATTATTTTCAGTTAGTGTGTACACGTGATTTGAGTTTACCTTGACTCATGCATTAATTCAGTATTCCATCTACCAACTAATTTGATTTTTGTTAAATATATCAGTGTGCTATTAGAAACTCAATTTATAGTATTTGCTTTTGATGATAACTAATATACCAATTCGTTTTTAGATAAGCATGGATTGAATCTTAAATTTTTTATTTAATCATAAAAAATTTTACTAGTTAAATTAATTGAAACCTATCACAACAGGAAGCTACAAAACTTGGACAACGAATTTTATATTTTTTATTATGGGATAAATTTGATTTTTGTTTTGTTGGTACAAGCCAAAGAGTAATTTTTAGGTATTCTTAGAGTATAGAGAATGGTGTTCCTTCCTCTCACATTCATAATAAGGTCCGTTTATTAAATTCATGGTGAGATCCATCATGAATATGAGAGAAAGGAACACCATTCCTCCGTACTCCGAAACCATTCTTCCGTACTCCGAAAGTATCTAAGTATTTTACAGCCAAAGAATAGTAACAAAAGTTACGCAATGGCGAAGTGGCACGGTGGCCTTGTCTGATCTAGAATAACTCTTTAAGTCCTACCAACGTCGTGAAAAAAGAGACATGCATCGTATTGCCCACCAAAAATCTAATACATCATCAACACTTGCCAACATTTCTGCACCGAATACCTGTTCCACCTTCCTACTTTCCCAATCGAGTATAGCCAAATTTTACAGCTGTATGTAAGGACTCTTTTCAATTTCCATAACCGCCACCCAACAAGTTCAATCAAACCTACTTCTCTGTCTTATCCATTGGTTCTTTCATCAGATTTTTTCTGTTGCATTTTATGTTTCTGCTGTGCTGTCCTGTTGCCAACAGATTTTTTTATTTTATATATATCAACTTTTTTAAGTATTTTAATTTGTTTGTATATAATTTTTTAACACTTACTTATATATATATATATATATATATATATATAGATTTTTTTTAAAAAAAAATTTATCAACTTTCAAGTTGTAAACTTTTAACAAAGTAGTAGTACATCCAAACACAAAGTTGGCCACCATTATGGTTTATTAACTTGTTAATAGTAATAATAAGGGGCACAAGTGATGACTCAACATTAATAATACTTTTTGTAGTGTCTCATATTTGTGATCCGGACTTCACCTCCTACTCTCACTATTTACCTATCATAAAAAAGTATATCTTATGACTCGATATATGCACCTCGCATCTTAAAACGTGTAGGTTCCATGCAATATATGTATTTTGACTATTAAAGCGTATGAATTATGCCCTCACCTTACCTTGTGAGAGAAAAGATGCATATAAAATTATATGCATAAAATAATTGTTATTTTCAATTTGTTAATAATAATGTGGAATTTATATCTTATGAGAAAAATGGTACATATATCAAAATGCACAATGCCTTCTTGACTGATAGACTCATAGACATGTAATAATTGCGGTATATCTTCTCCATCATTCCCCTTCTCGTTCTAAGGTCATCACCTTGGTGACCAACGACCATTGATATGTAATTGTAAACCACTAGTAGACCATTTACATTTGCAGGCAGAGACCATTTTTCCACGCACAAACATAGTCTCCATTAACAGCGCTGCTGCCACTCTTAGCTCAAATCCATTGGAGACGCATGTCCCTCAACCTACTCATACTCTCACTTCTCCTAATTGGACCAACCTTGTTTGACTTGACTTACAATTTTAGCCCTTTCACCCACCATTCATAACCCAGAATCCGACCAAATTTTCTAAAAGCCCTTTCTCTTTCTCTCTCTCTCTCTCTCTCTCTCTCTCTCTCTCTCTCCTATTGGTAAGTTAAAGTAGAAGTGATGACATGGCTTCCTTGTCTTTCTCCATTTGGGCAATGTTAATACGTGTCACCAAGTCAGCCAATTGACTAGGAGTGATCAGCAGCCAAACCCAAGTAAGTACTTTAGCCTTGCCTTCCTAGAAACACACACACCACATTCCTTTACTCCTTTCCTTTAATGCCATTTCCAGAATTCTCATTTGTATCCCATAAAAATCTTGCTCTCTCTTTTTTTTATCTTCACTATGTCTTTTCCACTTGGCGACAAATTGCACCGAGTCTCCTTAAAACTCTCTCAGATATGAGACATCTCTCTCTCTCTCTCAGTCGGTGGTCTTAGAAACTGCATGTGTGAAACACCGTTCATCCTCTCTTTGCATTCTTCACCACCGACTCCAAATTTTAAACCCTCTTATCATGGCTTTGCTAAACTGACCTATCCACACGTCTCTACTCTCGAGGAGTTTGGTTTTTTTTTTTTTTTTTTTTTTTTTCTTCCTCACAATCTCTCTCTCTGTCCATTCCTCCAACCCCATTAAAAATCAAGCCCCAACCTTGCTATTGAAGTATTCCACACAACTTAATTACCTGGTAAGAAAAAAAAAAAAAAAAAAAAAATCTTTTCCCCTCACATTCTCATAACCAACTCAAATATATATATAAACATTGCATTGCTGCTTGTCTTTCACAATATCACTCACTCACTCTTTCTTTCACTAGCTATGCCTGATAGATCAACCACAGGTACACAAACCAATAATGCTGATTCATTCAAAACCTTCCTGGAAGGCTGGATGGTCCGCCAAGAACACTACCTTGATGAGCTTCTCTCAGCTCAGCAACACTGCGTAGACATGCAAGACGAGGACATCAAAGAACTATGTTCACGTATGCTCGCCCATTACCAAGAATACTACGAAGCCATGTCAAGAATAGCTCAAAGGGATGTCTTCCTAGCTTTCTCTCCCACGTGGCTAACCTCGTTCGAGCGAACCTTCCTCTGGATAGCTGGGTTTAAGCCCGGAATGGTCTTCAGAATCGTCACCAACTCGGTGCTCGACATGTCCGAAGACCAAACACAGAGAATGAATAGGTTGTTGGAGGAGACCAAGTTGGAGGAACGTGCACTTAACGATGAGCTAGCGAAGGTTCATGAAAGCGTGGCGGGTCCAACACTGTTGAAGGCCGCAAGACGTAGCGGGAGGTTAGTGGACGGTGAAGCGAGTGAAGAGGAAACGGCTATGGCTACGTTGAGAGTGGCATTGGAGAGTGTGGTAGCGAATGCTGATTCGTTGAGGATGAGGACAGCGATGAAGGTGGTGGAGATACTGAGCCCAGCTCAGAAGGTGAGGTTTTTGGTTGGGGCGGCTCAGCTTCAGCTAAAGATCAGGAGCTGGGGATTGCAGAGACAAGAAGGTGAAAGATAAGAATCAAGTGAGGATGAATGTAAGGTTTTAGATTGAGTAATGCTAGGGACACATAATTTGGCATAACTTTGTGTTCAACTCGCTAAATGGCAAGTTGTGATTGGTAAAAGTATGAGACGTGTAAGTATTAGCTAGCTTAGGTAGTATTTGATATTATTGATAAATGTTGACAGTAGAGTTCTATGATCTATGGTGGTCTGGTTGGGGCTGCATTTTTGTCAATCAACGGTGATCTATCATCTCAGACAACCGTATGCTTTATCCACTATGGTTAAAGAAATAAATAAAAAGAAACGAAGAAGAAGAAGACAATGAAGCTTAGATCATATAAGACTCTAGGATCAATGTTATTTGGGATTTGGAAAGACATAATGTGTTATTTTCTACCATGCAAGTGTATATATTTAATGGCAGATAAGAAAGAAACTCTGCATTGGCATGAGGCTGCAGATTTGTGAGTTGGTGTGTGTAGGTTTCTATATTTTAAGTCCAAATTTCTTTTCTCTTGTAGATACCAAATTGGGCTTTGGTAGTTTGGTTGTCTTACACTCTTTTCCACACTCTCCATTCGCATCATGTGTTAAGCGAGAATATTCTTGAAAAATGTGAATAACTACTCACTGAAATCTGAAAGTGCAGGACATTGTGTATATAGAGTATTTTTGTAAAATGTGAATACCTTGAGCAGACATTGTGTATACGGAGTATTCTTGAAAAATGTGAATACCAAACATGAAAGTGTAGATATTATTGTGTGTGCGGAACGAGAAATAATAATTTTTTAATTTAAATATAAGAATAACACACAAAGTAAAAACTAAGTAAAAAACAAAAATTATAAAGGACGACATTTTTCACTAAAAAAATAGATATTGAAATGTATCACTAAAAATAGTGTTGAGTTTTGTGACCATCTTTTCTTTTCTTTTTTAAATATAATTCGATTGTTACAATAAATGGGAGAAGAATTCGCTCCTCATGAAAGAGACCATGTAACATACTGACTTACAAGACTTTTTAGCTTTTTTTTTTTTTTTTTTTGGACAAGTGAGTTACAAGACCTTTTAGCATCCTCCCATCAGTTTATAAAATGACATCCGAAATAAAGTCCAACAGAGTTGCTAAATATTGTTTTTTTTAGCAAAACTAATGTGGCTTAATTTTCTATTTATGAGATCTAATGCGGCTTATTAGTTATGCATTACAACCATATGACTTATTAGTTTATTGGTCAATGCACTTCTTTTTGTATTACAATTTCCAAATTTTAATACCGCATGACTGAATTTAATTTAGAATCTAAATACAACTAAGGAACGAAGCTTATCCTAAAATGTGACAGTAGGTACCTATACTTCCAAGAAACAGCAGCAGCTAAACCTAAGACATCAGAGGACAAGTTCTGTTCTACCAAATTATACTTGTAGTTAAAGATGCTGTCAAAAAATTAATTAGTACACAGAACGATTCATCGAATTGCCGATGCTTATCTGAAAGCCTTCGTGATGATCAATTTTATGGGTCCACAAGCATGGATCTAGAACATTACTTTTTCGGTTCTTTTTCTAAACATAGGTGTCCAGAACTCTTTGAGTTCCTGAGTAATGCCTCAATATATTATTCTTACACTGATTAATTACAAGGAGGAATAAAGAATCCCTTGGAACACTCTCAAAGCCTTAGCTAGGAAACTTAAATCCAGAACCTCATAGATCACACGAGGCCGGAAAGCCAATAAACCAATCCCTTAGGGTTAAGTGGATCTAGAATATACTTGCTGCGTCTCCTTGGTACATTTTTTGAGTATAACACGGTGACCCCAAAAAAGGGACCACTGACCTGAGCAACTTCAAGAGGTAAATTGAACCCTTGATTATGGGAGCGCCCTTAATCCTGGTATGGGTCATTGAGACTGATATATAGTAACTTTGGTTGTCTAGTAATGTCTACTATTACTCCAGTAGATTTAAGAAAGCTAAAAGAAAATTTTGCATTTTATTTCATTTCCATCAACATATTCTATACACTATAAGTTATTCAATTATTATGGGCATCAAGACTTTTTCTCATTGGAAACATTGCCTCAAGCAGCACAGCTAACACAATAAGAGAAGAGATAATAAGTTTCCAACCAGAGGGTTGAGGAAGAAAGTATACATTTCTAGAGCCGGCTTCTTCGGCTTGATACAGCTGGCTTGAAGCTAGCAATGCCAGTGACTTCCCTACCTGTTACCAAGCTGTTGATGTCATAGGTGCCTTCATACGTGTAGATTGGCTCCAAATCGCAGAATGCCTGAAATGAAACTCCCAAAATTGAAAAAGGAAAAATAGGTAAATAATTGTATGGGGTTGGGTTATTGCAGCTCAATTTTCTCAAAAGAAACAGTCTCAATTCTTCTATTACTGCAAACTTTGCCACAACTTTTGTCACAACTTGCACATATGTCAAGTTATGATTGAATTACATCCCTTACACATGAGGTGAAAAGTAATCCAATCACCACTTGACATGTGTAAGTTGTGGCAAAGTGTGTCCCTAGAATTTTTCATCAGCCCATCAATTGCATGTCTAAAATGTTAAACCTATCAGATTCTATTTATCTATCTAGTCATGTAAATAAGCAATGGTTCTGTCTATTGGATTGGGCATCTGATAGCTAGCAAGTTCAATTAATAATTGTGCTTCAGGTGATCTCTCACTTGGATTATGTCTCATAAAATCACATTCTAATTTAGACCCTTCACAAACCAATCCTTTGCAATTGTTAATTTAAACTTTTTCTAATAAAATTACAGCATTAATACCTTTGCAACTAGAAAATCAGCCAATATTCCATTACCACCAAGTAACTCCCGCCCAATTGCAGCTGTTTCTCTTGCCTTCAAGGTGATCCATGACTGAAGAATTATGGGGAAAAAAATGTCAGCACAAGGAACTTACAGCACCTATCACAAATTTAAAGATTTCTAATTGTACCTTTCCCAAGCTTGCTTGACCTGGAGTCATTTTACCATTCTCATACAACTTGCAAAGTCGCCAACCAACAAGAATCATTGCTTGAACATTACCGAGCATCTGAACAAGTTTCAGTTGATTGATTTGGAAAGCTGCTAGTGGTGCTCCAAACTGTTTCCTCTCCTTCAGATATCTTTAAATCAATTGGAAATATAATCACATCACTTCCAAAAGCTTAAAATGAAATAGCACAGTGCAGAAGAACAGAATTTACTCTGGTACCTGTGACACATATCATAGATGCCCATTGATATGCCAATTGGTTGCCAGGCAACCATAACACGTGAAACTGCAAGAATCTGTTTTGAGGCAGCAATTGCATATAAGCAACATGAAAAAACAGGAACACACATGAATACTATAAATCATGGAACTGCACGGAAAAAGAAATTGAAAACCAGCAAAGTATATGCAGAAAATTCATGCACAAAAGCACTGCAGGTATTTCTACAAAAGACTACCATTGGCAGCATCATATATTTGAAGAAATAGATGCTTTATGGACACAACAAACACATTTTAATCACTCTCTCTTGCTGGGACTCTGCAATTTCATGTGTGTATGGTTGAATGAACTACTACTGATTGATTTGGTTGAAGTTGATGCCCCGACATTCCAGATGGTGAGCAATGAACACGTTAGTAATGCAATGAGGTCAGAAGAACACATAAAAGTGGCATGTTTGCACAATGGTGGCTAGCATTCTGTTTTGGTGCACTCAAGTCTAATGGCTTGAAACCCAAGGTGTTCAAATTCTCTCTCTCTCTCTCATCTGGTTGAAAAGAAAAAAAACCAAACTATTGCAGAACCTACAAGACTAAAGTTGAAGTTCTGTATATAGCACATATTACGTGTTGTTTTCAAAGGAATAAGGTATTGATTTTTTTCATTAGATTACTCTGCACAAGGACTAAGAAAGTTGTTCACACAATAAAAAGATATTAAAAGCAATCATTTTGTGTTGATATAATATTAGGGGTAAAGCTACCTACCAATCACCTCTCCCAAACCAGGCATAAGTGGGAGCTTTGTGTATTGGGTACTACCTCTATAATATTACCATTTTTTTTTTCTTTTTTTATAAGTATAATATTACCATGTTTCCAATACTGACATGTAAAAAAGATAAAATCTGACCAAAGTAGATGATACATGATATATGATAGTCATTGGGTTTTATTCGCACGATAAATGATGTATTATCACAACCGAAGACGCCATTCTGCCCACTTATAGATGATAGTCAAAATAAATAAATAAATAAAACCCATACACAGCAGGAAGTATACAAATGATGAAGGACAAGCAACATTTAAGACAACACATCACACCCATACCTTGTTTGTATCCTGAAAAGAATCGACACCAGGTATCCTGTCCTCATCAGGAATAAAAACTTTCTTCAAGAGAATATCTCCATTTTGAACAATCCGTAGGCCAATTTTATTTTCTATTTTTTTTACTGTTAATCCAGGCGCATCCTTCTTTACTATAAATCTGAAACAGAAAGCAGAAATATCACACATGAAGAGGATGCCAATACAGAAAACCAACTATCTGCCTTTTCAAACAAAAGCCAGTAAAATTGTACCACCTAAATGTACAAGCTTAGGATGACAATCCGCCAGCAATACAGGGAATCCTACAAAAGATCATCTAATTGAGCAATGTCGGGCAATTGATGAAGGTTTCAAGGTTTGCTTTGGCCCTTAAAGTTTGGGGTTGTTTCATTTTGGCCCTTTACGTTACAAAATATTAATTTTGGCCCTACATGTTTGATTTGGTTTACATATTGAGTATGCAGTCAATTTTCGTTACTAATCTAACCATTAACTCATTAAGTTCCCTTAATATCTAACTATTTCATGAAATACTAACTCTAAAGTCTAAAATCCTGTGGAAGTAAGAATTATATTGTTGTACAGAAAAACATATTATGGACAGTCATATTACTAACAGAAATAGACAGCATGGCAATATGAAAAGGGAATCAAACATGAAGAGCTAAAATGAAAATTTTGAAATGTCAAGGGCCAAAATGAAAACAAAAGTGTACTTTAATCTAATTTTTACCGTCATATAGGATCTCCAATACTAACTTTTGTGGGTTGTTGGTCTCTGCTTTTCTCAGATGAAAGGATTGATCCTTATGCTCTAATGAGTATATATTGAGGCATCACTTGGTGCAAATTATGTTTAGATATCACATAAACTGCTTTGTGAATGTTAATTTAGTGTTCATCTAGTTATCAAGGGAAAATTTTTAAAAAGAAGAATGGATGTTATAATAGGTCTGACATGGCTAGTAAAGAAGGATGACAAATAACAGAAAATCCACAGGCATGGATATACCGTGTCCAACATGACAGCCATCCAAAACCTCAATAGAGGGCCAGGGCATAAGTGCATGTTTACCAACAAACTAGAAGGAACAAGCATATAAATTTGTACATAAGTGTTTTTGTCTCTACGAACAATAGAGAACAATGTAAAGAGGAAAGTAGCACTATACAACACATGACAAGTTTTACAGGGGAAAAAAAAAGATATGTTTGTAAGTAGAACAAAAGAAAGAGGAAAGGAGCAATATACAACATAGAGACCAATTAGGCTCTTTTAAGGACCCACACATATGTTTGAATAGGTTTCCAGCCCATAAATTTCCAGCATGTCAATGCTCGGGTAAAGCATCCTGCATATCATAGAGCAGATCACCTACCCATTTATCTGATTTGTTGTGGTGTTCCTCGCAAAAATAACCAACAAATCTGCAAAGGTACTGTTTCCAATCCAGCGCTTTTGGCCCTCAAGTATCCAACCTCCTTCAACCTGATCATCCCAATACAACAGCAAAAACATAAAGTTCCAGATATGAATGTATGTATGAAAAGTGGTGCTATTTGTGGTAGATAAATAAATAGAAAAGAAGTTGAGTGCAAGAACCTTTGTTGCTATCGTTTTCAATGCACTAGCATCACTTCCATATTCAGGCTCGGTCAAAGCCTTAAGATGTGGAAACAACATATTTCAGTAACTAAAGTTTGACAGAAACTCATATTAAACGTGTTTTTGGAATCCCATATGCTAATAGAATGCCAAGGGCTTCTTACCCAACATGCTACAGTTTTTAACTCTGCCAAAGAAGGTAGATATTTTTGCTTCTGTGCCTCTGATCCACACAATGCTATAATTGGCAGTCCAGACAAGTAATATTAAGATTTATTAACAGCATCTTGTTTTTCTTAATTAAAAAATTAAAATAAATAAAACCCTTCCACTACTTTTATCAGGTCAAGACAATTGAAAGGTAATATGGAGATCTCACCAATAGTGAGCATTGCCAGAGATGAATGCACCAGTATGAAAGTAGAGCAGCTTGCATCAACTCTAGCAACTTCTGCTGTAGCAACAGCACTTCCAGTAATGGAGTGACCAGGACACCCATAACCCTGAGAATCAGAACTAGCTAAACATCCCATTCACCACATCTAACAGCTCAAAAGGGAAAGGAAAAAAAAATGCAAATACCTTGATTGTGCCGCCAGTAATACGCAAGGCACCAAGTTTTGGAATAACATGAAAGGGAAACTTCGCCTTCTCCCAATACTGGAAAGAAAAAAATGTATAACTATTTATTTGCATTTGAATGTCTATCGTCTTCAAAGACAAAGCATCACTTTTCCAATGCCTAATAACCATTCCATAATTTTTCCATTGTATTCACAAACTATAGTTTCCATCTTCTGAAAATAGAAATAATGATAAGAGTAATGTGATAAAAATATACCTCGGTCATTATTGGGGCTATTTCTTTTTCCATACACTCTCTTACATTCTTCCTCAGAGTCTGCTCCTCAGGACTCAGTAGATCATCAAGTTGATAATAGTCTGACGCTGTAAATTTTATATACCATGAGACAAAGATAAGAAAGTGACCCACCAAAGAAATTTGGTTACTCTCATATAGTGCAACATGCCAAGGCAACTACAGGGGAAATACTCGAAATACAAAACATATGTTACCAGTTATAGGAAATAAACTATCATATGCACCAAATCTTATAATTGGGGAAATGATAAACAGAACAATGAAAGAGAAGGCAAAATATAAGATGATGACTTTGACAACTACGAAATGTGAATAGAAATAGTTGAGATATAAATTCCCGAACAGTCTCTTATTTGAAAAAAGGAAGAGAAATCGCAACAATCTACATTAGAACAGACTGGACCAAGAGATTGTTGGTGAAGCCTGTGGCACATGCAGAACAATAAACTAGCAAAAGACACTTAACTTCGATTGGTAAAAGGGATAGAAAAGTGAAGCAAAAACAAAGCATCTTGTCTTAAATTCAAATTATATCCTCGTATTGAATTGTTTTTAATTAAACTAGAACGATAAGAATCTCAAATTACCCATTTAAGACATTTCTCTCCCATTTTCTTCCCATTTCAAAAGATTAAAATTAGCAGTCCGGGAAATAAATTAATCATCCCTCACTTTTTTCTTTCCATCCCACTTTTCTACTCTACCAAACAGAAGAAAATATCAAATCCATCTTCCATTTTCTCTCCACTTGGTTCAAAATGCACCTGATCAGACTCCTCATATAATCACTTAACCAAGCTACGACACAAAATGCAAACCCCATCTTCACTAATTTTGATTCCGAAAACTAATATTTAACATCAAACATACATACATATAAAAACTTGTTCCCCTATTGCACAAAGTTCTAAATGCATGAATTGTCTTCACCAATGACAGAAATCACAAGCAGTAAGTCCACATACACATAATTTTTCACAACTTTTAACGCGACTTGTTATGATTAATACATCATAAAAAAAAGTTGTCAGCAGTGGGATCACATGAAAGTGACCGCGAAAAGTAGTCATGACTTTAACAATACTAAAATCACAAAAGCTGAAATTTAAATTTATCAATTCTTACTACAAGGAGGGAAAATGGAAGCTGGAGTTGCTTGTGGGAACGCAACAGAGATATCCAACGGTGGTGAATTAAAATAAGAGGTCCTTGGATGTTGGTCACGATCATCTGCAAATCATTGAAATTAAACCATTCATCAGAATAGATTGATCAATGATGAGTTCAACCAAAGCTTCAAATTGTGAACAAACCTTGCTTTGTGGAAGAGAAAACTGTCATGGTGGAGAGCTGCGATAAGATTAGGTTTCTGAAACCCAAAAGAAAAAAATAGAACTAGCAGCAGAGGTGGAAGAAATGAAGAAGAAAAGTACAAATTTAGTAGTAATATTATTTTAGGGGTTATAGTGATGGCGTTGAATTGTTTTGTGGATGATAGGATAAAGATGGCACGCAAGTTTAGGTTTGGTTAATATTTTAATGCTAAAATGGTGGTATTTATTGCTTCTAAAAATAATGGTAGTATTTACCTATTATAGTAGGTATATATGAAGGGTATTAAGAAAGTTATTTATTGTTTTTTTTTTTTTTTTTACAGTAAAAAGAAAAACCCAATCTTGCTACGTTAAGAACTAGAGAGGACTATGATCAAAGAAAAAAATTAGAAAAAGGGTAGGGACAAAGTGCTAAAAAAAAAAAAAGTGCCACCACTCAAAATAGAATTTAAAAGGTAGGTACTCTAATCTCTCTTTATATTTTGTTACTGACCTTTGAGTTTTTGTGTTGTAATCCCTAATTTTGGTTTTTATGGGTTGTAATTTATTTATTTATCTAAATTTGATGCTGTGTAGGTGGGAATTTATTGACAAAGATTTGATACAATATTTTAACCATATGCTAAGCATCCCTATCTCTCTTTCACGTTCTTTTTAAATTTTTAGTTTTTTTTTACTAGGTTCTGTTTGCCAAAATATTCCAGGACCATGATAACATTTCTTTTGGATGCCTAGAACTTTATTATGCCCAAATCTTTTAATTTAATTTTTTCTTTTTCTTTTTAGATTTTAGAACTTCTTATATAATTCTATCAGCAAATTATAGCATGTTAATTTTGTCGGTTGGTTTCTGTATTTTGTAGAAGATTTGCACAAACAAGGCCTTCTAGTATTGGAGTAATATCTTTACACTCAATTAAGTGAGGATCAACATGTTGAGAATTGATGTTCATGACCATGTCTAACTTATTCTTTGAAATTCTTTTTTTTTTTTTTTCTACTTTTTAGATTTTAGAATTTCTTATACAATTTCATTAGCAAATTATGGCTCCAAAAAACCATGAATGAGAATATGTCTAAGATCTTACAAATCAAAGTGGATTTCAAATTCATATATAATATGAGTGGTATTTTAAAAGGCATGCTCTGATCTCCCACCAAAAAAAAAAAAAAACACTTATTGATGTTGAAATCATTAATGGCAAAAATAAAAAAGTCTCTACACGCATGCATTCAAAACTTTTAAAAATATCATAGCTTTGCATTATATACAAATCATTTACCTTTCAAGGCTTTTTATTTTTTCTCCATTCTTTTCTCATTTGAATTTAGATTCTATAAAAATTGCAAAGTTCTCCGTAATGATTTTTATTCTCTCCTCCAAGAATATAAAAATATTTTAAAAATAAAATTTTAAGAATATTTTAGTTTAAGTTTTTTTGTTTGATAAATATATTAGTTGACGTTGAGTCTTAATTTCGTATCATATTAATCATGACACTAATACAAAGTATTGTTACTTGAATAGTAAATGCTTTGTTGGCTTTAAAGTGGTCAAAAAATTATGAATATTTTAATAGTCGATTCTAGATGTTTACATAATTCTTTTAAGATGTTGGGATTAATTATACATTAATTTTTGGTACTGTTTTCTTTATAAATCAAGTAAAGGTAGGAAGAGATGAATCCATTGACAAAAGTTTTTTCTTTTTGTATCTTATCATTATAATTACAATTTGTATATTAATGGAATGAAATTAAGATAAAGAAAGTATTGACATTTAAAAAATAGAAAAGTCTCTAAACATGCGCAAAAGGGCTATTATCTACATTGTAGCTCATTTATGTTATTGGACAAAAGTATTAGTTTGAGGAGCATTCAAATTGGGTAATGTTTCTAAAACTAATTTTCTAATGATATAAACAATTGACAATCACATTAGAAGAAACTAGCATTTTTGCACGTTCTTGGAAACTCTTCTTTTTATTTTTACTTTTTCCTTAGGGACTACTTTTCATTTATCATAATTTAGGATTGATTCATTTTTCAATCATGAAAATATCTAGAGATGAGATTAGATTTATGTATTTCCAAATATGTATATATTATGTGCTACATGTCATCACACTCCTAGGGATTTTTGTGATTGAAAAATACATCAACCTCGAAAAGTTTTTTCCTTTAAAAAAAATAGAAGAGCTTCTAAGGACATTAAACCAAAAAAACCTAGGGGTGTGATGAAAAATTATTTATTTTCCAATCACAAAAAAAAACCTAGAGGTGTGATGAAATATTATTTCACCTGCAAAGGATTCAGAAAGTTAGTTATTACTTTTTTTAGTATTAAAAATACCCCTAATTTAATTAATCTATTTTTATTCCTTAGAAAGAGAAATAAGGTTAAAATGGTAAATCAACTAAAATTTTCCCACTACCCTCACACTTCTCACTTCCCAGCCCCACTACCCTTCGTTTCTAACCAAAAATAAGAAAGGCTGGCTACCCACCCAAAATTCCTTTTTTTTTTTTTAAAAAAAAAACTTCCATAATTTAAAAAAAAAAAAAAAAAAAACTACTCACATCACATAAAATTATTTCACCACAAACGCTTAACACTTATCACACTCCCAGGTCTTTTTTGTCATTGAAAAATATATTAATCCCAAATTATAATTTATGCAAATTGTTAACTTTTATCCAAAAAAATAGAAGAGCCTTTGAACATGCGTTCTTAGAGATTAGTATTAAAGAAATGAGATAAAAATAGCTTCAAATCAAGGCATTACCCAATAGTGGTGATGGGGTTTTTGTGTATTTGTAAAGCTAACCTTATCTAGCACTAGTAGTACTTCAGACAAGACAGACCCAAGAAGGGTCGTAGGTTATTTATTATATTTTTCATTTTTGTAGTTGACCTTTTTCTTCTAAAATCTTAGACTCTTTTTCTCTTTTAATTAATTTAGCCCGTTACCATACACCCTTGTTGCAATGGTCATTTTACAAATATAAGTGCTTATGGGATGTGGGGGTAAGGGCTGGGATTCAAGTTTCCAAGATGGAGTTTCACACACATATACATTTAGTTTAGACTTGAGTAAAATTTCTATATTGTATAAAAAAAAAAAAAAAAAACCAGTTTAGCCTAATTAGCAACTATCTAACTCAAAAACTTAGAGTATTTAGCATCCAGAGATGCAAAAAAGTGTCTATTATATATTCTCAAAACTTATTTTATCTATATTACAATCCCATTTTACATTTCCAAACAATCCATGTCTAGATTTACTATGAGTTTAGACCTTTTGGGTAATATCTCTTACACCCTCATTTGGGTAATATCTTTTACATCCAAATTTTTGTTGTCAAGATTTGGATGTGGCACGTCGCCGTGATGTCAGCTTGGTTCGAGAGGAGAGATTTTTCTAATTCCTATTTAAGGCTTTTTGCTTTCTAATAAAATTTTATTTAATAAAAAAACAGAATAAAAAGCTATTAGCATTGAACCAAGCCAAGCTAATGATATGACATGATTTAACTCAAGTCTGATTTGAGTATATAAATTTTTTCACAACTTTACCATAATTTTATTATGTAGCGACTCGTGAGTAATGTAAACAAAATAATGGATTCATAATTTTACCGCTCACGAGTTACTATGTAACAAAATTGTGACAAAATTGTAAAAAAGTTGGTGGCGACTTAGAGCTTACTCCTCCGATTTTGATGATGTGCAGTGCACTACAGCCAATGAGCTCATGACTACTGGATGGAAACGCAAGTAGAATTCACGCACCATTGCCCAAGAAAGGAAAAAAAGACAACTAGTCGTTTTTAATTGGAGAAGTGGGGTATCGATCCCCATACCTCTCGCATGCTAAGCGAGCGCTCTACCATCTGAGCTACATCCCCTTTGTGTTATTCAGCTGCGCAATTTTATATCAAACTCTTCATTCCAAGGTCTCAAAAACTTGCACTTGTGCAACACAGAAAGCTAGAAAGCAACGAGCATACGAAAAGGACAAAAGCAAGAATCACATAGCACATCACAAATTAGCAACAAAGGCTCAATCAATCAAAATGCCCATTCCATTGACTTTAAACAAAAATAGTGTGTATAAACTATAAAGCTCCAAAAAACTTTGCATCGATATAATCACTATAAAAAAAAATTCAGTAAATAAAAAAAGACCGAAGAAACAAAAAAGTCTCCGGCGAAACCAAAAGATTTCAAATTCTTTCAAACTGAATCGTCATGTTAGCCGCGAAGCGATTGATTCAGAAAGCTGTGCAACACCATCAGGTAATGAAATTCCAGCAAACTCACTGTGCACTGTGCACTGTTTCTCACTCTTTACCGCTTTTGCTTTTCGAAATTCACTTTCCATTTCCAAACAATCCGTGTTTGTTTTTGTAGTTTTAGTGTTTTACTTGAAATGCGATTGATCTAGGGTTTCATTTCTCACTGAAAATTTCCATAACTGTCCAATGCTATGCGTTCCTTCTTTTCTTTAAAGCTATATTCAATATAAAATTTTTATTTTATATACTAATTAAGCATTTTCATTGTGATTCCTAAGCTACAGTTCTCGAATCTACCAGAAAATTAAAGAAAAAAAAAAGAGTTCGATGAAGCTCAAGCTTAGTTATATATTGCTAGTTGTGACAAATAGAGTCCAATTTAGTAACGATCGGAAATGTGTGTGTGTGTATTATTTTCATGGTGCTATGTTCTTAGCTGAAGAACTTGCTAGAGATACATTAGGAGTTTCACTGATCATTGAAATATTTTCAATTTCTTTGAATTTGTTTTTTGTTGATCTTAAATGTGCTCAATGTGTGATGTTATATATTGTATATGTATATGAACTTTTTAGAGTGTCACTGATTATCGAGAAATTTGTTTGTTTGTTTGTTTTAATTTAGCGGAAAGTGCAACATGGTGATTTGACAACGGAAGACTTGGATCCGCGGATTGCTGTTCACTATGGTGTTCCATCTACGGCTTCGGTTCTTGCTTTTGACCCCATTCAGCGTCTTTTGGCCATTGGGACTCTGTGAGTTGAAATATGTAGTCTTCGTTCCTGGTATTGGTAGAAGTTTAAGCTAGAAGCTAGGTTTGATGTTGTTCGTTAGTTATTTGCGAGTATCCGTTTGATACTAATATTAGAATATATGATAAATTCTGTATTACTTAGGTTTTTTTTTTTTGGCAAATGTGATTTGTCTATCGATAAATTTTGGTATTTTAGCAAGATGATCCTCGTGATGTCAAATGATAAATCAACATCTATATATTGTGGCGCATATAATTGACAATAGTGAATTGAAATTGACTAGGTTCATGCGCTGCCTGTTTGGTTCAACTTATTTTTCAGCCTTTTGAAAAGGTTGTACCTAGAAAAAAGTGAAGTTTAAAAAAGCAGTACTTTGAAGAAGTGAAGTTTCAAACTGCAGTGCCAAGCGGGCGTTTGTTGGTTGGTGGGATTGGTATCGCTATCAGGCAATTTAACCTTGCTGCACAAAAGTTCCCTTGTGCAAAGTGATAACCGTGTGCACGACATTTATCATGACATTAGAACTCTTAATTGCATCATTTAGGGAGAATGCAGGGCACAGAATGGTGTCCTTAATACTTTGATTCTACTGCAGGGATGGGAGAATTAAAGTTATTGGTGGAGATGGTATTGAAGGACTTCTGATATCCTCAAAGCAATTGCCTTACAAACACATAGAGGTAAGTACATTTAGTATTCAGTTGATTTTAATGTTTGCAGGTACTTTTGATAGAGTCAAGGGAGAATACTGCTGCCATTTTGACAAAAAAGAAAATGTCAATCTTAATGTCTGTTTGTTTTGCGCGTCTCATGTCCACGTTTTACGCGTTTTGCGTTTCAGCTTTTTTTTTTTTTTTCAGCTCAGCGCCTCAAATAGTCCAATGAACAGTAATTTTAAAAAGTGAACAATAACCGGAAAATGATTTTTTATTGTTTTCAGTTTTCAGCAAAATAAACTGTATCCAAACGCACACTTAATAGGAATACTATCAAGTTAATGCTTGCAGTGTATCCTTAAAAAGGAAAAAAGAAACCTATTTCAGCAGCACTTTTCTATTATGAAGTCTCTCATATTTAACCGAGAAGCAGCTAGAAGCTTGATGCCATTTAGAATCAAATATTTGCAGGAAGTCAAGAAGCATACCCAAATATGATACAAAAAATCATACCTAACTTCTGATGCTGATTTTTGAATGATTCATTGAAAAACTTGGAATATATAAAATATATTTTTATCAGTAAAAAGTAAGTAGTTCATTAAAAGATGAAAAATGAGAGTCACAGTATACAGGAATTATACTACAGTACAAATCAAAAAAAGAAAAAGAAAAAAAGATTCAGTATACAGAGATACTATCTATCAAGGGCAATAAATCTGAAGGACAATCAGGGGATATGGAATGAGCCTGATGCCATGAGAGTAGCATCCCCAGAAACTGGGGTTTAAGCATTCCTTCCTGTCATAGAAACATACAGATAACATGAGTGATGTTGCTCTGGTTGACATAGGCAAAAAAGGATAGGTTCTCTTTGCACCTGTAAAGGTTTTTAAATGTGAGTGTTTGGGAGTACTACAAGGTAAAAGTTATAACAATGTTGATTTTGTGACTGATATGCTATACATAGCTTGGACAATTGGATAAACCATGTTGAGTTTTAGAATGCTGTTATTTAGAATCAGTAGGCGATGCTAGTTGATGAGAGCATTATCAATCATTTATCTTTACAAAATCCTGAGGATATTCTCTCTTTCCTTTTTTGTTTTTAGCGGCAGATTGATACTTAGTATCTTTTGGCAGTTTCTACAAAACAAGGCATATATAGTCAGCATTTCAAATGACAATGATATTCAGGTATTGGATCTTAATCATATGCAAATTTCATATTTCTTATCATTATCCAAAAAAAAAAAAAAAAAATCTATTTCATATCTACTATGTCTTTAGCTTTTGGCATTTTGGAAGAATTACAAGATAACCTTGTTGAATTTTCACATTTTATATCTTCTTAAGATTGTTGTGAATGGTCATCCACATCAAATGTCTCTTCATTAATCATTTAGTGCAGTTAGTGATCTTTTGGTAGTTTTTTTTTCAACTTCAATATTCCTTTCAGAGGGATACAATTCGAAAGTTCATTATTTGGTTCTCATCCATATGCATTGTTTTTGGTAATCATGTATCAGAACAATTAAAACATTGCACGAACCCTTCGATATGGGTGGGTGATACTTAATAACAGCAACACAGTTGACTTGGCAATCTATGTCTTTCATCAGGTGCTATAGTTTTAAATGTTAGGGAGGTGCTTACACGTAAAAGTGTGTTTATTTATTCAATCGTTCGATAGCTAATTTATTTTTGGCAGGTTTGGGATCTTGCAAGCAGGAGTATGGCTGATTCTTTACAGTGGGCATCCAATATAACTGCTTTTTCTGTAATCAGTGGCTCCCACTTCATGTATGTTACTGGCAAAAATTTAGAATTGGTAACAGATCATATTAATCAGGTATTTGGCAATAACTTCTTGAAATGTTTACTCTATTACTACATGCAGGTACGTTGGTGATGAGCATGGTTTGATGTCTGTGATTAAGTTTGAGGCTGAAGATGGAAAACTTTTCCAGTTGCAATATCATATTTCTGCAGGTTCTATAAGTGGTAATTTCTCCTTCTCTTTAATTTTAATGGTTGATAAGAATAACGATGTGATGATGTGACGGTTGCTAGCAATTTTCTACCAATTTATGAAGTCAAGTATTACTTTCCTTGTACAAACTTGTTCTTAGATGCCACAAAGATGCAAGTGGATGTGAATTCTGCAACTTGATATGGACAAACAAGTCAATTCAAGCCAAAGAAACTTTCTTTCCCAATCCCTCCATTGCTGAGTTCAGCAATGTAATTCCTTTTTATTTTTTGTCAATTACAATCTTTTTAGGGTCATATCTTTTGTTTAACACATGGTATAATGGTATCATACTATCATGTGCTGAGAAATTTCTTTTGGCCTTAAGTGCACCAACCTGATAATTGATCCATATTCGTTCTCCTTGCTGGTGCAGTCAGTGGTCTTTGATGTATGTGCCAAACTCAATAGGTCATGAATTGGAATTTGATGAGTATTTACATGTGTATTTTTTACATTCATTTTGAGTTGAGATACTACGATTTGTTATCTTAGGACTGACATGTAAGATTGCCAAACGAGCTATTACTCAAATGACATTTCCTCCTTCCTTAATGATGGCATGGAGAGGAAGGTCATGAGTTCAAGACCCATGGGGCGCATGTGTAACTTATCAATAAAAACAAAAGAAACTAACATGTAAGATCAATTAAGCATGCATATTTATATGATAACCCATCAAATACTTATGTAACTGAGAGCATTATATCTTAGGAAAGGCTTAGCCACTTTGAGGACAAGTTCGTTGGATTTCATTTTAATTTAACTTTACATCAAATATACATATAACAACGACTGGTTTAGTTCTGTTGGTATGCACCTATTGCTTTGAGTTTATATCGCTAATTTTTTTAGGCAGGTGGGTTACATGCTTTTGTGATTAGCTACTCGACCTGTATGTCTTGTATTTAGTTATCGAACATATGTGGTTCTAATTTGCTTCAATCTTATTTACTGTATCTGTTTTGTGCTATTTAACAGAAGCTGCTGGGTTCCCCCTTCCTAATGACCAACCTATCATTGGAGTTCTTCCTCAACCGTGTTCTTCTGGGAATAGGCAAGATGCAAGCAACATTAAGGCTTTCCACTTTACTTTCCTGCTTTTGATTCTGAAAAAGGAACAGTTTACAATTATTTTTAATGTTGCCAAATATGTTACCTATTCAGGAATATTTTGTTTTTAGATTAACGTACTAAATTGCTAACAGTTTAAATTAATATAAGCAGAAATTATGCTTAAATAATGCCCAGCCATGGCTCTCCTAAAGTTATTCTTTCAAGTGTAACAAAAAAGATTAGAAAATCTGTTTGTTTGAAACCCATGATTAAAGTTCCAAGTTTCTCACTAAGAAATGAGTGATGCTTTCAAGTCTTTTTCTCTCCTCTGTATAATTACTTTCATTCATTTCTTATTAAGGCAAGTATTAGTGTCATGTTTGCAGCTAAAACCACTGTCTCTCTTGGAATGTCTTATTGATTAAAGGATGTGATCAAAGTACCTCAAACTCATGTATACACTCCCATTAGAGGGTAGTCTTGGTCATCTTTAGATTTCAAAAGGAACGTCATATCAACTTTTTTCAATGTCATGGTAGGAATTGAAGAAGCATTGGACATTGTAGGGGATAATCTTATTAAATATTGGATGTGGAGGGATTATTGTGATATTCATTAGGCGGGCAGACTATAGTGATATGGGTAGTAGTAAATGACTTCAGATTCAGTCCTTTTTTCCTTCTTGTGTGTAAACTGATTAATGTTAGTTGTTCTATGTCCCAAGAATATATCTAGTCATTGATTTTGTTTGGCATGCAATATAGCTATTAACTAACATTAGTCTACATGATGGAGTTATAATGTTATATCCTTATCACTTGAGACAATAAGATAGATGATGAAAAATATTACAGTATATTTTGTCTTTTTGGACTTATTGCAGTTCCTTTTTCATTCCTTTCTTTTTCTTCTCTTTTTCAGAGTATTGCTTGCATATCAGAATGGATTGATTATTCTTTGGGATATTTCTGAAGGTCAAATTCTCTTTGTTGGAGGTGGTAAGGATCTCCAACTGAAGGATGGAGTTGTTGACTCTTCAAGTGAAGTGGATGCTAATCTTCCCGATGCTACATTGGAACATCATCTTGAAGAGAAAGAGATAAGTGCTCTTTGTTGGGCATCTTCCAATGGGTCCATTCTGGCTGTGGGATACATTGATGGAGATATTTTGTTTTGGAACACATCGTGTGCTGCATCTAGTAAAAGTCAACAAGCTTCATCATCTAACAATATTGTTAAGCTACAATTATCATCTGCAGAAAGGAGACTCCCTGTCATTGTCTTACAGTGGTCCAAAAACCAAAAATCCCGTAATGATTGTGATGGCCAACTTTTTATCTATGGTGGTGATGAAATAGGATCTGAAGAAGTTTTGACGGTGTGTTATTCATCTCTAGCTATTTATCATTATCTTTAATATATTTAATTTCATACGGTTGTATTAAAGATTTGATGTAGTTACTAAAACTCCTAAGCTTTCTTGGAAGATATTTTTATTTTTAGAATATGTTGATGTATTTAAAACTGTTGTGAGCTTGTCATAAACAAATAAACAGTTTCAACGAAAAGTTGCTTTCAAAGCAAAATTCTTTCTTTTTCTTTCTTCACAGAGAGAGAGAGAGAGAGAAGAAAAGAATAGAAAAATAGGTGAAAAAACCAAAAAAATAACTTGGGGTGACAACGCTGGTTAAGATGAGAGTATGACTGTAATTAAAAGTAAAGCATGCAAACTTTTGTACGTTTTTCATCTCTCGTAGATTTAATCTCCGTGCTTGTACCCTGGGATTCAGAAAGAATTTCTGGTCTCTACAATGTTTCAGCTTGATCACTTTCAAATAGTAAATATGATTCCGTTGGCCCAATTAGTAGCAATGCTGACATTTTCATAATTTGTTGTCAGTTGAAATGGGTAGCTGAAATGGTTTTCTACTAGTTTGAATTTCTCCTAGCATCCAAAATTTGCTCTTTAAAATTTCTCAATGTTGCAGGTTGTATCTCTTGAATGGTCGACGGGGACATTAAGATGCGTTGGTCGTGCAGAGCTTACACTTAGTGGCTCTTTCGCAGACATGATTTTATTACCAAATGCTAGGGCGATGGGGGGTAACCAAAAAGCTGATCTCTTTGTGTTGACAAACCCTGGGCAATTACATTTCTATGATGATGCTAGCCTATCTGCGTTAATATCTCAGCGTGAGAGAAGACCATCCATCTCTGCGATGGAGTTTCCTGCAGTGGTACCTTCATCTAATCCTTCCATGACTGTGGCAAAGCTCAGTAAGATACCCACTGGGGGGGACTCATCAAAGGCTCTGTTAGAGGTATTTCATTCAATTATCTATCTCTAAAGATAATGAGGTTGAAACTGTGAATCTAGTTGTTTATTCTGTTATGAGAAACTAGTAGCTCATATATGTGTGTCTGTCTTATATTTTCCAGCTCATTTCTATATTATCATCTTGACTTCTTTTCTGTTCTCTCAGGTGGCCTCAGTTATGAAACTTGCCTCAACAGTGACTGCAGTTAGTGCTGCCAAGAGGCCCTTGACTGGAGGTTTACCCAGTGAATTGTCTATTACTAAAAATGATGGGGTTGGGAGAATTTATTTAGCAGGTTATTCTGATGGGTCAATTCGGATATGGGATGCCACGTATCCTGTCTTATCTTTAATCTGTCTTTTAAAAGGCGAGGTTAGAGTTCCATCAAAGATTTCTGTCATATTCTGTCCCTTAATGAATGGAGGATATATGTTTAATAGTGAATGATCTTATCCGATTGGTAGGCACAAGGTGTGAAAGTGGCTGGTTCAAGTGCTCCAGTAACAAAGTTGGACTTCTGCTCCATCAGTTTAAGGTTGGCTGTTGGCAACGGATGTGGTCTGGTGAGATTTCTTACTGGATGCTTCATTCAAGGCCGTGAGGCATTGCACTATATTATTGCTTATTGTATTTTTGACTTTTCTAGGTTCGTCTCTATGACCTCAAAGGCTGTTCAGATGGGACACACTTCCACTTTGTCACAGAAACTAAAAATGAAGGTGATCTAGATGTCATTTATCCGTAATGGGGTACACCTCCATGTTTTCCTGAAGTGTTGCACTGTTTTTCTTTTATCAAGACAATGCAAGTTTTGACTTTAGTTATGACTTCCCGTCACAGGGAAAAAATCAGAAATAATGCATATAAAAAATTCAATATGATGGACTTTGGAACTTCAATATTTCCAATGGCCTACATCAACATAGATCTTAAAAATCTATATTTTTTTTGGGAAAGGACAATTTTGTTTAATGCTGATTGGAGAAAGATTGGTTGTCCAAAATTTGAGTGGTTAAGCTTCTAAATTAATCTTTCAAAATTTGCAGAATGTGATATGTAGTTATGATATTGAAAATTAACTTATTTACAGATGATGCCTGTATTTGATTACGAAGTTTAGAAGAACCATTAGCTGAATATGAACAGGTTAAAAAGTTAGGTGATTAAATGATGTGTATGTGAGTTGTTAAAGAAGAAAAGTCATGCTTGTGACTCAGTAATCAAGGAGTTTCTGCGAGCAAGAGTGGACCAGTTTCCTTTGCAGATCTCTGAACTAAGCCTAGGACTCTTTTGCTTACCTTGCTTGATTTGCTAGCCAGCCAAGTTGTATACAGTTGAAGACAAGCTAGCTTTTTAATAATACCACCATTGATTCCTTTAAACCAATAATGAGATTATTCTGAATCTGTTTTTTATTTATTCAAGTACTGCAATATCTTGATATAGTTTCTGTATCTGGATATCTTTTGCTCCTTTATCTTGAAATACAACAATAAAATCCTTATTTTCCCAAATTAAGATTGTTCAACTTGCTTCACAGTTCACATTTTGCCTCAAGGAAAAGGACCTCAATGTAGAGCCGTTTTTTGCCTTCCTAATTCCCCAATACAAGCACTACAGTTTGCAAATTGTGGAGCAAAACTTGCTGTGGGATTTGAATCTGGTCGTGTGAGTGATGTCATCTAGTTGTTTTATTTCACCTCTTTATTGTTGTAATGAGTTTGGTGATTAGCCAGTAATTTCAACCTTCTTTATTCAGGACTTCTGAACATATTGCCCCTGTTACAGGTTGCAGTGCTCAACACAAGTTCATCGTCGGTTTTGTTTTGGATAGATGGTGTGTCTTGCTCTAGCTTTCCAATAATTTCAATTACTTGGAAAGAACTTACATATACTCATAGCCTTGTCAAAAGCCCTAAGCACTCTGACACAAAAGTCCCAGCCTACTCTGCACAGGAAGTAATATTTGTATTAACCAAGGATGCAAAGATTAATTTGTTTGAAGGTGGTACTGGTAAAATTATAAGCCCTCAGCCATGGCACCTGAAAAAGCCATCAGTTGCAATTTCAATGTATGTTATAGGCAAGTACAATTTCCTTCTAGGAGCATTTAGATAATTTTAAATTTGGTTTCACTTATTAGAAAATTCTAAGATATTTTGCACTCCAGCTGTCAGTATCTCTGTCTCTGAATCATCCAATGAGATGCAGCTGGAGTCCCATGAGGATAGTGCTACCAAGAACGAACCTATGCCCAATAGTGCTACAGTTAGCATAAATTCACATGAAGGTGAACAACAGCCCTCTTCAGAAACTGCATGTTCTGAGGAAAAATTGTTGGATTCAATTCTTTTGCTTTGTTGTGAGGATTCGTTGCACTTGTACTCTACGAAATCTGTGATTCAGGTCCTCTATCTGCCTTATTTATTTTAACTTACAGTATTATAAAATTTCCATTTGCAAGCTAATTTGATATAATTTTATTAGGGAAACAATAAATCAATTCGTAAAGTGAAACATGCAAAACCTTGCTGTTGGACAGCAACTTTAAAGAAAGATGAAAAAGTTTGTGGACTGGTCTTGCTGTTTCAGACAGGTGTAATTGAAATCAGGTAAGTGCCCTTTTTTCTTTGCTTTTGTGCTTACCTCAGTAGAATAATCAACAAAATAATATTTACAGTTGTAGGACACCAACCATTCTTTTGATTTATCATGCAATTCCAATGGTTTTGATAGAAATTTCTCTCTTCCACTATTGTTATGATAGCATGTTCTGCTAGCATCAGTAATGTTTGAAATAATTGGTACTGGTGATAACTTTCTTTTGGCAGATCCTTGCCAGATTTAGAATTGGTGAAAGAAAGCTCCTTAATGTCAATTTTGAGGTGGAATTTTAAGGCAAACATGGACAGGACGATGAGCTCTTCTGATAATGGGCAGATTACACTGGTATTGCTTTTGTGAATGGGGATGTGTTTTCAGCCAAAGACATGTTTTCACTTCTTAGATCTTGCAGCCTGCAAGTTTTGTATTTTTTTATTATTATTTTGACTTGTCTGATGTTGAGGAACTTCCATAGGCAAGTGGGTGTGAATTGGCGTTCATCTCTTTATTAGCTGGTGAAAATGATTTCAGGTATATTTCAGAAGCTAATGTGGCAATACATTCATGAAGATCATTTTATAACTTTTAAATAAACAAGATAAGATTTTACAAGGGACTATGCTGTGGTTTTATAGGATTCCAGAAACTTTGCCTTGTCTCCATGATGAAGTTCTTGCAGCTGCTGCAGATGCTGCCCTTAGTTTCTCTTTAAATCCGAAGAATAAGCAGGTTCAAAGAATAATACCCTTTTTTCTTTTAAGTTTTTATTCTGAAGACTGTTGATGTTTTTTACATAGCTTGTCTGACTTTGTGTTGCTACAGGGTACTGAACCTGGCATTCTAGGTGGTATCGTCAAAGGTTTTAAAGGGAGAAAAGTTCCCCATACTGAGGATTTTATTCCAAATCCTAAAGTAAATTTTTCTCATTTAGAGGGCATATTTTTGAAGTCCCCATTCTCAGACTCTTCTTCAGCCATTACAGATAATCAGGAAGCTGAGGAGCTTAATATAGGTTTTGATCTGTCCACCTGCCCATACACTGTCTTCCTTTTTGTTGTCTTCTTGTTTTTACCAGCCTTCAAACCTTTGGGCTTGGACAACAAAACTTGCTACCCAACCACCAAGGCAACAAAGAAGGCTGGTTTTTGTTGTCTTCTTTTGTTTGGTTCTTTTTAGTTGAACCTTTTTCTTGTCTAAGCTTTTCTGTTGATTTTTTTCTCACTCTATGTTTTTGGTACAGATGACATTGAGATAGATGAGCCTCTACCAGCGGTGTCTTCTTCATCTCATGATTTTCAAAATATAAAGACAGGTAAATCTGACTTTTTAATCTTCATCTAATGCATGTTTTGACTTGATCAGGTTGGTATTAAAAATATTGTTTTCCTCCTGCAGAGAAGGGGACAGATAGGGAAAGATTATTTCAAGGGGGTACTGATGATACCAAACCCAGACTTAGAACACCTGAAGAAATCATGGCTACATATAGAAAATCTGGGGTAATTTCATATGATGGTTTTAGTTTAACTAGTACTATTTTCCATAATTTAACAGCTCACTGAATGGATTGTCTTATTATCTGATGTGGTAATTAATTTAAGGACGCTTCTTCGGTGGCTGCACATGCTAGAGACAAGCTCGCACAGAGGCAGGAGAAATTGGAGGTAGGTTATTCATTGGATATTTCCATAAGAAATCATTTGGTCTGGATTGACTGTGTTGCTTTACCCTTGGTTACTTTCCTAGAGAGAGAAAAAAATGAAGAGAAAAGTGTGACAGTTTATATGACTACTGTATTGATGTCAAGATTGAATTTACAGTTTAATCATATTCAAGTTAATGAATATTTTATCGATGACCTTGTAGCCCAATAGTACTCCTTCCCTTCAAGAAGGTACTAGGGTTAAACCTTTTAAAGATATGGATTTGTGGCTGTGAAGATAACAGATGACTCCATCCTTTGGAAAGACAAAAAATTATACTCTCACCTCACCTCTTCCTTGGAATTTTATCAACTTTTCTACTAAAACTTCTTTACTGAGGTGGAAAGTTCTTGAGTGTTGGGCAATCACTTCCACATGGGGTTTACTGGCAACACCATTTTTATTTGAAGTTGTGAAAAAGAAAAGAAAAAAATTTGCAGTGTCACTAAAGCTTATTCGAATTCAATTCCAGTAAGTAGCACTTCTTGACTGGCCCCTGAACTAGCTTTTCTTGTTACGTGCATCAGAAAATTAGCAGGCGCACCGAAGAGCTGCAAAGTGGAGCTGAAGACTTTGCATCATTGGCAAATGAGCTTGTCAAGACCCTGGAGGCACGAAAAAAATGGTGGCATATATGAAAAGAAAGTCCGGCTTATCTGTGTGTGCTTTAATATTTAAGAGGCAGGAGGATTACCACGATACCAGAAATATTCTCAGAAACCTGCATGTGATTTGTAGCCTTTAATCAAGCTGACAAGCAAAAGTCCATGCCGTATATGGTGTATCTGAGTTTTCAAAAGCCTTTCATGTAAATTGTGTAACTACGTCATAAATATCATTTTTGGAGAGTAAAACAAGACAGATTTTTATTGTTTTATTCATTGTACAAGATTGAGAAAAATGACAAGTGATTGTCTAATTATTGTACAGGATTGAGAAAAATGAAGTTAAATTATCTAATTGATAACTGATTTGACGGCACAGAAGAAGCCATCGGTGTGTCATTGGTATTGCATTGGTGTGGGCCCGAGTGCATGGTGGCTCAGCAAGTCTGATGTGTACATGTATCTGTTTACCACCAATAACTAATCCAAAATTTGTAGCTTCAATGAAGAATTAATCAAACTAAAAGAATCTATAGCTTCAACTCTTTAATGAGGGATTAATCAAACGAAGAGACTACATCAGTAGGTCCACTGATGAGATTTGAAGCTCACCCACTTCCAAGATGATCTCTTACTAACACCATGGCAATGTATTTTTGAGCACTGCAAGCCACCGAGTTCTTAAGTGATCTCTCACCAATACCTTCATAGCACCAAACTTTCTCTTGCCCAAAGCGTGGTGATTGGCAAAACAATTACTTAGTTAATTCTCAATGTTGCGTTATGCTAGATTTTTTTTCATCTATGTGAAGAAAAGAGGCCATAGTGTGATGTATTCAATCAGAATTCTCCAACTTGACTACTCGCAGGTTCCAGAGAATAATCCCATCTGAATTAGCCCTCCACTTTTCACTATTCTAGAGAGAGAGAGAGAGAGAGAGAGATTGAGGGAGTGCCTTATTCACAAAGAAATGTACAATTCAATTGGAAGAACAAATTTAGGGAGAATTGTTAAAGAGTGGTCATCTAATAAATGAGGAAAAAAGAAGTGCCTGATTCACAAAGGATTTTTCTTTCTTTTCTTTCCTTTTTGTAAATTATATCAGACACATGGCGATGCCAAAATTAAAGGGTATGTAACCATTGTTCAGTACATGATTAATGAGAAACGTTACAGGGGTTAAAAATTCACTATGACAGCATTTTCCTCAGTATGTCACCGCAAATTTGTGAACAAACTTCAGCCTCCACCGGGCACTAGGACCAGACACCTCCTCCTATACCATCCACAACTCTCGTGCTACTAAGTTTCCTGCCAACAAGATCTCTCAGCTCAATTTCGCTAGGGAATCTATTCTCCTTCAGCTTAGAGAAAACCTACAAGTCCAAAAAGGTGAAAGTGATTAGAACCACGCAAAATTGAAGAGTTTTTCAAGTGTCACAATAACTGCCCTTAAAATCAACCAAGAAGACTTCAGAAATATCCCAAACTGGTATCTGACATTGAGTTTACTACTAAAGCAGGATCAACAAAAATACGTTAACTGGACCTAAAAAAGTGAGCAAAATCTATGTATTGAAAGAAGATAAGGAGTTTACCAGTTCACCATTACAATATACTTCAAAAGCACCAGAACGCTGCAGGAAGGATTGGATGAAGTTCCCCAAAAGCCAAGTGCTTGCAATACTTCGAAATTTATTGGCACGCAAGGAGTAGAACCAAGGAGGTGGTGCCGCATATCCCAACCTTGGAAAAATCTGTTCACCTGCCATTATTGTCCCAATAATTCCAAATTGAACAACAGGTACAGCTTTGCTCAGTAGGCGTTTTGGAAGTGGAGGTGGGTGGTTTGCCAGAACAACATTGATCCCAGGAAATGATGTGCCTAGCATGTTTTTCATTGTTACTGCATTTCCTCTGCCACAAGAAACATAATTTACATGTGAGAATAGATAGAACAACAACTGCCACCACCACTAAGCCTTAGTCTCAAAATTTTGGGGTCAGCTATGGATCCTCAACAAACTACTCATGGTCAGCCACATGAATTCAAATTTAAGAGAGAACACCGATGATCTTACAAAGTATGTGTCCAAAATTTTAAAAATGAACCTATGTATAGATTGATGTAATTCGAAACAGTTTCCAATTACAACAGCAAAGTACTGATGGAAACAAGTAATTTGACCTAGTTATTATTAACAACCACAATGGAGCTGACATCACGGATTTAAATTATACTACTGTCACAAGTAATAGTTTGGGCAATATTTAGAGTTAAAACAATATAAAAATTATAGAAACTAGTACGATGACAATTAAGTTATATTCGTAATCAAAACTGTCAAAATAGGACAGAGGACGAAGTAAAACATTTCACAGAAAGAAGAATTGACAAAATTAGTCTGCATAAACTTATATATTTTAGAACATATTTCCAAAAGCAAGACTCTACTACCAGAAATTGATGAGTATACTAAAGTTCATTGACCAAGGAATTCTTAGTTTCTAACATCAAGATGCAAACCTATGACTCGTAACAATAATTTAGCAACACAAGTTGTCAATCCGCACAATACACATGTAGAATTTAAAGTCAAAAGTACATATCATAACACACCATTTCTTCAACAATCAGTTTCACCCTTTTTTCTTTTCCTATATTTCCTTTTCGAAATGGACGACTTGGATATAAAAACCACACAAGTAGTGTGCACACATCATGACAGCTAAACAAAACAACATTAGTTAATCAATTATTTGATGATCAGAATGAGCTCAACACAATAGTTTGGTCTTGTTAACGACTAACTTAAGACCGGAGTTCACGGAATACTTAATCTTCCATTATTAACTGTAAACCCACAAATTCATAGCAATTACGTAATTTTCTTAACATTTAGGATAAATTATACTTTTTGTCCCTGAAATTTAAAATCAGAAACATTTTGATCCCTCCATAACACACCCCATTTATGAAATTTATGTACCTAACAATAAAATTTCTGTTTAAATACATACATATATGTACACTTTTTATTTGTTGAAACAGTAAAAAAAAATTAAAAAAAAAAAAAAATCTGTAGTGTTAGGTACACTTGCTAATAAAACCCATAAAAAATTTGGGATAACCTGTAAGAACAGGAAGAGCAAAAGTTGATGTTGACAGTGCTGCCCAGACCAATTCCTCCACCAACAATGCCACTTGGTTTCTGCATTTTCACCCAAAAAATCAAACAAAAATGTTAGGTACATAAATTTTTTTTCTCACGTGTAAAATACCAATATGGACACAACCCATTATACCATATATGTTACAAAAAAAAAAAAATGTGATAAGAATTGTAAAATTGAGAGGAGGACCTGTGTGGGAAAATCAAGAGGTTGGTTGAGAATTGGTTGTTGGGGAATTGGGTTAGGGGGTTTGTAATGGAATTGATTAGTAGTGGGTACTTTCGGAGGTGGGGGTATGAAGAGGTTTACAATGTCTGTACAAAGCAGAAACATTGGTATACCCAACAGAAATAACTGGGCTCGATCCATTGGAATTGGAATTGGAATTACTGGGAATTTGAAATCCCAATCAATCAGAACCAAGGAAACAGCGACAAGACCAGTGGGATATAGAGAGATATGGACTTTTTGGGGTAATGATTAATGTAAATTTAAGGTGAAGTGAAGGGTAAAATTGACAAAAATGAAAAACCAAAAAACAATATGGGTCTCTCGGGTAGTGACGTAGCGCGAACCAATCGGTTGATCCGGATGCGGTTGAACAAGACACGTTTTCTCGCCTTATCTGGCCTAAATTTTTGGTGAGTGTCGTTTACTCTTGAAAAGAAAAAAACAGTGTCGTTTAGGAATGGATTAAAAGGCAACTAAAACTTTTTTTTTTTTTTTAATAGAGCAAATTACAACTTACCACTTGTAGTTTGACCGGAATTTAAGTTACCCACCTGTAATTTGAAATTTAATACTTTACCCACCTGAGGTTAGTTTTTTTAGATTTTTTTAACTTACCTTTTTTACTATCTCAAAAAAAAAAAAAAAAAAAAAACCTATCTTTGTTAAAAATATGACTAAATATGTAATTTTGCTTTACTTTTATATTTCTTTCCTCCAAAAACATAAAAATACAAGATCATATAAGATCAAAAAGAATCCAGCGAAACACTTGCATTATGAGATTTCAAACCACAGGTAAACAACTTAAATTTCGATCAAACCTTAGGTAGGTAAAAGGTCAAGTTTTAAATCACAGGTAGACAACTTAAATTTTAGCTAAATTATAGGTAGATAAGTTGTAATTTGCCATTTTTTATAAAAAAAAATTTACATATAATTCTTGATTAATTAATCCTTCCTAATAGTAAAAGTACAAAATATAATATTTCTTGGTTCTATTAAGTTGGAGTTGTGGGAGAATCAGACTGATTGAATGGAGGTATAAACATTATAGTTTGACGTGAAAGTGAAACTAATTACAACAACAAATTTTAATCCCAAATTTTGATTTGGATTTTGATTGAAACTAATATTTTTTTTTTGCGATTTAACTAGGTTGAGGAGTGAAATAGGCTTGTTGACTAATGATTATCTCTCGTCATTCTATTAACCTTTCTTCTTTGGTTAAGTAAGATTCGATTTAAAAATCTTTATATGATAATAAGAGATTTTATTGGTAACATTTACTGCTATCATTCTTCATTGTCAACTAAAATTTACAATTGTTGCTTCGGGGAAATCCGATAAAATTGGATCTAACATATACAATTATAATTTATTAAACTCGATTTTAAATAAGTGAAAGGTGTGTATCTAAGGTTGGAGGTTGTCTAAATAGTATCCTATTTTGTCACCACTCTTGAACAGTTTAACAAGGATCGGAGGAAAAAAATGCCACCTCTTGAAGGTTGTGTATGTTCACAATTAAATGGCACTACGATTTACGACAGCTTTGACAACCTCTCCTACCATATTTTGAATTATTGAGTTTGTACTTTGTACTCCAGCTCTAGTCCATCTCAAATGGCTCTCATCCTTGCTTTCCTATTCGTCCAAACATGTTCCTTAACTTTGGAACAAGTTAGCTACATTTCCCATTTTCGATGTATAGCCCAATACCAAACATTGAGAAAAGGTGTAATGTATTATTGAATACATGCATTATTCTCTTATGTAAGGCCAATACAACAGAAGAATATGTGGGCGGGAGTAGCGGTATGTCCTGTTATGTATTGGTGATTTCCTTGAGCTTATCTAACCTGTATCTTGGAGTGTAAGGTGATGATTACACACGCAAGCCATTTTTTCAAAAAAAAAAAAAAAAAAAAAGAAGATAATTACTTTGATATCCAAAATTTGTTAAATTTATACCGAAAATACAATTACAGATCAAATCACAGCATCAATTAAAATAAAAAATAATTTATTTATGGAAATAGAAAAAGATGTTAAACATTTTAGAAGTTAGGGGGTTGGGTTATTATATGTCTATTTAATTTTTTTAAAGTTGTTTAGATTGGCTAAATTTTCTACCCAAGTTACCCAATTCAACCCAATATTATTGAACAATATATGTTTTTTAATGTTTTGCAGTTTGATTTATTTTGGATTTTGACTTAATTTAAATTTATTAATTTGATTAAGTTTGGTATTTTGAGACCTAGTTTTTTAAGAAATTTGAATACTAGGCCAAGTTGTGTATATACATATATAATTTAATCTATTTTATACATTTTCAATTTATAATTTAATTTTTATACATATTTTATTACAACTTGAAAACACTTGTCTTTATCTCTATAAAGTCTCTTATGGCTGCTTCTACCTTTACTTTTCATCTCTACCTCATTAATTTTGAAGCCACCTCATTGGGACGGTAAAATATTTCGACCATGACAAGGAGACAAGGCATCCTTGATCTAATTGCTCTTGATCCAATCCTCATTCCTATTTACAACCGAGTGAGGTTTTGTAAACACCCCAAACACAACCTAAATCGATCCATGCACACTCCTAATTATACTAAACATTCCATAGGATCCCAATCCAACAAAAGACATATAATGTTGATGCCTCTTTTTTCTAAAGGTCCACACAAGGCAAATCTAATTCTTTGGGGGCTATTATTTTTGTTGTATTTTATTAAATTTTTTTAACATGGCCTAAGTCCATGTAATTATTGGGGAAATTAAAGGAGTGTGGCATGAAGGGCAAAATGGCCCATTACCATTAATTTTGGAAATATTTTGCTCAGAAACACTGTTTCCGAACAATATAGGAATCTACCACTTTTTCTGGTACTCGAGCTTGGTGAGCTCGAGTACCATGTTTTTTTAATCCACCCTAGCCTGCTGACATGGAAATTTTAATTTAAAAAAAAAAAATTGGCCATTTAGTACTCGAGCTTGGTGGGCTCGAGTACTGTTCATGGTACCCGAGTCCATCAAGCTCGAGTACCATGTTTTTTTTTTTCCAGTCATGAGAATATGTACTTTGTTGTAGTGATCTTATTATTAACATAAAGTTATTTTCTTTTTCTAGTTACCGCGAAGACTCTGGCTGAAAATGCCGCAAGTTTCCCTCCCTTGGCCACAGGGCAGGTTTGATGGCTTTGATATTTTATTTATTTATGAGAGCTAATGATTGCAATGTCTTGTTGCTTTTACTATTGATAAATGAAATGTATTTGAATTTTGAAGAAAAACATTTTATGCTGTTCAAATAGAATGTGATTTTCAATTTTTATTTCAAGGTTGTCACTCCTTTTGGAATAATATGCATCTAGTAAGGCTAAAATAATAGATCTTGCAGCATTTCTTTGCAGTCAGATTTTAATTTTTTGTATAAGTAATAAAACATTTATTGAAAATTAAAATGAACTCCCAAGTACACAAGCAGTAGACTGGGGAAGCCACAAATAACCATAAAAATTGTCCTTCATAAAAGTCAAAATTTAATATAGTGTAATTTTTTATTCTATATGGGACTACATTTCTATTAACTAGAGTAATATTCTTTTTTCTTTTTTTTTTTTAAGAAAAACAAAACAAAAAATTAGGCAGAGATTCTTAAAAATTTGGCAGATTAGTACCCGAGTCCACCAAGCTCGGGTACCAATCTGCCTATTTTCAGAATTTACTCGGGTACTATTCACAACTGGAAAAAAACTAGGCAGATTAGTACCCGAGTCCACCAAGCTCGGGTACCAATCTGCCTATTCCAGAATTAGGCAGTCCAAATTTCACATATAATATTTGGATATGGCCTGTTTTCTTTATGGGGTTTTCCACAGGTCTTATTATATCCTGCATAAAATAAAATAAAAAAGAAAAGCAAAGGAATAACAGCATAAAATGTTTTTCTTCAAAATTCAAATACATTTCATTTATCAATAGTAAAAGCAACAAGACGTTGCAATCATTAGCTCTCATAAATAAATAAAATATTAAAGCCATCAGACCTGCCCTGTGGCCAAGGGAGGGAAACTTGCGGCATTTTCAGCCAGAGTCTTCCCGGTAACTAGAAAAAGAAAATAACTTTATGTTAATAATAAGATCACTACAACAAAGTACATATTTTCATGACTGCAAAAAAAAAACATGGTACTCGAGCTTGATGGACTCGGGTACCATGAACAGTACTCGAGCCCACCAAGCTTGAGTACTAAATGGCCAATTTTTTTTTATTTTTTTTAATTGAAATTTCCATGTCAGCAGGCCAGGGTGGATTAAAAAAACATAGTACTCGAGCTCACCAAGCTTGAGTACCAGAAAAAGTGGTAGATTCCTATATTGTTCGAAAACAGTGTTTCTGGGCAAAATATTTCCAAAATTAATGGTAATGGGCCATTTTGCCCGTGGCATGAATGGTAAAAAGTACCGTGATTTTGGGCTTATACCCATAGACCCAATAGACAGAGTTTGTTAGGTGGGATTGGAACACTTGCAAAGTCTATGAGCCCATGTGTTAGCCATAAAACACAAAAAAAGAGCCTGACTGATTTGTTGAATTTACCCAAAATTTCGGCCTAATTGCTTTCACCATGAAAAAGCAATTTGACCTCACTTAATGTTAACTGACTAGATCCCTTAAATTTAGTAGGTTCTTTATGGGTTGTTTTCCCCTAAGAGGACACAACAAAGTTGGTTTCGTTAATAGATTACCCAAAATTGATATAAAAGCATATTCCTAATATCCAAAACCAATCAAGAACAAAACTCAAGGTTGCCAAATATCCGGTAACCAAATGCTTTGATCCTTATTCAACGATGGACATTAGACATGCCTAAACTTATTATAAAACTTGGTTTCAATCCATGCATTAATCTGATTCTTTTTCACCCCACCAATCACATTCGTTCTCAAGTGAAGTAAAGTCCAAGCTTCTAGTTTAAGAAACAACATATTCACAAGGGACTCTTGCCGTGTTATAATCAATAATCAATAATCATAATAAGACAAAGATTATTTTGGTTGATATTCCTTCTATGAGTTAGCATATTTTTTTCACGATGCACCACTAGCCTCCATCCTTCTATTGGAGAGAGTAGAATAATTAGTAAAATACAGTACGTATATATTACGGTAAATATACGAGTGGATACAATTTGGTATTTTTTAATAAAAGTATGGTTTGAAGATTTGGCATAAAAATACGGAAATAGAAAAATAACGGTGTGTGTAGTACGAGTATTTTTAAAATAATTCATATAAAAAATACGGAAACATTTAACACACATATATCATATACTATATAATAAAAGTTAGGTTTAGACACTGTGGTTGTGCCAAGTGGTTTCACCAAATTGCAGATTTTTTTTTTATTATAGATTTTTAGATTTAAAAAATATATATAATTTTTCTTCTCCTATAATCCCTAAGTTGATAAAAATCTTAATTTGATTACAATCTAAATTCTTTATCTTATCCATGTAATCCTTATTTTTTTACTTGTAGAATATATTACTAATAAAAGTCTAATCAATATTGCAGAACCCCTTTCCCTCTTCCTCGTGTGTGTGTTTGTTTCTAAAAAAAAAGGGTAATTGTCTCACATTGCTTAAGAGAATGTGTTGTGTATAGTATAACTTGCCCCATCCTCCCTTAAAAGTTACCATGAATTTTGAGTGGAGTTGTGATGTGCCTTTGTGTTAGAACCCCTTCCCCTCTTCCTTGTGTATGTGTGTGTTTGTTTCTCAAAAAAAAAAAAAAAAAATTAACCATTAGTATTTTATTTAAAATTTAAAATTATAGATAAAAAATAATTTTAGAAAAAATTACACACTATTTTTTTTTGGATAAAAACATTCTTCAACAATATATAATTGAAGAAGTTATATGAACAAAAAGTCTCCACATTGAAGAAGTTGATATGAACAAAACTTTGTGCCATGTGATGAGAGGAAATAGCAAAATCTAAACTAACGTCTAACATAAAAATTGTAGATAAAAAAGAAGAAGAAGAAGAGTATTTTAGACACCTAATCCGAGAAGTTTTAGATGAAAATGCCCTATATCAATTAACACAGACCTCATGTATATCAATTGAGAGATACTATGTCCATAATATTTTCACAACAAATCATAGGTGGTTAGTTGTTATTGATTCAAATTTGAACCTAACACTAAGATTACTTTTTTGCCCAAACAATAACAACCAATAACAACTTGTCACTTAAGATTTGTTGTAAAAATGTTGTGGACATATCATTTCTCATATCAATTAATCACAACTCTTTTGTAGATAAAAACAAAATAATTGTATTTTAGGCACTTAATCTGAAAAATTTTAGATTAAAAAGCCTCATATATATCAATTAACTTAGGCCTCATGTATTTAGAAATCTAAATCTATATTAACATTAATCATAACTCTATATTAAATTTTGGAGTTTAACCAGAGAGTAAAAAAGTAAAGAAAAAAAAAAGTTTGATATGACAAAAAAAAAAAAAAAAAAAAAAAGGTTGCATTTTTTAATAAAACGCCAAGGCGAAAATGATAAGTTTGAAGGAACTTATCAACTACCAATATGCAAAATTTGAGACAGGAAAATTACCCTATAAACATGCAATGCATCAAGCACCTTCTTTTTGGGATTTGCAGACACATCCCACGTACAAATCTTGCAGTCATTGGAGCCATTCAAAATGTATCCCTCCTTAGTTGGACTCCAAGACAACCCGTATCCTTCCTTTTTAGGGGAAATTATAGAGTCATTTGATGGACCATGTCATTTGTCCACCATTCCACTAAAAAACTTTCACTTGTTTAAAATTACTGAGTCAGTAATAAATTTATATTTAAAAAAAATTTTCTAACTAACAATTTTAAACATGTGGAAGTTTTTTAGTGGAATGGTGGACCACATCACTTATTCACCATATGGACATTATAATTTCTCCCTTTCTAGACCCTTTTTTTAAAAAAAAAAAAAAAAAAAAAAAATCCATGAGACGTTAAACTAGAAAAGATATAGATAAACCGTTTTAGTTTTTGTTATTCAAACTGGTTTGGTATCTCTTAGATATAGTAGTTGTATGCTAGCTACTAACTAACTAAATTTAGAAAAAATAAAAATAAATTATATATATACATATATATATATATATATATATATATATATATTGGATAGAAACATTTTTAACAATATATAATTGATTAGAATTTCATATATGATAGGTGTTTCTTTAATTCCAAACCATCTAATAATTTCTCTTATAATTTAACTTTAATTCCAAACCATCTAATAATTTCTCTTATTATTTAACTTTAATATAATTTAACTTCAATATAATTTGAATTCTATAGACCTCTCCCAAGTCTTTTTAAAAAAACTTACAGTAGTGTATATAAAACATGGCCTAACTCTTCAATACATAGTTTGTGTGTTAATACTTAGTATTCTAATTTTTTTTTTTTTTAAAAAAAAAAAGGAAGAAGAAGAAGAACTCTCCCAAGTCCTAACTTCCAAGTTTTTTGGATAAACATGCATCCTAAGTGATGAGTTTTAGTGTTTTTACGTTTTTTTTTAAAACGTTAATTGTGATAATTTTTTTAATACATATATCTTTTTCCTAATAATTCTATTTCTCTTAAAATTTCTAAATTGATTAGAAATCTAACATCTTCACAAGGTTTTACAACCTGGACAATTTAACAAACCAGAAAAGGCAGAGGTTCAAGGTTTTTAAGGTTAGATCGAGGTTCAACTGAGGTCGAACAGTGATAATGTCATAATTAATTTAATAATAAAAAATACAAATAAATGTATTAAAATGAAAAATTTAGGGTCTGGGTTTGGGTACTTCTATTGTTACGTGGATAAGCTTAAACCCAACAGGCTAAATACATAAATTTGTAGAGAATGGGTTCAAGAATTGGGCCTTAGTGAGGATTGCAACAACCAGACATGATCGTAAGTAGATTGAATAACCAAACTCGTGGGGGGAAATGTGAAACTTTATCCTCGGGCTTGATCTGAGGATTGGTTCTTCTTCTTGGTTCTTTAGTGCTTAGTTATAAAGGCTTTCCAGGGTGGTAAAAATAGCAACCATTTTCCCTTTTTCTCTCTTTTTCGATCCCCCATTCCTGGAGGGCTTCTCACGTTATATACCTCCTCCCCATGGATCTTGGCCCTCAATTTGTTGATCATGTAGGTTACTATTTGAGTGCTTGTCCCATCTGCCGCTTTCTTCAACTTGCTGTGAGTTGCAGCAACCAAGGTGATACTGTTCAGGGGTCATTTCCCCATTAATGTGGCCAGACCTTCAGCTGTGGGCATTTAATGCGGAGGTGACAGCTTCTCCTGGAATTGTTCCTCCACCATGCTCTCATGGCTGGCCTACTGTGTTAGTCCTTTTTGCTTGGGACGCCTGGGGAGGTTGTCTTTAAGGGCGTGCCGCTTTTTCCTTCCGTGACCTCGGTTTGCTAAGGACAGGATTGTCCTCGGCAACGTCTCCTGGCAGTTTGGATCTTCTTTGTTCGTCTTCAGACATTTCTTCCTCCTCGGCGTGGGCCTTGGGCTTGATATGAAATGGGCTGGGGTTGCCAAATTCTTTGGCCCCACAATAGCCCCTCAAAATCCTGCTGTCCGGCTCTTCGAATGGAGATGAGGGTTTTGATGTCCTCAGGCCCTTGTCATGACTTGTCAAGTCCTATCCTTCGTCAATGTCAGAGCCTTTTCGCTTGCCTAAGGCACGTTTCCTCGGGCTCTTCGGTATACGGGGCGTGTCCTCATTAAATTCTGCCGACTCTGTGCTTCCCACGTTAGACGATGTGATGGTAATCCAACGATGGGGATTTCTCTAGCTTTTATGGGCGGGAAAATCCGTGCGGTTATTTTAATTGGGAGTATAAATACCCATTTGAACCAATCTATCTCTTTACTTTTACACTCAAGAGTTCTTGCGCACATACCTTGAATCCGATCAAGTGTTTAGCCAAACTTATGTCTTTTTTCAGCATAAAAAGCCTGTCCGAGGAGCTTTTCCTCAATTTTGTAAGTTTTCTCCTTTTCTAACTCACATTTTCTCTCTTCTAAGTTTCTTCTCCTCCTATCCCTTTCTTTCCTTCGCCCCTCCTTAAGTTTGTGGTCGTTCTTAAGGATGGGTAGATTTAAGAGGTTGGTTGAGTCAGAAGAGGCGATGGAGAAATTCATCGCTGATTACAGAATACCCAACATCGTAGGTTTGAGGTACTATAAAGAAGGTGAGTGGCATTTTATGAGGCAAGAGGGCGAGGTAATGATTCCCATAATCGCCTTCCTAGAAGGGGGTATGAGGATTCTTATGGGGCCAGTGATGAGAGACTACTTTAGGCACTTCCGACTAGCTCTCATCCAGTGTGCCGTCAATGTGTTTAGGATCTTGGGCTGTGTGGACGCCCTAAACGAGAAAATGGGGTTGAGGTTAACCCATCATGACGTAAATTGGTGCTACAACCTCCAACACCTTAAGGGTAAATCCTACTACATGAAAGCGAGGGATGACAAGGTTTGGCTTATTCAATGTCTCCCTAAGTCCAGCAAAGGGCTAAATAAAGACTTTCTTATCGTGTCAGGGGCATGGCACGATGGCCTTCCTTGCCCAACTAAGGAGGGGGCACCAGGTGGGGCATTAGGAGCAGGAGAGGGTTGACCTTTGGTGTTATTGTGGTTTGCATTGTTTGGTTACTAATAGGGGTGCACCTTCTTTTTTGCAGTTCCTCACGCTTTTGAACGCCATTTTCACTTGGTCAACCGGGTAAATTTGGAGACCATCCTCAAGTCGGAGGTCTTTATGAATGAAGGTGACAACCAAGTTAGAGCTGCTCACAAGATCCTTGGGTATGATCCTATTTAGAAGTCATTCTCGGCCCCGAAGTATGTGATCAGAGCCAAAGATCCTTGGCTTCACAGAATTACCGTAGCGGAGCACAGTTTCTTACTTCTTGAAGGATCTTTTGCTCAAGGAGGTGCTACGTTGGCAGGCTTCTCTTTGTCCCAACAAGCTGTAGAGGCCGAGGAGGTAGGGGCAGAAGGCGAAGAGCAAGTCGCTGAATTGGGCCAGTCCGAAGACAAATTCGGCGCATTTGACCAAGTCGATCTGTCTGAGGATCCCTCTGGTGATTTGGGCAATCCCAGCTTAACCGAAGCCGATCTCCAAGAGACTTCTTCCCAGGCCGAAATGGGCTTCAAGAGAAAACCTCCACTAGCCTTCTTGACCTAATTAAAGGCCAGCTGGGGAAGGATGCACCGGGGAAGTCACAGCCCAAGCTTCCCCTTCCTCCGCCCAAGCCTCAGCCTGCCTAAACTAGGTCATCTTCCAACCTGTCATAGCCGTTGTCTCCATGGTCCAAACTTCCTCCTCCTCCTCAGCCCGTTGATCCAAAAAGAAAGAGGGCTTCTAAGGGTAAGGAGCCCATGGATGGGGGGAGATCCCACTCATCTCAAGAGGAAGATGAAGCCTGGCGAGCTTCGAAGCAAATGAAGATCGTGCACCAGGGCTAGGATAAGGAGGTCACTATACAGCCTGAGCCTTAGGCCTGGCTTCCTGCCTCAATGCTCCTTGGGGAACCCCTGATGGACAGCGCCTCCCTGAGGGACTTTAAGGGGGGGAAGGCGTCTACGTGGCCGACGCGCAGAAGAGATCTCTACTACTCCCTGTCGATATGGCCGAGTTGGGGGGTCTAAGGAGGCAGGAAGTCTTCCTCAGTATTAAGAGGTACTTGGGAATAGTAAGGCTCCCAACACTTGTGGTTTCGATGATGCTTGTTCCTTGGTTCCTTACTTACCGCGTGCTTGCTTTAATTGGCAGGCTGTCCAGGCTACCTATAGGTTGGAAAAGGCAGCCAACGACCAAAGCAAAGCCCTGGAGCAAGAGCGTGACAAGCGCTTGGACGCTACTCGAACCCTCAAGAACTCCGAGGCCGACCTTTTGAAAGCGATGGAGGACTTAAAGGAGATGACTAGGGCCAGGGATAGCTCCATGGAACACATGTGTCTTGGGCTCAAGCTTATAAGGCACATGTGGGAGGTGTCTCTCCCTAATGTGGGATTGAGCAAAATCGTGAAGGCCACGAACAAATCGAGCCTAAAGCGGACAATACTTGCTAATTGGGGGCTGAGACTATGAAATCCTCCCACATTAAAAGACGCAGCCCCCAATTAGCAGGTATTGTCCGTTTTAGGCTCGATTTGTTCGTAGCCTTCACGGTTTTGCTCAATCCCACATCAAGGAGAGACGCCTCCCACATGTTGCTTAGAGGGTTTCATAGTCTCAGCCCCCAATTAGCAGGTATTGTCTGCTTTAGACTCGATTTGTTCGTGGCCTTCACGGTTTTGCTCAATCCCACATCAGGGAGAGACGCCTCCCACATGTTGCTTATAAGCTTGAGACCAAGACACATGTGTACCACTACTATAAATTAATAAATTGTATAGTCACATGTAAAAAGTATAGTTCTTGAACCTCTAATAAAATTATCAAATAATAATAGATTGAGATAGGATAATAAAATAAATTAAAAAAACTATAATCTAAACTGAAAAGATAAATAAATTATTAAATCCAAAGATTTCACAAGAAAGAGGTATGGCCTAGTGGTATTAACGTCAGTTGCTTTTAATTTTTTGATAGGAACGTTAGTATGTTTTTATTAGCAGACTTGATACCTAGTTCTATCCCTCACATCCCCTTACTTGAATATTTTTATGTTTAAAATAGCTTAACATTTATAGAACCGTAACTCACTCTTAAATAACTGGATTTCTATCCGGTTCAGGGTTACCTGGGTCGGACCGTCTGGTCCGGTCTAGGTCTGACAACCTTGCATCTTCATAATTGAAAATTCTCTCTCTCTCTCTCTCTATATATATATATGGTTTTTTTAGTGTATTCTTATATATTTATATGCACAACTTCTTCATTGTTCTCATCAATTTTTTCTCTTCCTATTATTAATAATAAGTTTGTATCTCTCTTTTTGTTTGCAGCAAACTGTAGAATACTTTATTAAAACCACAATATTACAAGTATGTTTTTATTCTTTGTTTTTGTTTCTATGGATTTGCTTATGAGTCATAAATGCAATTTTAAATCCATGAAATCAATTATATGAACCTCTATAATATTTCACCCTTATGATTTGTCAGGCATCAATTATTATTTGAGTTTGTTTTGTTTGTAGTAGAATGTTTTATCAAACTACCAACCACACTATTAAAGGTATGTTTCTTCTCTTTGTTTTTGTTTTCTATGGTTTTGTTTATGAGTCATAAAGTCAATTTTAAATCCATGAAATTCATATATAAGCCTATATACATATTTCACATTCATGATCTATCCGTCATTAGTTATTATTTGAGTTGGTTTTGTTTGTAGTATAATGTTTTATCAAGGCCACCATCCATATTATTACATGTATATTTCTCTTCTTTGTTATTTTTGAGTGTGTGTTTTATTATTTTTTTTATTTTATGGTTTTGCTTATGAGTCATTAATTTAAATCCATGAAATATACCATATAAACCTTTATAAATATTTCACCTTCTTTTATAAATATTTCACTTTCATGATTTGTCTGCATCAATTATTATTTGAGTTAAACTTAAAGGTATGGATATTTATCCTTCTATCTCTATAATAATCTTCCTTTTTATCCTACAAATATATATTTAGTTTTTTTCTTCTTCGTTTGTTTGGTTTTGCATTTATGAATTATTTGTACTCATCTTTTTTTCTTTCCTCATAGGCTTTATCTATATATTATTTAAGAATTATCAAATTTTGTATTTCTTCCTACAACAAGGGTTTCATCTTTAAAATATATATAAATATATATATATATTATTTCTAGGTTGTATTTGAGTTATGCTTATATGTGCATTATTAGATTAAATTAATTTTCTTGAATAGTAAAATTTTTATGTTACTATATCTCATTTTTATTTTTTTTGTTAGTAATATTAAATGTGTGCGCTACAATTACAGTTACAGTTCTTAGTGCTACAGTGTTTTTTTCTCTTTCAATTATCAGATGCCCTATCTGTAATGGGATTCTTCTCCTTTATATTACTCCCCTTTACTCTATCTCATCCTTCAATGTGTAGATCAAATGGTTGGCTTTTGTCCTTATCCCATCAGCACCTTCCTGAAACTTTTGGTGGTAGTTGTAAGGCTGAATATCACTGTTCAGGCATCACTTCCACATTAATGCGGCTAGAGAGTTAGCTACAGAGTATTTAATGCAGTGGTAGCAACTTTGCCTCAGATATTTCTCACTTTCTTCTTACCTTATCCCTACCTCATGCTTATCCTTACCAGCAAAATCGCCCAAAACGTTGTCCCTGATGTTAGGGCAACCCTTTTGACCTCTGCCCTGTTAAGCATAGGTGAAATTTGTCCTCGGACATACTTCCGGAACCTCAAAACTAGACCCCTTTGCCCATTCACTATCTTGCATTCCCACACTAGCGTCTACCTGTTCTCGGACTATTAAATGTCCTCAGATATGGCTCCTGGCCTAATACACCTTTCTGGGTCTACCATCCCTACAATAGCCTCTCGGAATTCTCCTCTTTTGCTCCTAAAAAAAAAAGGAGGATTTCGATATTACCATCATTATCCTCTTCTTGTCACATGTCACCTCTGTCTGCGTAATCACCTTTTCAACTGCCCAACGCACGCTCTTGACGCTTCGGCATCCGGGACGCGCCTGCATTAAATTTCTGCAGCTCCATGTCCCCCATGTTCTACAACATGATGAAGATCCAACGGCTAAGGATTTTGTTGGAACTTGGGCAGGAATTCTCCTGCTTGCCCCTCTCTCTGATACAAATACTGTTTGGAGACTTCGTTCACTTCACTTTCACACTCATAAATATCAAGAACTAGTTTGAGGAGAGTTTCTTCCCCTGTGTAAGTCATTTAAATATTTTTGTTTACTTTCTCTTCTACTTTTCTTTACACAGAGCCCTTTCCTCCTCGAGCCCCCTTATTTCCATTCACCTTCTTTTTACCTTCAATCCTTTCTCATTCATGGGTAGATTCACTTACTTGGTAGACTCCATAGAGGGTATAGAGAGAGCTTTAAAGCTCAATATAGAATCCCCTAGGAGTCTCCATTAGATATTGTAAATAAGGGGATTGGTACACTCAAAGGTAGGAGAGAGAAGTGGTAATCCCGATGATTGTCTTCATAGAGGGAGGGATAAGAATCCTTATGGGTAGAGCCATTAAGGATTACCTAATAGCTTATAGATTAGTCCCCACCCAATGTGCCGCAAATATGTTTAAGATCGTAGGTAGTGCCGATGCCCTCAACGAGAAGATGGGTGTGAACCTCACCCATCACGATGTTAACTGAGTTTACAATTGCCATAAACTAGTAGGGCAGGGATACTACCTAAAAACTAGAGAACCCGCAGTCAGGCTCATATCGTGTCTCCCTGAGTCTAATAAGGGCATGAATAAAGATTTCCTCATCGTCTCTGGGGAGTGGCATGATGGGCTTCACTGTTCGACCAGAGAAGGGACATTAGGTAGGGTGTTGTGGGCCTAGGTTTACGGTTCTAACAATACCCTTTATCTCTACTAACACCCCCTGTGTTTAATTTTGTAATTTGTACTTACGATTTTAATTTTCTTCTTAAATATGCTATCTTTTGACAATATGTTTACGTCTGGTGGTTTTGCAAATAAATATTCGGCCATTCTGAACTTCAGTCTTGTTAACGAGTCAGACCTCAACAAAGTACTCAAGGTCGAGGTATTCGTTCACACAGACGGACAATTGAGGGTTGCCCATCACATCCTTGGCTACACTCCCTTGTCATCCAGCTTCCAGGTACCTAAGTGCGTGATCAAGGTGAGAGACCATCGCTTGCACTTGATCAACGTTGTTGTGCCTGACTTTCTCAACCTAAGTCCGGGACCAAGAGTTGTACTAGAAGTAGAGCCACTCCCCCACTACAAGGCCGGGGATGAAGCAACCCCTTCCTAGCTAGCCATTAAAGAGGAAGAAGAAGGAGGAGAAGAAGAAGTAGTCGAAGTATCTGACTTTGAGGATGACTTCGAGGTCTTCAATCAACCTTTATCCCCAGAGGCTCCCATCGGTGACTTCAGCCATCTCCCTTCAGCATAAGTAAGCCAGACACAAGAAGACCCTTCCATTCTAGAAGCTATAGAGCTAGAATGCAAGAAAAGAACGAGCCTTCTCGACTTACTAGAGTCTTACGCTGGGGGCAACGTCCCTGAAAAGGTATTTCAACCAAAGCCTCCCACCCTTCCCTCTACTCAGGTCTCTCGGCCTAACCCTGTTGATAAAAAGAGAAAACGAGATTAAAAGGGAAAGGAGGTGAAGGAGGAAAGGAGAAACCTTCCATCCAAGGAAGCCGAGGTTCAAGGAGGGGGCAAACAAGCTAGGGTTGTGCAGACAAGGTCCTCCAGTGAGGGTGCTATCACAGACAGGAGGGGTGACCACCAAACTGAAGTCCCAGCTTGGACCCCCTCCATAGTGCTAGACGAAGCTCTTCTCCCTAGTGATGCCTCAATTAGGGACTTCCAGCAGGGCAAGGCTGGATACGTGGCCAACGCCGTGGAGCAGGCTCTGCTGCTGTCTACTGATATGGCTAACCTTAGGTTTATGAGGAAACATGAAGTGTTCCTTAGCTTGAAGAAGGACCTCACCATGGTAAGTCACTTTGCCCCTTTCTCTCATTCTTCTTCTTCTTTTTTTTTTTTTTTTTTACAATTGTATTTCCTTCCTTAATAGGCTATTCAAGCTACATTTAGGGCCGAGGAGATGGTAAACAGCTCCCATTGGCAGATGAAGGAAGAGGAGGGGAGGCGCATTGCAGCCGTGGAGGCCTTCAATGTGGCTGAAAAAAAGATACAGGAGCTAACCACCAAGCTAAATGAGTCTGATCGAGATAAGAAAAGTGTTGAGGCTGCATTACAAAGAGTTGAGAGGCAGGCGGGGAGTAAGCGTAAGCAACTCTGCCAAACTGAGGACCAGCTATCTGCAGCCAAAGAGCAAATTGTAGGCTTGAAGAAGAAGCTGGAAAAGGCCGAAAAGGCTAAGGACTAGGCTGAACAAGATGACTATGATGTAGAAGTAGCAGAGACCGAAGAAGCATTCAGAGTTGAGGTCTTGGGGGTATGTAGAACATACTGTCTCCAAGTGTGGATTGAGGCCCTCAACCAGGCCGGAGTTGAGGCCTCCTTTGCCCTTAGGAGAGCAGAGAATGTCTATTACCCCCCAGCTATTCGTGCCTCAGGCCTTTCTAGCACTTCAGGTCCCAGGGCGGATATAGTCTCCAAAGAGGATGCAGGTAACGAGGCCAGCCCTGCCAAAATCCTCCCCTCCTCCAACAACCCCCGTAAGGACACTGAACAAGCTAAGGCCTTTGAGAAGGTTAAAGATACTACTAAAGGAGAGTGGTTCTTGAGACTACCAAGCCCCAAGCTGGACCTAAGGACCCTCCCAAGGGCAAATAAACTTCTTAGAGCCTTGAGGTTGTTTTAGCCACATTTCCTATACCTACTAAGGAGGATCCTAAAGGCAAAGGTCTAGCCTCCATTGTTGCTGAAGCTGCTAAGCCCACCAAGGGTACAAGGAAGGAAAACCCTCCGTTGAAGATCAACTAGTGCTTAGGCTAGAATCAATAATACTTTGTTGTTGTTGTTGTTTGTTTGTTTGTTTTTTTTGTTTTTTTGTTTTTTGTTGTTGTTGTTTTTATTTTATTTTATTTTATTTTTTTACAATTGTAATTCAGGTTCCTACAACTTGTAATCATTCTGCCCTTTTTCAAGGCTTAGTTTAATGAAAGTTATGACATTTCTGTTAAACATTTGGTATTTATGCAAGTTCTAACATAACCCATACTTTATTTTATACTTAATTGACATAAGAATGTGGGACAATTGTATCCGAATTAACATACATCTTCATCTAGTTTTCAACAATCATTTGTACAGGTGACAATATCACTGCCTCACTTCACATAATCAATCACAAAATAAGCCACGCTTTCTAAGTCTATTCTCTTCAATAAGAAATAATCTCAATTTTAGAAGATGTACCTTACATACTTGAAACAAGTCATTAACCTGACAGTAGGTTCTTTAGGCCTTCCCTTTTGATCTGAGATAATGGTAAACCATACATTGGCTTACAATTTTTTCCCTCTTCCACTTATCAAAATATTATAATAGTGATAGGTGCTAGTTTACCCAAGGCATGTGGTCCGAGGAGCCAAGCATGATCAATGTTCTGTTTGATACTTAGAAAAATGATAAGAAGTATTAATTTACCCAAGGTATGTGGTCCAAGGAGCCATACATGACCAATATTCTATTTAATACTTAGAAAAATGATAAAAAGTATTAATTTACCCAAGGTAAGTGGTTCGAGGAGCCAAGTATGATCAATGTTTTGTTTGATACATAGAAAAATGATAAGAAGTATTAATTTACCTAAGGTATATGGTCCAAGGAGCCAGACATGACCAAAGTTTTGTTTAATATTTAGACAGATAATAAGAAGTTTTAATTTACCCAAGGTATGTGGTCCGAGGAGTTAGGCATGACCAAAATTCTGTTTAATACTTAAACAAATAATAAGAAGTATTAATTTACCCAAGGTATGCGGTTCGAGGAGCTAGGCATGACCAATGTTCTATTTAATACTTAGGCAGATAATAAGAAGTATTAATTACCCAAGGTATGCGGTTTGAGGAGCTAGGCATGACCAAGGTTCTATTTAATACTTAGGCAGATAATAAGAAGTATTAATTTACCCAAGGTATTTGGTCCGAAGGGCCATGCATGAACAATGTTTTGTGTAATACTTAGGCAAATAACAAGAAGTATTAATTTACCAAAGGTATGTGGTCCGAGGAGCCAGATATGACCAATGTTTTGTTTAATACTTAAACAAATATTAAGAAGTATTAATTTACCCAAGATATGTGGTTCGAGGGGCTAGGCATGACCAAAGTTCTGTTTAATACTTAAACAAATAATAAGAAATATTAATTTACCCAAGGTATGTGGTTCAAAGGGCTAGGCATGACCAAGGTTCTGTTTAATATTTAGGCAGATAATAAGAAGTATTAATTTACCCAAGATATGTGGTCTGAGGGGCTAAGCATGACCAATGTTCTGTTTAATACTTAAACAAATAATAAATATTAATTTACCCAAGGTATGTGCTCCGAGTGGCTAGGCATGACCAATGTTCTGTTTAATACTTAGAAAAATGATAAAAAGAAGTATTAATTTACCCAAGGTATGTGGTCCAAGGAGCTAGGCATGACCAATGTTCTGTTTAATACTTAAACAAATAATAAGAAATATTAATTTACCCAAGGTATGTGGTTCAAAGGGCTAGGCATGACCAATGTTCTGTTTAATATTTAGGCAGATAATAAGAAGTATTAATTTACCCAAGATATGTGGTCTGAGGGGCTAAGCATGAACAATGTTCTGTTTAATACTTAAACAAATAATAAATATTAATTTACCCAAGGTATGTGCTCCGAGTGGCTAGGCATGACCAATGTTCTGTTTAATACTTAGAAAAATGATAATAAGAAGTATTAATTTACCCAAGGTATGTGGTCCGAGGAGTCAGACATGATCAATGTTCTGTTTAATACTTAAACAAATAATACTTAGGCAGATAATAAGAAATATTAATTTACCCAAGGTATGTGGTTTGAGGGACCAGACATGACTAAGGTTCTATTTAATATTTAGAAAAATGATAATAAAAATTATTAATTTACCCAAGGTCTGTGGTCCGAGGAGCCAGGCATGACCAATGTTCTGTTTAATACTTAAACAAATAATAAATGTAACACATAGTATCATAAATAAAAACATGGTAGAAATGCCTTTCATTAATAATAATACTTTCGTAGGTTATTTACATTCTAGGGGCGTGGTACAATATTTTCATCTAGATCTTTCAGGAAATACGCACCTATTCCAGCCATCGAGTTGATACAATATGATTCTTCCCAATTGGGCCCTAGCTTTCCCCATGCTGGGTTCTTTGTAATACCTACAACTTTTCTTAATACTAAGTCCCTAGGGGCTAAGGGTCTTATTCTTATATTTGAGTCATATCCTTGCTTGAGCTTCTGTTGATAGTACGTCAACTGAACCATGGCATTTTCCCTCCGTTTTTTAATTAAATCCAGGCTCTTCTCTAGTAGGTCGCCGTTGCTATCAACTTGTATTAGTACTAAGCTAACTGTGTGGGAGGCTATAACAACATAAGCAAACATGACCTCCTCTTTCTCGGGCCGGGACATAATAGGTGGCCGAGAAAAATACTCCTTCAGTTGCTAGAAGACCAGGGCACATTCCTCGGTCCACTCAAATCCCTTCCACTTATGTAACAACTGAAAGAAAGGCCTACACTTGTTTGCTGATCGAGAGATGAATCAGTTTAGAGCAGCAGTCATCCCTGTCAACTTTTGGACCTCCTTGGGATTCTAAGGAGGTTGCAAATTGTTAATTGCTTTAATCTGATCAGGATTGACTTCAATTCCACGATGAGTGACCATGTAGCCTAGAAATTTACCCGAGCCAACGCCAAAAGAACACTTGGAAGCATTGAGGCGCAATTTGTGCCTTCTTAGTATTTCAAAAATATTTTCGAGGTCGCCCACATGCTCAGACACCATCTTACTTTTCACCACCTTATCATCTATGTAAATCTCTATACTTTTGCCTAGTTGTGGCCTAAACATCCTGGTCATCATCCTCTGATAGATAGACCTTGCATTCTTCAATCTAAAGGGCATCACCTTGTAGTGGTAATTTCTAGTAGGAGTAACAAAGGCCATAATTTAAATGTCAATCCATTTGTCATCCTCAAAAAGCAACCACCTCATCCTTAACGGCATCAGAATGATCCCTAGATGAGCGCTAAGGTGGTTACTTTTTGGGGATGACAGATGGATTGACATTTAAATGATGGCAAATGAAACTTGGATCCAACCCTAGAGCTTAGTAAGCGCTCCACATAAACACATCGATATTCTTCATAAGAAATTCTATTAGCTTTTCCTTCTCTTGAGGAGGCAACCAATCTCCGATTTGGAAAAACTTCTCCTCGTTAACACTAATGATGACTTTTCTTAGTTCCTCACATTTTGCCCCTTCCATCATCGCATCTGCAGATAACACTGCGACCCTTAATTGCTATAGACCTTGTTCAACAGAGGCCGAAAGCTCAACTTCACTTTGATGTCTGATCTCAGCTACCAAGCATTGTCTAGCCATAGACTGACTCCTAACTAGCTCTTTAACCTAATCCTCGAATGGATGCTTCACCTTTAAGTGTAGGGTAGAGGAGACGGCCCCTAGGGCATGCAGCCAGGGTTTTGCTACAATGGCAGTATAGAGAGAATAAGCATCTATCACAATGAAGTCCACTTGCACCACTTCTGAACCAGCTTGCACGGGTAGTCTAATCTGGCCCTTTGGGATAGGGTTGTTCACGGGTCGGGTCGGGTGGGAGAGAATCATACCCATAACTGATCGCCAATCACCACAAGTTGAGTCAGATTGGGTTCTAGAAAATGATTGGTCGGTTTGGTTGAAACTGACGAACGACGGCGACGAGCGGAGGAGGACGAAATGTCATCAGATCTGGTTGGAGGAGAGTGAAACGTTGCTGATTTTAGCTTAAACATCGCCGGATCTAAGCCAAAGTTACCAATCTGAGCTTACACATCATCGATCCAAGCTTAAACGTCATTGATCTGAGCAATTTTTTGAAAAATATTGCTGGATCTTAGCCAAAATCATCTGATCTAAGGAGATCTGAGCAAAATCGTCGCCAGTCTAAGTGAAATATGGCTAATCATTGTTGGATCTGAATGGAGGAGGCTTTCATCTAAAGTGGTGGTCGAGCGGGTTGGTTGGTTGCGGTTTTAGAGGAGAAAACCTACCACTCGACCCGCTGGGATTGGGTTTGGAGGGTTGAGACCTGCTGTCAACTGCCAGAGTCGTCGAATTGGGCGGTGAGTGGGTCGGTCCGGGCGAGTTCCTCGGTTTGGTCGAGTAAACGGGTTACATGGACACCCCTACTTTGGGATAACAATTTTCCCATCAAACCCCACCAAAGGTGAATCATAACATGCCAAGTCTTCAAGTTTCAATTTTCGCCCTTTATACAAGTCAAGGTACATGATTTCTACACCGTTGCCCTGGTCTACCAACACCTTTTTTACATCATACCCTTCTATCTTGAGAGTGACCATTAGGGCATCATCATGTGGCTGCAAGGTTCTAACTTTGTCTTTATCAGAAAAACTCAATGCTGGTTGGACCTCCATCCTACCCCTCTTTGGCTCAGGGGACGAGTCACTTGTGAGTGGTCGAGCTACAGACATTACCTTCGAGGGATGAGAACCGATTCTTCTCGGAGCAGTGAGGATAACATTGATAGTGCCTAAATGTGGCCTTGAAGAAGTATCTCTCTACGATCCCGACCTTGCCTAGCCTCCTTGCCCATTGGGCTAATATGGAAATTGCTTCAATTTTCCACTTCTGACTAGTTGTTCCAGATGATTCCATAAAGTTCTGCACTCTTCTGTGGTGTGTGCTCGCTCCTGGTGGTATTGATAGTGAAGGCTTTGGTTGTACTTCGTGGAGTCTCCTCCCATCTTATTTAGCCATTTAAAGTATGATTAATTCTTATTTTTTCCAAGACTTGATGTATTGGCTCCCAAAACGCCATGCCAACCACCTGAGTAGCAGTAGATCCAGATTGCTCAGCAAAGTCCTTCCAAGGATGGTTATTGTTGTATTTGTCCAACCTAAAATCCCTTCTATCTTGAGGGACCACCTTAGCCATCCCCTTCCCTTGCTGTTGGTCTTCCTCGATCCGCTTATACTCATCAATACGGTCCATGAGCTGACGCACACCCTTAACAGGCTTCCTGGTCAACGATTTCCTCAAGTCATGCTCGGCAGATAAGTCGACCTTGAAAATCCTTATAGCCACATCATCAAAGTTCCTATCTATCTCATTAAACATCTCCCAGTATTTATCAAAATACGTTTTCAGGGTTTCCCCTTCTTGCATAGTCATGGACAATAGGGAGTCTAAGGGCTGAGGAACTCTATTGCAAGTAACAAAGTGAGAACTAAACGCTTTAGTAAGCTCTTTAAAGGAGTTAATAGAACCTTCTTTCAGACCATCGAACCACCTCATTGCCACAGGCCTCAAACTAGATGGGAACACCTTGCATTTCAGGGTTTCGTTCTTTGAGTGAACAACCATTCTCTGGTTGAAGTGACTAACATGTTCTACAAGGTCTAATTTGTCATTATACAGGGTAAATGTTGGTTGAGTAAACCGCCGAGGAAGTTTTCCTTATTCAATCCTCAAGGTAAAAGGTGACTTAGAAATTTGATTCAGGGCCCTTCCCATAGCATTATTACCCAAACCTTTGTGAGGTGGACTCTCCCTTCTCCGCCTATAATGGTGATCCTCATCACATGAAAAAGATTCACTGGGAGGAGTCTTAGACCTAGGCCGGTAGCTGTTATCACTATCATCATCAGAAGAGGGGCCAAAACTTAAAGGAGTTCCCCCACGTTGCTCGCGATGTAACCTCCTTCGTAAACAGCCAATCTTCATTTGCATGCTCCTAGTGTTCTTTTCAAGAGAGACGCGACTCCCACCTCGAGATTGGCTCCCATTAGTATGTGTGGCATGCGCACTCAACTCTTGGTCCCTTCTTCACTCAAGGTTGAGAAACTGTTCTTCACGTTGAGAACTAACATACTCCCCTCGGTGAGGACCTGAACCTACCATAATTGAACGTTAAACTCACTAAAGCACAAGAATTCCTCATAGACAGTGCCAATTATAAGGGCGGGCTTTGGATCCTCAGCCCAAAAGAGAGATGGATTAAGGCCCAAAGAGCTCAATACAATGAATTTGTAGAGAGTGGGCTAAAAACTAGGCTTCAATGAATCGGAAAACACTCATAATGGACCAAAGATATTGAGAAAGAAAGAAAAACAATGAAAAAACAAGTTTTAGAGAAGAAATTCTTCCTTGGCAATGTCCGAGGAGAGTAATACTTGGATATTTATATTTCTCTTAGACTTGGTTACAATTACAGTTCTTAGTACTACAGTATTTTTTTTCTCTTTCAATTATCAGATGCCCCCTTTGTAATAAGATTCTTCTCCTTTATATTACCCCCCTTTGCTTTATCTCAGCTTTCCACGTGTAGATCAAATGGCTGGCTTTTGTCCTTGTCTCATCAGCACATTCCTAAAACTTTTGGTGGTAGCTGTAAGGTTGAACATCACTGTTTAGGCATCACTTCCACATTAATGCGACCAGAGAGTTAACTATAGATATTTAATGCGATAGTAGCAGCTTTCCCTCAGATATTTCTCACTTTCTTCTTACCTTATCCATTCTTGATGCTTATCCATACCAGCAGAATTGCCTAAAACTTTGTCCCTGGTGTCAGGCCAACCCTTTTGATCTCTGACCTGTTAAGCTGAGGTGAAATTTTTCCTCGGACATACTTCCTGGAACCTCAAAACTAGACCCCTTTACCCATTCACTATCTCGCATTCCCACACTAGTGTCTACCTGTCCTCGGACAGTGCATTTGGCCCAATACACCCTTCTGGGTCTGCCATCCCTACAAATATATATAATTTTTCTTCTCCTATAATTTCTAAGTTGATAAAATTTTTAATTTTATTACAATCCAAATTCTTCATCTAATCCATTTTACAAACAAGTTTAAGTTTAAGTAAGACTCTTATTCTATTTGTTCTTATCGACTTATTTGGATAAAGTAACAATAAGTATTGTATCAATTTTTTTATAAAGTAACAAATTTACTTTTAGCCTATTTTAAATGTAATTTTTGTTTTTTTGTGTGTGGATAAAATATCAAATGATAGCTAATATGTATTAACATAACAAGTTTAATTTTAAGTAAGACCCTTATTCTATTTGTTCTTCTCGACTTTTTTAGATAAAGTAACAATAAGTATTGTATAAATTTTTTTATAAAGTAAAAATTTTACTTTTAGACTAATTTTAACGTTAATTGTTGTTGTTGTTGTTGTTGTTGTTGTTTTTTGTGTGTGTGTGTGTGTGTGGATAAAGTATCAAATGATAGCTAATATGTATTAACATTAACGTAAACTTAATTAAAAAAAATCTAATTTAGGTCAAAACAAAAAAAATTAGAATAAAGTAACCCAAAAAAGACATATATATATATATATATATATATTAAATAATGACAAATTTTTGCAAAAAAAATAAATGACAAATTCAAATCCACGTATGTTCGAAGAAAAGCATACAAATTTTGTTTCATGATATTGACAAAAAATAATAATAATAAAAAAGAATAAATCATCTTATGCATTCTGAAAACAAACATATTTATTGCACTCTTTTAATAAGTTATTATTTATATATATATATATTCCCTCCATCCCAATTTGTTTTTCTTGTTTGAAAAGTCAAACTTTTTAAGGGAACATCATTTATTGTCTTGTTTACCTTATAAAAATGTATAAGTTTACAAAACTTCCCTTAAATAAATTTATTTATTTTTTATTCTTAATGAGGCAACTAAAAATGTGCCCCAATTAGATTGATTTTTTTAATAAATTTTAAAAATGTGCCCCAATTAAATTAATAACTTTTACTTTTAGAAATATGACAATATTTTGGGACGTCTCAAAATGGAATAGAGGATAAACAAACTGGAATAGAGGCAGTATATAATTATATATATATTTATATATATATGCATTTCATAATATCTTAGTTTTACACTATGGATTTATTATATAACTTAAAAGTAAAATATTTAATTCTATTATCTTATTTTAAGTAAATTAATAAAAAAATATTTATATATGAATTTTGATTAAGCCGTGCATCGCGCACGGGTATAATACTAGTATATATATATATTGTGGCGTTTAACTAGTGAGGGAATGAAGCATGGAAAAAGGTTGTGGCAGCATCTCACTTTTTATGAGTTTCACAATTTAATAAAAATAAAAATAAAGCTAGAATATAACATTTTTATAATAATTTTACAATAAAGCTTAAGTATTAAGCAGCTAATATTGGGTTAAAAAGTAATATAAGTGATGAACTCAAATTAAAATCATAAATAATTTATCACCTAAGTTTTGTTGTAAAATTGTTGTGATAATATTGTTTGTTGTATCACTATTTTAAAATAAAATATACTAAAGTTCTTGTGTTTGAGGGTAATACACACAACATTTTCACAATAATTTTACAATAAGACTTAAGTATTAAGTGGTTAATGTTAAGTTAAAATTTAAAAAGTAATATCATTGATGTACTCAATGAAAACTAGCAACAATTTACCACATAGATTTTATTGTAAAATTGTTGTAAAAATATTATATGTTGTATCACTATTTTAAAATAAAAACATATTAAGGGTGTGTTTGGATATTGTTTATTTGAAACTGAAAACTTATTGCTGAAAGTACTGTAAATAAAATTTAAAGTCAGTTAAAATAATAAGTGGGGCCATGAATAGTACCAAAAAATGATGAATAGTACTAAAATGTATATGAATAGTAATATGGGACCCACCAAATTTTTAGTAAAACACAAAAATATTTTCTTCAGAATGCAATCCAAATGCACGCCAAAGTTGAGTCTTTGTGACTTTGAAGGCGTTTGGATTGCGTCTGCATTTTCACGCAGACGCGTTTTAGCCTTTTTATTTTATTTTATTTTATTTTTTAAATTCAGCGGCTATTGCACTGTTCATGGGACATGAATAGTGCAATTAGGCAAATAAACAGTGATTTCATTAATGAATAGTAATCAGAAAATATTTTTTTATTGTTTTCAGTTTTCAACAAAATAAGCGGTATTCAACGCACCCTTTGTGTTCGAGGGCAATACGTTGCATGTAGATTATTTTTAATATTTTATTTTATTCTTTGTGTTTGAGGCAAGGGTAATAAGTTTCATATAGATTACTTTTAATATTTTATTATATGAAGTGTCTTATTTGAGTTTTTGACGGCAACAGTAGGTTTCCATTAGAAAATTTTATGACTTATCTTTTATATATGTCAGTATTTATCAAAACCTTTTTTTATGGGTTGTTTGATCAAGTGGGTCAATATTTTTCAAAATATTTATAAAAGTATTATTGAGTAATGTTGTTTGAAATCTGAAAACTGATAAGAAGAGTTTTCTAAATTCAGTGTTTAAACACTTTAAAATGAGCAACGTAAATTAAACAGTCCTAAAAAAATACCTTTATCAAACACGTTATTTTTTTTAGAACCACAATTTTCAGTGTTTAGACACTAATATTTACGTACGTACGTGAACTATACAGGTAGGGGTGTCAATTCGGGTTAGCGTGTCGGGTTCGTGTCATGTCAAGGTAGGGGTATTTGACTAAATGGCTCAACCCTAACCCAACCATTTAATAATCGTGTCATGATCCTTCAACCTTAATCTGACTTATTAATAAGGCGGGTTGACCTGACCTAACCCATTTGACACGCTTAATAAACGAGTCGTGTTAGGTTGACATGAATATAACACAACCCATTTCAACCTGCATAATATTAAATATAACATCCATCTAGAAATCATTTTTTTTACATCCCAAAAAGCAGTGCATACACTTCAAGTCTTCAACCCACATTCAAAATAATATAGTTCAACAAAAATATAACATTCATCTAGAAAATAAGTTATTTACACTACAAAAGAAGTGCATACACTTCAACCCAAATTCAAAATAACTAAGTTTAACAAAAATAAAATAACATAGTTCAACAAAAATATAATATCCTTGAAACTCGTTAAATGCTAAGTATCAATATTAAAAGAATTTGAGTAAACAGTAGATTAATTCTGACTATAACCACGATTATCATCCATAGATTCTTTGTTGATTTCCAAATTTATAACATCTTCCACAAGCTCATCCAATTTTATGTGTGCAAGTTCTATGCAAAAAGAAGAAGAAGAAGAAGAAGAAGAAGAAGAAGAAGAAGAAGAAGAAGAAGATAAAGTATTAGTAGTTCTAGGGTTTGTAAAGTTTCAATTTCCAATTATATCCCTTGTAAATTTTTGTGATTACTCACTTTTCTTTTTAAATTTAAAATATATGTTGGATATAAAAAGTATTTGACAAATCTAAAATAAAATAAATATTTATTTGTTATACGAGTTAAACGGGTTGTGTTAAATGGGTCATTTCGGGTTGACACAAATAAATTAGTGTGTCAAACGTGTCTATTGCGGGTTATGCGGGTTGACCCGCTTATGATACGTTTCTTATCGCGCCGCTTTCGGGTCGACCTGTTTATGACCCAAACCCATTAAGGTCTAACCCTAACCCGAAAAAACTCATGTCGGGTTCGTGTCGTGTTCATGGGTTGGGACAAACATTGACACCCCTAGATACGGGTATCTTATGCGAATTTACTAACTAGTATTTCTGCGTAGTAATGTACTAGCCTACTAGGCTTGACTACCTTATATTCGAATTTGGATTGATAGACCCAGTCTCCCTTAAGCTTGGTACCAAATATGACATATGACAACATCAATGGGGTATACAAATAATAATTAAAAAGATTTCTTGTTACAAACAATCATGACTTTGGAGATCAATTCCTTACGATCTATACCACAAACACAAGTAAAAATATTATCCAAAAGAATTTTATCTTTTTTTTTTTTTTTTCATTTTTTAAAAATAAATATTCTCAAATCCTATTTTAGATACAAGCTTTAGGAAAATGTTAATGTTATTATAAATTATGGTACAACATATTTATGAGTTATGCATAAAGATAGTGTGTCACCACTCATCAGTCACCCAAAAAAAAAAAAAAAAAAAAATCACACATTTATCTATATATATATTATTATTATATTTATTATTATATATATAAAATCGAAGCTTTTGAAACCCACACAATTTTTCACGTCAGCACAATATTTAAATAAAATTATCATTTTATTTAAATAAAATTATTTTTGTTTAATCCAAACTTAATTAAGAGTGAAACTCTATCTCTTTAACAAGTCCAACTTAACCTCAAACTCATCATTATCATTTGTTTTAAATAAAACTATTTTTGTTTAATTCAAATTTAACAAGGAGTTAAACTCTATCTCTCTAACAAGTCCAATTTAAACTCAAACTCAAATATTGATAATTTATTTTCAAATTTGCGAGGTTAATCATGAATACTATAAAAGCAAATCAAACCCCAATACTTTTTTTTTTTAAAGCCAAGTAGAGGTATGAGCTCTTCTTATATTATTTTCTTCTCCTCTGCATTGTTTTAAAAAAAAAATTTATGGTTTTTCATGTATTTTTTAAAAAAATAATTTTCATACATGAACCACCAAAACTCTCTTTAATAATTTTTTACAAGATAGTAAAGCTTGCATTAATTGAAATTACTCTTTCGAATGTAACTCATCCTTCTCTTATATTTTTCTATTGTTTAATCATATATATTTTGTTTTGTTTCAATAATTTCTAAGCAGTGAATCATCTGATTCTTTAATTTTTTTTGGTCTTTCAGAAATTTTAATATCTGAATTTTTGAGTTATTTTTTTGTAGTATTTGAAATTTTTTTAAGCCATTGCATGTTCAAGAATGACTTCTTCATCAAATTGTAACAAAAATTGAAATCATACAAGAGCAAATCATGAAATTGTGTAGTTTCTTAATCAATTTAAGATTTTATAAAATTATTTTAGTTTATCTCACAAATAGGCAGGTTTTCATGCATAGCATGGATTAGCGACTAATTTATTAGATAATTGAAACTCACCAATTACATTCATTGTCATATTAATTTGTAAACTTTATATGATAATGTTTATAAGCGTTATGTTGATGGGTGGCAATTATTAATAAATTATTTTAGGAAGGTTTTAATACAACTTTCATGAGAAAAATAAAAAACTATCAAATAAATTAATTGTTTTTTTTTTATAAAAAGTTTTAAAAAATATTTTCTATATGGAAAAGAAATTTCGTATGAATCAAGTTTCAAGCGATGAAAAGAGTTCTTATGAAGAAGCCCTCAACCCCCATATATGACTTATTCTTGGATCTTTCGTTTTAGAATGATTCCAGGATCTTTTGAATATTCAAAAACAAAAGTTAAACCTCTCCACGCATGGGTCATGATTAATAGTATCAACCAATAACCGATATATTTGCCATCATTTCACCAAAGACCCTCAATCGTCAAATCGATTTCTTTTTTTTCTTTTCTGAAACATACGTCCCAGCAGTATGATTAGACTAATCAAAAGTCTCAAGAAACTTATTTAAAAATGAGCAAAAAATACCATAGTATATAAAATATATGTGGCATGAAATACTCATGGGCAGCTTTTGTTTTGTAGTTCCCACTTCTCCGTCCAACATGTGGAAAATAATAGTAAATACTATGTGTCACGTGTGACTCATGACGGACATAGTTTCGGCCTTAAATCTCCAAACATGTGGCTTAAAAAAAGGGAAATAATTGGAGCACACAAAGATTGAGTAATGTTGGGAGACAATATATTTCATAATTTTTTTAATAATTATTAAAAGGTTCTATCATTTATGTGCTTTTTAAAATAATTATTAATAAATCATTTTAGAAAATTTTTGACACAATTTTTATGGAAAGTATAAAAAGTCATTGAAAATATTAATTTTTTTTCCTATAAAATAATTTCTAAAAATATATCCTAAATCAATGCCACATTGGCGCATCGTTAACTTTCCCTAATTAAAATGATTTGATGTAATTAAAGCAACTTCGCTTTTTATATAGATAGATTTATTATTGTTATTTTTATTAAGCATTAATGACAACAAACCATACTAATTGTTGTAAAAAAATCATAAAATTTATTTAAAAATGTTACTCCAATTTGTTTGTCATCTATTTTATTTTGGGATGTTTCAAAATATTGTCCTATTTCTAAAATTAAAAGTCATTAATTTAATAATGTCCATATTATGCTATACTTTATTTCTAAAACTATTTTAGATTTAATAATTCAATTTTTTTAATAAATTTATTTTAGGGTAATTTTGAAAATTTATACATTTTTATACAGTAAACAAGATAATAAATGACGTTCTCTTAAAAAACAAGACAAAAAAATTGGGATGGATATATTAACTTTATTATCTTTTTATTTTATTTTATAATTATTGATATGAGAAGTTTGTAATGTAATGTCATTATAAGATAAGTTAATCACGGCCACACAACTTTTATTAACATTTATTAAACATTAAGTACAACAAACCATATTAATTGCTGTAGAAAAAATATAAAATTTAGTAAATTTTTTTTTATATCTCTAGATTTATTAACTTTACGAATTCTTTAAAAAAAAAAATCAATTTTATCATTTAAAAAATACAATTAAATGTTGTCAAAAATGGTATTGTCAAAAAATTTTTTTATTTTTTTTTTCAAGAATTTTTTTTGATAAGATTTTTTTAAGGATTAGAAAAAATTTAATGTTTATGTTGGCAAATCCTACCATTCACCGTCCTAGAATCCAGGTCAAAGCAGGAGAGTACAACAAAGTGGAATGGGCAAATTCCTAGGAACCACACAGCAAAAAGTGAGAGAAACACGGTTACTAGTAGTGGAGAACCATTATATATATATATATATATATATATGATATATCTACGTATTTTACCACATAGCTTGGCTACAAACAACACCAAACTTTAAGCACTTTGCACTTGTTGGCCTGTCTCACCACCTCCCATTCCAAGGTTTTGAATCAAAAACCCTTAAAAGCCCTTCACCAATCAGTACTATTCTCTCTTTTTTGTGCAACAAATAACTGAAACAGATCCATAAATATTTAACAGAAGAGAGAGATTCACTGAGAAACCCCGGGAATAAACTTGAGGACCTTGTTGAAACTTGAAAGAGAAGCAGAGACATGCGTTTCTCTTATTTTTCTCTCTGAGAAAAATATATTAATGCTTTATTAAGTATTGTCAATTTGTTATAGATATTTTTTGCGTGTCAGACTTTTTCTCTTTTTAGTTTTTGCTCCGCAAAATTGATTCTTTATCACTGTACTCTCTAACTTTTTCTCTGTCTCTTACTTGAGAGAGAGGGATCCAAAGCAGAAACTTTGTGTGTTAGCTTCATCTGGGTCATCAATGGCGAGCTGGGTCTTATCAGAATGTGGCTTAAAGCCTCTTCCTCAAGTTTTTCATAGACCCGGAGCCAGACCCACCTCATACAAGCCCTCAAAGATTAGATTTTTACATTCAAACAAAGCTGGTACAGATCTCAAATTTGCTTCTACGACTGGGTGTTTTAGAGACAGGAACTGGGGTCTTAAAGTGAGTGTTCCATTGAGGGTTCCTTCCATTGAAGGAGAGGAGGAGAACCAACAGAGAATAAACGGTGTCAATGGGTTCAATGGAGAAGAAAAAGAAGAACTTAAATTCAATCCTGGGTCACCACCACCATTCAAATTGGCTGATATTAGAGCCGCCATTCCAAAGCATTGTTGGGTTAAGAACCCTTGGAGGTCTATGAGCTATGTGGTCAGGGATGTTGTTGTGGTTCTTGGATTGGCTGTGGCGGCTGCTTATGTCAACAATTGGTTTGTTTGGCCTCTATATTGGGCTGCTCAGGGAACCATGTTTTGGGCTCTCTTTGTTCTTGGCCATGACTGGTAATTTACAATCAAGCCCTTTTGATTTTTTATACCTTCTCTGCTATTTTTGGTTATTAATTTGAATGCCAATTTGCATGTTGTAATGTAATTGGTGTTTGGTCTTGCTTCTGCAGTGGTCATGGAAGCTTTTCAAACAATCCTAAGTTAAACAGTGTGGTGGGGCATATTCTACATTCTTCAATTCTTGTACCGTATCATGGATGGTATGCTCCGGATAAAAAATTCTTCTATGGTTTATACACAATCCAATGCGTTTTGGCCTTTAATATTTGTTTCATTGCATTTGTTTTCTTTGGTAATCTACATAATTCTAAATTTGAGGTTTGGAGCTGTTGATGGCCTAATGCATTAATTTTTGGATTAATTTTTAGGAGAATTAGCCATAGGACTCATCATCAAAATCATGGGCATGTTGAGAATGACGAATCATGGCACCCGGTTTGTAAATTTCCTCTGTTTATGGCTTCTCTCTTTGTTTGTTTTAAACAAATTTGATCAATTTTCAAACTAAAAGTTAACAATTTTACATGTTATTCCTGCAGTTGTCTGAAAGAATTTACAAGAGTTTGGACATGGTTACGAAGACTTTGCGATTCACTGTGCCTTTTCCAATGCTTGCATACCCCTTCTACCTTGTAAGTGTGTGGTGACTTGGTTGGTTAGGTATGACCGTAGAGTCTTAGACATTACTTGTTCAATTTTGATAAATCTTTTCCTTGCAGTGGGGTAGAAGTCCTGGGAAGACCGGTTCACATTTTGACCCAAGCAGTGACTTGTTTGTTCCCAGTGAGAGGAAAGATGTGATCACTTCCACTGTATGTTGGACAGCAATGGCTGCCCTCCTTGTGGGGTTAGGCTTTGTAATGGGTCCTATGCAATTACTTAAACTATATGGCGTTCCCTATTGGGTAAATCCTGTTTCTTCAATATTCATATTGGTCTATGCTATGGAAATAGAGGATGAGTTTTTCTTCTCCAATGGTTGAGTGTTAAAACCTGACTTTGCTTCATTCTTAGGTTTTTGTTATGTGGCTGGACTTAGTCACTTACCTGCATCATCATGGTCATGAAGAAAAACTACCATGGTACCGTGGAAAGGTATGGTTTTTAAAGTTGTATGTCACTTCATTTGTGTCCATTTGTTTTCTTCCTATATTGAAGTATGGAAATATGAAAAGATAAGATAGAGATATAGATATGCCTAGAGTTTTTGCAAGGTCGATGTTAGTCCACATAGATAATTCTTTGTTTAAATTGCATATTTGATCCTCAACCTTTGACATTGTTTCAAAAATCATACATTCAAATTTGTTTCAAGAAGGTCCTTATCATCATCATCTAATGAATGAAAAATGCTGGCTTAAGAAATGGAATTCATGCCTTGTCCTCCATGTTATCAAAGTAACCTTGGTTTCATGAGTTCCCTTTGCTAAGTATGCACTTTCCACATGCTAGATGACTGTCAAAATAAGGACCTTTTTGAAACATTTTTAAGTATGAGGAAAATTTTGAAAAAAATAGTCTAAGTTATGCAATTTAACCTAATTCTTAAGACTTAATTGCAAAGAAAAAAGAGAAGCCAAGGATATATATATATATATATATATATTTTTTTTTTTGGTTTGAAGTTTGTGGTATGGCGTTTTTCCTTTTAGATGTTAAAGTTTCCTCCATTATGTTGGAACAGGAATGGAGTTATCTTAGGGGTGGTCTTACAACTCTTGATCGGGACTATGGACTGATTAATAATATCCACCATGATATTGGAACCCATGTCATACACCATCTTTTTCCTCAAATACCTCACTACCACTTAATTGAAGCAGTAAGTATCTCTTTTGTGTGATAGAACTAATTTGTCATTTCACAGTTGTGGAAAAACATTAAGACCTGCAAAATTTTGATGTTCTTGTTGTTGTTCCACCTGCAGACTGAGGCAGCCAAGCCAGTCCTTGGCAAATATTACCGGGAGCCAAAGAAATCAGGGCCTCTTCCTTTTCACCTAATTGGAAATTTGATAAGAAGCTTGAAACAAGATCACTATGTTAGTGACACTGGGGATGTTGTGTACTACCAAACTGAGTCTGAGCTGGATGTATCATCTAAGTTGAATTAAAAGCCTCAAATTGCATTCTTTCATTACAACAAGAAGAAAGGTTCTCGAGATTTTACCTTGGGTTGCCTTGCTTGATTAAATTTGATGTTCAAGCTTGTGATCCAATGTGGCATAACAACCATTCAGTTTCTGAATTTGTTATTCCAAGAGAGAACTAATGCCTGACAAATTTGATTAGAGCTACTTCTTTTAGAACATAAGTTAAATATATATGCATATGGCATTCTCAACATTATTTCTGTAATAGGGAGGCAGATGTATATTTATTCTTCTTGGAGAGAATAATCTCTTTAGCAATAATTTAGTGTACTATTAAAAATTTCAGAATGATGATAAGAAGAAAAAGAAGAAAAAGAATTTATTCTAGAAGTTTTTAATTGGTTTGGCAAAGTGAAAGGCTATTGTTCCATTTGAGATACTGACTCGCATATTATTGTTGCTTTGTTTGGTTGTTTGTTTGTTTTATGGTTGGATTTAATCAGCTTATCTAAGGTTCAATCAAGGAAATGTACTTAAAAGTTTTCTCATTCTGTGATTAAGGAAGGAAACGATAAATTACACATCTCACTCAACTTTTTTGGAGCACGCCTAAATGATGATTTTTTTTTCGTACTGCACCCAACTGAATGATTGATTCTGAATGAAAAATCATTTTGTCAAAATTTTCAATTAAACCATCCAATTTCCACTTACTGATAAGTTGCCGTCAGCCATTTTAATTCACAAATCTTGGTTTTAGGAGCTAGCTAGCTCCCTATAAGGGCTGTCAATTTCTTTTCTAATAAAGCAATCGTTCATTTTGGTCCTATCCTACATGGAAAAATCAAAGACAGGGATATGTGGTTTTGAGTAAGGCCAACTATGTGTCTATTAACACCATTGGCATGTGAGATTTGTCGCTTATGAGATGGTGGTCCTTACCAGCAAGTAACAAAACGACGAAGAAATTGACTCCGTCCATATGGTGTCCATTCACCTAGTATCAAGTTAAAGTTCATTACTTATATGCATTTGTTGTTTGTATCAGTGAAAAACTGCTATACATGCATTGAGTAACTGCAATTGGGTCAAGAATGTATGGTTCTTAGTGCTCCCATCCTCCCTATTGGGCAAATTTTATTTCATCAGGACATTTCTGATTGGTGCCACCTAAATGTAGACTCTAAACTGAGCCCTGATGACTATTATTTTCCTTTCTAACATTGTGAATATGGCTAGTAGGGAACCAGCAAATTTTCCAACATATTTCGATACCAACACAACAAATTATTCATAGGAGTTGTCAGCATGCACTAGAATACTTTTCACATTGCTTATCAGCAGGCACCAACATCAGGCCTCACCACACTCATAGCCATTGCTTGGTAATCTCACCCTTTAGAAAAGTGAAACTGAATACGGATAAGAGACCCAAAGGCCATTAATTCTAGTCGGCAAGGGCAGGAGGACAAATCCGTGACCACGTAAAAATCTGTTTGGGATGTTTCACGCTTAAGCTAGGCCATTCAACTAGTATCATTGCTGAGCTATGGACAACAAGAGAATGATTGGCTCTCACTTGGGATAGGGTATATAGAATTATTCTCAAGGTGGACTTTCTATTGGTCCATTAATTATTACATTATGAGCTAACAACCCATGTTGGGCTTCTGTACTTGTTTTTGATAGCGAGAACTTGTTCGATAGAGATCGGCGAGTAGAAATTGGGCACATCTATTGGGATATGGGAAGTTAATTCTTGTGCAGACTAGCTAATGGCTAAGGGAGGTGAACAACAAGAATTTTTTTAAATATTTGATGAGCCTCCTCTTGTACGAGGAAAATTTTGTTACACGTCAGTTATTGTACACTTCGTAAACACTTCTTTTAAAATCGTGTTTTGAAAATATGATTTTAGTTAAAATTGTGAAATGATAAAATTGTGTTTTCTCACAATTTTAACTGAAATTGTGTTTTTAAAATATAATTTCAATCCATGTGGTAGTGTGTACATGGTGAGTGTACAATAACAGATGTGTGATAATCATTATTTATTTGTCATCTCTAAAGTTTTAAAATTAAGTATATATATAATTGCAAGAACCTACTCGATAGAGATTAGTGGGTAGAAATCTGGCACATCTATATATCGGGAAGCTAACTCTTGTGTGGACTAGCTGACGACTAAGGGAGGTGAACAACAAGAATCATTTTAAATATGTGATGACCCTTTGTCTTTTATTGTATAATATATTTTGAAATGAGAGTAGTTTGGCTCATTGTTATTTGACTTGAGATCTTCTACGTGTGAGCCTAAACTATCTCTTAACATGTGGGATTTTTAACAATTTAAATGGGATGTAGAATGGAGACGAAGATTGAATTCAGGTTCTCATGTTTTGATATCATGATAAATTATTAATTGTCTCAAATGTTTAAACCATTAGGAAATGATAAATTTAATCTCATAAAAATAATTCTAACAAGTTCCTGGCTGCACCACGTTCGTCTCATTAGGCTATTGTTTTCAAAATCCTTTGTTATTTGATGTAGAATGGGCAAGGGATCCCATGAACTTCCGTTCCAACACAAGTTTTTAGTTTTCTTCCTAGTAAATCCCTCATTTTTTTTTTTTTTTTTTGTGTGGAAAAATTAGAAGTATATTGTAGTTGTCGCTTCAATTTTGAGGCTGAATATCACACACTTGTAAACACCATGGTCGAGCTCCTCTAGCTGCATTTGCTCTTACAAGTACATTGAAATTGCCCACAATATTGTATTTCACAAGAGTATTAAGCATATTGAAATTGATTGTAACTTCGTTTGCCATTATTTACTTCAGAGTATTCTTGTAGCTGTGTTTTGTCTTCTCACAGGATTAGTTAGTTGATAATATCTTCATCAAACCTCCTCCACCAGGCCGCTTACATGAAGACAAGCCCACTGTATTTGAATAGTTGTATTCCGCTCCTATTGTTTGTACAATACTCATATATCTCCCTTCATAGAGCACTGATAAAGGTTTTACACACAATTCAATTCATAGACACTTCCACTCATATTTCCTCATTTATCTCATGTTTGAGACACACCAGTCTAGAATCTGTAGAATAGACCTTGGAAAACGTGTTTTCATTACTGAGTCAAAGGCCATATCGGTTTAAAAATTGGATTCACATTTTGAGTCCAATCAAGAAATGACCCACCAACTTAAATCCGAATCCATGCCAGAGAGAGAGACACAGAGAGCCTGACCCAGAATCTGAAAGTCAATCTAGTCGCCGTCGGTGGCTTGGAATTCGTACAACGTGTAAGAGCAAAGACCACAGTGGTTCAGACTTCGATAATATATGGAGAGTACCAAAAGAAAGAAAAGTCAGCAACTTCGGCTGAAACCTGAAACACGATTTACACTCAGATTAGATAGATAGACGGTACCAAATCAAGTTACTATTTCGAATCAAGTTATTATTTCGCCGAGTAACGTTAGAATGGTATCTTTTTAAACAATTTTTGCTGCAATTTGTACGTATAATTTTAAAATTGTAACTTATTTTTATAATTTTTGCAACAATTCATACATGTAGTAAAATTATAAATCCATTATTTTTTATTTTATCATTCACAATTTATTGAATAAGTCTAATATCACAAAATTTTCTATAATTTTGTGATTATTTTACTGCTTGACAACCCGTGAGTAATGAAAATTAAATAATAAATAGTCGTAGTCTTAGTACGAGGCGCGTAGGTGTAGCCTAAAGGCTATAAGCTAAAAAGTGTGCATGACTGAGAAAACACTTGGACAAAGTGATCACCCTCAAATTCGTCGTTACATTCTTTATCGTACAAAATTTACGCGACCTAATTACGCGTACACCCATCATTTTTTTTTTTTCCTTCTTTCCAATGTGAATGCGACAAGTGCCATTTTGACCTTTCTACCGACAGCATTCAATTCCCAATCAATTGATGCCGTTACCTCACATGAAAAATTCTACTGTGATTTCATAGTCCAACATGTAAATAATTATACCATGTCCTTTTTTCTTTTCTTTTATTATTATTATTATTATTATTATTATTATTTATTTTATAAAAAATTATTACAGTATAAAATGAAATATTACAATTTATTTAACTTCTTGATGATTCTTTTTAATATTGAACTGATAAGTTTGATTCTTCTTAAGAAAATTGAAGTTTTAAAATACTTAAAATTCTGTCTATATATATAAAAAAAAAAAATAGAAAGCTAATCTAAAAGAACTAGATATTGTTTGGTAAGTGATTCCATATAATATTTTTCAATGTTTAAATATTGAAAATTATAAGTTAAAAAAATAAGAAGGTGTTTGGTAAGAGTGTTTGAGTCATAGTTCTTAATATAGGGTTTTTTAACATTATATTTAGAAAACAATTTATACTATTTTTAGTTTTTAAGTAACATTGTTCAATAGCATTTTTGTAAATATTTAGAAAAATGTGAAACCTACTTGATTAGACCTAGCATTAACTACAACTCTCTCTCCCTCTCTCACGCTGAATAAGAACCTTCTCTCTCCTCTAATAAATATTAATAAAATAATTTTAATGTCAGAAAGTTACCACTGTAATTAAAAAAAAAAGCATACACATACCAAATACACAATACAATTTTTCACATTTTAAAATATATTGTTTGAAACATGTTACCAAACACATTTTTTACATTATGAATATTTTAAACAGGTGTTTGATAAATGTTTTATTCCTATGTCTATTCTATTATTCTAATAAGTTTAACAATGAAATAAATTTTCATAATAATTTTTTTTTTGGCTATAAAAGTGTTAGATTATGATTGATATATAATTCAGATGTAAAAATAATATTGCAATAATTATATACTATATAAAGTCAAAAAGATGGTAAGAAAAAAATAATGAAATTTGTCTCTTGTAATGTTGCTATTATTCTATGCTTTTGGCAATGGAGGTACTGGTTACCTCCGAGTTACTTCCTGGTCCTCGTAAAGTCCTACTTGTTTCGCGGACAAACTTTGAATCCATCTCTACCATTATTCTAGTTATATATTGCATGCCAATCTTTGGCTACCAAAGTTAGCCTATCCCTCTCTCCCTCATTGAACAATGACTCATTCACACAATGCAAATTCTGGTTGTTTCTCCAACATGGTACGCAGGATTTCATGCCTTAAAAGTCTCCCAACTCACCCAGCCGATTATGTTACTAGTGAATCAAAGACAAGCAAGTCTGAGGGGATTCAGAAAGAAAATCCAAAAGCTGAGGCTGCAATCCAAGCTCCAGGTAACCTAGGAGTCGTGGCAAGACTAATGGGCTTAGACTCGTTGCCAGAGACCAATTGGGTTCCAAGAAAAGGACCCCAAGACTCAGTTTTGCGAAGCAAGTCAGTGAATTTTGCGGATTATATGCTGAAGTTTGATTTAACTCAAGCTCAGCATCGCAGAGTTAGGACCTCGGTGTCATTTCGTGAGGTTCCAACTTTGTCACATCAAAAAAGCCATGATTTCTTGGTTGTGTGCCTGAATGAGGTGGATGAAAGTGAAACCAAGGGATCAATGAGTTCCAAAGTGAGGAAATCTGAGATGGGTTTTGGAGATATGAAGCAGAGGAAGGAACAGAGAAGCAAGAACAAAGAGAATATGAGGGCGAGTCAAGTAAACAACAAGATCTCTAAGTTAAGGGATGAGCCTAGGAGAGTCTCAACCAAGTCCAACCTATCTTCAAAAGTTGGTAATGGTAATAACAGCAATGGAGCTAAGCGTTTGAGCCTTGTTCCAACTCACAAGAAGAAAGAGTATAGAAATAATGTTGCAAGTTTGAATGCGAAAAGCCAATCAAAGCCAATAAATCAGAAGAAACTGTTGGTTGAACCCAAGTTCACACACAGAAGAAAAGTTCAGCATTTAGCTGTGAAAGTAGAGCCTGACTCTGACTCTCAAAATTCAAGTCCAGTATCTGTTCTTGAAGTCAGTGATTGTACAATGCAACAAGAAGGAAGTCATATATCAGGTTTGTTTTCTGAATAAGGCTATCATTTTAGATGAAAATATATTGTTATATGCAATTTCAACAATATCTTGTTTGGAAAATGCTAAAACTACTCCTAACTTACAATCTGACCTCATAATAACTAAATGTAGCTGGTGCCCTTTCAACAATATTATAAATGAATATCAAAATTACTTTTTGTGATTGAAAATACATTATTTGCAAGTCTTTTAAGTTTTATTGTGTACTAAAATTTGTAGTACATACCGTGTAATGATATCCTCTAATTTCATGTTCTTTGATGATATTTATTACAGAAGTTTCAAGGCCCATGGAGATGAATTTAGAGAGAAAATCTACAGCAAAAGTTTCTTATACTGATGATCCTAGAGTCAGATCAATCAAGAGCAAGGATTGCGAATCAATGGACATTTCAGAGACACAGTATTACAAGGAAGTGTTGGGGACGCTTTTTAGGTTGACAGAAAATGATATTAAAAAGTCAGATTGGAAAGCAAAGAATTTCCATGGATGTGAAGAATTTGAAGAGGTCTGCATGGAGTTCGAGCAACAAGTTCTTGATGCGCTAGTAAACCAGGTTTTAGATGAACTTGTGGAAATTCCTTATGAAAATTTCTTATATACAATGCCTGAAGAAACTCTATAAAATCGTGTATAGAGTTTCAAATTTGACAATTTTGAGCTGTTTTACATGTGATTTATAAACATTTGATGCACAACATTATGAAGACAGTTTTACAAGAAAGAATACGATTCTGCAAGATACTAGGCAAAATGTAATACAATATAATTTATTCAAACTTTCACCTCATGACCATGATTCATGAGGTTAACAGTTTCAACTAAATTTCAATTTGACAAAGTCCAGAGAGGTAGAAATGTATCCTTCCGAGGATTTACAAATTGAGTTTTTTTTTTCCCTCAGTACTACCAAAATGCAGAAAAGCAAATGAATCTTGAAATAGAGAACTAGAGAAATAAGCAATGGTGTTTCTCAACTGTAAATGACACATGTTGGTTAGCATTTTAAGAAGGATTATTGAAAACTTGAAATATCGTTACACAACTCACAAGTAGTATCTTTGATTACAAGGACTTAACTATTAATAAAATCACAAAGGTTGTGTTGCTACAGAGTGATTGGGAGCTAATGCTTGTTCAAGCAATGATTCCAAGTATTCAGCCAAAGAAATTCAGAAGGAGGGCTATTAAGCACCACTAATCTCTTTATCAAGGTATAGAGCTACAATTGATGTATTTGATCTCTTAGCACCTAAACCTACAAACACCTACTATGTGTATCAATTTCAATATTAAAATTGAGGACATAAACAGTAAAGAGAAGTAATCCTTAATGATGTATTCAAATGAAACTGAATGCATCTTTCATCACTGCCTGCCATTTGAATTTAAGAGAGGAAATCCCCCACAAAGCAATCGGGACAGCAGACACCAATTGTAGTGCCTACAGATAAATATAAGCGCTCACATACTAAAATACTAACCACCATTCCAAATTAACACTTCCAAGAATCAATAGAAGGCATCAGGGTGTAGGGAAGCGCCTCGGGATGGAGTTGCTTTGCTGAGTCTGTTGTAGATGGCTTAACATTGAAAAATTCTTCATTCGCTGATTTTGTATTGTCAAATCAAAATTTTTTTCCTGGCAACACATCATACAATCAAACAATAATCATCAGACTAGAGAAAATCAAATTTGTTTTTATTTTTTAAGTAGACATATAGTTAATTAAAATCATGCAATAACTGTAAAGAAAGCAATGATCTAAAAAAAAATGACCAATGCAGGAATATTAAGTTCACAATTTTCTGAACATTTCTTTCAAATGCAAAACATCATATAGCCATGAAAAACTCTGCAGACGACATAGAAAACAAGCTGAAATTCTGACCAAACATATGATCATTTACAGAGTCAAGAAATTATGGGGTCTGTGAGCTAAACCTGTAAATTTCTCAGCCCAATTTGGTATTGGGAAACCAGTTGTTGCAACTCCAAGTTCCGTTTTTCATACTCTTTCTGAAGTTCATGTTGGATAGCCACTTCTTGCTTGAGCTTTGTATTTTCATGAAAAAGTGCATCTCCAAGTTCGAACACCTGTGAGAATTTAAAAACAGCGGAAAAATTAAAAATCACCTCCTGCTAATGTTGTTCAATTAATCTTGTAGAGAAAAGCAATAAGTTAAGAGTTCTTACACATTGTAAACCCTTTGATGGACACAAGTTTCTTCCTATAGATTAGGGACCCCACTGTAATTAATGATATAGTTTTCTTTTCATAAAATCCTTCTATCAAGAGTTATCAATGACAGGTTTCACTAAATATCTAATCACAAATAGCCTTTTCTTGTTTTTTAAAGTGACAAATAGACTTCTAATAGGTAAAAAGAATATATAATAATTAACTTATTAGAAAAAAAAAACTCTATATATGGGGTCATATTAAGCTTCTTAATGGAGATTTTTTGCATCAGCATCTTATTTTTCTAAAATAAGGAAACAAGCTATTACATTGATTAGATTTATGGACAAAATTCAATTTACTCCCTTGTAGTTTGGTTTTATCATAAATTAGTACACAAACTTTCAACCGCTACCCTAACCTATGGATTAAAATGAAACCTTTCAGATTCCATCCAAATTAACGGATTTTGCATTTTGTGAACAAAAAATTTATCTCCTTATGGTTTGGTACAATCATAATTTAGTGTTATTTAATTGCCACATTTTGACCCCCAAGATTTGGACTAAAATAAAATCATTACGGTTACTTTGGACAGAACTCTAATTATTTCATTTTAGTCCAAATTTTAAGTGGTCAAATTTAAGCATAGATAGTTTATGGAGAGAATTATATGAAATGGCCAAGCTACAAAAGATAAATTGTAATTTTCTCTAAATTTAACAGCAACAGAAATGATAACAAGATAAACAACCTCGTTAATCCTTGCAGTTGAAAGTTCCCAGATGGATTTCTTGAAATTCTGAAGCAATCTTGAAGCACGAGCTTTACCATCTTCTACAGTGGAGGCCCTCAACATTTCTCTAACAAAGAGCTCTGCCCAATGATCAATGCTGTCCATGGGATTGTTCTGTAACTTCTGTTTATATAAGAAAATATCAAGTTGGGCTCAAAAGCTTCTTTAAGCAATAAATGAGTAAAATTGCCAATAAAAAAGAAAAATTCAAGCCCAAAACATTTAAGGAAATCAAAATCGTAGAAACCCCATAAGAGATTATCTTAAAGAAAACAAAGAGAAAGTGTAGCATAAATGTAAAATACAAAAAGGAGCTTTCTTTATGCTCTGTTTGTTTACCAAGAAAAAGTTGGATAGTAAAAAGAAAAGACTTAATTTTTAATCTCTAATTTCTCATTTGGAACCCAGTAACTAAAACCAAGCATCCCACACAACTAGTTTCTTTTTCTTTCTTAAGTATAAAATTAAACAAGAAAAATAAAGGTAAAAAAGAATTGCATTCTTTATTATTGGCAACTTCAACTTGCAAATATCAAAATGCCATAACTAGAAGAGAATCAACAAAATGAACCAACATGAAAGCAGATACTGTATATTGTATTGAGAACTCAAAGAGTTGGAGACTCTTATTCAAACATGAAAGGAAAAGAATAGAGAAAATGAGAGTACCCTTGAGAGAGAAGTAGTATTAGCGATCGTGAAATGAGAATTGAGAATTTTCAATTTTTGAGAGCTCTTCGTTTGAATGGTGAAGAAGAGGGAGTCTACGAGAGGATATGGCTCTTATAAACCGACCTAGTAAATTAGTTAAGTTAGTTACTTCCCGCTACTTTTGGGTTTTGGCTTTTTTGTCAGCTTCGGTCAAAGTGACCAGCGACCGATAATTTGAGCCACGTTAGCATTTATTAAATATGGTAATTTTTCTTTAGTCTTCGCTTAATTAGTATACAATGTTCATAATTTCATGCACAATAACTACATTTTTTTTAATTAATGTCTGTATTTAAAATATGAAATAGATGATGTGTATGGACAATGTATAATAAAATGTCTGTGTGTGAGATTGAGACAATGAGATAATCAATGCCCTTAACAGAATGGGTCCATTAATGGAATATTATCATATGGATTAGTGGCTTAATCAAGTTATTGTGAAAATTATTTTGTGTAGCATTACTCAGGTATGATGGGTATTGGGTAGTTGGTTGTTGTTGTTTTTTGCTGAAAGGTTGTGTTTGTTTCATCCAAAATATTTCCATGTTGACCATCTGAAAATAATTTCCCCCAATTTTAGGTGGTCAACATGGAAATATTTTATTCCCTCAAAAAAAAAAAAAAAAAAGGAAATATTTTAGGTTGGCTATAAAATTTAGGGCATTTTGGTGTAAAATGATTTTTGCCTTTATTTTCGGGCAAAACATTTTATGCCTCTCATAAAACTTAGTAGCCTTTGCCTCCACCCTCCACTATTAGTATATGATGTTAGCTTAAACCATTGGTCACCGATCTTGTCTATAGTCACAGAACTCCCTAAAAACTTCTCTCTCTCTCTCTCTCTCTCTCTCTCTCTCTCTCTCGTGTTTTTTATTTTGGATTTTTTGGATTGAAAAATGTTTTTTTATTTAGAATTTGAGAAAATGTGAGAAAGTATTAGAAGATATGTGTACACACAATTTTCGTAAAAAATAAATCACACGCTCACGAAATAGTGTAACAAATAATCAATTTGTATTTATATATATGTGAATACAATCCTCTGTACGAATTTTTACAATGAAAGAGTACAATAAATTTCTCTGATTCGATCTCCAAGAAACGTTACGATCCGAAGGGGCTATGAAGTTTGATCTTGAATTGTGCTTTGATGTCTCCAAGTTGAATGAGTAGTTGAATGTGCTTGATTTGATGTGAGGGCCGTTGGCTTGATCTCGAACTAGATTAAAGGAGAATCCCGACTTTGATTTGAGGAAGTAGGAATGGGCCTTGATGAACAATGAAATTCTTGTAAACTTTAGAGATGACTCTCTATTTTGGCAGAGTGTCAGTAATGTTTTCTCTTTAAGTGTTCTCCCATTTTCTCTTATGAGAAGCCCCTATTTATAGGCAACTCAATGGTATTTAATTTGGAATTTTCTCTCAGCATTTATTGAGAGTTGAATTATATATGTATTTAATTTGGAATTTTCTCTCAGCATTTATTGAGAGTTGAATTATATATGAATTTAATTTGGTATTTTATTTAATAAGAACTTTCCATATAGGTCTTTTCTTCTGACGCTGCCATATGGCTTTCTTCATTTGATTTTGCCACGTGGCTTGATTTCATTTGCTGATTATCCACGTCATCAATTAGAGATTAATTTGATCGCAAATATTTTACCATGAATAATCAGACGGTTGTGAATTCATCATAAAATTTTGATGTCTACAATATATTTTCCAGAACATTTATTAGAATGCAACTAAGAACTTGAATATATATATATATATATATATATATATATATATATATATATATATATATATATATATATATATATATATATATATATATAATATGTAGGGTTAAGCGCCCAAATCATATATTAGGCCTTGGGCCTTGGCCGAGAACATGAGCAGTTCGAGAACGAGTAAATGGTAATGAATGGTTCAACCCAAGACTTAATGAGCAAAATACAGATGGGAGGGTAGTCCAAGGAGGAGTATCTCCTAGGACATGATAAATATGTCTCAAATATGTATTCCAACAATCACGATGACCTTCCAGGAAGCTCCAGTGATAACGACGTGTATTATGAACGTATAAGGATAATGGGAACTCAGAAATATCTAAGGGAAAGTTGCTATCGCCGCATTGAATGCACTACAACTACTTTTCTGGCTGCATTTATGTTGAGGAGACCCCTGAATAGTGTTGCCTTGGCTACCACAACTCATAGAAAGCCAGAGAGGGTGTCTGATGGGATAGGCACTTAAGTGAAGGCTTAAACGATCAACAAGTGTTGGATCAAAATGGTCTAGAAGGAACTATATAATGTAAGAGACCCTTCATAAGGAGGGAATCTGAAAAATAGAGAAAGAACATTGTAGCAATCAAAATTACACTTACAGCATGTTTAATTGATTTACATGATAACTGACCTCCTCGGATAACGATTTTATCCAATTCTATATTCTTTGTACTTGCTTGATCATCTTCTAAGTCCATACTAGCTGTTGTCAACTTCATTAAGGCCTAGTTCTTTAACTCACTCTCTACAAATTTATTGTATTGGGCTCACTGGGCTGACATCCCTCTATACTTTGGGTTTGGGAGCCAAAAATGTGTCCCTACAATATATATTGAAAATGTTTTCACTTGAAAATAGTTTATGGTTGGAAAATAGTTTTAAGTGAAACAAAAAAAAAAAAAAAAAAAAAACCTTAGATTGAAATAGTGAAAAAAAAGGAAAAAGAAAATAAATGTTCAACCTATATATTGATAAGAAGGATAGAAAATTAGGAAGGAAATATAATGGATCTTCCCAATGTTTTGATAGGAAAAATATGAAAAGGTTTGGCTCTAACCACTAATAGGAAGATGACATATACCTTGTCATATACAATGTACATGACTCACTTGGACATATACCATGTCATATGTAATGTACATGACCCATTTAATTCGTTGGACAAGTACAAATGTCATCTTCCTATTGGTGATGACAATAAAAGTAATGTCATGAGCGACCTTATATATTGTGAAATAAATTGTAAAATTTATTGTGTTTGTAGCATATATTGAAGAAATAACACCACCAAGTATTCAGCCAAAGAAAACCAAAAATAGAGATATTTAAGCCAAAGAGTCAATTTCGTACTAGAGGGCCATTTTGGTTTGGCCAAGGGAAAAAAATATTTCAGTACTAGTTGATACTGATGTACCGTTTTGGGATTACTGCTACTTATATATATATATATATATATATATATATATATATATATATAAGATAAAGCTTAGCATTTATTGTTACTACGCTTCTGTTGAGCCATATCAGTAGCAACATCATCTACTTATTTATCATTTCTCTCCACTACTTCCAACCATAATTTCTCTTTTACCTTTTCATCTCTTCGCTACTCTTAACCTTTGTGTCACTCTTGATCTATTTCTTCCTCTTTCTTTTTATTTTGAGTCTTCTTATCCCTATTCTATTACTATAAATATGACATTCTCTATCCCATTCTATACATATTTTTTCACATGAAAAAGGTTATTACTCTCTCTCTCTCTCTCTCTCTCTCATGTTTTATTTTTGTGTGAATTTTTTATTTTTTGTATCTCTACTTTAAATTGATGTATTTATGTGTTCTTTAGAATTTTACTTTGGGTTGCAATTTGGTTTTGTGTTTTTAAGTTATTATCTTTTTTTCTTTTTTATAATTGTTAAATGCTATTTTATTACATATAAATATAGTTTACAAGAATATAATGTTATTCTATTATATATCATGTTTTGGATAATTTGGTGTTTGACTTATGACTATATTTTTAATTTAATACTTCTTTTTCTCATTTTATTTTCTATTTCTCTCCTGAAAAAAGTGATTACTCTCTCTCTCTCTCTCTCTCTCTCTCTCTCTCTCTCTCTCTCTCTCTCTCTCTCTCTCTCTCTCTCTCTCTCTCTCTCTATATATATATATATATATATTCTTTTTTGCAACTTTACTTTATGTTGATGGATCATTGTATTTTTTTATATAATACTGTTTTGGATTAATACGATTTGGTAGTGTGGTTTATTTTTTAAGTATTCCGTTAAAAGTCTTCTCTTTCCCTCTTTTAGCTTTGTTTGATTTTTTTTTTTTTTTTGGACATAATACTTAGTTATTTTGGAAGTGAGATTTTGAATTTATATCAAAATACAATGTTGGCTATGTATTTGAATGTGTCTATCAACTATTAAAATTTAATCGCCCAAGATGAATGTGTATAGACAATATTTTTATTTTTCATTGATTCATTATTTAGTTATAACATCAAAATTAAAGTAAATGAATATGTAAAATTAAAACTGCCTTAGATGAATTTGTAAAGCCAATATATTTATATTTTAATATTTTCAAAAAATTAAAAGTAAAAAATAAATACAAAAAGAATAATGATCTGGCCAATGATGTAACAAATGAGAAGGCTCAACAGGAGCGTAGTAACAAAAATGCGATATGAAGATCTAGTTAAAGGCAATAAAATCTTAATAAATAAAAGTGTATGTAATCAAAAAAAAAAATTAGATCATGTACTCTTTATGTTATACTGATTATTTTCTTTCATTTTGATAGGTGAAGTGTTCAATTTTAGACATAAAGTCTACTTTTTTCCTACATATTATTTTAAATATTAAATTTATAATATGGTATAGTCACTTAGGAATGTCTAAGAAATATGCAGTTCCAGTTTCATGTATCTATATTAGTAAACAAAACCCAATCAATAGTTTGAAACTACTCCTATGATAAGAAAAATTATAAATATAATAATTTCTTTTTAAGAGAATGAAAATTTTGAACTATATATTTGAAACTCAAACAGTTTAGTTGTACATGAAAAACAAATTAGGAAAATATAACGCACGATAACATAATTTATCAAAATATGGACCGTCTAAAAAATGAATAATATCAATCAAATAAATCCAAATAATAAAATGATGATATATTTTTTTGGGATAAATAAATGAAAACAATTTTAGAAATTGTTTAAGTTTTTGGGAAAACAAATTATTTTCCACAAAATTTAAGGAACAAATTATATATTATATCATAACTAAAAGATAATTATTTATCCACACGTATGGCATGGGTCTGCGACTAGTATATTTGAAATTGTAATGCCAATACTGGCCGACACATCTCTGGTATAGCTAGTACAATCTAATACATTTTAGAGGAGTACTGATACTTTAATAACCAGTATGGTATATTTCCCTAGTATGGCTGATATCTGTACGGTATTGATTTCGCTTAAGCACCATTGATCCCTTTATCAAGGTCTATACCTAAGATGTATTTAAACTCTTTGTAGAGCTTTGCCGTTGTGGAAACTTTGTCAAAATAAATTTGACACTCAATAGAGAGGAGTACTGATACTAGTTTAATAACCAGTATGGTATATTTCCCTAGTACGGCTGATATTTGTACGTTTTGATTTCGCTTAAGCACCATTGATCCCTTTATCAAGGTCTATACCTAAGATGTATTTAAACTCTTTGTAGAGCTTTGCCGTTGTGGAAACTTTGTCAAAATAAATTTGACACTCAATAGAAAAATATTTTGTCAAATACTCTGTGATAAATCTCACCACACTCAAGTAGATACTCAAAAGTGTTATCAATAAAATAGAAGCTTTTATTGATCCATAATACATTACACACACTTTACTACACACACCACTTTTTACTATTTCATTCATGGCTTAATTCCTTACACTTATCTGCTATCACTCTTTTTTATTGGATATAGTACTTCTGATGGATATTGGATATAGGGTAAAATTTAGGTATAATATTTAGGTGATGTTCCTTAGGTTCCCTTATTAAAATTCAATCATGTGGTTGTACTTAACTAAAAGTACGCTTCTGTCATATGAAAAAAATTACATGATTGAATTTTAAGAGAGGAATTTAAGGAACAACACTTAAATACTATACCTAACTTTTGTCTTCGAATATAATGTTTCTATTGGATATCTTACATGCATAACCGTAGAAGCTATATACAAAACTTATAAAGGAGACAAGAAAACAAAACATTAAATGCTTTCACCTAAAAGAAAATGAAAATAAAACTACACTAGTTGAAATGTAGAAAACATGGCAAAAGAAAAGTCAAGTAAGGCGACTCATATGCATTTTGAACTTCTCTTAACCTAGCCTAAGCTATTATCCCTAATATGTAAACACATAACACATGAAAAATATTTCACCGTCCAAACTAAAGTTGGTGATGAATCTTACACTCTTAGGGTATGTTTGGTTAAAGGTGGAATAGGGTGGATGAAAAATAATGTAGATAAAATCAAGGTGATCGATATTGTATCGGTTCTAGTCAGTATTGGCGGTATGTACCATACAAGTACGTGTATTGGTATTGAAATGTCAACATTTTGTACCGGTTTAAATTCCAGCCGTACGAGCCATTTACTGGCCATACTGGTTGATTTTGGGCATTACTGGTTGGTACTAGGCATACCGGCAGGTACAAAAAATGTTTTTATTTTTTTAGTTTTGTATTTTTTGAATTTTTGTAAGGGTAGAATAGTAACTTACTTGCATTAACTTATTAGTATTATTTGTTTTCTTAGTATGCAATGAACGATTAAGCTTTCTATTTTTTATATTGTGTGTTTTTTTATTTTTATTTTTCCTTTTGATTGATGCTAAAGTCTAAAACCATGAATAATTTTTTCTAAATTGAGGTAATGTTTTATGGTAAATGTTTATGTTTATTATAACACACACACACACACACACACACACACACACACACACACACACATATTTATAAATATAAAAAATAATGGTAAATCCGAAATGGTATACCGGTATTGACTGGTATCGAAATATACGTTCCACTAGTCAAACCGGTACAGCCTCCGATATAAGCTTGAATTCTTTGGAGAAAATAGAAGAGAAAATGAGTTTGTGTGTTGTTTGATAAGGAGGGGGGGTGATTTTTTGAATGGGGCAATGCATTTTCCAACTAGTCAAACCGGTACAGCCTCCGATATAAGCTTGAATTCTTTGGAGAAAATAGAAGAGAAAATGAGTTTGTGTGTTGTTTGATAAGGAGGGGGGGGGGGGGTGATTTTTTGAATGGGGCCATGCATTTTCCACCTAGGTCCACTCAAAACTTGTCTCTCTGAAATGGAGAGAAAACAGGCGTGAAAATGCTATTGAATGTGAAAGAAAAAAGTGGCCAAACATTTTGAATAAAAATTTGAACCACCAACGTTCACAAGCTTCTTGATTGAACATTTTGTCTTTTCCTCTTGGCTCTTCACTTGACCACGTTCAAGGGCTTTTTTTTTTTTTTTTTTGGAAGAATACAATTTTGATTCTTGAACTTCTTGTGTGTGTGTGTGTTTTGCTTTTTTTGTTAATGAAATATTCATTCATACACAATTTTTTAATAAAAATATAATGAGTTACTTTTGTTTGTTCTAAAAGGGACATAATAGTAAATTTTTACCAATTCTATTTTTATCATTTTATTTCTCTTCTCAACCAAATAAAAAAGTTTTTCATCTTTCAACTTTTCCATCCTTTCAACCAAATATATATGAGAGAAAACTAAATTTCTTCTATTCCTTCACCATTTTTTATCCTCTCACTTTTCCATCTCTTCAACAAAATTGACCCTGAACACATAAACCTACAAACACTTACTATGTGCATCAATTTCAATATTGAAATCGAGGACACAAATGGTAAAGAGAAGTAATACTTAATGATGTATCCTAATGAAACTAAATGCGTCTTTCATCACTGTCTAGCTATCATTTGAATATAAGAGACATAAAACTTGGCTTTTTTCACATACTAACCACCCATTAGACCAAGTTAACATATCCAAGAATCAACGGAAGATATCAGGGTGCAGGGACTGAGGGAAAGCAGCTTGGGATGGAGTTGCTATTCTGATTCTGGTATAGATGCATTGCAAAGTTCTTCATGTGCAGATATTTTCTTGCCAATATAACATTCTTCTTCTGGTACCGCATCATAAAATCAAACAAGAATCATTAGACTTATGGTTAATTGAAATCATGCAATGACTGTAAAGAAGCTTAAGTGCACAATTTTTATGAACATTTTCGTTCAAATTATGGAGTCTGTGAGCTAAACCTTTAATGTTCTCAGCCCAAGTTGGTACTGAGTCACCAGTTGCTTGAGAATCATATATTCCTGTAATAGTGTTTCATGCTCCAATTTCCGTTCTTCACGCTCTTTCTGACGTTCTTGTTGTTGGATAGCCATTGTTTGCTTGAGAATTATATATTCCTGTAAGAGTTTTTCTCCTTGTTCCATCAGCTGTGAGAATTTTAAAACAGTGGAAGAAATTAAAAAAAAAAAAAGGAAACAAGCCCTTATTAAATTGAAGGATAAAATCCAATTTACTTCCTAGATCGGCTTTATAAAAATTTAATACACACTTTCAATTGCTACATTTGAACTCCTAAAGTTTGGATTAAAATGAAATTGTTAGGATTCCATTCAAATGAACTAATTTTCCATTTTGTGGACAAGTAATTTACCCCCTTTTGGCCCACTCACAGTTCAATCTCACAAACGTTAGTAATTGCTACGTTATAACCCCTAAGGTTTGAACTGAAATGAAATTGTTAGGGTTATGTTGGATGGATGGAATTTTAACGATTTCATTTTATTTCAAATTTTAAGGAGTTAATATAACAGTTTAAAATTTGTGTTATAAAATTGTGAAATGACTAAGCCGAAAGAAAGTAAATTGTAATTTCCCCTAAACCTAAATTTAAATCCTCCCCACACACTCAACAGTCAATACTGCCCTAGCACCCCTTCACTTCTCTCCCCATTTCTCCCATCCACCAAAGAAGAAAAGGAAAGAACAATAAGGGAAAGAAATATGATAGCAAAATAAACAACCTGGTTAATCCCAGTGTTTGCAATTGCATGTATGGATGACTCGGAAGCATCAAACACTCTTGAATCACGAGCTATAGCATCATCTTCACTGGAGGCATTCTTCATTTCTCTATCTAAGAGCTTCACCCAGCCAACACGGTCCATGGGAGCTCTTTGTAACTTCTGTTTATGTAAGAAATTAAGGATCAATTAGTTGGGGTCAAAATCATGCTTTTAAACCAATATATGAATAATTGAAGAACAGTTCAAGTCCATAACAATATTGCAAATCAAAATCGTAGAAACCTCATTACAGATCATCCAAAAGAAAACAAAGAATGTGTATAATAAATGTAAAATATGAAAAGGAACACCCTAGTATTGCTCGAATTATGATTAAAATTACACAAATAATTGTGCTTAAATCCCCAAGAAATCATCATAACATATTTACATAAAAAACCTCAAATTCACTAATTAAAACCTATCCAATATACATGAAATATTATAACAAAACTTGAAAGCATAAATCACCACAACAATATATATACATATATACACATGCCAAAAAAGCCCCCATTTCAAAGATTAAAACAATCCAAAACAATTGAATGTAGAATTAAGCAAAAAGCTATATTTAATAATAAAAAATAATCCAAATTCTAAATATTAAAAAGATTTGGTCGTAATCTAACGTAGAGAGAGCCTCACATGAAAGTTGAATTAATGTAGAAAGTGCCAGATCCTTGTAGACAAACGAATTGTCATCAAATTTATCACCTCAGAGTTTCCTATCCAAATACAATTGTTATAAAAAAAACCCTCAATTCAATAAAATAAATCATCCAAAAATAATTGAATGCAGAATTAAACAGAATACTAGATTTATAATTAAAAGTAATCCAAATTTCTAAACATTAAAAAGATTTGAAAGTAAGTTAAAGTAGAGAGCTAGAATCTTACATGAAAAAGTGCCAAGAGACTTGTAGACTGATAAACTGCCATCAAATTTATTATCTCAAAATTAAGCTAAGTGGCTAACTTTCTTAAATTTATTAAATTGCAGCGATTTTTAGATAACTTTCTTATCAACTTAATAATTTTTTTTTGGATAGACATAAAAGCTATTTTTTATATCAAAATTTCTTTCTTTCTTTATTTATTTATATAAAATTTTTATTGAAAAAATAGCTAAAAGAATTATTATTACATAATGAACCTATTACCTGAAAATTTTAATTCGGTTGCAGAAAATAACAGTCTAAAATTGTTTGCAATATAAGAGGAGTGTTGCGGTTATAATTATAAGAACATGGGAATTCCATTCCTTTTGTCATTAAAGGAAACCACTGTACCCACATCAAGCATCCAAAGCATATAAAAAATGCTTCAAATCAGTGCGGTTTTCAATTTTTAGTGCTGAATTCACAAATTTAAGTACGTGTATGAGGAGTTTTATTTATCTTTTTGAAGTAAAAAGAAAAATAGCTTAAACAAAGGCAACCCATGCACAAGCACAAAACCTATTCAATTTGATAAAGAAGTAGAAGAAAAGAATTGATAAAGAAGAATAAGAAGGCAAATACATACCTGTTGAGAAGGGAAGAATACACTAAAAAGTTGTACGGTACTTTGGATACGGTATGTAGGAGAAGAAGGGAAGAATCCATAAGAAAAAACCGAATATGTGTATATAGAAGTTGATGTGAAAAAAGAAGAGGGTGTTTATGTTAAACTCAAATACTTATTTCCTTATTTTGTAGTAATCAACTTAGAAATTATAGGAGAAAAAGATAAGAATAAAAAATATTATATTTATTTTTTAAAAAAATATTAAAAAATATAAATAAAAAATATTTGGTTATATACTATTTTGATCCCTAAACTTTACCAAAAGTATGTTTTTATTTCTAAACTTTAAGAAGTTAATTTTCCATCCTTAAATTATTGAAAAGTTTATATTTCGTTCCTAAACTATTGAAATTTTTTTTATTTATGTCTTTAAACTTTACTAATTTTTTTTTTCATCCCTAAACTATTGAAAAAAAATTATTTTTTTCATTCTTATTTTTGTCTCTAAACTATTGAAAAAACTCTTTACAAAGTTTAGGGATGAAAAAAAAAACTTTTTAAAGTTTAGGGACGAAAAACAAGCTTTTGTTAAAGTTTAGGGACCAATATAGTATTTTACCCAAAAATATTCTATCTATTTTTTGTTTCTTATGCTGTGTAGTAATATAATTTAAGTAAAAATAACTAGTAAAAAATAAATTAATAATAAAACAATTAGATGGAGAATTTGGATTGTAATCAAATAATTTTTTTTTCAACTTAGAATTTATATGAAAAGAAGATAAGAACAAACAAATATATATATATATATATATATGTATATATATATATAAATAAAATAAAAGAATATAAAAAAAATGCTGCAATTAATTTAGTGTAGCCACTTTTTTATTATACAGTATATATTTGTTTTTGGTATAAGCAAGGATTGAACCTCAGATCTCTTATTCAACCATAAGAAAATTTATTTGGTGTAGGCGGTGATTGAATTTCAAATCTCTTATTCATCCATAAAAATCTTTATTAATTAAGCTAATTGTAAACCACTTATCATCCATATAGTATATGATATGATTTTGTATTCACAATGTTCATATTTTCAAGTGCAATATTTATATCTTTTATTGATTCCACATTTCAAACATGAAAATGATGAAATGTATGAATGATGTACAATAAGGTGCGAGTGAGGAACAATCCCTTAAAGAATGGGTCCATCAACAAATTATTATCATATAGTGAGTCAATCAATAAGTCTAGAGTAAAAAAAAAAAAAGTTCACAATTGTTGAGAAGTTGTTCTTTGTAGGTCAAAAAGTGACGTTAACAATAAATCTAAATGAGAATCGGTAAAACTTAATGATTCAACTTCTATTAAAAATGTTGCAAAAATTATTGTGTGTAGCATTACACTAGTATAATTGATAGTTAGGCTGTGTTTGGTGTGACTAATAATATTTTTTAAAAAATATTTTTCTCAATTTCAGGTGTTTGGTGTGACTGATAATGTTGGTCAACCAGAAATGTTTTCATGTTGATTGTAAAATTTGGGGTATTTTGGTGCAAAATGATTTATGCCTCTATTTTAGGCAAAACATTTTATACCTCACACAAAACTCATTAGCCCTAGTCTTTAATCCCCAGCCCCTCATTGCTAGCTGTTGATATTCTCGCTCTAATAATTGGTTGCCTATATGGCTACCGATAGTTGATCTTGCCCTAAACTTCTTATTATTCTCTCTCATATTCTCTCTTGAAAAAGTGCTTATTCTATTTCTCTTGATTTTTTATTCTCTCTTGCAATTCTCTCTCTCTCTCTCTCTCTCTCTCTCTCTCTCTCTCTCTCTCTCTCTCTATATATATATATATATATATATATATATATACAGTGGCGGAGCTAGAATTTGAGTTGAGGGGGGGCAAAACTTGTATAAGATATATGCATTTTATGCACATCATGTGAATATATAATATTGGAAACACTAAAACTTATGTGGAAGGCATGCTAGTGGACTTGTGGTTACTTATTAGTTTATTTAAGTAGAGTTATGCTCTGTTTCAAGACTAAAGAAACATAGTGGAGTTTTATTTGGCTAAATTATCATTAAGTGTGAGTGAGTAGAGCTATTGGTTAAATGAAATTCCTCACAGGATAAAGAAAATAGTCCAAATTGATGTATTACTTTGATCTAGATTGCTATTTCTATCAAAAGAAAAAATTAGATTGGGATTTTTAATAAGTATTAGCAATAAACTAATACTTATTAAAAACTAATACTTATTAGATTGAGGTTTTTTTTGGGTGGGCTGGGGGGAGGGGGGGCAGCTGCCCCCCCTCGACCCCCCTGGCTTCGCCCCTGTATATATATATAAAATAAAATTTAGAGAATAAATTACAAATATTCAGTATACATTGGATATGAATTTTGATTATCAAGATAATTTCTTTTAAGAGAATGAATAATTTGAATAATTTATTTAAATAAAAATTATACACACATACATACATATATGTATTTATTTATTTATTTTGCTTAAATATATAATCAACCTCATGCAATTCATTTAAAAGTAACGACGTTTGTATATTCATAGCCTTTATGTTTAGAAGTCTTTCACTTAAATTTAGTTGCATCGAAGTAGATTGAAATGCTACATTAATGTGGCTCAACAAAAGTGTAGCAAAAATAAATGCTATGTTTAAAATTTTAGATATCATGAGTTTTAGATATATATATATATATATATATATATATATATATATATGTGTGTGTGTGTGTGTGTGTGTGTGTGTGTGTGTGTATTTTAATAATTTTGGATTTAGAATAAGTGCTTTCAACTTAAACATATCTTTTCTCGTTATGTAAGGGCACAAAATAGATTGAAATGGACCGAAATGAACCAAAGAGATTTGAATGGGCCGAATTGGACCAAATGAAAAAAGTGGACCAAATGGACAGAATAGGACTAAATGGGAACAAGGTGGACCGAATAAGAACGAATGGATTGAATAGGACTGAAGTGGACAGAATGGACCGAACGGGACCAAATTGGACTAAATGGGACAAAAATGGACAAACTGGACTAAATAGGACTAACGTGGACTGAATTGGACCGAATAGAACCAAAGTGGACAAAATGGACCAAAGTGGACTTAATGGCTTGAATAGGACTTGATGTAGAATAGACCGCCATGACCTTCTTGGACTCTCATGCGCGCCTGAAATCAACACGCAAGGCAAAAAGGCACTAATAGAAATCATGGGCCTTGGAGTTGGAATCGCATAAAATTTGGCAGGCTGAAGAGAAATGGCTTTCTGAGAAATAGTTGTCGCTTTGCCACAAGGTACTTCCTGAAAATGATGAATTCCTTCATTTAGGCCCAAAAACTGTGATTTTGCTGTTTATAGTAAGATTTGTTTCGTTAATAACCTTTTGCTCAAAAGTTAGAATAAGGTTTCGCTTATTTTGGGACGACTCTTAAGGTTAGTAGTTTATGATTTTGCATTTAACTCAATTTTTCCATTTTTGGTAAATTTTGGTATTTTGTCACCTAATTGCGTAATTAAGGCGAATTAGAGTTGTATACATTTTTCTTTGTATTTATATGTTTTGTGGCCATCAGAGGTAAATCAGACTATTATCAATAAACATAGATTTTTTGTCAAATTATTTCTCTAGTGGATTCTAGTTTTCTTCTCCTTGTGGTTTCAGGGAAACTCCTCATGGATTCGAGGTTTACTACTGGAAACTAATAGTTTAGTTTTTATTCTATCAAAAGAGCATTGTGTGTACTTTCTTCAGACTTTCGCGACATCAGGACTAAAGTGGATCAAAGTGGACATAATGGATTGAATCCGATCAATGTGGACTGAATAGGACCAAATAGAACCAATGTAGATAGAGTGAATCAAATAGGACCGAAGTGGACTAAATGGACTAAAGTAGACAGAATGGGACCAATGTGGACCGAATGGGATTGAAGTGGACTGAATAAGACCGAATGTATTGAATTGGACCAAATAGAAATCTAGTGGACAGAATGGACTAAATTGGACTGAATGAAACGAATTGGACCAGGATAGACTCATATTTCTAATTTTCAATGTCTGTTTTAGTATTTTTTTTAACTCAAAACTAAAGAGTTAAGCCCAAATATAATAAAATTTCATACTTTTCATCCCAAAATTTTTTGAATTATTTAAACTCTTATTTCTTTCTTTTTCTCTCATTTATTTTCCATAGCTCCTAAAATCACTCTAACCTGGGAAAATTGGCAATTCAAGGTGAGATTCTTTGGCTGTTTGAATTTTTTTAAATATTAGATCCTCTTTTGGTTGAGTAATTATTTTAGAGCCATGTTTAAAAATTACTACTTTTGTTAGCTCTATGTTTGATTGAAAGATATTTAAGGTGAGAATTCAAAACTTTCACGAATTAATAAATTTATGGATATTTGATGGACTAATATATGAATGTTTAAAAATCTCAAAATATATTAATTCCCACATTTTTTTGGGTTCTAAAATTACACTTATTTGAGATCTCACCCTTAAAGCTAGTAAAATTTCTCACCGTTTAGAATTTCTAAAATTTTTTTCTTAAGGCCTACATAAACTAGTAAAATCTAAAATTTTACCAAGATCAATTACAACAAATACTATCACTTGGGTACATTTTCGTCGATCACTTAATTTACAAGGTGAACACAATCAAGACATGAGTGGAGGATCACCCATGACATTCAATCCTTTTGGAGGTAGGATATAAACTCAATAAAGCATTCGAGAGATGCAAAGCAGTAACCAAAAAGAAAAAGAAAAAAAATCTAAATATACAACAAAACTCGTAACTGTTGAGACTTGAGATGATAGGTTATATATTCTGCCAAAGAAAACTAGAAAGAAAGAGAGATTTAAGCACCACTAATATCTTTATACAATTACTTGATCTATAAACACATAAACCTACAAACATCTATGATGTGCATCAATTTCAATATTGAAATTACTTATCAAAAAAAGGTTCAATATTGAAATCGAGGACACAAACAGAAAAGAAATCCTTAATGGTGTATTCAAATGAAACGAAATGCGTCTTTAATCACTGTCTACCATTTGAATATTAGAGGAAACTCCCGCAAAGCGATTGTTGGGACAGCAGACCATTTGTAATGCCTACCTTTTTCACAACAGTTGAAAGCACTAACATACTAACATATTAATTGTTTGCGGAAACTGTAGTAGTTGCATTGTCAATGCATATTTTTCGTCCTAATAGTGCATCATAAACACAAACAATAGTCATTAGATTAAAGAAAAATTAGAATACGACAGTAGACATATAGTTAATTGAAATCATGCAATGACTATATGGAAATCAAGGATTCAATGAAAATTATTAATGTAGAAACTGATTTGCACAATTTTTATGAACACTTTCTATCAAATGCAAAACAGCATATACAGCCACCAAACACTCTACTGCTAACATGAGAAACAGACTGAATTTCAGTCCCAACATAAGACAATATACAGAGGCTGAAATTCAGTGCCACCAGCCTAGCATTGTTCTTATGATGGTCACCTTTTGAACACACATTCTTTAGTTTTGTCTGTGTTATGCATATGTAACCAATTTGCACCCAAAAAAATCTGGGTTAATGGCCAATATCTTTTAGCCATCATCTCCTGAAGCCCTTGCTCCAATCAAAGAGCCAGTTGCCAAACAAGCTGCCTATTTGGCTAATCTCACCGCATGTATTGAGTAAATCAATTTCAAGTAACATCACCTTCATTTCCTTCATTCTATTCTCTACACAAACAGAGCTTTCCATTCAATTTCTATTGAAGACCCAATTTTTCCCTTATTTAAACAAAGTGTAAACTGTGAAGTCCTTTCCTTTACCTTATTACCCTGATCTTTTTTTACCTACTAACACCAAATAGACAAACAAACAACATGGGGTCTTTCTTTACACACACACACACACAAAAAAGAAAAAAGAAAACAAAATCCCTCCAAGCATCATAGTAAAACAAGCATATATGGGGTTTGTGAGATAAACCTCTAATGTTCTCTGCTGATTCTGGTACCCGGACACCTGTCGCCTCAGTTGTTCCAACTCTGAATTGAGAGATCCGTTTTGCTGATTAAGTCCATGAACTTCTCGCCTGAGATTTCTAATTTCCCGATTTCTAATTTCCCGATTAAGTCTAATTTCACACCTGTCCCTCCAGCTGTGAAATTTAAACAGCAGGAGAAATTAAGCTATACCTCCTGCTAATGTTGTTTAAATAATCTGTAGAGAAAAAAAAAGGAAAGGAAAGAACATCAAAGGGAATTATAATACATTGTTAACCACAGGGTCTATACGGTTACGGATAAATGTCATGATGTCCTCAATCAATCTTCTACACTTAGCTGTGGCAATTTCTTCATCGAAGGTACTCATCCATTCTCTAACACTGCGCTCCACCCAATTATTAATACTGTCCATGGCAGCGTTCTGTAACTTCTGTTTATGTAAGAAATATTAAGTTGGGGGTCAAAAGCAGATTTTAAGCAATTAAATGAGTAATCCAATGTCAATACCAATAAGAAAGAAAGAATTGAAGCAAAATTCCAAGTCCAAAAAAACAATAAAGTAAATCAAAATTGGAGAAACTCCATTAGATATTATCCAAAAGAAAGTGTAGCATCAATGTAAAATAAGGAAAAAGGAGCTTTCTTTATGCTATGTTTGTTTACTAAGAAAAAGTTGGATAAGAAAAAGAAAAAACATTTAAGTTTTAGTCGATCTCTAATTTCTCATTTGGAACACTGGTCAAAACCAAGTACCCCACAAAACTAGATTCTTTTTCTTTCCTCAGTCTTCTCGCAAACCAAACAAGCTCTTTTGTTTCTTTGGATACAAGTTTTTATGCCAATGAATAACAAGCTATCAGCTTTTTCTTGAACGTTTCTAATAAAGGTCAAGACCATATAAGCCACAAGAAAATTTAAAAAAGAAAAGAAAAGAAAAGCAGTCGATATAGTGCAAAAGAATTGCATTCTTTATTATTGGGGATTTCTACTCTGCTAATATAAAAAGAAACAACATGGCTGCGACTGTGAAATTTATTGAATTTACTCAAAGGAAGAGAATGAAGAAAATAGAAAGTACCCTTGAGAGAGAAGTCTGGTTTGAGAATTTGAGAGTTTTCGTTTGAATAGCGCAATAGAGGAGAAGAGTGAAAGCTACGAACTAAAATAGATATATATATATATATATATATATATATATATATATATATATATATATATATTTTATCTCATGTATTTGATAGGAATGATAGAAAAAATGGAAAAAGTTTGATTCTAAATATATTTGGAGTCTTAGGCTTCAACTCCTAATAGGAAGATGATACGTGCCCTTAGAAAAATGGGTCAATCAATGAATTATTATTATACAATGGGTTAATCAATAAGTATACAATGGGTTTATCATCCCTCTTCTCAAAAAAAGTTATTGCACTCTTACCCTATTTTTCTCTCAATTTTCTGACTATTTGGAGGGATTTTTTTTTTTTTTGGGTCAATGAAGATAATAACTCCCTCTAATTTTCCATCTTCTCTACTTTCTATCCAACCAAACAAGAAAAAAAAAAAAAAAACTCTTATTTCTTTCATTTTCTCTCATTTATTTTTCATTGCTCCTAAAATCACTCTAAGTGTGTGTTTGGCAAAAATTAAAAAGCCAGTTTATTTTTACTACTATTTATGGGTCTCATTATACTTTTTGGTACTATTAATGAGTCTTACTGTACTATTTCAGCTAACTTTTATCTTTATTTACAGTATTTTTAGCAAAAAATTTTCAATTTTAGCAAAATAAGCAGATCACCAAACAGACCTTAACTAAGGAAAATTAGCAATTCGAGGTGAGATTCTTTGACAGTTTGAATTTTGCAAAATATTAGATCCTCTTTTGGTTAAGCAATTATTTTAGAGCCATGTATAAAAATTACTTCTTTTGTTAGCTCTATGTTTGATTGAAAGAAATTTAAGGTGAAAATTTAAAATTTTCACAAATTAATAAATTTATGGGTATTTGATTGACTAATATATGGGAAGTTTAAAAATCTCAAAATATATTAATTCCCACATTTTTTGGGGTTCTAAAATTGCACTTATTAGAGTTGTTACCCCTAAAGCTTGTAAAATTTCTCACCACTTAGTATTTCTAAAATTATATTCTTAAGACCTACCATAAACTAGTAAAATCTAAAATTTTACCAAGATCAATTACAACAACATACTATCACTTGGGTACAATTTCGTCAATCACTTAATGTGCAATGTGAACTCAAGACATGAGTGGAGGATCACCCATGACAGTCAAACCTTTTGGAGGTAGGTTAGAAAGCATTGGAGAGATGCAAAGCAGTAACCAAAAAGTGATATCAATAACATCACTTGTGAAATAAATTGTGAAATTTGTTGTGTCTATCGCACATATTTAAGCAATATTGCCTAGTATTCAGCCAAAGAAAACCAGAAAGAGAGAGAGACATCTAAGCACCATTAATATCTTTATCAAGGTGTATTGCTAGTTGCTACAATTACTTTATTTGATCTACATAAACCTACAAACAAAATGTGTCTTTCATCACTGCCTATGCTACCATTTGACTATAAGAGAGGAAACTCCCCCACAAAGCAATTGCTGGGACAGCAGACACCATTTTCACAGCAGTTGAAAGTACTCACATCTAAGTACTAACATACTAATTATGCACCCATTAGGCCAAATTAACGTATCCAAGAATCAAGAGAAGACATTAGGGTTCAGGGAAGCCCCTTGGGTTGGTGTTGCTTTACTGAATCTGTAGTAGTTGCATTGTCAATTCACATTTTTCCTCCTGGTAGTGCATCATAAAAACAAACAATAGTCATCAGACTAGAGAAAAATTTGAAAACAACACTAGACATATAGTTAATTGAAATCATGCAATGACTATAAGAAAAGCAAGGTTTCAATGAAACTTATTAATGCAGAAAGACTGATTGAATAATTTTTATGAACATTTTCTATCAAATGCAAAACAGCATATATAGCCACCAAACACTTTACTGCTGACATGGAAAACAGACTGAATTTCTGTCCCAACATAAGAGAATATACAGAGGCTGAAATTCAGTGCCACCAGCCTAGCATTGTATTTATGATGATCACCTTTTCAACACACATTCTTTAATTTGCACCCAAAAAATCTGGGTTAATGGGCAATTTCTTTTAGCCATCATCTCCTAAAGCCTTTGCTCCAATCAAAGAGCAAGCTGCCTATTTGGCTGATCTCACCACATGTATTGAAAGCCACAGCTATACCACGCAAATTCAAGCTCACACGAGTCTTAAAAGGAAGAAACCCAATATTAAGTAAATAATATCCTTCATTCTATCTCTCTGTACAAACAGAGCTTTCTATTCCATTTCTATTGAAGACCCATTTTTTCTCTTATTCAAACAAAGTGTAAACCGTTAAGTCCTTTTCTTAAACTTAATGGGAAACAAAATTACCTATTGACTATTAAGAGAACACAAGCCACTCCAACCCCAACACCCCCCCCAAAAAAAAAAAAAAAAAAAAAAAAAATCCTTCAAAGCATTATAGTAAAAGAAGCATATATGGGAGATAAACCTCTAATGTTCTCAGCCTATTCTGGTGCTCGGACACCTGTTCCCTCAGTTGTTGCAACTCCGAGTTGAGAGATCTGTTTTGTTGATTAAGTCCTTGAACTTCTCGCTTGAGAGTTCTAATTTCCCGATTAAGGCTATCAACTTGTCCCCGCAGCTGTGAGAATTTAGACAGTGGAAGAAATTAAACTATACCTCCTGCTACAATTAAACTATTCCTTCAAGAAAAATAAGAATTTTCATTGACACGTCTTACTAAAATACATATACACAAAGACATTTCAAATAGGATCCTATTATTCACTCTAATTATTAAATATAAATATAAAATAAAAATAATTAAATTACTATAATAAACTATATATATGTAAGTCACATATACATCACAATTTCCTAAAATAGGAAAATTCACAATAAGTAAACAAAGCCTAAAAAGAAAACAAGCGATTATTCGATTTAAGGGTATAATACAATTTCCTCCCTTGTCATTTGACTTGATTACAGTGTAATAACAAACTTTATTCTTCTTTTTCCTTTTTTCTTTATTTTTTTAGATCAATACGCAAACTATCAATTGCTACATTTTAACCCATAAAGTTTGGAGGAACATGAAATCAGTAGGGTTACTTTGGATGGAATTCTAACAAATTAAAAATTTAAGGGTCAAATGTAACAATTAAAGGTTTAGTAAATTATGAAATGGCCAAATCACATGGAAATGAATTGAAATTTTCCCTATATTCAAATCCTCTTTAGTCTTCACCCTAACCACATTCGGACAATGCCCATTTCTTCCCATCTACCAAAAGAAAAGAAAAAGGAAAGGAAAGAACACTTAGGGGAATTATATTACATTGTTAATCACAGGGCCTACACGGTCACGGATAAATATCACGATTTCCTCAATCAATCTTCTACAACGAGCTCTGGCGATACGTTCATTGAAAGTACTCATCCATTCTCTAACACTGCGCTCCACCCAATTATTAATACTGTCCATGGCAGCGTTCTGTAACTTCTGATTATGTAAGAAATATCAAGTTGGGGGTCAAAAGCTGGTTTTAAGCAATAAATCAGTAAGCCAATGCCAATACGCAATTACAATAAAAAGAAAGAATTAAAGCAAAATTCCAAGAGCGAAAAACAATAAAGCAAATCCAAATCGGAGAAACCCCATTAGATATTGTTCGATAGAAAGTGTAGCATAAATGTAAAATAAGGAAAAATGAGCTTTCTTTATGCTATGTTTGTTTACTAAGAAAAAGAAAAAAGATTTAATTTTTAGTTGATCTCTAATTTCTCATTTGAATCACAGTGGTTAAAACCAAGTACCCCACAAGACTAGTTTCTTTTTCTTTCCTCAGTCTTCTTGTAAACCAAACAAGAAGTCAAAAATTATCAAGAAAAACTCTTTTGTTTCTTTGAATACAAATTCTTAAGCCAATGACTAACAAGCTCTCACCTTTTCTAAAACGTTTCTAACAAAGGTCAAGACCAAATAAAATGAAATATAAAATTGCACGTTTCTAACAAAGGTCAAGACCAAATAAAATGAAATATAAAATTGCATTCTTTATTATTGGTGATTTCTATTTGCAAATTTAAAATGCAATAACTAGAAGAGAATAAAAAAAAAAGAACCAACATGATTGCAAATGTGAAATTTATTGAATTAATACTAAAGGAAAAGAATGAAGAAATAAGAGTACCCTTGAGAGAGAAGGATAATTTGAGAGATTACTTTGAGAACTGAGAAATTTGAGAGCTCTTCGTTTGAATAGCGCAATAGGAAAAAGGTGAAGAAGTAGAAGAGTGAGTCTACGAAGCTATAGGCTCTTATAAACGGTCTGAGTAAGTTAGTTAAGTTAGTTACTTCCCGCTCCTTTTGGTTTTGACTTTTTTGTCAGCTGCGGTCAGAGTAATCAACGGTGGAAATTTTAGCCACGTTTAGCATTTAAAATAACTGATTGTTCTGATACAGTGGGTCTTGATTGGTAGATAAAATGAAAAGGTGAAAAGGGAATGCTACCATGCACCCAACAAATTTAACAATTTTTTGTCACTTTTTGAGGCCACACATTGTGATTTGTAATATATCACTTTTACATGAGACTATCATTGAAATCATTTTTCATGTACACCAATTACAAAGTGCTAACTCCATAGTTGTGAAATTGGGCTTATAGTTGGTACAAACTGCTAACTCTAAAGTTGTGAAATTGGGTTTTTAGTCAGGAGTAGTTAGGGTGTTATTATGGTTATGTTCAGATAGAAAAGTCACATTGATTATGCCACTCTTTAACCAATTTTTTTACCAAAAAAAAAAAAAAAAACAAAGAAAGAAAAGAAATTGGGCTTATAGTTATTGAAGAATACTAATTTTCCATCTCATGTATTTGATAGGAAGCATTTAAAAAAGAAAAAAGAAAAAAGTTTGGTTCTTAACATAATTGGAGCCTTAGACTTCAACTCCTAACAAGAAGATGATATGTGCCCTTAAAAATATGGGTCAAATATGTATTTGATAGGAAGGATAAAAGAAATAGGAGGAAGAAAAAATAATGTGTATGTCCAATGTTTTGACAAGAAAAAGAATGCTTGTGATTTGTAGTAAATTATTGTATCATCCCTCTTCTATAAAAAAAAAAAAAAAAAAAAAAAAAATCATCCATATCATATAAAAAGTAAAGGAGGGATGAAATAGTTATTGCAGGCTTACCATATTTTCCTCTCAATTTTCTGTCTATTTGGAGGGAAAAACATTTGGTCCATTTCGGTTTATTTTGGTCTACTTTGATCCATTTGGTCTATTCAATCTTCTTCGTTCAACTTCAGTCCATTTGGTTCACTTTGGTCTATTTCGGTCCAATTCGTCCATTCAGTCTACTCCCGTCAATTCGGTCCACTTACGTCTACTTTGGTTCACTTCAATCTACTTCAGTCCATTCAATCTACTTCGGTCTGGTTAGTCCATTTCGGTCCAATTTGATCTACTTTGGTCCATTAGATTCGCTTTGGTCCATGTTAGTCTACTTGCGTCTATCCGGTCCAATTTGGTCCATCTTGTCAATTTCGTCTAATTCGATCCATTCGGTTTACTTACTTAAGAATGATGGAAAAAGACAAGTTTGAGTTGAGAGTACTATCAATTATTGAGTAATATCAATTGTAATTATATGACAAGTTTTTGGGTCAAGGAAGAAAATAACTCCCACCAATTTTCTATCTTCTCTACTTTCAATCCCAACTAAACAAGAAAAAAAAAAAAAAATCAAATTTCTTATTTCTTTATTTTTCTCTCATTTATTTTCCATCACTCCTAAAATCATTCTAACCCAAGAAAATTGGCAATTCAAGGTGAGATTCTTTGACAATTTGAATTTTGTAAGATATTAGATCCTCTTTTGGTTAAGTAATTATTTTAGAGCCATGTATAAAAATTACTCCTTTCGTTAGCTCTATGTTTGATTGAAAGAAATTTAGGGTGAGAATTTAAAATTTTCACAAATTAATAAATTTATGGGTATTTGATTGACTAATATATGGATGTTGAAAAATCTCAAAATGTATTAGTTCCCACATTTTTTTGGGTTCTGTAATTGCCCATATTAGAGTTGTCACCCCTAAAGCTAGTAAAATTTATCAAAACTTAGCATTTCTAAAACTATATTCTTAAGACCTACAATACACTAGTAAAATCTAAAGTTTTACCAAGATCAATTACAACAACATACTTGGGTACATTTTCGCTGATCACTTAATGTGCAAAGTAAACACAATCAAGACATAAGTGGAGGATCACTCATGATGGCCAAACCTTTTGGAGGTAGGGAAAAAAGCATTGGAGAGATGCAAAGCAATAACCAAAAAAATCTAAATATACAACACAATTCATAACTGTTGAGATGATAGAATATAATATTGGTACAATACAAGCGATGTCAATGACCTCAAATGTTGTGAAATTTATTGAGTCTATGGCATAAATTTAAGCAATATTGCTTAGTATTCAGCCAAAGAAAACCAGAAACAGAGAGATATTTAAGCTCAACTAATATCTTTATCAAGGTGTATTTGCTACAATTACTTTATCTGATCTCTAAACACATAAACCTACAAACATCTATGATGTGCATCAATTTCAATATTGAAATTACTTACCAAAAAAGAGGTTCAATATTGAAATCGAGGAAACAAACAGATCGAAAAGAGAAGTAATCCTTAATGGTGTATTCAAATGAAATGGAATGCATCTTTCATCACTGCCTACCATTTGAATATAAAAGAGAGGAAACTCCACGCAAAGCAATTGCTGGGACAGCAGACCATTTGTAATGCCTACAGATAAGTAGCACAACCTTTTTCACAGCAGTTGAAAGCACTCACATACTAACATACTAACTATGCACCCATTAGGCCAAATTGACATATCCAAGAATCAATAGAAGACATCAGGGGGCATGGGACCGCAGCCTTCAGTTGGAGATGCTTTGCTGAGTCTGTTGTAGTCGCTCTGCTAATACATTATTTTCCACCTGGTATGCATCATAAATAGTTATCAGGCTAGAGAAAATTTAGAAAGCAACAGTAGACATATAGTTAATTGAAATCATGCAATGACTATAAGGAAAGCAAAAATTCAATCAATATTATTAATGTAGGAACACTAATTGCACAATTTTTATGAACATTTACAGAGGCTGAAATTCAGTGCCACCAGCCTAGCGTTTACTTATGGTGATCACCTTTTTAACATAAGTTCTTTAGTTTTGTTTGTGTCAATAGCCAATTTCTTTTAGCCATCATCTACTATGGCCCTTGATCCAATCAAATAGCCATTAGCCAAGCAAACTGACTATTTGGCTAATCCCACCTCATGCATTGATAGCCACAGGCACAGCTATCCTACACAAATTCAAGCGAGTCTAAAATAAAGCTCACACAAGTCTTAAAAAGGAAGAAACCCAATATTAACTGAGCTTTCCATTCAATTTCTATTAAAGAGTAAAGACCCAATTTTTCCCTTATTCAAAAAAAGTGTAAACTGTAAAGTCCTTTCCTTTACTTTTTTACCCTAATCTTTTTGTACCTACTAACGCCAAAACAGTCAAACAAACAACATGGGGTCTTTCTTTTTCCAATGAAAAACTTAATGGGAAACAAAATGACGTATTAAGAGAACAACACCCCCCCCCCCCCCCCCCCCCCCCCAAAAAAAAAAAAATCCCTCCAAGCATCATAGAAAAAGAAGGATATATGGGGTTTGCGAGATGAACCTCTAATGTTCTCTGCTGATTCTGGTACCCGGACACCTGTTCCCTCAGTTGTTCCAACTCCGTTTTGAGAGATCCGTTTCGCTGATTAAGTCCATGAACTTCTCGCCTGAGATTTCTAATTTCCCGATTAAGTCTATCAATTTGTCCCTGCAGCTGTGAGAATTTAAACAGCAGAAGAAATTAAACTATACCTCCTGCTAATGTTGTTTAAATAATCTGTAGAGAAAAGCAAAGGGTAGTGTTTTGAAATCATGTCTTCAGCTAACAATAATTAAACTACAATAATATACTCTACATATGTAAGTTACATATACATCACATTTTCCTAAAATTGAAAAATTGACAATAAGTAAACAAAGCCTAAAAAGAAAACAAGCCATTACTAGATTTAAGGGTATAATACAATTTACTCCCTTGTAACTCGACTTTATTACAATTTAATACACAAACTTTTTCTCATTTTTCATTTTTCATTTTTCTTTTTTTGAGATCAATACACAAACTATCAATTGCTACATTTTAACCCTTAAAGTTTGGAGTAGAATGAAATCAGTAGGGTTATACTTTGGATGGAATTCTAACAGTTTTGTGAAATGGATGAATCACAAGAAGGTGAATTGTAATTTTCCCTATATTCAAATCGTCTTTACCCTAACCCCATTTGGACGCTGCCCATATCTCCCATCTACCAAAGAAAAGAAAAAGGAAAGGAAAGGACATTGAGGGGAATTATAATACATTGCTAACCACAGGGCGTACACGGTCACGGATATATGTCACGATTTCCTCAATCAATTTTCTACAACGAGCTCTGGCGACACGTTCATGGAAGGTGGTCTTCCATTCACTGATACTGCGCTCCACCCAATCATCAATATTGTCCATGGCAGCGTTCTGTAACTTCTGTTTTTATAAGAAATATCAGGTTGGGGTCAATAGCTGATTTTAAGCAATAAATCAGTAATCCAATGCCAATAACAATAAGAATGAAAGAATTGAAGCGAAATTCCAAGTCCAAAAAACAATAAAGCAAATCAAAATAGTAGAAACCCCATAAGATATTATCCAAAAGAAAGTGTAGCATCAATGTAAAATATGGAAAAAGGAGCTTTCTTTATGCTATGTTTGTTTACTAAGAAAAAGTTGGATAAGAAAAAGAACAAGCATATAATTTTTAGTCGATCTCTAATTTCTCATTTGGAACACGGTGGTTAAAACCAAGTACACCACAAAACTAGTTTCTTTTTTCTTTCCTCAGTCTTCTTGCAAACCAAACAAGAAGTCAAAAACTACCATGAAAAACTGTTATGATTCTTTGAATTCAAATTTTTAAGCCAATGAATAACAAGCTCTCAGCTTTTCTTGGACGTTTCTAATAAAAAAGAAAAAGAATGAAGAAAAGAAGAGTACCCGTGAGAGAGAGAAGTCTGGTTTGAGAGATTACGATCTGAGAGCTAACAGCCACTCTGGTTTGAGAGATTGAGAAATTTGAGAGCTTTTCGTTGGAATAGCGCAATAGAGGAAAAAGGTGAAGAAGAGTGAAGTCTACGAAGCTATAGGCTTTTATAAACGGTCTGAGGAAATTAGTTAAGTTAGTTATTTCCCGCTCCTTTTGATTTTGGCTTTTTTGTCAGCTGTGGTCAGAGTAATCAACGATGGAAATTTTAGCCACGTTAGCATTTAAAAATAACTTTTTTTTTTTTTTAATACAAGACAAAAATTATACTCTAGCATAATCTAAGTGAATATATATGTGAAAAGAGAATGCTACCATAGTTGGAAGTCACTATGAAAGGGAAAATTGGGTTTATAGTTATTGAAAGATGATATTTTTTCATCTCATGTATTTGATAGGAAACATATGAAAAGAAAGAAAAAAGATTGACTCCAAACATATTTAAAGCCTTAGGCTGCAACTTCTAATAGGAAGATGATATGTACCCTTAAAAAAATGGGCCAATCAAAGAATTATTATTATATAATGGATCAATCAATAAGTCTAGAATTTAAAAAAAAAAAAATCATAGCAGTTGAGATTGAGATGGCAAGTTATTTTTTTTTTTTTGGTAAAATAGTGATGTTAACCAGTATCATCATTAGGGTATGACTGATAATTAGGCTAAGTTTGTTTTACCTAAATATATTTTTAAATTAATTATTTTTTCAATTTCAAGTATTTGGTATCACAAATGTTGGCCAACTTGTTGACTGCAAATTTTGGGCAATGTGGAGTAAAATAATTTACATCTCTAATTTTAGGAAAAACATTTTACACATCACTTAAAACTCAAAAACTCCAACCTCCACCCCCACACCCTACAATTAGCAGCTAAAATTCTTGCCCTCATCACCAGTCGTCAATCTTGCCATTGACACCAATCATTGATTCACCCCAAAAACTGTGCTCTCTCTCTCTCTCTCTCCTCTCTCTCTCAACTTCTGTTTTTGTTGAAATATTTTTTTTATTTATTAATTTGGATTTTTTTGGGATGGAAATTGTTTATTATATATCTGTTTGTGAGTTGAAAAAATGTGGGAAAGTAATAAAAAAAAATGTATTTGATAGGAAGGAAAAAAATAGGGGGAAGAAAAAATAATGTATTTGTCCAATGTTTTGACAGGAAAAAAATGCTTGTGATTTGTAATTAATTATTATATCATCCCTCTTCTAAAAAAAAAAATCACCCCTATCATATAAAAAGTATAGGAGGGATACAATAGTTCTTGCACTCTTACCCTATATTCCTCTCAATTTTCTGCCTATTTGGAGGGAAAAATATTTTGTAGCCAGGGAAGAAAATAACTCTCACCAATTTTCCGCCCCAGTTCTATATATATTTGGTTGATGGAAATTGTATAAATATTACTTCTTTCACTAATTTGGTTGATAGAAATTTCAGGTGAGAATTTAAAATTTTCACGAATTAAGAAATAACTCCCACCAAATTAAATCATATTTGTATTTGTATCTCAAGATTTATTGAAAACACCTTCGTTTTTTTTTTTTTTTTGCTTGGTCATACATTGTAATTTTTTTTTTTCGACATAAACAAAGTATTCATTTGTAAATTGATACTCTATAGACCAGACATGAGAGCTTTTCTAATATGAATATCCTACTATTCATAAATGGTTTAAAATCTATGCTATCTTTGTAAGATGGAAGTAGATGTCATTTTACCAAGATCACTTACAAAACTGGGTATATATTTCTCAAACCTTTTGAAGGCAGGGGAGAAACCATTAGAGAGGTGCAAAGCAATAACAAAAAAATAATAAATATACAACAAATTTCGTAACGGTTGAGATGATATGTTATAATATTGGTGTATAATAAAAGTTATGTTAATGAACCTGCATACCCAAAAGAGGGTGCCTCATATATTTAAGCAATATTAATTGCCAAGTATTCAGCCAAAGAAAACCAGAAAGATAGAGATATTTAAGCACCACTGATCTCTTTATCAAGGTATATTTTACAATTACTTTATTTGATCTTGAAGTCACTTATACCTCCAAACACCTATGATGTGCATCAATTTCAATATTGAAATTATTTACCAATAAAAGTTCAATATTGAAATCAAGGACACGAACTGTAAAGAGAAGTAATCCTTAATGGTGGTGTATTCAAATGAAACTAAATGTGTCTTTCATCACTGCCAACCATTTGAACATAAGAGAGGATCAGGAAACCCCCGCAGAGAAATTGGGACAGCAGACACCATTTCTAGTGCCCACAGATAAATAGCACAACCATTTTCACAGCGGTTGAAAGCACTCACATACTATCTATGCATCCATTAGGCCAAATTAACGTATCCAAGAATCGATAGAAGACATCAGGGTGCACGGAAGCCCTTTGGGTTGGAGTTGCTTTTCTGAGCCTGTTGTAGTTGCATTGTCAATTCATTTTTTTCCTCCTGGTAGTGCATCATAAAAACAAACAATTGTCATCAGACTAGAGAAAAATTAGAAAACTAACAGTAGACATATAGTTAATTGAAATCATGCAAATTATGCAATGACTATAAGGAAAGCAAGGACTCAATCAAAATTATTAATGCACAATTAATTTCTTTCGAATGAACAGCATATATAGCCACTGAACACTCTGCTGCTGACATGGAAAACATAAGACAATATACAGAGGCTGAATTTAGTTTTGCTTGTGTGATGCTTATGCATCCAATTTGCGCCCAAAAAAATTTCGGTTAATGGTCAATTTCTTTTAGCCAATCGAAGAGCCAGTACCAAGCAAGCTACCTATTTGGCTAATCTCACCACGTGTTGACAGCCACAGCTATCCTACACAAATTCTTGAATCTATACCAAATAAACAATCAGAAAAGCTTACAAGTAGAGCTGGTAGCACTAGTTCCACCATGCCCACTAGAGTATTGTGGAAAAATGGGAAACAAACAAACAACGGGGTCTTTCTTTTCCCAGTGATCAATAAAATGGGAAACAAAACTATCAATTAAAACAACCTTCAAGCATCATGGTAAAACAAGCATATATGGGGTGCGTGAGCTAAACCTCTAATGCTGTCCGCCGACTCTGGTATTCGGGCACCAGTTGCTTCAGATATTGCAACTCCAATTTCCGATTTTCAAGCTCTTTCTCACGTTCAACTTGGGCTTCCTGTGCTTGCTTGAGATTATCAATTTGTATATGAGCTCCTTCAATCAGTCCCTGCAACTGTGAGAATTTTAAAACATCATATTAGAAAAACACAGAATAAGATAGATCTCCTTAAGCCTATAAATTATCCCATTAGAAAGTCCTTTGATGGACAGAAATTTCTTCCTATATATTAAGGATAGTCTCCATTTTATAAACTCCTTCCATCAAGGAATTTTCATTATCAAATCTCACTAAATACCTATCTATAAAGAAATTCCTAATGGGGTGAGTCTTTATCTATTACTCACTCTAACTATTAAATATATATTTTTTCTTTTAGGAATAAATAAAATACATTTCTCCCATCTACCAAATTAAAGAAAAAGGAAGGGAAAGAACAATACATTTTCGCAATAAGAACCCACAGATTCAGCATTACTCCATGCTAGTTTACTATAGGTTGTGATGAAAGCCTCCAACAATCTTCTACTACGAGCTCTGGCCTGATGTTCATTCAAGGAATTCTGCATTTCTCTAACACAGCTCTCCACCCAAGGATCAACATCGAAATAATCCAAATCGTCCATGGGAGCGTTCTGTAACTTCTTTTTATGTAAGAAATATCAAGTTTAAACAATAAATGAGTAATCCAATGCCAATAACATTAAGAAAGAAAGAACTGAAGCAAGATTCAACTGCAAAAAATAAAGCAAATCAAACACGTAGAAACCTTGTAAGAGATTATCTAATGAAAAAAAGTTGGAAAATAAGCTATCTTTATTCTATGTTTGTTTACGAAGAAAAAGAAAAGACATTTAATTTCTAAACAATCTCTAATTTCTCATTTGGAACACAAAAACTATCAAGAAAAACTCTTTTCAATACAATCTCTCAGCATTTCTTGGACGTTTCTAATCAAGTTCAAGTAAAATACAAGAAATATTAAATTAAAAAAGAACAAAGAAAAAAAGAAAGAAGCAGTAGATATGGTGCATAAAGAATTGTATAACTATGAACTAGAAGAAAATCAATAAACACATGATTTCAACTGTGAAATTTAAAGAGTTGGAATCGTATGAGAGTACCCTTGAGAGAGAAGTTCGGTTTTGAGTGATTGAGATTGAGAATTGAGAATTCTGAGTGCTCTTCGCAATAGAGGAAAAAGGTGAAGAAGAGTGAGTCTTTATGAGAGAGGCTCTGACTCTTATAAACGGACTGACTTAAGTAGTTATTTTTAGTTAAGTTAGTTACTTCCCGCTCCTTTTGGGTTTTGGCTTCTTTGACAGCTGCGATCAAACTGATCAACCAATGGAGAATTATTTAGAAATTCTCCATATAGTGAGTCAATGAGTAAGTTTAGAGGAAAAAAAAAAAATTCACCGTTGAGAAGGCAAGTTGTTCTTTGTGGGCAAAAATGTAATATTAATGGTAAATCCAAATGAAAACAACTAAGAAATTACCGATCCAACCACCGCTAAAAATGTTAAAAAAAATTATTATGTAGCATTACTTAGGTATGATTGGTAGTTAGGATGTGTTTCTTTCACCCATAAATATTTTCTTCTTAATTTCAGGTGTTTGCTGTAATGACATTTGCTTTATGATATTTACCAAATTTTGTATGTTTCAGATATAACATGTCCCTTTCAGCAAAAAAAAAGATATAACATGTCCCTTTTGTTGAAAATGTTGGTCAAACTTGAAAATAGTTGTTAATTGATTGTAAATTTTTGGGGCATTTTAGGCAAGGAAGTCAATACCGTATCGGTGCCAGCCTTACTGGGGAAATATACTGTACCAACCATTAAAACCAGTACTAGTACACCTCCAAAACGTACTAGAGAAAATACTGGATTGTACTGGCCTATTTTGGCTATACCAGCCCGTACCGGCTGGTATTGGCATTTCGGCCTGTACAATAAAAAATATAAAAAATTGAAGAAAATTATTAAAAAACATTTTATTTAATATAATATATTGATTAATGTACTTAAGCTAATATGTAGGCTCATAAAATATGTAGATTTTAAATTTTATGTTGATAAACATAAAAATTGATAAATTAATATTTACATAAATAATACATATATGTGTGTGTATATATATATATATATGTATGTATGTATGTATGTATGTATGTATAGAAATATATAAATAGTAGTAATCCTGAAATGGTATATTGGTATCAACGGGTACCAAAATATTTTGTTCTCCTAACCAAACTGAAATAGCTTCCGGTACGAAATTGACTCTCTTGATTTTAGAGGTAAAATGAATTACACCTCTATCTTTAGGCAAACCAATTTACATCTCATACAAAACTCGATAGCACCAACCTCCACCCCTCACTATCAACAACTGATATTCTAACCCTAATCACTAGTCACCAAACTTGCCACCGATTGTTGATCTCACTCTAAAAACTTGACTCTCTTTATTAGTATTCTTTTATTGTTTTTGGCTTTTGGGATGGAATTTGTTTATTATATATTTGTTCAAGAGTTGAGAAAATATGAGAAAGTAGTAAAAAATAAAATTTTTGGAGCATGTTCATGAACACAACCAAACATATGGAAGTATATTTTACTTTTAGGAAAATTTTTTCACTTGAAAATATTTTTTGATTGGAAAATATATTCAAGTGATTGCGAACGAAACCTTGCGCTTCGTTTGTTTTGATGGAAAACATTATATGAAGATATTCTGTGTTTTCCCATATTTGGTAGCAATAGAAAAAATGGGTTAAGGGACTATTACTTTTTGGAGAGAAATTTAGAGCATTTGCATTAGTTTGTGCAAAAATTTACGTCTGTTTGTTTCAATGGAAAAATTATATGAAGATATTCAGTATTTTTCCATATTTGGTAGTATCATAAAAAATGGGTTAAGGGACTATTACTTTTTGGAGAGAAATTTAGAGCATTTGCATAAGTTCGTGCAAAAATTTATGTCTATTTACTACAAAAACCAACTTTTTTTATTTTACACAATCACTTTTCAAAAACTCCCACTTCGGATTATCTATTCTATATTCTATTTCACTTAAATAATCATACTTCATTCTTTGTTTATTCTTATCTTCAGAGAGAGAGAGAGAGAGAGAGAGAGAGAGAGAGAGAGAGAGAGAGAGAGAGGAATTCGATGAGACAAGAGGAGAGTGATTTTTTATTTTTTATTAATGATATACAAAGCTACAGTAGCAATGTATATTTACATAGTTACTGTAGTAATTTTGCAAATTTACATATTTTTAACTTAACTGATGTAGGTGAATTTCATGCTTGAATATGTAAATTTAACACATTTTTCTATTATACACATATTGAATAATTGAAGTAAATTCTCTAAGACCCTAGTTGATTTTACTAAAGTTCCCAATTTCATTAAATTAACCAATTATGCAGTGGTCCAAATTAACTCATGATGGTGGTAACCTTATTGCGAAGATAAAGCGCAGCAAAAAATAAATTTTGACACAGTGATATGGTTACAATGGGAAAAGCCTTACAGGAAAAACCCAATGGATGATTTATAGCTTACCACCATGTCCCCTTCCCCCTTTATGGTATCAAAGCCACTCTTTTTTGGCCGGTGATAGTGGTGTTGTGTTCTCTGTCTCTTCGTCTGTGTCTACCTGAAACTTTGGTACTCTGTTGTTGTGTTCCCTTCTTACTATCGTTGGCACCACCCTAGTCGTAAAGTGAATTCCTAGAATTGAACTGTAAGGCCTGTTTGAGCCAAGAGAGGGCATGTAGGGCATGAGAGGTATAAGGTTGGTTAGGGTATATGTTACGAAATGCAACGGTTGTGAGAAAAACATGATAATTGAGTGTTAAAACTAGGATAGTATGGATAGATTGTGGAGATCCAACTCTACTATCAGCTCCAGGACTGGTTGTCCTCCTGATATAGTAAATGAAGAAGACCACAATGTTGATGATAGTGAGATCCCTGATTTCAGTAAATGAACTATTCCCAAGATTGATACTAAAAATGTTTATAAAATAAGTTGGGCTGAAAATACTTTTCATTTTGCTTATAAAGTTAGAATGGTTGAACAAATATTCTCTATTTCAAAAACTCATGAAAAATGTTGCTTGTTTACTAAAAAGAATATCGGTGAATTTCTTGCTTCTAAAAAATTCAGCTATTTGCATATTGGAATGGTTCAAGTTGCTATTAAACCACTCATCCGAAAGGGCATTAATGCTTCTGGTCTCATGTGTCTACGTGATGCTAGATTTAAGAACTTTAAAGATAGCATTCTTGGCATGATTACTGCTTCTTTGTATGATGATCCTGTTTATTTTACCTGTTATCCTGATCTTACTCTTGCTGTGGATGATCCTAATATTATTAAAGCTTTGACTCTGAATATTGCTTCATCTGGTTATCACATGGAAGAAGGTAGTAAAACTTTTGCTTTGATTTACCGCATTTATTATAGATTGTTGGGTACTCAATTAAATCCTAGTGCTATAAATCATAGAGAACCTTCTGGTAAAACCATGTTAATTAAATGTTCAACTCCTGATGCTAAAGTTCAAATTCCAAAAATGATTCAATGGCAAGACATTAAACTTCCCATTGAATGGTTCTTGGAACATGAATCTCCCATTGCTAAACCTATTTTTGATGAGCTTGATCTTGCTCATATTCAACAATATCTTGATGGCACTGTTAAAATAAGTTTTCAAAACAATCAACCTTTGAGAATCAACGAAGGAAGACATTCCTTTGTTGGATCTGAAAGTATTTCAAAAAGAGACCAAGATCTCAATGAATTTTTGAAAAAGAATTTTGAAAAACCTATTGATTTAAAATTAAAAGGTGTTTCAAATGATAAAATTAGCTCTGTTTACTATTCCACTAAACTTGAAGCTTCCTCTCCATATAGCAAACCTTCTAGTGAAGAAGAAGATGATGGTAAATCTGTTTGTCCATCTGATTCTGATTTTCCTCCTATTGATAACTCTGATTATGTTAAGCAATTGAGAGTTTTGACTATTTTAAACGAAAATTTTGAAGTTGATCTGGTTCCTTTGTACAATGAGTTTATGCTTTCAAAAAACTAAACTAAAAGAAAATATTTTCAAGATAATTTTGCTCAGTCTGAGAAAAACCGTGTTAAAAGAAAATGGTTAGAAAAGATGAATCAATTGAAAAAACATATTTTGTTTTTTGATGTTCTTGAACACCATTATGTTTCAAATGATGAAGTTTTAAAACAACATTTGAGTGTGATAAAGAAATCAAATTTTGTTAAAGCAACTGATAAAGCCATTGTTAGGTCTACTCATCCGCCTCTTGAGACAGTTTTGATAACTTGTCAAGATCAAAAAACGGAAGTTAAGGCCACTCCTTTCAAAATTGCTGATGACCAAACTCCTATCACTAGTATTATTAAACAAAACAATTTTACTACTGAATCCTTGCATGTTATTGGTCAACAACTTGACCGTATTGAAGAAAAAATTGTTGAAAGAACTGTTTCTGTTGAAAAACCTGCTCCTGAAAAATCTGTTTCTATAAAACTGAGAAACCTTTGATTGACTTACCCAGTCAAAGAGAAAAAGTTATGTTTAAAACTTCTCAGTCTAAAACTCTTGAAGTTGTTGAAAAAATGCTTTCTGATTCAAAAGTTAAAATTGAAGGTACTTCTTCAAGCACTCCTGTTGCTCAAACTATTTCAAAGAATGAAATTGTTTCTGATGAAAATACAGATTCTGATACTGTTTCCTTTGTTTCTGCAAAAAGATTTTTGATGATGATTTACTAGAAATTAAAAGATTTGTTGGAAATCCCAAACCCATGTCTTTTACCAAAAACTGGTATTTAAGACCTACTCCTCCTGATATGCAGTTTGAAGAAAGAGTTTTTCAAACACAGTTTTCTGTTTCTATTGATAAACTTTATGAATGGAATATTGATGGTTTGTCTGAACAAGAAATCTTTAATAAAATGAGTCATATGTCTATGGTTGGTATTGCTTATCAAAATAACCATGATCTTGATCAACCTGAAATTGTTAATTTACTTGTTACTAGTTTTTCTGGTACTCTTCGTGGATGGTGGGATTCATATCTCACGGAAGACTCCAAAGATTCCATTAGAAATGTTGTTAAAAAGAATGATGAAGGTTTTCCTATCTTTGATGAAAGTATTGGTCGCAGTATTTGTTGGAGCATTTTAATATTAAATAATTAAAATGAATAAATGTTATAACATAAATGTAGAGATATGGAAATGAATATGGAAGATGAAAAGTTAGTGAAAATGGTTAATCCCACATTGAAAAGGAGAGAGACTATTTTATTCTTTTTAATTGTGGTGATTAATGGGCTAAAATGTATTGTCTCAGATATTGGGCTAGATACGTGCGCAAGGGGGAGGTGAAGAGTGGAGGTTTAGGGTATCAAAATTGGAAATGAATCAGCCTCTTGGATCCTCCTACTTGACAGCCCATTCAGAGAAATTACCATATCTGTTTGTGAGTAAATGGCCCGAATTAATACTCCATTTTTATTATGGAAAATAAAGAGCCATTAACCCACTTAATGGACTTTCCGTTTGGGCCTATTCATTCTTCAGAAACTCCTTATCTCACCATTAATTATGTAACTCCAGCCCATCAGATTAATATCCAACAATTAATCTTGTAACACCCACTACATCAGAATAATGGACCTAATTAAATCAAAAAAATAAATTGGGTAATAATTTCGTGAGGCCCATTGAGCCTATAAATAGACTCATTCAGACCCAATCCAAGTAACTGCAACATACAATACACACAAAGAAAAAATAGAGAGATTCTTGGCAAGGAAGGGTGTTCTTTCTGGTGGAGCTTTGGGCTTGAACACTTTGTGCAGAGGTTGTTCTAGCCATACAACACTTGTTGGGCTGTTGTATCCTAGGGGAGACAAGTCAGAGAAGGTCTGCACCGGTTACAAAGTTTAGCCAACCAAGGGCTTGAATCTCCTTAAAGAGAGCGAGTGCCGCGCCTCAGTCCAAATTGTGTTGTGTAATTCCTTTCTTTATACTAATAATATTCAGAAGTATTATTCAGTTTCTCGTTGTGTTATTTCCATTATTATTGTGATTGCACCAACAGTATTCTTGATGGTGTGAGTACTCTGATCTATACCATTCTTAAACATTTTGTTGGTACCCCATCTAATATTTCATCTCGAGTTTCTGATTTGTTGAATAATTTGAGATGTCCTACTATGTCTAATTACAAATGGTATCAAGATGTTTTTATTTCCAGAGTGATGCTCTGGAAAGATTGCCACAAGCCTTATTGGAAAGAAATGTTTATTAACGGTCTACCTCCAATCTTTGCTCATAAGGTAAAACAAGTGTTAATAGGTAAAAATGATTCTATTGATTTTGATAATCTAACTTATGGTGACATTTTTAGTGCTATTAAAAAACTTGGTATTAATATGTGTAATGATGAAAAATTGTTAAAATACCAATTACAAAATAAAAAGAAAGCTAAATATGAAATGGGTAATTTTTGTGAACAATATGGTTTGCCTCCTATTGCTCATTCCAAGCAAAAAGGGAAGAAACATGATAAAAGTCACAAAAGTTATAGCCATAAAAAATATAAAAAATGCAAAAACAACTTTGTTAAACCTAATGATTTTTATGCTAGAAAGAAAAATGTTTCTAAAAAATATGATAAACAAAGCTCAAGTAAAGATAAATGTTTTAACTATGGAAAACCTGGTCATTTCTGTAAGGATTGTAATAAAAAACCTGGTAAGTTAAAGAATAAGTTTAACATGTTATATATTGATAATAAAGATCAAGAAGAATTATTCAAAATCCTTGAATCAAACAATTCGTCTGATTCTTTGGAAGATGATTTTTCTTCTTCATCTAATTCTTGCTATCAATCTGCTGATGATTTTTCTGATTCTCCTAATATTAAAATTGGTTGTAGAGATTCCTGTTGTAATGTTATTAACTCTGTTAATACTCTCACTAAGGGTGAAGAAAATGAAAAATTAATAATTCAATTAATAAATCAAATTCAAAACCCTGAGTTACAAAAAGAATATTTGGATAAATTTAAGAAAAATTTGTTAAAAGATGAGATTGGTAAAAAACTAAAATCAACCATAAGCTTTGAAGAAACTTTGGAAAGATTTAAAAAAAAGAAATCCAAAGATTTAACTGTTAATGATCTTCAACATGAAATCATTGTTGTTAAATAAGAAATTATTGATTTAAAAAATGAGTTTAAGAATATTAAAAATGATAATTACAATATTAAACAAGAATTAATAATGTTAAAAATTGATAAAAGCCTTGATAAACCACAATTTGATAATGAACAAGATGAGCACAAGGATGGAGATGAATCCAGTCAACAAGCCCTTCTTTTTGATAAAGGTATTGTTGATAACTTTCAACTTAGTCTTGTTCACAAATTGATTCCTCCAAAATGGTTTACAAAAGTTTTAATTGTTGTTTCTCTTGATTATCATTTCACTGTTATTGCTATGATAGAGTTTGGTGCGGATATGAACTGTATCTAAGAAGGATTGATTCATTCAAAATATTTTGAAAAATCTACTGAAATTGGTTTCTGCTAATGGCTCTCAGATGAAAATTAAATATGAATTGAATAATGCTTATGTATGCCATAATAATGTCTGTTTCAAGATCCCTTTTGTTCTTGTTAAAAATTTGACTGATAAAGTGATTCTTGGTTTGCCTTTTATTATAAATGCTTTGTATCCTTTTCTTGTTGAACATGATGGAATTACTACTGATCCTTTTGGACAAAAAGTAAAATTCAAATTTGCTTCAAAGACTGAAATTGATATTGATAATTTGTCTTATGAAAAAGATTCCCCCATGAATGCTCTTATCCAGGAACTAATGATGAGTTCTTGTCAATATTTCACAGATGATTTTAAAGGTAATATTTATAGTGCCAATACTATCAACCGTCCTAACATTATCAATACTTCTTTGCAGGAATCGGACAATGATGCGTGGATAAGTACCACTAATAAGTAGGATAATAGTAATATTTATACTTATACCACTAGTAAGTGGATTATTATGGCTCCTAAGGGAAAAGCTCTTGTACAGGACTATTCTCAAAGCAAAAGGCTCCCAGCAGGACAACCTTTTAGAATGCATGAAGGCGCATCTTCTGGGGTAAAACCCAGCAGAGCAACATCCTTTCAAGGAAATGTCCCAACAGAGGTGACATACTCTAATGGTGATATAATAATTCCACAATGGTATCTACTCAGAGTTACTAGATTCTATTAAACTCATTCTTGATAACCTTCAATTTGCTTTTACCAGAAACCACCGTGATGTTTTTCAGAGAACTCTCCAATCTCTTGAAATCCACCTTGTTAACCTTACCGCTCAAAATGACGTTTATGCAAGCTACTATGCTAACCTTGTTTCAGAAAAAACCTTTGCTTCAGAAGATGACCTTGTTTCAGAAAACGAGACTTTTAGAAGCCATCTTGTTAACTATTCAAATATTACAAATGATCCTTACCTTAGTCAACTCTTTGACAAAGAGGATATCCATTCAAAAGATAAAATGACTATAATGGGCATTGATTATGCTAGATTGAGTCTTAAGACCCAACTATGTTAAGAAGTGTTGTTGCCAACTTGCCAACAGATATACAATTACGTATTCTGGAAATCAAGGCTATGTTTAGGTCTTTTGATCTATGGTTCAAAGGTTTTAAAAAACTTGTTACTGCTACTATTCTTGATCCAGATGAGTTGGATGAAGGTGATAATGTTTTTCTTCAATTAGAATGGGAAGAACACTTTGGGAGTACTCTCAGAGTGTATGAAAAGAAACACCCATTTCCTGGCCTCCTGATAAATTATGATGATAGTTCATATATTGTTGATGATTCAGATGATGATGATGACAGGGACCCTTATTGGCTTTCTCAAATGTTTGAATATGGCTTTATCAGGTTCATAAGATTAACAAGCCATTTTCAAGCCAGCCTATTCCCACAAATTATTTAGGATGCTATTAAAAGATTTAACAGTCCTTTTGTTTCCATCAGATGTTGGAGTAGGTTACCAAAATGGGAAAGAGATAACTGGATGAACGTTCAGCCCTCAAACCATCTCATTCTCTTTAATGGTCACACTCACCAAGGGCCATGGTTTGAAGGAAATTCTCAATTGTCCTTTGATGATCCTTTTACTCTTGCAGAATGTTGGAGAAATTATTTTAATAACCAAATTATTAATGTTGCTCAGAATCTATGGAAAAATTATCATTTCATGGGTAGCACGAGATAGAATTTTTGTCTTTGGTCCCAGACCATATTCTGATGCTATTGCTCATTTGCGGGTGGCTGATCATTGTAATCCTAGAAGGCTTCTTATCCCAGGGAAAACTCCAACGTTTCAACCAATTTTATATTGTAGATTCTGTAATCAATATGCTATTTACCATGAGCATGAATGTGATTCTGCACAAAGTCCTTTTGATCCTTTTGATCCTTTTGATGGTTATCCATCTGATGCTCCTTCCACTGATTAAAGACTGGTTTTTCTTAAGCTAATACTGATAAAGATGATTCCTTTGTTTGACTGGCTTGCACAAAAGCCAAAATGTTTTAGTGTCTTTGAAATTTACGTTGCTGAAAATCCGGAACTGTTTCAAGATACCCCGAATTTAGCATAAGATTTTGATTCTCCTATTTGTCTGGCTTGCACAATGGCCAAAAAATTTCGATGATTACTACTGGAAGATTGTTTTCCACCAATTTAATGTTTCTGAAGATTCCTATTTGTTTCTCTCATTTGGCATAAGATGACAAAGCTTCTTTCTTTGTTCTCTTGTGATTGGTTCTTTTAGGCACCAATGATATGGCCTAAAGGGTGGTCTAGAATCTAAAGACACCCATTATTTTGGCCTAAGTTCTCACATTTTCAGAAGTTGCAGCTCTACGATAGATTCCCCACAATTTGGAGACAAAAAGAAGAAATTCACTATTCAATCACTATTCACTATCACTATTCATCCGTTACTGTTCATGACACTGTTCACTTCGAATTTTGCCTATTTAAGGGGGTTGTCCCTTATGTTTGAAACAAGTTTTAGTTCAAGTCTTCTTTCCTGGAGAGAGTTCTTAGTTGTGAGACTTTTCTTAGAGCGAATTCCTTGCTTCCCTATTTCCCTACAAAGCTTAGGAACTAAAGCTTGTAACTAGTTCTAGTTCCTAAGCTTTGTAACTGTTTACCTGTTGACAACTTGTAATCACTACTACTATTGTAAGTGTGTTGTTTTATTTTCAATAACAAGTATTTTCAGTTTTATGTTCATTATACTACTTGTTGCTACCGCCACCTTGGACGGATTATCGCTATACCGGACGGTTCTAAATTGCTTTCATTTACTTTGATTATACTTGTTATACCCCTACTTGGCTGGCTCTGCCGCCTACTTGGTTGGTTCTAGCATTGTATTTACGTTTACTTGCATTACTTTCAATTTATATTATTGTTATATAACTATGCTTCTGCTTCCAACGCTGTGTCCACTCTTGAAAGTAATGCAAGTAAATTAACAATTTCATTGAGATCTTGGTCTCTTTTTTATATAAAAAATTTACTAAAATGGTTTATTAATAAATGCCCTAAGAGCACCCATTTTAGTAAATTTTTTATATTAATTTGTTTTTTGTTCATGTTGTTGTGAGAAAGTAATTAATCAGAGTTGTTTCATTCTTCCCAAATTCTATTAGTCATATAGTTGCTGCGTTATTAATTAATTCATGTGATTGTCTATTTTGTAGCATCACCAGATATTTACGAATTACGAGGTTCGTGCTGGACATGAATAGTTGACACGCATATGCTGCCTTAAACATTTATGTCTTTGTTATCCTAATTATCAATGGTAGTTTAGATGAATGGCTTAGTGTTATTGGTCAATGACTTTTGGTTAAACCATATTTCTATGTTGTTTTGATTATGGGATTAGGATATACGATCCCTCCTTTGGTTTGTGATTGTTAGTTTTGTAGTATGCCGGATTGGATGGAATCTAATTATCTAAGTAATGAACGCCCTTGATTGAGTATTTCTTAAGCTCATGATGGCTATAATTTATAGCCTATAAATTATATGCTTGTGACATTTTACTGTGTTCTTTACAGTGTACACATATACTGCTTCATCCATTGTCTTTCCATGTCAAAGGTAATTTAGATCGAATGGCTTCCTGTTATTTGTCAATGGCATTTCTTAAACCATATTACTATATTCTTTTATCATGGATTGTATGATCCCGCCTTTGATTTGTAATTTGTGTTCCATACACTTGACCTGGGCCTTAATCTTCTTAACTTAGAAATGTTTGTGGGCAGGTATTAACAGTTTCACTGCACCTATTCCTCCGTTATTTTCTTTTCTTCTTCTTCTTTTTTTTTTTTTTTGGGGTGGGGGGGTAAAATTTGGTTTCCCTCTAATATTTCTAATTAATCACTAAAATATCACCGATTTAATATAGCAATCCATAACAAATTAATAACTATCTTTCGGTTTAATTCCTCAATCACTCACACCCTTTTTAGTTTGTACTAGCATAGACTTCTCAATTCTTTTTTGTCTTGAATACTAAAATTTACTTGATTGACTTATCTAGTATTAGTATTACTCAAACCGGCAGTTCCTTGACCCAAAAATGTATGTAATAGTTGGTTTTATACTTACTCAAGTTTCAAATTAATTGACTTTAAACTAGCAGTTTACTCCATTTCAAATCTTTTAGGGTAGTTTCTTAAAAATTCTTTCCCATGTAAACTCACTAACAATCGATAAATTCAAATTAAAAGACTAAAAAAACTACCAGATAATTCTTTGTATAACTTCCCACTAGAGTCCTAAATAGATTCAAACTTCTCTCCTATTTCTAAAAAACAAAAAATCTTTTCATCCCACGAACACAAATAAAACCACCACCACCTACTCCTTCCCAAATATAGTTATTTCCAACACTTAATGTTTCTCTCCCACCTATTAGATTAAGGAAAAAGTGCTTCTACCGTCACTTAACTTTCTTCCAGCATCTTAAAAAAAATTGGTTTTGGAGCATGTTCAAAAAAACTGTTCATACAACTAGCTTTATTCTCTAAAAGAAGGTATGCAATATTTATTCTCTTCATCTAATGAGATTCTTCCTTATTTATAAGTCCTCATTTTTCTTTCATGAGTGGAGTTCACCATTAGATCTATAAAATCCAATTAATTCTCATGTAACTTTTGTGGGTTTGATTTTTATCTTTTCAATTGGAATTCACAATGGACTTCTTCGATGGTCAAATAAACTCATTTCTTCCGTTAATAACAATTTCTTACAACCAAGTCTTTTCCCTACGTTTCTAAAAAAAAAAAAAAAAAAAGAGTATTTTCCCTACAATAATCCTTTTTATTTGTTTGAAAAAAAAAAAAAAAATATATATATATATATATATATTTCTAAATTATAATAGAGGCAAACTATTAACCTTTATTTAAAAAAATAGAAGAGCCTTTGAACACGCGCGTGAGCATGTGTTCAGAGGCTAGTATATATATATAAAGGTAGAGACCTCATATTGGAGAATATGAGGTTATGCCATATGACGCATTCCTTGAAGTTTTCTTCATTTAGTTTTTTACTTCAACAAAATTTGCATTTATATTAAAGTATTAGTTCATTGAATTAGTCAATAAGGTAAATACATATATTAATTATCTATTGTTGTGCATTAATTATTTATATTAAATGAATTTATATGATTATTTTTATAAACTCTATATAGAAAATAATTTTTAGTTGGAATAATAATAATAAATTTAGAATATGACATTCTTATTCATGTTTAGTTGTTTTGACAACAATTGTCACAAAAGCCATAAAAAAAATTAAATATTTTTGAATTCACTAAAATCAATCTTAATCCTTTAAATTTCCTAACTCCTTTGTGTGTATGCACGCATATGTGTTTGTGTGGAACTAACACTATAATATGTATTCTATGTAATTAGAAAGATTACTAATATAGTAAATATATTTATTTTGTTATATAAATTATTTTAAGCATAATGAAATTTTAATACAATTTTTCTAAGATTTATATGAGAAATGATTGGTTTTTATTTTTTTATTTTTTTATGTGAGAAACAACTAATTTGAAATATGGCATTTTTACTCAAATTTAGTTGTTTTAGCAACAATTGAAACCATGTCCAACAAAAAGGGGAAAAAAATTTTAGTAACACACAATCAAGAATGTAAAAATAAAAAAATAAAAAAAATTGCAAGATATATGCATTTTTTATTAGGCATAAAACATGCCTATCTATATTAGCTACTATATCATGCAATTTTCAATTTGTAAACACACATATATAGTATGATCAAATCATAATACTACTCTTAGTGTATTCCTATTTTATCTATATATAAAACAACTAAAGATTACAATTTTTTACAATGAAATTTATTGAAATATCTTTTTTATATATCAATAATTGGGCGTGGGGATTTGAATCTTAAATATTTCTTGATATAGTAAATTTTGTAAAGAACAGGTTCTATTTTGAAGACACGCAAGTCCACCCAAGGCTATTTTGTTGGCTGTGCTACTGATATGATATATGGCTTGTCCACGGGCTAGGCTAGCTGTTTGAGCCTATGTTGGCCCTTGGACCCTATTATACATGTATCACAAAAAAAGAAGGAAAAATCTCTGGTGGCAAAGTGATGGCATAGAGGCCCAAAGGTCTTAAGACATTTTGTAAAGGGGCCTATAGGCCCAGAAAATTGTAGATTCAGACCGTCACTTGGAGTGGGCCCGAAAACTTTTTTTTTTTTTGACAGAACCCTAAAAATATAAATACCCTTTCCTATTTCCCTCATCCTCTCAGTCACACACAACACAACAATTCAAAAACCCTAAAAACCAGATCAACTTCATCTCGCCGTTTCTATCGGAAAAAAAAAAATGAGTGAACCTGTCAGCCGGAGTCCATATCATATCTATCATCGCTCACATGGATGTCAAAAGATAATTGTGTATCCACAGGGCTCTAATTTACGTGACGTCAGGGTCTTTGTGGATTGGAACACAGGAACCGTTACTGTGTATGGTAAAATCGATTCAGAGATTTCGCATTTCCCTATGGAAATATCTCTTCCGGCAGGGTTTTATGACCGAAGTTCCCTCGGCTTCAATGTTTTTGGCAGTGAACAGATTTTAATTAACTTTCCCTTTGCTGCAGACGGTCCGTGGGTGCCTCTTAGGCGATTGGTATATTTTTTTTATATTTCCTTCTTTATCTATCTATCTATATCCATTTATTTTTTTTGTAATATTTTAGTTGATTACTAATCACTATTATATTATAATTTAATTCTCAGGATCAATCTGCTGAGGAGTATCGCAATCTTCTCAGGCGCAATCTTAGTTGATGCTGTTTTGGGTCATGACATGATGGTGCAGAAACAAAAAAAACAACTAATCTATATATTTTTGTCCTTTTCTTTTTAGGTAAAAAAAAAAATTAAGAACACTTAGATTTTATTTTTTCTTGTTTGGTGCTTTGACGACCCATTGAGGTTTTTTTAAAATGTCTGCTTGTGTCATGTATTAAGAATGCTGAATGAATGAATCCCTCAAGCTCTGAATGAATGAATCCCTCAAGCTTTCAGCCATTACAATGCCGATTGGGGTTCTTACTCTTTACCCTTTTCTTTTTTTAAAAAAAAATACCGATTGCGTCTTTGGTTGATTCTGCCTTTGTTGGCCACTTTTTTTTTTTTTGATAAAAACTGAAATACATTAACATCAACAAGAAAGAACTACATCAGTTGAGAGAGCATGTTCTAAGAAACAAGGGCTCTCCTCAATCCAAGTAACAAATTGCTCAACACCCTGAGCATGTTTTGCTAATAAGTGGGCTACCTTATTACCTTTCCTACCAACATGTGAAATAGAAAAACTACGAAAAGCACTTAAAAGAGAACTAATTCCACACACAACTGATGCTATCGAAGATGGAGGAACAGAAATTCCAGCAAATGCATTTGAAACCGTGACAGAATCTCCCTCAAGAGCAACCTCATGAAAGCCCATATCTCTAGCAAACAAAATCCCCAATTCATAAGCTTTTGCTTCGGTCTCCAAGGAACCCAGCTGCTGATTTAGCTTCATTGACAAAGCTCCCATAAGCAACCCTTCACAATTACGAATTACAACTCCAACCCCTGACTTTCTTTGTTGCGCAAAGACAGCCCCATCAACATTTACTTTAAAAACAGAACCCGCTGGAGGTGACCAAACCTGTTTGCAATGTGTTGCCGAAACTAGTGCTGAAGTTGCTGAAGTTGCTGCAGTTGGAGAGCTTACTGAATCTGCAGAATTAGGTGCTGCACTAGGAGAACTTGCTGCATCTGCAGAATTTGCTGCTTTAAATGAATCAATATATCTTCCACACCAATTGACTAACTCCAATCCTGTCATAAACTTCCCGCCATGTCTTTTCTCATTCCGCCTAGTCCACAAAGCCCAAGCAACGGTCACAACCAAAGAGAGCACATCATTCTCACTTTTCTGAATATGCACCAAAAACCAAAACAATTCCATAAAGTCATTAAAATACAGATCTTGCTGCCTGCAGAAAATTGATGTAAGGGCCCAGGTATTAGAAGCACAGGAACAGCTCCAAAAAACATGGCCTGATGATTCATAGCCCATCCTACATTCTTCACATAAATCATTTTCAACAATCCCCCTCCTTTTAAGGTTAGACAATGTTGGTAGAATGTTTTTACACGCTCTCCACGCAAAATGTTTCACCTTATTTGGAATTTGCAAACCCCACAACACCTTCCAAAGTGACTTCATATTGCTATTGTCTGAACTTGATCCTGAATCAGCCTGCTCTCTAATCTCCATTGCAATTTTGTAGGCACTCCTAACAGAGAACTTCCCATTTTGGGTTGCACTCCATATCAAAACATCACCAGGCAGAGTTGAACTTAGTGGCAAACTAAGAATGATCTCAGCTTCATGTGGTAAGAAAATCTGATGGATTAAATCAGTCCTCCACTCCCCATTGTCACTGTTAATCAAATCAGAAACAAGAGCCTCACGACCCAACAATTTTGGTGGAGATATTACTTTAAAAGTTGATGGAATTGGCAGCCATTTATCAGACCAAATTCGAATCTTTTGTCCATTTCCAACCCGCCATCTTACTCCACTCCTAACAATATGTTGTGCAGCCATTATACTCTGCCACAAATAAGATGGACGCCTTCCAACAATAGCTTCCACAAACTCACAATTAGGAAAATATTTAGCTTTAAAAACCTTATATGCAAGAGAATTAGTCTCTGTCTGAAGCTTCCAACCTTGTTTAGCTAGTAAAGCTAAATTAAACTCCTTAAGTAGTTTAAAACCCATACCACCCTGATTTTTTGGAACACACAGATTCTCCCAACACATCCAACTCATTTTTCTTTCATCACCCTTCTGCCCCCACCAAAAATTTCTTACCATACTTGTCAGTTCCTCACAGATAGAATCAGGAAGTTTAAAACAACTCATAGTGTATGTAGGCACTGCTTGGGCAACAGCCTTTATCAAAATTTCCTTGCCAGCTCTAGATAATAGCTTTTCCTTCCATCCCGCCAATTTTCTAGCTAACTTCTCTTTAAGTTCCATAAAGGTATTGCGTTTAGAGCAACCCACCAAAGATGGAAGTCCAAGATATTTTTCATGTTGGCGAATGACTTGGGCATCAAATCTCCTTTTGAATTCTTCCTTGATATCAGTAGGAGTATTTTTGCTAAAAAATAGAGAAGTTTTTGCACGATTTAAGAGTTGACCTGAGGCTTTTTCATAAATCCCAATTATTCTTTGCAAAGATTCACACTCTTCCATGGAAGCTCTACAAAATATTAAACTATCATCTGCAAAAAATAAATGAGAAATACTTGGACCTCGTTTGCAAGCAGCCACCCCATGTGACACCCCATTCTCCACTGATTTTTTAATTAATGCAGAAAGTCCTTCAGCACAAATCAAAAACAAATACGGAGATAAAGGATCACCTTGACGTAAGCCTCTAGTTGGAATTATAGAACCACTTGGTACACCATTGATCTTCAAAGAATAAGTGACCGTGGTTATGCATTGCATCATCAAACCTCTCCACTTAACATCGAAACCCATTCTTTCCATTATCTTCTCCGACCAAATCCATTCAACTCGGTCATACGCTTTACTCATATCCAACTTGAGAGAAACCTCACCCACTTTGCCTTTCTTCTTTTGGCTTATGTGGTGCATAGTTTCAAAAGCAACTAAAACATTGTCAGTTATTAACCTTCCATGCGCAAAACTTTCCGAAGTCTATTAGCAAGAGTTTTTGAAGCTAATTTATACACCACATTACAAAGACTAATAGGACGATATTCAGTGACTTTGGTGGGATTGTTTGTTTTTGGAACAAGAACAATATGAGTCTCATTAAATTTTGATGGAACTTTCCCATGATTAAGAAAATCCAAAACCGTTTTAATCACACAATCACCAACTGACTGCCAAAAATGTTGAAAAAACAAAGGGGGCATACCGTCGGGACCTAGAGCTTTAGTTGGATACATCTGCTTCAAAGCTTGGAAGACTTCAATTCCTTGGAATTCTGATGTAAGCATATTGTTCGTCTCCACCGAAACATTTGGCTGAACAGCATCTAAGATCTCAGCAAAATCTGTAGGATGAGCTGATGTGAACAGATCCATGTAGTACTTCATGAAAACTTCCTCAATTTTTGATTCATCTTCCTGCCAAATCTGATTATCATCAAGAATGCCATTAATATAATTCCTTTGAAATCTACCTGAAGCTCTTGCATGAAAGAATGCTGAATTCCTATCCCCCAACTGTAACCAAGTTAGATGAGATCTCTGACACCACATAGCTTCTTCCCTATCCAACCACTCATTTAATTCAGTCTTTATTCTACATGTCTCCGGTACAAGCTCTAAACTGGATTGTTGCTTCTCAAGCCATTGGAGACGTTGTTGCAAGCTATTAATTTTTGTTTGCACATGGCCAAAATCATTTTTATTCCAGCTCACCAATCTGTCTCGACAGAAATCCATACATTTTAAGAATGGAAACTCCACCCCAGAAAGCAACCCGTCCTCCCAAACTACATTCCCAAACAAGGGTTCCCCAAGTGGTAACTGTCTCTCTCTCTCTCTCTCGCTCTCCCTATATTTCAAAATCCACACTTCTTCCTCTCCTAAATCAAATTCTGCGCAACCTGTGTTTGATGGTCGTGCTAGCAGTACGTTGATGTTCTCAATGATGGCACATTCGGTTGTGTAGGCATTGTGATGGTGGTCGTTAGTCAGTAGTGTTGGATACAGGATAAGTGTTTGATGAAGATGCTGAGTGAGAATGGGAGTGTAGATGTTTAAGTTCTCGGTTGGGTATAGTTGTTTCCCTCAACTCTATCCACACTGTAGAAATCTGTTTCTTTTTTCTAGTAAATCTGTTTCTTTTTCTTTGGTCTTGGGATCTTTTTTCTCTAAATTCCTTTGTGTTCTGTGTAGAATTTGTTTAGTCCGAGTGTTTTCTTATTTCTTGCAACACGTTGGTTTTGAATATGGATGATCTTGCCACACGTTGGAAAACTCTGTCTCTCTCTGACAAGGAGAGCAAGACATTGGCACTAACAAAGAATAATCAATCTGAGGAGTATGTTCTCGCTGCAAAGTTCTTTACAGAAGGAATGTGAGTATTGATGCAGTGGTAAAGACTTTCAGGTCTTTATGGCGCACAAGCAACGACTTCCGAATTAGAGATGCAGGTGATAATCATCTTCTCTTTGTTTTTGAATTGGAATCTGATATGATCAAAGTCCTTATGGGTGAACCTTGGTCTTTTGATCGACACTTGGTTGTGCTGAAGAGATATGATGGTATTACTCCCATGGAGGAAGTGGATTTCTCAAAGACGAAATTTTGGGTACAAGTTCATAATCTGCCATTTAGTTGGTTAACACCAGATGTTGCTATGGAAATAGGAGATACTCTGGGGGAGGTTATTAAGCCTGATAATGTTTCAGAGATGATTGGTGGAAATTTTCTTAGAATTCGAGTTGCCATTGATACTTCACAGCCTTTGTGTCGTGGAAGATCAATTTGTTTTGATGACAATACTCAGGGATTTGTTTCGTTCAAGTATGAGCGGTTGCCAAACTTCTGCTACTGGTGTGGAATGTTTTCTCATGATGATAAAGATTGTTCTCTTTGGCTACAGAGTAAGGGTTCTTTAAAAGTCGATGACCAACAATTTGGACAGTGGCTTCGTGCAACACAATTTAATCCTTTGAGGAAAACTGTTGTGGATGTCAAAGGTTTCGGGAGTAATGCTCCAAGTCGTCATCAGGGTAGTCTAAGTTCTTCTCTAATATCAAAAGTTTTACCAGGAGAGCCGAGTTATAGTGTACAACCTATATCTGAGAGTGTTAGTTTCGGACGTTCTGCCTCTGTTGATTCTGAGAAGATGATGGAACTGTCTCCGGTGGAAGTTGGACAGTTAAGTGGACGGTTGGAAAATTTGGGTGAGCAGTTGATCCAAAATACAATGGTAAGTTTGGATGCTAAAAATAAGGAGTTAGTTTCCAATGTTGATGAAAAACTGCCTGATATTAATAAAGCTTTATCGGTGGGCTATTTGGATTCGAATTTGACTTCAAGTAAATTTGTTGCTGAGAGCGCTAAAACTAAGGATAGTTTATGCCGTGCCCTTAATTCTTCCCTACCTGATGGAGATATTTTCGGCGTGGGTGGTATATCCAGTGGTCTTAATAAACCTGGCTACAATCTCCGTAAGGTTGGGAAGTCTTCTAAGATGAGTGGAAGTCCTGTAGAAACTATCCAGACTAGTGGGACTACAAGTGGTGAGTTGGTTTTGCCTAATCCTCACAATTATAAAAGTAGCAGGGACTTTGTACCCACAAAAGCTACGTGGAGAAGAATGACAAGAGAAAAGAATGCTAATTCAAAAGGAGACTTGTTTGTGGGGGTGGAGGGTAAACGTAGACTCTCTGACAGTGTGGAGGCTATCAATATGGACCTTGAGAAGAAACAGAAACTGGATGAAGGTTCACAGGATCAGGTCAGCCAATTTGAAGCGGCGGAGGTTGCTAGGCAACCCCGTCGGGAACAATGAGTATTCTAAGTTGGAACTGCCGATGGCTTTGGAACCCTCGGACAGTCAAAACCTTACAGAAGGTTATTCAAAAGGAAGCTCCCACTTTGATCTTCTTAAGGGAGACTAAAGCTACTTTAGACACTATGAAGTATGTCCAGAATAAAATTGGGTTCAAGCATGGTTTGATTATTCCAAGTGACGGTAGAAGTGGCGGTACTGCACTGTTGTGGAAGATTGAGTCCTTAGTTCATATTCAACACTATTCTAAGTGGTATATAGATGCCCATGTGGATGGTGGTCAGAATATTGGCTGGTGGCGCATCACAGGATTTTATGGTAATCCAGAAGCCTCAAAAAGAGAAGAATCTTGGAAACTTCTCAAATACTTGCACCAAAGGGATAATCTACCATGGTTGGTTGTGGGGGATTTTAATGAAATTATGGGGATGAGTGAGAAGGAAGGAGGAAGGATTAGGCAGGCTAAACAGATGGAGATTTTTAGGGATGCTATTGATGTATGTGGTTTGAGAGATTTGGGATATGTGGGTTCAAAATTTACTTGGCGGTACATCAAAAGAGATGGCACTCAAATTAGAGAAAGAATTGATCGGGCTTTAGCCTCTACAACCTGGTCTAATTTATTTCCAAGTGCTAAAGTTTTCCACTTATCTAGTTCAACCTCTGATCATTCACAATTATCTATTCACTTGGATATGCGGCTGTTGCAGCGAAGACGTAGGCGTAAATAGGTATTCATTTTGTTGTTGATTTTGAAGTGTTTGATTAATTTTCTGAATGAACTGTTGGTACTATTGGAAATTTTGAATGTTCAGTACTGATTTGGGCAGGTATTGCTTATTATTTGGTATTAGTGTGTGCGCTCATCGATTAGTCTTTTTTATTAACTCTGCCAAGAAGTTCATAAAATCCTATTCATCCATTGTGAAACGAGCGGATTAGATTTCACCACCTCATCTTTTTAAGTTATTGATGATGTGACAAAATCCGATACACTAATGCTATAAGTGATAACTAGTTTTCATTTTGTTTTTGTTTTATGACTGTTAAAAGATTTTTGCTTTGTTAAATTTCTCCTTGGGATTGGTTGAATTGGCTGCGGTTGGGGTATCAGTTTCGGTTTTCAATTTGGTGTCCAAATTATCAGAAGAAGAATGCTATTCCATTCATTTTGTTCTCCCATGCGATTATGGTTGGACCAAAAAAGTCTCTAATTTGGTTTTGTTCAATCAAATTTATTAAGAGGTGTGCGTGATTTTACTTTTTGTTTTTATGATGTGAGAAAATGAAAATGTGCTAGTAAGGAAATTCTGAGATTTTTTTTTTTTGCTAGGAATTGAGACATAATTTCAATATATTTTGATACTTTTTTGTTACTATTTGCATGTAACATACCCAATAATGAAGGCCCTGGCCAATCTCTTTGTTTTCTCATTGGGGAAATAAATGCAAGCTGCCAAAGAAACTGCGACCTGCATGGAAATATATTTTATTTTATTTTTACTTTGTTAATGTTGAGTTTAGGGTGGGGGAGGGTGCAGGGAAAGAAAACTACAATCCGTGTAGCACATGTTCAAAAATATAATTGCTGTAAGTGAAGGGAAAGAAAGACCATGACTATCCTATTGCAATGGTGAAAGATGGAAAGAATTTGGAATTCAGTTCTTATCATTGTCCAAGAAAAGGAGTAGAAGAAACAGTCAACAATTACTGAAAAAATATCAGGAAAGTGAGCTGGTATAGAGCACTCAGAACTAGATCAAAGCAATCAGAAAAAAATCTTGTACAGAAGAAGCCCCTTTGATGACCTATTTGATAAATTCCTCGAGCAAGCTCTAGATCTACTCTGTGATCAATTCATTGTGCTAGCTCTGAATTTGGAATCTATTATGTGTCATCCACTTCTTCTGGAATCACAGGACTTGATGAATTTGTGGAGCTGTCCACATTCAAATGTAGTCTCAAGCAATCTGAGGAGATGCTGATCCGTATAGGGGAGGATATTAGTAAATTGAAGGCAATGTTTTCGTCCAATCTACAGTCCAAGGACGATAAGATGACTAACATTTTGAATTTTGTGGAGTCTATGATAGTTGAACTGTGGAATCAATCAGAATCTTCTTTCAAGATGGTGTGAAAGGTTTGAGGCTCAATTTCCCTGCTCTTGTACTGTCCAAAGCTCTCACGTAAAGGTTAAGAAGGTGCGAAGGTTAAATAATGATAGATTAGATATAAAGTTCTGTTCTTTTAACAGATTTGATGTTGTGGGATTTCTTTAGTTTTGTTGGTATTGTACACACTGCTTGTCTGTGGTTTGGTGCAGAGATGTAAAAGACCAATTGTAGTTGGGAAAATGGATAGAATCTGTAATTTTTGCCTAACAAGAAATTTTTTGATAATGGTAGATAGCTGATGAGGAATTTGAGTTCTGGTTTGCTTTCTCCTTATTACCTTGTATTTTGCTCAATGTCCACAACTTAGTTGAAAGATTGAGTGAACTTTTGTAAAGGATTCTTTGATTCATTTCAAGTACTGAACTTAAATGGGAAAATTGTGTGCAAATTTGAATCATTTCAAAGAATATCAACAAAAGTGTCAAACCTATCTCATTTTTAAAAATCTGAAAGAAGAGAGAATACGGTTAATATTCTATTAGTTCTATTCAAAAAATTATTGTAACAGCAATGAAGAAAAAAATTATAAAATCACTTGTCACATCAAATTTAATAAGATCGCTATTGGGTTGTGTCATATATTGTGCTACTAAGTCTAAACCGAAAATCTTGTTTGTGATTGCTGATTTCGTAGTAATTGTTCGTGCATTGATGTGTTCATTCGCAGAAGAGGCAATTGTCCTGAGTTTGAGTATGCTTCTAGCCGGTATACCTTGTAACATCATCATTCTCAGCAGCCCATTCCGTGTCCAATATATATTTTTGCTCTCCAATGACAAGAATGTATGGCAATTAAACAATATAATAAATAAATGATTGAATGAATTTTTTTATGATTGATAACACGTCAATTTGTAAAATTTGTAGTATTCATAGCATTGCTTCGCAAGAAAAGTGTTGTGAATATTAAATTGAAAATAATGATTGAGAAAAAAAGGAACAATGAAATGGGTGAAGATGTAAGTGGTGAGATAAAACTAATAAGAATGGTAAATTTGGTGAAAAAGTGATATGATTTGATATGTGGAGAAGATTTGTTTTCCTACTTTCTTTATGTTAAGGGTCTGTACAGTGGGAGTTTTTTTTTTTGTTAGGGTAAAGTACCAAAGAATAGTTCATAATATACCAACTTCAAGGATCTTTTTCAAGGAGCCAAGGGGAGGCACCCCCTCGATCCCCTGGCTCCACCCCTGAGTCCAACAACAGTAGATCAAGAGGGAGAGACTCAAATTTCGCTTTTGTTTGTAAAATTCTGTTAAGAGAAAAGACAATGTGATCTGTACTTTTAATCAGTTATTCAGAATATTGTAACTAGCTTTAGCTCTTCCACGTGTTGTTGTTTTAATGTGGTTGTTCAACAATTAAAATGTTTTTGCTAATGTGTTAAAGGTCCTTTCTACACATATCTAGCTTTGCTTATCGAACTATTGCTACTTGTTGTGGCCAATAAGGCAGTTGCTTTGAACCAGCTATGTTGAATATGCTTAACAAGCTCTGGTTTCACAATTTTAATTGAAATCATGTTTTAAAAACATAATTTAAAAAATGAGTATGTATAGAGTGTGGAATAATGAGTGCATAATAAGATTTTCCGTTATATATACATTGCTAAACAAAGGAGTCAGCCTGAAGAAAGTTGGAAGTGGGCTTGTTGTAACATGACAAGAACATTAAGTTTCTCTGCATGGCAAAGCAAAGAATGTTGTTAGCAAGAGCAAGCTAGTCAAGAAGGTTGATTTGCTGAGGGTAGAGTGAGTTTCTAACTTTCTTGGAACTTAAGTATTATCACTGTCTTCTTAGTCTTAAAGTAGAGTGAGTTTCTAACTTTATTGGAACTAATGTTATCCACTTTGCTTATAGCATGGCTGACATAAACAACCTCAAGGAGATGATAGTTTTGGCAATTCACACTGGAAAAATCTACTTTGTTGTTGAGGTTGTGAATAATATCTCTGCTGAGAGAGTCCTTTTGGTGGAAACACTGACAATGCCTCATCAAAATATGACATTTTCAGAGTACTTCAACAAAAAGTAAGTGATTTCTTATCCTGAATGATGTTTTGAGCTTATTGTGTATTTTTCCCTTTGGATTCCTCTATATAGTTCCATAGATAACTCCTGTCATGATCAGGTATAGGATAACGCTGATGTATCTAGGACAGCCTTTGTTGCGGTTAAAGAAAGTCATAACCCACACAACCTTCTTGTAAACTTCAATGAGGAAGGTTTGTTAATTTGAATGGTTGAGCTTTGTTACATCGTATATGTTCTTATATGTGGTGTGTGTGTTCTGTATATTGGTATTCAAGTCTTTTTTTCCTTTCCTTTTGGCAGAATTATGTGCTAGTTATGATATCATAATATTTAGCCTTTGTAAAGAAAGATGATTTATTTCATTTTTCCAACTTTTATAATCTAGTTGAAAAAATTTAGCTGAACAATGCATATTGTCACCCTAATCTTCCATTATCAACACCCCTCAACTAAGTCATGGCTTTCAGCTTTGTCTACTACTACTTTGATTCCCAGTTCTTATAGGGTAGACCAAATGGGAGAATGGGGGTTGGGGTTGGGAAGAGTTTTTAGTTGGATCAGATTGTTACAGACAAAGTAGATGGAGATCTCTCTATATGGTACACCATGTTCAATTGGAAAAAGGAAGCAAAAAAAGAGTCGGGTTAGGCAATGCTAAACACTTCTCTCGAGGCTAATTTAAGGATCTTGATACACTACAACAAAAAATGTTTATTACAACAACAAAAATCGTTGCAATAACATCAAAGTCACTGCAATAGTTTATGCGAAGTGTTGCAATAAAAGTTGAGGTAATAAGTTTGTGTTACAAAAAAATTTTGTTGCAATAAACCTTAAATATTTTAATGAAAATTTTGATGTAATAATATATTTGCTATTGCAATAAACAATTTATTACTTCGAATATCTTGTAGCAATAGGCTATTATTTCATGAATTTTGTTACAATAAATTGTAAAGAATTGACAAAATAATTTGGGTTCAAATTATTGCAACGGTATATTTATTGTAATAGTTAAATTTTTCATATTTTTTCTTACAATAGATTATAAAATAATTGGAATTAGATCATTGTAATAATATATTCATTGCAATTTCATGTTTGTCATTGCAATAGATTGCAAAATAATTGATATTTTAGTTATTGCAATGTTAAATTTGTGGCAATAAGCCATCTCTTTGAAATTTCAATCTATTATAATATATCACAAAATATATAATTGGTATCAAGTTATTACAATGGTTTCTTCAATTTAAGTTATTAAAAAAAATTGATTTCTTCAATTTAAGTTATTGCAAAAAAATTTCTAAATTCAATTTAGTATTAAAATCTCAATTGCAACTGAAAATTATAAATTATTACAACTAATTATTATTAATGTAATAATTTACTATTTTTAAGTTACTATTGCAACGACTTTTAATTTTTAGTTGTGATATTATGTCTAATACCACTATACTAATTTTGTTGTATTAACACTTGATGTAATAGACTTATTTTGGTGTAGTGATAATTGACTGGCATGTTTTAGAAATCAAGTAGCAATCAACTATTAGTTCCCTATTTCTATAGTGTAATAGAAATCCGGCTTCGAAGCATGCCTTGTAAGGAGGGGGGAAAAGGGAAATTTCCATGAGCATGTGTCGGTATACAAAAATTGCACACATTTTATCATCTTAGGTGAGGGTTTTTCCCTACTGGTTCGGTGTATTACACAAGTTGTTACTGCACAATCATTAGATGGATGTTTGTTTCTATTTTTTTAAATAAAGTTTTTGAATCTGATTTAGTAATGCTGTGGAACTTTGGGAATATATCTAATATTTTCTTCTGATTAAGCAGGCCTTACTGGTAAGACATTGGAAGCAGGTGTGCTTGTCAAAAAGGCGCAAATGCATGTTCATATGCCTCCTAAACTTTTGATCAGGCTTGATGTTTCCAGGGGAGTTTTAAGATCATTTTATTTATTACCATCTGTGATGCACCGGCTGGAACCCCTTATGTTAGCCAACTAGCTTAGAGAAGAGATTTGTTGTTCTAGTAACTTTCATATTTCAAGCGCTTTGGTCTGTCCTATTAACTGTTTATTCTCTTGTTTTGTCTCTATTCTTTTGAATCATATAGTTTTGATTAATCTAAACAAGATCTTTTGTGAATAGGTTCTAGAAGCTCTTACATCACTAAGATGTTCTGAGAATTTTTCAATGGAGCGTTTGGAATTACTTGGTGATTCAGTTCTAAAGTATGCAGTGGGCTGTCACCTCTTTCTTAAAAATCCTGAGAAACATGAAGGGCAATTAACTGATATACGTAAAAGGGATATTTGTAATGCGACCCTGCATAAATTGGGAACAGATCGCAAATGACAGGTATTTGAACATATATCTGCTTTATATGGCTTACATCTCTTTAAGTGGCTTTATTAGGCACATCATGGTGCATATGAATTAAAACTTCATGATCTCTCTTTAATAACAATATGCATAGTATCAATTTTTATGTAGTTGTATCAGAAAATTGATGAACTATACCTTTTCTTTTCCACTTGTGCTGACTCAGTGTTTTTCTTTGCTCGGTGCGGATTCTAAGCAAACCTAGGTGCTGACTCCTAGGTGCTGACTCCTAGGTTCCCTATCTTTTATTTCATTGTTATTTATTTTTCTTGTTGAATTGTTTTGGCTTGTCTTGCATTATATGCTGGTCCTCCTTTCTTATGCTCTCTCCCTGTCTCCCCCCATCCAAACACAAAAGAGACACAAGAATTTACATTTTTTTTTTTTTTTTGATAATCTGCAATAACATTAAATTGAATAAGGAGAACAAGGAAGGTAATCCGCATTACAAAAAGACTCCAAAACAGCAGGGAGATTACCATTATTGAAAAAGGACTGACATGAGGTTAGAGCAAATTTGGCAGTTTCATGTGCTGCTGTGTTGCCTAATCTCCTAACCCAACTAAACTTAATAGAGATAAAGCTAAAAGAAAGACTACCGATATTGCTGACACAAGAATTTACATGGTTCAACAAACTGTCTACATCCATGGAAAGGAAGGTGAAATCCACTATACTCAAGAAAAGTTACAACACTCAACCTCTCAACTGCTCATTCATGAGAGATTTCTCTATTTTCTTTTTGACAATGTAGGGACCTTCCTGAAGAAGTATCCTTTGGACTCGATTGTAGCTAGTAAAACCTAAGGGAAATTGACCCCACCCACCATAACTATTTGCCTGGAAATCTAGGGGCATTCACTCTTGGTGGGCTAAGAAGTTTATGCTCATGCCCAGGAGCAAGAATTCTTTGTTTTCTATCAGCCACATAACTTGCATTGGACACATGGGTATCTTTTCAACCCCTAAGGAACTATTAGGCTACTCTAAGAAGAAAACCTTTCAATTTTCTATTGAAAGTCTTCTTCTCTCTCTATTTGGGACCAAAACCACCAAACCTTTACAAGACCACTTATATATAAGGGTCCAACTTCTCTTCCTTGGTGAACAAAGTTTACCACATTTCTTCTTTGACAGGGATTCTAATTACTTGATGAGGAAAAGACTTTCCTTCCATATAAAGAAGATCCGAAAATAAAAAATAAAAAATCCAAAAAAGGTAATTTTGTTAAATTAGAGATTTGAAATAATTTCTAACATTGTCCCTCCATGGTCCACATTAAACATAATGATAAAGAAGTTGGTTTCCTTTGCCAACATTGGAGCAATGTGTGCATGGATTCAGTCATTATCCATCTAACACAAAACATCATGAAAACACAAAACATCTTGGATTCAGTGATTATAGCAACTTGACGTTGTTGTTGAATCTACAAATGATCCGTCTTCTCACCAATCCTCTTACACATACAACGACATTGATTTACAATGATTATCACTTGCTAAGAATACGTATGGTGAGAAACTAGGAAGCACGGGTGCGCCGATTGGGTTGGCACACCTGAGTTGGATATGCATAGACACGCTGTGTAGCCATGGACGCAGTTTCTGATTCTCGTTGATACGGTTCGATTCATTCCGAAACATGCCCCAAATCGGTGCGATATGGGCTGAAATAATTGTTTTTTTAAAAAAATCATAAAATATTTCATCAAAACACATCGTTTTGAAAACCTACTTTAAAGAAATAACCCTAAAATAATCTCAAAGTCTCTCTCGTTCTCTTCGTCTCCTCTCTCTCTGTAACCCACGGCTCCAGCAATCCATCTCTCCCTTAGACTCCCTCAATCTCTCACTTTATTACCTACTAAGCTCTTAAATTGGTATATGTTTACCATTATATGAAAAAAAAAAACGATTCGCAATATATAGAAAATATAAATAATAATTTATTAATAAATGTATCTCGCCGTATCCGTATCCTACTTTGTCAAAAATTGCTGGATCGCCGCACCGCACTCGCACCCAAACCCGAATCTACATCCGTGCTTCCAAGGTGAGAAACTTCCCTAAAGATTCAGTCCATATATAGAAAGCTATTCTTGTTGGAGCCTTCTACTTTCTAATAGCCTTCTAGTTCCAGGGAAAATCCAAGCTAGGGGTGCTTCTCCTTAGAGGGTTGAACATGGTTTGGCGTGGCTGATTTTGGGACAGATTTTATGAGCTGCATCGCTCCTACTTTTTTATAGCCTTCCAGTTCCAGGGAAAATCCTAGCTGGTGGTGCTTCTCATTAAAGGGATGAACATGGTTTGGCATGGCCAATTTTGGGACAGATTTTATGAGCTGCACTGCATGGATTAGTTATCTTAAACTTCAAACTGTTACCACACAGTAGGGATCAAAATTTCTGTCTACATTGGTAGCCATTTCTATTGGTGCGGTAGTCAGATGCCAACTACAGAAAAGAAAAATAGGGCAAAAAATTCTATACCGTTTCAAATGCTCCAAAAAATGCATAATCATCAGAGTGAGAGTAACCCAAAAATTACAAGTAGTTTTCCCAGAACAAATCAAAAAAGGTAACCCACGGCAAATAAAAAATCCTCTGCATTTAGAATCTCAGGTTCAAGATATGAAAAATTTTACCCTTCAGAGCAATTGCAACCCATTTTCATTTTCTGTGTTCTTGATTGATCAAAGCCAATCTTTTTGATTGGAGTCTCAAAGCTTTGCTCTGTTTGAGTTTGGCTGTGGGGTGTTGACCAGAGTTTGAGGAAGGTAGAGATGGCAACCAGAGTTGGGGAAGATCTGAGTTGTTGAGGAAGGAGGAGGGGGGCGATTGGGTTAGGAACAAAAATCTCGGGGGTGGGGGTTTATAGGTTAACTGAAGGGTTTATCTTTTAGAAGTAAATATATATATGGCCAGTGTAGTGTGGTGCGGTCTTTCTCAGAATTCTGAAATGAAAACCGACAACTATACTGCCAACCTATAGTTGTCTTCATAAACTAAGAATTGCCGACACTTACTGTAACAACCCAAGGAAAAAGCGCTAGCCACATCTGCGCTATTCCTCAAAAGGACTAGTCACTATTGAGGCTCCTTATAGTTGTTAATAAAGCCCAGATCTACCCAGTAAATATCCAATGTGGGACTCATTACAAACCCACACACATCACACAATCAATCAAATTGGGGTATCACAATCTCCCCCACTTAAATCCCTAACTTCCTCGTTAGGGCCCACTTTGTGGGGTAGTGTCTCTGAGCCCATATGGGATTACCAACCTGGCTCTGATACCATATGTAACAACCCAAGGAAAAGCACTAGCCACATCTGCGCTATACCTCAAAAGGACTAGTCACAATGGAGGCTCCTTATAGTTGTTAATAAAATCCAGATCTACCCAGTAAATATCCGATGTGGGACTCATCACACACCCACACACATCACACAATCAATCAAATTGGGGTATCACACTTACATTGTCAGCAACAGCTATGAGCGGTGCAATCAGCTCGGCTCCAATCAGTTTCATTGGTTCCGGTCGGAACCTGAACAACCCTGCTACTCATTACTTCATGTTATGAGCAAGCAAAAATTTGCCATTACTGTTAAGTGTCTAACACACTTTGTCTTCTATCCCATCCTGAATCTGAGCTAAATACAATACATCAAACAAGGCATTTACATACTACAGTTTTCTCAATCATGCACCTACCTGCCTCACAAAACCGGGTTCCTTGCACTACGCCACCCTTAACCTCCATATAGTAGCTCACCTTGTCAGGTACATGGATCTCTATCATTGAACACAGCCTCCAATGCGTTTTAGTGGGTTCTAGGGTTGAATTGGTGCCAAGGGTAAAAGAAAAAATTGGAAAATGAAAAAGACATTGCAGATGGCTCCAAAAATATTGGGAAAATCACTGCAAATATCAGGAGATTCCGGCAAGTCAGATGGTTTGTTCTTCAGATTCTGGTGACCTTGTCGGTGCTGACATTAGCACACCCCTCTCATTGGAACATAGCCTCGAACGTGTTTTAGTAAGTTCTAGGGTTGGATCAAGACGCTTTGATACCAAGTTGAGTTGTAAATTATGAAAATGTTTCATTTATTTCAAATTGTTATTTTGGCAACATAATTATGGAATATGTATCAATCTGTCATTTTCTTAAGTTAGTTTACAATGGTGGAAAATGAAATTTGTCTTATTAGTGGAATAAAAATATACAAACAAACCATTTTGGAAGACTATGCAGCTTTACAGAGATAGATAGGTTTTATATGCTATGCCTGTGAAACCCAAATTTGGATTCAGGATTCAGCTACAATACAATATGGGCACATTGAAATGGTATCCTGGATAAAATAGTTTTAGTATCTGATAAGTAAATATGAACATGTAATAATCAGCAGCATGTTGGTGTATAAATTTCTTTCTTTGACAGATATATAAAACTCAGGCACCAGAACTGGACTCTCCGTCCCTCATTTATGTGGGAAGGAGATGCTATTTGGTCCAATGATCACTGGGATTTTGTTATGTACATTAGAAAAATGACATTAATGTTTTGTGAACATGCCACAATATATGAACATATGTTATCCCTGTTTGTTTTTATTTTGTTATACACTGCTTTGCATTCCTGCATGTACTGGGTACAAGCCTAACTTTTAACAGGCTTTAGTACCTTAATGAGTTTATGAGTTACGATGCTTTGCATTTTTTCTTTGACAGGGATATATACGTGACAGTGCATTTGATCCTCGTCGTAATTGGGTTGCTCCTGGACAGCGTTTTTATGGCCTGTTCCCTGTAAATGCGGGGTGGATACTCCAGAAGTGCATTTGGATGCAAAATTCCATACTGAAGACCCAAAGTTATGATTGGAAATAGCTGTGATTAAGGTCATAGATGGATGAGTTTAAAAACCATGGCTGATTGTGTTGAAGCCCTCATAGGAGCATACTATATTGGTGGTGGAATAATTGCTGCACTCCATTCGATGAAGTGGCTTGGAATTGATGCTGAACTTGATCCCTCATTAGTTGTTGAAGCAATTACTGCTGCTTCTCTACGGTCCTATGTCTCAAAAGATAATGAGGTTGTAACCCTAGAGTTAAAGCTTGGTTATGAATTTTCTGTTAAGGGTCTATTACAGGAGGCCATAACACATGCATCCCAGCAAGAACTGGGAGTTGGCTATTGTTACCAGGTAGCAATGGACATTCTCAGAAGATTTGAATCACTTGATTGAAATTTTCTCTTTCTGCCCCCTCACCCCCTCTTCCTTTTCCTAAAATATCCTTTTTAAATGTCTGTTGAAGAAGTCTTTGTAAATTTTGAAAATGACAAGAAATTGAACACACAATAAGCAAGAGCTGTATATAATCTCTCTTCTTAACTTCTTGAATTTTTTGACACAGGCTAGAATATCTTGGTGACTCGGTGTTGGACCTGCTTATTACATGGCATCTCTATCAGAGCTACACAGATATTGATCCAGGTGAGTTGACAGTTGACTGACTTGTGTTCAGCTTCAGTAAATAATGAAAATTTCGCTCAAGCTGCTGTAAGACTAAACCTTCACCAGGATCTTCAACACTGCTCAGGGTTACTTCTATGTCAACTAACAGAATATGTGAAGTCTATTTCTGAATCTCATACTGATGGATCACTCCAAGGCCCAAAAGGTCCTGAGGTTAGTTTTTATGCTCATTCCCCTTTTCCTTCTTCTTGATGTAAATTTTAACAGTTGCCATTTGTATCCATGATTCTTAGTCAGTGTTTCTTAAATATTTGCAGTTGTGTAAGTCATTTGGTCGGTGAGTTCTACATTGACTTGCTTCTTTGTCGTTTGGTTGCCGTTATTTTTCTGTTTATGATTAGTTTGTTTGTATGACCATCTTCTTTTTGTTACAGGCTCTTGGAGATATGGTGGAAAGTATTGCAAGGGCAATACTACTTGACACCAAGCTTAATCTTAATGAAGTTTGGAGAATATATAAGCCCCTGTTATCTCCAATTGTGACCCCTGATAAGCTTGAACTGCATCCATTTCGAAAACTGAAAGAACCATGTGCTTCTCGTGAGTATTTCATAAAAGAAACATTTATAAAGAAGGGAGATATGGTGCATGCCGAGCTTAGTTTACAGCTGAAAGACGTCCTTTTGATTGGAGAGGGATATGAGGGGGAGAAAAAAATTGCAAGAGGAGAAGCAGCTTGTCACTTATTTAAAAAACTTGAGGTTTGTTGGTGCTTCTCTAAATGCCTGTGCTTCTTCTTTGTTTCATAAAGCTTACTATGCAGATCACCATTTTAATTAAAGATTATTGGGCAGTTCAATTTTTTCTTAGCAATGTTAAGATTTTATTTAGTATAAAGTTTTTGGGTACTCTCTTAGATACTTTATGCTTCTTTGCATTTAGCAGTTTTTTGAATATACATATTTCTTGTCAAAAAAAAAAAAAAAAAAGTTTTAGGGTTACTTTATTAGCCATCTATCTTTTTATAGTTTTTGCAGATACAATCTCATTGTTGTCATAAATCACCCAATGTTTTTTTTTTTTGTGTGGGAACAATTTTAAATCTATAAAATGCACATTGCATTGGAAACTTTTTTTTTTAATTAAAAATATTATTATTTATATTCTTCTTGCCTTTCCGATGTCTTATTTAAGAAATAAAAGTAACCCAAAAAAAAACTTCTGAAACCTGTGCAAAGAATGGTTTCTTCCCTTCTCCAAATTAATTGTGATGATGATTTAAAAGTTGTCTTAGGTGTCCTCTTTTTTCCCCCACCAACCCTTTTGGCGGTTATTTAAGCAAGAATTACTTTAGAAGTAGATAGATAATCAGAATGAAAATTGAACTATTTATGAATGGTTATAGAATGGAACTTAAATGCCTTAAAAATAATTAATTTGGTGATAGAATTTATATTTTGAATGATTTCATGAGTTCAGACTGAAAAAGAAACACACAAGTTTAGTTTCTTGTAAAGTTACCCTAATGCTTCAGTAGTAATGAATGAGTCTAAGTGTTGAGCGATTTGGTCACAAGTAGATTTTGCTGATGTGCTGCACATCTCAAAATCTGTCAACTTTTTTCATTACCCAACATAGCTAATGTGATACTTTTAAATGCAACAGGAAAGAGGAATTGTATTCTCCTGAAGTGCTTCCAAATAGAGAAATCTGGATGCGGACCATATTGACGATTCAACTGCTTCATACATGGAAATTGATGTATGTGATCAATTAACTGATGAAAATCTTTCAGAGCTAGCGATCAATAAAAAGCGAAAATCAACTGAAGATCAATTGCCCTCTGAGTCAACTAGTGTTTCTTCTCCAACCAATGATTGTTCTAACATAGACTGCAGTCCTGACAGTGGCACCCCAGGTTTGCACCATCTATGCATTATTTTTCTTGTTTTGATACTGAGAGTGATGGATCGAAACAATGCCAGAGCATTATGTATTAAGATAGTCAATGTGTGTGGCATTCAGCTATTGCATTTTGATATTTGCTTCTTATTATGCTTCCTTCCATACTCAAGCCCTATGAAGCACGGGTGCGTTTCGGGACTCGGGTGCGGGTGCGGGACTCGGCAATTTTTGAAAAAGGTGGGTGCGGGTGCGGCAGGACTCGGCGATTAAAAAATTATTAAAAATATTTTTACAATATATGTTTAATATATTGCTAAGCATACTTTTACTTTTTCACATTATATAAACAAATACCAAATTTAAGAGCAACAGTAGATAATAACTAAAACATGATGTTCATAAATTAAATATAATCCACAAGATTGAAAATTTGAGGGACGGAGTGAGAGAGGGTGTTTGGGAGTTTTGGACGAAGTGTGAGGGTCTGAGGGGGTCTGGGTATTTAGGTTAAGTCAAATGGTGCGTTTTGCACCTTTTTTTTTTTTTTTTTTTTGAATTTCGGCCCAAATCGGGCCGTTTCGGCCGATTCGGCCGATACCGGCCGATATTGGCCGATTCGGCCGATACGGACCGAGTCGGCCCGATTCGGGCCGCGTCGGCGCCGATTTCGGCCGCGTCGGCGCCGATTTTAGCCGCGTCGGCCCGATTCGGGAATCGCCACGTGGCACGACGCGGCACGGACGCGCGGTCTGCGGCGTCCCTCCCGCATCGCCGCGTCCCGCCGCGTCGGACACGGGTGCGCTCGCCTGGGAGCCGCGTCCGTGCATCCTAGCTCAAGCCTTAAAAAAAATAAAAAACTGATGACTACTTACTGTTCGTAAATGATTGTGATCAGAATTGTTTACTGTTACCCAAGAGTTCACTTTAACTTATTTTATTGTTATCTTATTAATATCACATTAATTGCCTAAGCTTATATCATACATTTCTCTATTCTTCATGTTATTTAGCATACTTACTGTTTTAGCATTTTAAAAAAAAAAAAAAACAAAATAAAATAAGTAAGGACTAATAGTAATAACTAATCAGATAAGTCCCTGAAGAGAGATAGAGAGACGCAAAAATGTTGTAGATTGTTAAATAAAACGCACTATTTCACTATATATTACCAAAATAAAATACTTGAGACTAACAAAACATTTGAAAGAGAGAAAAAGAAGAATCTAAGGGGTCACTATCTCCGTTAAACTGGCCTCCCACTACCATCAAGATGTCGAAACCCCTATGGGTAATTTTTATTTATTTATTTATTTTTTTTATAAATTAGGGGCTTAAATATGATTTATGTATAGTGTAGGTAATTTGGTTGGATAGTTTTTGTTTTGGGTATATAAGTAGAGAAAATATTTGGTGCGCAATGTAAAATTATATTCTACCGTGGTTTAATTCTAAATCATCTATAAGATACATGCATACGCACTTACCCATACCATGTCTTAGTGTCGCACCATCGATGAGTCGAAGACGGTCAGAGAGCGGGGCATACTTTCATTTCATGGTATGAAATATGTGAACACAACACAAATTAGTTGATTTTCATGGTCTCCTTACTCTTTTGCATTTATTTTTGGTTTCATGATTTTTTTTTTTTTAATAAAAAATTTACCTTAAAAAGGTTACAAATATACAGTGAAGCTACTAAACTAATTTTTAATATCTCAAAATGTATATATTTATTTACTTTAATTTAATTTACTTTTTCTTTATAATATATGTACAACATATCCAAAATTATCTTACATAAAATATCATAAAATTATCCGTGCATCACATGGGCAACTTACTAGTTACTAAAAAAGTTGATCAAATGACAATTGGTGCAAATTCAAACGTGTTGGCCATTTAACACTCAATGTTGTCCTACAATAACCACATCAATGTTGGATGAATTAGGTTTATAGTATAACATTCTCTTTTATGTTTGATCAAAGTAAAATTTCAGTGGATTTATAATCTGGTGATAGAATTAAATGAGCTTTATATTTGGAGACAGAGGGATCCTCACCCGAAATAGTGTCTAACTGCCAAGTAGGCTTAACACGTGCTGGATAAGCTCATAAAAATGCTGTGCTGGACCCAGTGCAGTCACCAAAATAGGGGCCTCTCAAGTTTAGTTGTAAGTAAACAGCTGTAAATTCTTGATAGAATACAATTCCTCAAAACCAATTTGTAGGAATTTCCTCTACCTGCTAAGTGGTAATAACTAATAAACAAGTTATAGCATAGTAGATTAGAGAAATTTTTCTTCAAATTGGTTTGTAGGTAGACTTTTTCCATTATATAAACCTCTCCCTTCAAATGAATACTCAATGATCCTATCAACGAATTAAGCAAACTCAAGATAAAAACACAGTTAGCACTTAACAGATTATGTCATGTGGAACCCGCCATTATAAAATGCCACCGATTACAAGATAAAAATCTGAAATGACACATCGTATTAGGATCATAATAATATCTCTGATAACAAATATAAGTGACAATAAACAGTAAATGTCAAATCCAGTGTGCAGTGCAAGACAATTATAACGTTTGAATAAACACATAATTTGGATAACAACATACAAATGTTTCTCACTGACACCCTAAAGTGCGCAAAGGAAAAAAAAGAAGTACCTTACGAGCATATAAGGTAGCAAGAATAGCACCCCATCCTTCGTTGCTAAAACTATCCTGAACTATGGAAGAACCAAACAATACAAACTAAGGTCTCACTGGTCCAACTATTTCACTCTGAAGAAATACACGTTCCAACTTCCAAGTGGAATTTATAGACCTCGTCTCGTCATTTACTCATGGTCAAACGGTCATATTGCTATTTTGTGGGGGGTGTAGTGTGAATTAAACAAGTCATTGGTCATTGTCACATCAACCATTGGGAAAAAAAGTTAATGGAATATTTGCCATATAGCCCGGACATAATTTTAAGAATATCTAGCTTGACCCATCACTCTTTGGGCATATATAGTTTAAGAAGGTATCTCACAAGATATCTCTCTTATAACATGTAAAACCTATATGTATGGAATCTACCCATATTATGAAAGAGAAGTATTATAAATCCATCTTATAAGAACATTTTTCCCATGGCCAGTGGCCCAGAACCATAGATCTTGGAGGGTGGGGGAAGATTCTATTTCTTAGTAAGATGAATGATATGTGATATTTAAAAATTTAGTGATCTTAAAAAAAATCCTCATAAACAACACAAAATCAAATAAATGTCACTTATCACAAAAACTTTGATTGGCTCCGGTACCTCAAATGCGTTGAACTTGTCAAGATGATGACACATTTTCAATTTTGGCCATATGTCCTCATCCTCATGATCCAATATATTGAATACTTTCATGAAGCTTTGCCCTTTGTCACAAATCAAACTAAATTAATTTTGTAAGAAAGTTAAGGTGATAATTTCCTAAGATCCAATCTTATGATTCTCTTTAAAAAAAAATATTATAGATACAATGGATGAGGAGATATTTAAATTTTGGACTTTTCTAATAATAATAATAATTGTAAGGACTTGATCTGAACTCCTAGCCTAACAGGTGTATGGATTTAAGCCCAAAAAACCCAAAACAATAAATTTGTAGAGAATGGGTTGGAAAATTGGGCTTTAGTGAATTAAGTAACAAGCTAATAGATTTTGATGGCAAAGAAAAAAAGATAATAGACATTCACTAAAGATAAACTACCTCGGCCAAGTCCAAGGAGACTGATTCTTAGGTATTACTTTTAAAGCTTTATTACAAGTCTGGTTCTAGATTGCTACAACGTTTCTTTCTTGATTTTCCGATCCCCTCCTCATGGAAACTTTCTTGCATTATATATCTCCCTTTGGACCATCTTGACCCTACACTTATTGATCACTTGTGCCCTTACTCGAGTGCCTGTCCCATCAGACACACTCTCTGGCTTTTTGTGAGTTGTGGTAGCTAAGGCAACACTGTTCAGGGGTCTTCTCCACATAAATACAGTCGGAAAAGTAGCTGCAGTGCATTCAATGCGGTGGTAGCAGCTTTCCCTTAGATTCCTCTAAGCTCTCATCCCTTTTGTACGTTCATATCACCTGTCTCTATCAATAGATCATCCTGGAAGGCTACCTTCAGTGATAAGGCATATATTCAATCCGTGCTCTGCTCATTCGAGGAGGAAATCCTCCTCAGACCAACTTTCTCAGCCCTTCTGCTTGTATTTTACTTATGGGGTTCTGAGCTTGACACCTTCACTACTATTTATCCATCCTCGGATAAACCAAGGTCCTCGACCAAGGCCCAAGGCCCAATACATGAACTTGGGCCTTTATCCCTACAATAGCCCCTTAAAACACCGGTTTTTCCCTCCCATCCAAGGAGAAAAAGTGGGGTTTTGATTTATTAAGGGTTAAGAACATCAAATCCCTGGGTTTACACGTGCAGGAGTACTGTTTTATGCGCCTCACAATTGCTATTGACGCTTCGGAGCCCGCGAGGCATCATTAATTGCTCCAGGCGGCGTTATGTCCCCCAAATCCAACGGTGAGGTGCTAATCCAATGGCGGGTATTTCTCCTTGGGCTTTGAACGGGATAACTCCCACCCAATCTTGCCCTCTATATAAAGCATTCGGAGAAATCATTTCCCTCATTTCACAAGTCTTCAAACTCTCCAGAGATCCCAAGCACTCAAACTCACAAAGCTCTCCAAATTATTAAAATTCCCACACTTTTCCTCTAAGAAATCCTTGAAAATATTTCTAAAGGTTTTAGGGACTAGCACACATCTTAGTTTGCATAAGTCTCTATTTCTTTGAACTTCTCTTTTTCTCCTCGGCCCATCTTCTCGGCCTTCCAGTTCTTGTTTCTTCATTTACCAATTTTAGTTGTTTCCCTTTAACCCATCCAAATGGGTAGATTTAAGCACCTAGTAGACTCTTCTGCCAAAATAGAGGCCTTTAAGGATAAATACCACATACCGCAAGGAGTAGCCCTACGATACTGTTCCTTAGAACAAATAGTAACACACAGAGAGGAGGGGGAAGTCATCATCCCCATGATAGCTTTCATAGAAGGGGGGATGACTCTCCCTATTGGTAGGATAACGCGAGACTACCTCCTCAACCATAGGATCTGCCCACACCATTGTGCGCCCAATCTATTCAAGGTCTTAAGTAGTGTTGATGCTCTCAACGAGTATCTGGGCTTGGGGCTCACCTAGCATAATATGGTCCACATGTACAAGTGCCACAACCTTAAAGGTGCGGGATTTTACCTCAAATCCTGATTTGATGTCGTTAGGCTCATCTTGTGTCTCTTCAAATCTAATAAGGGGATGAAAGATGACTACCTAATTGCTTCGAGTGCGTGGCATGATGGCCTTCATTGCCCAGTCCGAAAGGGAGAGCCAGGTGGGATACCTTAGAGTTAGGTTTCATAGCAAGAAATTTAGATTCTTTAACCCGAACCATGTCATTATTGTTCTTTCACTTTGCTTTCTTTTGATGATGAATTTTAATTTTCTAAACATGTTTTGCTCCTCGGCTAATTTTGTAGACAAAAATTACGTAGCACCCCAGCTCAGTCTGACCAACATCGAAGCTCTCAATTATTTGCTAAGGTCTGAGATCTTCGTAAGTGAAGACAGGAAATTGAGAGCAGTCCATTTAATTTTGGATTTCCAGCCTATCTCAAAAATATACCAAAAAGTAGACCACGCCATAAGAGTAGGTGACCAGTGGCTTGCTCAGATTGACGTATCAAAACCAAACTTCCTAGCCCGAGACGATCTTCCACCAGTAGTTCTGCCACTCCGACAGAACCTTCCATTGGTCGTACAACCATTCCAACAGGTCCTGCCTAAAGCAGCAGCAACAAGAGAAGAGGTTGCCTCCTCAAACTCCTTTCTCGAAGAAGAAATTGACAAGTTCCGTTTCGAAGAGGGGGAGACTTAGGGAGTGCAAGTGATTCCTATCTCGGATGCTAAGGACGAGCCCGGCAGGCATTCTAGTGTCCACGTCCCGATCCTTGTGACTTCCCGTCCAGACAGTACCTCCGAAGAAGAGGAGGATGGGATGGCTTTGAATAAGGGAAACAAAAGACTAAGGGACCTGATGGTTGCAAGAAGTAAAGCGAAAAATCTAAAAGAAGCCTCCAAGCCTCAAGTTTCGCCTGCACTCCCCCTTCCTCCTCCACTCCCCACCAACCTTGGATTGAAGGCCATTCCAAATCTGAAAAAGAAAAGGCCACTTAAGGATCTTGAAGAAGGAGATGTGGGCCCTTAGAAGGGGTCTAAACAGCAGAAGGTGACCAAAGACCCTCATGACAAGAGGTCCACTTCTATGGACAATCGGGAGGAGCGAGATAGGGCCGAGGTGTGACTCTTACAATGCACCTGGTCTCCTTGGCTGGAGGTGGATGGGGCTACCATCCTTTGGAATGACTCGGTTAGGGATTTCTAAAGGGGGCGTGCAGGCCACATTGTTGAAGCCTTGGAGCAACCTCTTCTCCTCCTCAAAGACATGGAGGTTTATAGGCACTTCAAGCAGAAAGACCTCTTCCTATCCTTGAAGAGTGACCTCGCCATGGTAAGCAACTTATCATACCCTCGAATTTGGATTCTAAGCTATACTTTTGCACTTTTCGTTCGTGTGATTCTTCCATTTTTTTTATGCAGGTTACTCAACAAGTTTTTATGGCCGAGGAATGGGTCCACAACGCCTGTAAAGAGGCTAACGCTGAGGCCCTCTCCCGTGCCGACGTTGAGAAGTCCTTGGGGGCCCTCAAACAAGAACAAGTAGAGCTGTCTGAGATGCTGAAAGAGGCGGTCCAGGCTCGAAAGAGTGCCTAGGTGGGTCAAAAGACCGTGGAGAAGCAGGCCGAAGATCAGCGTTAAAAACTACACTTGACCGAGATAGACCTGGCCACCGAAAGGCAGGTGGTCAGAGATTTGAAGGCTGAACTACAGAAGGCCAAAAAGGCAACTCAACTGGCTCGGGAGGTAGCCGAGGTTGAGAAGAAGTCGTCATATTTGCTCGGCGTGGAAGAAACGCAAGTTATGTTTGCTGAGGAGCTTTTCGAGCTTTGCAGGGATTATTGCGACGTATCATGGGGTAAGGCCCTTGATGTTGAAGGCGTCCCTACATATTTGGTATGGAGGCAGCCTGGGAGTATCTACTACCACCCAGATATCTGTGAAGTCCCAGGTGTCGTCCCTTCTCACTCTGCCTTTGCTCTAGAGACTTCTTAGCTGCACCTGACTGCCCAAGCTGCTTTCCCTCTCCTTGAGGCTTTGAAGGGATCTAGCCAAGCTGGTGATCAAGGCCAAGGGGCTAAGGGGGCCAAGGACAAGGACAAAGGCAAGGAGAAAAAGAACTTCTTAGAAGCTGTAGACGCTACCAAGGCCAAGGAAGCAGAGGTCAAGACTAAAGAAGCTAATCCTAAGGACAAGGATGCTACCATCTCTCAGCCAAGCCAGAAGCCCTCTTGCCCCCAAGGCCAAGGCTTAGCACTTAGGATTTTCTTTTAGTTTTTTTTTTTTTTTAGTGGCACTTTGTCATTGAGTATAATGTACTCCCTCTTTTTAATTAATGAATGGACTTTCCTTTCTATCTCTTGTGTCTTTGCTTTACATGCTTTCAAGCTTATTGTTATTGCAAATAAACTTGACCTGTTGCCACTTTAGTTTTAATAAAAACTAACAACAATACCCTGCCACCAATGTAAGTAATTTGACTAAGTACCAACAACGAAGAGATTTACCCCATATTTGTATTGTGACCTGCTCTTTCTATAATGAAGGCTAAATTTAATAAAAATAATAAATAAACTTTATAAAGAATAAAAAAAAAAAAAAAAAGGAAAGATATCCTTCACTCTGCTCAATACTTGGATAAATAATTAAGGATTTTAAATTACTCAGAGCTACCAATCTGAAGAGTTGGTTATAATCTTAGATCTGTCTTGACACTTAGTGAGAAACAAATAGATATCATGGAGTGTTAATTTCCCCCGAGTATGTGGTTCGAAGAGCCATACACAACTAAGATTCTGTTTAATCACTTAATCACTTATAAAGATGTCATAGAGTGTTAATTTCCCCAAAGTATTTGGTCCGAGGACCCAGGCATGACTAAGGTTCTGTTTAATCACTTATAAAGATATCATAGAGTGTAAATTTCCCTAAAGCATTTGGTCCGAGGATCCAGGCATGACTAAGGTTCTGTTTAAACACTTATAAAGATGTCATAGAGTGTTAATTTCCCCAAAGCATCTGGTCTGAGGATCCAAGCATGACTAAGGTTCTGTTTAAACACTTATAAAGATGTCATAGAGTGCTAATTTCCCCAAAGCATCTAGTTCGAGGACCCAGGCATGACTAAGGTTCTATTTAAACACTTGGGAATAAAGAATAATAGGAAGTATAATGCCTTTATACAACAAATGAACATATTGATAAAAACAAACTTTTATTAATAATAATATATCTTTAGGTTGTTTACATTCCAAGGGCATGATATTACATGCTCATCTAAGTCTTCCAGAAAATACGCCCGTATACTAGCTACCAAGGCGATGCGATACGGTCCTTCCCAGTTGGGCCCTAGCTTTCCCCACGCTGGGTTCTTTGCAGTACCTAGAACTTTTCTCAATACCAAGTCACCAGGCACTAATGGCCTTAACTTTACATTGGCATCATAACCTTGCTTGAGTTTGTGTTGGTAGTATGCCAATTGAACCATTGCATTCTCTCTCGTTTCTTCAATAAAGTCTAAGCTCTTTTCCAGCAACTCATTATTATTGCTCAGATTGAAAGAGCTAGTCCTTAGTGTAAGGAAGCCGGTTTCCAAAGGAATAATAGCCTTGGCCTCGTAAGTCATTGAAAATGGGGTTTCCTCAGTGGATTTGTTGGGCGTGGTTCGGTATGTCTAAAGGACATGTGGCAGCTCTTCCATCCATTTTCCCTTTGCATCATCCAACCTCTTCTTAAGTCCATTTACTATGACCTTGTTAATAGTCTCGGCTTGTCCATTTCCTTGGGGATAGGCTGGGGGTAAAGTATCTATGCGTAATTCCCAAGTCACAGCAGTATCTCCTGAAAGATTTGCTATCAAACTGAAGGCCGTTGTTCGAGATAAGGGTATGAGGGACTTCAAATCGTGCGGCGATGTTTTTCCAAACAAATTTCTTGGCATCCACGTCCCCGATATTTGCCAAGGGCTCGGCTTCAACCCATTTAGTGAAGTAGTCCGTGCCGACTAGCAGGTGTCTCTTGTTTCCTGCTGCTTTAGGAAAGGGCCTACAATGTCTATGCCTCATTGTGCGAATGGCCAAGGGCTAGATAGAGGGTTAAGGACTCCTCCTGATTGGTGTATGTTTGATGCGAACCTTTGACATTAGTTGTACTTCTTTACATATTCTTGTGCTTCCTTTTGCATGTTCGGCCACCAGTAGCATTGAGTGATGGCCTTGTGCACCAAAGATCTACCTTCGATGTGGCTCCCACAAATCCCCTTGTGTAACTCTTCAAGGAGTAATTCTGTTGTCTCGGGGTGTATGCATAGCAGGTATGGCCCAAAAAAGGAGCGTTTATATAACTTTTGGTCCTCGGACAGCCAGAATCGAGGAGCCTTTCTACGTACCTTGTCCGCTTCTAATTTATCCTCGGGCAAGATGTCATCCTTCATGAATAGTACAACGGGGTCCATCCAACTAGGCCCTATTCTGACTTGGTGAACATGGACCACCTCTCTCTTCACCCCTGCGTGTTTGTACAAATCATTTGCAAGGATGACCCGAGGTAGGCTCTGTGCCAAGGAGGTCGTAAGTGTGGCCAGGGAATCAGCATATGTGTTTCCACTTCTAGGGATGTGCGATAGGTTGAAAGATTCGCACCCTGATTATAGGTGTCTAACCTGACGGAAGTACCCCTGCATTCTTTCATCTCTCGCTTCAAATTCTCCTTTTACTTAGCCAATGACTAATCTTGAGTCCGAGAACATCTCTACTGCCTTTCCATCCATTTTTTGAACCATGGTCATTCCCATTAGCAGAGCCTCATATTCAGCTTCGCTATTTGTGGCCGAGAAGTCCAGCCTCAATGATTTCTCAATAATGATCCTCTTGGGGGATACTAGTACTAGCCCCACTCCGGAACCTTTCTGATTTGTGGCACCATTAACGTATACTTTCCAGGATAGGGGACCTTGTTGAGAGATCATGCCAACCGATTTTCCATCCATGTGTTGTGCTTTCGCCTCTTCTTCTAACGAGGATTCTGCAAACTCGGCAACTAGATCCGCGAGGACTTGACCCTTGACAGAGGTGCGAGGCATGTATTTGATGTCGAAAACCCCTAGCATTGTCCCCCATTTAGCAATCCTTCCCGTATAATCAGCACTTTGGAGTAGAGCTATGAGCGGGAGCTGAGTTAGGACCCCCATTTAGCAATCCTTCCCGTATATATCTCAAACTCATAATATCTAAACTCTTAAGCATAGCATTTGTTGTTGCTACGCTTTTGTTGAGCTACATAAATGTAGCATTTCAATCCACTTTGGTACAGCTAAATATAAGTTTTAGTCTTTCTAAACATAAAAGTTATGAATATACAAATATAATCTTTAGAGTCGTTATTTATTTGTTTTAACGTCGTTATTTTCAAATAAATTGCATGAGGTTAATTATACATTTAAGCAAAATATTGTTGTAAATATTTAAAAAAAAATGCAAACCCCACATTGTGTCACAAAATATAACTTTAAAAAAAAAAAAAAAAAAAAAAAAAACAAAACAAAACGCATTTTCAAACCAAACACTCGTTTGTGTGTTTTTAGTATTGAAAAAAATGTTCTCTATCTAAACATGGTGCTAAACACACTTTTTTGTGTTAGGAATACTTTAAATACAATTTTTTTAGCAAACTTCTTAAAAATAGTTTTTTTGATTATTTTGTAAACAAAAACACCAATCCCTTACCAAATGGGCCCTAATCTCTTCTTTTAAGTATTTTTTTTTAACCATTTCTTGTTCCATCACACATTGTAATTTTTTAAATTGACATAAATAGAATATTCATTATTAAATTGACTTGATATTATCGCTGAGACATGAGAACTTTTTTAATATGAATATCCCACTATGCTTCCTTTGTAACATGGAAGTAGATGTAATTTTACCAAGATCACTTACAACAACATACTATTGGGTATATTTTGGAGAACACTTAACGTGCATGGTGAACACAATCAAGACATTAGTGGAGGATCACCCATGACGGTCAAACTTTTTGGGAGAAAGCAGTAGAGAAGAGCAAAGCAAAAGCAAACAAAAAAGAGTCTAAATATACAAGAAAATTTACAACTGTTGAATAGTTGAAACGATAGCTTGTATATTGTTTCTGTAGCACATATTTAAGCAATATTCCAAGTATTCAGCCAAATAAAATCTGGTGGAGAAAGATATTTAAGCATACAAATGAAACTAAATGCTTTATGTTGGGCTTTGTGGAGCCTAGTTTATGTTTGATCCGGTTGATGACCCGACCCAACTTGAATAATTTTGCGTGGTTTTTAATGAGAGATTTTCTAAGGCTTAGTCCATGGAGCAGAGGCTTGGCCCGTTTTGTAGGCCATTGTAATCTTGTGCGCAAGATATAGCAGCCATTTTTTGTGATTAGGGTTTGTCATTGTTGTCGTGTTTTAGAAAGAGAGAAAAACATTGTAGCCGCACTTTGTATTTTTTCCTGATGATAGTGAAATCCCTGCAACTTCGTGGACGTAGGCAAATTGCCGAACCACGTAAATATTATCTTGTGCGTGTGATTTTTTTCTCTATTTTTTTTTTCTAACATGTTGGAATTTCGGTTGAATTCGCAACAACTGGTATCAGAGCCTAGGGTTAGGTTTGAGTGGGAGCATTGGCAGAGGAAGCAAAAAAGGCGTCTGGAATAGAAAAGTTTGATGGCACAGACTTTGTGTATTAGAGGATGCAGATTGAAGATTATCTCTATAGGAGGAAATTGCATTTACTTCTTTTGGGGACAAAACCTGAGGCTGTAAAAGCTGATGAATGGGCTTTTCTTGACAGACAAGTACTGGGAGTTATAAGATTAACTTTGTCTAGGTCTGTTGCACACAATGTTGTTAAGGAGAAGACCACAGCAGATCTGATGAAGGCTTTGTCTGGTATGTATGAAAAGCCGTCAGTAAATAACAAGGTGCATTTGATGAAGAAATTGTTCAATCTGAAGATGGCAGAGAATGCATTAGTAGCACAACATCTGAATGAATTTAACACTATCACAAATCAATTGTCGTCTGTAGAAATTGATTTTGATGATGAGATACGTGCTCTGATCATTTTGGCTTCTTTGCCAAACAGTTGGGAGGTGATGAGGATGGCAGTAAGCAATTCTATAGGAAAGGAAAAGCTCAAGTACAATGATATACGAGATTTAATTCTGGTTGAGGAAATTCACAGAAGAGATGCAGGTGAAACCGCAGGATCTGGTTCTGCCTTAAACCTTGAGACAAAAGGCAGAGGTAATAATAGAAATTCAAATCGGGGCAGATCAAAATCCAGAAATACTAATCGGAATAGAAGTAAATCTAGATCAGGCCAACAAGTACAATGCTGGAATTGTGGGAAAACAGGTCACTTTAGGAACCAATGCAAAAGTACTAAGAAGAATAATGAAGATGATTCTGCTAATGCTGTAATAGAAGAGGTACAGGATGCATTACTTCTTGCAGTAGACAGTCCAATTGATGATTGGGTTTTGGACTTAAGAGCTTCATTTCATACCCCTCCACATCGAGAAATCATACAGAATTATGTTGCAGGTAATTTTGGTAAGGTGTATTTGACTGATGGTTTAGCCTTGGATGTTGTGGGTATAGGAGATGTCCGGATATTGTTGCCCAATGGGTCTGTTTGGTTACTGGAGAAGGTTCGATATATATTCCTGACCTGAGGAGGAATCTGATTTTTGTTGGATAACTTGATGATGAAGGGCATGCAATACTATTTGTTGGTGGTACTTGGAAGGTTACAAAGGGAGCTAGGGTATTGGCTCGTGGAAAGAAGACGGGTACTCTATATATGACCTCAAGTCCAAGAGACACAATTGCAGTTGCTAATGCAAGCACTGATACAAGCCTATGGCACTACAAACTTGGTCACATGAGTGAGAAATGGATGAAGATGCTGCTGTTAAAAGGAAAACCTCAGGAATTGAAGTCTATTGATTTTGACATGTGTGAAAGCTGCATCTTAGGAAAGCAGAAAAATGTGAGCTTCTTGAAAACTGGCAAAACACCGAAGGTTGAAAAATTGGAGTTAGTACACACTAATTTGTGGGGGCCTTCCCCAGTTGCATCCTTTGGAGGTTCAAGGTATTACATCACTTTCATTGATGACTTAAGCAGAAATGTATGAGTTTATTTTCTGAAAAATAAATCTGACGTATTTGAAACTTTTAAGAAGTGGAAGGCCATGGTTTAGACAGAAACAGGTTTGAAAGTAAAATGTTTGAGGTCAGATAATGGAGGAGAGTATATAGATGGAGGGTTCAGTGAGTATTATGCTGCACGGGGAATTAGGATGGAGAAGACCATTCCTGGGACACCACATCAGAATAGTATGGCTGAGCGCATGAACAAAACTCTCAATGAGCGTACTAGGAGTATGAGGTTGCATGCTGGACTTCCAAAAACTTTTTGGACTGATGCTGTTAGCATTGCAACTTACTTGATAAACTGAGGGCCATCAATTCTCATGGAGTTCAGACTTCCTGAGGAGATTTGGAGTGGTAAAGAGGTAAAATTTTCACATTTAAAAGTTTTTGGTTGTGTTGCTTATGTTCATATTGATTCTGATGCTCATAGTAAACTTGATGCAAAGTCTAAAACATGTTTTTTCATTGGCTATGGTGATGAGAAATTTGGCTATAGGTTTTGGGATGAACAAAATAGGAAAATCATCAGAAGTAGAAATGTGATATTTAATGAACATGTTATGTACAAGGATAGGTCAATTGTAGTGTCAGATGTTACAGAGATAGATCAAAAGAAATCTGAGTTTGTCAACTTAGATGGATTAACTAAAAGTACTGTCCAGAAAAGGGGTGAAGAAGATAAAGAGAATGTAGATTCACAGGTAGATCAGAGTACACTTGTAGCTGAAGTCCGTAAATCTTCCAGGACCATTAGAGCTCCACATCGTTATTCACCCACTCTAAATTATCTCCTGTTGACTGATGATGGTGAGTCAAAGTGTTATGAAGAAGCCTTGCAAGATGAGAATTCAAGCAAGTGGGAGTTAGCCATGAAGGATGAGATGGATTCCTTGTTGGGGAATCAGACATGGGAACTGACTGAATTACCAGTAGGAAAGAAGGCTTTGCACAGCAAGTGGGTATACAGAATAAAGAATGAGCATGATGGTAGCAAATGTTATAAGACCAAATTAGTTGTTCAAGAGTTCCAGCAGAAGGAAGGCATTGACTATACAGAGATATTTTCTTCAGTTGTGAAGATGTCAACAATTAGACTGGTGCTAGGAATGGTCGCTGCAGAAAAACTTACATCTTGAGCAATTAGATGTGAAGACGGCATTCCTTCATAGTGACTTAGAGGAAGACCTTTACATGATTCAGCTAGAAGGGTTCATTGTTCAAGGACAAGAGAATCTAGTTTGCAATCTGAGAAAGAGCTTGTATGGCCTAAAACAAGCTCCTAGATAGTGGTACAAGAAATTTGACAATTTTATGCATAGAATTGGGTTCAAGAGATGTGAAGCTGATCATTGTTGCTATGTTAAATTCTTTGACAATTCTTATATTATTTTACTATTGTATGTGGATGATATGCTCATTGCAGGGTCTAGCATTGAGGAGATTAATAATCTAAAGAAGCAATTGTCAAAACAGTTTGCAATGAAGGATTTGGAAGCTGCAAAGCAAATCCTTGGTATAAGAATCATTAGAGACAACGCTAATGGTACATTGAAGCTTTCACAGTCAGAGTATGTGAAGAAAGTTCTCAGCAAATTCAACATGAATGAAGCTAAACTAGTGAGCACACCCTTGGGTAGTCATTTCAAACTAAGCAAAGAACAGTCATCGAAGACAGAAGAAGAAAGGGACCATATGAGCAAGGTGCCCTGTCACAACCCAAACCCCAAAGGGTCTGAAGAATGAGAAAGACATCTCAAAGTACCTGTAGATTTTTTTTTCTTTCCTTTTTGACAATCCGATTCACAAAATTATATCAAGTTCTAATATCAAGAATTATCATAATAATTCCATTGAATATACTCTCAGAGTAAGTCAAAGTTCTAAGCAATAATTACAAAGACCATTGGCCACAAAAAAATAGATGTCTGAATAATTAATTACATATCATCAGCTTGTCTCATCAGTGGAAATAACATCACAGCCACTATAATATACAAAAGAATGAGTCAAGCCTATTCTAAGATGTACACCATCTAATATACCCATTACAAAAGTTCACCCTCCATTAGTAGTTAGTCTAACTACTATTAACCACCAAAAATTTGTCTCAAAAGACCGTTGCCTACTCTGAAAATGTTATAAAATAATGGGATGAGACAGAGTCCAGTAAGTAGCATAATTAAAGGGGGTGGGGGAAATGCAAGTTTCATAATGGTAACAATTTACAAATCATGCTTTTAATTCGGGAATTTCCAAATAGTTTCTACAAGACCATTTCCTAAAAATAATATGACAAGAATGAATAAATTGACACAGCACAAAGCTTCTCAAAATGTTCTCTTGAGATTACATACTATATATTCCTCAAAATATCTCAACAAGAAACTACTTACTATACTGTGAGCAATAACAACACTGTTCCAAACCAGAAAATCTAACCCAAGACCACATGACAATCGCAGACACAAAGTCGGAACTCATTGCCGACACCAAGCCGGAACTAAACTGCCGACACAAAGCCGGAACTCATCGCCGACACAAAGCCGGAACTAATAACCATCACAAAGACGGGTGCTAAGATACCAATGTCACACAGACTATAGTATTTAGCTAGGTAATCACCGAGTAATCACTGAGTAATCACATGTCACAACACATGGGTAGAACATAAAGAGCTCACATAACTTTAATTCAAAATACATAATTCACTTCTAAGTAGTTTCATAAAATATTTGAATGCCCAAGATATTCACAAGGTTCTCAGAGCCTTCAACTCATTTCTTGTCAAAAAGATTTTTGTATTAACTTCCCAAATAACATAGGTCAAGATAAAGCATCTTTATATTTTTGCAACAATAAATCCATAAAACACATTCTCAAGAATTTAATAAAAAAATGCTAGTCTTTTCCTTGCTAACAAATCATGCAATTCCCCGTATGCAATAAGAATATGCATTTTCATATATAATCATATATAGTAGGGTCACAACACAACACCTTTTAGAAAAACATAGTTCCACCATTAATTTTTCATAGTGTGTTTGACGAAAAAAAATAATGTTTATGCAACATGATTATTTTTCCAAAAATCCCATTAAAAAGCTACTTACTTCGCAACCCGCAAAAACATAATTTTCCAAGCTCCAAAAGAAATTAGCTAGAACCTAAACAATACCAAGCAAACCTATCAAAATAAGCATAAAGCTTGAAATTGTATCTAGCTACATATTAGGAATTGCCAAATAAGCACTAAATTAGGCAAGCCTAGATTTAGCCTCACAAATAATATTTTCCATCTCCAAAGTTTCTCAACCAATTACTTTATAAGACATAGACTCCCATTATACTTATGAATCATTCAAGGTATTATCTCTAACGTCAAAACCTCAATAATTTATAAATAGTTTCCACAAGGTTTTCACAACATCATCAAGAGACCCATGACACCAAAATCACAATATCCTTCCAAACAAACAATTTAAATCTTTAACTAGTTCCAAATAAACCATAAAATTATATTCACAATTTATTTCACAAGATATACCTCAAAACCCCTAAATTTTCACCATAACAAGTCTTAGTAAAAATCATGAACTCACTCATCAAATACATCCACCAAGATCGAAACCCATACATATAAACACATGAATATCATTTCCAAAGCTCTTAAATCACATGAAAATCATTATTAAAGCTTGGGTAAAATAACCTCAAACAAGAACATAATACTCATCAAAAGAGATTAAAACTTTTACCTTAAATAACTTATGTGAAGGTGTTATGTTCTTGAGGATTTTCTAGTGATTTTGCCGGAAAAAATGGTAGAGGTGATGATGAGGAATGTACTAGTGGGAGGGTGAGGGAGAGGAGTGTGTGTATGTGTGTTGTGTTGACTGAAAAAGAAAAAGAAAAGGAGAACAAGAATGAGAGTGACCGGCCAAAGAGATAAAAGAGGGAGTGGATTGTGTGATGGGTAGTGGGGTTAGGTGGGGAGCACGTGGGAACCAAAACAATCTGATCCTTTCCTTTTTTTTTTTTTTTTTTTAACTGATGGGACGTTATATGCCCTATGCCTCAGTGATTAGCAGCTTGATGTATGCTATGGTGTGTACAAGGCTAGACATTGCACATGCAGTGGGAGTTGTGAGCAGATTCATGAGTAGGCTTGGAAAGCAACATTGGGAGGCAATCAAGTGGATTCTAAGATATCTGAAGGGTTCATCAGATACATGTCTTTACTTCACAGCTGCAAGTTTGAAACTGTAAGGTTATGTAGATGCTGATTTTGCTGGTGATATTGATACTAAAAAGAGTACTACTAGGTTTGTATTTACTTTGGGTGGTACAGCTATATCATGGGCTTTAAATTTGCAAAAGATTGTTATTTTGTCTACTACAGAAGCTGAGTATGTTGCAGCAACTGAAGCTGGAAAGGAGATGATTTGGCTACATGGTTTCTTAGATGAATTGGGTAAGAAGCAAAAGATGGGCATTCTACACAGTGACAGTCAGAGTGCAATTTTTCTTACTAAAAATTCGGCTTTTCATTCAAAGTCGAAACATATACAAACTAAACACTACTTTATCGACCTTGTTGAAGATAAGCTGATAATACTTGAGAAGATATGTGGATCTAAGAACCTGGCAAACATGTTGACTAAGGGTGTCACTATTGAAAAGCTGAAGCTATGTGCAGCTTTAGTTGGGCTTCTAGGTTAAGGACAAGAGGATGAGTTGTAGGGATGAGGGATTGCTTTCTGGAGGATAGTGGTTGATGTTGGTGATTGAACTAGTCTCCAAGTGGGAGATTTGTTAGGCTTTGTGAAGCCTAGTTTATGTTTGATCCAGTTGACGACCCGACCCGACTTAAATAATGTTGTGTGGTTTTTAATGAGAGATTTTCTGAGGCTTAGTCCATGGGGCGGAGGCTTGGCTCGTTTTGTAGCCCATTGTAATCCTGTGCACAGGATATAGAAGCCGTTTTTTATGATTAGGGTTTGTTGCTGTTGTCGTGTTTTAGAGAGAGAGAAAAACACTGTAGCCGCACTTTGTATTTTTCTCTGATAATAGTGAAATCCCTGCAACTCCATGGACGTAGGCAAATTACCGAACCATGTAAATACTATCTTGTGCATGTGATTGTTTTTCTTTAACTTTTTTTTTTTTTTTTTTTTTCTCATAGGTTGGGATTTCAGTTGAATTCCCTACACTTTATTTGAAATTACTTTATTAATTGATCTCTCAAGTCTCAACACATAAACCTACAAACACTACGTATTACGTGTATCAATTTCAATATTGAAATTACTTACCAAAACTATAAAAGCTCAATATTGAAATCGAGGATTCAAACAGTAAAGAGAAGTAATCCTTAATGGTTTATTCAAATGAAACTAAAACAGCTGGGACAGCAGACACCATTTGTAGCGCCTATAGATAAATAGCACTACCTTTTCCACAGCAGATGAAAACACTCACATACTAACCACCCATTAGGCCAAATTAACATATCCAAGAATCAATAATACATGCATGTCATCATCTCGATACATGGAAGTGAAGTATTGCCTTGGGAAGTACCTTCTTTACTGAGCCAGTTTTAGTTGTGTTGTCAATTCATTATTTTCCACCTGGTAGTACATTGTAAAACCAAACAACAGTCATCAGAACTAGAGAAAATTTGAAAAACTACATGAATAAAGTGCAAGGTTCCAAATCAAAATGAATGAAGTGGACAAATTTTAAGAACATTTTCTTTCAAATGCAAAACAGCTTATATAGCCATGGAAACACTCTGCTGCTGACATGGAAAACAGATTTAAAATTCTGTCCTAAAATAAAAAGTCAAGAAATTATGGGGTCCGTGAGCTTAACCCGAAGTGCATGCAGCTGATCCTCGAACTGGGACACCACTTGCCTCTGATGTTGCAAGTCCAAGTTCAGATGTTCTTCATACTCATTCAGATGTACATTTTTTGCATCCACTTCTCGCTGGAGAACAAGAGCTTCATTAACATATCGGCAATAATTCTCATGCAACTGCATCTGTGAGAATTTTAAAACAATAGAAGAAATTAAAATATACCTCCTGCAAATGTTGTTCAAATAATTTTCAGAGAAAATCACAGAATAAGATAGAGAGCTCTTGAAGCCTATAGCTTAAATCCTTTGATGGACAGAAGTTTCTTCCTATATTTTAGGGGCCATTGAAATTTAAGTGTAGTCTCCTTTTTGTAAACTACTCCTTCCATCAAGGAATTTTCATTAACAAGTCTCACTATATACCTATTCACAAAGAAATTCCTAGGTGGATGAGTTTTTATCTATTTCTCACTCTAGTTATAATAAAATAAATCTCTCTGTTTTTTTTTTTTTTAGGAATGAATAAAATAAATCTAAATCTAAATGTACCCTATATATATGTGGGTCACATCACATTGTCCTAAAATAGGAAAATTCACAATAAGTAAACAAAGTCATAAAAATGTTAGAATTATAGTTAAGTGATTAAACTCACTATTTTCTAAAAGTTTAGCTTAACATGGTATCAAAGCAGGAAATCCTGAGTTCGATCTTTGTCTTTACTCTACCTCTTATTTAAAATGTTAAATTCCCACTTGTTAGGCCTCCACTTATTAAGGGGAAGTTTAAGCTCACAAGTGAGGGGGAGTGTTCGAATTATGGTTAAATAATTAAACTCACAACTTCCTAAAAGCTTAAACTTTTGAGAGAATTTGTAACTTAACAAAAAGGAACAAGCCATTATTAGAATTTTTTTTTTAAAAAAATAAAAATTTCCTCACTTTTAATCCACTAACTTTCAATTACTACATTATAACCTATGAAGTTTGGACGAATGAAATTAGTAGGGTTACTCTAACAATTTCGTTTTAATCAAAACTTTAAATGGTCAAATGTAATAATAAAAAATTTGTTATAAGAGGAAAGGAAAGGAACGAACCATATCATGATGAACACTTCTTTCGGCGCTGTCTGCATTTGTGCTGATATTGTTCATAAGAGCCTTGAACAATCTTGTACCATTAACTCTGGCATCATGTCCAGAGTTAGCCTTCCATATCTGTCTAACAAAGCGGACCACCCAATAATCAAGAGCTTCCATGGGAGCGTTCCGCAACTTCTGTAAGCTCTTGTTCATGATAGTTTCTTTTTCTTTCTTCAGCTGCCTTCTCGAAAACCAAACAAGAAGTCAACAACTATCAAGAAAAACTCTATTGAATACAAATTATTAAGCCAATAAATAACAAGCTCTTAGCTTTTCTTGGACGTTTCTAATAGAGGTACAATAAATTTATTTAAAAAGAAATGAAAAGCAGTAGATATAGTGCAAAAAGAATTGCATTCTTTATTATTGATGACCTCTACGATGCTAATATAAAATGCAATAACTAGAAGAGAATCGACAAAAACAAGTAACAACCAACATGATTGCAACTGTGAAATTTATTGAATTAATACTCAAACGAGTTAGAGAGGCATTTAATCAAACTAGTAAGGAAAAGAATGAAGAAAATGAGAGTACACTTGAGAGAGAGAAGTCTGGTTTGAGAGATTACGATCTGAGAGCTAACGGAGACTCTGGTTTGAGAGATTGAGAAATTTGAGAGCTTTTCGTCCGAAGAGGAGTGAGTTTACGAAGCTATAGGCTCTTCTTGTAAAGGGTCTGAGGAAATTAGTTAAGTTATTTACTTCCCGCTCCTTTTGGTTTTGGCTTTTTTGTCGGCTGCGGTTAGAGTAATTAACGATGGAAATTTTAGCCACTTTGGCATATAAAATAACTTTTCTTTTCGAGAATCTTGGCATATAAAATAACTGAATGTTCTGATGCACCCAATTTTACATGGTACTAATATTGAAACCATTTTTCTTGGACGCCAATTACAAACTGCTAACTCCATAGTTGTGAAATTGGACTTACAGTTGACCAAAAAAGAAATTGGACTTATAGTTGGTACAATCGGCTAACTCAATAGTTGTAAAATTGGGCTTATAATAAGGAGCGGTTAGGGTTTTACTATGGTTATGCCCATATAGAAAAGTTACATTGGTCACACCCCTCTCTAACCATTTGTTTTACAAAAAAAAAAAAAAAAGAGAAGAAAAGAAATTGGGCTTATAGTCATTGGAAGATAATAGTTTTTCATCTCATATATTTGATAGGAAGCATATAAAGAAAAGGAAAAAGTTTGGTTCTAAACATATTTGGAGTCTTAGGCTTCCACTCATAATAAAAAGATGATATGTGAACTTAAAAAAATGGGTCAATCAATGAATTATTATCATACAATGGGTTAATCAATAAGTCTACAGTTACCACACCAAAAAAAAAAAAAATCACAGCATTTGAGATGGCAAGATATTTTATTGTAGGGAAAAAAGTGATGTTAATTGTAGATCCAAATGATAACTAGAAAAACTTACCAATTTAAGTAGTATCATTATTTAGGTATGATTGGCAGATAGGCGGCATTTGTTTTCCCTAAAAATCATTTTCAAAAAAAAAAAAAAAAATTTCAATTTCAAGTGTTTGGTGTCCCAGAAAATGTTGATCAACTTGTTCACTAACAAATTTGGGGCAATGTGGAATGAAATGATTTACACCTTTATTTTCAGGAAAAACATTTTACACATCCCTTAAAACTCAGCAACCCCACCCTCCACCCCCACACCCTACAATTAGCAACTAATATTCTCTCCCTCATCACCTGTTGTTGTTCTCACCATCGACACTGATTGTTGATTCACCCTAAAAACTAGGCTCTCTCTCAACTTCCTTTTTTATTGACATTTTTTGTGTGGATTTTTTGGGTTGGAAATTGTTGTTATATATCTGTTTGTGAGCTAAAGAAATGTGGGAAAGTAGTAAAAAATATGTATTTGATTTGAAGGATAAAAGAAATAGGAGGAAGAAAAAAAATAATGTATACGTCCAATGTTTTGATAGAAAAAAAGTTCTTGTGATTTGTAATAAATTATTATATCATCCCTCTTCTCAAAAAAAAAAAAAAAAAATCCACGGATGACTATGAATAAATTTCACTATTTTCAAATTTGGATAGAGACACTCTCACAAACTAAATTCCAAATACTCCCAAATAACTCTCCAAATAAGAATGAATGGTCACAGAGGAGTACAAACCAAAGAGAGAACAACCAAACAAATATGCAAAGAACAAAAAAGCTAACACTAGCTAAAGAAATCTCTTAAATACCAATGATTGGTACATCACAAAAGAGAACCTCTTATACCAACAAAGTGCTGTACTAACCAATATTATCTTTAAATACTAAGTGCTGTACTTACCAATATCATCTTTATGGTTGTTGGCTTATCAAAAAAAAATCTTTATGGTTGTTGCCCCACACACACACACACACACAATCTCTATTATTGTTGCCCCCAAACACCTCTTACAAGATCTCTGTTGCTTGATCACACACAAGATCTCTATAGCTCTATTTGTAGTGGCACAAAACCTCAGCACCATGTATATTTATATATAAAAGTGTTTGCTTCATATTCCAAGTCCAAAACCAAGTAGGATTATTGTACAAAGAGTTCTAATAGTAATCTAATTCTAGGGAGCCGTCTATTTCAACGGAGTCATGGTCAGGGACGGAGCCAGAGCCAAAGGTATGCGGGGGCAAAGTTTGGACTTTAAAAAAAATTATAATAAAAAATTGCAATATTTTGGTCAATAAGAGAGAATTTAGGCTAATTTTGATATTGAGAATCCAAAAAGTGCAATACCAGAACTTGATTTGCGTTAAAATTAAAAAGCTTGTTTTTAATTGCTTTTAGTTTGTTTCATTCAAGTGCTTTGTTCCTTGTATATATAAGCAAAGCTGCACATTTCTTATTCATTCAATGAGAAATTTCTCTCTCATCTTCATCTCTGAGTTTACCTATAGATTTTTTTTTTTTCCTAAAATCCAAGGGGCATGGCCCCCTGGTCAAAGAGTACTCGTCCTTGGTTATGGTAGCAATTTTTTAGATAGAAACAATTACTTATTTGTTCTTATCAACTTTTTTTTCTATTGCTTTATCAATCTTCTGGATAGAGTTAATATAGACAAAAGAGTAATTATTGATATCAACTTTACTTTCTTTTATTTTTATTTTTACAGCTACTCTTATTTTACTTATTTTATTATGTGCTAAAACACGGCTATTTGGATCACAATCGAATGGTTGACATGTATTTGGACTCTACTAGCACCGGGTTGAAATAAACTCTATCCCATCCTAGAGAATATAATGGTTTCATATATTTTTTTTTTATAATAATAATTGTTTTACTGTTATGTATTGAAACTAGTCGCAGACCCACTTGATAAGTGGAAATAAATAATTATTTTTTTATTGTAATATAATATATAATTTATTCTCTAAATTTTTTTGAAGATAATTTGTTCTCCCTTAAAATTAAACAATTTCTATTCGATCTAATTAGGTCTACTTCATTTCCATTCAGTCCAATTCCGTCTAATTAGGTCTACTTCAATCCAATTTGGTCCACTTAGCCCAACTCAGTTCACTCGATCAATTTCGGTCTCACTTCAATCCATTTTAGACTAATTGAGCCTAAAATCCATTCTTTTTATAGGTTTTCTTTTCAAGTTTAGCTCAAAAATTCATTTCTTTTCTTAAATTTTGGGTTGAAAAGTATGAAATTTTATTATATTTAGGCTAAACTCTTTAGTTTTGAGTTAAAAAATAAAAATAAAATAGATATTAGAAATTAGAAATATGAGCCCTAAAAATGAAATAAAAATGATAAATATTCAAGTCTTATTCAATCCACATTAGTTCTGTTTGGTCCATTATGTCCTTTTCGGTCCAATCTGGTCCTATTCAGTTCATTCGGTCCTATTTAGTCCATTTTGTCCACTTAAGTTCTATGCGTCCGACCAATATATCTAATTGATGGAAAAAAGTTCTCTGACCTAGGGCAAGGTGCGCCGAGCCCTATCAGTCAGGAGATTAGCTAGTGCCTACTTTGGAGTGAGGCAGTTGTAGTCCCCTTTCACAGTAAGATAGTTTTGTTTGAAGTGGGGTGTGTTTATTTTCTTGAGTGCTTGTCATGGAGAAGCTAATGGGTTCGTGTGAAAAATTGTCTCTTTCAAAGTCAAAAGGGAGTAAGTTTGCAATTAGGGATGATCCAGGGGTGGAGGAACATGTTTTGGTAGAGAAATTTCTCACCAGAAGAGCTTTCAACATGGAGGCGATTGCCAAGACATTCACCTTATTGTGGAAGACCAGAAAAGTGTTTGAAATAAGAGACATGGGTGACCATCGAGTTTTGTTCATATTCCCAGATGCTTCGGACATTGATAGGGTATTGATGGTGGAGCCTTGGACTTTTGATAGGCATCTAGTGGTACTAGAAAAAATGAACAGCAGTGATGACATTGAAGAGTTGAGCTTTAATCAGACAAGTTTTTAGGTGCAAATCCATGATTTACCAGTTTTACGTTTGTCACTAGAGGTTGCAATGGAGATTGTTTCGATGATGGGGAAAATTGATGTGAGAGTGTCCCAGGAAGGAGGCAGTAGCAATTTTAACTTCTTCAGAACCAGAGTCAACATAGATATAACAAAACCTCTATGTCGAGGTAGATTACTATGGCCAAGGGAAAGAAGGGGAGGGTGAGTTTTAAGTACGAGAGACTACCCAACATTTGTTACTGGTGTGGTTGATTAACGCACAGTGATAGAGAATGTCCGATGTGGGTAAAGAGCAGAGGGACTTTGAAGGTGGAAGACCAGCAGTTTGGGGCATGATTACGCGCAGCCACACCAAGCATGTCTCGGGGAACGACGATCCAGGTGGCGGGAATGGATGAAAAGGATAATGGGGATGAAGATGACCAACAAAATGTTAGGGAGGGGGTGGATGAAGGTATTAGATCGGGGAAGATGATGAATACTGCAGTGGAGGGTGCAAGGGTTACTTGGCATAGGGAAGACAATAGTGACATGTCCGACAAAATTAATGAGGGTGCAATTGTCACAAAAATCTTATTGAATCCGGATTCCATTAAAGATGATTATCCAATCATGGACGTTACTCTTAATAGCCTGGCTCACTTAAATTTGAGTACAAATAATCAGAGGGCAGATTTTTTGGAGCAGTTAGAGGATATTGATAATGAGCTTTTGAAATTTGATAACATACATGTCAAAGGGAAATATCTTATGATAGTATTTCCAAAGAGGATTCGGGCTTATAAAGGGAGTCTATTGTTATTGGTCCTAAAGCATTGGGCCTTCACTTCAATTATGATGTTGCAAAAGAGAAAGGTTTGACACCAAAAAGGGGCTAGGTCTGTAGGGAGCAGAATAGAGGTGAGCCTAGTGACCAAACCTCTTCATTATTAAAGAAAAGAATGTCCAGGGAGGATGATGCAGAAGCTGGGACTGCAGAAGGGTGTAGGAAAAATTTGACAAAGGATAACATATCATCAACGATGGAGGCTGGGTCCCATCCTTGTCGGGACCAATGAATCTCATAGCTTGGAACTACCGGGGGCTTGGTAACTACCGTGCAATTCAAGAGCTTATAGATATAGTACAAGCACAAGGTCCCATGATCGTGTTTTTGTCGGAAACATGGTCAAATCGAGATAGATGGAATGGATTCGATGTCAGTTAAATTTGATGGATGCTTCATTGTTCCTAGTACAGGTTGGAGAGATGATTTAGCCCTTTTATGGAAGGAAGAGGATATGGTGTGGGAGGACATCTTTTCAAACTAACATATAGATGCTATTATGCATGGAGGTTCAAAGAGAGCATGGCGGTTAACAGGATTTTATGGTGAACCAGAGACAAGTCGATGTAATGAAAGGTGGAACATGCTAAGGATGCTGAGCATAAAGCCGAAGCTACCATAGTGCTACTTCGATGACTTTAACGAGTTGTTGGACATGGCGGATAAAAAAGGGGGTGCACCATGGTCCCATAATTTAATGCAATCATTTTGGGAAGCATTGGACGATTGTGGATTTATCGATTTAGGCTTCTCAGGACTGGAATTTACTTGGCATAGGAAAAGAAAAGGAGAGTTGGTTTGGGAAAGGTTGGATGGAGGAGTTGCTAACTATGAGTGGCTAAGCAGGTTCCCCACGGGTAGAGTTCAACATCTTCATTGTTTTACTTTAGATCACAGACCCTTGCTACTTGCTCTTGATCTGAATGAGGAGAGTCATAAGTGGAAGCAGAAACCGTTTAGGTTCGAAGCAATGTGGTTGATGGATCTAGGTTGTAGTGACACGGTGGCCAGAGCATGGGCATATCAAACTGAAGGTACTCCTATGTTTCAAGCAACAGAGAAGTTAAGGAAATGCAAGAAAATTTTATAGAAGTGGAGTATGGCCCATTTTGGTAATATAAAACAGCAAATAAAGAAGACCAAGGAAAAGCTATGGCAAGCAGAGGTGACTTCGGCTAGGGAAGGGAATGTTGAAGAAGTAGTGAGGTTGAAGGATGAATTAAATATGTTGTGTGAGAAAGAAGAGCAAATGTGGCATCAAAGATTAAGATTACAATGGATTAAAATTGGAGATAGAAACACTTAGTTCTTTCATGGGACAACAACTCAAAGGAAGAGAAGAAATTTCATTAAAGAGCTTAGAGATAGTGAAGGGAGGTGGCAGTCAGAGGAGGGCATTTACACGAAAATTCTAATGGACTTTTATGTTGATTTGTTCACAACATCTAATCCTCACAACCTTGATAGCATTATGGATGAAGTCCAGAAAGTAGTTATGGAGGAGATGAATTCAAAGCTTACAGCCATGTATACAATGGAGGAGGTGGAGTTGGCAATTAAGGAGATGGCACCACTAAAAGCACCTGGATCGGATGGCATGCCTCCACTCTTTTATCAAACTTATTGGATTGATGTGAGTATGGATATTTCTCAAGCTATGTCTTAATTTGGGTTCTCTTTTGAAGTCCATGAATCATACTTTTATTACTTTAATTCCAAAAGTAAAAAACCTGGAAAAAGTCTTCGAGTTTAGACCAATAAGCCTCTGCAATGTAATCTATAAAATTGTGAGTAAGGTTATTGCAAATAGGCTTAAACCTTTTCTCAATAATATTATTTTTGAAATACAAAATGCCTTCACTGCTGGTAGATTAATCACTAACAACATTCTGATTACATTTGAATCCTTGCATTACATGAAGACTAGTTGTATAGGAAAATCGGGTCACATGGCGTTAAAATTAGACATGAGTAAAGCATATGATAGGGTGAAGTGAATTTTTCTGGAGAAAATTCTTTTGAAATTGGGATTCCAAAATTCATGGGTGTCTTTGATTATGGAGTGTATCACTACAGTGACTTATTCTATTATGATTAATGGAGAGCCACAGGGTATGATTACTCCAACTAAGGGAATTAGATAAGGTGATCCATTGTCTCCTTATCTCTTTCTCTTTTGTGCGGAGGGTCTTCATGCTATCCTTTGAAAAGTAGCTAATGATGGGGACATCAATGGATTCTCACTTTGTAGAAGAGGGCCAAAGCTAACTCATCTCTTTTTTGCAAATGATTGTCTATTATTTTGTAGGGCCACCTTGGTAGAATGTGAACAAATAAAAAATATTTTGAACATTTATGAAGCTGCCTCCGGTCAAATGGTGAATAAGACTACTCTATTCTTTAGTAGAAATACAGATGATGCTACACAAGAAGCAATCAAAGTCTCCCTTGGTCTCCTGGCTATTCAACACTATGAGAAGTACTTTGGGTTACCTTCCTTTGTTGGTAGGAATAAGAAGGCTTGCTTTACTCACATCAAGGAAAGGATTTGGTAAAAAATGCAAGGATGGAAAGAGAAGTTGCTCTCTCAAGCGGGCAAAGAAGTTATGATAAAAGCAGTGATCCAATCAATCCCAGCCTATTCTATGAATGTGTACAAATTACCGGTTAGCCTTTGCAAGGACATTGAGGCTATGATTCAGAAATTTTGGTGGGGAAGTGGTGAAAGAAAGAAGATTCATTGGGTAAAATGAAGTACACTATGTTCTTCAAAATCAATTGGAGGTATGGCGTTTCTTGATATAAAAAATTTCAGTGATGCCGTGCTTGCAAAGTAGATTTGGAGGCTCCTCCATCAAAAAAACATAATGTTGTACAAGGTATTTAGTGCTAAATATTTTCCAGAGGGTAGCGTTTTGGATGCACCAATTCCTACTAAATTCTCTTATGCTTGGAAGAGCATCTTACAATCCAGGTTGGTAATACAGAAAGGAGCTATTTGGAGAGTACGGGATGGACGAAGTATAAGCATCTAGGATCACAGTTGGCTACCCAAACCTGGTATGAGCAGAGTGGTGTTGCCAAAAATTGATGTGGGGCTGAACCGGGTGTGTGATCTTTTTTGTCCTTGTACAAAAATCTGGAATATGGAGGTGCTGCTGAATTCCTTTTACCCATGGGAAGCTGGAGTGATAAGGAAAATTTATGTTAGTGAAGCATGTAACAAGGATTGCCTTGTTTGGCCCAAGTCACTGGATGGTTGTTATTCAGTCAAGTCTGCCTATCAAATGCTTGTAACAGAGGTGATTAATGGAGCACCATCATCATCTAATGGGGTAGGTTCAAAGGTATGGAAGAGTATTTGGAAGATCAAAGCTCCCCCAAAAATCAAGCATTTTATGTGGAGAGCTGCGAAGGATTCCTTACCATCAAAACGAAACATAGACGAGACTTGTTCCTTACGTGAAGAACAGCAAGAATCGGTCATGCATGCGTTATGGTTGTGCAACCAAGCAAAGGCTGTATGGAAATTTGTCCCAAGCTTCTCACGTTTGTACCAAACAGGATATTGGTCTTTTCTTGACCTCCTAGAGGTTGTACTTGACCAAGGATTAGCCTTCACAGTTGCATTATTCTCAACCATAGCTTGGAGCATTTGGCAGCGACGGAACAAGATCCGGGTGCAACAACCTTCATGGCCCCTACATGAGATTAGCAAGAGGGCAAAGGATTTGGTGGTGGAATTCTTCGACATCCACAAACAGCCCCCTAGATCAGCGGTGCAAGGCCCTCGGGTGCGGTGGACAAAGCCTCTAGAGGATTTTTATAAGGTCAACTTTGACGCAGCTCTCTTTGATACCAGCAATATGGCAGGTATAGGAATGGTGATTAGAGATTGCAATGGGAATATTATTGGTGCTCTGAGTCAGAAAATAGCTTTGCCTCAATCAATAGAACACGCTGAAGCACTAACAGCATCTTGAGTTGTGGCATTTGCAAGGGAGCTCAGTTTATTCAAAGTAATATTTGAAGGAAATTGCCTACGGATCATAAAAGCTATTAATACAAAGGAGCCGTGCCATACTCTGATTGGCCACATTATTGAAGAAATATGGAGTCTTACTTCTTCTTTAATGACTTGTAACTTCCAACATACCTTAGCTAGAAGAGCAGTTGTATCTATAGACACTAATGTATAGGTAGAAGAACTACCTTTGGATTTGGATGATGTATTCAATCTTGATTTAGCTTAATAAAATTCACTTACTTGTTCCTCAAAAAAAAAAAAAAGTTCTATGCGGTCCATTCCGTCTTATTCAGTCCAATTTGGTCCATTCAATCCACACCAGCTCTATTTGGTCCACATTGGTCCTATTCGATCCATTCTATCCGCTTTGGTCTTGTACGATCCATTTTGTCTACTTTGGTTCTATTTGATCCTATTCAGTCCACATTGATCCTATTCGATCCATTCTGTCCACTTTGATCCACTTCAGTCCAATTCAGTCCACTTTGATCCTATTTGGTCCATTTTGGTTTTATTCAGTCTATTCTATCCACTTCGATTCTATTCAGTACACATTGGTCCTATTTGGTTTGCTTCGGTCGGGTTAGTTAATTTCGGTCCAATTTAGCCCCTTTCAGTCTATTCTATTCACTCCAGTCCATTCATTCTTATTCGGTCTTATTTGGTTCACCTTTTTCCTATTCGGTCCTATTCTGTCCATTTTGTTTCTTCTGGTCCAATTCAGTCCATTCAGACCACTTCAATTTATTTTGGTCCACTTTGATCTATTTTGTGCACTTACATAATGGGAAAAGACATGTTTAGGTTGAAAGCACCTAATTTAAATCCAAATTTACTAAAATATATATATAAATCTCAAACTCATAATATCTAAACTTTTAAGCATAGCATTTGTTGTTGTTATGTTTTTTTGAACTACATTAATGTAGCATTTCAATCCACTTTGTAGCATTTCAATCCACTTTGGTACGGCTAAATATAAGTTTGTCTTTCTAAACATAAAAATTATGAATATACAAGTGTAATATTTAGGGCAGTTATTCATTTGTTTTAACGTTGTTACTTTCAAATAAATTGCATGAGGTTGATTATATATTTAAGCAAAATATTGTTGTAAATATTTTTAAAAATGTGAACCCAACATTGTGTCACAAAATATAACTAAAAAAAAAAAAAAAAAAACCTCATTTTCAAACTAAACACTCATTTATGTGTTTTTTGTATTGAAAAAAATGTTCTCTATCTAAACATGGTGTGAAACACTTTTTTGTATTAGGAATACTCTAAATACAGTTTTTTTAGCACACTTTTTAAAAACAGTTTTTTTATTATTTTGAAAAAAAAAAAAAAAAAAAAAAAAAAAAAAAAAAAAAAAAAAAACCCTAATCTCTTCTTTTAACTATTCTTTTTTTTATAAACCATTTCTTGTTCCATCACACATTGTAATTTTTTAAACTGACATAAACAGAATATTCATTTCTAAATTGATATGATATTATCGTTGAGACATGAGAGCCTTTTTAATATGAATATCCCACTATGCTTCCTTTGTAACATGGAAGTAGATGTCATTTTACCAATATCACTTACACCTACATACTATCACTTGGGTATATTTTGGGGAACACCTAATGTGCATGGTGAACAAAATCAAGACATTAGTGGAGGATCACCCATGACGGTCAAACTTTTTGGGAGGAAGCAGTAGATGGAAGGAAGAGAGTGGAGCAAAAGCAATATTGTGTCTGTAGCACATATTTAAGCAATATTCCAAGTATTCAGCCAAATAAAATCAGGAGGAGAAAGATATTTAAGCATACAAATGAAACTAAATGCTTTATTTGAAATTGCTTTATTAATTGATCTCTCAAGTCTCAACACATAAACCGACAAGCACTACGTAGTATATGTATCAATTTTAATATCGAAATTACTTACCAAAGTCCAAAACTATAAAAGTTCAATACTGAATTCGAAGATTCAAACAGTAAAGAGAAGTAATCCTTAATGGTTTATTCAAATGAAACTAAACCAACTGGGACAGCAGACACCATTTGTAGTGCCTACAGATAAATAGCACTACCTTTTCCACTGCAAATGAAAGCACTCACATACTAACCACCCATTAGGCCATAACATATCCAAGAATCAATAAAAGTCATCATCTCGATACATGGAAGTGAATTATTGCCTTGGGAAGTACCTTCTCTGCTGAGCCAGTTTTAGTTGTGTTGTCAATTCATTATTTTCCACCTGATAGTACATCATAAAACCAAACAATAGTCATCAGACTAGAGAAAATTTGAAAAACGATATGAACAAAGTGCAGGGTTCCAAATCAAAATGAATGAAGTGCACAAATTTTAAGAACATTTTCTTTCAAATGCAAAACAGCATATATAGCCTTGGAAACACCCTGCTGCTGACATGGAAAACAGGTTGAAAATTCTGTCCAAACATAAAAAGTCAAGAAATTATGGGGTCTGTGAGCTTAACCCGAAGTGCACGCAGCCAATCCTCGTACTGGGACACCACTTGCCTCTGATGTTGCAAGTCCAAGTTCAGATGTTCTTCATACTCATTCAGACGTACATTTTTTGCATCCACTTCTCGCTGGAGAGCAAGAGCTTCATGATCATATCGGTGATAATTCTCATCCAATTGCATCTGTGAAAATTTTAAAACAGTAGAAGAAATTAAACTATATATCTCCTGCTAATGTTGCTCAAATAATTTGCAGAGAAAATCACAGAATAAGATAGAGAGCTCTTCAAGCCTATAGCTTAAATCCTTTGATGGACAGAAGTTTCTTCCTATATATTAGGGGCCATTGAAATTTAAGTGTAGTCTCCTTCTTATAAACTACTCCTTCCATCAAGAAATTTTCATTAACAAGTCTCACTATATACCTATTCACAAAGAAATTCCTAATTGGATGAGTTTTTATCTATTTCTCTCTCTAATTATAATAAAATAAATCTCTCTTTTTTTCAGGAATGAATATGATAAATCTAAGTCTAAATGTACCCTATATATATGTGGGTCACATCACATTTTCCTAAAATAGGGAAATTCACAATAAGTAAACAAAGCCATTAAAAGAAACAAGCCAATATTAGAATTAAAGGAAAAATAAAAATTTCCTCACTTTTAATCCACAAACTATCAATTGCTACATTTATAACCTATGCAGTTTGGACTGGAATGAAATTAGTAGGGTTACTCTAACATCTACATTTTAATCAAAACTTTAAATGGTCAAATGTAATAATAAAAAATTTGTTATAAGAGGAAAGGAAAGGAAAGAACAATAAGGGGAATTAAATTATAATACATCTTTGGCTAACTGAAGATGACTTTTCTCGGCAGTGTCTGCATTTGTTTTGATCTCGTTCATGAGAGTCTTGAACAATCTTGTACCATTAACTCTGGCATCATGTTCAGAGTGAGCATTCCATATCTGTCTAACAGAGCAGTCCACCCAATAATCAAGAGCTTTCATGGGAGCGTTCTGTAACCTCTCGCTCATGATAGTTTCTTTTTCTTTCTTCAGCTGCCTTCACAAAAACCAAACAAGAAGTCAAATTTTTAAGCCAATAAATAACATGTACTCAGGTTTTCTTGGACGTTTCTAATAAAATCTAGATTAAATAAGCAACAAGAAAATTATCAAGAAAAAAAGCAATTGATATATTTTTTTCAGAGGATTTCAACCAACTGCATCCACTTTTAGTTATAGCTTTTTATCATCAGAGCAAGACACCAATTTGAGATTGAACCACAAATCATTTATTCAATCAGGAAAAAGAAAAAGAAAAAAAAATGCAGTTGATATAGTGCAAAAAGATTTGCATTCTTTATAATTGGTGATAAAATATAAAGAATATGCAATTGCTATAAGAGAATCAACAAAAAGTACCCAGATAATTACAATATTGAATTAATACTCAGAGTTGGAGAGACATTTTAATCAAACAAGAAAGGAAGAGAACGAAGAAAATGAGAGTACCCTTGAGAGAGAAGTTTGGTTTTGAGAGATTAAGATCTGAGTGCTAACAGTGACTCTGGTTTGAGAATTGAGAAATTTGAGAGCTCTTCGTTTGAGTAGCGGAATAGAGGAAAAAGGTGAAGAAAAGTGTCTACACTACAATGCTATAGGCTCTTATAAACGGTCTGAGTACATTAGTTAAGTTAGTTACTTCCCGCTCCCTTGGGTTTTGGCTTCTTCTTTTTTTTCTTTTTTTCTTTTTTTTTTTAAGCTTCGGTCAGAGTAAATTAACGGATTGTTCTAGTACAGTGGATTGTGGGTCTTGGTTGGTAGATAAAATGAAAAAGTGAAAAGAGAAAAAGAAAAAAGAAAAGAGATAATCACCAATGCTAGGACTACGACCCAACAAAATTAGCAATTTTGTTTCACTTGTGATTTTAAATATGTTACTTTCACATGGCTTATCATTGAAATAATTTTTATTGTAATTCAACCATAAACTGTCAACTTAATAGTTGTAAAATTGGACTTATAGTTATTGAAAGACAACAATTTTACATATCATATACTATTTGATATGAAGGATATAATAATAATAATTTCAAAGCTCCAAACATATTTAGAGCCTTAGGCTTTAACTACTAATAGGAAAATGATAAGTACCCTTAAAAAATGGGTCAATCAATGGATTATTATCAATGGGTGTATCAATAAGTGTAGTGTTAAAAAAGAAAAGTCATGTTGGTTGAAATGAGAAGTTATTCTTTGCAGGTAAAAGGGTCATGTTAATGGTAAATCCAAATGATAATTAAAAAAAATTACCAATTCAATTATTCTTAAAAAATAATTGTTTTGAGTTACTTAGGTATTTTTTGTAGTTATGCTGTATTTGTTTGACCTAAAAATCATTTTCAGAAAATCATTTTTCCAATTTCAAGTGTTTGGTGTCATTGAAAATGTTGTTCAACCTAAAAGGTTGACCATAAAATTTAAAATTTGGGGTATTGTGGTATAAAATGATTTACACCTCTATATTCAAGCAAAAAAATTTACACATCTCACAACTCATCAACTCCAACCTCCACCCCACATCACTACTCGTCTATCTCATCATCAGCACCGATTCTTGATTCTCTCTCTCTCTACTTACATAAATTTTTTGTACTTTTTGGGTTGGAAATTGTTTACTATACATTTTTTTGGGAGCAGAAAAAATGTGGGAAAGTAGTTAAAAATATGTTTTCTAAAGCACTTTTAGGAACACATATTCAAGCAATATTAATTGTCAAGTATTCAGCCAAAGAAATCCAGAAAGAGAGATATTTATGCACCACTAATCTCTTTATCAAGGTATATTTCTATAATTACTTTATTTGATCATGAAGTCTGAACACATTAACCTCCTTGACCATTGCAACTATAAAAAGATTCTATAATTAGAAAGAACCAAACATCACTGGAAAACACCTAGTTTGGGAGAGCTGAGTTGGTCACGGGCCCCCATGAGACAAAGAGAGTGCTAGTAAGTTAGACACCGAAGCTCCACTAGCCTCTGACCTCACCTAGCCTTCATCACTCAACCTCAACTCCTAAAGCCCTCACCTCAATTCCTCATGGTATCTCATTCAGTCATTCAGTTCTGCCTCTTTTTCTCTAGAACTAAACTAAATATTGAATAGCATAATAGAAATATCAAATGTGTATATGTGATATCCCTTTGCCAACAAAACAATTTATGTTTATTTGACTTTGGCTTTTGTGTTTATTGTTATTGTTTTCTTTATTCTTGACTCACTGATTCTGTGACTTTGCCTTTTGGCTTTTGTGCTGTTTGTCTCTTGAGTGGTCCAGGTGGGGCATGAATTGTGCAGTTGGGTAGTAAAGTAAGTAAATTATAAAAGAAAAAAAAAATTAATCTATTGAAGGCAATTGGGGTGAGGGTCGGGAGACTGTGTAAGAATGAATTTTATATGATAATATATACTTCAATGTCTGATGAGCATCCCTCTAAATGTTCAAGAATTCAATCTAAAGGGATAAACCGTGATCCAGGATCATGTAAACAAATGAACAAGATGAAATTTTTGATGTGCTTATCTCAAAACTGGTCCATATCAACCTAGAAGCATAGAGTATCCATACAAAGGGCCGAAAAATCATCGTCATAGTTTTCAATTTTCGTGGTTTGAATCACATGAAAAATTGGTTGAATTATATTTAGTATATCTCTACTAAAACCCGGCCCCCTAAGTAATTATTCCTGGCTACACCCCTAGATGGTTGAGACATTAGAGCTTTTTTTAATATGAATATCCTAAGTATCCTACCAGTCATATAAATGGTTATTTTTTAAAAACACATTTCCTTGGTCCATCACACATTGTAATTTTTTCTTCGATATAAATAGATTAATCATATTCTCTCCCTCTCTCTCTCTATCTATGTGTGCGTATGATATATGCGTTGAGAAATGATAGCTCTTTAAATATGAATATCCTACCATCCATTAATGGTTCATCCATGCTTCCTATGTTAACATGGAAGTAGAAGTCATTTTCCCAAGATCGCTAACAACACTATTAATTGGATAATTTTTGTTGAACATTTAATTTGCATGGTGAAACACAACCAACCAAAGCATGAGTGAAGAATCAGTACTCATGATGGTCAAACCAAATGGAGGTAGGGAGATAGCATTAGAGAGATTCAAAGCAATAACCTAAAAAAAAATTACAAATATACAACAAAATTCACAGTTGTTAAGATGAATTTTTTTTTTTTTTTTGAGAAACTTGTTAAGATGATATTGATGCATAACAAAAGTGATATCAATGGCCTCACATTATTGAAGCAATACTTCCAAGTATTCAGCAAAAGAAAATCCGAAATGGAGACATATTTAAGCACCACTAATCCCTTTATCAAGGTATATTGCTACAATTACTTTATTTGATCTCTGACCACATAAACCTACAAACAGCTATGATGTGTATCAATTTCAATATTGAAATTACTTGCCAAAAAAAAAAAAGATTCAATATTGAAATCGAGGACAAACAGTAAAAAGAAGTGATCCTTAAAGGTGTATTCAAATGAATCTAAAATGTTTCTTTCATCACTACCTACCATTTGAATATAAGAGGGGAAAAAAACCAACCCAAACCAATGGAGACAGTAAATACCAATTGTAGTGCCTACAGATAAATTGCTCACATACTAACATACTAATCATGTACCTATTAGGCCAATTAATGTATCCAAGATTCAATAGAAGACATCAGGGTGCATAGGATCTCCGCCTTCACTGAGCCTGTTGTAGTTGCCTTGCCAATTCATTATTCCTTGCCTGGTAGTGCATCATAAAACCAAACAATGGTCATCAGACTAGAGGAAATTTAGAAACAACAGTAGACATATAGTTAATTAAATCATTGAATGGTTGTAAAGAAAGCAATGATCCAATTCAAATGACTAAATGCACAATTTTTATGACTAACAAAATTATTTAAAATCAACAAACATTTATAGCCATGGAACACTCTGCTGCTGACATGGTAAACATGGCTGAAATTATGTCCAAACATAAGATCATATACTCTGAGTCAAGAAATTATGGGGTTTGTGAGCTATACCTCTAATGTTCTCAGCTGATTCTTGTACTGGGACACCCGTTGTTGGTCACATCCATATGCTTCCCGAAAAAGTGCTTCCCTTTGCTGTGAAAATTTTAAAACAGCTAAATAAATTAAACCATATATAACTTATCCAGTTTTTTCCTTCCAATAGATTAGCGACCCCAAGGCTATACCTCTAATCTTCTCAGCCGATCCTGGTAACAGGACTCCAGTTGTTGTTCACGTCGTTGGTAACGGGACTCAAGTTGTTGTTCACGTTGTTGTGCTTCCTGAAAAAGTGCTTCTGTTTCCTGTGAAAATTTAACGACAGCTGAAAAAATTAAACCATACCTCCTGCTAAGTGCTAATGTTGTTCAAATAATCCTTAATGCAAAGCACAAAATAAGATAATAAGATAGATCTCTCCAAGACTATAGCTTATCCCTTTAGAAAACATTTTGATGGACACAAGTTTCTTCCTTAAGATTTCCCCAAAAAAAAAAAAAAAAAACTTCCTATAGTTTAGCGACCAGGTAGTTTCCTTTTTAATAACTCCTCTATTCATAAAAAATTTCATAATAGGACGAGTTTTTATTATCTATAATTCATTCTAATTATAAATAAATAAAATAAATCTAAATATAATAATAATAACAACTAGAATAAACGATGTATATGTGGGTCACATATTTATCTATTGGAGATCATCTTATATCAAGATCAAATGTTTCTAGAATTGTGAAATTCACAATAAATAAATAAAACCTCAGAAGGAAACAAATCATTCTTGGTAAAATAAGAATTTACGACTTTATTGCAATTTAATATACAAACTTTCAATTGTTACATTTGAACTCCTAAAATTTGGAGGATAGTATTGAATATTATTCTCTTAATATTGAATCATTATACAATTGGAGAAGAGGATAGAAAATAGGCTGAAATTCTGCCCAAATATAAGATAATATACAGGGGTCAGTGAGCTAAACCTGGTATTGGGGCACCAGTTTTAGTTGCCTCAAATGTTGCAAGTTCTGTTCTTCATACTCTCTCTTCTGTTCTTCATACTTTTTCTCACGTTCACGTTGACGCTCATTTCCGGCCTCTATTTCTCGCTTGAGAGTAAATAATTTATGTCCATCTTCTTCAACCATTTCCCGCAGCTGTGATAATTTTAAAACAGTTAAAGAAATTAAACTATACCTACTGCTAATGTTGTTCAAATACTTTGTAGAGAAAATTGCAGAATTGTTCAAGCTATATTATAATTTATGCCATTAGAAAACTCTTTGGACAGAGAAGTTTCTTCCAATATATTAGGGGCCCCATTGAAATATAAGGGTAGTCTCCTTTTTATAAGTACCTTCCATCAACATTTTTTCATTAACAAGTCTCACTAAATACCTATTCACAAAGAAATTTCTAATAGGATGAGTCTTTATAGTGAATTGTGAAATGGCTGGGAGGTGAATTGTAATTTTTCCCGTCTACGAAAGTAAAGAAAATGGAAAGGAAAGGAAAGAACAATAAAGGAGAGTTATAGTACATACATTGTTAACCATAGCTCTTGCACGTTCGTTGGAGGTGATGTATATCACCACATTCTCCAACAAACTTGTACAACGATTTCTGGCATCGTCTTCATCCGAGGCATTCCTAAATTCTTCAACACAGAGCTCCACCCAATGATCAATAACTTCTATGGGAACGTCCCGTAACTTCTGTTTATGTAAGAAATATGAAGTTGAAATCAAAAGCTGCTTTTAAGCAATAAATGAGTAATCCATCCAATGGCAGGTAACAATAAGAAATAAAGAATTGAAGGAAAATTCAAGTCTAAAACAATAAACCTAATCAAAATCGTAGAAACCCCATAAGAGATTATCCTAAAGAAAACAAAACAATGTGTAGCATAAATGGAAAAAATTGGTTAGATCTCTAATTTCTCATTTGGAACAGAGTAATTAAAACTAAGTACCTATTTGTCAACCAAAAAAAAAAAACAAAAACAAAAACAAAACAAACAAACAAGTACAAATTATCAAGAAAAACTCTTATGAATACAAATTTTTAAGCCAATAAATAACAAGCTCTCAGCTTTTCTTGGATGTTTTTAATGAAGTGAAGATCAAGTAAGCTACAAGAAAATTAAAAAGAAAAAACCAGTCGATAAAGCACAAAAAGAATTGCTTTTTTTTTTTTTTTTTTTGGGGGGGGGGGGGGGGGGGTGGGGGTAATTGGCGCGTTACTTCTACTTAAGAATCAACAAAAAGAACCCCATGATTGGGATTGTTAAAATATTTTAGGTTCCAAACAAATATTAGGAACAAATAAAATCAACCAAAACACAAATACAATAAGAATTACGTGGTTCAGCAAGCCAATGTCTGCCGATGACTATGAATAAATTTCACTATTTTCAAATTTGTGTAGAGACACTCTCATAAACCTAAATTCCAAATACACCCAAATAGCTCTCCAAATAAGAATTAATGGTCACAGAGGAGTACAAACCAAAGAGAGAACTACCAAACAAATCTGCAAAGAACACAAAAGCTAACAGTAGCTAAAGAAATCTCTTAAATACCAATGATTGGTACATCACAAAAGAGAACCTCTTACACCAACAAAGTTCTGTACTTACCAATATTATCTTTAAATACAAAGTGCTGTACTTACGAATATCATCTTTAAATAAAAACGCATATTATCTTTAAATACAAAAGCTAACTGTAGCTAAAGAAATCTCTTAAATACAAAGTGCTGTACTTACCAATATCATCTTTATGGCTGTTGCCACACACACACAAAATCTCTATTATTGTTGCCCCCAAACACCCCTCACAAGATCTCTGTTGCTTGATCACACACAAGATCTCTATAGCTCTATTTGTAGCGGCACAAAACCTCAGCACTATATATATATTTATATATAAAAGTGTTTGTGTCACATTCCAAGTCCAAAACCAAGTAGGATTATTGTACAAAGAGTTCTAATAGTAATCTAATTCAAGGGAGTCGTATAATTCAGGGGAGTCGTGGTCAGGGATGAAGCCAGAGCCAAAGGTATGAGGTGGCAAAGTTTGAACTAAAAAAAATTATAATAAAAAATTGCAATATTTTGGTCATTAAGAGAGAGAATTTAGGCTATTTTTTATATTAAGAATCCAGAAAGTGCATCACTAGAACTCAATTTGCGTAAAAATTAAAAAGCTTGTTTTTAATTGCTTTTAGTTTGTTTCATTCAAGTTCCTTATATACATAAGCAGAGCTGCACTTTCCTTATTTATTCAATGAGAAATTTCTCTCTCATCTTCATCCCTGAGTTTACCTATAGAAAATTTTTTTTCCCCAAAATCCAGGGGGCATGGCCCCCCAGTCAAAGAGTAGCTCCGTCCCTAGTTATGGTAGCAATTTTTTAAATAGAAACCATAACTTATTTCTTCTTATCAACTTTTTTTTCTATTGCTTTATCAATTTTTTGGATGGAGTTTTTTTTTTTGAGGAAAAGGTAAATGAACTTTATTACTAGAAAAAACTAAACTACACCCTCCAAATCCTGTGGAAGTTCTTCTATCCACACCTCGATATCAGCAGATAAAACTGCTCGTCTAGCAAGGGCATGAGCTAACATGTTGCCCTTTCGATTAACATGCAAAAAACTACAAGTAAATAACGAGGATAGAAGTTTGATCTCGTCTATAATATGACCATACAAAGTCTGCACAGGCTGGGTATCAATAATGGCTTGAATAACTTGCAGAGAATCCCCTTCAATCACCACATGATGAAGACTAAGCTCCTGAGCAAAACGCATGGCCCTGCAAGCTGTTAACGCCTCCACAACATCCATAGACCCTGGGAGCCTTACTTTCTGACTTAAGGCTGCTATAACTAACCCAGCCGAGTCTCTTACAACCACCCTTAAGCCAGCGCACCTCTATTCCAGAAATAAAGCACCATCAAAGTTAATCTTGCAGACACCCGGATCCGGTGGCTTCCAGCACAGGTCACCCCTCTATACAGCCAACCGAGGAGTCATCATCTGCATATCCCGAAACTCCTGAAGTAACTCAGAAGCTCGCTGCATCAAAGCCTCATTACCCCAAGATTTCTGCCCCTCCCTCATCCTGTTTTGCCTCTCCCAAATACCCCATGAAGCCATAGCGAACAAAGCAATCAAATTTGATGAACCACGCAAACATAAAAGCTGGAACAGGTCACCAAAATTTGAAAATTGATGAGCGCGTAGGAAAGAAAATGAGCATCCGACATCCAAATAGGCTTCACAGCATCACAGAGCCACAACGCATGTATTCCATCCTCTGTATAGTCACCGCAAGCATCACAAACTCTAGAACTCAACACCTGCCGCCTGTGCAAATTAGATTTAGTAGGCAGAGACTCACGGACTGCTCGCCAAAGGAAATGTCTCACTTTGTTAGGGACCTTCAGCTTCCAAATACTATTCCACAAATCATTTCCATCCTCTATATTCGACACACCAGGCTGATCCTGTTGCTGTGTAGCTACCAGTAATCAATACGTGCTTCGAACTGAGTACTCACCATCAGTCGTGTGAGGCCAAATCAGTGAATCAGCTGTCTCAATTTGGCTAATATGGATGTTTTTGATGGCTTCAACTTCCCACGGATAGAAGTTCACATCTAGAAGCTCCTCATTCCAAAGAGTGGTTCCCGGCAAAAGCAAATCATGAACCACATTTAGAGAAAGATCCATCTGTGGAGATAAAATCCTACCCCTGCCATCAAAAGGCAACCAGCGATCACTCCAAATATTAATGTCTCGCCCATCCCCCACCCTCCATCGAGCCCCCCTCAAAACGCCTTCTCGGGATTGTAAAATGCTTTGCCAAGCAAAGGAGCATCTAGGAGAGACTACCGCATCAAAAATATTACCAGAAGTGAAATACTTAGCCCGAAACACCTTGTAAACCAGCGAGGTCCTATCATGAAATAATCGCCATACTTGCTTTCCCAACATGGCATCATTGAACATGCGTAAGTCACGAAAGCCCATACCTCCAATCGACTTTGAAGAACAAAGAGTCTCCCATTTAACCCAATGGATCTTTCTAGAGTTCTCAGAGCACCCCCACCAAAATGTGTGGATCATAGCTTCTATATCTTTAAGGAGACCAATTGGAAGCCGAAAAACATTCATAGAGTACGTTGGGATTGATTATACCACCGCTTTGATCATTATCTCCTTACCGGCTTGAGACAACAATTTCTCCTTCCATCCTTGCATTTTAGCCCAAATCTGTTCCTTGATATGGTTGAAACACGCTTTCTTCTCTCGACCCACAAAGGAAGGGAGCCCCAGGTACTTCTCATATTTTTTAATAACCGGCACTCCTAATAAAACTTTTAATTCTTCTTGTGTCTCTGCAGAAGTATTTCGACTAAAAAAAGCCATTGTCTTATAAGAATTCACTTGCTGACCAGAAGCAGCCCCATACCAAGCTAGAATGGATTGAATTTTAGCACATTCAATAGAAGTTGCTCTACAAAATAGCAAACAATCATCAGCAAAGAAGAGATGAGTAATCTTCAGACCTGCCCTACAGATAGAATAACCTTGAATCTCCCCATTGTTTGCAGCTTGACAGAGAAGAGCATTTAAACCTTCAGCACAAAATAGGAATAAGAATGGTGACAAAGGGTCACCCTATCTCAGGCCTCGCGAAGGATAAATAAGACCCGTAGGCTGAACATTCACTAGAATCGAATAGGACACCGTCGTGATACACTGCATAATCATGGCCACCTAGGTATCCTGAAAACCCATCTTCAACAAAATTTTCTCAAGAAAGACCCATTCCACTCTGTCATAAGCTTTGCTCATATCAAGCTTTAAAGCCATAAAACTTGTCTTTCCTGAACATTGAGTTTTCATATGATGCAAAGACTCAAAAGCTATAAGAATATTATCTGTAATAAGTCTATCAGCAACAAAGGCACTCTGAGTCTTAGAAATAATGGACTTTAAAATAGGTTTCAACCTATTGACAATGACTTTACTCAGGATTTTATAGATAACATTACAAAGACTAATAGGCCTAAAATGAGCAACAGATTTACGATTCTTAACCTTTGGAATCAAAGTAATGAAAGTATGATTGATAGACTTTAAAAGAGTACCTGAGTTGAGACATGATAGGACCGCATCCGATACATCCATACCAATATCTGGCCAAAAAGTTTGATAAAATACAGGGGCATCCCATCTGGACCCGGTGCTTTTAAAGGAGACATTTGTTTTATAGCCACATCCACTTCCTCCCTACTGTATGGGCACGTTAAAGCTTCATTCATAGAATTATTAACCACGGGCTGCACTCCTTCCAATACTCTCTCCAAATCTGTTGGGTTTAAAGATGAGAACAATTGACTGTAAAAATCAACAAAAATCTCCCCTACTTCCCTCTCATCCGAAACCCAAAATTGATATCAACTTTACTTTCTTTTATTTTTATTTTTACACCTACTCTTATTTTACTTATTTTATTATGTGCTAGAACACGGCTATTTGGATTACAATAGAACAATTGACATGTATTTGGACTCTACTGGCACCGGGTTGAAATAAACTCTATCCCATCCTAGAGAATATAATGGTTTCATATTTTTTTATATAATAATAATTGTTTTACTTTTATGTATTGAAACTAGTTGCAGACCCACTTGATGAGTGGAAATAAATAATTATTTTTTTACTGTAATATAATATATAATTTATTCTCTAAATTTTTTTGAAGATAATTTGTTCTCCCTTAAAATTAAACAATTTCTATTCGATCTAATAAGGTCTACTTCGTTTCCATTTAGTCCAATTCTGTCTAATTAGGTCTACTTCAATCCAATTTGGTCCACTTAGTCCAATTTGGTTTGCGCGATCAATTTCAGTCTCCCTTCAATCCATTTTAGACTAATTGAGCCTAAAATCCATTCTCTTTATATGTTTTCTTTTCAAGTTTAGCTCAAAAATTCATTTCTTTTCTTAATTTTTGGGTTGAAAAGTATGAAATTTTATTATATTTAGGCTAAACTCTTTAGTTTTGATTTAAAAAAATAAAAATAAAATAGATATTAGAAATTAGAAATATGAGCCCTAAAAATGAAATAAAAATGATAAATATTCAAGCCTTATTCAATCCACATTAGTTCTATTTGGTCCATTATGTCCTCTTCAGTCCAATCTGGTCCTATTCAATCTATTCAGTCCTATTTAGTCCATTTTGTCCACTGAAGTTCTTTGCGGTCCATTCCGTCTTATTCAATCCAATTTGGTCCATTCAATCCACATTGGCTCTATTTGGTCCACATTGGTCATATTCGATCCATTCTGTCCATTTTGGTCTTGTTCGATCCATTTTGTCTACTTTGGTTCTATTTGATCCTGTTCAGTTCACATTGTTCATATTTTGTCTATTTTGTCCACTTTGATCCACTTCAGTCCTATTCAGTTCACTTTGATCCTATTTGGTCCATTTTGGTTTTATTCGGTCTATTCTATCCACTTCGATTCTATTCAGTACACATTGGACCTATTTGGTCTACTTTGGTCGGGCCTATTAATTTCGGTCCAATTTAGTCCCTTTCAGTCCATTCTATTCACTCCAATCCATTCACTCTTATTCGGTCTTATTTGGTCCACCTTTTTCCTATCTGGTCCTATTTTGTCCATTTTGTCCATTTTGTTTCTTCTGGTCCAATTCAGTCCATTCAGACCACTTCAATTCATTTTAGTCCACTTTGATCTATTTTGTGCACTTACATAATGGGAAAAGACATGTTTAGGTTGAGAGCACCTAATTTAAATCCAAATTTACTATATATATAAATATATATATATATATATATATATATATATATATATATAAAAATCTCAAACTCATAATATCTAAATTTTTAAGCATATCATTTGTTGTTGTTACGTTTTTTTGAGCAACATTATTGTAGCATTTCCATCCACTTTGGTATGGCTAAATATAAGTTTTAGTCTTTTTAAACATAAAAATTATGAATATACAAATATAATCTTTAGGGCAATTATTCATTTGTTTTAACGTCGTTACTTTCAAATAAATTGCATGAGGTTGATTATATATTTAAGCAAAATATTGTTGTAAATATTTTTAAAAATGTGAACCCCACATTGTGTCACAAAATATAACTTAAAAAAAAAAAAAAAAAAAAAAAAAAAAAAAAAAAAAACCTTCATTTTCAAACCAAACACTCATTTATGTGTTTTTAGTATTGAAAAAAATGTTCTCTATCTAAACATGGTGTGAAACACACTTTTTTGTATTAGGAATACTCTAAATACAGTTTTTTTAGCACACTTTTTAAAAACAGTTTTTATGATTATTTTGAAAACAAAAACACCAATCCCTTTTAATATGAGACATGAGAGCCTTTTTAATATGAATATCCCACTATGCTTCCTTTGTAACATGGAAGTAGATGTCATTTTACCATTATCACTTACAACAACATACTATCACTTGGGTATATTTTGGAGAACACTTAATGTGCATGGTGAACAAAATCAAGACATTAGTGGAGGATCACCCATGACGGTCAAACTTTTTGGGAGGAAGCAGTAGAGAGGAGCAAAGCAAAAGCAAACAAAATACAGTCTAAATATACAAGAAAATTTACAACTGTTGAACAGTTGAAACGATAGCTTATATATTGTGTCTGTAGCACATATTTAAGCAATATTCCAAGTATTCAGCCAAATAAAATCAGGAGGAGAAAGATATTTAAGCTTACAAATTAAACTAAATGCTTTATTTGAAATTACTTTACTAATTGATCTCTCAAGTCTCAACTCATAAACCTACAAACACTACGTAGTATATGTATCAATTTTAATATTGAAATTACTTACCAAAGTCCAAAACTATAAAATTTCAATATTGAATTCGAAGATTCAAACAGTAAAGAGAATTAATCCTTAATGGTTTATTCAAATGAAACTAAACCAACTGGGACAGCAGACACCATTTGTAGTGCCTACAGATAAATAGCACTACCTTTTCCACAGCAGATGAAAGCACTCACATACTAACCACCCATTAGGCCATATTAACATATCCAAGAATCAATAAAAGTCATCATCTCGATACATGGAAGTGAATTATTGCCTTGGGAAGTACCTTCTTTGCTGGGCCAGTTTTAGTTGTGTTGTCAATTCATTATTTTCCACCTGGTAGTACATCATAAAACCGAACAATAGTCATCAGACTAGAGAAAATTTGAAAAACAACATGAACAAAGTGCAGGGTTCCAAATCAAAATGAATGAAATGCACAAATTTTAAGAACATTTTCTTTCAAATGCAAAACAGCATATATAGCCATGGAAACACCCTGCTGCTGACATGGAAAACAGGTTGAAAATTCTGTCCAAACATAAAAAGTCAAGAAATTATGGGGTCTGTGAGCTTTACCCGACGTGCACGCAGCCAATCCTCGAACTGGGACACCACTTGCCACAGATGTTGCAAGTCCAAGTTCAGCTGTTCTTCATACTCATTCAGACGTACATTTTTTGCATCCACTTTTTGCTGGAGTGCAAGAGCTTCAAGATCATATCGGTGATAATTCTCAACCAATTGCTTCTGTGAAAATTTTAAAACAGTAGAAGAAATTAAACAATATATCTCCTGCTAATGTTGCTCAAATAATTTGCAGAGAAAATCGCAGAATAAGATAGAGAGCTCTTCAAGCCTATAGCTTAAATCCTTTGATGGACAGGAGTTTCTTCATATATATTAGGAGCCACTGAAATTTAAGTGTAGTCTCCATTTTATAAACCACTCCTTCCATCAAGGAATTTTCATTAACAAGTCTCACTATATACCTATTCACAAAGAAATTCCTAATTTGGTGAGTTTTTATCTATTTCTCTCTCTAATTATAATAAAATAAGGACAAAGTTTAGCTACAAAATTGGTTGTCGCCTTAGGTTACAAACTCACTTAATAAAAGAAATATTACTGCATATTTTGAAAATCTAACCGTTGAATTACATGTTCTTTATGCTTTTAATACACATGTCAAATTTTGTGTCAATCGGATATTATTTACTATATCATCTATAATCTTATATTTTATGCATAATTTTAAATTACAAAAACTTGCAATTTAAAAATTTATTGATGATATAGCTATTGATCTTTAATTTTCTTGAAATTTTGCAAAGATGGGGGACATAAGAAAAAGATGTAATCCAATGGTGGATTTATCAAAATTCACTTTCAATAAAAAGATATTGAGTGAGTTTGTAGCCTAATGCTACAATTGATTTTGTAGCTAAACTTTGTCCATAAAATAAATCTCTCTCTTTTTTTCAGGAATGAATATGATAAATCTAAGTCTAAATGTACCCTATATATATGTGGGTCACATCACATTTTCCTAAAATAGGGAAATTCACAATAAGTAAACAAAGCCATAAAAAGAAACAAGCCAATATTAGAATTAAAGGAAAAAATAAAAATTTCCTCACTTTTAATCCACAAACTATCAATTGCTACATTTATAACCTATGAAGTTTGGACTGGAATGAAATTAGTAGGGTTACTCTAACATCTACATTTTAATCAAAACTTTAAATGGTCAAATGTAATAATAAAAAATTTGTTATAAGAGGAAAGCAAAGGAAAGAACAATAAGGGGAATTAAATTATAATACATCTTTGGCTAACTGAAGATGACTTTTCTCGGCAGTGTCTGCATTTGTTTTGATCTCGTTCATGAGAGTCTTGAACAATCTTGTACCATTAACTCTGGCATCATGTTCAGAGTGAGCATTCCATATCTGTCTAACAGAGCAGTCCACCCAATAATCAAGAGCTTTCATGGGAGCGTTCTGTAACCTCTCGTTCATGATAGTTTCTTTTTCTTTCTTCAGCTGCCTTCACAAAAACCAAACAAGAAGTCAAATTTTTAAGCCAATAAATAACATGTACTCAGGTTTTCTTGGACGTTTCTAATAAAATCAAGATTAAATAAGCTACAAGAAAATTATAAAGAAAAAAAGCAATTGATATATATTTTTTTTAGAGAATTTCAACCAACGGTGTCTGCTTTTAATGATTACTTTTACACTAATTGGCTTTTGGTGTAATTAGCAATCTAGCCCCAAATCACTTATTCAGTCAGGAAAAAGAAAAAGAAAAAAACAGTTGATATAGTGCAAAAAGATTTGCATTCTTTATAATTGGTGGGTGACTTCTACTTGTGAATATAAAATATGCAATTGCTATAAGAGAATCAACAAAAAGTTCCCTTGAAAGGAAGAAAATGAAGAAAATGAGAGGACCCTTGAGAGAGAAGTTTGGTTTTGAGAGATTAAGATCTGAGTGCTAACAGTGACTCTGGTTTGAGAATTGAGAAATTTGAGAGCTCTTCGTTTGAATAGCGGAATAGAGGAAATAGGTGAAGAAAAGTGTGTCTACACTAAAATGCTATAGGCTCTTATAAACGGTCTGAGTAAATTAGTTAAGTTAGTTACTTCCCGCTCCTTTGGGTCCGGGGAATTATTAAACTGTCAACTTAATTGTTGTAAAATTGGGCTTATAGTTATTGAAAGACAACAATTTTACATATCATATACCATTTGATATGAAGGATATAATAATAATAATTTAAAAGCTCCAAACATATTTAGAGTCTTAGGCTTTAACTCCCAATAGAAAAATGATATGTACTCTTAAAAAATGGGTCAATCAATGGATTATTATCAATGGGTTTATCAATAAGTCTGCTGTAAAAAAAAGAAAAGTCATATTGGTCGAGATGGCAAGTTATTCTTTTGCAGGTAAAAAAATCATGTTAATGGTAAATCCAAATGATAATAAAAAAAAAAAATTACCAATTCAACTATTCTTAAAAAATAATTGTGTAGAGTTACTTAGGTATGATTTGTTGTTATGTTGTGTTTTTTTTATCTAAAAATCATTTTTCCAATTTCAAGTGTTTGGTGTCATTGAAAATGTTGTTCAACTTAAAAGGTTGACCATAAAATTTGGGGTATTGTGGTATAAAATGATTTGCACCTCTATATTCAAGCAAAAAAATTTACACATCATACAACTCATCAACTCCAACCTCCACCCCACATCACCACACGTCTATCTCATCATCAACGCCGATTCTTGATTCTCTCTCTCTACTTACATAATTTTTTGTACTTTTTGGGTTGGAAATTGTTTACTATACATTTTTTTTGGGAGCAGACAAAATGTGGGAAAGTAGTAAAAAATATGTTTTATAAAGCACTTTTAGGAACACATATTTAAGCAATATTAATTGTCAAGTATTCAGCCAAAGAAATCCAGAAAGAGAGACATTTATGCACTACTAATCTCTTTATCAAGGTATATTTCGACAATTACTTTATTTGATCTTGAAGTCTGAACACATAAACCTCCTTGACCATTGCGACTATAAAAAGATTCTATTAACAGAAAGAACCAAACATCACTGGAAAACACCGAGTCTGGGAGAGCTGAGATGGTCACGGGCCCCCAAGAGACAAAGAGAGTGCTAGTAAGCTAGATTATGGGCCCAAGACTTAAACTATCCGTTTATTAAAGCAGTGGCCCAACAAGTAAACTTAGGCATAACAAACTTAATATTCCAAATCACTATTTTCCATCCCCTAAACTAAGTGGCTAAATAAGCGTCTTGGATTTGCAAGAGGTGGAAGTTTTTCCAATACAAGGCCACCTAAACAAGTGTCTTGGATTTGCAAGAGCTTATTTAGTTGTAACAAGCTCATTAAAAAAGGCATGTTCTATAAAGTGGGAGATGGAAGAAGTATTAACATATGGGATGACCCTTGGGTCCCTAAAGAACCAGATTTTAGACCAAAACTCAAGGTTGGGGTGACTCCAAACAACTTGCTAGTGGCCGAGCTCATCCACCATGACTCAAGGCAATGGGATAGGGAGAAAATTTTTGATTTATTTGAGACTCAGTCTGCTATAAGGATTCTCAATATCCACATTCCTGCCTCCTCAAAGTGTGACACCTTATGTTGGGGTCTAAGTCCATCAGGTGAGTTTACAGTAAAATCAGCATATATGCTAAAAATGCAACAAAGCAACACCTCACTGGGGCCAATGCATGGAGAGTATTGGAAGATGTTGTGGAAGAGTAAAATGAATGAGAGGCTTAAGCTTCTTCTCTAGCGAATAGTTTGCAATTCTCTCCCGGTCCGGGAGATCCTTAGTAAAAGATTTCTAATTCCTAACATAAGCTGTCCAGTTTGTGGGGAAGAGGTTGAAACTGTTGAACATGTCTTTATACGGTGCCCCATCATAGTTCAAGCTTAGGCCAACTCAGTTTGGCCCTTAAACATGGGTGTATTCAAAGATATGAGTATAGATCAGTGGATAAAGATTATAATAAATCCAATAGGAATGTTATAGATCCAAGGCAAGGAAGCAAAGGAGTTTACTCTTTTTGCAGCAGTTCTCTGTGACCAAATTTGGATGAATAGAAACCAAAGAGTGTGGGGAAACCAAACAGTAAACTCAATCAAGCTTTCCATCCAAATAAATAAGGTATTTATTCAACACAAGCAAGCTTGGCAATCGATTATTGGAGAAAAAGAGAACTCTCCCTCATGGAAGCCCCCTCCTCTTGGATGGATCAAATGTAACTTTGATGCAGCAGTGAAGCTTGATAAGGTGGTGCTGGCAGTGGTTTGCAAAGATAGCAACGGATCCATAGTAGCAGCAGAGTCTCAAGAAGAAAGCCCAGGTGAACCCTTATGGGCGGAATCCAAAGCAGCTCTCTTAGCAGCTAGTCTGGCCAACAAAGAAGGTTTTGATAGAGTTGTGCTAGAAGGAGATGCCCAATCAGTGATAAAAGCTATCCTAAACCCATCCACAACTCCCCACTGGTCCATCAATGCTATAATAGAGGATATCTGGTTGATTCTAAACTCTTTTATATGTTGGAATGCCTCCTTTGTTTTTAGAGATTCTAACTCTGTAGCTCATTCCCTTGCCCAATGGGCTTACTTTTGTAATAGTTTTGGGTCCCCTCACTCTCTCTGTTGTTTCTGGGTTCTTGGAAGGTAGTGTAGGCTAATTCTCTCCCCTTCCCTTGCTTCAGTTTGTCTCTGCTTTCCTTTTTGTGTTACTATATTGTCTTATTCAGCAAAAATAAATAAATAAATAAACTAAGTGGCTAAATCACTTTTTCAGGTTAAGAATGTATTCTTTTTCACAAGGAAAAATCAAGGTTTAAATCCTCCCTTCCCCTATGGAATTGTCAAAAATTAAAATTAAAAAAAGAAATGAAAATAACATGTTCAGATTTGACTAACAATTTCAAGCCTAACATCTCCACTCCAAATCTTATATTATTTATGTTAGTTTGCTCATTTTTGTTTTAGTCAATAAAGCTTCATTTTCGTCATAGCTTCCCCTTCAACCCATTTTAGCAGTAGTCCATACCATAACTACAAGACTTTTGAAAAACAAAAAACAAAAAAACAAAAAAAAATGCCTCATACCCATTGGTAAGTACACATACACTAATTGTTCTCACTAGCTGCATCGATGCAATGGCCAGTTTCATATTTTTAAGTACTCATTGATCATTATAATAGCACAAATTGATCATTAAAACGACATGTCAACTGGTTTAGCTCTTTGGGTTATATAACATTTCATTTTTTTAATCTTTTCTTTATATACGAGGAATTTGATTCTAGTCTTTTGTATATTGACCCAAAAAAAAAACAAAAAACAAAACAAAACTTCATCAAATGACTAGCACCCACAGCTCAATGAAATGATTAATTGCTAAATCATAGAAGCATTAGCCTAAGAGCCTGTGATCAACAAGAGCTAGATAATATCCATTCAAGCAAATTAAGCAATACTAGAGAAAATGTGTCAAGAATGTAAAGGGCCTGCAATTTGCCATATAACCTTGAATTTGATTAAATTAAAAGATCTTCAAGCAACACAGTTAATTCAAAGAATCTTATCATTTGCTTCTCAAAAAAATAAAAAGAATCTTATCATTTCCCTGGTAAAAAGTTTGGGAAAAGATGAAAATGAACTATATACAAGACGCTATAAAATTACATAATTTACATTCACGAAATCAAATCATATCAACCAAGATGAATGGCAGAGAAGACACCATTGGCCACACCTCCATGAAATGATGCACAACCATGACCGTGGACGCCGGAACACTCATCGTGATGAGTGCAAGCATCCCAAGAGCCAAGCTAGGCCTTGTGTTCATCAAATGTGATTGCAATAACCCCACTAGTGTACAAATATATTCATCATAACATGTGTAATACTGCTTCTCCCACTCCATCCAATCCTCTGGAGGTTCATAGTTCCTTTCAATCATCTTCATCTCATGTATGCGTTTCCTCAAAATGATCATACTTTCATCGACCAAGCATCCTCCATTATAATCTTCAGGCTCGTACGAGTCTCTTCTAGCGGCAAAAACCATGGCTAAACTTGATCTTCTCCCATGCAAGAATCTCACACTCTTACATTCTGATTTGCTAAAGGGAATTGGCTGAATAGGAAGTACTGAGGAAAGTAAAGAAGTTGTTTCCATTGCTAAACAAAAGTGAATATCAAAGCGGAAAGATGGATGTGGAAACGGGACTTGGGTTTTCATATTTATAGATAAGAATTTCAAGATCTAAGCATTTCAAAACTTTGATGGGTACTTGACACGTGTCCTTCAACACCTCTCTTTTAATATTATTTATATTTATTATTATAATTATTACTGCTCAATAATATTTATGGAGCCAGGTGCTGGTTTATCATTGGCCCTTTGTGCCTCGGAAAGCTGGCTAGCAATAAGGTCGGCGTTTATATGTTATTTAATTAACTAAAACATTATAATAAAAGGAAGACCGAACCGTTTATCAACTAAAATATTATAATAAAAGGAAGACTGAATCGTTATAACTAAGTTGAGTTATTAATCCATATTTGTTGTAGTGTGTGTGTGTCTAACATAATATATGCCACTTTACATGGAGTTTACATGTGGATGTGGGTACCATATACAATAAGAAACTGACAATAATTAAGGAATCAAAAAAGAGAGGTACCATATACAGTAAAAAAGTGACAATAATGAATCAAAAAAAAAAAATTTTAAGTGGCAGAGCACTTGACTTTTTGAAAATTTCATTTATAGCACTACCAAATTGATAAACTTCAAAGCATATTAAATGTAAATCAACTCCCCCCCCCCCCCCCCCCCCCCAAAAAAAAAAAAGAATTTTAAAGGGCAAAAATTTTATTGGTAGAGTTCACTTTGATCCCCCTTGAATCTTAAAATTCATTAAGGAAAACCCCAATAAAAAATTAAAAAAAATCAATTAATTCAAAGATCCAAAAATAATAGCACTCGCTCATTGTTTGGGCTAATAACTCTCCCGATTTTTCCTTTTCGTATAAAAAGTTCATTCAAATCCAAAAACCAAAATAACTACAACAAATTCCCAATCAGAAACCAAAATAAACTATATAAGGAAAAGGAAAAACAAAAGTTCCCTTGTAAGATCTTTTTGTATTTTGAATCTTTGATTACACGTGAAAAAGCTAGTAGACTGATAAAAAGCCTCTCTTCTCTGTGGTAAAGAAGTGCTTGCTTAGCTTTTACCTATACTTCAGTAGATTAACGCCACGTACGTGTACCACACACAGTATGAGGCCACTTCATGTACCACATGTCCATGGTTAGAGATAAGTTGAGTTTATTATATTTCTTTACTTTATGCTTTGGTTGTTGTTTTGTATTTTGTTTCTTTTTTATACTTTATACTTAATGCTTCGTGTACATAGTATTTTATGCTTTTGTTTGATTGCACATAGACAATGTTATACACTTCTTTGTGTGAAAAAAAGATAACAGCATAACTAGTTTATAAATCAAAATATCCATGATTTTTAAAGTGTGAGTAATTTAATGAAGAAAATATATATTTTAAGGAAAAAAAAAAGTGTTCAAGATTGAGTTAATACTTTTGTTGGATATGGTTTGGCCCCTAAAAAAAAAAATTCTGGCTCCGCCAAAAAATAATAGCGTTCACTAATTCTTTGGGCTAATAACTCCTTCGATTTTTCCATTTTGTATAAAAAGCTCATTCAAATCCAAACACCAAAAAAACTATAACAAATTCTCAAATCAATATTGCTTAAAGAAAAATAAAAACCAGATAAACTATATAAGAAAAAACAAACTTGTCTAGTTATCACTCATAGAGTCTATAGAATTGATTAGAAAATGCTTAAGATGTTGGTATTTAGTGTGCAAGAACAAGAAAGAAGCTGATTCAAGAACATAAATTTAATCAATTTTGACCAATCGAAAGTTGAATCTATAGAATCAGTTTTTTAGCCCATCAAACGTTTAGGGTTTCAGACCTATTTCACTAACTGTATAAAGAAAATCATAAGGCATGTTTTAGAAAACTTTGGAGCTACTTAGCTTGAGATCTAAAAGGTTTTTTGCATTTTCCTTTCAAAGTCACTACTGAAAATCAATCTACATACAATCTAAAGCAATAGATCTGAAGTTGCTACAAACCAGTCATCAAATGTGCTAAATCTAAACCTTCAAGTTGGAGATCTTGGAGTCGTAGACTGGAGGTCTATGTTGGAGTAAATCTTCAATGGGATTTTGAAGTGCGTGGATTAGAGGTTTACGTTGCAACAAATCACTGTAAGGGAAGTCCATGAGATTCAGAGCTCTGTTGGGTAACTAAAGTTAGATTTATTACGAATGGGGTTATTCTTGTTTGTAAATCTCAACTGTTACCTTAGGATTGATGAAGTCAAGCCCCCTCAATTTTTTCTGTAAAACTGGTTTGGTTTCCTACTTTTCTGCTATGCATGATTTTTTTTATTAGTTTTTTAAATTAAGGAATTCATAATTAATCTAATTAACAATTTGACCTTAAAATTGGTTAAATATTAGGGGTCTAAAACCAATATATATATATATATATATATAAAGTACATGTATTATGTTTTACTACTACAGATTTATCAAGTACTTCTTAATGACCTCCTACAAGGGTATCCACATAAGGGCTCATTGGTCTTAGGAGCATAAACCTAGAAGTCTCAAATTCAATTCACCATATTATCAGTTCATAGGATTTGTGGGATATCTCATAAGCAAGAAGTGAAATAGCCCAAACAATGACTAGAAGCCTAGAACACCACTTCCTTATATCACATACAAAAAGTGTACTTCATTGGGCTTTAGCTAAGATCAAGTATTGTAAATTCTCAAGGTTTTCATATTGCACTTTCAGTCAGAACTGTCAAACTAGCACTTTCAACCTCCAAAATAAGATTATTTGGAAACGCCTCTCAAACAAAGAGACACTGGCTAATATCAGTCAACAAAACAACCTTCTGACTTGTGTCATCTGTTGTCATTGTTATTGCTAAAGAGTAGGGGATTAATTTTGTGTTCTTAAGCTTATATCAGGGTCCCATTCTAAAAGCTGCTGCAAATCCAAAGCGGCCCAATCCTAAGGAATCCGGCTCACAGAAAACAAGATACAATATACGCAAGTCTAAAGGTTATGATACACGGGTTCAGCCTCTCAACCAAGTTTGGTATTTCAAACCCTGACGTAATTTTAACTTGACAGTGCATGTCGATTAACTATGGCTAGTTTTAGTGCAACCAAAACCTACATTCAAACTACTGAATCAACAAAAATTGACCAACCCAAAGTACAAGATACAAAAAAACAAGCAAGAAATGACTATTTTCTCGTTTTCTCTTCTTACCGGTTGTAACAAAAAAGAGTTAGGAACGATTTCTAAAGATAGGAGTGAAAGGCAACTGCAACACAGTTACATCCAATGGGAGAATGGTAACAGTGAATATTAATGTAATGAAATGTAGTGATATCATATGGATAATGCGATTTTATGTTTCTTCCGTACATGTCCGTTGTCAAATTAAGGAAGGTTACCATGAGGATAAACTCTTTCACAAAGCTTTCCAAACTTTTCATATTACATACACCACAACAGTAGAGCAACCAAGAATATATGCCCCAACATTTGGGTTTTACTTTTACACAAAAAAAGAAAATTTGAATCTGAAAATCCAATTTAGTAGTGCCACATGATTGAAAAGGAAAAGAAAAACATATGAAAAAATATATATATACCATATACATATTACAAATAAAGCATAGTAGGAAACAATTGAGAATCTTGGGTTAAAGAAGTGAACCATGTATTCATTGTGGAAGACTGTTAACTGCATCAGTCATCATAAGAGGAATGTGGAGCAGCAGTACATCCAGGGTCAAAGGGGTCTTCAGAACCACAACAATGCCAGTATTGAAAGACTTTTCCGGAGTCGGGAGAATCCATGGTGCCTCCTGAGTAAACGCTTTCAAATTTCCTCCTTGTTTCTCCTGAGTGAGCCAAGGATGAAAATGTATGCAAATCAAACTAAACTTCAAAAGACAAGCAAAAGTGAACACCTAAAACAGCAAACATAATATGTATAGTACTAATCAAAAATAGACGGAAATTTTTTTTTCCATATTATTGGCAAGTTACACACATACCCAATAATTCTTAAACCCAAGACTACACATAAACCATTATTATGAGATGAGGAAGTGTCATTTGAGCTAGAGTTCATTGGCAAGTTCACATTTGTTCTAAACAACTTTTTTTTAATAATTATTTTGGCACAATTTAAACAAAGGGAGGAGTAAAATTCATTTTTAAGGCTAAAAGCCTTTTGCTTACTAAGCTTTCTGAAACAATTCAAGAAATCCATCCAATTCTACTACTCCAAACTTCATGTGGAACTTAAGGTATATGCGTGTCTTTAAGTACCACAAACAGAAATTTTCACTTTGAACTAGCAATACATCATGAAAATCACAGAAGTGTAGCATAAACAAATTAACCTGTATACTTCTCCTTTCTAATCCCATCAATATTATATGATCACTTAAATTATAGCAATATGTGGATATCACAAAAAGATATGACTCATGACCATTCAAACCATAGCTGCATATACAAAGCCAAATATTTTGCTTTTGTCAAACACTATAAACGCTCTTGTCAATTTCTCACATAAAGTTTTCTTCTTTCTTTGAGGGGTGGCAACATATTTTGAGCAATAAGTTGACAACAAAAATAATTAACACATGACCTTTAAAACAAAGTTTTCTCAACTCCTATGGTGCATAATTGTAAATGAGTACACCACCACATGACTTGCTTCTAGTGTACGAAAGAATTTGTCATACTCTAGCATTAGAAATCTAGTAACAACATAAGTATTTCCAATTAGTATGATAGAATAGCTTCATGTTTAGTTGACTCATTATCGTGTTGAAATTTGTCAGTCCATTGAAAACACCTTTGAAATAGTCTATTTTCTCAAGATTACTTTCCTATGAATCCGCAACTCATATTAGGAAAAAAAAAAAAAAAAAAAAAAAAGCAAATAAAGAACTGGATATATTACAGTACCCAACAACTATCATGTTCATATTTTAACTCCTCTGAGTTAATAAATTAAGGAAACATCTTTTGTTGTACATGATGGAGTATGTTATAGCAACCAATAACATGCTAAAAATTGATTGTTATTATTGCTCAAAATATGTAAATTTCAATCGCTACTGCATTCTTTTTCACCACCTTTCTCAAAATTGATTGGTAACTCCAAAACACAAGAAACATGGATTTCACATTTCAGTCACTACTTCATTCCTTTTTTACCAAGCAACTTGCATAATCTACACGTAATTTTCCTCCAACCTTTCTTTCTTTGAAATTAAAATTTTGGTTTACTCTACTTACATCATGAAACGTTGATACTAATTCAAAAGTTGTCACCCACACTAGAAGTATATAGCCTAATACCATAGATAAAGCCTTAGAAAATCTATCCCCGAGAAATATGATCATCTCTATTTCACTTGAAATGAAGATGTGACACTCTGTACACTGTTAGATTCAGGAAATAAAATCCTAACTGTGAAATAGACAGTCACTCTCTCCATTTCATGTGAAATGGAGAGATAGAGGATCCTAATTCCCCTATTGAGAATGCATCATCAGGCCTTTACTTAAATGTCTTGGGAGTCTTTGTAACAAACTTCTCATTACCTTGTGTTTAAGGTGAATCTAACACTATTTAAGCTTCAACTATATATATATATATATGACAAAGCTTAGGTATAGTTCTTTAGGTATTGTACTTAAGGTCCTAATTGAATTCAACTATGTAGCTGTATTGACTAATGCAGCATAATTAAATTCATTCATATGGTTTATTGCTCAATGAGACTGCATCACTGAATTTTGGGAAACCTTCTTTAATTTTTCATATATATATATATATATATATATATATATATATATATCAATTAAGATTTAAAGGTCCATTTCATAAGACTTAACATGAAAATTATAGACTATATAGACATTTCCTGACTAACAAAATCACTGACATTTCATGTACTAATAATCTTTTAGCAAACAAAGAAACAAATAAATAGTTCAAATAAGTTATGCTTATGCGCACGTGTGCGTGTGTATACATGAAATTGAAAAAAAAAAAAAAGTGAAAAAAAATTAAAATAAAATAAAGCAGGAATGATTATAAAGAGTGGTACTTACCACCAAAGTGAGCAGTGTGGTAGCGACAAGAGCGAGGGTGATTGAGAGCTGGGTCGTATTGGGTCTTGCAATTCTTGCATGTTCTTAGGCTATATTTCTCATTATTATTGTATTGTGTTGCTGCTGGTTTTGCCGAGCATTTAACATTAAGGGTTCCCTGCGGTAATATCTTCGTTGCTAGTCCTTGGACTTGAGGAACAATCAATGGGTTTTGATGGAACAATCTCAACCCAACAACCATGGCTCTCTCTCTCTTTCCAAGTCACTGAGTCTGAGAGTGAGAGAAACAGCGTTTCAGTGACAACCAACGGTGTTTGGTTTAGATCAGGACAAGAGACTTTTGATTTTGTATCTTATTAGGATTCAAACATTTAACAGGTCTGGTTTCACCTCAAGTATGCCTTAGATTATGGGTTTTTTTTTTTAACAAAAAAATAAAATAAAATACAAGACTTCCATTCTATAATTATTTTCTCTAGACATTGTTTCTGCAAAACTATTTTATTAAGCAATTGCTAAAAGCAAAAATATTTTTTTGATAAGTCATAAACTCCATTGAAAATAGATATATGGACAAAAAGATAAAACAAGGCACACAGGCAGTGTACTAAGAAAACTAAATACATGTTAATTTTCTCTACAACCAAATTGACAGGAAAATCAGAAAAACAGAATATAATGAAACCATAAAAATGAAATTTGAACTCAAAACCCTAAATATTAAAAAAAAAATAGCTCTAAAACAAGCCCAAAGTCATGCCATAACAAATATTGTCATCTTCATGCCATAGTTGTCATTGACGTCACATTCACAGACCACATAGAACTATAAGCATTCCCACAGCCACTTGCAAATTGCCATCCTAGATCTTCACTTGTTGTTGCTCTCTCTCTCTCTCTCTCTCTCTCTCTCTCTATTAGTAGAACAGTCAAAATGGAAACAACAACAAAAAAAAAAAAATACTCTGCAAATTTAAAATAATAATAATAATAATAATGCAAAAGACCAATCCATACTAAAACTCACTTTAGAGATTTTTTTTGACAATTTCAAAGCTAGACTTGGTGCACTTCTGGTGAGACACTCGCACTGACACTCCTACACATTGATGTGGGTGTCTACTGAAACTGATCAAACTTCAAAGGGACTGTTTTTTGTAATTTCTTTTACTGGGTCGAATTTTTTGTGTTATTATTATTATTTTTTTCTGGCTTGAAATTGGTTGGAATTTTCAAGTAATAAAGGGGTTGATGCATCTTTGCTTTATTTCCTATGAAGGTTTGCTTGTGTATATATGTTTGATTAATTTTGATTATGAGCGTCATTATTCTTTGGTGAGTTCTTTTGCTGCATCTCATTCTCTAGTTCTTTTGTTTGGCCTACTAGATAATCTATAAGGTGGCATAGATAATCCAGGAGTTCTTTAATTTTACATTTTTACTACCTATATTTCAAACTGCTACTTAGTGAAAAAATGAACTGTCTTCTTATAATAATGGGTCATATTATCAATAAGAATCCAAAGCCAATCTACTTCCACTTGTTTTTCTTTAGAAAATAACATGGTGATTAAACAATTCACCAGTCACATTGAAGAGTAGAGACCTGGAGCTTTTTAATTTGCTACACAGTAGATCAAAAACCCTCACAAGCATGTGGCCTTATCATAATTGTGGGGAAGAGTGAGATTCATATGGCCTAGTCTCGACAAATTGTCACAAATGTTGGAATAGACAGAGGTTTAGGACCGAAGAATGAACCTATACATAAAGGGGCTAATGATTTGTTTGGACTTATAGTCTAGATCAGATTTATAATCCTACCGTTAGTTAATTCAACGATTTAACCATTCTTGCTTAGGGATTACTAGAATTTGTGAGTTACTAGATTTGCTTCTGATCTATGATCCTACCCATGGTTAGTTCAACAATCTAGTCCAAGATTTCACACTCTTATGCAGAGTTTGATTAGAACTTTTGAAGCATTGGATTTTCTTTTGAAAGTGAGAATCACATTCTTTTTAAAGTGTTTAGTGGCAGTTGATTAGTACATCCAAAATTCAACTTTGTGTTTCTTTATTATTTGACTGTGTTTCAAAGCTAGACTTTGAGCTTCATTTATTCTTAAACTTTTTATAAGAATTCTTGAACTTTTTACTGCCACATCTGTCATCAAAGCTTATAGCATTTACATTAACAAACAACAGAAACAGAAACCCAAATACCCATCACCCAAAAAAAAAAAAAAAGCAGAAACCCATCACCCAAAAAACTAATCTATCACACCAAAACAAATTGGACCTCTAAAATCAGCTAAACAAAACAAAACAAAACAAAAATGAAAATGAGTACTTCAAAAATATAGGCAATAAAGATCAAAATATTAACTTGAAGGGTTTGAAATTGAATGCTAACCTTAAATCAAACAAAGACAAACACCGAATTTTCTTCTTCCACTTTCCTTAATCTCTTTCAATCTGCAGTGAAAAAAGACAAACACCGTTTAAATCTAATGCAAACAAAGAGATAAGATAGGAGCCAAAAGACGAAACTGTCCCCAACAACTCTTTTCGCTTATTATAAATTAAAAGTTTTTAAGGGTAGAAGAGTAAATCCATATTCACTCAATAAACAAACCCACGATGAAGTCCATTCCTACCGTTTTACGCTTCCACAGTCGTTTTGCCAACTCTCCTTCTCTTTATATGTACGGATATATACAGTATAAAATAAGAAATGTATTTGAAATTATTTTGTCTTGTTATTTTTGATCCAGTAATCAGTCACCCCACTCGCACACTTACTTGACACACTTTTGTGGATTTGTTGTTGTAAACTTGTAAACCATCAACCAAAACCACAACTCAGATGGGTAGATAAAATGAAAAGGTAATAAATAAATAAATAAAAGAGAAGATAATCAGCAATGCTAGGACCCAACAAATTTAGCAATTTTTGCTCTCTTGTTGGGGCAGACTCATTGTGATTTGTAATATATTACTTTCATTTGGATCATAATTAAAATCATTTTTATTGTACATCAATCATAATCTGTCAACTCGATAGTTATAAAATTAAGTTTATAGTTATTGAAAGACAATAATTTTTCATATCATATCATATATATTTGAGAAATAATTACAACTTTCATATCATATATTTGATATGAAGGATAATAATAAATAAATAAATAAATAAAAAGGCTTCAAACATATTTAGAGTCTTAGTTTCAACCCATAATAGGAAGATGGTATATGCTTTTAAAAAATGGATCAATTAATGGATTATTATCAATGGGTCTATCAAAAAGTTTAGAGTAAAAAAAAAAGTCGCAGCGGTCGAGAACCAAAGTGAACTGTATGGACCAAATAAGATCAAATGGAACCAATAGAACCAATGTGGATTGAAAGAACCAAAGTGAACAAAATGGACTAAATAGAACCAAACTGAACCACATAGAAGCAAAGTGGATTGAATAAGACCAAATGGACCGAATAAGATGAAAGTGGACATAATGGACCAAATAGAACCAAAGTAGACTGAATAGGACCAAAGTAGACAGAATGGACTAAGTGGGACCAACATGGACCGAATATGATTGAAGTGGACTGTAGTACACAACAAAAATATAAGAGAAACATGTTTGTAGTGGTAAAATTTGATTTAAAATCAAATAAATAAAATAATGATGTTGTAAAGCTTTCAAAGTGAGGTAGAAAATATAAATAAAGAATACATCTTGTAGTCAATTTGGGTTTCCATGTATTTGGCATCATAAAAAAGGGTTCACACAAACATCGTAAAATGTGATATTTTTTTGAAAATATTTTATTTCGAAACAAACGTAGCATAAATTGCAATTATTAGAATTGTCACCCCCTAAAACTAGTAAAATTTCCCACCATTTTAGTATTTCTAAACATTAAGATCTAAAAGTTGAGATTCATAATTTAGGTGAAAGAAAAGAATATTATTCGCCTAATATTAAATTATTATACAATTGAGAATCAACATGGTCAATTAAAAAAAATTAATTATCTTCATATTAGGTCATCTCATGAGTTGTTGAAAACACCTTCATTTTTGGTTCACCACAATTACTTAGTGTGCTTTGGTTTGCATAATAAATGATAAATCTCTCCGTTTTTTTATTATTATTATTTTTTTTTTTGAGAAAGAATCTCTCCTTTTAATTAGTTCTTGGTAGAGCAATTCTTTTTATTTTTTAACCTTTGCTTGCTCCATTAACACATAAGTATCCTATCATTCGTAAATGGTTTAAATTCTTTTTATTTTTTATTTTTACCTTAGCTTGGTCCATCATGCATTGTAATTTTTTTTATTTGATATAAGAATAATGTTAAAAATACAAACTATTTTACAAAAATTTTTACAAACTACTAATATGGTAAGTGATTATTGGTAAATGAAAAAATGATATTAATAGTGGGCCTAGATGAAAATCTCATTTTTGGTTTACCACAACTACTTAGTGTGCTTTGGTTTGCATAATAAATGATAAATCTCTCCCTTTTTTATTATTTTTTTTTTTTCTTTTTTGAGAAAGAATCTCTCCTTTTAATTAGTTCTTGGTAGAGCAATTCTTTTTATTTTTTAACCTTTGCTTGCTCCATTAACACATAAGTATCCTATCATTCGTAAATGGTTTAAATTCTTTTTATTTTTTATTTTTACCTTAGCTTGGTCTATCATGCATTGTAATTTTTTTTATTTGATTTAAGAATAATGCTAGAAATACAAACTATTTTACAAAAATTTTTACAAACTGCTAATATGGTAAGTGATTATTGGTAAATGAAAAAATGATATTAATAGTGGATCTAAATGAAAATCAATAAAAGGTTGGTCACATCATCATTTTGTAAAAATGTTGTAAAATAATTTGTGCGTGTAGCATTACTCTTGATATAAATAGATTATTCATTTTTGCATTTTCCATTTAAAAAAAAAAAAAGATTATTGACTTGTAAATTAATATGATATCAACGCTGAGACATAATAGTTTTTTTTTTTTTAATATGAATATCCTACCATCCATAAATGGTTTAAAATCCATGCTTCCTGTGTAGCATGGGAGTAGAAATCATTTTGCCGAGATCACTAACAACGCACTATTAATTGGGTAATTTTCTGTGCACGGTGAACACAACCAAAGCATGAGTGAAGGATTAACTTTTGGAGGTAAGGAGGAAGCATTAGAGATATGCAAAGCAATAAAAAAAAAATCAAAAATCAAAAATCAAAATCAAAATCAAAATGTACGCAAAAATTCATTCAGATGATATGCTATGAAATAGATGTATCACAAAAGTGATATATTGTGAAATAAGTTGTAAAAGTGATTGTCTATAGCGTTATTGAAGCAATGCTGCCTTGTATTCATCCAAAGAAAATCCGAAATAGAGAGATATTTAAACAACACAAATCCCTTTATCAAAGTATATTGCTACAATTGAGAAGAATCTAATAGGGGAAAGCCCACACAAACCAATTGGTACATAGACACCATTTGTAGTACCTACAGATAAATTGCACAACCTTTTTCACAGCAGTTGAAAGCTCTCACATACTAATACTAACTATGTACCTATTAGGCCAAATTAACGTATCCAAGAATCAATAGAAGACATCAGAGTGCAGGGAGGTCGCTTAGCAAAGTGGACATATCAATCATCTTCTCCTGGTAATCAAACAATGGTCATCTTTAGACTAGAGAAAATTTAGAAACAACAGTAGACATATAGTTAATTAAATCATGGAATGGTTGCAAAGAAAGCAATGATCCAATCCAAATGACTAATGAAGGAACACTCTGCTGCTGACATGGCAAACATGGCTGAAATTCTGTCCAAACATAAGATCATATACTCTGAGTCAAGAAATATGGGGTTTGTGAGCTATACCTCTAAATCACTCAGCTGATTCAGGAAATAGGACCCCACTTGTTGCTCACGTTCGTATGCTGCCCGAAGAAGTGCTTCTCTTTCCTGTGGAAATTTTAGAACAGCTGAAAAAATTAAACCATACCCCCTGTTAAGTGATAATGTTGTTCAAATAATCCTTAAAGAAAAGCACAAAATAAGATAGATCTCTTCAAGCCTAAAACTTGTCCCCTTTGAAAGCACATTGATGGACACAAGTTTCTTCCTGTGCATCCACATCAAATTTTTCTAGAATTGGGAAATTCACAATAAATAAACAAAGCCTCATAAGGAAACAAACTATTCTTATATTTAAGGGTAAAATACAATTTACTACATTGTAGTTCGACTTTATTTAAATTGTTACATTTGAACTCCTAAAGTTTGGATTAAATTTGAATTCCTAAAGTTAATTATTAGGATTCTATCCAAATTAATGGATTTTGCATTTTGTGGACAAAATTTACATTTGATCTCATCTGGTGTAGATGCATTGCAAAAGTCTTCATATGTAGATATTTTCTTGCCGATATAACATTCTCCTGGTACCGCATCATAAAATCAAACAATAATCATCAGACTAGAGAAAATTTAGAAAGATTTTTCTTTAAAAAGAGGGTAGACATATGGTTAATTGCAGTCATGCAAGGACTGTAAAGTATCAAGGATCCAATCACAATGACGAATGCAGGAAGCTTAAGTGCGCAATTTTTATGAACATTTTTATTCAAATTACGGGATCTGTGAGCTAAACCTTTAATGTTCTCTGCCCAATTTGGTACTGAGTCACCAGTTGCTTCACATGTTGCAACTCCAATTTCCGTTCTTCACACTTTTTCTGAAGTTCTTGTTGGATAGCCGATGACTGCCTGAGAATTATACATTCCTGCAAGAGTGTTTGTCCTAGTTCCACCATCTGTGAGAATATAAAAATAGTGGAAGAAATTAAATAATTAAAAAAAAAAACTCTATATAAACTGGTCACATATTTTTTTTCCTAATAAAGATAATCTTCAATCAAATTCACATTTTGTCTAGAATAGTGAAATTCAAAATAAGCCTTAATAAGAGAAAAAACAAGCCCTTATTAGATTTAAGGGTAAAATACAATTTACTTCCTAGTTTGACTTTATAAAAATTTAATACATAAACTTTTAATTGCTACATTTGAACCACTAAAATTTGAATTAAAATAAAAATTTTAGGATTCCATCCAAATTAACGGATTTTTCATTTTGTGGGTAAGTAATTTACCCACTTATGATTTGACCCACTACTTAGGCGTTTTTAATTGTTATGTTTTAACTCCTAAGGTTTGAACTAAAATGAAATCATTAGGGTTATGTTGGATGGAATTATAACGATTTTGTTTTAGTCCAAATTTTAAGGAGTCAATGTAACAATTGAAAATTTCTGTAATAAAATTGTGAAATGACTAAACCACAAGAAGATAAATTATGATACATTGCAGTAACAGAAAATTGATAGCAAACTAAACAACCTGGTTAATCTCAGTGTTTGCACTTGCACGGATGGATGACTCAAAAGCCTCGAACAGTCTTGAAACACGAGCAATAGCATCATCTTCATTGGAGGCATTCTTCATTTCTTTAACCAAGAGCTTCGCCCAGCCAACATGGTCCACAGGAGTATTCTGTAACTCCTGTTTATGTAAGAAAGGATTAATTAGTTGCCTAAAAGAAAGAAAGAATTGAAGAACAATTCATATCCAGAACAGAAATCATAGAAACCCCATAATAGATCATCCAAAAGAAAAGAAAAAAAGTCTTGCATGAATGTAAAAATCAGAAAAAGGTGCTTCCTTTATGGTATGTTTGTTTACTAAGAAAATATTGGGTAAGAAAAGAAAAAGACATTTAATACTTATTCTCTCTTATTTCTCAATTGGAACTCAGTAATTAAAACCAAGTACCCCACACATGACACAACCAGTTTCTTTTTCTTTCCTCAGTCTTCTCGACAACCAAACAAGAAGCTACAAGAAATGATAGCAAAATAACCTACATGGTTAGTCTCAGCACCAATGGATAACTCGAACTCCTGAAGCAATCTTGAAACACGAGCTTTAGATTCTTCTACAGTATTCATTTCTCTAACAAAGTACTCCTCATAGTCATCATGTACATTGTCCATGGGAGCGCTCTGTAACTTCTGTTTAAGTAAGAAGGATCAATTAGTTTGGGTCAAAATCATTTTTTTATAGCAATACATGAGTAATTGCCAATTAGAAAGAAAAAAAATGAAGAACAATAATATTGCAAATCAAAATCGTAGAAACCCCATTAGAGATCATCTAAAAGAAAACAAAAGAATGTGTAGCATAAGTGTAAAATACAAAAAGTAGCAGCTTCCTTTATGCTCTGTTTTTTTACTAAGAAAAAGTTATTAGATAAGAAAAGAAATGACATTTAATTTTTAATATCTAAAAACTCCATTGAATTCATATATTTAACACAATAAATAATAAGCTCTCATCTTTTCTTGGACGTTTCTACAAAAGGTCAATATAGTGGGAAAAAAAAATTGCATTCTTTAAGAGAATCAACAAAAAGAACCCACATGATTTTGACAGTGAAATTTAAAAATCAAATGCTATATTGAATACTAAATTAATTTTAGTGTTGGAGACGTATATTCAAACTAGAAAAGAAAAGAATGGAGAAAATGAGAGTACCTTTGAGAGAGAAGTTGGGGGTTCGAGATTGAGATGTGAGAGCTGACAGCGACTCTAGTTTGAGAATTGAGAAATATGAGAGCAAAAAGTTGAAGAAGAGTGAGTACTCTACAAGGCTATGACTCTTGTATATACTGACCGAATAAATTAGTTAGTTAATTAGTTAGTTACTTTTGGTTTTGTTTGGCTTTGCTGTCACAACGGCCAAAGTTTTTCAACAATGGAAAGTTTATTAGATTTTTCTCACGCGGAGTTCATTAGATTGTGGAAAAAGTAGGGTACAATACCGTATAGTTCCTTAGATACCCATTTTAAATTACTACCACTTTTAATAACTCCACTAACCACTGTTAACATCATCTCTCCTCTGTTTATTTCTTCTTCTATTTTTCCCTAGCCTGAGAGAATATTTGAGAGCTTCAGATTTCTCACACATTCTTCCATTTTGTTTGATGTTTGAATATTTATCAGTAGCCATATAGAAAATTTTATATTCTAGAATTAAACATTAAAATAAAAAAATAAAAAACTGGGTTTGAAGTTAAGTTAAAGCCGAAAGCCGACCCATACATACCCAAACAAAACCACCGCATACCTATATCTCTTAATATGGTGGAAGGTATGTGGTGTTTTTGCTATATGTTGCGTCATATTCATAGAACCATAGTTTACGAGATTCATACTCCACCATCGGGATTTACACATTACAAGTGTGAGTGTGATGCTGCATTTAATAGAAGATGGAAACAATATAATTTTTTTATTCAATGGAGCAAGTCACTTACAAGCATTTGGATTGGACACGGATGGGACACACAAGCTTACGAGAGGCCTACCCCATAGAGTGGACCCTTTAGATGATTTTTTATTATATTGGGAGGAGGGAGGAGAGAGAGAGAGAGAGAGAGATAATTTTCCATTCTATGTGTTTGGTAGTGATGATGCCGAAATGTTCACCAGTGAGATGCACAGTCCTTGTACTCGAATGACCGTTGCCTGAAAGAAATAAAAACACAGCAACTCCTTCAAAGGGCACCGGTGTGGAGCCGGCCAAACACCCTCCGAAGGTTAAGTCAGAAAACGTTTTTTTTACAACTCTAGAGTGCTAGAGAGGGGTCAGTTACGTGTACCTTTTTGTGGGGGTGTTGGGGCCTTTTTATAGTGGTGAGGCCCTGCCTCCTTTCCTTGTAGAGCAAGCCCCTCAAGCTTGCTGAGCAAGACTCCCATCCTTGCAGAGCAAGCCTCTCACGCTTGCTGAGCAAGCCTCTCACCCTTGCAGAGCAAGCCTCTTGAAACGTGGTGGGCAAGTCCGGGCCTTCGTCCTGTCAGGGGCCCACGTGAAAAATGGGCTCTACCTTCTTTGGGCTTGCGGACATGGGCCTATTGGGCCTACCAGGCCTTATCTCACAATTTTACCCTCTTCAGCTGCCCCCTTCACCCCATTTGACCCGTCTCCGTCGTGCGGACGGTCAATTGGGGTGACGGTCAAAAACAAACAAGAGAGATGGTCCGTCTTTACGGAGGTGACGGATGGGCATGAGCGAACGGTAACAAAGAACTGAAGCGGCAACCATAAGTACAGATTGGTGGAAGACGGAGTAACAGAGGTGACGACCAGAGCTCAATGGATGGTGATGAGGATCTCCGAAAAGGGGGCGACGGATAGGGGAACCGTCATGACAGTGGGGGTCTGACAGACTACAGATGCATTTAAGACGAAGACACGTGTCACTCGCAGATTGGTCCGTATCTTGGATCGAAGTGCCGCTTCGTCTTCCGTGCACTCCACCTATAAAAACCAGCATTTCTCCTTCATTTTTCTACTTTGCGTAGAAAATTCACTGTCAGAGCGAGTCCGTCGTTTGTCAGAGTTTACCCGTTCACATCTTCCGGCAACGAGATCAACCCGTTCGCGCCTTTATTCGGTAAGTGATCCTATCCGTCCCCTTGATGTTCCTTCAGTTTTCATATCTGTCATGATAGAAACATCAGACTTCTTGCATCCGTCTATTCCCTTTTTTATTTTAGACAGTCCATCTTAGGCTTTGTCAATCCGTTGTAGGAAATGTCTAGTGCGTCGAGTAACCAGTCCTTCGTCCGCGATGGAGCGGGTTACGAGGAACTGTACCCGTCTGGTCACAAAGATCCGGACGAATTGATCGAGAGGACTCCGTCTGCCACTTCACCGTCCTCAACAGATGAGGATACGGAGTTGGCCGAACCAGGGGAAGGTTCTGACGACGGTGGAGAACATAGAACTGTAGTCAGGGATGACGGACTCAGGGAGTTCGTCATGCTGCCTGAGTGGACGGTGCACAAATTTGTGTCGACAATTAAGGAAGTCCATTTCAAGACAATTAGGGCGATCTACCAAATACCTGATCACATCCCCATCCGTCTACCCTACAAATCCGAGAAGTGTTATTACGACGGGGTGGATGACTTGGGGGTGTACGAACAAGCGCTGAAGGCCGGACTTAGATTCCCCCTGAACAGGGTAAAACGAGAACTCCTCCACTTCTTAGGTATATCCGTCAGCCAGGTTTCCCCCAACGCCTGGAGGGTTTTTATTGCAATGGAGGTCTTGTACGGAGCCATGTCCAACGGCACAAGGTCGTTGACTGCACGAGAGTTCCTCCATTGCTACCGTCCGGACGAGATAGACAAGTCGAGGGGCATGTACAGTTTTGTTCCTAGGAAGTCCGTCCTGAAAGTCATTTATGAGACCCCGGACTCCAACCGAGATTGGAAGAGCCGCTACTTCTTCCTGGAGGGTGACGGTTGGATGTGCCACCCGGGGGAGACGGATTTTCTGCCCGTCGACAAAACATGGGGCATCTTGGACCCGTCCGGTACAGTTCAGCCCGTCGCGTTACGTAGGTAATTTTGCTTTAACTTTTTAACAGCCGTCCTAAATTTCTCTGTTTTTTTTTTTCAGTGCGACGGCGTCCACAAGTTGACTTAGAGGAGTTCAGCTTTTTGGAGAAGATTTTTTCAAAGACGAAACCAGAGGAACGGACTTGGGCGAAGCTTGTCAATCTAAACACCGTCCACTGGTATTGCGACGGACCGGAGCCTACAGCCGCCGCGATAAAATACGAGGAACGCACCCGTCAGCGTAAGTCCGTCAAATCTTTTCTCTTTTGTTCATTCGTTTTGAGTTTTACCCGTCTACTCTTGTTTCTACAGAGATGGACGACGCGAAGAGGAGGGCCGTCATCAGAAGCAAAGCCGCCAAGAACAAAGAGACGGACGTAAGGGTGATGGGGACGGGCTCGAGTAGGCCCCTGGCGAAGAGACCGATGCCCAGGGTCGACCGTGCGCCCAAGAAACAGAAAGTTTCCACGGAGCCCGTCATAGGCCTCATGGCGGAGGGAAAGAAAACGGTGACCCCTGTCAAGCCTGGGGCGGGGAAAGGTCTGATGGTTGCTCCCCCGGGCAGCCAGAAGAAACCGCCCGTCCTACTCCGCGAGGACCCAAAATATGCCTTGGGGAAGATCTCCTCCATTATTGGGAGCGAGGACTACGAGGATTTGGGGAACCATTCGACGGAGGCCATGGGGGAGACGGGCCTCTTCAGCATTGCCCAAGTGAGTACCCGTCGCCATTCATCTTTCAATTTCTTTTGTTGTCATCTTTTTTTTTTTACTAAGTCCGATTTGATCGTCAGGCTATGCTCATGACGAAGGGTCTGATGGACCGGGCTCTTCGCAATGAGACGGCGTTGGAGAGGGTCCGTGACCAAGCCAGGGTGACGGAGGAGGAGCTGCTCGAGCTCAAAAACTGGAAGGTTGTGACGGAAAAAAAACTCAAGCTGGCGGAGGAGGTAAGGGACGAGATTCAAAGGACGGTGGAGGAACTCAAAGCCGTCCTGGAAGATAAGGAGGACGAGCTTCGTCTGGCCAAGGAGAAGGCCGTCCAAGAGTACCGCGACTCGGACGCCCTCTTGACGGAGCTTGGGTCTTCGTATACTGATGGCTTTGAGGATGCCCTCCGTCAGGCCAAGGCTCTATACCCCAAGTTCGACTTTTCAGCCGTCGATATCAACGTCGCGGAAGGCATGTCCGTCCAACCAGACGCCTCTGATGACACTGCCGACCTTTTTGCTGAGGAGAAGCCTGTTTCCGTCGCCCCTGAGCCCCAAGCTGAAGAAGCGAAGACCCCAGAGCCCAAAGACCCCGTCGCCCCCAGCGTGTAGCCGTTCTCTGTTTTGTATTTGTTATATCGGAAAACTCATTGGATTTTCGCCCGTCGTGTGTAGGGCTTATTTTACATCATTTGTATTTGACATTTAAACTGATTTATTTAAATGCTTCTCTTAATATCGTATTGATAATGTTGATGTATGCTCCGTCTTGATATTAAATACCTGTTTAATTCGATCCGTTCACGTCGTGGACCTGTATGAATTTCCAAACCATGGTCGTGTCCGTCCTCTTTTTAGGAATTGTAAATTACTAACCCATGGTGGGGTCCGTCCCCTTTGGGACTTGTAAATTTTCTGACCATGGTGGGGTCCGTCCTCTTTAGGACTCGTAAATTTTCTGACCCATGGTGGGGTCCGTCCTCTTTAGGACTCTTAAATTTTCTGACCCATGGTGGGGTCCGTCCCCTTTGGGACTTGTAAATTTTCTGACCATGGTGGGGTCCGTCCTCTTTAGGACTCGTAAATTTTCTGACCCATGGTGGGGTCCGTCCTCTTTAGGACTCGTAAATTTTCTGACCCATGGTGGGGTCCGTCCTCTTTAGGACTCGTAAATTTTTTGACCCATGGTGGGGTCCGTCCTCTTTAGGACTTGTAAATTTTGTGACCCATGGTGGGGTCCGTCCTCTTTAGGACTTGTAAATTTTGTGACCCATGGTGGGGTCCGTCCTCTTTAGGACTTGTAAATTTTCTGGCCCATGGTGGGGTCCGTCCTCTTTAGGACTTTTGATTGCAGTCGTTTAGTAGCAAGATTTACACAGTAAGGTTCTGAACGTTCCTTCATTAAATTCGATCTTGTAGAGGAAAGTACCTGCCCCTTCTTGGGCTAACAAAGGTTCCAAAATACAAAAAGTTCGAAAGTAGTTGCCCGACTGCTACAAAATAACTGAAATCTAGTAAATATACATTGGGGGATTAAAACTTGACTTCTACTGGTAGTATCTCCGAAGGTGCTCCGTGTTCCACGGATGCTGGAGTTTTCTTCCGTCCATGGTCTCAAGATGGTACGTGCCCTTCCTATGCCATGATGTGATTCTATACGGTCCTTCCCAATTTGGTCCGAGCTTTCCCTGAGTAGGGTCCCTAGTAGCACCCATGATCTTTCGGAGTACCAGGTCGCCGATCTGGAAATCTCTATGCCTCACCTTTGAGTCGTAGTTCTTTGACATGAGGTTCTGGTATCGCGCCAATCTTTGTTCAGCCACTGCCCGGACCTCGTCCACCAAGTCTAGCTGAAGGCGCATTGCTTCCTCGTTCTTGTCCTCCGTGTAGTTCTGCACGCGGTAGCTGGTGAGGCCGATTTCTGCTGGTATGACTGCATCGGCTCCGTATGCAAGTCGGAACGGGGTCTCCCCAGTTGGTGTCCTTGCGGTCGTCCGATATGCCCACAAGACGCTTGACAGCTCGTCTGGCCAAATACCCTTTGCCCCCTCGAGCCTGGTCTTGATGATCTTTAGTAGTGTCCTGTTTGTGACTTCTACCTGTCCGTTTGCTTGCGGGTGTGCGGGTGAGGAGTAATGATTCCGAATGCCTAGCTCTGAACAGAAATTCTTGAAAGCGCTGTTATCGAACTGTTTTCCATTGTCGGAGATAAGCACCCTCGGGATCCCGAACCTGCATATGATGTTTTTCCATACGAAAGCACGGATGTTCTTCTCGGTAATAGTGGCGAGGGGTTCTGCTTCGACCCACTTCGTGAAGTAGTCGATGCCGACTACGAGGAACTTTAGCTGCCTTAGAGCCGTTGGGAAAGGGCCCATGATGTCTAATCCCCATTGCGCGAACGGCCATGGGGCCGTGATGGGTGAGAGTTCTTCTGATGGTCGTCTGATCAGGTTACTGAACCTCTGGCACTTGTCACAGGCCTTCACATATGATTGGGCATCCGTGAGCATCGTGGGCCAGTAGTACCTGGCTCGGACAAGTTTGTGCACTAGAGACCGTGCTCCAGAGTGATTCCCGCAGATCCCCTCGTGGACTTCCCTCATCACATATTCTGCTTCGCCCTGGCTTAGACACCTTAGGTAAGGCCGAGAGAAACCTCTCTTGTACAAAGTGTCGTTGATCAGCACGAATCGTGTGGCCCGGACCTTCAGCCTCCTTGCAGCATCCTTTCCGTCTGGCAGAGAGCCCGACTGTAGGTATCCTTTTAAGGGCGTGGTCCAGTCCTCTCCAACATCTATCGCCTGTATCTTTTTTCCATCATCAATGAGTGGGTGAGTTTGAACGAAGGATAATACCTGTTTAGACGCATTCATGAACTCCGCGGAGGCTGCTTTGGCCAAACGGTCGGCGCATTCGTTTTCCTCCCGTGGAATCTGAATGAATTTGACCTCGAGGCCTGCGATTCGACCCTTCACCTCCTCCAGGTACTTCTTCATCCGTTCGTTTCTACACTCGAAATCGCCATTGATCTGACTGGTTATCACCTGGGAGTCGCAATGTATGGCCATGTTACCGGCGCCCGCGGCCCTTGCGAGATCTAATCCGGCTATCAAGGCTTCATACTCCGCTTCGTTGTTGGTTGTAGGGAAGTCTAGCCTTATCATGCACTCGATCTTGTCCCCTTCTGGTGTCCGTATGACTACGCCGGCTCCTCCCGAGTGCTGATTTGATGATCCGTCCGTGTGGATGATCCACAATTTCGGCCCTTCTGCCCCCTCGTCTTCCGGCTGGGTGTACTCGGCTATGAAATCTGCCACCGCTTGCCCCTTTATCGAAGTCCACGGACGGTAGCGCACGTCGAATTCGCTTAGCTCAATTGCCCACAATGCCATCCTTCCTGCCGCCTCGGGGTTGCCCATTGCCCTCCTCAGAGGCTGGTCCGTCAGGACCACGATCACGTGGGCCTGGAAATACGGTTTGAGTTTCCGTGCTGCGGTCATTAGGGCAAGGGCCAATTTCTCCATCCGTGGGTACCTTTCTTCCGCTCCTCGGAACGCCCTGCTCACAAAATAGACGGGTCTTTGGTAGTGTCCGTCTTCCCGCACCAGGGCTGCACTGACTGCGGCCTGTGAGACTGCAATGTAGAGGTACAGCTCCTCCCCGGGTACGGATGGACTGAGAAGTGGCGGTGACGACAGGTACCTCTTCAAATCTTCGAATGCTCTTTGGCATTCGTCCGTCCATTCGAACGATTTCTTCAGTACTCGGAAGAAGGGCAAGCACCTATCCGTCGCTTTGGAGACGAATCTGTTCAGGGCCGCAACCTTCCCGTTCAAGCTCTGAACTGCCTTTACTGTCTTCGGGGGTTCTAACTCCATTATGGCTCGCACTTTCTCTGGGTTGACCTCTATGCCCCTTTGGGAAACCATAAATCCCAAGAATTTCCCGGCCGTAACCCCGAACACACATTTACTTGGGTTCAGCTTCATGTTGTACGACCGAAGGGTGTCGAATGTCTCCTGAAGGTCGCTGAGATGGTTGCCCTCGCGCACGCTCTTTACCAACATGTCGTCGACATAGACTTGTACGTTCCTGCCGAGCTGGTGCGCGAACATCTTGTTCATCAGTCTTTGATACGTGGCCCCCGCATTCTTGAGCCCGAACGGCATTACCTTGTAACAGAAAAGTCCTTGGCTGGTCACGAAAGAGGTTTTCTCCTGATCCTCCTCCCCCATTTTAATCTGGTTGTAGCCTGAGAAGGCGTCCATGAAACTCAAGAGCTCGTGTCTGGCCGTCGAGTCCACCAGAGTGTCTATCCTCGGGAGTGGATAGCTGTCTTTCGGGCACGCCCGGTTCAGGTCCGTGAAGTCAACGCACATTCTCCACTTTCCGCTACTCTTTTTTACCATGACCACATTTGCTAGCCAGTCGGGGTAGTAGACTTCTCGGATGAACCCTGCTTCCAGCAGCTTTCTAACTTCTTCCGCAACCGCTTCATCCCGTTCCGGCGCGAACACCCGCTTCTTCTGCCGGACCGGGGGGGAGTCCGGGTTGACATGCAGCTTATGTACTATTACTGACGGATCGATTCCTGGCATATCTTCGTGACTCCACGCGAATATGTCCTTATTACTCTTCAGGAAGGTTGCCAGATCTTGCCTTACCGTCTGGCTGGCCATGGTGCCCATTCTTGTCGTCCGTCCGGGTCTTGATTCATCGAGAGTAATTTCTTCCAACTCTTCTACCGGCTCTGCGACGGTCCGCTGTTCGCCAATGCATAATGTCTACTGGTGATCCTCCATTTCCAGCATGGCGACATAGCATTCCCGGGCGGCCACCTGATCTCCCCGTAACTCTCCAATTCCGTACTCGGTGGGGAACTTGACCATCAGGTGGTATGTTGAGGTTGCTGCTTTCCAAGAGTTCAGCGTCGGTCGCCCTATGATACCGTTGTACGCGGATGAGCAGTCGACCACTAAGAAGGTCACGTCTTGAGTGATCTGCTGCGGATAGTCTCCGACTGTCACTGAGAGCGTGATTGCTCCTAATGGGAGTATCCTTGTTCCCCCAAAGCCGACCAAAGGGGCATTCGTCGGTGTTAGCCATGCTCTATTTATTCCCATCTGCTGGAACGCTGGGTAGTACAGGATGTCCGCCGAGCTGCCGTTGTCGACCAGCATCCGGTGCACGTTGTACTCTCCTACCCTTAGACTGACGACGAGGGCGTCGTCGTGTGGATGGTAGAGGCGCCTCGCGTCGCTCTCCGAGAACCCAATGATAGGATCTTCTCTCCGCGCCATCTTGAGTACAGAACCCGTGGTCTGCACATGTTGGACCATCCTAAGGTAGGTCTTCTGGGCCTTCTTGGACGATCCCGTTGCTGCCGTGCCCCCTATAATCATCCTTATTTCCCCAACGGGGGGTTTCTGACGGTCATTCTCCCGCCGGGGGGCCTGCTCCCGCGCTTGGACATCCGTTCTTTCTCTGCTGACGAACTTCTGCAGTTTTCCATCTCTGATGAGGGCCTCTATCTGCTGTTTCAGATCGTAGCAATCCGCAGTGTCGTGACCGTGATCTCGGTGAAAACGGAAATACTTGTTCCTGGATCGCTTGGCTGGATCGCTCTTTAGCTTTCCCGGGAATGTCAGAGATCCCTCATCTTTGATCTGCATCAGCACCTGGTCTAGCGGAGCGTTCAGAGGGGTGAATCTCGTGAATCTCCCTCCTGGGGGTTTAGTACGCTTATCCTCGCGTCTATCTCCCGTTCTTGGTTTCTTCTTTCCGTGGTCCTGCCCGGCATCCTCCGGTCTCTCCCTCTTCCTGGGTTTGTCTTCCCTAGCCGACAGTGCGTCCTCCGCATTCATGTATTTCGTGGCCCTGTATAGGACCTCAGACATGGTCTTCGGGTCATTTTTGTACAGGGAGAATAGGAATTTTCCCTTCCGCAGGCCATTCGTGAAGGCTGCCACCAGAATCTTGTCGTCGGCCTCATCAATGGAGAGGGCTTCCTTGTTGAAGCGGGTTATGTACAACCGCAGCGTCTCGTCCTCCCGCTGCCTGATGCTCATTAGGCATGCTGTCGACCTCTTGTACCTGTGCCCCCCGATGAAGTGCGAGGTGAAAAGTGCACTCAGCTCCTTGAAAGTACTAATCGAGTTTGGCGTCAACCTGCTAAACCAGACTCTAGCCGCGCCCCTCAGTGTTGTAGGGAAGGCCCTACACATGACCTCGTCCGGGACTCCCTGGAGGTGCATCATGGTCTTGAAGGTTTCCAGATGATCTAATGGGTCCTTGACCCCGTCATAGCTTTCGACCTGTGGCATCCGGAACTTCGGTGGCAGGGGACAAGAGTTGACCGATGCGGTGAACGGCGAGTCCGTCCTATTCACTAAATCGTCAAGGTCGCTGGAGACGCGTCCCTTGAGTGCGTTCATCATGACCTCCATCTGCTCTCTCATCGCCTGCATCTCCGCGAGGATGGGCGGTGGCGTTGCATTTGTGAGGGAGGGCATGCTCGAATCGCGCCTCTCCGTTTTACTGGGCTCATTACTGCCCCCTTGCTTCTCAGTCCCTCTTCTTTCGGAGCTGTCCCCTTGGTTCTCCTCCTGACCGTTATGCCCCGCGTTCTTCTGTCGCAGCTGTTCCTCCAGGTCATGATTCTGTTTCGTGAGGCGCTCTACTGCGGCCGCGAGGGTCTGAACCTGTCTTTCTAATGCGTTGGGCCTTGGCGGCTCATCGCCTTGCACGTCGTTGGAGTTGGCCATCGATTGCGTGAGTACCATGCAACTCTTGTGTCCGGGAGGCGACAATGGCTTAACTTGTCACGATCGTCGTTTCCCACAGACGGCGCCAACTGATGATGCCGAAATGTTCACCAGTGAGATGCACAGTCCTTGTACTCGAATGACCGTTGCCTGAAAGAAATAAAAACACAGCAACTCCTTCAAAGGGCACTGGTGTGGAGCCGGCCAAACACCCTCCGAAGGTTAAGTCAGAAAACGTTTTTTTTACAACTCTAGAGTGCTAGAGAGGGGTCAGTTACGTGTACCTTTTTGTGGGGGTGTTGGGGCCTTTTTATAGTGGTGAGGCCCTGCCTCCTTTCCTTGTAGAGCAAGCCCCTCAAGCTTGCTGAGCAAGACTCCCATCCTTGCAGAGCAAGCCTCTCACGCTTGCTGAGCAAGCCTCTCACCCTTGCAGAGCAAGCCTCTTGAAACGTGGTGGGCAAGTCCGGGCCTTCGTCCTGTCAGGGGCCCACGTGAAAAATGGGCTCTACCTTCTTTGGGCTTGCGGACATGGGCCTATTGGGCCTACCAGGCCTTATCTCACAATTTTACCCTCTTCAGGTAGGAAAGATAAAAAAGTGGGAAGTTGGAAAATTTGTTTATCTTTCCTTTATTTAGTGGGAAAGGAAAATTAGAGGAAAGAAATAATGATTTGTAACAATTTACTGTTATATCTCTATTATATTTATAAAAAAAAAAATACTTACTTTCAAATGGGGTAAAAAAATATAATAGTTGTGTTTCTTCTTCTTTTTTTGTAACATATGCTCGATTCATCACAGGTTGTAATTTTTAATGTGAAATCAACACATTATTTATTTGTAAATTGATATGATATTGACTCTAAGACAAGAAAGCTTTTTTTTTCTAAATAGGTATTTGGTAGACTATTATTATGGAAGTTTAAAAATATCAAGATATATTAATTCTCACATTTTTTGGGTTCTAAATTGCATTTATTAGAATTGTCTTTAGGTTCTAAATTAGACATATTAGAATTGTCACCCCCAAAACTAGTAAAATTTCTCACCATTTTAGAATTTCTAAACATTGAGATCTTAAAACTGAGACTCGTAATTCAGGTGAAAGAAAAGAATATTATTCTCCTAATATGGAATTATTATACAATTTGAGAATCAAAATGGTCAATTAAAAAAAAAAAACAACCATCTTTGTATTGGGTCATCTCGAGAGTTGTTGAAATTGCCTTCATTTTTGGTTCACCACAATTACTTAGCATGCTTTGGTTCGCATAATAAAAGGTAAATCTCTCCCTTTATTTTATTTTTTTTGAAAAGATTTTTAATTTGTTGTTGGAGGAGCAATTCTTTTTATTTTTTAACCTTTGCTTGCTCCATTACACATAAGTATCCTATCATATTCATAAATGTATAAACCCTACAAGGCTATGACTCTTATATATAAACTGACCAAGTAAATTAGTCGGTTACTTTTGGTTTTGTTTGGCTTTGTTGTCACAACGGTCAAAGTGTTTCAACGGTGGAAAGTTTATTAGATTGTTCTCATTCGGAGTTTGGGTCCTTTTAGTAAGTATATCTCTTAATATGGTGGAAGGTATACGGTGTTTTTTGCTATATGCGGCGTCAAATTCATAGAATTTTAGTGTACGAGACTCATACACCACCGGTGTGAGATATACACATTATAAGTGTGATGCTATATTTAATGGAAGATGGAAACATAATATATTTTTTTATTCAATGGAGCAAGTCACTCATAAACATTTGGATCCGACACCTATAGAACACAAGCTTATGAGAGGCCCACCCCAAAGAGGTAGGATTGGGAGGAGAGAGAGAGAGAGAGAGAGAGAGAGAGAGATTTTCCATTCTTTGTGTTTGGTAGGAAAGATTAAAAAAGTGGGAGCTGGAAAATTTGTTTATCTTTCCTTTATTTGGTAGGAAAGGAAAATGGGAGGAAATAAATAGTGATTTGTAGCAATTTAATTACTATTATATCTCTGTTATATTAAAAAAAAAATTAATACTTGCTTTCGAATGGGGTAAAAAATATAGTAGCTGTGTTTCTTCTTATTTCTCCCTAACCTATGCTCGATCCATCACATGTAATAATTTTTTATGAGAAATAAATGGATTTGTTCATTTGTAAATTTATATGATATTGACTCTGAGGCATGAAAGCCTTCTTCTTCTTTTTTCATTCTTTTTTTTTTTTTTTTCTAAACAGTTATTTGGTAGACTAATATTATGGAAGTTTAAAAATATCAAGATATATCGATTCCCACTTTTTTTTGAGTTCTAAATTGCACTTAGAATTGTCACCCAAAAACTAGTAAATTAAATTTCTCACCATTTTAGTGTTTCTAAACATTGAGATCTTAAAGCTGAGACTCATAATTCAGGTGAAAGAAAAAATATTATTCTCTTAATTTGAATCATTATACAATTTAAGAATCAAAATGGTCAATTAAAAAAAAAAAACAATTATCTTTGCACTGGGTCATATCAAGAGTTGTTGAAATCGCTTTCATAAAGCTCACCAAAATTACCTAGCGTGCATGCATTGGTTCGCATAATAAATGATAAATCTCTCCTTTAATTAGTTTTTTTTTTTTTTTTTTTGAGGAGATTTTTAATTAGCTGTTGGCGGAGCAATTCTTTTTATTATTTTTTTAACCTTGCTCCATTACACATAAGTATTATATCATTCATAAATGGTTTATTTTTTATTCGTTTAACTTTAACCTTAGCTTGGTTCATCACACATTGTAATATTTTATTGATATAGAAAGATTATTCATTTTCGGATTTTCCATTTTTTTTTAAAAAGATTATTCACTGTAAATTAAAATGATATCAACAATGAGACATGATAATTTTTTTTAAGATGACTATCCTACTACCATCCATAAATGATTTAAAATCCATGCTTCCTGTGTAACATGGAAGTAGAAGTCATTTTGCCAAGATCACTAAGACACTAACAACACTATTACTTGGGTAAATTTTGGTCGAAAATATAATTTGCATAGTGAACACAACCACAACCAAAGCATGAGCGAAGGATTACCCATGACGGTCAAACCTTTTGGAGGTAGGGAGAAAGCATTAGAGAGATGCAAAAGCAATAACAAAAAATAAAATAAAATCTAAATATACAACAAAAAATTCACAATTGTTGAGATGATATGTAATGGTATTGATGTAAAGCAAAAGTGATATCAATGGCCTCATATATTGTGAAATAAGGTGTAAAATTGATTGTTTATAGCTTGATTGAAGCAATGCTGCCAATTATACAGCCAAAGAGTATCCGAAACAGAGAGATACTTAAACACCAACTAATCCCTTTATCAAGTCAAGGTATATTGCTACAATTACACCTTATTTGATCTCTAAACTCAAACCTACAAACATCTATGATGTGTATCAATTTCAATATTGAAATTACTTACTAAAAAAAGAGATTCAATATTGAAATCTGAGGACACAAACAGTAAAGAAAAGTAATCCATAAAGGTGTATTCAAATGAAATCTAAAATGGGTCTTTCATCACTACCTACCGTTTGAATATAAGAGGGGAAACACCATTTTTAGTACCTACAGATAAACAGCATAACCTTTTTCACAGCAGTTGAAAGCACTAACATACTAATTATGCACCCATTAGGCCAAACTAACGTATCCAAGAATCAATAGAAGATATCAGGGTGCATGGAAGCGCTGCGCTTGATTGTAGTTGCTGGTCCAATTCATTAGTCCTCGCCTAGAGAAAATCAAGCAATTGTCATCAGGCAAGAGAAAATTTAGAAGAATAGTATAGTTAATTCAATCAATGATCCAATCCAAGTGACCAATGAAGGAAGACTAAATGCACAATTTTTTATGAATACAAAATTCTTTCAAATGCAGCACAATATAGCCACAGAACACTCTGCTGCTGACATGATAAACATGGCTGAAATTCTGTCCAAGTGTAAGATCATATACTCTGAGTCATGAAATTATGGGGTTTGTGAGCTATAACTCTAAATGCGATGCCAGTTGTTGCTCACGTTCATATGCTGCCTGAAGAAGTTCTACAATTTGCTGCGAAAATTTTAAAACAGCTAAAAAAATTGAACCATATATACCTCCTGCTAAGTGCTAATGTTGTTCAAATAATCCTTAAAGAAAAGCACAAATTAAGATAGATCTCTTCATGCCTATAACTTATCCCTTTTGAAAACACTTTGATGGACACAAGTTTCTTCTTGTATGATGATGTCGTAAATCTCACCAATGAGTTGCACGATCCTAACGCTCAAGTGAATCACCTACACAAAGGAAGAAAGAAAAAGACCTAGCAGAGAACACCAGTGTGGTGCCGGCCAAATACCCTCCGAAGGTCAAGTTAGAAATATTCTCACAACTCTAGAGTGCTAGAGAGGGGTCAATTATGCGTACCTTGATGTGAGAGGGTATTGGGGCTTTTATAGTAGTGAGGATTTGCTTCACTTTCTTGTAGTCCAAGTTCTTTCCTTATAGGACTCTACTTGAAGAATCCTAAACATGGTGGACAAGTCATTCCTCCGTAGAGAAATCCTTCATTTAAGCGCGCTCCTTTCGGAATCTCCTAGCGCTTGGGCTTTATTTTTATTAGGTCTTTATTTTATGTAGTGTTCTATTTGTAGTGGACCTATACAAGGGATGGGCTTGCCTTTTCTTTGGCCCATGATAATAGATCCGTCAGGCCCATCTGACCAAGCCCGTCGGGCCTTGTTTTTATCCTCTTCACTGTACATCAACATCATCTAGTATTGGGAAATTCACAATAAATAAACAAAGCCTCAAAAGGAAACAAACCATTCTTATATTTAAGGGTAAAATACAATTTACTCTATTGTAGTTCAACTTTAATTCAATTTAACACACTAACTTTCAATTGTTACAAACCATTTTCTTTCAAATTATGGGGTCTGTGAGCTAAACCTTTAATGTCTTCCGCCCAATTTGGTTCTGACTCTTCTGAGTCACTAGTTGCTTCAGCTGTTGCAACTCCAATTTCAGTTCTTTACACTTTTTCTGCAGTTCCTGTAAGAGTGTTTTTCCTTGTTCCACCATCTGTGAGAATTTTTAAACAACGGAAGAGATTAAGATATACCTCCAGCTAAATTTTTTCAAATAATCTGTAGAGAAAAGCACAAAATAAGAAAGAGCTCTTCAAGCCTATGAGTTATCCCTTTCGGTAAACCCAATGACACAAACTTTCAATTGCTACATTTGAACCACTAAGTTTGGATCAAAATGAAATTGTTAGGATTTCATCCTAATTAACGGATTTTTCATTTTGTTGGTAAGTAATTTACCCCCTTATGTTTTGACCAATCACAATTCAATATCAAAGATGTTTTTAATTGCCATTTTTTAACTCCTAAGGTTTGAACTGAAATGAAGTCATTAGGGTTATATATGTTGGATGGAATTCTAACAATTTTGTTTTAGTCCAAAATTTAAGGAGTCAATATAACAATTGAAAATTTGTGTAATAAATTTATGAAATGACTAAACCACAAGATGGTAAATTGTAATTTTCCCTAGATGTAAATCCTCTCCACCCACTCAACATTAACACTGTGTTAGTACATTTTAAATTGAATATATTAAAACTCAAAATAACTGAAGATGAATAAAGAGTGAGTTATAATAAAATTTGTTAAAGAATAGTTACTTGTATGTAAGTTAGATTAAATAAATTAAGAGAAGTTTTATAAATTAATAAATAACATGTAGGTTATGTGAAGGGTTGGAAGACTATATATATGGCTATGCTATGAACTAATTTCATATCAAGAGTGAATGAAGAGAAATAGTTAAAAACAAAGAGTATTGTGTGAGAAAGTAAATTCAATAATATTCCTAAATACTTGAGAGATTTCGGACCAAAGAAATATGTTCTTCTGGTGAAGCTTTGGGCTTAAACACTTTGTGTAGGAGCTGTTCTAGTCATACAACATTTGTTGAGCTGTTGTATCCTAGAGGAGACAAAACAGAGAAGGTTTGCACAAGTTACAAAAATTAGCCAACCAAGGGCTTGAATCTCCTTAAAGAGAGCGAGTGACGCGCCTCAGTCCAAATAGTGTTGTGTTCTTATCTTCAAATTAATAATATTGTAACGCCCCAAAATCATAAGCAATATAAGTGTATTTAATCTAAATAATCCATAAAAATATTAAATAAAAGAAACCAGCAACCTTGAATCTCATCACAAATGTCAGAGCTCTAATCCACCAAAGACAAAACATCCTTAAAATAATTCTCTAGTACAAATTTTAATGCCATAAAAATCATAATAAACTCCTCAGTTCCACAAAATAATTCATAACTGTTGTCTTCCACAAGTCTTTACTCCAATAATTCCTCTAATGTATCTGTAAAGGGAAATAAAGGGGGGGGGGGGGGGGGTGAGATAACTCAATAAGTGGAAATTCACTAACATTGGGGTGTGGGAACAAACCTTGCAAATAAATAATTCTTTTAACAAATTCACAACTTGTAACTCATCAATATTTTGTCATCAAATATTTCAAGTAAAAGAAAATAATATCTTTATATTGTAAGCCATCATAATATATATACCATCATACAAACAATTTCCTAGGCTTTTCTCGTGGTCAACGTTTACACCCCATTGATAGGGTTGTGTTGTCCCCTTTTAGAACTAGAACCTCCTTTCCATCCCTTTTTCTTAAGGAAGGCTCCTTTGGAACCTAAAGGTGCACTCCCTTTCTAAGGAGCTTCCTTTTTGGATCCTCAATAGTATACTCCCTTGCTAAAGAACTATCAAAAGTGCACTGTCCCATTTTCTAGGACCGTCCCTTGCTAAGGACTAGCTGCAGTATGATTGTCCCTTGCTATAGACTAAATACCATACTGAGCTTTTAATCACGACTTGCCATAAGTTTTCAAAACATATTCAATATGCTCACAAAATAATCGATTCATAATTCCCAAAATATAAAGACATATTCACACATACAATTTTAAATAAATTTAGGTTGTCCCATAAGTTCTTCATAAAACGAATAGTCAATGTGCACATCAAACATTTATAAAATATCAATTTATATATGAAATATCAACATATTTCTTGATATGAGAATAGTTTGATAATCAAGACTATTTTGGGAAAACCCCCCCAAAATTAGTAAACACCACTTACCTTTTAGTTGCAAAAATAAAAGAAATCAACCTCCCTTGAATCACAACAATTCATTACAATTAGAACCTAGCAACACCAAAAATAGGTTCATCAATACACAATTTCCCATTTAAAAATCTATTTTCACACTTAAGCGGTTTTATGCTAGACAATATTGATATATCCAAAATTCTCCATTTATTCACCTAACTATCCAATTTATTTTCAGATTTGATCAGATTTCTAGACTTATAAATATTGCTGCCTAATCAGATTTTTCTATTAACGAAATCATAGATATTCATGAAACTTTAATATAGCTAAAAGATAGCTAGTGCAATAATATAGTTCTGCCAAATCAATCTTAGAGCCAATAGAGGTCCATATGACTATACATACTATTCATACATAATCAAATTTCAAAGCTTGGACCATACGGCTATATAAACAATTCCTATTATAATATTGTAGTTATCAACCCAAAGACCCAAAATCTAGTACACGGCTGGATTAGTGTGAATGCATATTAACCGGTCAACAATTGAGGCCTAGTGTGAATGCATATCAACCGGTCAACAATTGAGGCTATGTGTGAAAGCATATTAACCACAAACACTCTTTTCCCTTTAACATGGTGACAAAGTCCAAGCCTATTACTCTATTTGGTTCAACTCAAAGTCTTCCTGACATACAGCCATATTACCATTCTTAATCAAATATAATAACAATTCTAGGAGCCATTTTTCTATTAGTATAATCATAGTCTAAGTTCATAACAATTACTAGCTATTGACTATTCAAACTTCTTAAATCTAGAGCATGAGAAAATCATACATGAAGACTCCAACTCCAACTCAATGCCACAGTGAAGAAAGGCAAGGCTCAATAGTCGGCTGAAGCAAAAGGAGGCACTATCAGTAAATACACATGTAACTTAAGAGGAAATAGACTAAGGTTTTCAAGGCCCATATATTTACTTATGTCATATCACTTGGACTTCATATTCCATAGTATTTATCCTCTATTTTTTTTTTTTAATATCTTAGGCCCAAATCAATTTAATCCATTTAATTGTAGGCCTCCTTTATAATTTATGTATAATAATATAATTGGTATCAAAATTATGGGGTGTTACAAATATTCAGTGTATTATTTAGTTTCTTTTTGTATTCTTTTCATTATTATTGTGTTTGCACCAACACACTGCACTTCTCTCACCATTTCTCCCATCCACCAAAGAAGAAAAGGAAAGAACATTAAGGGAAATTATAAGACATTGCAGTAACAGAAATATGATAAGAAAATAAACAACCTGGTTAATCCCAGTGTTCGCAATTGCAAGGATGGATGACTCGAAAGCATCAAACACTCTTGAACCGCGAGCTATAGCATCATCTTTATTGGAGGCATCCTTCGTTTCTCTAGCATAGAGCTTCACCCAGCCAACACGGTCCATGGGAGCTTTCTGTTAACTCCTGTTTATGTAATAAATGGTCAATTAGTTGGGGTCAAAAGCAAAACAATTCATGTCCAGAACAACAAAGTAAATCAAAATCATAGAAACCCCATAAGAGATTATCCAAAAAAAGAAAGAAAAGAAGTCTCCTTTATGATATGTTTGTTTACTAAGAAAATATTGGATAAGTAAAGACATTTAATATTTACTCTCTTATACAGTAATTAAAACCAAGTACCCCACACATGACACAACCAAACAAGAAGCTGCAAGAAATGATAGCAAAATAACCAACATTGTTAGTCTCAGCGTTTGCACTTACATCGATGGATAACTCGAACTCCTGAAGAGATCTTGAAGCACGAGCTTTAGATTCTTCGGCAGCCATCATTTCTCTAATAAAGCACTTCTCCCAGTCATCGTCCAATATGGGAGCGCTCAGGAACTTCTGTTTATGTAAGAAGGATCAATTAGTTGGGGTCAAAATCATGCTTTAATAGCAATATATGAGTAGTTGCCAATTGGTAACAAACAATAATATTGCAAATCAAAATTGTAGAAACCCCATTAGAGATCATTCAAAAGGAAACAAAAAGAATGTGTAGCACAAATGTAAAGTACGAAAAGGAGCTTCCTTTATGCTCTGTTTGCTTACTAAGAAAAAGTTGTTGGATAAGAAAAGAAATGACATTTAATTATTAATATCTGATTTTGCATTTGGTAATTCTGCCCTGTACAACTAGTTTCTTTTTCGTTCCTCAGGTTTCTCCACAACCAAACAAGAAGTCTAAGAATAATCAAGAAAAACTCCATTGAATACAAATATTTAACCCAATAAATAACAAGCTCTCATCTTTTCTTGGACATTTCTACAAAAGGTCAAGACCAAATATAGTGCATAAAGAATTGCGAATACAAAATTCCATTACTAGAAGAGAATCAGCAAAAAGAACCAAATGCTTTGTTGAATATTAGAAAAGAAAAGAATGGAGAAAATGACAGTACCTCTGAGAGAGAAGTTGGGTTTGGAGATTGAAACATGATAGCTAACAGCGACTCTAGTTTGAGAATTGAGCTCTTAGTTTTGAATAGAGGAAAAATGTGAAGAAGAGTGAGTACTCTACAATGCTATGTCTCTTATAAACAATGAACGGACCGAGTAAGTTTGTTTGTTTGTTTGTTAGTTACTTCCCGCTCCTTTTTGGTTTTGTTTGGCTTTTGTTGTCACAACGGTCAAAGTGTGCAATGATGGAAACGGGTCCATTAGATTGGACTCATGCGGAGTTTGGGTCCATGGAACGGTCAAGTATCTCTTAAACTTGTTACAATGTATCGAACATGTCATAACTATTTGTAGAATTTTATTTTAAGACCTATCAAATATTGAGATTTTTTTTTTTTTTTTTATATAGAAAATTTCAAATTTATGCTGTTCGCTCCGCTTCTGATGATAGCTTTTTATTATCAAACCAAGATACTAATCGGTTTTTTGGTATAAGTGGGGATTGAATCTCATATATCTTATTTAACTATCAAAGACTTTATCAATTGAGTTAACTAAAACTCACAAATATTGTGATTAAATTTATCATTAGTTCAATTAATCTAACTTCTTATGTTTAAAATTAATAGAATCTTGCATGTTCAATTTTTTTTTTTACCAACCAAAAAATTGAGACTCAAACACTCAGCATTTAAGTGAAAGAAAAGAATATATTGTTCTTTGAATATTAAATTATTGTACAATTTGAGAATTAATGTTTTGTTGATCGAATCATCCATTAAGAAAAATATGAAATTCAATCATATTTGTATTTGGGTATCTCAAGGTGTGTTGAACGCCTTCATTTTTTTTTTTTTTTTGTTCTTTATACTAGTTACTCAGCTTGTGCTTTGGTGTTGGTGGAACAATTCTTTCTTCTTCTTCTATTTTCCTAACCTTTTTGCTCAGTCCATCGCAGGAAATTGATATGAGATTGACTGTGAGACATGAAAGCTTCTTTTTTTTTTTTTTTTTTTTTTTTTTAAAAAAAGGTATTTGGTTGGCTAATATTATGGAAGTTAAAAAATCTCAAAACAATCTCAATTCCTACATCTTTTGGGTTCTAAAATTGCACTTATTAGAATTGTCACTCCCTAAAACTAGTAAAAATTTTCACCATTTTAGTATTTTTAACATTGGGATCTAAAAGTTGAGACTTATAATTTAGGTGAAAAAAAAAAAAGAATATTATTCTTCTAATATCAAATCATTATACAATTTGAGAATTAATGCTTGGTTGCTCAAAAATGGATAATCAAAATAAAAGTTAAATATCACCGCACACCATCGGTATGATAGTCATTCTATAAGTATAAGTGCTTGTAGGGTGTGGAAGGTAAGGACCAAGGTTTAAATATCTAAAAGGGAGTTTCACATACATATAAACTTAGATTAAACTAGAGTAAAATTTCTATCTTGTATAAAAAATATAAAAAAATAAAAATAAAATAAAATAACTAAATCATCTTTGTATTGGGTCATCTCAAGACTCAAGAGTTGTTGAAAGTGCCTTCATTTTTTGTTGTCCTTTTTAGCTAGTTTCACCATAATTACAAAGCATGCTTTGATTCCCATAATAAATTATAAATCTCTCCTTTTAAATTTTTTTTTTTTATGGGAATCTCTCCTTTTAATTAGTTGTTGGTGGAGCAGATTCTTTTTATTTTTAACCTTTGCTTGCTCCATCGCACAGTGTAATTCTTTATTTGACATAAACAAATTATCCATTTGTAACTTGAAATAATATTGACGTTGAGACATGGGAGCTCTTTTAATATGAATATATTACCCTTTATAAATTTTTTTTTTTATAAGTATCCTATCATTCATAAATGGTTTAAAATCTTTTTACTTTTTTTACCATTGCTTGGTCCATCACATATTGTAATTTTCTATCTGATACAAATAGATCACTTATTTTCCTTTAAAAAAAAAGATTATTCACTTGTAAATTAATATGATATCAGCGTTGAAACATGATAGCTTTTTTTAATATGAATATCTTACCATCCATTAATGGTTTTAAATCCATTCTTCAAGTGTAAGATGGAAGTAGAAGTAATTTTGCCAAGATCACTAACAACACAATATTACTTGGGTAAATCTTTGTTACAAAATTATGTGCATGGTGAACACAACCAAAACATGAGTAAAGGATTACCCATGACGGTCAAACCTTTTGGAGGTACGGAAAAAGCATTAGAGAGATGCAAATTAATAAGAAAAACAAAAATTCTAAATATAGAACAAAAGTTACAAAACTCGCAATTGTTGAGACAATGGATCTGTTTGGATTGAACTTATTGTTGCTAAAATTGAAAACTAAAAACTGAAAGTACTGTAGCAAAATAATTTTTAAATGTGTGAATAATACCGTGGGATCCATTTTTAATATTTTTAGTGCGTGAACAGTGCTGTGAACAGTGATATTAATGTATAAGTTAAATGTATGCATATGTTATGATACTGATGTATAACAAAAGTGAAATTAACGGCCTCATATATTGTGAAATAAGCTCTAAAATTGGTTGTCTATAGCTTTATTGAAGCAATGCTGCCAATTATCCAGCCAAAGAAAATCTAAAACAGAGAGATATTTAAACACTACTAATCCCTTTATCAAGGTATACTACTACAATTACTCATTATTTGATCTCTTATAAACACAAACCTACAAATACCTATGATGTGTATCAATTTCAATATTACTAACCAAAAAAAAAAACAGATTCAATATTGAAATTGAGGACACAAAGGGTAAAGAGAAGTAAGACATCAGGATGCATGGGAGCGCTGCCTTTGGTTGGAGTTGCTTGGCTGAATCTGTTGTAGTTGCTGGGCCAATTCATCAGTCCTCGCCTAGAGAAAATCAAACAATGGTCATCAGCCTAGACTCTAGAGAAAATTTAGAAAGAATAGTATAGTTAATTTAATCAATGATCCAATCCAAATGACCCATGAAGGAAGACTAAATGCACCATTTTTATGAATACGAAATTCTTTGAAATGCAACACCACATATATAGCCATGGAACACTCTGCTGATGACACCGTAAACATGGCCGAAATTGTGTCCAAACATATGATCATATTTTGAGTCATGAAATTATGAGGTTTGTGAGTTATACCTCTAAATGCGAGGCCAGTTGTTGCTCACGTTCATATGCTGACTGAAGAAGTTCTACACTTTGCTGTAAAATTTTAAAACGAGTAAAAAAATTGAACCATATGTACCTCCAGCTAAGTGCTAATGTTGTTCAAATAATACTTGAAGATAAGCAAAAAGTAAGATAGATCTCTTCATGCCTATAACTTACCCCTTTTGAAAACACTTTGATGGGCACAAGTTTCTTCCTGTACATCAACATCAAATTTTTCTAGAATTGGGAAATTCACAATAAATAAACAAAGCCTCAATTCTTATATTTAAGGATAAAATACAATTTACTCCATTGTAGTTCTACTTTATTTCAATTTAATACACTAACTTTCAATTGTTGCAAACCATTTTCTTTCAAATTATGGGGTCTGTGAGCTAAACCTTTAATGTCCTCTGCCCAATTTGGTCCTGAGTCACCAGTTGCTTCAGCTGTTGCAATTCCAATTTCCGTTCTTCACACTCTTTCTGCAGTTCCTGTAAGAGTGTTTCTCCTTGTTCCACCATCTGTGAGAATTTTAAAACAGCGGAAGAGATTAAGATATAGCTCTGGCTAAATTTTTTCAAATAATCTGTAGAGTAAAGCACAAAATAAGAAAGAGCTCTTCAAGCCTATGAGTTATCCCTTTCCGTAAACCCAATGACACAAACTTTCAATTGCTACATTTGAACCACTAAGGCAGTGTTTGGATCCCTTTTTTTCATCACTCAATTTCCGTCACTCATCACTTATTACTAGGTTTGGTGATACTGAAGAAAAAAAAAAAAAAAAAAAAAAAGGTTGGTCAAAAGTTGCGGCTAAAGTCTGATAGTGAGTCCTTCCATGTAATGTTATTTACAGAAATGCCATTGAGTTATGAGTTATGGAAACATAGATATGAGTTATGAAAATTGATGAACCAATCATCCCCTAAGTTTGGATCAAAATGAAATTGTTAGGATTTCATCCAAATTATCGGATTTTTTTTCATTTTGTTGGTAAGTAATTTACCCCCTTATGTTTTGATCCACTCACAATTCAATATCGCCGATACTTTAATTTGCTATGTTTTAACTCCTAAGGTTTGAGCTGAAATGAAGTCATTAGGGTTATATATATTGGATTGAATTCTAACAATTTTGTTTTAGTCCAAAATTTAAGGAGTCAATATAACAATTGAAAATTTGTGTAATAAAAATTGTGAAAGGACTAAACCACAAGAAAGTAATTGTAATTTTCCCTAAATTTAAATCCTCTCCACCAACTCAACAGTCAATACTGCCCTAGCACCCCTCACTTCTCTCCCCATTTCTCCCATCCACCAAAGAAGAAAAGGAGAGAACAACCTGGTTAACCCCAGTGATTGCAATTGCATGGATGGATGACTCGAAAGCATCTAATACGCTTGAACCACGAGCTATAGCATCATCTTTATTGCAGGCATTCTTTAATTCTCTAGCTAAGAGCTTCACCCAGCCAACACGGTTCGTGGGATCTTTCTGTAAATCCTGTTTATGTAAGAAAGGATTAATTTTGAAGAAATATTCATATCTAGAACAGAAATCGTAGAAACCCCATAAGAGATTATCCAATAGAAAAGAAAGTGTAGCATAAATGTAAAATTTGTAAAAGGAGCTTCCTTTATGGTATGTTTGTTTGCTAAGAAAATATTGGATAAGAAAAGAAAAGACTTTTAATATTTACTCTCTTATTTCTCATTTGGAACATAGTTATTAAAACCAAGTACCGAACACAGTTATTAAAACCAAGTACCCCACACATGACACAACCAAACAAGAAACTACAATAAACGATAGCAAAATAACCAACATTGTTAGTCTCCGCGTTTGCACTTACACCGATGGATAGCTTGAAATCCTGAAACCATCTTGAAGCACGAACTCTAGATTCTTCGACGGCTATCAATTCACTAATAAAGCTCTTCACCCAGTCATCGTCCACAATGGGAGCAGTGCACAGTATCTCATGTTTATGTAAGAAGGATCAATTAGTTTTTTTTTTTTTTTTTTTTTTTGAGAATCAACGAAATGCCTTTTATTCAAAGAAAAATATCAGAGTCTGCTAGAAACAAAAGAAAGGAACCGTGGGGGAGAATCCTCCATCCAAGCCCTATGATCTAAAACAATTAAAACAAAAAGAGCTAAAACAAAAGCAACCATATTACCCTCTATCTTAACATGAGAGTAGTGTAATTTACTTAAACATCTTGCCAAAACCACACCGAACCTTGGTTTTTGCTCCCAACTGAATAGTGCATCCTCAAGATTGACCTTAACCATGTCAAAGATAGGAGCTCTCCAATGAACTCGAATCGGGGTGAACTATGGTTAGGAAGGTTGTTGCACTGCCTGGAATTCCAGTAGGATTTCGTTGGCCACATTGACGACTTGCTTTGGACTGTAACAAGGTTGGTTAGTTTTGACTCGATTCCAATGTGTCCCTAATATCCAAAACATGACCGAGAACGACTTTTTATTTTGTTTTGTTTTGATCAGCCACGATAGCAACTCTTTGAAATCCATGAAAGCTGCTTCCACAATAGAATCGTTGTTAATCAAAGACATAGTCGTACTGAGGATGTGCTCTAGCCTTACTTCGTCTGCCCATGTTTCGGCTATGAACATGGCAGAGTGATCTTTTGCCCGTAATATTTCACCAGGCTCTCTCTCTGTCCATGGGTTCCTAAGCCCATGGTAGATCATTACTAAGAGAATCATTGCATCTAGCGATGCAGTGGGACAGCCTCTGCCAACATTTGTGACTGAAAGACATCCTCCTTGGAAACTTGCTACCTCTTATTTGGTAGCTCAGGGAGAATTCTGTTGTCATCCATTGCTCTTTTACCTAGATCCTTATCTTTTATTCCCCCCCCCCCCCCCCCCCCAAAGAGAAGGAGGAGAAACTTGGGCTTGTCGAAGTCGAGACCATTTGCCCTGTGTAGGTCTACGAGTTTGCTTAGTCCACGTTGTTGGTTTTTTAGAACACTTTGGATTAGGGTTAATTTGTTGAGCTTTGGGTGTGAATAGAAGCTACCTCTACGGCAAAGAAATTTTTTCCTTGGTTGCCAACTGACTTCTTTGTGCCCCTATTTTTAATTAGTGGAACGAAATTGGACACCTTAGAATTACTTCTCCCATTAATGGCCCTCACTAAATTGCCCTTAATAGTCTGATCCTTATCATATCGAGCCAAATCCGTATCAATCTGTTTGATTTGAATATCAAATAAATTCTCAGGAGTTATTGAGTCTGGAATTAACTCTGTTTCCTTAGTTTTCAGCTCCCCAATATTGTTTGCATCGTGACAGCCGTTGGAGGAATTGAATCGATATCCTCATCAGGGAGTAACGTGGCATTAATGGTAGGCTTATTTGTAACGAGTAATTCATTGATATTGATTACCGAAATAACTCCTTCATCGGTTACCATATTTTCCTGATTCGTCTCCGCTTGAGTTTTCATTGCCGGTTGGTTTTTCAATTCCGTTGGATTGTTCACCCTTGTCTCCGCCCTCTCCCTTTCCTCTTGGAATTCTTTTCTCGTGAATGGGTGTCTATTGTTGTAGAAACCAGGTACCACGATAACATCTCTTCCACTAGACGTGTACGGGGCAGCCTTTAAAGTGGAATTGTACTGCTGTTGTTCCACTTTAAGCGTGCCTTTACTCTGCAACCACAGCTCACAACTTTTGTCAGCATGGTTCAAGCACCCACACCAGAAACAGAGATTTGGTAAGCGCTTGTATCTGAATCGGACCCAATGTTTTGACCCATTCTCTAGTGTAATCACCCTACATTGGCATAAAGGCAGTGTAATATCAATCATTACTCGAACCCGAATGAAATGTCCACCTTCATCAGTTATTGCACTTGCTGATTTCTGAACTTCCCCAACAATGTCGCAGATGTTCTCTGCCACTTCCTTCGTCATATATCAAATTGGGATATCATGAACCTGAACCCAAAATAAGGTTTTTGAAAAAACCAAATCGCGAATTGGACAATCTGTACTGTACCTTTGCAACATCACTAGATGTTTATCAAAACTTCAAGGTTGGTTTTTAAGGATTCTTTCAATATCATTGGGATTATCAAAAACAAACAACACTCGGTGTTCATTTTGGTTACAAATAGTGAACCCGTTTGTAGATCTCCATAACTGTTTGAAAGTTCGCGCCATGGCTTCCATATTTAGGAAACGTGGGGTAAGGAATTGAGCAACTAGCAAATATTCATCAGATCTTTGTTCCTTGGACAGGGTGAATCCAACGGTTTCCTTTTCTGAAAGGGAAAAGTTGGTCAATTGATTTGCTAACTCCTCCATGAGATTGAGAATCAGAAAAGGACCTAGAAATAAAGTGTCTCCCCACAACCCCGAAAGAATCAAAATACCACTAGCTCAGAAGGTACACTTATTACCTACTGAGAACAAACTTTCCTCTCAGAGAAGGGACCAACACACTTTTACTGATTTAGACAAGAGAGAAAAACCGCTCTCTTTAAGCGGCAGAGAGACTGTTGAAAAGGATCAATTAGTTGGGGTCAAAATCATGCTTTGAAAGCAATATATGAATAATAGCCAATTAGAAAGAAACAATAATATTGCAAATCAAAATCGTAGAAACCCCATTCGAGATCATCTAAAAGAAAACAAAAGAATGTGTAGCACGCATGTAAAATATGAAAAGGAGCTTCCTTTATGCTCTGTTTGTTTACTAAGAAAAAGTTGTCGGATAAGAAAAGAAACGACATTTAATTTTTAATATCTGATTTCTCATTTGGTAATTCCGCCCTACACAACTAATTTCTCCACACCCAAACAAGAACTCTAAAAATAATCAAGAAAAACTCCATTGAACACAACCATTTAACCCAATAAATAACAAGCTCTCATCTTTTCTTGGACGTTTCTACAAAAGGTCAAGACCAAATATAGTGCAAAAAGAATTGCGATTACTATAAGAGAATCAACAAAAAGAACCCACATGATTGTGACTGTGAAATTTGAAAGAACCAAATGCTATATTGAATACTATATCAATTAACTAGATAAGAAAAGATTGGAGAAATTGAGAGTACCGCTAAGGAACGCATGTTTGAGAATTGAACTCCTTGTTTGAATAGAGGAAAAGCGAAGAGGAGTGAGTACTCTGCAAGGCTATGGCTCTTATAAATAATAAACTGACCGACTAATTAGATTGTTAGTTAGCTACTTCCCGATCAAAGTGTTCATTAGATTGTTTTGTTACGACCAGGTACGAGATAAATTATTAGAATGTAGATTAGTGATAGAATAAGACTTCCTAGATAGATTACTATTGTTATTTATTTGAATTAAAGAGAAATGATATGTCCACAATATTTTTACAACATTTTTACAACAAATCCTAAGTGGCAGGTTGTTATTGGTTGTTATTGTTGGGGCAAAAAAGTAATCTTGGTGTTAAGTTCAAATTTGAACTAATAACAATTAACCACCTATGATTTGTTGTAAAAATATTGTGGACGTAGCACCTCTCTTGAATTCAAATTAATTCCTATGTTTTAGGATAGGATTAGTCCCTATATTTTAGGATTTGTTAATGAGGATTATCTCCTCACTAATATTTCTATACGTAAGAATTATGAATGAAGCAAGGAGAAATTAAGCCAAAAACTCAAACTAGGTAAACAAAAGATATCTCAAAATATATCAATTCCCACATTTTTTGGGTTCTAAAATTGCACTTATTAGAATTATCACCCCCTAAAACTAATAAAATTTCTCACCGGTTTAGTATTTCAAAACATTGGGATCATCCCTCAAAAAATAAAAATAAACATTGGGATCTAAAAGTTTTATATATATATATATATAGAGAGAGAGAGAGAGAGAGAGAGAGAGAGAGAGAGAGAGAGAGAGAGAGAGAGAGAGAGAGAGAGAGAGAGATAATTATAATATGTTACTAATCCCATAGTTGGAACCATTTCCTCTAATCTCTTAAGCACTTTGTTCATGAGATCTAAAAGATGAGACTCATAATTCAGGTGAAAAAAAATATATATATATATATATATATATATATTATTATTATTCTAATATTGAATCAATATACAATTTGAGAATTAATGCTTGGTTGCTCAAAAATGGACAATTAAAATAAAATTCAAAAAAAAAAAAAAAAAACTCAATCATCTTTGTATTGGGTCATCTCAAGAGTAGTTAAAAATGCCTTCGTATTTTGTTGTCCTTTTTAGCTAGTTTTTTTTTAGAGGAAAAAATAGTAGACTCTATTCATTCAATATCATGCTATACAATGAGAAAGAGAAAAAATGGTAAAAAATGCCCTCCTTGTTCTCTTTTGCAAGTTGCAACACTAGTAAGAGTTAAAGCAACACAGTTACATCTTTAAAAAAAAAACTAAAAAATTGTTCACAAATCAACTAAATATCTTCAAGATCCAGCCAACCACTTCCAAAGAACACAACCTAATCTTGATTGTATTGACCTCCATGAACTCCATAGTGCAAGTAGCCGTACGAGACCATAGACTTCAAAGATCAATTCATTTAACTTCTATAAATTAAACATGCATGGCCAGCCTAAATGAGTTCCAATAAGGAGCAGTTGAAGCCATGTTGTCTTTGGAAGCATCATCAATGGTTTTCAAGTCTAGTTTCCACTTTTTTTTTTCTTTTTCTTTTTTCTAAATTTTGATGAACAAGTCTAGTTTTCACATAGAATAAAAAAATAAAAAATAAAAACTTGGGGACTTTCTTCAATTGATAAACTATAAAATCTAGAACTCTCTCCCTCTCTCTCAATAGAAGATCAGAGATTTTATTGAATCATAAAAGAATGATATAAGCAACTGATCTTAATACATAAGAGCTATCCTATATATACACGTCTCAAAAAGACTTAGAGTCCGTTTGGATACCATTGAAAACTGAAAACTAAAAAACATTATAGCAAAAATAATTTTTAAATGTGTGAATAGTACCGTGGAACCCATTTTTAATTAAAAAGTTGCTGAAAAGTGAGATTTGTAAGTCCTATGAACAATACACAAGACACACTGATATGCTGAAAATGATGGGAAAAGTCAAACATTGTGGCTACTGTTTATGAACAGTAGCTATAACAGTGACTCTTCTCTCAAACGCGTGCCAAAAAAAAACGCTAGATGCAAACGCCAGACGCCAAATCCAAACGTAGCTTTAGTCCCTAAAAATCAATAAATCATTTTCAAAAAAAAAAAAAAAATCAGTAAATTAGTTACTAACTATGCTAACTGTACAATAGTGTTTCATTATATACATGACAGCCTAATTATTACAAGCCACTTGTATCATAGTCTCCAAAGCTCTGTACGAAGACTTCATGATAAGGTATTGCCTCAATGGTTTCCAGCACATCCCTGCAAGCCCACTGGTGCTCTGTATCTGATGCTTCTGCTGCACGTTTGCTCCACAATTGTTTATTGTTGTGCTAGTGATGATGCTACTGTGGTTGTACTACCATCAGTATAGCTACCAACCATCACTTTGCTTTGTTGGCCTGCTCCACCATTGGATTGCTACCCTGCACTAGTCCCAGCAGATAATTCCTTAAGCCCTGAACAAATTGTATCAGTTTTAACATAAACCACGAATTTTCATGGTTTGGAGGGGCGTTGAGTACCAACCCCAGCGATGGGAATAGCCGACTGAATGTTTCCTTTAACTATTGCTTGTTTTTTTTTTTTTTTTTTTCCTGTTTAGGATGCGTTTCAAGAGGCGTGAAAGCACCAGAGACTTGGGCAGACTGTTTAGAAGATAGTGGCAATAAAGCTGGAAGAATTTTTTGTACCAAAGTTTCCCTTATTTTGGATAACACGTTTCCAGCTACGTAAAGATAATCCCATCTCAATATCCTTATAAATTTCGAAATGCTCATCTGCAGAATTTTCGAAATTACCTGCATTTATCTTCAGGCCAATAGTACAGTTATGCTGGATAGAGTTAGAGTTTGATGAGGAGTCTATCAGAACCTCATTAGTCATTAGGAAGCTTGGCCTTATCTCTATTTTTCAATTCACTTGGAAGCTCATCCTTATCTCTAATTTTCAAATCAGATGGGTAAAAGGGAACTACCTTATCAGATAGAATATTGGAAGATACCATAATTACTTAGTGTGCTTTGATTCCCATAATAAATTATAAAAATCTCTCCTTTTAATTAGTTGTTGGTGGAGCTGATTCTTTTTATTTTTTAACCTTTGCTTGTTCCATCGCACATTGTAATTTTTTATTTGACATTAACAATTTATCCATTTGTAAATTGAAAAAATATTGACGTTGAGACATGGGAGCTTTTTTTTTTTTTCTTTTTTTCTTTTTTTGATAAGAGACAGGGGAGCTCTTTTAACATGAGTATCCTACCCTTTATAATTTTTTTATAAGTATCCTATCATTCATAAATGGTTTAATTTTTTTTTTTTTTTTTTTTTTTACCTTTGCTTGGTCCATCACACACTGTAATTTTCTATTTGATACAAATTGATTACTCATTTTCCATTAAAAAAAAGATTATTCACTTGTAAATTAATATGATATCAGCATTGAAACATGATAGCTTTTTTAATATGAATATTTTACCATCCATAAATGGTTTAAAATCCATGCTTCCTGTCTAACACGAAAGTAGAAGTCATTTTGCCAAGATCACTAACAACACACTATTACTTGGGTAAATTTTAATTTGTCGAAAATTTAATGTGCATGGTGAACACAACCAAAAGCATTGAAGAGATGTAAAGCAATAATAAAAACAAAAAATATAAATATATAACAAAATTCGCAATTGTTGAGATGATATGTTATGATATTTAACAAAAGTGATATCAATGGCCTCATATATTGTGAAAACAGTTCTAAAATTTATTGTCTATAGCATTATTGAAGCAATGCTGCCAAGTATTCACCCAAAGAAATCCGAAACAAAGAGATTTTTAAGCACCACTAATCCCCTTATCTAAATATATTGCTACAATTACATTCTTTGATCTCTGAACACATAAACCTACAAACACCTGTGATGTGTATCAATTTCAATATTGAAATTACTTACAAAAAAAAAAAAGATTCAATATCAAAATCAAGGACACAAACAGTAAAATGAAGCAATCCTAAAAGGTGTATTCAAATGAATCTAAAATGTGTCTTTCATCACTGCCTACCATTTGAATATAAGAGTATTAGCATCAGTATGTGTAAAATCTTGTAAAATAGAAAAAGTTGCTCAATTTACACATTTTGAGCAAAAAAAATCAACATCAGTGAGTATAAAATTGTGCATTTATTCACAATTGCTACAGTAACCGTGCATATATGCACAGTTACTGTAGCTCTTTTATCTATTATTTTATATTTTTTCTCTCTCCTCTCTCTTGCCTTGTCAGACTCTCTCTCACCCACTCTTCAATGCCAAGAAGCTGATCATCATAACAACCCAGCATTGCTAACCGCCACCACTGCAACCCAGTACCACCAACCACCATCACAACAACACGAACACACCACAAAATCATCAAAATCTAGATTCAAATTCATATAAACAATCAAACCGAAATTGAAAAAAGAAGAAGGAGAATAAGAAGAAAGAAAGAAGAAGATGCTGAAGAGAAGCAGAAACTGCAAATCAGCCCAAAATTACCATTTTCTCCACTCAAAATTTTTGCTTTCTCCGCCCAAAATCACTACCCTTAATCAAACCCAATCCAAAATCATCATCTATAATAAAAGTATAAAACCCAAATTGTAAAAGAAGAAGAGGAACGAAAAAGATTCTCAAAAGAAAAAAAAAAAAAAGGGAGAAGAAAGAGAGGCGGAGATAGATATAAGGACAAGAAGAAGAAGAAGGGGGTGTTTTCAGAGAAAAAAGAAGTAAGGGGTAGGTGGGAAATAATAATAAAAAGTGAGGAAAAATACTATTTTAATAATAATAAAAAAAAAAATTTAAAAGTGTGTATAATAGACAGTAGACACCATTTGTAGTTCCTACACATATGTAGCACCACTTTTTTCACAGCAGTTGAAAGCACTCACATACTAATTATGCACCCATTGGGCCAAATAGAAGACATCATTGTGCAGAGGAGCAGCAGCTTGTGACGGTTGCTTTGCTGCTGAGCCTGTTTCAGATGAATTGTCAAGAAAATTTAGAAAACAGTATATAGTTAATTAATCATGGAATGATCCAATCAAAATGATTAATGAATGAAGTCTAAATGCACAATTATGAATACAAAATTCTTTCAAATGCAAAACAGCATGTATATATTAGACTGTAGCCAAGTGCAGAACACCTTGCTGATGAGATTGAAAACATGGCTGAAATTTGGTCCAAACGATAAGACCATATACAGAGTGAAGAAATTTTTGTGGTTTGTGAGCTATACCTCTAATTTTTCCACCTGTTTCTGTTACTGGGACACCGGTTGCCTCATATGTTGCAGACCTTGACGTTGCATATTCATTGCTTGCTGGAGAGTTAAAATTTTCTAAGTAAATGCATTTCTTTGATTCACCAGCTGTGAAAATTTTAAAACAGCGGAAAAAATTAAACATACATCCTGCTAAGTGCTATTGTTCAAATACTCCGTAAAAAAAGCACAAAATAAGATAGAGCTCTTCAAAAAAATTTCTTCCTATACATTTGAACTCCTAAAGTTTGGATTAAAATGAAATTATTAAGATTCCATCCAAATTAATGAATTTTTCATTTTGTGGACAAACTTTACCCCATATTGTTTGGTCCACACATAAGTCAATCTCACAAATGTTTTTAATTTCTACTCCACATTTTAACCCTTAAGATTTTGATTGAAATGAAATCATTAGGGTTACTTTGGATGAAATTTTAACGATTCCATTTTAATCCAAATTTTAAGGGTCAATACTCAAATGTAACAATTGAAATAATATTATGAAATGACCAAACCACAATGAGACAAATTGTAATTTTCTCTAGATTTAAATCTTCTACACCCTAACCCCACTCTAGATTTACCAAAGAAAAAGAAAAGGAAAGAAAGGGAATTTATAATACAATGTAGTAAAAACCACAATAGAAGTAACATAAATAATAGCAAAGTAAACAACGTGGATAATCTCAACGTTTCTACGTGCAAGGATGGATGACTCAAAAGCCTGAAGCAATCTCGAAGTACGAACCATAAGATCAAGTATATTGGAGGCACTCCACACTTCTCTAACAAAGAACCCCACCCAGTACCAAATAATGTCCATGGGAGCGTTCTGTTACTTATGTTTATGTAAGAAAGGATCAATTAGTAGGGGTCAAAAGCATGCTTTCTTAAGCAATAAAGGAGTAATTGCCAATAAGAAACAAAGAATTGAAGAAAGCAAATCAAAACTGGAGAAACCCCATAAGAGATTATCCAAAAGGAAACAAAATAAAGTATTGCATATATAAATGTAAAAATTGGAAAAGAAGCTTCCTTTATGCTATGTTAGTTTATTACAAAGAAAAAGTTTGATAAGAAAGACATTTTAATTTTGTAATCTCTAATTTCTCATTTGTAACCGGGTATATAAAACAAAGTTCCCCACACACAAGAAGTTTTTTTTCTTTCTTTCCTCAGTCTTATTGACAACCAAATATAAAAATTGGAAAAGAAGCTTCCTTTACGCTATGTTTGTTTAATAAGAAAAAGTTGGATAAGAAAAGAAAAGACATTTTAATTTTGTAATCTCTAATTTTTTATTTGGAACCTGGTATATAAAACCAAGTTCCCCACACAACTAGTTGTTATTTCTTTCCTCAGACCTCAGTCTTCTCGATAATCAAACAAAAAGTCAAAAACTATCAACAACAAAAAATAAATAAATAACAAGCTCTCAGCTGTTAAAGACCAAATAAGCTACAAGAAAATTTTAAAAAAAGAATAGAAAAGCAGTCAATATAGTGCATAAAGAATTGCATTCTTTATTATTGGTGACTTGAACTTGCAACTATAAAATGAAACTACTAGAAGAGAATCAATAAAAAGAACCCACATGATTGTGACTGTGAAAATAAAAAACCAAATGCTATATTGAATATTAAATTATAGTGTTGGAGACATTTATTCAAACTAGAAAGGACAATAATGGAGAAAATGGGAGTACCTTTGACAGAGAAGTAGAGGTTAGAGAGATTGAGACGTGAGACCTAACAGTGACTCTTAATTTGAGAATTGAGAAATACGAGAGCAAACGATTAGGATGTATAGATACTTCATTTTGGGTGTAATATCTATATCATATCATGTTGTAACGGTGTTTAATTTGTCATATCATGTTATAATTTTTCAAAAATTGCTTGTATTGTCGTATTGTACCGTGTCTGTGTCCGTGTCCGTGTCCGTGTCCGTGTCCGTGCATCTTACACAAAAAGGTGAAGAAAATTGAGTACTCTGCAAGGCTATGACTCCTATAAACTGACCGAGTGAATTAGTCAATTAGTTACTTTCCGCTCCTTTGAGTTTTGTTTGGCTTTTCTTTTCTTTTCTTTTTTTTTCTTTTTTTTATTATCAGCGGCGGTCAAAGTGATTATCGATGGAGAGTTTATGAGCCACGTTAGCTTTTAAAGGAACTTGTTTTTTACGGAGTTTGGGTCTCTTTTGTGAGAAAGTGTCTCCTAAATTTTGATCTTTTTTATTTTTTATTTTTATATATAATATTGATATAACAGTAAATTGCTACAAATCACTATTTATTTTCTTCAATTTTTCTTCCCTACCAAATAAAGGAAAGATAAACCAATTTTCCAACTTCCTACTTTTTTTATCCTTCCTACCTAACACTAGAATGGAAAATTAGTACTCTCTCTCCCCCTCTCATATTAACGATATTTAAACAATTGCTTGTAAATATGTTTTTAAATTTTAAAGATGGTTCAAAAATCTTCCAATTTCACCAAAAAGCATTCTCTAAAAATAAATCACTAAAAGTGTAGCTAAGAGTTTTGTGACTCAGCTAGTTAGTGTCCAGAAATTAAATCCCTCCACTCCTAATTATCATTGTATTAAAAAATGAAGAAAATAAATTGTGATGGTGGGATGTAACATTTTTAGAAAATGAATTTCACACACATATACTTAGATTAAGTTAAAATAAAATTATGTCTCAAGTAAAAAATAAATAAATCAAGAGAATCTTAAATGTTGAATTATTAATAACAACAAAAACAAAAAGAACCAACCAAAAAGTTGAGACTCAGTACTCAGGTAGTCAGGTGAAAGAAGATAATATTGTCTTTTGAATATTGAATCATTGTGCAATTTGAGAAATAACTTCTTCTTTCTTTCTTTTTTTGCATGAATTGTCAATTAAGAAAAAAAAAGAAATTCAATCATATTTGTATTCAAGTATCTTAAGAAACCAACCAAAAAGTTGAGACTCAATACTCAGGTAGTCAGGTGAAAGAAGATAATATTGTCTTTTGAAAATTGAATCATTGTGCAATTTGAGAAATAACTTCTTCTTTTTTTGCATGAATTGTCAATTAAGAAAAAAAAGAAATTCAATCATATTTGTATTCAAGTATCTCAAGAGTTGTTGAACGCCTTTATTTTTATTTTTATTTTTTTTGAGAAAGAAGACTTTGAAATTCATTAAAAAAATCAGCCATGGTCGGCTAACAATACAGAGTAGAGGTGTGGAGAAATATCCTCCATCTACACCGTAAAACCTGCAACATGTCTTGCATGTTTAACGAGGTTATGAGCAGCAGAATTGCCAAGTCTACGAGGATGGGAAAAAGAAATACAATTGACATCTGTAGTAGCTTTGGCCGAAGCTAGAATGTGACCAAAAGGAGATAGAGAATCTTCATTACACTTGAGAGCTTTTATTACCAGTTCGAAGTCGCCTTCCAAGATGAATTTTTAGAAGCCAAGTTCTTGAGCAAAGGATATTGCCCTTACCGCTGCCAAGGCTTCAACCAAATCAGAAGAGAAAGGTAGCTGAATCTGTTCCGAAAGGGAAGCAATCGCCTGTCCATGATCATTGCAGATTATAACATCCAAACCAGCCTTGTCAATATCTATGAATGTTGCCCCCATCAAAGTTAACCTTAAGAGAGCTTTTAGGTGGAGGGATCCATGAAACCCGATTGGAGGTTGACACCAAACCTAGGACCGGTGAGCAATGTTCGCACGGTGGAAATCAGATAGAGCTGCCGAGAGTTTTGGATTACCTGTGAGGTGGGATAATCCTTATTGCCTACTCTTATTTGATTACTGCAAAACCATGTAGTCGTTTTTTGGTTGTTCTTTTTACTACTTTTACTCGGCGTGTGCTTTGGTTCCCATGATTCTTTTTTATTTCTTAGTGTTTTTCTTCTACTTTTTTTCCTTATCTTTGCTCGGTCCATCACACATTGTAATTTTCTATGTGAAATAAACAGATTATTCATTTATAAATTGATATGATATTGACTCTAAGACGTGAAAGCAATTTATTCACTATGAATATCCTACCATTCTTATATGGTTAAACTCTAAGCTTTCTTTAACATGGAAGTAGATGTCATTTTGCTAAGATCACTAACAATAACAACGTATAATGATATTTTAACAATCTGATATTAAAATGATCATGACCATTAACTTTAAATAAGATTGATGTGTACGACCTCTTCAATTCCTTATATCCATGTTTATGTTTTTTTCTTAAATAAAATACGAGTAAAACTCTATTGTAAACCAATTGATATATTTAGTCTTCTATTATTATTAATTATGTTAGGGACATTTTTGATGTAATTGACTAATCTTTTGACAAAACGCACTTTACTTGTAATTTGGTAGATTTATTAGGATGGGTACTTCAAAAAACAAGTGTTCAAGTTTAGTATTGAAACCATGCAAATCTAACCAAGAAAATAAGTGAAGAATGTGCTACTCATTAAAATTTGACAGAAGTCTCGACAAAATCATTTCTATCAAGAATTACTGCTGAAGCTCGACAAAAGCTCGACACAAGCTGTATCTGTCAAGAATTACGAAATCAAGTTTTCCAGATCTAATTACACACATATCCTTGAGTATTTGTGTAGGGTTTCTTTTCTCATAACCCTAGACATATATAAGAATTATTTTAAGAGCCGTTACAAGTGATGCAAGGTGTTGAAAATAGAATCCATGCATGTTGTGACCGGAGATAAAAATTGTTCTAGTTCATCATATTCTCTGTAGAAACTACTGCGTCTTTACACCAAGGGTTTTGTGAGCAAAAGCTTCTTGATCTTCACTGTTGATGAACTAAAGAACTTTGCAGCCAATAATCTTTCTCAAGTTGGTGTGTTAGTCACGTACTGGGATCTGTGTATCATTGATTAGTCACGTACTAGGATTTGTGCATTGAATAGAGAGATTACTGATACAATACAAGTCTAATTGGGTATTAAGATAAGGGTTCAACTGTAGGTTGGTATTGGGTACTGGGATTCTTTTTACTTATAACCGCTTGTGATTGATAATAGTAGATTCTTGGGAGTAATGATCTTAAATTCACCCGATAGGATTTTGCCTCAGTGGTTTTTCCCATTCGTAAACAAGTCACCTCTGTCAAACTTATTTTCTACTGCATTTAGTTATTTGGTGATTTATTTGTACTACCACGCTATTGCATATTAAATTAACTTAATTAATTAACTTGGATAATTAATTGATTAATTTATCAAATGGGCCAATACATTTTTGGCTTATCAAATTATTTTATGAGAAACCATTGTGTTTTATAATGAGAAGCAACTTTTAATGGCTTCACTTGGCTATTAACTTAATATAAAACATATACCCTAGTTTTGTAAATTCCCCATCGACTCTAAAAATTTGAAAATAAATGTGGACACAAAACTGTATAGTTGGGGGTTGAGCATGACTTTGAGCTTGTTAAACTCATGGTGGATCAAAGGATGCACATTGCTAAGTTCAATGGGGTATGAAAAACCATTTTGTTTTTGTTTATTTAGGAGTAACACTATGCTGATTTGGTGGAGCTCAGATATACGGTGTTTTCACATTGCACGTTAGGCCCAATTGCCAGTTGCACGAATCATTTTCCCTTGTACGAATAGAGATAGAACAAATGGTTTGGATAGCATGCTCACCATAGGTAAGTGGGAGAATGTAGATTGTAGACATTGAGCCTTATGTTTAGACCTAAAGAAAGTAAGGAAAGCCCATGCGGGCAACCCATCCAGAAAAGGAAAAAAAAAATCTTAATTTAGAATATTGTGTGTATTATTTAAACCATGAATGTCTTCATTGAAAACATCAAAAGATATCTATTGAGATATAAGACTCTTGGTTTTACACATATAAAATTACCCACAAGGGCAAAAATAAAACAAAAAAGTATTTAAGCATACTATCCTACCCTAGGAAGGATTAGGATACTTTCCATTTCAAGCACCATCTATTTTGCAATTGTACTCACTTCAAATTTTAATTATTTTTCTAACAATGTACAAATTGCCAGATCGTTTGAAATTTTTAATGACATGGCAAACTGTACACCTTTAGATTTGTAAAATCTAATATGTTAATTAAAAAAAAATATATAGCTAATTTGGACCATGAAATGGACAACACTTACAATGGAGAGGTTGCTTCTCCCCCTAGGAAACCCTACCATCCAAATCTCTCTCTTCCATGCTTTCCTGTGTTTTAAGGTTTCAACAATAGAATAACTCTACAGTCTGGTATGTAAATACTTGTGGATGCTTATACATATATAGTAGCTCTCACGTACAGGCGAGCCTTAAGATATCATGAAAAGATAACAAATTTCAACTCAAACCTAAACTTTTTTATATTGAACCATGTATTCATGTTTTCCCAAAGCTTTAACAATAATATATATAATAAATTTTATAACTTTTTTCACAAAATCTAAGATGATAAATTGTGATTAATGTAAACATTATTTTCATGTAGAACCACTACTGATATCTTTTTTTATTATACACCAATCATGACTCATACCGAAATTACATAAACTTGAAAAGATAGCAGTCTTCATTGGATTCTCAAAGTACACATGGCAAGACTTTGTAGCATAGCATACAAATAAATAAATTTGGATCTGCTGGAGGGCCCCAAGAGCCTAATAAATTTCTGTTGAAGTTGCAATGTGATAACAAATGGAAATGGTCAAATCCCACGTTCCCTACACAATCAGAACTTTGAGACACCCTAGGCTGTTTCTACGATTCTTAATTTGCTTTCACAAAATGGGAAACTTCATATCTGTTTCAACAATAACAAATACAATTACTCCATGGAAAGAAAAGAAATCATGTTTCTTGTGGTCCTGTTGAGAATTTTTGTACAGTCCAAAGATTTGACCAAAATGCTAAGGTCTGTGTGTTTGACATGAAGCACAAAATCTAAAAATGTCAGCGGGATGAGTTGTATAATGAATTTATTGACCCATTACCTGCGATTTCTCGTTCCCATTACATGGGTCAGGGGGTCCACCAAACAACAACACTGATGTCGATGGCTGGCTAGGACCACCGACTTATTATTTTCATTCGTCTGTGCTCACATCATTATTATATCCTGGCCCTTATAATAGTTATATCACTTATATGGCCTTTGGGCTGTCTTTTTGTGAATAATGCATGAAGATTGGTCGTGGCTCGAGGATAGCTGCACTTGCACCCATTACAATAATCAGTCCACATATTGCAGCCACGTTAATAGTATTTGAGTATAAATTCCATAATACAATCTATAGGAAAATAAATAAATAAATACCACGCAACCTGTACTTTGATGGTAAGAGTCTTTGTCCCAGAATGTAGAGAGTAGCAGTTCGAGCAATAGCCCCAGTAAGGTTGGTATACATGGTATTATCTATTGTTGTCACAAAACATGAGGTCAATGAGTCCACACTGGAGACCCATTTTTTTGTTTAGCAAAAATAAGAAATAAATAAAATACTATTTCAATTCTTAAACTTTACTAAAAGTTTGTTTTCGTCCTTGAACTTTAAAGAGTTCTTGTTTTATCCTTAAACTTTGTATAGAGTTTTCTTCATAGTTTAAGGACAAAAATATGGATAAAAAATAACTTTTTTTTTTAATAGTTTAGAGAAAAACAATTTTTTTTGTAAAGTTTAAGGATAAAAATAAAATATTTTCAAAAGTTTAGGAACTACAAACAAATTTTTCAATAGTTTATAAATGAAAAATGAATTTTTTTTAAAAAAAAAAATTTAGGGATGAAAAACAATTTTTTAGTGAAATTTAAGTACCAAAATAGTATTGTACCCAAAAAAAAAATTTTAAAATAATTTTTACTTTTTTGTGAGATCATCAAACGCTAATAATAGCTTATAGGGTATGGGAAGGAATTGAGATAGTAAGAGGTGGTTAAAGTACATTAATTACAGAAAAAAATATCCACCACAACTAAAAACTATAAATGAAATAATAAAAAGGGAATGAACAAGAACACACACAAACAAAAAAAATTTATTGTTATTCACAAATATGTTGTTCTTACACCTAGTGTAATTTTAAGTAATGTTACATCACTCAATATTTTTTTAATTGAATGCGAATTTTGACAAATTCACCGTTAGATTACATTATCTTTATATATTCTCCATGCTTGCAAAATTTCAAGATGATCAAAGATCAATAGTCATACCGTCAATTAATTGTTTAAATTCAAGTTTTTATAATTTAAAATAATACATAAAAGATGAATTTATGGATTAAATGGTAAATAACATCTAATTGACATAAAAATTGGCATGAATGCTAAGTACATATAAAACATGTAATTCAACAATGGAATTTTCAAAATATGAATTATATAAAAAGCTATTGAGTAGTGTAAAATTGCTTAGAATTATACTAGATATAACTTAAACCTAGGCCTAATTATAGATATAAATCTTGTAGACTTTTATTATTACTATTTTTATCAATCGAACTAATAAATTTTTTAAATGTGATTGAAATAAATAATTTATATAGATTCATCACATTTAACATCTGATAGAGGTGACGTGCTCTTTTTTGGGTTAAAGGATGAAAATATTCACTTTATTTATTTATTTTTTTTTTTTTTTGGGAATCCCATAAAAATATTCTTAGTTTTTTTTCACCAAAAATAATCTTAGTTTTTTTAGTTCAATGACATTTGTACATATTAAAAAACAAAATTACTATTAAAATCATAAGATTTATATAATTAATCGAAGTTTGATTTAACAATATTGTGAAAAATGAGATCGAAGATATACTAACTTTTGAACTAATGCAGACCATTGTTTAGATTTTGTTTAGCAAAAATAAATAAGAAAAAGAAAATCTTTTTTTTGGGCCCGAGTGGAATCTTTGATAAGTTTTATATTAGTTTTTCGTACAAATAAAGGGTGTCCACAATTGTCGTTGGGTCTATTCTCAAAAATAAAATAAAATAAAGGGCATATGATCAGTTTCAATAACGGTCATGTTTTATAAAGCTAAAAGAAATAAAATACCGTATCATCTTGTGCATATTGCTTATCTTATTTTACTTCTCTCCATTTTGTTTGAATATGCACATGTTGGCCACTAACATCTTACTATGTTTGACACGCAAATTGACAAGTGTACCCCATAGCCTCAAAAAACAATAATAACTTGCTTATTTTATATGCTCACTCCTTTCCTTCACATGCTCACCCAATACCTACCTAGTTGATCCCAATTAATTAATCTAAAGATGAAATTATTTTATATATATATATATATATATTTTTTTTTTTACAATTGAGAAAATGGGAAGTCCATATAAAAATAAATTTTCTCAAATCACAACTTTATAGTTTTTTTAGACTAAATTGCAAAATATACCTTGAGGGTGTTTGAATTTTACACCCTGAAATTTTTTAATTTAGATTTCACCATTAAAGTTATAATCTATTTGCATCAGCGCAGCCACTATATCCATATTTTTTGTTAAATTCCACGTAAGCTTGCCACATGTGTTTAATTCGTCCAATAAAATGATACCACATCATTTTTGTTTCCTAAAAATTTTAAATAAAAATTATGTAGCATCATTTTATTGGATAAATTAAATACACATGACAAATTTATGTGGCACTTAACGTAAATTATGGATGGAGTGGCTATTGATGCAAACAAAGTATAACTTTAGAAGGTAAAATTCAAATTTTAAAACTTTAGGGTGTTAAATTCAAATACTTCCGAACTTTAGGAGTGTAATTTACGATTTACCCTTTTGTTATACATAAATAGTTGGAAATTGAGGGTTTTAGAACACTAATAAGTGTCAATTGAATTACAAGATTTTTGACAAACCCAAACATTACTCACCGAATTTCTAGTAGACATAGACATGAAAACATCCCCAAAGAAAATTTTACCAAGACCTTGAATAATAATTAAATATATGTTGGACATGGTCAAAATTTTTATGGTGGGTTTAGGTTGAGTGCTTGAGTTAATCATATTAGTTTTCTTCAACACTCAAACCCTTCTACGTGTTAACTGTTGACAGCTGAAACACATAGCCTTGGAAGATTGATCAATGACCTAATAGAAATGCCCCCACTAGGGGGAGAAAGAAAGTATTCTGAAGAACATGTTGAGCAAAACAAAAAAAAGTCAGTCTGGCTATATAATTGCTAGTGAAAAACGGTGTGTCGGTGAGAGAATTTTGTATGTAAACTGATGCGAAAAACGCGTATAGGTGTTCGTGTATATATGGCTATAGCTGGATCTCATAATGAAATTCTGAAGTTTCTAGACTTATAAAACTGTACTCAAATGTCACCTAGGAAATGATTTATTCTTTTTCGCTAAGATCCCATTGGAAATGATTGGTGAAGCATTGGGATAGATATTGTGCGAGGGAATAATAATTACATAAATCTATGATAATAAGATTATATAAGCCCCCATTGGAGAGATTGTAAAGATTTGCTTTTGACCACCGCGCACCCTTGGCGCGATGGTCATTAATTTCACAAGTATAAGTGTTTATGGGGTGTGAAGGTCAGGACTAGGATCGGGGTTCAAGTTTTTAAAAGGAAGTTTCACACACATATACACTTAGATTAGACTGAAGTATAATTTATATCTTGTATTAAAAAAGTAAACAAATACTTTTGCACCCATGTGTAATTTTTGATACGTACCAATAAATCAAAAAGAATAAGATAAGAGCCAATTAGGCATTTCTTTGAGGAAAAGGAAGAACGTGAATCACATAATGAAGCCAAATCCTTTCTTTTTTGGGTGGGGAAGTTGGGGTCGGTGGGGGTGGTAAAATGTAATCGATTCCACCTTGTCGACGTTTAGAGATATGTGTGGGTTTGGTTAAGTTGATTATTTATGTATCACATTGTAATCCTTTTTTTAAGTATAATTAAGTGTATTTTAGATATAACTATTTTAGTTTAAAAGTGAAAAACTAATCCAATTGCACAAAGAAAATTTACTCCCATATCAATAAAACTATTTTATATTACTTTATTATATGACTGAGATCCATCTAAAATGGACTTCCGCAAGAAGATTGTGACCATTAAAAATAAGTATTAAAAAATTGGAGACTGGGAACATTCACATCTAAAAATAGACTCGTTTCACATGCTTCAATTAACCCCAAAAAAAATCTCATCTTTGTTGAATGTAATGCAAGAGAAAACAAAAAAATTGGAGATACGCGTGGGATCAAATACAACAAAAAAATTGCAGAAGAAAAGTTAAATAGCCCATGGTCCACTTTAATTGATAATTATTTAAATTTGCTTGTTAGCTGATATATCGGCAAGTATTGAATTGAAAGAATATTTTTTTTGGTAGACCCTCAACAAAATAATGATCAAGGTGGACCATGCTTTAATTTTTTTTTTTTTTTTTTGGTGCTAATTTGTTTGAATATTTTCTAATAATAACAAGTTAGTACATTTTTTTTTTTCTTTTTGATAATTCAATAGTCAGGGAGGGAGCTTTGAATCCTAAATATAAAAGGCATCAAAAAGTGTCAACCAGTTGAGTTACAAAATTGTTAACAACAAATTAGTACACTAATTTTTATATTAAAAATGATAATTTTCCACTTTAACTTTGAATACTTTATATATATATATATATAAGCTTGGCTTTGCATACTCATTACTTACTATTATTGGAATATTATCAATCTAGATTCCTAGGTTTATATTCAAATATGCAATGAGAACAAAGAATTTATGATTTTTTTTTTTTTTTTGGGGAGAAGGTAAAAAAAATTCCCTTATCCTCTTATAATTTATATATATAGGAAATTTTTAAAAGCTAAAGGAGCCATGGCCCCCTCTGTCCCCCATTTCAGTCAAGTTTGCTACATCACAAGGACATATGGTACTAAATTAAAAATTCAAACAATTAAGCTTGTTTCAGAATGATACTAGGGGGATTTTCTAAATCCTCTACCTATTAATCTAAGGAAAACATATCTTAATACAATTCAACAACATCACAAAAAATTACAGTAAAATATTTAGGTTCATTCTTTTTTGGGATCCAAAAAGCCAATTTAATGTGAAACTTCAACTGAAAGAAAAGAAAAAAAAAAAAAAAAATCTCTTTTGAGAGATTGACTCTCAAGAATCATTAATATGAGTACAATTACATATATTGGCAGTTGAGGGCCAATCGCAAAAGATTGGCAAAAGATACAGGTAATAGAAACTTCAACAGAAACTAGGTCCTTTGAAAAGGATCGTGTACCAGTTCATGAATGGTTACTAGCCTTTTTAGCTAGTAGTCTAATCATCTGATAATCATGAACAATAATTTGGAAAACATATATGCTTGTATACAATATAAATACCTGTAAATCCTTACCGGCATACAGCTTGAATATTTTCACGGAATATGAGAAGCCTGTACATATCTTAAACTTTATTTCCTTGCTAGTTCCATATAATTTGTCAAACATAGCAAAGAAAATAATAATGGAAAACGTAATATTTTTTTTTACATAAAACTATAAAAGTAACAAAAATTTATCAAGTATATATATATATATATAAAAGAGTAAGATTTAAGTACAGTACTTAGATGTTGTTCCTTAGATTCCTCTTTTAAGATTCTATTATGTGAATTTTTTCTCATGAGATAGAAATATATTTTTAAATTTAGTAACCACATGACTGAATTTTAAAAGAAAAACTTAAGAAATAGTACTTAAAGTACTGTACTTAAGTTTTGTCCTATATAAAATACCCAAAGACTTATAGATATGTCAGGATTTCAAATTTCTAGCGGGCTAAAGGAAAACTAATACACAATTTATGACAAAAGTAAAATTACATAGAAATTGAAAGTCTACAAACAAGGCTGTACCTAGCTGTCCGAGCATGTCCATCTATCTCTCTGCCGTAGATTTTCTATGATCAACCCTATAAAGTAAGGCTCTAGACAAATTTACATATCTCATGCATGTTCTAGTCAATGACTTTTAGGTCAAAAATATGCTTTTTCCAACGAAAACGTTTAGAATCCAAACCTCCACCCCGCTCCTCTCTTTCCCTTAAAATGTATTTTAAAAACAAATCAACATATCTCATGTTGATGAAGCTTTTAAACCATATATATATTCCTATGTACGAATCTCCTCCCACAACTTATGGGTGTCAAAGCTCACCAATATTTCTACCCTACCTGGATGGTGAAACCAAAGCTTTATAAATGCAGTGATTATTTCCTGTTCTATTCTTTGAGATCTTCAACAGCAATTTCAGCTGCCAAATAACTAATGCACATGTTTTGACATGCATATAGCAGCAAGAAAAAAAAAATCATGAGCTTTAATTTGCATATATATCAAGGCTAAAATAAGGAATCAAACCATTATCTTTCCACTGAAAAACTGAATCAATATGTCGTCTTCCCCCGGGCCTTGCCACCACCTTGAGGAGGACCATGTATATATATATTACCTAAGAAGTAATACAAATAGTATTGCTTTATGAAAACGAAAATGCAACTTTTGCTCCATCAAAAAGGCTTAGTAAAACTTTTAAACCAAAATAAAGACAATTTCTTAACTTTTTTTTTTTTTTTAAATGATGGAACAGGATCATCCATTTCTATACAGTCCGTTTTTCTAGGATTTGATTGCTAAATTGTATAAAACAGTAGCCAACTAAACAGGACTAGCACCAATAATTAAACATGTAAGAACCGAAATCTTTGTATACAAATAGTGTATCTGTATCACTCATCAAAGTGTATCTGTATCGAAGTGAAAGTAACTACACTCTTGTGAAGTTGAGAGCCATTAGCAAGAATGGAGCATTAACGTAAAAACCGAGCATCATAATGGAATGCTTATTCTCATTGACATTATCTCAAACATAATGTTTTGTGGTTTTCACCTACTTAAATATGAATGTAAATTGTGTTCTTTTATCTCTCAATGATGACAAAAGTACTGCATGATTAAGATCAGACTTATGAGAGCAAAACAGCTTATATAATATAATGAAAAGATGCGAACTTTCTACACTGGATACGCCTTTAGTCTCAGTGAGGAAAAAACTGGATATGCTTTTAGTCTCAGTGAGGAAAAAACGATGATTTGCATATATGATAAAACCATGAGAACAAAATCATCTCCAATATGTGAGTTCCAAGACAAACCTCTCGGTTTCAAAGCTTGCAAGCTCATCCATCTCTTTGAAACACAAAGCTAAAAAGAAAAATGATCAAAAGCTAGCCAATCAGCTACTAAGTAATACTGCTACTACATATCCTCTCTCCTAATCTTGCTTAGCAAAGCTGTGATAAGAGCGTCCCTTTTCTCAGCCCTAGCTTCTTCTCTCATCCTCCTTTGCTCTTCCCTCTCTCTCCACCTCTGCTCCATCAATATCCTCTCATTCTCTAATGCTTCCATGTGTTGTCTCCACTCCATTTCCTTTAATCTCCTCTCGTTTTCTCTAGCCTCAAACGCTTCCCTCCATTGCACTTCTATTTGCAACTGTTGCTTCATGAAATCATCCAATATCTCCTTCAAATGGCTGAAATTATTTCCACTCCCACTACCAACACCGCTAGTACTACTTCCAGTAATATTGCTCTTGCTGCTCTTTTTAATCTTCTTCCTAGTGTTACCTTTGATCTCTCCCTCACTGTCTTCAATATCTTCCTCTTCATCAGATGAAAGCTGTGCAGCTTTCTTTTTTGAACCACTTGCTGCTCCTTCAGCTTCAGCCCATAACATTCTCTGCATCCTTGCAGTGAAAATCGCTTGGAGTTCATTGTAAAACGGGAATTGTTGACGCATGGCTTCAGGTTCCATTGTCTCACACCCCTTAAAATCACCAACAAAGAAATATTAACAAAACCCATAACCACCAAAGACTTTTGAGTCAAATGATACTTTTTTGTTGTTTCCAAAAGAGATTTTAGGTTTAAATAAAAAAAATAAAAATAAAAATAAAAAAACAAAAACCCAAACTCTTATAAACAGCTAAAGTTTTTTTCCTAATCTAAAAACTACAAAAATCTTCAAAACCAATCGTAAGAATAAAGATCAGGTTTTTTTTTATATGGGTATTGAGTAAAAGTACCTTATAACGAGTAACGAGGTTTTTCCACTTGCACTTGCACTGTTCAGCGCTGCGATTGAAACCCTTTTCTTTCATCTTGGTGGAGATAACTTCCCAGAGGAGCTTGTTCCTCTTTGTTTCCATGAAAGTTCGATCCAGCTCAGCTCGGATCATCAAGAACTCCTTTGTCTCTTGGACACTCCATTGAGGAAATCTATCACTCGTATCAACGTTGACACTGATATGATGATGTTGCTGTTGCTGATGCTGATGTTGAAGGTGATGAGGATGAGGATGAGGATGAGGATGATGTCCCTCCATTAACAACCACACAAAAAAATAAAAATAAAAAGTAGGGAAAAAGCTTTATACAAAGATCAGAGTTTTCTGTTCCAAAAGATGGATTGTAATAAGAGAGAGAGATAGAAAGACCAAAAGAGAAAGCTAGAGAGAGATTTATATGTATAGGTGGTGTGAAAACTATGAAAACCCAGGTGTGAATCGCCGAGAAAGAAACAAGGTTGATTTTCTTTGTTGCTTAGGTGTCTAAAAACAAAGTGTTATTTTTATTCGTTCAGATTCAGAAAATGGAACCAAAGAAAAGCGCTCTCTCTCTTTATTTCATTCTTTTCTTCTTCTAAACAGTCTCTTCTCAGTCTCATCTGTCTACGCGGAAACTCTCTATCTCTCTCTATCTTTCTCTTTCATTTTTCTTTTTCTTTTTCTCTCTCTCTCTCTCTCTCTCTCTATCCATCTTTTTTATTTTCCTGTATTTCCCATTTGTTCCCATTGCGTTTACGCGTCGTCACGCTTACGAAAAAGTCTTCCATAGTGGGGACTTTATTCTCTGCAACCAGTTATAGAAAACTTGCTATGCAAGCTTTTGATTTTTTTTTTTTTTATTATTCCAAATTTAAAAAAAAAAGTTAAAAACAAATAACAATTTAGAAAAATAAAAAAAAAGGTTTCGGGTTCTTTCTTTTTGAAGCGTGTGAGATTGTGAAGTTGACAAGAAAGAAATGCTTCAAGATGGTACGTGGAGGAGCTAAATAACGATTTGATATTGTGGGGAGCTAAAATGTTTGCATGGATTTTTTTTAAATCAAAAAAGTGGGACAAGAATGAAGAATCAAAAAAAAAAAGAAATTAAATTTTATTTTTTTTAGGGAGCTATGTGGGCCGTTGATTTTTTAAAAATTTTTAATCGCCAACGCGTTTGGGTCATGTCCCACGTGTAGACGCCTACCACGATTTTCCACGTGGCATGCATGCAAAGTTTGCAAGAGAAAAGTGTTCGGACCCACAGGTCTTCTGGTTCACACCTATGACTTATTCTGAATCCTTGACCTTTTTTGCCCAAAATATTTGACCCCCATTAATGTATATCCTTCTCTTAATCAATATCAACACGACACGTCGTTTGAAGGAAGGTTATGGTTGTCATTTCCAAGACTATTGAGGAATGATACATGGGTTCATGGCCACAGGATATCGCAACAAAGATGGTATTTGTGTTTTGCGTAAGAGCGTTCGCATCCTATTATTTTATTATATTCTATTTTATCATTTCAAAAAATTATTTTATAAATTATAGTATTATACTATATCATTTTACAATACTTTTAACATCTTAACTTTTATTTTACAATACAACACATTAAAATAATATAAATTATACAATAAAATATATTTCATTCTTTCTCTAATTTCTGTCTCCCTTCTTCTCTCTCAACTAGTGGTCAAGTACCATAGAGAAAACCCAATACACCCATCTACACAACAACCACCCTCTCAACCACACCACCTTCACACAGCAACCGAGCCACCACCACATAGCAACCACCATGACACTAAACCCACCACAAACCTAGCAAATATCCAGCCATAAACCAACCACAAACCCATTAAAAAATAACCAAACAAACCCAGAACCACCAAGCCACCACCATGCCCACTACCCTCTACCCACCATCGCCATTGCCACCACCACGAACCCACATCAGTAAACCACTACCACATAAACCCCCAACTCCACCATCATCAGTCACCCACTACCCACCCCTTCCCCACCCATGGCAACCCCCACCTCCACCATCATCAATCACCCACTACCCACCTTTTCACCACCACCACGACAACCCCCACCTCCACCATCATCAACACCCACCACCACTGCAACCCCCTACCACTACCACGACATCAGTCACAAACCCAACCCCACACACACACCCACACTCATCAAACCCATCACCGCTGCAGCCATCCACCACCGAAACATAACAGATCAATGGAGATCACACTAAGCACACCCATGTTGATCTCAACCAACCACACCGTGAGAGAGAGAGAGAGAAAAACCCAGAGAGAGAAAAGAAACACAAACACAAAAACTTGAATACATTGATCAAAACACACATAATATATTGCTTTTGATTTGATTTTGATTTAGCACAAAACCCCCAACATCGATGATGAATTAGTAGAGACATTTGAAGAGAAAGAGAGAGGCTTGGTGAGAGGCTTCAGTGATGGCGAGAGAGAGAGAGAGATGAGACCGTGTGAATGAGAGAGAAGAGAGAGGCTTGGTGAAGCTTCAACGATGGAGAGAGAAAGATGAGAGACATGTGAATGAGAGAGAAAACCTAATATTTAGAATAAAATATTAATATTTTCTTTTACAATTGAGCTACAGTGTAATTCCACATTTAGAATCACACTGTAGCACAATTGTAAATTTTTTTTGCAATAGTTAGCTTATACAAGTTCGAATGTATGGGGGGATTTTGGGTTTTTATGCTAAATTTTCCCTACATATGGCAAATGTCATTCCCAATGTGAATGCTCTAAGAGATAATACTTGTGTTTTGTGTAATAGTTGTATACAAAGATACTCTCATATATGGTGATGGGTCCCATATCTATGGGACTCACTTGCATGTAAGTGAGAATGCAAACAATCCACCCTGAGGGTTATACAAAATAATAAATGGACAAAACTTAGATATAGTACTTAAGTGTTATTTCTCAGGTTTCTTTCTTAAGATTCTGCCATATGGATATTTTTACATAAGATGGAAGTGTATTTTTCAGTTAAATAGCCGCGTGACTGAATCTTAAAATGGAAACCTAAGGAACAGTACTTAAAATATTGTACCTAAGTTTTGTCCATAATAAATTATCTTATAAAACATCTCCAATAGTCTTTCACAACATATAAGACCCACAAATAGAAGTGTACATGATACAACTTAATCGGTTTTAGGGGAGGTTTTCCATTGAGCTAACTAATTATAGGTCGATTTCCCATTGAGCATCATAGCATTGCACAATGATAATGGGGAGACTAGCCTCTCTACTCATTATGGTCCTTTGATTTTTAGACTGGGCTAGACATGAGGTTTGAGCGACATCACTAAATAGATGAATTTTTTTTGTGAGACAGAGAGATTGACAAAGAAAGGCATGATATAGTGAGGGTGTGAGAGAGATAAAAGAGACTTGACTAGGGGTGTTCGCAGTGTAGTGTGGTGCAATTTTAGGCCATTTTTAGCACCACACTTTGCGGTACAGTTTAGCCAAAATCATAACCGCACTGCACCTCATTTTTGCGGTCACATGTGTGGTGTGGTACAATGCGGTTTAGAGTTTAGCCAAAACCATAACCACACTACACCTTATTTTTTAGGTTACATTTGCGATGTAGTGTATAAGATATAGTTTGAACGGTTCAAAACCGGTATATTTTTCAATTTTTGGGCTTTTCTTGCCCAGTTCAAAATTGATTTTTCCCTTTATTTTGGGCCAAGTTTAAAACTATTGAACTAGTTTTTTCTTTATTTTCCTAACCAACACTTGCTAAGGTTATTAAACTTTTTTTTGAAAAATAGGGTTATTAAACTATTAATGATATATTTAATATTAATATATATATATATATATATATGTATATATATATATATGTATATATATATATATATTTATACTAATATAGAGAGAGGGTGCGGTGCAATGCAGTTTGTGCGATTTTATAATAAGAAAATTGCACAAACTGCACTACACCATATGGTGCGGTGTACTGTCACTTGTGGTGCGGTGCGATTATGTCATTTTATAGGCAATTTTGGTACAATTTGTGCGATTTAGTGAACACCCCTAGACTTGACAAAGTTTTTTTTTTTTTTTTTTTTTATGAAAAAGTTTCAACCTATGACGTCCGCTCTTGATGATAAAGATGATAGCACTTTATCATCAGACCAAGATACCAATCAGTTTTTGGTATAGGCGAGGATTGAACCCCAGATCTCTTATACAACCATCAGATACTTTACCAGTTGAGCTAACTGGAACCCACTAGACTTGACAAAGTGAATGAGTGTAAATCAAGAAATGAAAATCTGATGAAATTTGAAAGCGCTCTTTAAGTCTCATTAAAAGATGACATTCCTCACTCAAAATAATAATAATAATAATAATAATTACATAAAATTGCATTGATTCATGTATGATATTTTTTATATATAAAAATATAAAATATTAATTATATATGTAATATATATATATATATATATAGCAAATTTTTTTTTTTTTTTGGCTTTTTAAAAACTAGATTGGTAATCATGAGAATTGTAACACCTTTGGTTTCAAACTTTTCATCTAAATGACATCTTCAATTTCCGGCGTTGACAGCCGGTTTTGGTCAATTTATATTGATTATGTTTAGAGAAATGCTATGTCTACACTACTTTCACAATATTTTCATAATAAATTCTAAGTGGTGGGTTGTTATTAGTTGTTATGGGTGAGAAAAAAGTAATTTAAGTTGTAAATTCAAATTAGAACCGATAACAACTTACCATTTATGATTTGTTATAAAAATATGGTAAAAATATTGTTGTTGTTTTGGTTTTTTTATGTATCCCTACCCACACGTACGTGGTTTTATGAATTCATTTAGTAAGATAATTATCTCTAATTAGAAACATAAGACAAACAGAATTAGGACCCTTTAAATTTCTTTTTTAAGTTAAATCTATTATAGAATTTTCACTATTTTATTTATTAATTTTGAAATGAATGAATTAGATCTTATTACATTTTAGTAGGCTGACTATATATTTTTAATATGTATATAAATTATTAATAATATATAATATAATAATAAATTTAAATAAAAACTCAACTATAAAATTAACCTAAAAAGTCTAAAGAATCCTGTCCTGACCGGTACTGAAATAAATTGAATCGAAGCTTTATTACGGCTTTACTGACTTCTTCGTATGATTCCAATCGACTAGTACAAGTAAACTAAAGTAGATTACCCAATTACACCCACAATACTGAAATTCTACGATGAGACCAGTGTGAAGACAATTGTTTTCTTGGTCAGAACAAGTACCACGACTGACCTACTATTGGTTTTACTTCTTCCAATTAGATTCATAAACAAACATAGAATCAAATAAAAATAAATAAATAAATAAATAAATAAATAAACAAACATAGATTAATGCTTTTTGACCTATTCCCCTCTATTTGCTACGTGCCGACATGGTAGGTAATTCTTAATTCTTAACTCTCTCAAGGGACAAATTCACTATATGCAAAACTGTATCAGATCTTTTTCATTTAGAAAAGCAGATTTAGCACTTCATTACAACCATAAAAGATAGAGATTGATAATGTTTTGAGTAATTATCAGGTAATTCTGGAGAACGGTGCAATATGATCTCTCTTATTACATTTATAGCTTGTTTGAATTGAACATAAATGAGGGGAGTAAAGTAAATTTAGCCAAAAATAAGTTGAAAGTACATAATAATTTTTCTAATGTTTGTTAAAATTATATGATCTTGCAATTTGTTTCAATACTTACCAAATCAAAGTCAGTCAAATCTAATATATTAGCATAAATCTAAAGTATAATTTACTTATTTTGACTTGTTAGAGAATGACCATTCTTTATCTACCTAAAAATTAATCTTTTACATTAGAAACAGATTTATTCGTAATTCAAATTAAATAAATAAAAAATAAAAAAAAATGTGTATTTAATATCATATTATTTAAAATTTAAATGTCGTAACACTATACGTACCGTTAGACTACATCAAATAAAATGGTGACAATGAAATGGACCCACTCAATTTTAAAATTCAGATATAATCATATTCCACATAATCTCCTCTAACCTAACCTACGGTCCTAGTCAACATAAATGATAAAACATATATATGAGAAAAAAATCTTTGTCATGTGAATTGACTTTCCTAAGTCAGAATTTTTATTAGAAGAAAACATACATAAACCAAATATTTCTGATTTTGAGAATATTTATAAGGTATTTTACCGCTTTAAATACATGAGTAATTATTCAATATTTTCAGAATAACGATTCTTTTTCTCATATAATAGTGAATTAATTACACTTAAATTTATGGAAGAGTTTACTATTCATGTAAGAGGAAGTAACATTATTCTCAAAGTATTGATTTTTTTTTTTTTTTAATAAGATTAGATTGTGTCAAGTTGTCAACTTGTATAATTTTGAATATGCGTTACTCTTTCGAAGACCTCAAACACTGAAAGACTTTGCTTTACATCAATCTAGAACACATCAAATTTAAAGTGAAATTGAGCCGAAGTCAAATCAAAATAAAATTATCCATTTGACAAAAAGCCATAAGGAAAAGCCAAAAGAAAAAGAAAAGGATTAGAGTTAATAATTGTTTATACTTTATAAATGTGTGTAATAATATGCAAAGATATATGGGGTTTGAACTTTGAAAAATAAAACTAATTTGTCTTGGTATGAGCGTTTCACATACTGTTTTACTGTTTTACCAATTGCAATATGAAACATGTCTAATGTTTCCCCATTTGAACATTGGTTATTTTATAAGTGAAAAAAAAAAAATATGATAAACTATAATTGATGAAGTATAAACTTGAACAACTTAATTACATGGAGTATAAACTTGAACAACTTAGAATGAGATAGAAAGATTTGTATTTGAGTTTGAGTTTGACTATTTATAACTGGATAAATGAATTAAACTCTACTACCAAAACCCATTAATCGAATCAAAATTTAATTTAAAATCCGAATCCAACAATCTTAGAATGTTTTGGCTCAATAGGCATCATAATTAGCCTATATTCAATTTATTAGAACTATTGTATTGTTTGTTCTAAATTACACTTCATTGATACTGATTTGTCTATTGAGAATTGATAGTTATGCTTAAAATTTTGAGAGTAAGTTTTACTAGTTATTGTTGTATTTTTGATTTAATTGTTTTTGCCATTTTATTATTTTATCCGAAATTATACTCTTTATTATTTCTATAATTAAGTGACACATTAACGTAAATCAACTCATTCTTTTTCATTGAGATTAATACTTTTCATCAATAGAGGCCACCAATGCTTTAATTGTTAGTGCAAGAAGAATCTAATTCCTACCCTACCTGAGTTTAATCAGATTCTATCAATAACCTTTTTTTGTCTTTTGGTACATCGTGGATTGCTATTAGCCTAATACAAACATAAAAGGATTAGTAATCAAACCATCAAGGTGTTTCTCTCTCTTTTGGGCCCTCTAATGTGGAGTCTTTTGGACTCTTAAACACATTGACTTCACAGTAATAGTGAATGCCGCCGAAGATGGCTGAGGAATCAGGATGACTGTAAAAAGTATATAATAAAAAAAAAAGCATTCCAAAGGTACAACATTCATTTTGGAATACTCATTTCAGTCGTAATTTCTTGCATGCATGTGATGCATGCTTTTAAAATCTATCGCTACAGAACAATTACAAGCCTACCACCAGTTTTGCGCAGTGGTAATGGCTCATGGTTATAGTTAACTTCGGCGCATGATGATTTAAAATGTCAATTCTGTCTCGTATTCGAAAGCAAGGTACAAACACAAAGGAAATAATTAACGTTCTGATTTCAAGTCAATATTTTTTTCCCAGGGGCGGAGCCATGTTTTGGGATTCATTTTGAAAAAAACAATAAAACATTTTCAGAAGAAAATTAAATTTATAAAAATAAAATAAAATAAATAGTTTAGCCTCCTGAAAAGTGTGAGTTCATACTCAAAAGGTAAAAAATTTATATCTTTTAATTTCAAGCACTCAAGACTCATGAGGTATCGGTCTCCTCGCACATTTGTAGGATATTTAGTCTTCTTTTCAACCTATTTTAATATTCATGTTCCATCCAATCTGTACTCTACCTACCTGGTAGTTACACTTTTTGTTCCAAATTCAAATTAATGTGTTCAAACTTTCATCTTAAGTTGAATTTGAGATATGCATGAATTCAGGGCCCGCCCAGTTGCTCATTATATAATTTCAGTCCTAAATAATAAATATTGTTGTAGTAATAGTCCTTTTGTACTGCATGTACTACAGCTCTAGAGTAAGTTTAGGGTTAGCTTAAAAATAGGTTACTGTATATAAAAAGGTACATTGTAATGCATATAAGATAGAACTAAATAATAAAGATGTGACAAATGAGCTTTTGGGAGAACCATTTGCGTGTGTGTGTTTTCTTTCTATTTCTTCTTTACTTTTTAAATGCTTTAAGTTTTAACTAGCTAATTCACATAGTTTTGTTTTTCCGAAGAAATTCAAATTGCTTTTCTAAAGCATGTTAAACTTTCTTAAATAGAAATAGTTAAGGAAATAATATTATAATAATAGACCAGGAGTAGAATTGAAATTTAGATGAAATAATCCGAATCATGAGGTAGATACAAGTATAATCTCCTTTTTTTTAATTCTGAATTTTTCTTTTTCAAAAAAACACCACAATTATGGCGCAAAGTAATCAAGCAATTGCCTCCTCAAATTTGTGGTAGGGGGGCGTAGGGCACGCACTCCTCATGAAAAAAAAGAAAAAAAGAAAAAAAAAGAAGCTTCCTTTTTCAACAAAAAAAATACTCTTTGTAATTTGTGGTAGGGGGAGTATTGTAATTGTCAATGATTGATTAGGAAGTCTTAGGCTCAAAACTTACAATTAAATGTGTTTGACTTTGGAGCTAAGGTAGCCCGTTCTTAATGCTTATTTATAGCGACATTACATCTTCGAGAGAATTAATATCCAAGTGATGATGACGAATAAGCTTACGTATAACATAAGTGTGCATTATATATCATCTTTGATTGACACACAGTCTTCATCAGAAAGCTTTAGATTTTGCTTCCTCAATTGTTGGTGAGCATTTTCAATGCATTTTAGAAACTACACGATCAGCCTTGAAATTTTACTTGAAATAATTTTCAAAAGCACTTCCAATTGATATTAAATTTTTTGCATACAAATTAATCAAACCCCGATCGACATCACTTAATGAAGGAATAGATGTTGGGATTTTTGTTTCAAAATTAAAGGTGTGTAAAAGCATGGTTTGAATGTCACAGCAGCCATATTGCATGTGCGATAAATTGACAACTTTCTAATCAAAGACAATCACAAAAGGAACACAAATCGCTGAAATCATTGAGGCGGCGGGGCTACTGGTCTTGAATCCTGGAAATTGTCCTCTGGTCTACATGGTGCTTTTATAAAGAAACTAAAGAAATAGTTTTGTCTATTATTTATTTTATAACTTGATAAATCTCATATATCTACATTAATTTGGAAGGCAAATATGGATGAAATTTGCTAGCTAGGCCGAAACACCAATATTTCTGACTTTGATACTTCATTAGAGCTCTTGTTTGATTTAACTTATTTTCATTGTAAAAAAGAATGTGCAATTTATTTTACTTTTGTTCAACTTCTTTTTTTAGGAAAAATGAATTAATGAAACTAATCTATACAAACCAAATGCTTAAGATTAATATTGAAATACACATTCTCATATTTTATTAATACATGCTGCTAGATTAATTTGTCTACGGTATCTTATTGAGTTATGAACTCTCAAATTTATATGATCTTCTTAAATGGATGAAACATAAATTTATGAGAGATGCTACGTCTACAACATTTTTACAACAAATCACAGGTGGTTAGTTGTTATTGGTTCAAATTTGAAACTAACATTAAGATTATTTTTTTGCCCCAACAATAACAACTAGTAACAACCTGATACTTAGGATTTGTTGTAAAAATATTGTAGAAATGTTGTAGACATATCATTTCCCTAAATTTATTGGTACAAATTAAGTATAGCTAGTAAATACGTGTATGATAGTGTGCTACATGTATGCATGCATTTATTGTTTGAACTAGTTTCCAGAATATTCATAATGCTGCACTTCTGTTTTACGCAGGTAGATTTCTTTTAATTATTAGCCTTTCGATCACATGCATTATATGTGAGGGATTTATTTATTGGGAAATGCTAATGAGTGACCTTAGGACATTGGTTAACAATCTATTTTAAGAAAATTTTGACATAACTTTTATAGGAAATGAAAAAAATTGTCAAAACATTAATTGTTTTTTTTCATAAAAATTTTTTTTAACTGGATTATTAACCAATCCCCTTAGAGCACTCGTTAGCATTACCCTTAATTATTTTAATACACTCAACAGTATGGTTCAAGAGCCTTTATATAATTAAGACATGGTAAAAATTTTTCTTTTTTTGTTTTCAAATCATTGAAAGACACGTAAAAAGAGAAAAAAAAAAAAAAAAATATATATATATATATATATATATATATATATATATATATATATATTAGTGTAACAAATCAATGATTTTACTTCACACTTTTTTATTGAAGGTCAAGAAGCCTCGGATTAAAGAAGAATTAAGAAGTTTTCCTTCATGTTTCTCTCTCTAAACAAATTCCTGTGTGTGCGTGTCTATAGTGTGTGAATACAAATTTATATGTAAAATAATTTCTATCGACTTCGATATCATGCAGATCTTAAAAAAATTGTATGGAATCTCCACAAAAAGGAGGAAAGAAGATAGGGAAACCTCTTCAAAAGTTCAAATGGAAACGCAAAACTATGACTTAGGGGATCATGAACGCATGCATATGCTAAGAAATAATAAATTTCAATTTCCTACTTCTACATCTTGAAAAACATGAAATCAAAACAAACTTTAAGTCAAATTAATAACGAAGAAACAATTATAGCATTTGAAAATTTTGAGCTATTGGCATCTTATAGACACCTAATAGGATAAGCATCTCAAGTCTCAACATCTCCGTATGATATCATTCAAACGACAACATCTCTTAAACTCGTTCCATGTGTCTAAGTCTTGTAAATACTTATTAGTATAGAATTCACATATTATGAGAGTTCCACTTCATAAAATAGGTGTAAGAGATAATTGTTCAAAAAAAAGTAAGAGATAATTGCTTCCTAAAAGGGGTTTTCTTTTGTAATGTTTATAGCTTAAAGTGATACAAAAGAAAAATTGTTAGGGCAAAATTTACATCTAAAGAAACATAAACGTTGCATTACCCACACTACATTCTTTAATCCTCATAGGTACCTTTAAATAAAATTTTAAAAAAATCCTAAATGTGCCTCATATTACAAAATTGATTTTAGTGCAATTTTTTTAACCTAAAAAAAAAAAAAAAAAAAATTTATTCCCAAAATCGTTAAATACAAACTCTAAAAATCCTAAACAACACTTCCTCAACCGAGCCTATTGTAGTTTAATTGACATTTTCTTATACACAAAGTACTTAGAGATCTAGAGAAAAAAGAGTACAAGCTACAGGATTGACAGTTATATATTATAACTATCTTTAAAAAAGAAAAAAAAAGAAAAAAACTTTTCTTGAATCAAAGATCATCTTAACAATCAACATTCAAATAATTACAATTTTAAGACTTTTGAGGTATTATTATATATTATTTATTTCCTTTAGACTTTTGAGTATAAACATGGTTATGCGGAATTTATTCACTTAAAAAAGAAGAAGAAGTAGTGTCCTATCCCCTCTCATGAAAAAAAGGAAAACAAGATGGAAATATTCTATTAATTAAGAGATGAGAATATCTAACATAAAAAAGGGGGCATGCCACGTGGACCCTACCCGGCCAGACAGGGACGGAGCCAGAACTTAAAGTTAGGGGGGGCGGCTTTACTATTAGTTGTGTGCAGTGATTTCGGCTTTCGACTTCGTTGCTACTTAGTCGCATAGTTGCTAGTTGTTTAAATTTTTTTAAAGTGTCAGATTGTTTGTTTTAAGTAAAATTGGTTGACTAGGCTTAATTTTTTTTTTTTTTTTTAAGTTTTACTATTGATAATTTTTGTTGTTGTACTAATTTTTTTGGGCTTGTATATTTCTTTTTTAGATTTTAGACTTATAAATATTTTTTAATGGTCTTTAAAATGTGGAAAATGTTTGAACTATAAACCTTTTTACAAATTACTGATAATGTAAGTGGTAAGCCTAAATGCGAACCAATAAGAATTTGCTATCTTAACTGTTTGTAAAAATGTTATAGAAAAATTTGTGACTATAACAATACTCTTAAAAAAATCAATGATATTTTTAAGGGAACAAAAGTGTAATTTTCTAAAACAAAATTACTAAAATTAGTACCCATATATTTAATAATATTTAAAAAAAAAAAATTAGGGGGGCCATTGCCCCCCCCAAGTCCAACCATGGCTCCGTCCATGCGGCCAGATCATTTTAATATTTTATAAGATTTCTTAGATAATATTATCAAATATATTTTTCATCATTATCTTTTATATTTCTTCCCAACTAATTGCGATCTTACATTAGTTGAGAGAGAATTTTTGCTGTTGTCGGATTGACTTATTATTATTTTTTTCCCGATTAATTTGATGACTAAATATATAAAACATGACTTTAATGCCATGTTTTGATTTTGATTTTTGATTTTTTTATTTTCTTAATGTTATGTTCGTTAATATGTACATGCGTGTCAAAACAAATGTTAATGATGGTTGTATTGAAGTAAGTTGGTTGTGTGTTGATTTGAGCCAAGAAACAACTTGATAATTATTTCCTTTTGAGTGTTCTCGTTATGAGTTCTTTCTTCAGTTATTTCTTACAGTGTTTCTCATTTCAGATCATATATTTGCATACCCATTACTAGTGCCTTTATTGGTGTATCTCTCCAAAGAGTTACGTGGAATATTAGAACTTTTTTGGTGGTTGTAGACAAAGACATTCATGAAGGGGGTTTCATTGAATAATTGCAAAGTATTGGTGGTTGCTGCAATGTGAGGCAAATATGGATCAGATGCTGAGGTGGCAATGGTCTATTTACAAAGATTTTGTAAGTTTAAACTATCGTAAGGGTTTCTTCTAGTGTAAAATTTTCAATTGGTAGGTTATCAGCAGTGGTTTTTATTTGAAGAATTTTGTAAAGGTTTTTCACTTCCTCAACAAATATTTATGTTCTCTTATTGATTTGGATTATGATAATAATTACTATAATTGTACTATCTATTGAATTGGTAACTCTAGACGTAACTAATAAGTAATGCATTAATTGTTTGTTGGAGTCTAAATCAAAATTTTCAATGAAAATAACTTAAAAATGAATTCAATTGAGAAATTAAGCCTAAACAATGTTAACGTACACGTGCATAAAGAAGAAAAAAATGTTTCAAATTAAGACTATTTTCCGATTATGTTTTGAATTTTCTCACATTTAAAAGCAAAAGTCTTTTTGTATTACATAAGCATATATTACAATTAGTTTCCATGATGGCATAGAAAGTTGGTTACAGTTGAAACTATTCTCTGCTTTTCTTCCAACACACCTAACCCTAGAGATGAATTCCATAGGTTTAAAAAGTCTCGTATATTAAGACTTTTCAAAGAGCAAACATAGCAACTTCCCCAATCTCTGCAAAGAAAATATGATAATCTGCTTCCCTCGTTCAGCTGACGTGATCTTCATGACCTTGCATTTGTGTGATTCACGAAGAATGAAGACTGAGAATTAACTTGGCTGGGGTCTATGTTGAATCAAGAAATTTTGGTTGTTTTAACTTTTAATTCAGAGAATGAGCTAACCACCAGCTTGGTTAATTTTGCTTCTATTTTGCACCTGCACGACTCTTATGGGACAACATTTAAACATTGAAATTTTCAACTAGTTAATTAGCCTTTATAGTCAATATCTTTCCCAATTTCCATGCCAAAGGATGTGTCTCTAGACTTTTTGTTTAGGCATATGATAATCCTTGATTATGGAAAATAAATGATCTGAGTTTGATTTTAGTTTAAAAACCAACGTATTGTAATAGCAAAATCAAAATTAGAATAGATAAATAAACAAAATTAAAACCTTGTTCCTCTATTATGTACTAATCTAATGATAAGCTAATATCGCAAAAATTTGCAACAGGCAAGGCTGACTCGTATTTATTTATGGCTAAAATACATTTAAGTCCCTTTAACTTTGGTGTTGATGTTATTTTGTTCTCTCAAGTCTCAAAGTTTTTAAACCTCCTAAACTTTCAAGTTGCTATCATTTTGGTCGATAAATGTTTTTCTTAAGTTTTGAAATAAAATAATATAACTAGTTAACCTATTGTCAATATCTTTCCCAATTTTCGCGTTAAAACATGCTTCCCGAGAATTTTTGTTTAAGCATATGATAGTCTTTGATTACAGAGAACAAATGATCTGGGTTCGATTTTAGTTTAAAAAACAGCATATTTTAATAGCAAAAGCAAAATCAAAATGGATAATATTACGTACTAATTTGATGATAAGGCTAAACAATGTTAATGTACACGTGCATATAGAAGAAAAAAAGTGCTTTAATTAAGACTATTTTCCGATTATGTTTTGAATTTTCTCACCTTTAAAAGCAAGGTTTTTTTGTATTTCATAACCAAATTACAATCTGCTTCCATGATGGGTCAATTGTTAGAGCAAGTGACGGCATACGAAGTTGGTTACAATTGAAACTATTCTCCGCATTTCTTCTTCTTCTTCTTCTTCTTAACACACCTAACCCTAGAGATGAATTCCATAGGTTTAAAAAATAAAAATTCTAGTATATCAAGACTTTTCATAGAGCACAAATGGCAACTTCCCCAATCTCTGCAAAGAAAATCTGATAATCTGCTTGCCTAGTTCAGCTGACGTGATCTTCATGACCTTGTATATTTGTGTGATTCACGAAGAATGAAGACTGAGAATTAAATTGGCTGAGGTCTATGTTGAATCAAGAAATTGAGGGTCAAATTTTTGTTGCTTTAATTCAGCGAATGAGCTAACCACCAGCTTGATTTGCTTTTATTTGCACCTGCACGTCTCTTGTACGGGATAACATGTAAACATTGAAGTTTTCAACTAGTTAACCTATATAGTCAATATCTTTCCCAATATTACGGTAAAAGGGTGTGTTTCTAAACTTTTTGTTTAGGCATACGATAGTCCTCGATTACAAAGAATAAATGATCTAAGATTCGATTTTCATTCAATTTAAACCCTGGACTTTTTGTTTAAGCATATGATAGTCCGCGGTTACAAAAAATAAATGATTTAGATTCGATTTTTGTTTAGTCTAAACCCAACAAAAGTAATAGCAAAAGCAAAATTAAAATAGGTAAATAAACAAGATAATGTAGTTATAACCGTCAATATTTTAGGGAACCTAATGACAGAATCAAATTGATAACAATTTGAAAGTTTATAAGTTGAGGATCCATATCCAATCCAAAAAATTTGAAACTAAAAATACTAAAATGACAACAGCATAAAAATTAAAAGAAATAAGATATATTTTAGTTTCTACTATTTATTTATTATTTTAAAATGGACCAAAATACTTTCTTCTTTTTTCCCCTGATAAAGTTGCATCGAAAGCTGATTCACAATCATGTACTTGTTCTAGATCAAGTTGTACTAGTCTTGCAAGCAATACCAAAATATGAAAAGATGGTTGTTTGATGAGCGTCAAAATGAGACCCACTTAGTCATTGACACTAATAAAAACACAGAGGGATGACAGACAAAGGTCCCCCCCCTGATTTCAAATGTATGCTATTAAAAGAGACAACAAAAACAGCATCTTTTTCTCTTCTTAATTCTCGCACTCAAACTCTCTCTGTGTTTTGCATTTTTGCATGTTGCTCCTGCAATTTGGGCTTAATTTTTCTTGATGCCCATGACATTTAGTTAATATAATCATGACATCACCCAAACTACATTCTATTTCAAGTGAAGGAAAGTAAATTTCATGCAAATCTTCCCAGATTTTTCTTTGTAAACTTTATGTTCATGTAGTTTCTTGACCTATTTCCTATGTATTCATCTTTGTAACAAGTAAAAACTGATAAAGTTTATCATTTGTTGATTGTTATTCCTTTGGTTTGATATTCTTAACCAAAAAAAAAAAAAAAAAAATGAAGAATTCGAATCTTTTAGGTTATGATTCTTCAAAAGTTATGAACATATGATTTTAATTAGCTTAATTGATAAATTTTATTGTTGTTGAATAAAGGTTTTAAGATTCGATTTTGTTTACATCAAAAGAAACCTATTAGAGACTTGTCTTGATTTCGAAGAACAATAGTCTTGAATAAAATACGATAAGTTCAAATCCTATGGTATATAAAAACAAAAAGGGTAAGTTGCAAATTACACCCCTAAAGTTTTGGGGGTGATTGGATTTTACATCTTAATTTTTCAAAATTTGAATTTTACCCCCTGAAGTTTGGAGGTGTTTGTATTTTACACCCTGACGTTTCAAATTTCAAATTTTACCCCTATATTTTAAGAGTGTTTGGATTTTACTCCCTAAAGTTTTGAGGTGTTTAGATTTTACACCTTAAAGTTTCAGAATTTGGGGATATAAAATCTTAACACTCCCAAACTTTGTGAGGTAAAATCCAAATTCTAAAACGTCAGGATGTAAAATCTAAACACTGCAAACTTTAGGAGGGTAAAATTTAAATTATGAAATTTTAGGATGTAAAACCTAATCACCCCCAAACTTTAGGTGTGTAATTTACAATTTATCCAAACAAAAATTATGAACTTGTTTTACTTATTATATCATAGAATCCTACTGTCATCATGAGTAAAGAAAAAAAGAATTACTATTAAGGAAAAGTTAATGGATGTCTTAAGAGCATTAATTTATGATATCTTTTTAGAAAATTTTTTATAGAAAAAGAAAAAGAAAAAGAAAAAACTGACTTTTTCACAACCTTTTATATTATCCATGAAAGTGGTATCAAACTTTCTTCAAATAGTCCATTAACAAATGTTTTAAGGACATTCGTTAATAAAACCCTTATTATTATTACTACTTTAGAAATAATATTATTAGTTTTTTTTGGGTTGATAGATGTTACATGCAATTTAATAATAAGGATGGGTTTGGATTACACTGAAAAGCTGCGTTTAGGTGTTTGACCTTTTTTTGTGTGGGTCCCGTGCACTGTTCACGGGACCTATAAGTATAGATTTCAGCAAATTTTTCTTTAAAATTGGGTCTCACGGTACTATTTATACATTTAAAATTTATTTTGTTACAGTATTTTTAGTTTTCAGTAATAAATGATATCTAAACAAATTCTAAAATTACAAAGTATTCAACTTATTTTTATCATTTTATCTTTTTATGGTACAAAAGTATAATTAAAAATTAAAAAAAGACCCTTAAAAAAAATGCACATTCTATTTTAAGAATCACTGAATTTTCTATTAATTGCTACTTTTGAATTAATAGGACTATGATTTAACAACACTTCCATTAATTCACAAGCAATCAAAACATAAACCATAGTACAATAATTAAACTAGTTAATTTCCTTTTTGTCCTTCCCAAAAATGTTGACAGATTCACAAAATCCCAAACTTTTATTATCATGGGTCAGAAAACAAATATGCCACAAGCCAAGGGGGACAATAGTGTAAACACCTATTCACTGTTTATTATTTAATTAATCACTTATCATTCTGTCCCTTCTTTTTTTTTTGATAGGTCTGTCCCTTCTATATTCAGCAACAAATTAAAATAAAATAATTACCTAAATTAAAAAAAAGAATAAAATAAATATATTTTAATAATGATTAATTATTAATAATAAACCCATCCTCTTCATTTTCACACTCACCGTTCCGTTCCGACCGTTCAACCCTTTCGATTTATAGCCGACAAAAGTCTCAGAACCAAAGCATAAATTTTATATAAAAAAAAATATTAATAAAAATTAAAAAATATAAAAGCAAAAATATATTAGAAATTTTAGAATTAGAAACTCATTGTTTAGCTTAGCTTAGCTTAGCTTCACAGTCTCTCAGTCTCTCTTACTCTCACTCTCTCTCTTCCTTACTCTCTCTCTCACACAGTCGCTTTGATCTTAGGGTTAGGGTTAGGGTTAGGGTTTTCGAGCTCAGGAGTTTCGGCATTATCATGTGACACGGTGAGCTAGGGTTTTTGGAAGATCCGCCGTGAGATCGAGGAGGATTCGGAGAGTATGGGGAATTGTTGTAGATCTCCGGCGGCGGTGGCGAGAGAGGATGTGAAATCGAACTTTTCCGGCCACGATCACGGCCGGAGAGACTCGAACGCCGGAAAGAAGGCTCCGATCACGGTTTTGACCGGTTTGCCTAAGGAGAACATCGACGAGAAGTACCTGGTGGACCGGGAGCTCGGTCGCGGCGAGTTCGGCGTGACGTACCTCTGCATAGACCGGGACACGAGGGAGCTATTGGCTTGCAAGAGCATTTCGAAGCGGAAGCTGAGGACTGCGGTGGATATCGAAGATGTGAGGCGCGAGGTGGCGATAATGAAGCACTTGCCGAGGAATTCGAGCATTGTGAGCTTCAAGGAGGCGTGCGAGGACGACAATGCGGTGCATTTGGTGATGGAGTTGTGCGAGGGAGGCGAACTTTTCGATCGGATTGTGGCGCGGGGCCACTATACAGAGCGCGCCGCCGCTGCGGTCACGAGGACTATTGTGGAGGTTGTGCAGCTCTGCCATAAGCATGGAGTGATTCATAGGGACTTGAAGCCTGAGAATTTCTTGTTCGCCAATAAGAAGGAGAATTCGCCTTTGAAAGCTATTGATTTCGGGCTTTCGATATTCTTCAAGCCAGGTCAGAATTTGAACTTTGCTGTTTCTGTTTTGGTAAATTTGTTTATTGAGATTTGAGATTGAGACATGAGCTTATGTTTATACTAGTGAAAATGCTAAGTTTGGCATATGGTACTTGTATTGTGGATTAGGCTGTTATTACTAATTTAGCATGTACTTGCCTTCCATAATTGGATAGGATATACATTATATTTAGTTTGGTTAGTTAAAGTCTCTTGTTGTAGAACAAATGACCCGGGATCGAATCCCGCCTACACCAAAAAGAAACCCATTGGTATCTTGGTCATGAAGTGGACTCCATAAGTTCAAATTCTGTTGTACCTGTAAAATAAAAGTGTATGTGTCGTGTTGTTTTATAGATAATGGTAAGTTTTATTGTGTTCGATATGTTAGAGCTGGAATCAGTTTGCACATTTTTTTTTATTGATAAGAAAAGTGCAATGTGTTTACGATAGTAAATCCAATGCAATTGAAGCGAATACAAACAAATGAAAGGGAATCAGTTTGCACTTGTATTCACTGGTCAAACAATTTTGATGTGGATGCCTCCTAAAGTTAGATGTTATTTGAAAGTTTTTGTAGCAAAGTGGCTATGTACCTATTGGGAACTTGATGTATGTCCAAAAGATCTAAAATGACCTCTCTATGCAGCTTTTTAAACTAAGGGGTCATTGTGGGGAAAGGTACTGGCTGGGTTTTTGCTTTATTGCACTCACTAGGAAATTAAGAGGATGACATGTAGCCAAACAAGAATGTGCAAATGAAAAGAGATAAAGGACAAAATATATGTTGTTGACGTTTTATCTGAGTTATTGGAGTCTGTTGACCTAGAAAATCAGATATTTGTCTCATTCTCATTCAAAATATATGTTGTTGGTGACTACAAGATAGTACAACCCTTTCAACTTCTAAATTTGATTTACATACGATTTACTGTCTTTTTTTTGTTGTATGTTTTTGCTTCTTTTTTTTTTTTTTTTTAAGGTTAAGTAATAAAATTTTATTGAATAAAAAGAACCATCTCATGCACACAGGATAGTCTAAAGAATTACAAAAATAATGCAAGTTACAATTGAAATGAGAGAGAATGAATAAAATCTATGATAGAATAGATAATGCTAGGACCCCAAACATTGGACAATCCAAACAAAGCTTTATTGCAGCCATTTGGCTTGAAGATTCCTCTCGCTCTACAATGTCCACAACAAACATAAAGGGGCTAGATTCCAAACGAAACAAGAGTGTTTTCAAAACCACTTTTTCATCCAATTAAAAGATCAACTACGCTCTTTGGCATTACCCATGAACCCCAAACATATGGAAGACAAAACCCCACAATTCATACGCAACATCACGATGTAACAAAAAGTGGTTCATTGTCTCCACTTTCCCCATTGTGCCTACTCAAAGTAACCATCTTTGTATTGTATAAAAATCTTTATGAAACCTTAAGTGAAGAAAGTTTTTGCAACCTTGGCCGAGCTCACTTTTAGCCTTTATAAAAAAAGGAAAGGAAATTAGATGCTTAGTTACATAAAAAGTATGACCTCAAGTAAGTGATAGTGCTAAGTGGATGCTTAGAAGCTATAATGCTTGCATACGTGTATCTGGTGGTGCCACACTGAAACTTGACTTAAATGTGGAAAGATTTGCATTGCTGGAATATTGTGTATATAATTTTGTAGAATCAATTTCTCTTCCCTTTCTTACTTCTTGACAAGTATTTCTGTCTTGATCAGATAGTTGATTTATTTATTTATTTATTTTTTTGATTACCTGCATTTGATCTCCTCACTGGGTGGTTTTATATATCTAATCCTGTGAAAATTCTTCTGAACTAATTAGAGGTTTTTCCAAATTATTAAGCATGCATTGAGTTGGTGACTGTCTGACTGATAAGTATAATTAATATTTTTGGGACTTGGGCTGTCCACTATCCTTATCTAATTGTTTGCATTGTGTTTCTGATTTTTACTATGTTCAATTGTTTGACAGTAGTGATATTAATACATCAATCAATAACAGTTTGGTTAATTGGTATGGAGTGGTTTTAAACAATGTAGTCAAAGGCGAGCCGAGAGCTTGCCTAGGTGCCCGGGCAAGGCGCCTTAAAGGCTCTAAGGTGAGGCACTCACCTTTAGAGCCTAGGCGAGCAAGGCGACCGCCTTAAGCCATGAAAAAGGCGCTAAGGCGAGAGCCTCAAGTTATTTTATTTATTTTTTTAAATATATATATTTTTTTAATAGAAGTTTGTTGTGAAACCTATTTTAGATTATTAATTTCATAAGGCATCTTATAAAACCTATTGTTGGTTAAATTAATTTACAAATTTGTTTTGTAAAACTTATTGTTATATAGAAGCTTGTAGTAAAACGTATTGTTAGAATTAACTAATAGAGCCTAAACCATGCTAATCCTATTTTGAAATAATTTTATAGACCTAATTTCTTCATGCTTCACATTGAAAAACACTTCATTATAATATTATAATACACTAGGTACATATGATTTAAGTTCTGTATGTATAATAAATATATTAAGAATTTGGCGCCTCGCTTTACTCGGGCTAGCGCCTTTTTGTTGCCTCATGCCTCAGGCTATACAAGGCCTTGGTGCCTTAAGGTTGCCTTTCGCCTTTGACTACCTTGGTTTTAAAAGGCCTTAGTTACAATAGAATGATGGCTTAAGTTTTGCTCAGCATTACCTTGGGGAAATAAAACAATCAGCAGTTGACCCAAAATCCAAAATGAGAAAAACAAAACAGTTCTTTTCACCTTCATTTGTCTTCTCCTGCAACTGTTGTAGAGGTTTTCTGTCGCTGATTGTTTGACTTTTTCACTATTGTGTTGTTATTAAATGTTGTTTCTTCAACCACACATGATGTCAGAGAGTTTTTTTTTTTTTTTTTTCCTCTGTAAGTCTTTATTACATTGTTCAAAGAGATAATGGTATAGTATCTCTAGTCAGTAGTATGAAAATATTGTTTCTTCACTCATTGTGGAGAAGTTCACATGTAAAAATGACTATGCCCTTTGTGGAGATATAAGCATTCAGTACATACTGATATTGGTAAGAGTGTTAGCCGAAATGCAAAGGCCTCTTGGAGCCTAGGTGCAAAGCACAAGTGCGTGCTTGATAGAATAAAGAACACATTTAATATATATATATATATATATATATATATATATATATATATAAAATGTAGTAAATTTGAAAACAATTTTTAATGGACAATATAACAATCAAGTGATCAACTAATCATATAATATTGAAATATAGCATTTTATATAATTATTTCATGATTTACAAAATATAAGGAACCATGATATTTGATAGCCGTGAATATATATATGTATATATATATATATATATATTTTTTTTTTGCATGAGTGAACTTTTTCTTTTTTCAATTTTTTTTTTTTTTTTTTAAAACAAAAGGGGCCAACAACAAAAAAGTGGGTATTGGTTCCAGAAGAAATTAGAAAGATCAAGGGAAAAGGAAGAAGAAGAAGGTGAAGGAGGTATGCTTCAAAAAAAGAACGGGTATCAGTTATCTCTTTCAAGACAAACTTCAAAGAACACTTATCAAAAAAATACAAACTTTGAAGACCAAGAAAAAGCAAGAGAAGGGAGTTATACCAGGAGAGGTTTTTTTTTTTTTTGGGGGGGGGGGACTAGTAGTTAGGTCAAGTAGAGGAGGTAGAGCTTAAAGCTGAAAGTCAAAAGAGAAATAAAACGAGAGAGAGAGAGAGAGAGAGAGAGAGAGAGAGAGAGAGAGAGAGAGAGAGAGAGATGTACGTCATAGAGGAAAAAGGAAAACTTTGTCTTTGGCTTTGGCTCTGGAGTCTTGCATCTGGTTTCGTGTTAGTTACATTGAGTGTTCCTATAATATATATATATATATATATTTATTTATTTATTTATTATTATTTTTATTATTATTATTATCATCATCTTCTAGAATTTGCAATGAGTGGTTGAGGGGTGGGCTTATGTGTATTAATCATACCACGATTGATGTTTATATAAGAAATCAAAGGTATATACCATTAATATCTCATGGTTACATTAATAACTGATTTTTTTTTTTTTTTGAATAATATTAAAAGCCCAAAAAAGTGCTCTTCATGCTTATTGGACAAAGCTTCAAAAGTGTGCCTTATACATACTTTTGCTAATGCACTGCACTTCAGAGATGAAAAGCGCTAAAGGCTTGGCACTGTGCGCTTGAAGTGCATTTTTACTGACATTGATATATGACCTTTTTGTCTCCCCAATCTCTTAGTTATAGATACTTTCTCATGTGTGTTCTAAGAGGCTTCTAAGAGTTCCATCCTTCTCTAGGAAAAAATGGGTCTGGGGGATGGTGGGCTTGGTGTTAAGTAGTCTGCCATCTACCAGGAAACATCAAGAGTTATTTTAAGTGGTTTACAGTTGCATTACTAATATTTTTTGACCATTTTCTCATTGATTTTGGTGATCATTGTCTGCTTTTGGAATGTTTACTGTTGCACTGGTGTTTTCTGATGATTAAATATAATGTATTACTAGGCGAGAGGTTCTCAGAAATTGTTGGAAGTCCATATTACATGGCTCCGGAGGTGCTCAAGCGGAATTATGGGCCAGAAATAGATATATGGAGTGCAGGGGTTATTCTCTATATTTTGCTCTGTGGGGTTCCCCCATTCTGGGCTGGTAATTATATTCCTAGCATCTCTCTGTGTGTGTGTGTGTGTGTGCGAGCGCACATGGGTTTGTGTGTATACCATTGTTTCTGACCAGGGCAGAGTGTACTTATGATGCAGAGTCTGAACAAGGTGTTGCACAGGCAATTCTTCGTGGGCTAATAGATTTCAAACGGGATCCATGGCCTAATATCTCAGATAGTGCAAAGAGTCTAGTCAAGCAAATGTTAGAGCCAGACCCCAAGCTTCGGCTCACTGCGAAGCAAGTGCTTGGTATTCTACATCTCTTTTGTGCATAATACCTCATGATAAGAATGCATTGTATGTTCGAAAATTTGGGTAATATGAATGATATTTATTGTTCTCCCTGTGCCTGCATGTGTATTTCCATTTTTTTTTTGTCCAAGCATTTGGCATTTTGGTAATCCCATCTAACCAGCCTCCCCGTCTCTCTCTACCCCCCCCCCCCCCCCCCCCCCCCCCGGCGGCGGGGGTTTATTTCATTTTGGTGCATTACATTGATCAATGACCATTTGCCAATACAGAGCTTTAAATCTACTTTTGACAAATTAACTCAGCCCTTGAAAAATTAATAAAGTAAGTAAAGAACATGCAGACTAACAGTTAATTGAAGAAACACTAAGCCACTGGAGTTTAATGTTAGTTTACAAGATTTTAAAATGAATAAAAAACTTATCCCTGTTTCTCAAAAGACCTAGTTTCTACAGGAAAAAGTGTGCATATTATACAGGATTGATTATATTAGGAAATATATTATATTGTTGGTCGTGTTAGTTTATTTCTTGTATGATAGGTGACATATCAATGATATATCTGTTTCTGGATACGTATGTATGCAATTGTATGTAGATAGGTATATTGATATGGCTACAGAAATCTTGACACTCAGAGATCCTTAGAGCAATTGAAATCCTCTTTCGTACTTACCTTTGAGTGGGTACAAGCTTGCAGATTTACACTTTATACTTCCATCTTTGAGTTTGATAACTCTCTTAGCATTTCTGTTTGATTATTTGTAAATTTTTTTGGATACTTTCTGTTTGTTATTGTAAACATGAAGTAATTCTCTCTCTCAATAAAACTTCAATACTTATCATGAAAAAAGACATAAATCTTGACATTTTAGATTTGGCACTCTCTGACACAGATTACTTGGTTTAAAACTTTATTCAAGTACGTTTAATGTGGTTTCCCAGTCATTTATGCTTTATTGCTATTAACATGTTATCAAAAGCTCCTTATCAATATTTTTCTTTTGGAAACATGAATGGTAATTTCCTTACAAGCAAAATATAAATACATAAATAACTAAATACGCAGTTAGTCAATGTTGCATGAAAATTTATGATACAAGACTTTGATCTGTGTAACTCTACGGACATTCTGATTTTAGGTTTTTGTCAGATTTGGACATCTGTTAAATATTGATTATGTTTTGAATACTGTTCTTTTCTGTTTACAGAGCATTCCTGGCTCCAAAATGCTAAAAAGGCTCCTAATGTTCCTCTTGGAGATGTTGTCAAGTCGAGGCTTAAGCAGTTTTCAATGATGAACCGATTTAAGAGAAAAGCCCTGAGGGTTAGTTGACTATTTCTATGTACCTTTTATGTTTTGAGTTATATTTTCTTTTGACAACCAATTTGATTGGCATGCTGCTGAAACAGGTTATTGCTGATTTCTTATCCATTGAAGAAGTTGAAGACATCAAAGAGATGTTTAAGAAGATGGACACTGATAATGATGGTATTGTTTCAATTGAAGAATTGAAAGTTGGACTTAGAAATGTTGGATCCCAGCTTGCAGAGCCTGAAGTCCAGATGCTTATTGAAGCTGTGAGTTTACATCCCTTTAATTTTACTTTCAACAATATATTCTCATAACATAAAGTATTACTTCTCAAAATTCACATTTATTGCTCCCCGTTCTCATCAGTGCCCATTCTACTCATATGTTGCCTTGTTTAAGGAGGCCCATCATATTGTTATTATGACCATCAGGACCATAATAATTGTTCAAACACACATCACAAGTTAAAATTTCTGAGAATCCTTTTCACTGTATCTGACTGTATTCAGTGTTATCTTTGACAAATCTTTCCATTGTAGCAAGCCTAGTCACTGGATCTGTTTGTTGTTTATGCCACTGAAGCGGTGGGCAGTCCTCAAAGTACCTTCTGGACAAGTGCTTCACGCAGTCTTGTTGACAATTTATGCATTCTTGTACCCATCCCTAGTTCCTGGAAAATCATTTTCAAATGATTATGTGAAATTATTCTATTGGGTCTAGAAACTAGTTTTGTAGGGGTTGACTCTAGATAGATTCTCAGGGTGTTGATGAGGGTTCATGACACAAACCATCATGAAGTTGATGATGTTTTAAGTCATTAATCATATTGCACCCCCTGCCGCCGCCTCATAAGTAGCAGATTCCTTTAAATAGGAGTTGGTCTCCATGTGGACGTAACATCCCTTTGACACACTGGAAACAAGTTGGCAATACTGTCTAAATTTCAACAATAAAATATTTTGACATTCTATGCAGTAGTCAGACATGTAAGGGATATGTTGGGACACAAGTGCTCTGTTGTAACGTAGAAAAAAATTGTTAGGAAAGAAAATACAATGACAGGCAGATGAATGATTAGGACACCTCAGTGGCGGAGCTAGGATTCATCTTTAGGGGGGGCAAAATTTATAACTAATATACATGTGTCTCTATAAACAAACACATATTGTGTATGTAGCATATAACATATGCATCATATATACAAAATATTAACCAAACTTGACAATTAAATGCCAGTAATATAAATAGTAAGTGATCATTCAATATTGAAAGATCTCCTAAAATCATTGCATATCATTATACTGTGTATATTTTATCAGTTTTTAAAAAATATATATATAGCCAATAAAATAATCTCCTAATATATTTTATTTGTCATGTAATTGTTTCCAAATTTTATATCTTAATACTTTTGAAAGGAAACTTTTTTTTGGGTGGTATTGAAGTCTCTTCAATTAAGACTTTTTCTTCTTTATTTAAGTTTATTTTTTATCATTGTTTATTTTTTGTAAATTTTGAACTTTAAAAAATATTGATAAAGTAAAAAAAAGATATGAAGATATATTTTGACTTTTCAAAAAGATAGGGAGATATATATACACACAAAGAAATAAAGAACGTTCGTGATTGTTTACTGTGGCTATGCACTTTACAGTTTTATTTTGAAACATGTAACTAAAGGGATTTTCAGTACAAATCAATTACTCACGCACTACTTATCACAGTTTCAATTAGATCTGCACCTTTTACTGCTACACACATAAAAAAAAAAAAAAAATTTTGGGCAGGTCAGGGGGGGCATGTGCCCCCTCTCGACCCCCCCCTGACTCCGCCTCTGGGACACCTTGATTCTTAGACAAATTTTTTGTCTTTCTATCTCCATTAAACATACTCATTTTTTGAAAGGTGATAAAAGTATAATCCAAGTGTCCATGGTAAATTAGTCTCTTTAAGGATTGAATGGATAAATTCTTGGCAACAGGTAGATACTAATGGGAAAGGTACACTTGACTGCGGAGAATTTGTTGCTATTTCCCTCCATCTACAAAAGATGGCTAACGATGAACATCTTCACAACGCCTTCTCCTACTTTGACAAGGACGGGAATGGATACATTGAACCAGATGAGCTTCGGGATGCATTGATGGAAGATGGAGCGGATGATTGTACAGATGTAGCAAATGACATCTTCCAAGAAGTGGATACAGACAAGGTGAATGCCCAACAATTTCCACATACCTGGTTTTTCTTAAGCAGGTTACAAATCTGATGCTATTATTCTATGAATGCAGGATGGGCGTATCAGCTATGATGAATTTGTGGCTATGATGAAGACCGGAACAGATTGGAGAAAGGCTTCTCGACATTATTCTAGAGGAAGATTTAACAGTCTAAGCATGAAGCTGATGAAGGATGGTTCTTTAAACTTGGCGAGTGAGTAGTATATATATTTGAGGTTGGTGTTCTGTTTATTCACACAAAAAAAAAGTACTGTATTGCCCGTGTATCTGGGACTCACTTCCTTTGTGATTAGTTGTTGGGGTCCCTTGACCAAATGGAGTGCCGTTTACTTGGTGCCTTAAAAAGGGTCATGCAGGCTTGAGTGCATCTAACTTGACCTTGGGAATGTTAATTGTGTAAAAGACGGTGCCTTGAGGCCATGGATTGGCATGTATGATTCTGTTCCTTTTTTTTAACCACTCCGTAAGTTGTTTTTCTGGTTGAGTATGTGGAATTGAACTCTCCCGTAGTGTAGAATATTCTTGTCATAGAAATATGAAGGTCTTTTAGTGTATGCGTTATGGGTCCAAATCATTCACGAAAATATCTGGTAGGAAATCATAAGGCTATCTCCCCCACCACCCCAAAAAAATAAAAAAAAGAAAAGAAAAAAGAATACGAGGTTATAAGAAGAAATGCCATCCTTTTTATCTTTCGGATAATTCAGTTATTGGGAAAGTGGGATTTGAATTCCGGAAACTCCAAAAAGTGCCATTTGAGCTGGATGACTCTTGGTTTGTAAGTGTCGTACTTTAGAAGTTAAAATTGGGGTAAATATTTATGGGACCCATATAATAGGGCTGTAATGATGTTGTTATAGGCCCAACAAGCTGTTAAAGAACATATTACATGCATCTTGTTATAGGCTTAAGATGCTTCATGCTGTTAATAGTGTAATTGGAAGGATACTAGACGCTCTTACATTAGAGTTTTTGTGGCAATTGAGGAACAAAGCAGTCCATGGAGGATTTAAGCCAACAGGTGAAGAGTTGGAAAGAGCGTTTCAAAGAAATTTCCATGAGCACTGGATGATTATGTCCAAGAATCATCACATACCACCTTCATCTACAGTATCGGTCACTCATTGGAATAATCCAACAAGGGAGAGAACAAAGATAAATTGTGATGCAACAGTGGGAAAATTTGACTCAGCTATTGCCATGATTGCCAGAGATTGGAGAGGGAATTTGGTGTTTGCTTGTTCCATCAAAGTGAACACCAACATCCCTATTCAAGCTGAGGCTGAGGCACTCAGATGGGTTGTTTCTACTGTTCAAGCTAAGGCTGATGCACTTAGATAGGCTGTTTCTACTGCCATGAATCACAAACTAATCAATGTAAGTTTTGAAAGTGACTGTCAGGTTTGCATCCAAGGTCTGACTTCCTCTACCAATTCTGTTCCATGGAGAGTTAGTAATATTTTGCGGGAAACTCAGTATTTACCTAGTTTAGTTCCATCTTTTTCTTTTAACTAGGTTCTTAGAAATGCTAACCAGGCTGCTCATGTTCTTAGCTGTTGGTCACTTTCAAATAGATTTTTTGGCTTCTTTGATTCTAATTCAGCTCCTCCATCTGTTTTGGATGTAATTAAGGAGGATGCTCAGTTTGTATCTTGTTTCTGTTAATTAAAAGTTTTTATTCTTAGCGCTCCACAACCAACCCCTCCCCCCCACCCCCCCACACACCCCCCCCCCCCCCCCCCCCCCCCCCCGGGGGGAAAAAAAAAGGAAGGATACTAGACGCAAAATTGGTGTGCAATGTAAAGGCATTTGGCAATTGGCATCAATCTTGGGTGCGAGTTGGACACTCAACAAAGAATTGGAATGAAATCAAAACCTAATGTGATTTTTTTTTTTTTTTTTTTTGACGAGAAAAATATAATTTGAACTATTAATTGAAATTTTATTTTAAGAATATAGATGTGGGAAAGACTTTCAGAGCGAATTAAAGCAAACTCTTGCAAATTTGGTCCGTGGACAATTTGACAACAGTAATGCAGCATACCCATGGGCTCGTGCCTACAGGCCATGGGTCTAATATATCAGATATGTCGAGTGAGCCACCAAAATTCCCATGCAAGCAATACTCGTGTGTGTGTGTGTGGGTGGGTGTATTAAAAGACAGCACTATTACTCAACCAAACTCGAGGGTCCTCTTGAGATGGATAGGCCCAAATATTGGAGATGGAAATAGGCCCAAACGCATTAAAACCAAAAAAAGCCTAATTAACAACATTGTGGACAAAGCAATTTGCTGACCTACAAACATGAACAACGACCCAAGCAATACTCATTGTTTAAATATGGTTTTTTTTTTTTTTTTAAAATAATAATAATAATAATAATCAGTTTGTAATGGAGTCTCTTTTGGTGTACTTGATTTGTTGCTGGGATCAAAGAACTCACATTGTCTCAATTTCACGAGAGTATTTTATGAGATGGTCTTAAGAGATCACCATCTCACATTATATGATATCCATACATACCGTGAGAGAGATATCATAAGATTCTCTCATAAGATATTTTTTCCAATTTCACGTTCGAATCCATCATGGAGTTAAAATGTGTAGTGACCTAATAAGGATACTCATATTATTTTAATGTTACTTATTCTCTATCTTGTCTTGCACAGAAATGAATAAACTTATTAGAGGTCAATTAATAGTGGATATAACTTATTAGAGGTCAATAATTGTACCAAGGTTTAGGTCGTCACTCATCAGGATTAGTTTATATTAGAGATTAGGAAAATTATATGACAGCTCACAGCATAATACAAACAATCATTAAGTTGGGAAAAAAAATTATTGTTCTTAGAAAAGTAAAAATTTAAAAGATTTTACATAAACCAAATAAGGTGGATAAAGTGAAAAAAGGGTTATACATTATATGTGTGGATAGTATCCTTTTGTAGGTGGTGGGAGTTTGGGAAGAAGAGGAATCGCATTATGGACTCCAACTGAGCACAAGGCGAGTTTGGCTTCTTGGTGATGGCATGGTTTTTAAACCCAAACCGTTCAATGAACCGTTAAAGGGAGAGGTTCAAGATTTTCAAAATCGGTCCGAGGTCGAACCGAGGTCAAACCATAATGATGTCATAATTAGTTTAATAATTATTGAAAATATAAATAAATATATTAAATTTATAAAACTTGCAAAATTGACTAATATATCTATATATGTGAGAGAAATTTAATGATTTTGAAACATATTTTTCAAATTAAATAAGAAAGTTAATAAAATAAAATAAAATAATAACTGTGAAAAAATTAAAATTTACGATTAATTTTTGAAGTAAAGTTGAATATTTTTGAAGGATTTTAATTACAATTTTTTTATATTCCTTTTAAGAGATAGATAATTTAATTCAGTAAAATAGAATTGTGTTAAGTTGTTGTTGTTTTTTTTTTTTAATTGCGTTAAGTTTACTTCAATTAAAAAAAATATATATAAATATATATATATAAATATATATATATATATATATATATATATATATATATATATATATATATATATATATATATATATATATATATATATATATATATATATATATATATATATATATATATATATATTGTTGAGCATTTACTTTTAAGCTTAGCTGAGTGGTTAGACTTTAGCTCCAACTTTGACTGTGCCAAGGTTCTAAACCTGGTAAGTGCACTTTTCCGATTTTTTCTTAATTAACAAACATGCTTGAACCGTGGTTGGACTGTACGGTTCGTGCCACCGATTCTACATGAATCGTGCGGTCCAACGCGATTTAAGGGGTTCATAGAATTTCTAATAAATTTGATTCTCTATGTTTAAAAAACTGAATTTCAATTCAGTTTTCGGTTAACTCGGTTAGACCGTCCGGTTCGGTCTGGGTGCCAACAAGCTTCACCTCGTTGACAACCTTCACCTCGTTGACATGCGGATGCCAACAAGCCTATATTATACCTTTAATAGTTTTTGGAGTAATTTGTAGGTAGCAAGGCTGGTTCAATACAATTTGAGGCGTAAGACAAAAATTTTAAATGAGTACTTTTATATTTAAATATCACTTACATAATATTTAGTTTATTTCGCTTTGTTTGTTTTAGCATTAACATTTTCTGGAAAATGGTTCATTTTCCAAAGAGTATTTTCTAGAAAATTATCTTATTTTCCAGAGTTTGGTAACGATCTTGAAAATGAGCTTGAGAATGTTTTTTGGTGTTTGGTATGCAATTTTTTAAAAATATTTCTTGTATAATTTAAAACATGTCTATTATGTAAGCCAACTAATGTAATCAATATAAATAAAAAATCAAGAATAAATTTGGTTTTCATATTAAAATTTTGACAATAGATACAATCAAAATTAATTAGTTGTTAAATTTTCATGATCTCTACTACTGATCTTGCTCATATATATAGATAGTTAACGTACAAACATACACACACACACACACACACACACACACACATATATCAATCATTTGTCTCTATATATAAAATTGACAGGAGAATACATCTTCAATAAGTATAAATAACAATAACTTTTATATGTCTACTCTTTTTGCTGGTTCACTAATTGTCTACTAAGGTCAACCACAAGTCTTCAATATTACTCTAAAATATGTATTTACATAATATATTTGCATAATATATTATCAATGCATAGTATTTGCATAAACTATTTGCCAACAACTGTAATTCCCCTAAACAATTATCATTCATCATATAACAATATTATTAGTTCATGGTAAAGATTGTCCTATGTAAAAGCAATTTAGAGCCATATAGCCATATAGGCATTATGTTTAAAATTTTCATCTTTTATTTCATTCATTCTTTTTTCTTCTTTTTTAAATTTTTTAAAATTTTTTTGCACTAATATGTACAAAAAAGAAGTAACTTCTGTCTAGAATGTGTTAAGGACATATTTTGTGTAATTGGCTAATTCTTTGACAAAATGCACTTTACTTGTATTTTGGTAGATCTAGGATGTGTTTGATACTTCAAGAAACATATTGTTCAAGTCTAGTATTAAAGCCATGAAGATTGGACCAAGAAACAAGTGAAGAAAAGTTGCTCACTAAAGTTGGATAGATAGCTTGACACCTGCGGACAAATAGCTTGACAGCTGCTCGACAGATAACTATCTATCGAGGTTTAATGAGGCTTGACAGATACTATCTATCGAGGTATCTATCGAGGTTACGGGAATTCAGATTTTCAAATCTGATTTTCGGCCCATGCTTATGTATTTGTGTGGGGTTTCTTTTCTCACAACCCTAGACATATATAAGGCTTATTTTAGAGGCCGTCATATAAGAGAATACAAGGATAATGTATGCAAAAGGTGACCGATGCCTTACTCTCTCTGAAAGAAGCTACTACGACTTTACGCCTTAGGGTTTTGTAACCAAGTGCTTCTTGATCTTCATTGTTGATGAAGTGAAGAACTTTGCAGCAAAAAATCTTCTTCAAGTTGGTGTGTTAGTCATGTACTGGGAGTCGTGTATCATTGGTTAATCACGTATTGGGATCTGTGCAAAAAAGGTAGTGTTCATATATTGAATTAAGAGGTTTTGAAGGGGTATTTTAAAAAAATAACTACAAAACTCATACTATATTATAAGTTAGCCAACGTTTTAAACTTATTTCATTTCTAACAATTCGAGTCCAGTGGACTCGATTTACCCAGAAACTGATTCGGCGGACAAACCAGGAAATCGAGTTCAACGAACTCGGTTTCCATGTATAGAAACCGAGTTCATTGAACTCGGTTTATATACACAAAAATTGAGTTCAATGAACTCGGTTTATATACACAGAAATCGAGTTCAATGAACTCGGTTTCCATACGTGGAAACCGAGTTCATTGAACTCGATTTCCATGTCTCATCCATCTCAACCCCACTCAGTTTTTTTTCAACCATGCATGAAATAAACACCCTTGCCTCTCCACAAAACAGAGCCCCGTGAAGATGAACATAACCAACATTAATCTACTAGTATTAGTTAATGTATTAATGTATTAATTAAGGGGTGTTCGTGCATGAAATAAACACCCCTGTTTTACTCTCCACAAAACAGAGCCCCGTGAAGATAATAAACAAGACCAACATTAATCTACTAGTATTAATTAATGTATTAATTATGCTAATTAAGATTGGAATATATAGAGGGGTAGCTTTGGATCAGACTGACGTGCAAAAATAAACAAATTCAACAAAGTTCGCTGGCGCCTCTGATCACAAAGCTGTTTAAAAACTTTGGCATCATTTCCCAAAACGTCCCATGCTAAATTACAAAGTAAAATTCATGGAAAGTGACTAATAAGTAATACTACATTTTATTTATTAATCATAGCTTAAGCTCTCTTCATGTGAGACCCATGAGACATGGAAATCGAGTTCAATGAACTCGGTTTCCATACATGGAAACCGAGTTTAATATGGAAACCGAGTTCATTGAACTCGATTTCCTAGTTTGTCCATATCAATTCCTGGGTAAATCGAGTCCATTGGACTCGAATTGTTAGAAATGAAATAAGTTTAAAATGTTGGCTAACTTATAATATAGTATGGGTTTTGTAGTTATTTTTTTAAGAAAACCGTTCTGAAGTGGTAGAAGATTTTTTATATGAGTTCATCTACGGGGATTGTAGAGTCTAGGGACAAATGTTTTGTACTAGATCTGAAACTTCTCTTTATTATAGTGAATTGCTTTTCGGGAAGGTTTCCCCCCAGGTTTTTTTATTGTGAAACTAATTTGTTTCATTGGTTTTTTTGGGTCATCATATCTTGTCTTATTTATTTTTCCGCTGCATGATTTTGACATGATATTGATGTTTATTTGTTTTAATAAGGTTTATTCATAATAAATCTAATTAACAACTTGGATTTAAAATTTGTTAATTATATCAACCGAAGTCTAAATTTCCCAATAGAATGAAATAATTACCGCTGCAAATCTGTTCTCCTTTACAAGTTAGAGCTCTTGACCGATCAGTGAGGGGAAAAAAATCTAATCAGAGAATTGTGTTACATAGGGGAAGAGAAACATGGAGAGAGAGAGAGAAACTAGAGTTAGTGACAATGACGGTGTGAGAAGAGAAAAAGCAAAGAGAAGAGAGAAAAAGTGAAAGAGCTTATCATGAGAGAGAGAATGCGCCAAAAAATTATATTTTCCACAGCTACAAATGAAGATAATATTTATAAGAGATGCAACGTGTAAGAGAGAGATTGTGAAAAAAAATTAGAGATGGGTGGCACTTCATCAACTACAAGATAATACATGAATATTTTAATTACTTGGTATGATTAGTGACACAACAATTTATAAGACCTATATAATAAAATTTGTGATATTTTTATCATTACTTAATTTTTTTGGACCTCTTTGAAAGCGGAGGAAAAAGAACTACAAGTCACATTTTTTTAATAATAAAAAAAATCACTTATTCCTCCTTTTACGGTCCTTTCTCTCTTAGGAGGCTTACGTCATGGCCTAAGTGGTTTAGGCCGTGCGCCAGCCCTAGAAACTAAGTAGCTGTTGGTGGGCTTGGTGGACACTTTCTCATGAGAATTTTGAAAACTTTCTGTCTGCGGTGCTTTTTTCCTTGAGATGAAACTGCGGCACTTTTTACCTTGAGATGAAACTATGATTGTGCTGATATTTGATTAAATTAGCCACATGACTGAATTCATAGTGTCATTATTTAAGCACAATGTGTTACATGATTTTTTTTATTATTATGGTGCCGTTTGGATAGCACTGAACTTTGCTGAGTCTGCGTTTTCACTCTTTTTTTTTTTTTTTTTTTTTTTTTTTTTACGCGTTTTGCAGAACAGGGGGACAAACAACACTGTAGTGGCACTATAGCAGTACTGTTTATGGGACCCACAGCCACTTTATTCATTAAAAAAATATTAAAAATGGGTCCCACGATACTATTTACACATTTAAAAATTATTTTGCTACATTGTTATCAGTTTTCAGTTTTCAGTTTCAGCAACAATAAGTTCAATCCAAACACACCCTATATATATTTATTTGATAGGTAGATAGTGAAGAAAGAGGAGGTGAGTTTAAACCACAAACATTAGACACTATAAAATATGCTATCTAATATCACTAGACTATCATTTGAATCTGATGTGTTAAATATAAATCATATTTTTCATTTATTTATTATTTGTTCTGGTGAAAATGTTTTTGTTTAGGTATATACCCACTTTATGGCATTAGGAATTAGAAGCGTGCTAAAATTTCCTTCGGAAGTGTTGTGATATGATCAAAGACGACAGTAGTGTTGCTCTTCTCAGATTTTTCCAAAGTGGAACAGAAGAATCAAACTCGAATTGCTCGTGTGCTTTTGCGGCTTTGCCTTTTGGGTTTAATTATGAATTTTTTTTTAAACATTTATATCATGCCACACCTTTAGTCTCAATCGTGGTGCTGGTGTGTCATGGACTCATTGTACTACAAAAAGTACAGCAATTTGTGGCGCACATTTGAGATAGATATTGCTGTCTTCGTGAAGAAAAACATGGTAACTTTATTATTTGGTCAAAAACACGAAACACTGAGGTGAGGAAAAGGGTGAATATGATTGTTTTGCAAAGTGCTGCACTAGTGCGTAGATAACTTGTTGGACTAATACTAGTGCGCATGCATCCGATCGACATTGTCTTTTCTACAAAAGAAAGTTGCTCATATAGCCTCATAGTCCTTCAAATAATTCTTTCCATCAAACGCACGATGAAATGTTTCAAACTTATGGTAGTGAGTTCTTCTATTATTACAAATAGATTCACAATTTTTTTCGTAACTCTCCTATGTGCTAGATTATGATTGACTATTTGTCACTTTTACAGAAAAATACATTATATTTCAGATGCATGCATCTCCCCTCTCACATAAAGATAGATCCCTTCATATGAGATATACAAGATATATGCTTCATTTACTTTTACATGGACTCACAATTTTTCTCTATACTCATAGTCAACCACATGGAATGATTGTAGCAAAATATGTGTATTTATGTGTGATACTAAATTTTTTGTATAAAAATCATTTGTCGCAACAACCAACATAAAATTCAACACATGACATATTATAATTAGTAAAACATAAAATAGAATATTTAAGGTGAAATCGGGGATTTTTGTTCTTTGGCTCATTGTCATCTTTGAGATTTTAATAAAACTCCCCCCAATTAGTAAAACATAAAATAGAATATTTAAGGTGAAATCGGGGATTTTTGTTCTTTGGCTCATTGTCATCTTTGAGATTTTAATAAAACTCCCCCCACGCCCCGCCCCCCCAAAGCGCATTTTGATGGTAAAAAACGGAATAAATGAAAAATGAGATATAATTGAACAAGCGTGTTTTGGTTTGGTACTGACAGAATTGAAGTAGTTGGAAAGAAAACGGAAGATGAATTGTAATTATCGCAGATTTGGTAATGAGTATTTTCTATCTAGCTTACTATTTTCAATTTTCCTAAAATAAGAGGAAAAAGATGAAACAAAATGTCATACATGTATGATTTGAATAGCCTATCATTTTAACAAATAAAAGGGGAAGATGACTAAATATCATACGTAGGTAATATGATAAGATCACCTTTCTAGAACATCAAAAACAATTCAAAAGCAGCCTTCTAGGTCATTAAAAAACAATTCAACATCAACCTTCTAGGTCACTAAAAACAATTCAACATAACAATATAACATACACCATCAATATGCATTATAGTCTCTCTACTTCTCCACTCATCCTCAATCAACCTTCTTTTAAATTTTGTCTCTATTTTTTAATTTTACAATCATTTTGACTTTTTTTCCTCACTTTTTCATACTTCTACTAGATGACAAAGTTTTGTTTGAAAACTCTTCTTTATTAACCTATTACGTGATAAATCATAAGCCCATTCACATATATCTTGATAACATGATTCAATAAAATATTTAAAATGGTCACATAATTATTTAAAATTCATGTGATTAACAATATGCACATATATTCATTTAAGTTGTCATATAGTGGGTTGTCACATAGCGGGTTGATTTTTTTTTTTTTTTTTTTCCCTAATAACCGGCTTGGAAGAAAATTCGGTCCTCATCGTAGTGTTATTTTCACACCATTTCCTTGAGCAACCAAGCATGCAAGAAAGAAATGGTCCAAACACTCAAAGCTAGGTAATCTGTCATAAAAACTGATCATCCAGGAAAAAGCAACATGATTTGTATTATAATCCTCAAAATAATGAACCAATTGCTCTTGAGTTGTTGTCGGCCTAAGTTGGGTGTTGTGCTTTTGATATAACTGCAATTTTTTGTATTGACAATGTTAACTTCTGAAAAAGTAGGTACAAAATTGAGTTCATAATTGGTTTCCTCAAAGATCAAATGGGGGATAACTAACCGGGGTTGATATTTTTAGTGCAAGACAAGTCTGAACCATGGGTTAATGACGGGTTCACTACCCAAAGAAATTGAACTCTTACGCATCATTTTCTCCCCTTTTCTTCTGATCAATTTGAATAGGTTTGTTTACGTTATTTAAACTAGCTTGAAACTTTATGTATATGTATGAATATACTTAAAAAAGATACACAGTATAATTCTTACCTTTATAATTTAAATATTATTGATATTCATTCTTATATTATTAAATAGTAAATGTAAATTGTTAATGTGGGGGGCAAAGATTTGAACTTTTACGTTGGACCTCAGGCCCCAATTACTAAAAAGAGTACGTCCGAGGAGGAGAAAACGTTTGGGAAGGTCCCATAGTAGGTGGACGAATAGAGAAATATTCAAAGGCACTAGTCCGAGAGAGTCACCCTTCTCGGACCTGACGAATGTCAGTAAAGTGAACTTCGTCTTGACTTGGGTAACCTTCCAGGAAGTTCCAGCAATGAAGATAGACTTCAGATGCACAAGGAAGGGATAAGAACACGGAAATATCTAGGGGAAAAGCTGCTACCACCGCATTAAATGCACTACAGCAATTTTCCTGGGCGCATTAATGTGGAGAAGACCTCTGAACAGTACTTTCAACTACTACCGCCCACAGAAAACTAGAAAAACTGCTCAATAGGACATATACTTGAGTACAAGGTTAGATGATAAACAAGTGGATGATGGAAATGGATCAGAGGGGACTATATAATGGGGGAAAACCTCCATAAGGAAGGGGATCAGAAAAATATTAGAGAAAAGATACCGAATAAGATCTACTGTAGCACTAGGAAGAACAAACTATCTGAAATAGCCAATCCATCCAAAAACTTACTCCTCGGACTTAAATTCAACCCTCGATTATGTGTCTTTTCCTTCTCGGACAGACTTAAAACCCTAATTAACTGTTAGAAAATCCATTAACAGCCCAGTTATTTCACCCACTCTCTTACAAATTTATTGTATTGGGCTTATTGGGCCTATATCCTATTCCTTTTGGGTTTGGGCTACAATTTGTAACCCTACAATTGGCGCCGTCTATGGGAAGAACTAGTGCTTGTAAGGATTATAACGGTTATGGCGGGTTCAGGACCATACCAGACTAGTCCACACCATGCAGAATCAGCTAATATTCATCAACAGGACGAGCTCCATGACCTTGAGCACGGAAACCATATGGATAACCAGCAGGAAGGTAGCTTGCAGGCGCTCCATACAGGTGGAAGTGGTTATCGACGAAGGAGTCATTTAGTACATGAGCAAGCTGATGAAAAGGATTTGCAACGAGAAATTGATGATCTAAAAAAGAGACTTCGTCGAGCACAAAGAAAACAAACCCCTTCCAGATCTAATGTTTCTTCCAATGATGACGAAGATGCCAGTTACAGAAAACGCTTAAAAAATCCACCTAGTGAGTCCTATTCCTGTAAGGAGGAACATTTTCACAAGAGGAGGCGAATGAGTCCATCTGGTAGGGGGGTAGGAACTAATGTTATGAAGAAAGCTCTGAGCCAGATTTCTAAGTCCCCCTTTACTCAGGGAATAGAGAAGGCAAAGCTGCCCATGCATTTCCATCAGCCCACGTTTACCATGTATAACGGACGCACAGATCCTGTGGAGCATGTGAGTCAGTTCAAACAAAAGATGGCTCTCCATTCTCAGGACAAAGCCTTATTGTGCAAAGTATTTCCTTCCAGCTTGGGACCAATGCCGATGAGATAGTTTGATGAGCTAAGAACGAATTCCATCAGTTCTTTCAAGAAGCTTACCCAATCATTCTGTTCCCGGTTCATTACGTGCAGTAGAGTTCCTCAGCCCTTAGATTCTCTGCTGTCTATGATAATGAGGGAAGGGGAGTCTGTGAAGGCATATGCTGAAAGATATTGGGAGATGTTCAATGAGATTGATGGCGATTTTGATGAGGTCGCCATTAGAACTTTTAAGGTCGGCCTCCGATCCGAACATGGTTTGAGGAAATCCCTGACAAGTAAGCCTGTCACCAGTTTGCGACAGTTAATGGATAGAGTTGACAAGTATAAGAGGATAGAAGACGATCAACAACAGGGAAAGGGGAAAGCTAAGGCTGTCTCTCAAGAAAGAAGAGATTTTAGGTCAGACAGATACAACAATAACCGGCCAAGAAGGGATTATGTAGAGCAGCAAGGGTTAAATAACAATTAAGTGGTCGGGGTTGTATTTCGAGAGCCAATGCATCAAGTATTGGAAAAAGTTAAGAACAAATCCTTCTTCAAATAGCCTAACAAGATGGTGGGAAATCCTGAAAAGCGAAACCGAAACCTCTATTGTCAATACCATCGAGATCATGGTCATACGACTGAGGATTGCAGAAGCTTATGGGATCACCTAGACCAACTTGTCCGAGAAGGCAAGTTAAAGCAGTTGTTACATCATTCCAGCGGGCTGGGAGGACAAACCAATTCTCGGTCTGAAAGAGAGACTCCTTCAAGACCCCCTCTGGGAACTATCAACGTTATTTTCACAGCACCTGGCAGAACAGGATCATGCCCGTCTAGAGTAATGTTTGTGGCTCGCCTGTCTTCTGAGGACATTTGTCATGAGCCGAAGAGAGTTAGACAAGAGTGGCCCCTGGTCATGGGGTTCTCAGACGAGGATAAGATTGAAACTATTCAGCCTCATGATGATGCCTTAGTGATCACCCTCCGAATTGGGGGTTATAATGTGAAGAGAGTAATGGTTGATCAAGGCAGCGCGGCTGAGATAATGTACCCTGATCTTTACAAGGGGCTGAATTTAAGATCTGAAGACCTGACGCCGTACAGTTCTCCCCTAGTGAGTTTTGAAGAGAAGGTTATTATCCCAAAGGGACGGATCAAATTGCCTGTGCAGACTGGCTCGGAGACGGTGGAGGTAGACTTTATCGTGGTGGATGCATATTCTCCTTATACAGCAATTGTTGCCAGACCTTGGTTTCATACTTTAGGAGTAGTTTCTTCCACTCTGCATCAGAAGATCAAGTACTCATCTGAGGGACAGATCGAAGAAATTTTGGGTGATCAAGACATGGCATGGCAATGTATGGTTGCAGCCATCCGATATAGGCCCGAAGCTGAACCTATGACTCTCAATAAGAAAGAATTATAGCATTTAAGACCCCCGGTGTTATCCATTGACGGAACATCCGAGGAGGCAGAATATGAAGATCTTGTGAAAGTTACAATAGGAGATGATCCAGAGAAGTTTTTTCAAATCGGATCCCAACTACTTCAGCGAGAGAGAGAAGAGCTAATAGAGTTCCTTAAACAGAACATTGACATCTTTGCCTGAAATACTTACGAGGCCCCAGGGGTGGATCCAGAATTCATTTGCCACCATTTAAATGTTAATCCATTAGTAGCCCCCAAAAAGTAGCTCCCTCGGCGTCCATCCAAAGAGCATGCAGAAGCAGTCCGAGAGGAGGTAGCGAAACTCAAACAGGCTGGGGCTATCAAGGAGGTCTTCTATCCTGAATGGTTAGCAAACACGGTAGTAGTAAAGAAGAAGAGTGGGAAGTGGCGAGTGTGCGTTGATTTCACGGATTTGAATAAGGCTTGCCCTAAAGATCCATTTCCTATGCCCAAGATAGATCAGTTGGTAGACGCTACTGTTGGCCATCCTCGGATGAGTTTCTTGGATGCTTTCCAGGGTTATCATTAGATACCTTTGGCCTTGGACGATCAAGAGAAAACTGCTTTTGTTACTCCTATTGGGAATTATCACTACAAAGTAATGCCATTTGGTTTGAAGAATGTAGGATCCACGTATCAAAGAATGATGACGAGGATGTTTGAGTCACTATTGGGGAAAAACATCGAGATTTATATAGATGATATGGTGGTGAAGAGCAAAGTGGTTTCGGAGCATCTGGGAGACCTTCGAGTTATCTTTGAAATTATTTGAAGTTATAAACTGCACTTAAATGTTTCCAAGTGTTCATTTGGTGTAGGGTCGGGCAAATTCTTAGGATACATGGTCACTCACAAGGGAATTGAAGTTAACCATGACCAGATTAAAGCTATTAACAATTTGTGAACTCCTCGGAATCCAAAAGAAGTGCAGAAACTAACTGGAATGGCCGCTGCTTTGAACAGGTTCATATCTCGATCAGCAGATAGATGCAGAATTTTCTTCCTATTGATCAACAAATGGAAGAATTTTGAGTGGACGGAAGAATGCGCCATGGCATTCCAGCAATTCAAGGATTATCTAGCTTGGTCGCCAATCATGTCTAGTCCTGAGCCAGATGAAGTTCTTTTCACCTACATTGCTATAGCTCTGTATGCAGTAAGTTTGGTGCTGATACGAGTAGATAATGGCATACAACGGCCAGTTTATTACGTGAGTAAGTTATTGCACGAAGCTGAAGTGCGTTATCTACCACTGGAAAAAGCTATCCTGGCAGTAGTGCTTGGCACACGTAAGCTACCTCATTATTTCCAAGCACATACAGTGGTCGTTCTTACACAGCTCCCACTCAAAACCATACTCCGAAGTGCCGACTACACAGGAAGAATAGCCAAGTGGGGTACAATTTTGGAGGTTTTCGATATCAAGTACATGCCCCGTACCTCCGTGAAAGGACAAGTCTTTGCAGATTTGGTGGCTGAATTCATCGAACCTGAAATAGAAGAATTACCAACAGATGGAAACATGGATGAAAAATTGGTTGGTACGATCTCCCAATATTGCCTTCCGACATGGAAGGTACATGTAGAGACTGGTTTAGTATTGATGTCCCCTAAGAAGGTTGTCATTGAAAAGTCTTTGACGTTAGATTTTTCAGCCACGAATAACGAAGCCGAATATGAAGCTCTGTTGGAAGGAATGGTTATGGTCCAAATGATGGGAGGAAAGTCCATAAAACTCTTCTCGGACTCAAGGCTGGTTGTCAGTCAAGTAAGAGGAGAATTCGAGGCGAAAGATGAGAGGATGCAGGGGTATCTTAGCCAAGTTAAATGTATGCAGTCAAAATTTGACTCCTTCAACTTGCTACATGTCCCCAGAAGTGGTAATGCGCACGCGGACTCTTTAGCTATGCTTGCAACCTCCTCGACACAGGACTTGCCTTGAGTAATCCTTGTTGAGGATTTATACAAACCCTCAAGGATAGGAGACACGGTTCAAATTAATCAGATCAGAGCAGGGCCAAGCTGGATGGATTCTATCATACAATTCCTAAAGGAGGATATTCTGCTTGAGGGAAAAATAGAAGCTGACAAGATACGAAGAAAGGCTACTAGTTATTGGTTATCGGAAGACCATAAACTATATAAGCGTTCCTTTTCAGGACCTTACCTGTTATGTGTTCATCCCAAGCTAACCGAGTCGCTTCTAGAAGAGATGCATGAAGGAATCTGTGGAAGCCACACTGGAGGCAGATCCTTAGCACATAGGGCCATTACCCAAGGTTACTGGTGGCCGAATATGCAGAGAAATGCTTTGGAATACGTCAGAAAGTGTGACCAATGCCAGCGGTACGCGCCAAGCATACACCAACCAGGGGGAATCCTTAATTCGTTATCTAGCCCATGGCCATTTGCTCAGTGGGGCTTAGATATTGTCGGACCATTTCCCAAAGCAGTGGAAAACAAGAAGTATCTCCTAGTCGGCATAGACTATTTTACGAAGTGGGTTGAAGCGGAGCCTCTAGCCAACATCAGAGATGTGGATGCAAAAAGATTTGTCTGGAAGAACATCGTTACTCGGTTTGGCATTCCTCCCGTGCTCATCTCAGATAATGGTCTTCAGTTCGATAGTAAGATGTTCAGAAAATACTGTGGTGAACTGGGGATTACTAATAGGTATTCTACTCCGGCTTATCCCCAAGGGAATGGGTAGGCTGAAGCTGTAAATAAAGTCATATTAAGTGGGTTGAAGAAAAGATTAGATGATGCGAAAGGTAAATGGGTGGAGGAATTACCACACGTACTCTGGACGTATAGAACCACACCTCGCAGGTTTACTGGACAGACCCCTTTCTCAATGACTTATGGAGCTGAGGCTGTCATCCCATTAGAGACTGGTTTCCCGACGACAAAAACCAGTTTGTTCAATCCAAAAGACAACGATGAGTAACTAACAAGAAATTTGGACTTGATTGAAGAAAAGAAAGAAAATGCAATGGTTCAGCTGGCTTATTATCTGCAGAAACTACAGCAAGGTTATGATGTCAACGTAAAGTTAAGACCTTTAACTCCTGGTGACCTGATGTTATGCAAAGTTGTGGGCGTTGCAAAGAATCCAGCTTGGGGAAAATTATGGCCGAATTGGGAGGGACCTTATCGTATTACCTCCCAAGCTGGCATTGGAGCATATTTTTTAGAAGATCTGGATGAGCATGTAGTACCACGTCCTTGGAATGTAAATAACCTAAAGATGTATTATTATTAATAAGTGTTTATTTGATCAATATGTGTTCTTTATATAAAATGTTTATGCTGTTTATTTTTTTAGTTCTATTAAGTGTTTAAATTTAAATTCAATCATGCCTGGAGTCCTCAGACCAAATGATTTGGGTTAGTTAACACTCGTTCTCAATCCTATTAAGTGTTTAAACTTAAATTCAATTATGTCTGGAGTCCTCGGACCAGATGATTTTGGTTAGTTAACACTCGTTCTCAATTCTTTCAAGTGTTTAAATTTAGATTCAATCATGACTGGAGTCCTCGGACCAGATGATTTGAGTGGTTAACACTTGTTCTCAATTCTTTTAAGTGTTTAAACTTAAATTCAATCATGACTGGAGTCCTCTGACCAGATGATTTGGGTTAGTTAACACTCGTTCTCAATTCTTTCAAGTGTTTAAACTTAGATTCAATCATGACTGATGTCCTCGGACCAAGTGATTTGGATTGATTAACACGCTTAAAGTTTCTGTAAGTATTTAAATTTAAATCTAAACGTATTACTTAAAATTTCCATTTGGGTTAGTTATACTTATTGTTACCCTGTTACTTTCAAGGATGTTTATCCAATTTATGTGTTGTGACCAAAGTCTTGAACTTTTTAGTTGAACTTAACTTATAATATGTTCTGTTTGTCTAATATAGCCATACATACTATTCAAATTAGATGAAGCTGGCATTAGATCAGTTTTCCATTATTTATCATAACATATGAAGTAAAATGGACATTTTCATTGATAACAAAAGTGTGGTACATTTCTTTAACAAAAAGAAAATACAAAAACAGTAAACATAAAAAAAAAAAAAAAAAAAATACTACAAAAACTAAGATCCTAAGCTTGTGACTTGGGAGCCCCTGGATCAGCAGCTTGCACGGGCTGAAAGATAGTGGTTTCTGAGGCCCTGCCTTTACCCTTGTCCTTGCCTTTTCTCTTATCTTTGCCCTGGGGAGTTTCAGCTTCTTTCCCTTTGCTTGCATCTGGGTAAGGGTCTATTGAAGTTTCCACAGGGGCAGGAGGGGTTTGATCTGCTGTGGGCACCTCAAACACTTGGGCAGGTTGCGCTGAGGGAGAGGAACTAGGACCTGAGAGCTCGCAGATGTCTGGATCATAGTAGATGCTCTCAGGTCGCCTCAAGCTAGAATCAGCGGGAATCCCAGCGGAATCAAGGGCTTTACCCCAAGAGATGTCGCAATAATCCTTGGCTACAGCGAAGAACTCCTCTGTGAGCTTGCTTTGAGTCTCCTGTACCCCCAGCGCGTATGCGGCTTATTTCTCGGCCTCGGCTGCCTCTTTGAATAGTTGGGTAGTTTCCTTGGCATTGCGAAGTTCTTCGCGAAGTTCTATCACCATTTGCTTCTCCGTTGCCAGATTTATTTCAGAATAGTGCAGTTCCTTGCGCACTTCTTCAAGCCTGCTTCAACACTATCTCTCGCCCTAACAGCTTCTTTCAGCTGCTCGGCCATTTTAGCGTGTTTTTCCTTCAGGGCGCCTAGCTCTGTCTCCACTTTGGTGCGAGCATCCAAAGCAACCCTGGTCTCGCCACGGGCATTCTTCACCCACTCCTCAGCCACAAAAACTTGCTGTGTGACCTAGAAATTAAAAAAAAACAAACAAAAACAAGAGGTATTTCACTTTTGCTATAAAATGCAAGGAAATGGAGATGTATAAAGGAAGAATAATGAATAGAGTCACTTACCATAGCCAGGTCCCTTTTAAGGGATAGGAAGAGTTCAGGATGGTTAAAGGTCCTATAGGCCTTCATGTCCTTTGGGAGGAGGAGAGGCTGCCCCAGAGCCTCGGCTACCACACCAGCGTGCTCCCCGCGATAATGCCTGAAGGTGGCATCATATGCAATTGGCACACCGTCCACCTCCAACACAGGCGACCAAGTACGGGTTGGGCGACGCACTTGGGCCACTGGAGGCTCCTCTTAGCTATCCACAGAGTTGGACCTTCTATTCCTTTGGTCCTGTGATTGCTTGGGCTGCTTGCTTCCTTTGGAAGGGCCCAGCTCTCCCTCCTCAGTAGCTTCAGGGTGCCTCTTCCTTCTTAGATCTGGGTTGGGCTTTAGCCCAAGATTAGCAAGAAGCTAAGGAGGAGGAGGAGGTGGAGGATTTACGGGGGGTTTGGACTTATTTTTATCCTGAGGGGAGGACGCCTTGTTCCTGTTTTTCATAAGCTTCTTTAAACTCGGACCAGTCTTAGGGGCCATTGCTTCCTCCTCGTCTGAAGTGTCAACAATATAGGTTACTATCGGGGCAGGAGTTTGAACGAACGAATACTCGTCCGCTCCTTCTTCAGCCTCTGATATAACAATGGCTTCTTCTTCAAACTGGAACCTATCAATTTCCTCTTCAAGAGAAGAAGAGGAAGCAGCTCCTTCCTCGACGATAGCCTATCCGAGTGGTACTTGTTGAAGTGGCTGGACAGCAAAAGGTATTCCTTGTGGAATAGGATGGTCAACGGGGGGAAGATCGTATGGAGCTAAGAAACTTGGCTGAGAGACGTCTATGCTTGCCAAACGGTAGTCGTCTGCTCTGATAGAGTTGCTGACGTCCAAGAAAGACCTTGAAATTGGTTCAAAGTCTAGAATCAAGTGAATGACATGAAGCTGTCCGTCGTCGTTCACAAAAATCTGAGACCTCAGCAAGTAGTTAAGCACTGGTACGTTGATTAAGCTGAGCTTGGGGTTGGTATACGTTTTATCTGTCAGACAAAAGAATCAAATAGTTAGAAACTTCGATATAAAAAAAAAAAAAAATGAATGAATGAAAGTGAGACTCAGGTACAACAAAGTAGAGCTGAGGACAAGTTCCTTAAATCTAATGTTAGAAATCCTAGATCTAAGTTACTCCACCTGACTCTCCTTGCTTGGTTGGGCAAGGAAGGCCGTCACTTCAAGGGCCTGACACGATGAGGAAGTCATCTTTCATCCCTTTGTTAGATTTGGGAAGACATGAGATTAACTTGACAACACTGGATCGGGACTTAAGGTAAAATCCTGTCCGAACTTCTATATGGCCTTCGTATAGATGAGCTACATCATACCAAGTCAGTCCTAACCCTAAATGACGGTCCAAAGCGTCAATCGCTCCTAGAACTCTAAAAATGTTTAGAGCACATTGTTGGGGGCAGAGTCTATGGGCACGTAAGTAGTCCCTCGTAATCCTATCCATAGGGATGGTCATGCCTCCTTCTATGAAGGCAATTATTGGGATTATGACTTCTCTTACTTCTCGGTTAAATGCCACTCCCTTTATGGAACAGTATCGTATCGATACTTCCTGAAGTATGTGGTACTTTTCTTTGAACAACTCTATCAAGGCTGGAGTCTTCACTAAGCGTTCAAATCTACCCATTCTGAACTTATGGATGAGAGAATGAAGAGCTGAGGAGGTTATCTGAGGAGATAAGGGAAGTTGTGAAAGTAAAACTTTCGTAGACGAGAGCGCGAACTGATCTTTGTAGTTCTTGAGGATTATTGAAGTCTCTTTTTGAAAATATGATGAACGATCTGATGGGTGATGAGTTTGGATGTTTAGATGCTCTGAAGATTACGAACTGCGATGAAAAAAGGAGGAAATGGTGTTCAGGAGCCTTTATATAGGAAACTGAAAACGAGGGGGATGTTATCCTGCCCAAATATTGAAGAAAAAATCTGGATCGTTGAATTAGAGTCCCACCGTTAGATGCCAGGAACATAACGCCTCCCAAAGTACTTAATGATGTTTCGCGAGTTCTGAAGCGCCAGAAACAATTGTGAGATGACGAAAATGACCCTTCCACGCGTGTGAGTTTGAATGTCTTTGTGGTTTTAAATGTAATTATATTTACAAGTCAAAATTATATTTTTTCTTCTCGGACAAGAGGGAAAAATTAAAATTTTGAGGGGTTATTGTAGGGGGGCAAAGACTTGAACTTTTACGTTGGATCTCAGGCCCCAATTACTAACAAGAGTACGTTCGAGGAGGAGAAAATGTTTGGGAAGGTCCCATAGTAGGTGGACGAATAGAGAAATGTTCAAAGGCACTAGTCCAAGAGAGACACCCTCCTTGGAGCTGACGAATGTCAGTAAAGTGAATTTCATCTTGACTTGGGTAACCTTCCAGGAAGTTCCAGCAATGAAGATAGACTTCAGATGCATAAGGAAGGGATAAGAACACGGAAATATCTAGGGGAAAAGCTGCTACCACCGCATTAAATGCACTACAGTAGCTTTCTTGGTCGCATTAATGTGGAGAAGACCTCTGAACAGTACTTTCAACTACTACCGCCCACAGAAAACCAGAAAAGCTGCTCAATAGGACATATACTTGAGTACAAGGTTGGATGATAAACAAGTGGACGATGGAAATGGATCAAAGGGGACTATATAATGGGGGGAAACCTCCATAAGGAAGGGGATCGGAAAAATATTAGAGAAAATATACCGAACAAGATCTACTATAGCACTGGGAAGAACAAACTATTTGAAATAGCTAATCCATCCAAAAACTTACTCCTCGGACTTAAATTCAACCCTCGATTATGTGTCTTTTCCTCCTCGGACAGACTTAAAACCCTGATTAACTGTTAGAAAACCCATTAACAGCCCAGTTCTTTCACCCACTCTCTTACAAATTTATTGTATTGGGCTTATTGGGCCTATATCCTATTCCTTTTGGGTTTGGGCTACAATTTGTGACCCTACAGTTAATTTCTTTAATTTTTTTTATGTTCATTTCTAAATTCTTTGGTTTTTTTACGCAATAACTCACTTGGATAGATATTTTTAATGTGGTTTCATATTTGACTCCAAAATTAAGAAATAAAACTCTCTTTAAAAATAAATAATTTAGGACATATGACGCAAGATTGAATTTTAATTGTAGAGTCTAATTGGATTTTCTCTGAGTTTTTATCTCTCTCTCTCTCTCTCTCTCTCTCTCTCTCTCTCTCTCTCTCTCTCTCTATATATATATATATATATATATATATATATATATATGGGGAAGACAATGACCGTTTTAAACAACTAACATACACACAACAAAAATAGCCCATATAACACTAAGTACTAGATGATTGCATCACCCATTAGTTCATTACAAGAACAAAGAGAAAAAAATAAAAAATCAAAACTCTCTTCACTACACTCATTATCTATGGTGATTTTTTTGACAACTCTCCCTCTTCTATACTTGCACAATAAATTCTAATTTGACTAGAGTTTTACAGCTGAATTAGTGCTATTTTTAGTGTTACTACTAAATACAAATCAGTGTTCCTTTTCATATTCATTCTGTATCAGGCTTTGAATTTTGTTTTGTAGGCTCAAATGTGCAATGGTAGGCCGCTGATCATCCACGGTTCAGTGTGAGTTTTGGATTTGAAACCCCAAAAGAACCCAGGTCCAACAAGGTCATACATCAACAGAACCTCACACCAATATAAATTGACTATGATTTGATTCACAATATGATTATTATTGAGTTTTAAAAATGACCAATATTGAGTCAAACTCAGACACAGACAGTCAGACACAACATTGGCGAAAGTGAAAATGTGCACATTAGCATTGTTTCTTGCTTAGCACAGAGAGAGAGAGAGAGAGAGAGAGAGAGAGAGAGAGAGAGAGAGAGAGAGAGAGAGAGAGAGAAGAAGGAGAAGAAGAAGAAGTGGAATCACTCGGCCCTACCTAAACGGTTGTGCTCTGCTCTAGTCAAAACTGGACTCATACAACCACGTTTTCTATTGCCATTTCCGCACTGATACTTCCCTTTCCTTACCCCACCCCTTTTCCCTCTCCTCCTTGGCCTCCTTTTCTAGCTCTTCTCCCATCGTTCTCCTCCAACCCATGATCAGTCAAGTTTCTATCATGGGGCCTTGGTGTGAAAGTAAGTGCCTTCCACCAAACGACAACAGATCTTGGATTCGGATTCAGAAATTAGTCTCTCAAAAAATATAAAAAATTAAGGGTAAAATTAATTACCATGACCTCTTTAAAATCTTACAAAATTAAAATAAGAGTTTTGTGCATTGGATATAATTTTTTCTATTAACTAGATAGTTAGGGTTTTGATTGTTTTATATCCAATAATGTTTTCACGTGTATAATGTGGAATCTTTTTTTAACTGTGGATACCTATTTTGAAAAATATGGATATTGTGTAAAGCAGTGTAGATTAGGAAGTGTGAAACAAACATTTACAGGGGGTTTCAAGGACTGGCAAGGCCTCACAGGTGTTTTGAATTGGCTTCCATGGGAAGCCTTCCATACAAATATGGAGGAAAATTCAAATTCTATATACTTGATAGTAGCTTAATAATAACCCTAGGCACGTTATGGTGTTTTAATTTCAAACATGTATGTACCTCTAATAATTACCGAATAGGGAGGTATATACCTATGATTCTTTTAAATTCTTTTGTATGTCGTCATAATTAAGAAAACTGCAGAGACTCCTTGAATAATGTACCCTAGATGAGTTCTTTTGTTTGTACTTTGATCTTTTGCGGTCTCAGTGTTTTTGTTATTTGCATCAGCAGGCTTCACGTTTCCTAACTTTTTGATTGTAGAGTTATATTCTCAACATATATTATTAAGAGAATATTGACCCAACCTATAAAAATAAGGCTTAAACCCTAGAGTTAAACTTGTCAATAAGTTTTCTAACTAAAAAAAAAACAAAAAAAAAAAAAACAAAATTTGTCAATAAGCTTAAAGAATATAAATTTTAAAATAAGTAATATATTATGATTGATAGACAATAAAAGTTATATATGTCAGTGATTGTCTCAATGGAAGTGGTATGTTGCCCTAATTAATAATTAAAGTATACCCGCTCAACAAGTTGTTAGAAAAAATTATGATTGATATTTGATGTTGTAAACTTGCATTAAAACTATTCAATAAAAACATGTACTTTACTATATATCTCAAAGGCAATTATTATTATTATTATTTTCTTCTTCTCCTTCTGTACATGCTTTTTACATGGCCCCGACACTGGATGATGGGAGCAATGGCATGAATCACGAGTATGACCAGTATGGGAAACCACGAGAAAATTTTTCCTCTCCCATGTGAAAGAATTACAGAACGTGGACCATCACTCACAAAACACAAGGTTTTTATTCATAAACATCATTTTCCTTTATGAATAGAGACTCTAATTTATGTATTGTATGTTGGCATAACACATTATTCTATTTCTAGCCATATATAGGTACAGCTTTAAAGCAAGGCAATATACTGTTTTCCTTTTGATGATTATTATAGTAAAAGACCCTTTGTGCCAAAATGTGTCGCAGAAACTTCATTAAAATATTTGCCCATATGGATCAGAAGTAGTCAAAACCTGAACAGCTTTCATATAGCACAAGAAATGTGAAAGTTCTAAGATTTTCAAACAAAGTACACAAGGGTATTAATTAGGCCCTATATTTTAAGGGTAATAATCAATATGCAATCATGCATATATAGCAGCGGTCGTTAACCAAGTCAATTTCTATCAAGATGACGACAATGAAGATATTTTCTGAGACCGTACGGATAAAGCTGATTGAATGAAGAGTACTGTGTCAATCGGAAAATGATTTAATCAGCGGAAGTTTTTCAATTCTACGCATCATGTAAAATGTTTTAAGGTGATGACTTTCGGAGAAAAACTCAGAAATAGACAAGTGAGGAATAGAAAATCGCAACGTGTCCATAGAGAAAATCATGAGTTTGTGACAGTTGTGAACGGTCAAAATTCCTGTAACAAGACAGTACAAATTAGGCTGAACTCAAACATATATGATATTGGCGTATTGGGAAGAATGGAAGATTCTATGAGTTTGGGTTAAATTATATATTAAGTTTACTCACTTCAATCATTATTGTTTAATATGAGACTATATTGTACAGTTACATGTGTATATATATACCTAAAATAATAAAATAATTTTGTTTATCCCTGTTTAGAGTGTTAAATTATCGATTCTCTCAAAAGTTTAACATTTTAAGAGATGATAAATTTAATTATTTTACTACATAATTCTAACATAAAGGTGTTGTTGCCATCAACAAATAGAGTGATTTTCAAATTTCAACTTGTTATTTTGCGGTTGCATAAGGAGCTTAAATTAAAAATTAAAAGTTTATTTACATTTTTTATAAACCTCGTACAAACGATTCCAAGACTTTCAAAAGTATTGCATTAATTCGTTTTATGCATGTTAAATATGCTAAAATATATGCAGAAGCAAAAGCAGAAGTAGAAGTATAAAATAAAGTAGGCTAAACTCTAAACTAATTATACACTAACTAACTATGATTAATAAACTTGTATTACAAGTAGGAGAATTAGCTTATACACAGAGTAAAATTAGGCTTGAGCCTATACTATTATGCTAATATATCTCATATCAACTATTATAATCTACCTACTGCTATCTTGGAGCAACCAAATTAGCTTCTTCCCTTGACGTCATTTTCTGTTTTAATATAAATAATCTACTTACTGCTATCTTGGAGGCTTGTAGGACAAATTATTGTTATGCCTTTGGATTTTAATGAAAGTTACCGTTCACCAAAAAAAGAAAAATGAAAAATGTAAGCAGCAGCTAGCTGAAGTTAGGGTATGAGTATCCAAGCAATAGTTTTTGATGCAGTCATGTATATGTCGTGTATTCTTTCTTGAGCAATGTCATGTAAAGTTGTGACTTTAACATCACTTTTTTATAATATCCATAATTGATACCATTTGTATTATATATCAATTATAAAATATTAATTCAGTATTTTCTAACAAAATTATGAAAAACTTTGGGAAAATACTAAAGCTATTATCTATTTTATCATAAAAGATTTAGAAATCGACATAAAATTGAAGGCATATTTTGGAATAGCTATCGGAAATCAGAGTAATTTCTAACAACTAACCTCAAGGTTCCTTCTCCTGATGATATCCTAGGTTTTAGCACATTAAAAGATACCATATTTAGATAAGATCCCAATTGGCATATCCTCATAAATCAAATCAATAGGGAAAGCTTACTTTGAATGGATTCTAGATTCTCAGGTCTGGCTGGAGCCCAATGCCAATTATCCTTTTATCACATTGGAAAACGAAACATTTGAAAAGTTGGTTACATCATAGACTATTTTGTGATCATATTTTAGGAATAATACACCATCATGATGCCACCCATTATGCTAAAGATGGGTGTTTCTATCTAAGCCAACACCAATATATATATATATATATATATATATATATATATATATATTTTACAAGATAAAAATTTTACTCTAATCTAATCTAAGCGTATATGTGTGTGAAACTTTTTCTTGAAAACTTGAACTCGACCCTTGCCCTTTCCCTCCTCCCCCCGTCTCATAAGAACTTAGTACTTGTGATGTGACCATCACATCAAAAGTGTGCGGTGATAAGCCAACATCAATCCTAGTTAAAGGCCAAGCAGTCTCCATAAGCCCTTGAAGATTTTCTTCCAATCCCAAGTGCAATTTTGGGGGATTTTAGCAATCCAGAAGCTTTTACCCTTTAAGAGAGTAGCTTAACCCATGCTACCATAAGGATCTAACTTGAGCAAAAGAGACCAGATGAAACCTATGATAACAGCTTTAATCCAATCTTCAAATCTCTTCAAGCCAAGCCTCCTTCACTCTTTGGTTTGCAGACCATGTCCCATTTAACTTTTGCATCAGTTGCAGTCTCATCAGTTCCATGCCATGAAAAAACTATTTAGTTTTTGTTCCACAGTTTTAATGACCTTTTTGGGAAGGATGAACATATCCTACACCAATAAGCTTGAAGACTAAACCTGACAAACCTTACCAACTGAAACGTGAAGGCCAAACGAATAATTAAGAATTTTATTTATTATAATGTTGATGTGAAACCAATTACATTTATTGACTAGTCAATTTGTAAATAGAAAAACTTTATTATTTTATTTCTACCTGTAAGAAATTGACACCTCAATAATTGTAAAAATATTGTGAAATTTATTATGTCAGTATAAAAATACATATGCCAGCTCATATAAATATTGAAAAGAAAAAAAAAAAAAAAAGCACAAACCAATGACTGAAGAAAAAAAAAAAAATCTTGGAGTTGTGATGGCTGATTAACCTACTTGGACAACTAGACCATATTATATATGAGATGCAACGTGTAGCTTTATCCTTGCCTTGGCATAGATTCACCCATTTACAAAAGTTAAGCCCTTTTGTAGTTGTACTATAGTTATGTAATGTATTATAAACCCGGTTTAAAACACTAGTATTATCAATTTTGTGTATGTTCTAATAAGTATTACTGTTTACTAAAAAAAAGTCAATTTGTAAATTTTTAAAAAACAGAATGATTTATAACTTTAGCATTTTCATAAAAGTTGAAGTATCAAAGATTTATATTCCAACATTTGGGATTAAAAATATATATTAATACTATCATTTGGAAAACTTATGTAATAAAGTTAGTAACATCGATCGATAATATCACTCAAAAATTCATAGCACTATATTTTTATCAGTGAAAAAGTTAACGAATGCACTAAGTTAGGGTATTAGTTTAATAAATATTTTTAAAAAATTTATGAGAAAAAAAAGTATTTTTTCTTTTTTACAATTTTTTATATTTCTCAAATAAATGATATAATTTTTTTTTAAATAATCCGTTAAAAAATATCTTAAGAAAGCCGGATAAGTAATCCTTTTGCCTATTCTTCTTTCTTTCTTTCCTTTTTCCCAATATTTTTGTCTTTTACTTAAAATATGAAAAACAAGTAGAGTAGAAAAGAATGACAAAACGCAAAAAGTCATTGGAAGGATAGGGGTAGATGGGCACCATACATATGGGGTCGATGTCATAAGCATATATATTGTCACGTTCATATATCTTTTATGAGTTAGGCCAATGTTTGCCACGTGATAAAAATATAAAAAGACCATAAGTCTGGTTCATGTTCATTCTTCAGCCAATGATGTGAAAGGATGTTCAAGTGGTGTCGGCCAAACATTATCTTTTGGACCATACATTTCTAATATATATGCATACGCCATGAAAGAAATTTATATTTTTCCGATAAATAAAGATAATTTTATTAAGGCAAAACAAAAGAGAGAGCAAGAGAAACCTCTCAATTATCATTGATAAGAGCCCCAAGAAGGATAGAGTTTATAAAATTCGGTCTCAAACCATACAAATGAGATTCAGTGGGCCAAGTCATGAGCCATTCCATACTTTGTATATTTTGGTCTTGATACATTTGTTAGAGTTTCGATTTCATTTTTATTAATTTCATCATGTAAATTATAAAATAAAATATGTCAAGAGTATAGTAATTCAATATATTATTTACTCTCATTCTTAAGAAAATTAGGATTCCAAATTTTACTTCTTGTTGTAATTATTAAATTATAGAAAGATAAAAAATTTTAAAATAAAATATCTTAAATTATTAATTATTTTAATTTGGTCTCTCAATTTTTATTTCATCCATAAATTTTAAGGGTTTAATTCAATTTTAGCTAGGTAAAAGAAAAAATTAAATAACAAAACCGACATAAGTACAATGATTAAAAGATTTATAATTCAATAGTATTGTTTGGTTTATTTTAATAAATAAACTCAATTTCTAATTTGCCATGTTGCTTTTATGATTGCCGACAGAGACAGTCTGACAGAAAAAGGCATATGGTCCCACTCTAATCCTCCCAAAGTTTACTACCAAACTTGAATCCGGCCAATGAACAACGCTACATCTCTCTCTCTCTCTCTCTCACAGTTGCATCAACAAAAATTTTGACCAAAAAAATAAATTAAATATTACTAGATTGGGATAAGCGACGAACACCAAAAAAAAAAAAAAAAAAAATCATAAAAGGGGAAGTATAAATCAAATTCCCAACGAACACAAAAATTCAACAACACAACAAAAGAAAAGGGAGATGTGATATGTGAATATGATTTATCTATAAAAAAAAAAAAAAGTAGAGTTTTGAGGGCGGGGCGAAGCTGGGGAGTGAGACAGATAGCGAGAGAAAAAAAAACAAAAACAAAAACAAAAACAAACAAACAGTTGTTGATTGAGATGGGTAGGGATTAGCATTGGTAAGTAAGGAATTATTTAATCCTCTCCTTGGATATTATTTACCTCTTAATCAATAAAAACACAGTATTATAGGTTTTAATTACCATTTCGGTCCTTCATCGTTTGTTTTATATATGAAAATGATTTCAAATGTTTTGATATTGTGTCAAATTAAATAGTCAATGTTGTTATGCGGTGAGCAAAAGAAATGTGGTTAATATTGATATATATATATATATATATATATATATATATATAGTATCAAGCCGTCTGGTTTTGCCTTGTTCATATGAAGGATACCCGCTACACAACAAATTGTCCTTGGGTTTTAAGGCCCCAACTGTATAAGCAAAATGCCTCCAAATTTTATAAAAATGTCTTAGGGTCTGTTTTGATAGAACTTATTTTACTGAAACTGAAAATGGAAAACTGAAAACACTATAGCAAAATAATTTTTAAGTGTGTAAATAGTACCGTGGGACCCATTTTTAATGAAAAATTGATAAAAAGTGAAGTTTGTGAGACCCATAAACAATACATTTATGCACTATTCACAAAAGACCGGTCAACAGTTGCGGCTGAAGAAAAAAAAAAAAAAAAAAAAAGAGAAAACGCAGACGCAGCACATTTAAGTGCCATCCAACCATACACTTAATATTGTAAGATGATAATTGCTTTTTTTTAAGGAAAAAATATTATAGGTGGGTTTTGTATTTTTTTTCCCCTCACTTCCAAGAAGGTCTGCCAAAATATATATCGAGTAAATAAACTATTTCACCATATATATATATATATATATATATATATATATATATATATTATGAGTGTGTTGAATAATTATTGACAAAAATTTTCAAACAATTTGCAAAAGAGATGTAAATAAAACTTAATTAGCAATTTTATATTGACAAAATTTTCCTAACAACTTCAGAAAGAGATGTAAATAAAATTTAATTAGCAATTTTACATCTCTAGAATCAAGATCAATTTTAATTGACATTTAGAATTTAAAATGCCTACTAAAATTTTTTGCCATAGCCTTAAAATACATTGAGCCAGCCCCACTCCCATGCAAGGCTGCCCACAACACGAACATGGCTTCCAACCTGTCAAGCCTTAGCCGCGAAACAACCCTTTGTAAAGCCACCATCTCGCTGCCTTAGCCATGCCAACTTGTGTGTAGATAAGAACCAGCCTACTGCTGCCTCTAAATACCAAATATTGATGCATTTATTAGGAAAACCAAATAGGAAAATTTTTAGATATTCTTGGAGTAGGAAAAAATAATGCTATTTACTCTTACATTTATGGTAGATCTTATCATAAATTTAATGAGTGAACCTCACCATAAATGTGAGATGAGAGAATACCATTTTCTATATTCCAAAAGTACTTAAGAATTTTTCAACCAAATATTGTCATCAATTAAATTCTAAAGATTTGTATCTGGAGACGAAAACGAAGATAGATAGACTAATAGAGAGCATATGTTTTTATTAACCAAAATTAAAAAAATTTCTAATAGACATCTACTATGAGTCGGCATACATATACCATGAAATGTCAACTAAAAAAATGGTCATTTCAATATGTTTAGTCACGACTTGCATGTGTTTAATTCGTTGTGACAGATTTGGACAAAACCATAGATTGAAACAATGCATAAAGTTGAAGCTTAGAGGGATGGCAATAGGGCAATAGGCAAGAATCCAATTCCCTATCCTAGCTAGCTCCGTCTAAGTCTGTACTGATATTTTTATAATTTATTAAATATTATTTAAAATCCAATCGACATTAAATTTAAACTCGTATATCATTTCAAAATAAATTCTAATATTAATAAATCTTCTCAAAACATAATAATATACCATTTAAGTCTAATGTTTCTCAAAAACAATATATTTCGAAAAAAAAAAAACTTTGAACCATTAAAATCTTAAAAATATATTTCTCATAAAAAAAAAAGTCTTAAAAATATATAAAAACAATTCAAACACCACAATACAACAATTAAAATCTTAAAACATAAAAAGATAAGGTCAATAATATAACACTAAAGGACTAGCCCAAATGGAAGAAACCAATCAAGTATTATGTAAAGTTGAATTTATTCAACTATGTATTGGCTTTATTATGTGCTAAATTTGTTTGTAATTCAGCATTTAGAAACCCTGTATTTAGGTGAGAATAATGTAAGGGTTGTGTGTGAGAGTGTGTGAAGAATTGATCAAGTGTGTGCATCAGGAGGCAACTCACCATTGGATCTCGCAACTGACTCGTGAGTGGTGACTTGTCAGAATCTAGCACATGTGTGGAGCATGCAGGAAGTTGAAGAGTCAGGACAACTAGATCACTACAGGACAAAAAGTACAGTCTGGCATTTCTGTTAACTGGCGACTGGAACTCACAACTCATCCCAGTTGTGAAGTGACTTGCCAGTGCACCTTGTTTTGTTGAAAACTGACTTTTCACATTCTGTTTCATACCTTACTATAAATCCCTTATACCCACGAAATGTAGAGAGCTTACAGAGAAAATTTTGAGAGAAAAACCCTAGAGAACAACAAGATTGATTCATCCACAATCTTATACATTTGATTCTCTAAATTCCTCTACTCTCACCCTTTATATTGTCATACCCTTGAGAGGATCTTAAGCCAAATCTTTACCTCACCAAATTCATAGCAGTGAGAAGGTTCTTGGTGTTTGGGAAGCAGTTCAAGAGAGAACCAATTCATATTGGTTGATGCAATGGGCTAATTGCGGGATCCGGTAAATTAGAAAAAACATAGTTAGGCGTAACTTTGTTGGAGCAAGAAGGTTAGAGAGCTTAGGTGCATCAGGTAGATTAGGCTTGGAAGGTCTATTGCTATTCATGTATTTCAACTAATTTTCTAGTGGATCATTTTACCGCTTGGAGGGCGGCGAAGAGGTTTTTCGTCAAGTTCTTTGATTTCCTCTTCGATAACACATGCCAGTGTTATCTTGTGTTTGCTTCTCTCTATCCTTTACTCTTTGCTTTTAATTACTGCTGAATTGTGATTAAAATATGGCTGAAAATAGTTTGCATATTGGGTATTGCTTATATTTCATATTCCGCACATACACTATTTGAATATAAGCTTGTATTAGAAAATTTGTAATTATGGGTCTAAATATTCACAAGTGTTTTACACACTAAGTGAGTTTTCACATTAACTAGCCCACTTTGATAATAAACGTAGATCCTTGGATTGTTGATTAGAACCAATATTGATCTAGACCTAATGATGAGGCCATGTTCGAGCTGTATTTGAGCTACCAAGGTAAGCCCCAGGGAAGGTACACTTCTCTGAGGAAGCTTTCTGAAGTTTTTGAATAATTCCATAATGACCTTTGCATTAACAAAGTTCACTTGCCTAGTATCACCGCATTTAATGCAGAAGGACAAGCCTGAATAGTAAGAAAAGCTCTAAAAGTCTTCATTCATGATGAAAAACCAAAAAAGAAGAGTTCGATAAGATCAGAATTTATCTAGGTGGATGCCTGAACAGTGAGAGGAAACCTTAGAAGATCTCGTTCATGATGAAAAACCAAAAAAGAAGAGTCAGATAAGACCAGAAGTTATTCAGGTAGACATGGACAATGATAGTGATGTTTTTACTAAGTCCCAGACACGTCATACAACGGAAACTGATGGCGCCTTCAGGTCCGTCTGTCCCTTAGGAGAAGATGGAAGGACTAGAGCGATGGCATAGAAAGCGGCAAGGCCATATTGAATCCCGATGAGAAAAATATCTGATGGCTAAATAGAAGGCCGATGAGGAGAATCAAGGGCCAACGGGTCCAACAGCCTTACTTGTCCCTTACGAAAACCTACACAAGGGAACATCTTGCTAATCACGTAAAGTAAACCTGCTACAAATTCATATCCCCCTCATATGGAAAGACACCGTATAATATCAAAAACCTTAGTATCAGATATTTTCCATAAGTAAAAATCCCCACTTTCAAGGGATCTTGGTTCTCGCCAGCTGCTATATAAGCACCAGACCTCCACTTTTCTTAGGTACGCAGAAACTCTCTAGCTCTCTCACTATAGAGTTCATAAAGACTTCTCATTCACTAACTTGACCTTTGGAGGGTTTTTAGCCGGTACCACACCGGTGCCTTCTATTTGGTTCCTTTGTTCTTATTCACAGGTACCCATCGAAGCAACTTGGAGCCTACAACTCACTGACGATTTTAGCACATCATTAGTTGGTGCCGTTTGTGGGAAACAAGTGATAAGCCATATCACCGTTTCAAAGACAAAGAGTTGTATAGTCCTAACACAATCAATGGCCACTACCAACCAAGAGATTGGGAACCCGCCCAGCACATTGAAGAGGCAGGTGCAGACCCTTGCCGCAGTGGTTAAACGACTCACTTAGCGGAACCATGAGTTGGAACGACAGTTAGAGCAGCGGAATGACTAGAAGCCAAGCGATCAGAATGACAGATAAGATAGGGATGAACATGACAAAAATTGTCCCTCGAGATTAGCAATGCCATTAGTAGATGAAATTAGCAGGATACCAATCGTCCCATCGAGCTGGAAGTTGGCGCATTATGCATGGTAGAAGAGATGCAGACAATGAAAGAAAAGACGGACATGATGATGAATGCCCTGAAAGGACGGGTATTCACCAACTTGGGCAAACTAGTCACCGACTCACCCTTTACTGCACAAGTTACTTCCTTCCCCTTTCCAACCAAGTTCTGAATGCCACAGGTGGAGGCATATGGCGATTCGTAGGACCTACTGGACCATTTGGAGTCATTAAAAACCCTCATGTACTTGTAAGGAGTTCCAGATGAAATTATGTATAAGGCCTTCCCTACCATACTGAAGGGGCTAACAAGGGTATAGTTCTATAAACTTACCCTGTACACTGTCTCAACGTTCAAAGAGTTAAGTGGATGCTTTGTCATGCACTTCATTGGGGGACAAAGACATAGAAGATCCTCAGGGCCATACTAAGCATTACGCAATGTGAAGATGAAAGCCTAAGGTCATATGTAACCCATTTCAACAAAGAGGTCCTCTTGATTGACGAAACTGACGACAAAGTCCTTGTTACTGCCTTCACCCGTGGGTTACGACCAGGGGAGTTTCTCTTCTCCCTTTAAAAAAACGACCCAAAGATGATGGTCGAAACGCTGTACAAAACCATGAAATACATGAATGTCGAAGAGGCGATGATAGCCCGAGGGGACGGGCTGAGGAAGAGATAAAGACAAGATGACCATCATCTAAATAGAGGAAGGAAGTTGTTTAGAACGAGTGAATAAAGGGACGAAAGGAGATCAAAACCCCCGTCAGGGAGGATGAAAAATTTCACCCTCTTGAATACTCTATTGGATCAAGTCCTCATGTAGATAACGGACAACGTGGTGCTAACATGGCCAGACAAGCTAAAAGGCGATCCAAGCAAAAGGCCTCGAAATAAGTATTGTCATTTCCACCGAGACCATTGGCATGACACCTCTAAGTGCTACGACCTCAAATAGTAGATCGAGACCCTCATCAAACAGGGGAAGTTACAACAGTTCATCAGGGTTGGTGAAAACCCGCCAAGGGACCCTGAGCCCAACCGACGAGCTGAAGAAAGACCCACAACCTCGCTTGGCGAAATAAGAGTAATCGTAGGAGGAAACACTATGATAGGGTCATCCAAGAAGGCTAGTAAGACATATTTACATATGGTGCAAAGCGTTCAGATTTTCGGACGACCCCCAAAAACTACGAAAGCCGACAACCCTGCTATTAGCTTCACAGAGGAAGATGCTAGATGACTACACCACCCTCATGACAACATCTTAGTCATTAGCTTGTCCATCGTGGACTTCAATACCTAACGGGTACTAGTTGACAATGGGAGCTCAGTAGATATCCTCTACTACCCTGCGTTCCAGCAGATGAGGGTTGACTGAAAGTGTCTCCAACCCTCAGACGTGCTGTTGGTAGGATTCGGTGGCATCAAAGTTTTTCCCGTCGGAATCATTACTTCGCCAGTCACCATCAGGACGTACCTTTAACAGCTTAATAAGGAGGTCAATTTCCTTATCATTGGTTGCTCCTCTGCCTACAACGCTATCATTGGTCGTCCCATGCTTAACGCATGGCGGGCGGCCACGTCCACATATCATCTACTAGTGAAGTTTCCAACAAAGTATAGGATAGGAGAAGTGCGAGGAGACCAGATGGCTACCCGTGAATGCTACATAGCTATGCTTGAGATGGACGATCATTTGCAAGCCTTGAACATCGAGGAGAGAAAGGTCACTATAGAACCGACGGAGGATTTGGAAGAAATCTCCTTGGATGATGATACCCCTGGCCGAACTACTCGTATTGGCAAACAAGCTGACCCTTCGGTTCGCAAAGAGTTTGCCCTTTTCCTAAAAAGCAATTGAGACGTCTTCGCCTAGAGCCACGAGGACATGCTAGGGATTAGTCCCAGTACCATGGTACACAATCTCAAAGTATGCTCGTCCTCCCTTTCGATCCAACATAAGAAGAAGGTTTTCACCCAAGAAAGGGACAAAGTCATAGCTGAAGTGGTACGCAAGCTGCTGGAGGCAGATTTCATCAGAGAAGTCTACTACCCCAAATGGTTGGCCAACATGGTCATGGTAAAAAAATCAAACGGTAAGTGGAGAATGTGCGTAGACTTCACTGACTTGAATAAGGCATGCCCAAAAGACAACTATCCACTCTCGCACATCACCCTATTTGTGGACTCTACGACTGGCCATCAGCTATTAAGTTTCATAGACGCCTTCTCGGGGTATAATCAGATTAGGTTGGATGAAGCAAACCAAGAGAAGACTTCATTTGTCACGAGCCAAAGACTCTTTTGCTATAAAGTCATGCCATTTGGATTGAAGAACGCAGGGGAAACATACCAAAGGCTTGTAAACAAGATGTTTGCCCAGCAGATTAAACAAAACGTGGAAGTGTATGTAGACGACATGCTTGTGAAAAGCGCATCGGAAGTTAGCCACTTGGACGACCTCCGGGAGACATTCGATACCCTTCGCCTCTATGATGGAAATGGTCCCTCTGAAGAACATCAAAGAGGTGCAAAGCCTAAATGGCAGGGTTGCAGCCCTTAATCATTTTGTCTCTAAGGCAATGGATAAGTGTCTACCATTCTTCAAGGTGCTAAGGAAGGCTTTCAAATGGACCAATGAGTACTAGGGGCATTTGAAGAACTGAAGGCATACCTCACATCCCCACCATTGCTTAGTTCGTCCAAACCTGGTGAAGAGCTCTCCCTCTACTTAGTTGTATTCTCAACGATCGTCAGTTTTGCTCTTATATGGAAGGAAGACCGAGTGCAATTACCCGTATACTACACCAGCTGGGCATTTTGGGGAGCTGAAGAGAGATATTCCCCAATGGAGAAGTTGGCCTTCGCCTTGATCACTGCTGCCTAGAAACTTAGGCCGTACTTCCAATTACACACTATAGTATTCCAAACGGACAAGCCGCTGTAAAAAACGATGAACAACTCGGAAGCAGTAGGACGACTGGTTCTATGCGCAATTGAGCTCAGCGAGTTCAATGTCCAATATGACCCAGGACCGCAATCAAAGCGCAAACTTTAGCTAGTTTTATTGCCGAATTCATGACAAGAAAAGATGAAGAGGAGAAACCGATGGCATGGTTGATATGGACAAACGGTTCGTCTAACCAACAAGCCAGAGGAGCTGGGCTCTTGCTATGGTCACGGAGAGAGACACAATAGAATGTGTGTTCCGCCTCTAGTTCTTAACAACCAACAATGAGGCCAAATACGAAGCAGTCCTTTTGGGCCTTGATTTAGCTAAAATAGTGGGAGTTGAGTCAACTGTCATACACTGCGATTCACAAGTTGTGGTTAGACACATTAATGGTGACTACAAGGCAAAGGGGAACAGATGAAAGGATACTTGAGCATGGTTAAAAGCAAGATGAGCGAGGAATTCTCGGTTAAGTTTGTGTAAATCCCAAGCGAAGAGAATGAATAGGAAAATCGTTTGGCCAAAGCAGTGTCCCCTGAGTATACGAACGTCCTTGATCAGGTACTATCCTTCATCTAATATTTCCCTACAATTGACAAAGTGGAGGTACAGGTTATCCCCCTAGGAGTCGACTGGATGATGCCGATCAAATCCTACCACAGGAATGAGACATTGCTAGAAGATCGCAACGCTTCTTATAAGCTAAAGGTACAATCTTCATGTTTCGTCATAATGGGGGATGTTCTTTACAAAAGGGGTTTCTCCCGTCTGTATCTGAGATGCCTAATCCCTGACAAAGTAGACTATGTCATAAGAGAAGTACATAAAGGAATATGCGGGAACCATTCGAGGGAATGCTTACTGGTTCATAAGCTGATACTAGCTGGATACTATTGGCCCACTATGTAGAAGGACTCCTAGTCCTACGTAAAGGCGTGTGACAAGTGCCGACGCTTCAGCAATATCATACAACAATCAACTGAGGAACTTACACCGATGAGCCCTCCCTGGCTTTTCGCCTAATGGGGATTATATATAGTTGGGCCCTTCCCCATTACCATACGGCAGCTCAAGGTTCTCGTTATAAGGATTGACTACTTCACCAAATGGGTTAAGGCAGAACCATTGGCCATTATCACAGAAAAAAATGTCTAAAACTTCGTCTAGAAGAGCATCATTTGCCACTTTGAAATCCCCAGGGTCTTCATCTCTGACAATGGAAAGTAATTCGACAATGACGCATTCAAAGATTTTTGCTAACAGTTGGGGATCAAGAATCATTACTCCTCTCCTGCTCACCCCCAGGCCAACGAACAGGTTGAAGTCATAAATCGATCCTTGCTCAAGATGATTAAAACTCAATTTGAGGAAGCAAAGGGCATATGGCCGGATGAGTTGCCCGGTGTCTTATGGACATGTAGGACAATGGTTTACACACCTACAGGAGAGACACCTTTCCGTCTCACATACAAACACGAGGCCATCAACTCGGCGGAAGTGGGATTAACTAGCCATCGAGTATCCCACCATGATGAAGGAAGGAACGGGGAAGGGATATGCCTATTGTTAGATATTCTTGACAAAGTTAGAGCAACGGTAGAACAGAGGATGACTCATTATCAAGACCTTATGGAAAAGCACTACAACACCAAGCCTCGTTATTTTCAGGTTGGGGACCTGGTCTTAAGAAAGGTAACAATGGCCACCAGAGATCCTTCACAAGGTAAGCTGGGCTCCAGTTATGAAGGACCATATAAGATCGTCGACTACTATAGGAAGGGGACTTACTACTTGGAAACCCTCAACAGGCAAAGGCTCTATCACTTGTGGAACATTGAGCATTTAAGGAAGTACTACTAGTAGTAGTCGGATGCAGCTTGTTTTATTGCTCTTTTTTCATTTTTCCATTTTTATATCAAATGTTGGATGTCAAAAGATGTTAAGACTTTAAGGATGTCGAGTTTCTTTTTAGCTTTTTATTATTATTATTAATAAGACTTGGATGCATTATTAGAAATGTTTCTCTACTCCCTACCCAGTGGGCCATCTAAACCACACTATGTTCTACCTACGGGGTGGATAGGCGATCAAGGATACTAATGGGTACCTGATCTTAGAAATTTTTCCAAGTCCTACCTATGGGATGGATAGACGACCAAGGATACCGACGGTTACCTGGTCTTAGAAATTTTATGAAGTCCTACCTACGAGATGAACGGACAACCAAGGATACCAACAGGTACCTGGTCTTAAAAATTTTTTCACCTACAGGGTGGACGGACGACCAAGGATACCGACGGGTACCTGGTCTTAGAAATTTTACGAAGTCTTACCTACGGAATGGACAGACGACCAAGGATACCAATGGGTACCAATTCTTAGAAATTTTTCCAAGTCCTACCTATAGGGTGGACAGATGATTAAGAATACCAACGAGTACCTGGTCTTGAAAATTTTACTAATCCTACTTGCAAGGTGGACGGGGGACCAAGGATGCCGACGGTTATCTGGTCCCAAAATTACTTTAAGCCCTACCTACGGGATAGACGGATAGAATAAAACGACGACAGTACTAACACAACAGAGGCATGGACACGGGTAAAATAAAGACAAAATATAACAAGTATAGGCAACGGATAAATAGTAAATGTAGCCTAAATGGGTAAAAGTTTTTACATAGAAACCCTAAAAGAAGGGGGCATTGATTACTATCTTACAAATAATTCTACAAAAAAACTTAAATACAAGGGAAAAGAAAAATTAAGACGAAGGGGCATCAGGAGCGATTGGGTTCACAATAGACAGGCCTTCGGTAGTAGTCGGTTTCTTAGTGGGCGGGACCACAACAGTGTCAAGACCGTTAGGAGCATGTTGGGCGATGACCATGCCGTCAGCCTCCTTCACCTCTTGCTCAACCATATGAATGGAGTCAACGGTTTCATCGCTGACTGTGTTGTCTCCTCTAGGCATCGGAGGAATTGTGTCGTCTATTACGATCTGGGACAGGTCGAGGTTGGGATAAGCATCTCTCACTTGTTTCAAGCAATCCTCAAACCCGTCACCATAGTAAACGCCACACGTGTCAAAGAAGGGTTGAAAAATATGAAACTCCGCCACAATGTCGGCTTTGGCTTTCTCCATCCGCTCACGAAGAGCAACCAACTCCGTTGCCAAATTGGTCTTCACTTTCTCCATCTCCTCGAGCCAACAGGCCTTCTCCGTAAGTGCCTTAGTCTTGGCTGTCAACTTTTGGTTAAAGGTTTGAATGGCCTCCGAGTACTGAGCTCGCTCCTTGATCTCGATCTCCTGGCTCTTACGAAACCATTAAATCACCCTTTTATTGGGCATGCACTTGTCTTAAAGGGCCTTCATACACACCAACGCCTAAAATAAAGCATGACAGTGAAAATCAGAGTAAATTTTTTTTTGAAGTATAATGTGAGTAAAGGGGACATACCTTTGACAGGTCATAGAGGCTAAAAGCCCCCAAGTCCTCCGAAAAGTGTTTACCACATGAATCCAGGTTCGTTTCCTTGATGATTGATGTAACCATTTCAACGGCGTAATCCTTGTGAGTTGACAAGCCTTTAGAAGGGGCTGGAAGCGACGGGTCCTTTCTTGCTCATTAAACCCTTCCCAGCTCCATGATGAGGGGGAGGAGGGGGCGACGGAGCCTTCTACTGTTGCTTCCCAATCAGTGGACCCGTCCCCTTCTTTGAGGGACAGTCATCCTTGGCGTTAGGTTTTCTCTTAAGTGTGGTTTTAAGGCCTACAGTAGGAGCTGATCTTGACGCCTTCTCCTTCTACTTGCGTGCAGTGGTGGCTTTCCTCACCAGCGCTCTCTGCCTTCTTGTGTCAATTTTTGAAAAATGAAAAACAAATAAAGACGACGGAAGGAGTAAAACAAAGGTAGATATGCAAGATAGGTAAGCAAGAGAACTTACGACGATGGGAGAATACTTGCAATCGATGGGCTTCTGGCGTTGGTACTGGACCACCATAGAAGGCGTGGATAGTATCAAGCGTAACTAAATCCTTCCACTTCCTTTACTCAAAGGGATTCTCCAAGACACGCCTAATGAAGTTCTCCTGCTCGACGATAATCTCTGGATGGACCTGGGCTAGAAACTAAAAAAAATATATAAGTACTAATAGAAGTAGACGATATAGAAATAAGAAAGAAGGATGGCCCACCTGAATCCTTAACAATGCCCCAGGTGTTATCGAACTTGTTGGGCATGCTATCCCACTCCTCGAGCCTACACACCCAATCCGTCTCCTGAATGAAAAAATATATGTTCTTCTAGTTTCTATTTGAATCAAGCATATTTGACACGAACCTAAGCGATGTCTTCCTCGCTAAGAAATGATAAATGCCTTTTGATAAGGTGATCTGTTGAGGCTTGTAACAGTAGAAAAACTCGTTAAGGGTAAGACGATACTTGCCACCACTCAGCTAACCCTATATCACCTCGGCCCCTAGGAATATCCTTCACACATTTGGGGCTATCTAGTTGACAGATAACCTAAGATAGTTGGCTAGTTGACGATGTAACTCTGTTAGTGGCAACCTCAGATCGGCAACAAACATGGTGTCGTACACGCTAACATCTGTTGTTTTCCCAGAGTAATACCTCTCATGCTTCGTCGATAGACGGATGGGAATGCTATCTGGGATTTGGAAACGGTCGCGAAGTTTGTTAAAAACGTTTGGAGACATGGTTGGATAAAAGTCATTCACTATCCTTATAAGGGGAAGGATGAAGGGCCTAGAATTGTCGCCGACCTCTTGGCGCTCCACCTCTTCGACGTCACCCTTATCATCCCTCTCACTTTCTCCTTTTCCCTCTCCTTCCTCATCCTCATCACCCACAACCTCCTCCTTGTCTTCGTCATACTCCTTTTCCTTCTCGGCAAAGGAGTGAGCAGACAATTCCCTTTCTAGGGATGAGAATAAATATTCCTCAGGCTCAAGACCTGACAGGTAGAGTTTATTGTAGCCCACACCTTCACGGCCTAATGATTGTTTACTCATCGCTTCTCTATCACCTAACATCTATTCACCTACAAGCGACGGAGGTATTCTGTTAGGTTCTAAAGACTTAGGTTTTATGTATTTAGAATCCTAATTTGTATTGTTGGCAAACCATGATCAAAACAATGTATGTAAGTTGTTTTAGAAGTGCTCAAAGTTGGTTCTTTGTTGTAAAGTTGGAATAAAATACTAAGCTAATTAAAAAACTGATTTAGTACATTTCGATCGATCGAAGCTTAGGCTTGATCAATCGAAAATCGTACCTGACGTTTTTTTAATTAGGTTTTCCAACTCAGCCCTAAAGTGTTTTAATTGGTTTAGGTTTCTAATTTACCCTAGGTATATAAAAGAAACTCTAGCCACGTTTTTGTGTTGCTCATATTGCGGTTTATGTGAATCTCTTATGAGATCTTTGAGGAGGTTTCCTTCACATAAACTTAGGGTTTTCAAGGAGAAGATTTTTCTACACCTTGATGATCATTCCAGTTGCTGCCATTGAAACTTAAAGAAACACAAGCAGGTGTGCTTGTATTTGGTGGAGAATCCAAGAAAGAAGGAGTCCGTGGATTCGGAGCTTGCACGTGGTCGTGTCAGTAAGTTCTACTGGTGGGTAGCAATAAGAAGTCGAGCGTGGGGGTTTGTAAGTCTTATTGTATGAACTTTGATTCTTTCAAGATAGTGGATTCAAGTTTACCTTGAGGATAGCTAGGTTAAATCCTCCCCAGGTTTTTACTGGTTTGGTTTTCTAGGTGATCATATCTTTGTGTTATTTATATTTCATTGCTATACTTGATATGATTATTTGATTGTGTTAACCTAGATTTAATTAATTTGACTAAGTAACAACTTGGCTAAATTCCTAGGTTAATCCAATTGTGTTTTAAGGGGTCTAAAAACCAACATATTCTAAGAACCTATTTGATGGGTCTCTATAGAGGCAACAACTAGCTAAAAAAAAAAAAAAAAGCACACACACAGAAGGGGAGAAGAAGACTTGTAGGATAAATGGATGTCTCCGTAAAAGTGACGGAATTTGCGGGATTAACGGAGGCACAGACGACAGGTGCTTATGAAAGATGGGTTGGCGTGTATACTTGGGTCTTAAAGCTCTCAAAGGATGAAGAATAAGGTAAAGTAAAAGAAATGACTGGAGAGGGAAGAATTATTTATAAAGAGAAGAGGCACGGAATATGAAGTGATGCTCGTGATTGGAAATGAGGCCAACCAGCAAGCGCCACATGTCACCTAACTTTTAAAACTTAGAGCTGCTCACGCCATTTAATGACACTCTCTTTGATAAAAATTGCAATTAATGACCATAAATACTCAGTACTCCACGGCCTTTCAGCGGAAACTGACGGAGCCATGGAGTAGGAGGCAGTTGATAGCGATGTTTTTACTAAGTCCCAGACACGTCATACAAGGGAAACCAACGACGCCTACAAGTCCGTCGGTCCCTTAGGAGAAGACGGAAGCACTAGAGCGATGGCATAGAAAGCGACGAGGCCATGCTGAATCCCTACGGGAAAAATATCCGATGGCTAAACGGTAGGCCGATGGGAAGAATCAAGAGCCAACGGGTCCAGTAGCCTTACTTGACCCTCATGAAAACCTACACAAAGGAACTTCTTTCTAATCACGTAAAATAAACTTGTTACAGATTCATATCCCCCTCATATGGAAAGACACCCTATAATCTTGGAAACCCTAGTATCAGATCTTTTCCATAAGGAAAAATTCCCACTCTCAAGGGATCTTGGTTCCCGACAACTGCTATATAAGCACCAGACTCCACTTTTCTCAAGTATGCAAAAACTCTCTAACTCTTTCACTATAGAGTTCATAGAGACTTCTTATTCACTAACTTGTCATTCAGAGGGTTTTTGGTTGGTACCACACCGATGCCTTCTGTTTGGTCCATTTGTTCTTATTCACAGGTACCCATTGGAGCAACTTGGAGTCTACAACTCACTAACGATTTTAACACATCATCAGACAAAATATGAAGAAGGGGGAGATGGCTCATATAAAAGAGGAAAAAGAAGAAAGAGGGAGGGACAACAGAAAAAACATACAAAAGAAAAAGAGAAAAGATCCTTGTAATAGAGAGATACCAAATTTAATAAAGAAGAGTTTATTTCCATATAGTGTGAGAATCTTTTGATTCACATGTTCTTATCCGAATTTCCCATTGTGGATCAATATAAACTTATAATACAAATTAGTTGTAGCATAAACCTAGCTAATTACCCCATAATCTTTAAGTTTAGGTTTAACCACGCACAAATTATATATATAAATATATATATATATATATATATATATATATATATATTCTTTTTTGATAATTCAACTACATATATATGGTTAGGAGTGGATCAAGGTCAACAAGCCTCACCCCTACTCAAACCTTCTGCGAGTAGAGAAACTATTCTTCGTCCCCACCCCATCTACTCCATAGAATAGGTACACCTCACCCCATTTGGATCGGATCAAATCACATTGAGTACCGGTAGGCTGTAGGTCTGGTTTCAATTGCATCCCTAAACATTTTGATAATGGGGGAAAAAAAAGGATTAATAGAGACATTGTTTGATTGTTTGTGAATAAAAAGTGTATTTTATACTTTAGTTTATTATTCATTAAAATATTTATTGGATGGAAGATTTTAGGTTTATATTTATAATAGAAAGAAGATTTTAGGTTTTTCTTCAAATAGAAAAAGAAAAGTTATATATCTTAGTAAAGAATTATGATATACTACTCTATTTTATTACTATTTTAAATATACCGTTCTTAAAAATCGGTATGTTTTGAAGTGTGAAGTGGAAGAGAAGGAGTTTCATAATTGGGCTTTGAATATGTGGCCTTTTTTTTCCTTTTTCTTTTTCATATATATATATATATATATATATATATATATATATATATATATATGTAACTACAAATTTAAAAATGCTTATTTAAAGTAGTAATAACTTTCTCTTTTTCCCCCCTTTTAATATTCGAATGTTGTGCCATATATATATAACTCATTAATTTAAATAACATTTAAACATATGTTTCAAAAAAAAAAAAACTACTTTAATAAAATAATTTATTACATGTGATAAAATGCATACAAATGAATGCCTTTATTATTATTAAAAAACAAATTAATGTTATTCTTATAATAATACCACGTAACTTACGTAACATGCACACGCTAATCTAAAGACACAATAATAAGAAAAAAATTTACTTCCAAACTAGTCAAAGGATCCAATCACGTGATGATTAATAAAATTATCAAGATGCACATTTTGTTACATAACCCTTTATTTTTTGAGAAAATTTTTGTCACATATTTAATCTACACTATTTTTATCTTACATTTAACAAAGTATTTACATTGAGTATATATATAACATTAATAAAAAATTAAAGGATTCTTAACTCCTGCTCATCTTTCACAAAAAAAGAAAAAGAAAAAAGAAAAAAGAAAAAGGACTCCTGCCCATCAAATTCACATTTATGGTTTCTTCTAAAAGGGAAAAAAATAATGTTCATATCTCTAATTTTCTAAAAAAATATTTTTATTAAAAATATTTGCATATATATATATATTTCTAAAATGTCTCCTAAATATTCTTTATTTCAATGAGCTATTATGGTATAAGAGTAATTATAGGAAAAATACAGTGCATTAATAATTTATAAAATTTTCTAATTTTCCTTCTCCAAAAAAAAAAAAAATCGTTTTTTTATGAAATACATTACATATATTTTGAAATAATGATTTTTTTTAGGAAATAATTAATGAGTTATGTATGATATATGAGTAATTTTTGGAAAAAAATGATTCATTAGTCATATCTACGGGACCATTATTAGTCATGGCCCCCCTAGCCCTCCTCCCCCCGCCTTTGCATGTGACATGTTTGAATTATACATGTGAATGATTTTATGAGTTGCCACGCAATAAGTTGGTGGAGATTCCTTCAAACTAGTTTAAGTGAAATCTTGTCCAATAAGGCACTTCTTTTAATATATATGCTATATATGCTCAAGAGATTGGTGAGAGACAAGAAATGAGGATAATAAAAGGAGAGTAGTGTACAAGAAAGTTTTATTTGGATGTTTTAAATAATAATAATAATAATTTTTTTTGAGAAACAAATAATAATAATAAAAATAGGAAAGAATAGAGTGGGTATAGCCATATTGGTATTATATAAATTAACAATAAGGAGAATAGGTGTTGAGAATTTGTTTAAGTATATTTTCAATTTTTTTAAGAAACAATATATATTGTTAAAATTCTATAAGTAATTAATCTTAAAAATTAAAAGTATAGAAGAATTTATTAAATTAGATATTTTCTTCCTTTAAATTCCTAAAATCGTCTTTCCCTCCAACCAACAGCAATCATATGATATTGTAAGGGCAAAATTATTTTTCATAATTATTGATGTATAGTATGTTGTCATTGCTATACATCATAACATAAATGATAAATTTATATGAGAGAGACATTATTTTAATCATAACATAACATTTTAAAAAGTTGTGAAAAACTAGTCAAAATGGGAAAATGTCCCCTTTTCATTACAAATTTGGAAAACTATTTGATAAAACACTCATATTTTGAAACTATTTAGTAAAATATCTTTATTTTTAAAACTCGATTTTAACAAAATAGAATTACAGATAGAACTCGATATTAGCAATGTCGAGTTCTACACATATTTTGTTACTTAATTTTTTTTAAAAAAATTTAAGAGGAACTTGATATTACTAATGTCAAATTTTACTTAAAAAAACACATAGGACTTGATTTTGAAAATATCAAGTTTTACACCGAACCCAATTTTGTTAAAATTGAGTTTCAAAATAGAGACATTTTACTAAATAATTTGAAAAAAAGAAAGGTCAAGTTGCTAAATTATTTTCTAAAAAGAGACATTTTTCCATTTTGGCCTGAAAAACATATGAATCTAGCATTAATTAAACGTGATGGTAGACTTGCGGCCGACGCTTCTCTCATCTCATTTCCTCTCTTTTTCCTCTATTCAAGCACGCGAATCAAAACTTGATAGGAGTTTCTTGGAGTTGCCTAAGACAATATTAGTAATTTAATTAAGTCCTCATATTCACGTCGAACCTGCTTAATTAGCAATTCATTTTTGTGACAAGCAACCTGACATAAATATGAAAGGACATCACATGCACTTCAAATTCGTGTAGTGATTTAATTATTGGGTGATAGCCATATTTAGCTGGTTGTGACATACAATTCATACAAAAGTATTAATTGTTTATTGCAGTTTTTTTATATGGTGATCAATAATTCGAGCATGTAATTATGATGGACACGTATTTCAAACGAACAAAAAAGGAAGTTTCTCTACCATTTCAGGACCATTTGTCTTTCTTTTTTTGAGAATGGACCATTTGTCTGTCTTAAAGTAATGGGATGCAGAAGAGTGATATTAGAAGCGGATGCAGAGCAGAGGTGGTACCCAATTCTCTGCAGGATACAGAGCTCTCGATGACGAAAATTTATTAGGTCGGAGGATTATTGAGGCAGTCCTCTTAACTAATAAAATGATGATATTTATACAAATATGACATTATTTAATAATTTTTTTTAATTTTTTATTTCATGTACTGAGTAGAAAGCTGGCTTATATATTTATATAAATAATATCGTTTTATTGATTGGAAAGACCACATTAATAGTTCTCATGATAGACTTAATAATTTTTCCTTAATGACTCCATGGTAATACTTAGCAATAATTCTGAGATTGTATTTTTTCTCATACCTTTTCCAGTAACAATTCTATATGGTTGATACAATACTCAATTGTAAAAACAAAAATGGTCAGTGATAGACAGCCAGTCACGTGCAGTCTATCGCATAGAAGGATGGCCGGGTGTGATTTTAGAATTATTTGGACACATAGTAGAAGACATCCATTTAATTTGGTCCATTGAATATCTCCGTAACAAGAAATGCTAATATCGAAGCATATGACATACTTTAGCAAAAGATGCGGTTAATGTTGCAGACTGAAAATTATTGTTGGGTTGGAATTAACCCACATTTCATCACTGCACCAACTGACGGAAAATTATTGTGTACTTTCGGAGTATCATAAATGCGTGCTTCCTCCTCTCACATAAATAGTGGGTCCTACTAATTAAATTCATGGTGGGACCCACCATTCATGTGAGAGGAAAAAATACGCATTTATGATGCTCCGGAAGTACCTAATAATTTTCCCCAACTGACAACAACTAATGTAAAAGTTTACCTTTTGCGTCATGAATAAAAGTTGTCTGTATCCTTAAAAAAGAAAAAGAATACAATAATAGTGGTTCATTTACAATAAGAAAGTTAAAATTTTGATTTATTTTTTGTCTTTTCATTTGATCTTCCAAATTTTTTTTTTTTTTTTTTTAAAAAGTGAGCAAGGAAATAGTAGGAAAAATAGTAAATATATAAGATAATGTAGTGTCAAGTATGTGGAGGACATCACATGACTCTTAGATGAGATTAACCAAACAGATAGAATATACAGGTTGTGGAAATATTTCAAGACACTTCTTTTCCTTCTTTATTTATTTATTTTTTTACATGTGATGACATTTCTACTTGTATGGACATAAAGAAAAAAAAAAAAAAAGTAATGTTATTGGTGTGGTTATTAATGTGGTTAGTTGTACATAAACATATAATGTTATTGGTGGGCCAAAATGCGAACTAATAAACCTTGTTAATTTTTTTTTTAAAATTTTTATTTTTATAAAAGCTTGTCAACTTAATTGATGTAAAATTCTTTGTATCTATAGCTCGTTTAAAAATATTTTGTGATCAGTAAATAGTTTTAGTTGGGTTGCGGAGGACATTAATATTCAATGAGACTTAGATGAGATTAACCTAAAAATAGAATGATTTGAAATGCTAATAATAATAATAAATAAAATTTAAATGTATTTTGGAGTATTAACACTTTCGTTCTTCTCACTCCACTTGGGTTTGAGCAGAACATTTAAAATGAAAATTTTTTGTAAAAATGCTCAAGTTGAAAGGCATTTCTTGTCTTTTTAATCATGGTGACAAAAAGTAGAACCCTAAATCCCTATAAATCATATACAATATGAGCGTTGTCCAATCAATAGAATCATATAAATAATATATTTTCAACTTCAATTCCAAATTGAAATCTCACAACACTCATCTTGTTGTTATTCTTGTTGAGAGTGGCCAAATCCACCATGCAATTCGATATTTTCCTTACACAACTAGACAAATAGAATTCATGGTTGATAATTACTTGTCTAGATTTAAAAAGAAAAAAAGGAAGATGAATATGAATATGAATTTTATGACATGAGTTTGGTTTGTGAAACATCCCACGTGACCGAAGCATGTTTTGCCAAACAAGATAGAAAGGTAAATAGGATGCTGGTTAGAGAGAAGTATTTGTCAATCTTTATCTCATACAATTATAGTATGTACCTCGCAAATAGCTGTCTGGAAAAATTAGGAACAAGAAGAATTATAGGTTCGGTACACTTCTCTTCCACTTTCTTCGATATGCATTTATTGTGTACTAGTTTTACTGAAAAAGAATTGTTGCTTTAATCATGAAGATACCATGCATGTGACCTAATTTAGCCAAACAAGGTAGTGTAGGATTTAGGTAAATTTGAAAGTTAATATCCAATGCCTCACTTGTGGCAAAAGTGAAACCCAAAAAAGAAAAAAAGAAAAAAAAAGAAAAGCATATTTAAATAGTGTCATGGACCTTTGTGGCCACCCATGATAAAACCAAAATGAAGAGGGGAAAAAAAGAAGAAGAAGGAAGAGACATTCTATTCTAGTTCAGTGAAAAATCAGGCTACATTTTTTTGGGGGAGAATCTCCTAATTTGAGAAATTATCTTTTGCTAATGATATTGTTCCATTGACCTAAACTCTCCAGTCTACCAATCACTAGAAAATGCAAAAAAAAAAAAAAAAATCCTCAAACAAACGGAGCGTAAACATAATTACATTGACAATTACAGTATTATTCAAATATTTAGGCTCAGTATTTATTTGACTGTAATCTCTTAAACATAATTACATTGACAATTATAGTAAACCCTGCGTGCATAACCGACGCTAACACTGATATTCCTGCTCCATTTTCGGCCAATTAATTTATCTTTCATTGGTAAGAAAAAAAATGTGAAATATCATGCAGCAAATTTTCTGTTGATTTGAAAATTGAAATCATTATGAGTTTCTATCAAGGAGGAAATCATCATGCATGTGCAATAAAAAAATGAAGTCAAAGTTACTAACACAATAAATTCATATTTTTTGCATGATTTGACGTGATAAGGTAATCATGCTTCTTATTAATTAGGAAATCGAGTAAAGCATATATTATTCACACCTTTTTTTTTCTTTCAAGGATTTGGCAGAATTTTGTAATAACCGAAAAAAGATCATTTCCATTTGGAGTTAATGAATTCCAGTTAAATATTACAAATCTTAATATTTATGCTAATTCTAAAATGGAAAATTATTAGGTATTCATCAAAGTACTATAAATGTATATTCTCATCTTTCACATAAATTGTAGGTCCCACTATGAATTTAATTAGTGAGACCCACCATTCATGTGAGAGGAGAAAGTACACATTTATGGTATTCTAAGAGTACACAATAATTTTCATTCTAAAATAATAATAAAAAATCATGATAATCAATGCTTTTAAAGTATTTATTATAGAATAAATTTAGAAAAAAAATTTAATACTACTTTAATGGAAAATATAAAAACTTATAAAAAAATTTGTTGATTTTTTCTTTTACCATAAAAATATTTTTTAAACTAATTTTCTTAAAATATTCATTAATCAATTTATATTATATTTTAGTATGACTAATCCAAAACTGACACGTGTTTTGTAAAGGTAACTTCACTTTTCTCATAAAACGCACGTGGATAGAATTTATCAAACATCTTAGACCACATGTCTAATAAGTAGTAGAGTCAACTGCAACTTTTTTAGCTTAGACTAGTGCAGAGTGCCCTCGCACAATTGGACCAACCCACCGGTTCAGTCTATAATGAGTGGAGCCCAACTTTTTTTTTTGTGAAGAAATGGAACCTAACCTCCC